>CM064885.1:18894233-20124233 GCA_030347415.2 Decapterus maruadsi | reverse complement strand
TAAGGCCTGAGACAGTATTAAAATAACACCCGGCATTGCACACAATGCACGGGAAAAGGCTTTTAGACACACGACTGTTTCGTGTTTCACACAGCAGCTAAGTTACTTCGGCTGCTAACTGTTAGCCGCCGCTCGGCTACGAATAAAGGCAAAAACCAGCTATCTGTAAAAATACACGATGCAGCAAGAAAATCACAAGTCCAACATGTGATTGACAAAAGTATAATGTCTTACCAAACACCGTTTGTAAGTTTAAATTAGCATTTTTCGAAGCTCACGTACCTTTCACATCCGTTAGCCTGTCTCCTCCTCTTCTCCGTTCCTCTGCAAACTGCTTCATGCGCTGCATGCATCTGACACCTGAGTGCGGTCACTACGCGAGGAAAAATAGTTCCTAGATGGATGCTAGAATAACAAACATTTCAGCCCATATTGCCAATATACACGATAATACTACATTGTTCTCTTCAATTCACAAACACATTTTCATCATTTTGAATAGTTTTTAACAACGTAAACCGATGCCGTCTAAAAGCCGTAGAAATGACGTCGTCATCCGCCGGTCATCTCACCCCTCAGATAGACGTCATATCAACCCGCCTGCCCAACGTTAATCAGAGGTGGAATCTAACAGGACTGGACGGTGACTGGATGTCTTCATCTCCACACAGCACTAGATAGCCGTGGATAGAGAAAATCATACTTGGCAGTGTTTTTCCAGTTAAATATGTGTTCTGTTAGATCGTATCCCCCCTAATGTTATCATGTCGAAAAAAAGTTTAAATGAAGTCACGTCGTGACGCGACGTCGACTGGATGTCATCATCTAGACGCAGATCGAGAAACGTTTGCTGGGAGTATTTAATCAGTTAACCCGCTCTAAAATGCACATTTTTTTAATGTAATATTTGCCCAGATATTATTTTAACATGTTGAAAAACAGTCGAATTAAAGTCACGACGTGACGCGACGTTGATTGGATGTCTTCATCCTGACGCAGGTCGAGAAAATGTTTGCTGGGTCGTTATTATCGCAGCGCTCCCACTGTCGGAATGTGAATAATAATTACTGCGAAGAAAAAAAAGAGAATACTTACATGTTGGAGGAGCCGGAATGAGGTGTAGTAGACTGAGGGGTTATTTCCATCTGCGGACCCCAGCTAGCCTACGTTGGGTCTCCAAGCAAACTTTTCTTCAGTGGAGGGAGGAAAAAGAACAGAGCACAAATGCGCTCGAGGCGAGAATTAGAATCCAAAAAGTCACAGCTGAGTCCGCTTACTAATCACTTTCCTCCTCATCAATACATTTAACCGAGCCGAGGATCAATTATTCACTCCCGTGCGGTGCAGGGACATGCGGCGCTGCCTGGTTGGACTGTTTCCTCCACATTCCTGCTCTGAGAGAGAGAGAGAGAGAGAGAGAGAGAGAGAGAGAGAGGAGGCGGAGAGGGGGGCGAGTCCATGAAACACTCTCGGGAGGTGACCATCAATCACACAAATCCCCACCCAGGGGCTGGACTCACCGCTAGGCTGCTATCATTCCCTTCATGCTCCCGATGCATTCAAGGATGCCTCGGAAACTGCTAGAGTAGTTTTGGAATATCACAGTCCTGAGGCTAGTTAGCTATACTCGATTTATTTTCTGTGATGAAAGTCAAGGGATATTGAAAGTTATCGAAGTATTAAGCTGGAAAGTGTCCATGCAATGTGATATGTTTGGGCTTGTAAACAGTCATTAAGATGACTCGTGTTATGTGTACAGTAGTTTAAAGACAGCTGTGTTTTGGGGTGAGTTTACATTTTGCCATTTTATTGATGCAATTAGCCTACCTATTTTCACACAAATATTTGTTTTGAGGGTAAGTTTGTAGGTAGCCTAATTCAAGATGGGTATTTTTCTCAAAATGTGTGCCTTCCTGAGACAGCACTGGAAATGATCTGCTATCCTGTCCAATTGTTCAACCATAGGCAAATTAATTCTAAATAAAAAATATTCTGCTGATTCACCAAAAATACATAGGCTACACTTTATCAACGTAGACATAAACATAAAACATTTTCTAATGTCAGTTTCTCACCACTTTTTTTACATCTTAATTTCTCTTGGCAAATCCTGTATAGGCATTACTATTTTTATGACTGAGCGGTGAAAAAGACAGAAGTGAAAATAATCCAACAGTCATTTAAAAATCACAACAAAAACAGATGCATTTTAATAGTAAGTGGCAAATTGAAATTAGTTATAGTAGCCTATAAACTTTCCATACCCTCTGCTTGAATTAATTAAAAGTCCAATATTTCCTGAAGCCCTTGAATGCAACATCGTGTTCTGCACAGTCGCCCACTCTGTTAAATATTCTCTTGTGAGAACGCTCATGAATTAAATGTGAACAGACAATAAAGATAAGGCCTAGGCTTCTGGACATTGGTCAACCTGTCCGGAACCTGTTGAGAATTGTTGACAGTGCTGATCAATTTTACATAATACCTTTTCTATTACTTTTTCTAGTTAATCCAACACACGATTCAATGAAATGGAATTAAAAGAGCCACTTACCCGAGCTCTGCATAAAGCATGACCTGTAAATCCATTAACACGCGTGTGTTGTCCAGACCTCGGAGGAACTCAGTGGAACAACATTATTTTCATATTCTGCCTAATGGCTTTCCAGATGGTTGAAGGAATGGGCAGCCTAAGCAATGATTATGTATGTGTGAACTTATCATCACCACCACCACCACCATCATCACCACCACCACCACCTGGCCATTTCTATCCATACAAAATGTCAACGTATTTGAGCAGAAATTAGCCTGACTCTTTTTAACTCAGTGGCGGAACCTTGTTTCATCCCTTCTTATTCAGCCGGACGTTAATTTCAGACGGACCAAAACATCTTTCAGAAAAGTTGACGTGGAGGTGTTTGAATGTCTACACATAATGGCTGATATGAAAGTCGAAATCTCCGCGGACAGCTCCACTGTGACCCAGAACCCAAATGCATCTTCTCAGCCCAATAACCCGCTGTCAAGGAAGCTGAACAAAATACTGGAGACGAGGCTCGACAATGACAAGGTAAAGTGCAAGACGTTAGCTTCCTGCTAGCTAACCAGCTAACCGTGGCTAAATCTGCATTCTAGTAGCATTTTCAGCTGGAAAAAACAAAACAACTCCGTGACAATAAAAGACATTTATGTTGTGAGGTGCTGTCAGGTTGTTGTCATGTTATTTTCTCCGTCTCCTTACACGACACATGACACCTCGGTGCTTGCAGGAGATGCTGGAGGCTCTGAAGGCTCTGTCCGTGTTCTTCACTGAGAACAGTCTGCGGACCAGGAGAAACCTTAGAGGGGACATAGAGAGACGAAGCCTGGCCATCAATGAGGAGTTCGCACGAATATTTAAAGAAGTAAAAGAGGTATAAAAAAAAATTAAAATGCTATTCACAAACAATTGTATTATTTAGGCAGAGCAGACTTAGGCAAAATAATACGATTTTTCCACGAGGAAACATTTGCACCTTTACGTTTTTCAATTGCCTGTTCAGCAGCTCTCGTCCTGTAAACTGGCTTGTTTAATTGCAAAAAATGAGGTCTAACTTTGTGTTTCGATCCGCACTACTGTAAGTTTCTATGACAGGGTGTGCCGGATTTCCAACAAAACCATATTGCAGTAACAATATCAGTAGGACCGCTGTGTAAAATGTGTGGTTCCATTACAGTAGGTCTCAATTCAACACTTGTTTGAACTAGAATACAATAAACTATATCTTTCTGACTATATTACAACCCACTATATCAAATACTATCATGAATATTTTTGATAGATGCCACTTCAGGTCTGGTCAGGGTTGTTTTAGCTGTGAATTCACTTTCTCCACAGGAGCTGGAAGGTGTTAACGAGGACATCCAGGCCATGAGCACATGTTGTGAAGAAATGACCAACAGATTAAAGGTGCGGGAATCATCTCTGTATGTCATATTAAAATCTCTTATATGAATAATTATTACATGAAGATAAACTGAGTATTCGCTGGGTAGTACTGAAAATGTGGATGAAATATGTGATTTTAGGCATTTTATAGTATATTATATTTGCAAGTCATATTCTATAAAACAATCACTTTTCTTCCACAGGCTGCAAAGGAGCAAACTCAAGACCTCATAGTCAAAACCAACAAGCTGCAGGGAGAGAAGTGAGTTAAAACTGAACAGTGTATTGTGTGACTTTACATGTAAATGCACGTTTTAAATTACATTGACATAAAGGTAAGTTTCAGTCAATTACTTACTTAGTGACTGTCTTGCTGACAAACTTCATTTACATCAAGTAAATATACGTGATTGTTGATGGTTCACGTTTTTACTATTTCCTTTGTGGCTACACGAGTCAGACACTCGGAGTGATTAGAAAAGTAAAAATTTCTGCCTAGTCTTATCTAATCCAATATGCACTGACTATTAGGAATTATTTATAGACCATGTATTATATAGGTTTTAATTAAAGTCCACTCACTGTAACTTAGAATATTTTCTTATTGGACTTAATTTGTTGTAAGGTTTCTGTGATACTTTGCTTCATAAATCTGGTGGACTTGTTATTTATTTATTAGTGAGCATTTGAAGTCTCAACAATTGAACCTAATTGAATCTTAGACACATACTGTGTGAAAGTTTCTCCCATCTAGCAGTGACTGAATAGTATTCTTTATGCTGCATCCACGTGAAAGCGGTCAGATGGCAGCATGCAATGGGATAAACAAACAAGTGGTCCGTAAGAATGGCATGAGACAAGACGATACACACGTGACAGTATGTTGTTATGGCGATGTATCCTTTACCTCACCCATGTTTTACTGGCCTTCTCTTGTCCACTAAAATGACAGCAGATGTTTGCTGTCTGCTGTCTGCCGTTTGCGTGAATGCAGCGTCCTTTCTCACACTACAATACGGTGATAGTTTCCAAACAGACGCCACCGCAATAGTTTCTCCCAGATCCCACTGCTCCGGTGTCTCTCTCTTTCTGAGTCGGTGTTTCTGTGGTTACTTACGGTCATGCTGCCACTGGACGTAAAAGATGGAGGCAAAACATGGCAGCCAGCAGTGAGCTCTCTAGGTCTATGTATGGCAATTTCAATGCTTACCACCAGAACATGTCAGTTTGTTGACGGGGGTAATTACTAATTAATAGAACAAATGCTTTTGAATGAAATAATCAGTTTTTGTTAATAGACAACATGGAAACTTAGACAGTGGGGCTTTGATGTAAGATAGTGTTTATTGTTGGGCTGTTATATTAGAGTACATCAAACAAGTGTTAGGCTACTGAGCATGGTTCACTGTCATATATGTTTAGGTGTGACCATCAATGTGCAAATTCATTCATAAACCACTGCTTCTGTTTCTCAGTCTGACTGTAGCTAACTCAGCTGGCAACAAACTGTGAAGTCAGACCATCTGACAAAGCTGCACCCTGAACTTTTAAACTGCCATTGCAGAATGTCAGGGAGATCATGGAGATAGGATGACAACTTTTCTCTGAATTATCTGCAGAAATTTCACAAACTGCCATTTCTACCCTTATCTGTTCAGAAGCTACAAGTCATTTTGGGAGCTTGTCACAGACGTCGCTGATAGGCATCTTCATCAGTCCAAAGTTAGACGCCATCATTTCGCTCTCTGCGGTGTCTCATTTCCACAGAAATTGCACTTTTTTTTCTTTTTAGAGCTCAGGCAAATGGCACTTCAATCAAAGCGCAAGGCAGGAACATAGCCCACTTTGCAAATGGTAAACTTGACTGTACACATGTTTGAAAGTCAAGCCCTGATGGAATATGAAACCAACTCCCTTGTTTGTACATATTGAAAGTTTCAAGATTTTGTACAAATAAAACAACATGATCAGGCTATTGACAACACTGATACTTTTTCAGCTCTCAGTTAAAAATGCTGCTTCCCTTTATCGTTCTGTTTATCGTAGAAGTTTGTCAGAATATTTTGGTGCAGGGCAGGAGGAGCTAGCAAGCACATCTTTATTTTTGATGAGGAGAGATGAATGATTTATGGGGTTGATGAATATTTCTCTTGCAGTTGTCTATTTGCATAAGGAGGGCAGCAATCATCTTTAACAGAGCTTTATTTGTTTTATCCGTCATGTCCTATGAAGATACACATCAAAGTGTTTCCTGTTTACACGGCACTACTCCCTGATCTTATTGAGGCCAGACTATTACAACTGGAGAGAAGCCCGTCTGTGTGTTCTCAGACGTGAGTGTGTACACTGAGATTCGCTGACAACGCGTATTAGGCACCGTCAGATATGCAGATCCAACACATCCATGAAACCACGCGTGGAGTCAGGTCCATCAATGGATCTCACAACCTCTGGAATACTGATGGAGCTATTTATTTATTTGTTTGTTTGGGTTGAAAGGCTGCCACCTAAATGAATCCTGTATCATTTATCTATGAATTTGACTGCCAGAGTGTTGACAAGGGGTGAAAAATAAATCACTGATAGCTTGGCGGTTGGAGTGAGAGGGGGGGGTGGATTCATTAGCATTTGTGGCGGCAGTGACCTCAGTGCTCAGTGACCTTGCGAGTTGACACGGAGGCAGGGGCACGGGAAAAGATAATGTAGATTTCTGGCAAAAGACATCGTTGACAGCTGTGATGTACCACCGCAATTCCATGCTCCGCTGGCACAGCTTCAGGACCTTCCTCGACAAAAAGGTGACAGGAGGCGGTGGGATTGTACAGTACTGAATGCGAGAGCAGTGAAAAGACACCAGTGGGGATAAAGCCGCCGGCGAACATGTGCAGGCAATGAATTAATAAAAGTCATATCGCTTTGTGCAGGGTTCTTGTTGAAGGTAAGTGGTCCGAGGTTTTACATGAATGCCCTTCTGAGTGGTCCTCTGCCTTGTCTCTTCTCCTTGTATAGTGGTCCCAGTGGGACCCGCTGTCCGTCTGTGTGACATTTTCATTCGCAGAAACCACAGTGACCCCACAGCCAGATGGGATAGTGTCTGCATGCTGGGCTTTGACCTTGTCTATAGCAATTTTGTCTTAGAAGAGCTGCCAAGGGAAGTGTGCACGCAAGCTGTCCTCCTTCAGCCACCTACCAGTCAGCCCACTCTGCACCGCACCACTCCAGTCCTCTCAGTCAGATCTATTTCAGGTCACACAATCCTCTGCAGTCCCAGGCCACTGTTTTTTTTCCCACTTGCCTCCTGTTGGCATTTATTATAGCCAGGCTAAGATTTGCAGCATAACCTCACATTTTGTGCTTATAGGGCAACTCTGCTGAGAGAGTAGAGTCATTTTCAGAGCTCTGCTGATGCTCCTGATATGTATTTATCCGCCACAGTAGACCTGTCCTGAACTGTTTGCTATGTTATCTGCCAGTGGCACTGTGTCATTTGTCAGCGTTAATGAAACTGAAAGGAGCAGCGGATTGCTTACAGTGTGCAGAGGCAAAGGTTGGAGCGCTGAGCCAATGAGAGCGGGCGACCTGTATTTGTCCGCCGGCTTTCAGACACGCTGCTCTTTTGTTCTGGGCCGGCGCTTTTTAAAGGTGCTGTCAACAAGAGCACTAAATAGGTGTTGTATGTTGTTCCATAATGGAACGTAACGCTACCCACCTGCCCTGCACTGTGTGATCTTTGCATTAGCGTGACATGTTATCATGGCGAACAAGTCGGGACGCCTCCCAAACGGATGTTTCCGTGGACTTTGACCTCCCGAGCAGCTGGAGCTGAAGGGGTTGGACCGCTCAGTTTGTCAGCTTTTACTGAGCCACTCAGGCTGCTTTCTGTACAGTAGCTGACATGTTCCAAAGTGCAACGTATTTGGATTTGACAACCACAACAAAGATTTTTCAACATTTGGCTTATGGCACCCACTCATTTTCCACACAGTAATTTCCTACCAGCATATGATGCATAATCAGACAGGAATCCCTGTGTTTGATTCAGTTTTGTTTTCTGAAATGAACCAAATGTTCTCAGTATGACTTCTGTGTAGGTCATTAAAAAATCAAGAGCTCTGAAACCCATGGGAAAACCATCAGGAACACCAGAGTGTAGATGACAGCCTGTGTAAAGTGACACTTGAGCCATATTAATGCTCAGCTGGCTGTTAATGAGGGTATAGCTGTGAGTTCGCCTGTGCTGTCGGATGTGACTGGCTGCACTCTTGTGATCACTGGCACGTGGCTAACTAACATCTTTGTGACTGCCAAATTTCCACACAAGGCTTTGAAATGGCCTCTAATAGATTTTAATGGATAATCGACCCGCACGGTTTACGACCTGTTAGACAGTTCGGCGTTTGCTTGTTGATCTCCTTCTCTTTCATTCTTTATGATCATCAGTTTTCAAAAAAACATGCACCATAAAACTGATTTTTTTTTTTTTTTTTTAATTGGACAGAGAGCTGAAATGTTACTCACTGATCAAGCTCAGTTTCTCTAAACACTGTGCTGCACTATTGGCTTGGCTCTGTGAGGTAATTGAGTAGGTGCTGGTAATTTCAGTGTTTCAGTTTGACGAAGCTGTTTATGAGATTGTGCTGTGTTATGTTGCTTAAACGATTTTTGTGCTTGAACAGACAAAATCATTTGGGCCTGGTTGGGAAATCTGAGCACGCACGCAAACAGACTCAAACAAAGAGGCACACTGCTGACACCGTAACTTGTCCTCATCACATCATGTAACATTATGTGACCCGGGTCTAATTTAACTTTGCACTGTCTGTTTGGAGTTTGAAAAGCTTTCACCGTCGGGGTCATTACCCATGTATCCACTGGCCTAGAGTTTCTACATGCTTCGCTTTAACAGTGTGACATCGCTACACACATTCAAATATGTTTCCTCTCTCTCTGGTATTCAGTAATTGCAGTCTGGAGAAGAATGCGTCATGTCCTGACAGCGCGGCAGACATCGAACCTGCTGCTCCATTATTCCCCTGCTCCCCTTTGCTCAACCAGCTCCCAGCTCCCAAACAAACTCACAGCACTCCTTTTGCGCAGGCATGTGCAGCCAGTGTCTCTGTTGCGATTTACATTCTGGAGGAACAGGTCTGTCACTCTTGGCATGGACATGAAAAATTAGGGGCCTTTCTTATCCTCCACAGGTTTATCTGTTGCAAAGTTTTCCACTCTGGTGCTCTCTTGTCTGCAGACAGAAACTTTAATCAGTGAAGGACTGAGAGCAATTGTTGCCTCAAAATGAAACTCATGAGGTCATATTTTCGAAATAGGAAGTAAGTAAAATTATTTAATTGCCAGTTGAATGGTTTAACTTTTGTGCGCAGAGTTTAAAGTTCCTCTATAAAGTCATGAAAATATCATGGTCATTCTAGTTAGCTTGCCTCATTGACCACGACCTCATTTGAATCCACCGGCTCTTGGTAGACATAGACATGCAGTCTGTCTCTTAAATGCCTCATGAATGAAATTGCAGCATGTGGCATGAGAATTGTGCCCAATGAAATAAGACAATTAGGACCGTTGGGTGGGCAATCAGTGTAAAGTCCCATCAGAGTGGTATGTGGGATCTTTTTTTTCTCTCCAAGATTCAATATTGTGTGTGTTTTTGCCTTTTTATCCCCCCTTGTGAAGATAATAACTCAACAACCTTTAATGATCGAAACTCCACAGTTTCTCTTTATAGAGCAGATGATCCAATTAGACTTTTGTAAAGGCTTGCTGCATAGATTTGCATATTTGTGATAAAAATTTTCTTTCTTGAGACGACTGTAGCTCATCCCTCTGCCAGTTCACAGACTTCATATTAATGTCCCTCGCGTTTGTGTGTATACATGCATGTTGGTTGAAAACGGTTTCTCTAATTTGTGTATGATTCAGTTTAATTGATTACCTCATTAGCATCGCTTCTTGTAGTTTATATTTCATTGCAATTGCGCTGGGATGTCATGTAACCCAACTGCCTGTTGTCTTGAATTTATGATCACTCGTCGTCGTGTTTTCTATTTCCCCAACCAGTTCCCATTCAATTTTTCTCCTTTTTATGAGCTTCAACGTGTTTGTGTATACAAAGATTGTCACAATACTTAAAATACAAGAAAATTGACTGTCTTTTACTTGTGTTAAATTAACTAACTTGTTTGTGACTCAAAGATTAGTTTTTAGACACAGGGGAAGCATGAACCTCAAAATGTGTTTCTTTATAGGTAAAGGCAAGGTTGCTGATGTCTGTAGCAAATGAAAAATGTATTGTGCTTATTGTCGATGCGTAGCATATTAATGATGTAGCCAGGTTACTCTAATGAGGTAAATTTTCAGTTCACTATCCAAGCCTTACTGTGCGTTGAATTCAAGGCTGTGGTGCGGCCAAGTTTTTCCTCTTTGTGTGAATTGTGTCACCAAGCCCGTAAAGGGCAAAGACACCTCGAGGTCCTGCATGTGAGGCTCAGTGCAGAGAAATACTAAATATAATAGAATCCTGTAACAGATTTACAACCCTTTACTTTCAGCTGACTGAGCCCTGGTAATAGCCGTGTGAGAGACAATGGTTGCATAATGTTATGTTCTTCTCCTCCACCAAAACAACCTGGTGATTTACTGATCCTGTCTCGCCTCCACATGCAGGGAGAGAATATAGATGAGGTGGTTTTGGATGGGAAGATGGGGACAGTGGGAGGACTCGCTGTTGTTTCTGCTATCCCATGACGGAGTTCTCTGTTTGACTGCGGCAGTTGCCATGGCCACTATTGTGTCAAGACATTTATAGTGACACCGATAGTGATCACTCTTGTTAGTGATAGTGACAAAACCTGGCCAGTATCCGGCTCTGTGCTCTCTTTGTTGCTCTTGTCTTTATTTTGTGACTGCTGCACATGATATCTTTGTCCCACCCTGCTGTCTCTGTGTGTGTGTCCGTGTCCAATCAGCCCGCTCGTGTCTGAGGAGTGTGACTGCCATCTGCTGTAGGACTTTGAACATTACAGCATGTTGACAACGTGCATCATTTTTAAAGTTAAATGAGAGAGAAGAACATTGTTGCAGTCCACACTGACAGCTCTTTTTATCTGTGCAGTGGGAAAACACAAGGGGATGACAAAATACAGTGATAAAAGCGCATGATGAAAGACAGCGTGAAAAGTATGAACACTCGGGAGTTGAAAGTCCTCAAGGGCCTTAAAGACAGACAAAACAAATCACAGCAGCAGCTTAAGTGACAAAAACGACAATGAGTTATAAAGAGAAAATAAATCCTTATAAAAAACATGTATAACCTATTAAAGGGCTCCAATGACAAGTGAAAGAAATTACCATTAATCTCTTTCCCCTCAGCCATCGCCTGGAGGTGAGAGCTCAGGTTGCTCAGGCTTTCCTTGCCAAGTTTCAGCTGTCTCATGAGGAGATGGCCACACTGCGAGGGACTCGGGATGCTCCCATTACTGAGGTAATTTCCATCATAATGTTTGCTAATGAATGAAATCATAAAAAAAAAACCCATCCCCAGTTCCCCCTGAGGCCCTTTTACACAGAACCGCTACATTGCTGTGAAGAAAACGCTTCATTATGTCGCCTCTGCTTTCACTAAACCAAATTAACCTGGCCTTCTACCGGCATCTGTTATACTCGCTGTCATGTGTATTTAGCTCTTTGACTACCACTGATGCTGGCTTAAAGCAAGCTCCCCCACCCCAATTCTGCGTTCATGCCTTTAATACGGAGGCAAAATAGAGGTGCAGCGGTCCTGCTGTGAACAGGCTGTGTAAAAAGGCTGAGGGGCAGGAACTGTTTGCGTCTTTCTGATCTGTTGCTTTTATACAGTAGTCAGTCTTTCAAGAGGCAGTAGTGCGCCACTACCTGGAGCTCCTAGTTGAAATCTGATTGCTCTTCTCACTAATACCTAATTTGTTGCAAGTGATAAAGATTCAATGAGTTATAAATGGGTCAAAATGATCTTCAAAAAAGAAAACCTAATTTTTATTACCTTCATTTTGCATGCATCCCATCACATGGTCACATTACATCTGTCAGCTTCATATCAATATTGCATGATCATAATTTTTTGTATCTTTCTCATTAACATCTGCAAATCAAACAGTTACACTCAAGTATATCAATTGATGTGTTTTTCATTTCCCCAGGATTTCTTTAGAGCTCTCAGTCGGGTGAAGCACATTCACGAGGATGTGAAAATCCTTTTGCGAACCAACCAGCAAACTGCAGGGTAAGGTGTTGTCTGTGCTCCACCGATGCTTTTATAGTGACTTAATTTGCCTGGTTAAATTGGTTGCATTTATTTTGAACCAGAGAGGTGGAACAGTTAAGTGGGAGAAAAACATCCAGGTTGGGTATTTGTGTCACTGTGAGATACTATGACACTATGCTGCAAGTCATGAATATGTAATGTGTGGTCTTGGTTTATGCGCTTGTTCCAGGTTAGAGATCATGGAGCAGATGGCAGTGTTACAGGAGACATCATATGAGCAGCTCTACCGCTGGGCTCAGAGTGAGTACAGTACACAGTTAATACCACAAGCACACAGAGGGATAAAACTGACGTATCATTACCCCACATGCTGACGGTCTCTCTACAGAATGAGGGTTTTTGTTGTCAAATACAGACAAGGAACTCAATGTGTTTTTCTAGAGTTTACAAATTCTCCAAACTGTTACTGTTTGAGTTATTTCAGAATACATGTGACGCACAACCTCTGAGTTTTGTCAAATACGTAAATGCTTGAAACCAAATGTTTTGTCATTGAAAATTAAAATGGAAAAACCTCATTTGTTTAATTATACAGTAACAAAACAAACATCTACTAAATTGTGAGTTGCTCCACAGATTCTTCTTTTGCTGTGGTTGAAAATTTACCAAAAGACCTAATTCCATAAAGTTGCCAAGTTAAATTTTGGTATTGGTCGAATGGAAGAGCTTTTAGTTCTTATGTTGTCTCATGTTATTTATTTTCACAAAAACATTACCACACATTCTTTTACAAACGCAGGCAGTCTTGTCTTTCCAGCATTATAAAGTCCTGCAACGGGGGAATGTTTTGACCCATTTTCTCTCATAGTCTGGAAGATTGGCCATTGCCTGTTCATTGTTTGTATTGTCTGAAGCGTAAGCAAGCCAACTGACTTCTTAGCAAAAGCTCATGGGAAAATATGATTGAAAGCGTTCTCGGTGCTTTGATTTTCCTCTTGCCGACAGAGTTGCCATGGTCAAAAACATTTAGCAACAGTGAATGGAGCACAACACAAAGATAGTTACTACAAACACAGCACTTGAATTATAGTGTCCCCCTCTTATATATAGCCTTTTTTTTTTTCTTTTTTTCTTTATTATTATTATCATCACAGATTTCTTGGTTCACAGTTATTTAAAAAAAAAAAAAGCATATCAAAACATACTTGTGACAATACTGTATCAATGTTAAATAAAGTGCTGAAAACAAAACCTGCAAAGTATATATTTATATATTTGTAAGAAACAAACAAAACTAACTGAAGGCAAGACAAAAAGTTGGAAAATAAAAGAACAATGATGAATCAAAGAGGGGTATATGGGCTAGTAACAACAGGTGCAAAGGTAAGTGGGCAGAGAGAAGTTTGTGACTGTGACATTCGTATATAAGAGACCCATTTTGACCATGACTTTGTAAATGTATCCATTTGTAGACGAAGTGAGAAGGTAGCCTAATATTTTCCATTATATATATTTCGTCAACAATATCAGTCCATTCCTCTATTGTAGGGGAGTCGGGATGCAGCCAGTACCTGGTGATGATTTTGTTACCAGCAGAAATCAGAACACCAAATAGGTATTTGTTGAGATGCCCTGTGAGAAAGTTCACTTCTCCCAATTTTTGAAATTATATGATATATTCATGTGGAACATGTTTTCATATTTTGTGCATCTCAGACCAGAAATTTACAATTACTGGACATTTCCGAAAATAAATGCGAGTGATTTGCATCCTGGCTCCCGTACATCCTCCAGCTCTGTGGATCCATGCAAATTCTCTCCATGTATGTGAGTTGGTGCATTTCTACTGAAACTCACTATAACTGTACCATTACTCCTTGGAGATTTCAAAATAAACTTCCTTCTCCCAGATAACTTAATGTAGTCTGTGGAGTTTTTTAAATCATTAAGCCCTTATACAGTCTATAGTACTGTACCTTGACTCGCTCTGATAAATAAGCACGTGATATCTCTTTCAGAGATACAGAGATTATTGTCATAGAGATTATATTTCTTGTCCTGTTTCTGTTTTGTCTCTTTCTCTACATAGATGAATGCAGAGGGCTGACCCAGGAGACGTGTGATATCAGCCCTGTGCTGACTCAAGCCATGGAGGCCTTACAAGATCGTCCTGTCCTTTACAAGTAACATAAAAACACAGACTCACAAACAGAAACTTATTTATCTGAATGATGTACTGTATGGTCTGTCCCTTCATTTATCTTTGCCTCCAAGCCAGTCAGGTTTTACTAAATACACTTGCAACAAGTCAGATTCAGCTTGATCAGTGGTGGATGTTTATAAAATGCCCACATCTCACACTGTAGTAGTCCTGTACTAACAGACAGTCAGCTCCTAAAAAACCAGCTACAGCCACCACACAAAAAGCAGACGTCATGAAGGGAGAAGTACGTGTTTGTTAAATTCATAATGCTGCTGCTGCAGTCTTCAGTTGGCTTTTGCAGGTGAATTCTTGTCTCAAAAAAAGAGAAACAAAGAGCTTCTTGATTAGAAAGCAACAGAACAAACAGCCCTAAGCAACAGAAAGCAGTAGAAATTACAGATCCACAATCCACAACAGTCAGGACCATAACAAACTGTGGCCACAGGTTTCTGGCTCACAGTCACTAGGACTATATGTAATACATGCACTGCCTAGTGTGTCATATAGTGTTCCTTGTGCTCTTCATGTTGCCCAAATACAGTAGAGTTGCGAAGGATTTCCTGAAGCTTCCCATGAGTTTAACTTTGTGCCAAAAAACAAAAAACACCACAGTGGAACATTTCACACGTTACCCCAAGATATGTTTTCATGGCAAAGGCTCCTTCTGTCTTTCTTCATTCTCGGAAATGCACCTGTCTCGGTGCCCAGAAAGTGTCCAAGGTCGCGCGCTGGCTAAGGATGTTTAGGCTGAGAGAGCGGAGACCGACGTTCCCGGAATCTTAATTCAGTACTATCTTCTGTTTAGTCTGTAACAGAGTCGACCGCTGCCAAGTAATCAAAACAACCTCAAACCCTTTTCCTTTTGGAAAAGCTGCCTTGTGCATTGTCAACGGCTGACCTCCGACACACAGTCTGCACAGAAAACACTGCGACCACCGTCTTTTCACATGAGGTTTGGGTGTTGACCGTTGCCCTTCTTTCTCCCCTGTCCGGTCAGGTACACTCTGGATGAGTTTGGGACTGCTCGCAGGTGTGCGGTGGTACGTGGCTTTATTGACGCCCTCACCCGCGGCGGGCCAGGAGGAACTCCCCGCCCTATAGAGATGCATTCACATGATCCCATGAGGTAACTTACTCTACTGTAAAATGGCACTTTTCTCGCAAATCATTGAAAAGCACAATTTTTCCATCTGTTATCATAATAAAACCAAAAGGAAGCCTTCATTTCTTCATTTCTTTTTTTGGAGGTGTGAACTCACGGATGCTTCTTTCATGTCTCTGCATTAATTTTGAAGGGTATCCTAAATAATGAGTTCAGTGTAGCTTGGCTCATTTAATGGATGTCTACCGAATCAAAGAGAATCCCCTATTAGAAATATGAACACGTATATTTATGCACCTCAAAAGATGAATGGCTTGTTGAACTTCACCACATGTGTGTAATGAGTGTATATAAAGAAATTAGATTTTAGCAAGCTTTCAACCAGTTTCCTTTTTCTCCTCACAACCAGAGCTGATGAATACTAATACAGTATTTATGTATAGTTTGTGAGAAAAAAGTTCCAACTGCTTTGCAATTATGATTTTGTGAAAACTTGTCAAAACATTTCAAGTGGTCACAAATTTAGTAGTAGCTATTCAGCAGAACGTCAAACTACACACACTCAAATGGGATCAAATAGATGGTGCAGGGAACACAGTTAAATCCAGGTGTAATATTCTGCAGTGTTTCTGTTGTATGATTGTAATGATCATATTTCGCATCCAGACTGTCATGATGCCAATTGGTTAAAAGTCTAGTTTGTCAAGGATTGGGTGAATGTTTGTGTGTTTCCTGTTGTACCACAGTCTCTCTGCTCCCCTCTTCCTTCTGTGCCCAGGAGCTAAATAGGAGATTTTCTCAGAATACCAGCCATGTGTGGAACACAAAATCACCTCTACTTTATAGGAGGCATCAGCAATTCTGAGAACATCAAGTTCTTTCTCACCTCCCTATGTCCTCACACTCGCTCACACGCTCACAAACACACGCACACGCGTGTCCAGGCTTACACATAATAATTCAAGTTTAACCTTGCTGTTTTCCACCGTTATGTAACACCAAAAGCGCTGTGTGTGTGCATGTGCGTGTGTTTGTGTGAGGGGAGTGAAACACGATGACCTATGCCTCGATGTAGCCGTGGTCGTGCTGGTGTGGTAGGATTAGCCCTCGGGTGGCCCCCTGGTGACGTACAGGTGAATACAGACTGTTTTTTTACTCTTTCAGGTACGTCGGGGACATGCTGGCCTGGCTGCACCAAGCCACCGCTTCAGAGAAAGAGCATCTAGAAGCTCTGCTGAAACAAGTCACTCTGCAAGGTATGATGCTTCCCAAACGCTAGTTACACAGTGTGCAAAGCTGCATCATCACCTTGAAATTACAAAAACATTTTGTTTTTTTATTATTATTATTATTAAAGGAGTCATCACCCGGAAATCGCAATTTCTCTTGTTAAAACATGCATACTGGTGTTTGACCTCAGTTGAAACTTGCCTGAAAAGCTGGAGTTTGAAAGCGGCGCCGTTTTTTTCGCTTCGGCTCTTTCTCCGAACAGGAATAGCACACAATGGTGTGCCTTCCTAAAGCACGAGATTTGATTCTGCTCCGACGGTGACCTCACCGGCGGAGGCTACTTGCCTCTTTCACCACCCAACCCCGGTCCGTCCGCTACCTGAAATTTTTATGTTTTGGAGTCTGCAATTCTGTCCTTCCTGCTGCGAATCAACGCGTTTACATCCGGACCAGATCCGGACCAGTCAAAACCTCGCGCGTAATCTCGCGTGATAAAGTCGCGGTAGGAAAAAGGGTCAGAACAAGCTCAATGTTTGATTAAAATTATTTATTTTTTTATTAATAAGTTTTACGAATTGATCCAAAGCGATCCAAGGGGGGCTGGATACGTAAAAAACCAGGTGATGACTCCTTTAATGATAATTTAATATTATTAATTGATAATTTAATCTAATTTAACTTCTTCAATTAGAATGATGATGGCTCAGGTTAAAGTTGCATCCTGGCTGTCAGATATCAGATATCAATATTTTATTCAGTCATAGTTTTACTCTGTTAAGTCAGATTCGTATTCTATCATTTCACTCCTAACAGAGGAGGAAAGGTTTGAAAAAAATGAAAAAGTCTTTCAAAAAAAATTTCAAGACCATTGTTCATGTGGTTCTATTGTTCCACTTGATTTTGAATGATGGTATTACTGTCAACTGCCTAAAGTCTGAGAAATGATGAATGTGTGACTGCATCTTGAGCCTCATATACTGTAGGAGTCAATAGGAATGTGAAGGATGGAGGATGTGTGTTACTGCACATGCTGATTTACCTCAGCGCTGTATTTATTAATACTTAGCTTGTATACAAGATATCCTCAAAACAGCTGATGTAATCCCAAATAGCCTCGATTGTTTATCCATGTGTGTTCCTCTTTCGGTAGGTGTGGATGAGAACATGCAGGATGTGGTTGGACACATCACAGAGGGAGTCTGCAGACCACTGAAGGTGAGAAAACAAATTAGTTAAAGAAGCTATAAAAACACACACACACAGCTGTGTTAAATGCACATGTATGTTGTGTAATGTGTTGTGGATTTGTCCCGCAGGTTCGGATAGAACAGGTCATTGTGGCAGAGCCGGGTGCCGTCCTCCTTTACAAACTGTCCAACCTGCTTAAGTTTTACCACCACACCATCAGGTATTTCTTCCCACTCACAGGTGTCACAATGAGTTAATGGCTGAAATGATTAATTGATTAATAGCTCTGCATAAAATAAGGAGTCAGTTAAGTAATTTTCTGAGCAAGATACCGTGACTCTGTTTCTGTAAATTGTCTCTTGTCTGTTTTATATTATTGTGAACTGAGTAACTTTTGTTTTGCATCACCCGTTAGACATAACAAGTAACTTGAAGAAGTCACTTTGGGCTCTTGGAGCTCGTGACAAGCAGTTTTTTCTATATTTTGACATTTTAAAATTTAATTAGTCAATCAACCAAAAAAAAGAAGCAAATTGATTATCTAAATGATCACTGAGTGCAGCCTCGTTGACTTGTTTGATCTCTGTCCAGCTCTATTATCGGGACCAGTGTGGCCTCCTTGCTCATCACCATGGAGGAAATGCACGTTCTCAGCAAAAAGATGTTTTTCAACAGCCTGAGTCTTCACGCAAGCAGACTAATGGACAAGGTACAGTAAGAGGTTTTTTATTTGAATTGGTGTGTGGTCTGGTCTGTATTGGTCTGTAAGATATTGTTGTTGAGCTGGTGTATATTTCTATCTGTAAAAAATTAGGTTATCTTTTTATCCAGAGTAATTTCAGAAAAAAGTACAGTTAAATCTTTGATGAACAAAAAAGAGAAAAAATCGAATGCAAGATGAGGGGCCAAAGCAAATTTTTCGTAAATGGAGAGAGTCGCATCAGAGTAAGTGACTGCAAATAATACCTTCACCTACATGAAGAGATGGAGGTAGAAACCTTGTTCTTTCTTTAAAAAAGAGACAGTTCACAATGTTCTTTCATAAAAACGCTTAAATGACAGTGCAGAAGTTCAGTTTTGCACCCTGTGGACACACGCTGTGTATTTCAGCTCTGCGTCTAAACCCTCAAAGACAACAAGGCTATTTCTGAAACACTTACGCTTGTAAACAGTTTCAGCCCGCCGGCCGCAGCATCGAAATGGTGCTAGCTGCCAAAAAACACCAGACCTGTTACCGTTTAGTTAAATTGGCATCCAAATATACCTCAGCACGAGCGGGAGCTGTTCCACATTACATGCTCGCTGTTCACTGATCAATAGCAGTTACAAGAATTGTCCCTGTAGCTCGGTGTTAATCAAATTGGAGGCCCTCAGGGTTTTGGTGTCAATTCCAGCTAATACTAGGAACACAGCCTTCTCATAATTTGCTCCATTAGGTGGACAAAGGTGGCCAGGCCCAGTTCTGTGTTGTATATCCAGCAGCCAATGAAATCAAAACCCTCTTCATTAAAAAGCTCTACTGACTCTGAACAAGTAGAGGCTCAGAGTAGCAGCAGGGAGCAGTTCTATATCCAGTCTAACATGCTGCTCATTAGGGCTGTTAAATGCTTTGATAATGTGAGGACCACTTGTCTTTGTGAAGTCTGCAACCCACCCCACATATACTCACAACTAATCGCTGCGAGAATAACTTTGCTCATTTGCTCCATTTACTTCTACTTGGCCCGGACAGGTGGAGCTGCCTCCTGCAGACCTGGGACCCACAGCCTCCCTCACTCAAACGCTGTCCCTCCTCAGGGAGGTGCTGGCCTCCCACGACTCCTCAGTGGTTCCACTGGATACCCGCCAGGCTGACTTTGCTCAGGTATACACTCATCTCTGCAATATGATCAGACTGAGGGAAAGACTGATCTTTCTAACGTTTTATATGTGAGCCGTAAATGTGCTCATATTATTTTATCGCCTGTTCTGCAAAAGCCACATCCATTCGCTCATCTCGTAAGGCTCTGTCTAAATTTGTCTCCCCCAGGTGCTCTCCTGCATCTTGGATCCTCTGCTGCAGTTGTGCACCGTGTCAGCCAGTAACCTCGGCACAGCTGACATGGCTACCTACATGGTCAACTCACTGTATGTGATGAAGACAACGCTGGCTCTCTTTGAGTTTACTGACAAGAGACTCGAGATGCTCGAGTTCCAGGTTTGCCCTCATTATGATTTTGTAACAAGTTAATGACGAACTAAATACTGTGTCATGTGTTGAAATGTCTATTTACATTTCATTACAATAAGTCAAGGCAGTGACTCTGATAATAACGCACCACACCTTAGCGGGACAAGAAAAACTGAGTCATCAAACACTAATGTTATACAACGTAAGTGCTCCGCTTACCGTCATCACATTGTCTGTCCATAGTAGAGGTATTGTTCATTAAAAACAGTTAATTATTCTTTTCCCTTTCATTCAAACCCATCGAGAAAAAGAGAAAAAGATTTAATTTTCTGTCTCACAGAAGGGTGTGCGTCATGTATTGTTGTTCAATGCTCTATCCATCCCTCTATTTTTAGCACATCTTTTGTAATCGAGCACCACAAGAGCTCCTGTGGAAGTTTCATTATCAATAGCACAGTGATTCTCCATTAACCACAAGTACCACTGGCTCACAATGCAGGCTCAGACCGGATTTTAACTCACTCTCTCCCACGTTTTCTAGATCGAAGCTCACCTTGACACTCTGATCAATGAGCAGGCATCCTACGTGCTGACCAGAGCCGGACTGAGTTATATCTACAGCTGTGTCCAGCAGCACAGTGCCGAACAGGTCTCACATGGAGCATTCAACCACACTCTCGCATGCACTCACAAGTTATGGAACACATCCCTCTTGTTAGACTCCCTAATGGTCCTCTTTTTATATTATACAGGCCCTAACGGCATTGTTTACACTACTTAATTGGGCTTTACAATAGCTGTCACTATGGTTACCACATGACCAATGTCTTTATCAGGGCATAATAACATTTCTGTCAGATTTTCAGATGAGAAAGGGGCAGAGGGGAGGCAGATCATATTATGTTCTATTAGAATATATTACCTCGTGCAGAAGTGTCCTGTGCAGATGAGAGAGCCGATGCCCTGGAGCCTTCCTCCATCTTTACAACACACTTTGCCACTGGGCTGACTGAGACCCATAGTTGTGGTTTAGCATGTGAGTCTTGAAACCCTGGGTCATGTCAGGACACACCACACCCTGCTGCTGCAGTTCAGCGCGGAGCTCAATCAGGATCTGTCATTCTCCTGCAGACTACTTCTCTCCTCGGGTGGCCTGTCTTGGTTTTTCCTTAAATAGTCCTCTGTTTGAAAAGATTAAGTCTGGCTGTCTACACTCGACGGCATCCCAGATGTCCACCAATGACAGGAATCCCCTGGTTTATTTTAGACTCTTCAGGTTTACTTTTACTTTCTGTTTAACATTATATCCCTGTAATTTTCTGTGATACATTAGTTGCACGAGTCACGAGAAACAAGGCAAAGAGAGATTGAAGCAGCACTGTTCACTGGACGGCAGCTAGCAGATGAGTTTGTACTGTATGCTCATGGTGTGTTGGTTAATGTGCCCACATCCCCATAAAATCACTCCAGGCGCTGCAAAGTTGCTTTGACCCTTGCGCTGCCTTCTGTTTGCTGCTTTTAATGTTGGCAATTTAGGCGTTTAAGCTTTACTTAATGTTGTCATTCTGCATAATCAGTGTCGGCTAATTACCTTAAAGGTACCCTTAAAGGTTGTGCTCACAAAGTTAGTCATGTATTTGCTCTTGTTTTGTTAAGATTAAGACTTGGGGAGGGGATTTCTCCTTTTCACAAACTTTTCTAAAAGTGCTGTATTACGGTACATATATTCCCCCAGTAAGATACATGCGATATTTTATCAGGGTATAGATCTTATTTGACACAACAACTCTCATGTAAATCATCTTTTTTTTCTTTTCTTTTTTTTCTACACACAACAATGACGTGTGTGATTTTTTTTTTTTTGCACTGTCTTCAACTTAAGAAAAAAAAGATTCTTGTTCCACACCAAGGTAGCCTGAGTAACATCAGTCACAGAGGCATCGCTGTGTCCCTGCCTCCATCCATTTTTAGCACCTGCTGAGAGTAATGTATACAGATAACACAGGAAGCGACCTGCTGCGTGCACACATGAATTAATGAGGCACCACCGTCACCTGACCTTTGCTCAGGTCTGAGATGCAACATTGCTGCTGTTCAAACACTCGCAACCTGCAGTTGGATTCTGAGCTGATTTTCATTTTTCTGTCTCAGGGTGCCCTGTCCCTGCTGCCCAGCATGGACAGCTCCTCCGTTAAAGCAGCAATGGTGAGTTACACCACACGTATTTATATACATAATGTTTCCTGACGGGAATAAAAAACTGTCACTTAATCACGATGTTTCTCTTACTACCCACCTGCTGTGAACTGTTAACAGGTCCAGTTTGACCGGTACTTGTCATCGCCAGACACTCTAGTGATGCCACAGCTCAACTTCCTGCTCAGTGCGGCCATCAAGTGAGTTCCTGGCCCCTAATCATGAGAGTATCTCACTCTGAGTCTTGTATGTATGCAATGTTCCAAGTTAAATGTTTACCACATCACAGGGTAAAGCACACATTCAGAGGGATTAAAAATAGGACGGGAGCATTGACTGAGTAATGTTCAACATTCATTAGTTTCCCAGATGTAATATGATCATTACTGCATTCCAAACAAAACACTCGACTAAATGCACAGCGAGTTTGGATGCTAAATTGCTGAAGCCACCAACACATTGAGAGAGTGGTCCACAGGGCTGCCTGTATTTGTCTTACTGATCAGAAAATGCACATGCTTTTAGCTCAATCCAGCTGCTACATTGGAGGGCTCTTTCTGTGAGTCACGTTTACTGGGAAGTGCAGCAGGCTTGAGGAGCACTCTGTACCTCAGGTTAATGTTCCCTATTAATGGACATGGGAGGACTGATGGGCAGGGCGCCATTAATCAGCTTCTGGTCCATTTCTCACTCACACTCATTCCCTGAAATCATTCCTCCTCTTTGTCTTTTTCACTCTCACGCTCCCACTGTCTCTTACATCTGCTTCTCTGCTCACCTAAATACACACACAAAAAAAACAGCAGCACTCTGAAAACACTCATGGAGTGCGCAAATAATGGGAATGTGCTCTTCGATTCCCTTCGTTTCAAATTTTATGTCAGCGAACTTGGTGTGGAGTAAGGTGCACTGTGGCTCTGTGTTCTCTGTGGGCCAATTAAAATAATGGATCTCAAGAGTCTGAGTGGGATTCAGCAGAGGTGCTCCCACTGTGTCGTTGAGTCCTCTCACTGGGCTCTTCTGGTCCAACCACTGCACCATCCATTCATACTTCAAGAAGTGCAAGTCACATACTGTATATCAGTCACTTCAATACTGCATGTTTGGTTTCTAATGACAAAATGAAAAAAGAAAAAAATCATTCTTGAGTTAAAGCCACATGATGTGTGAAATCAAGAGAAGAACATGACATGTTTCTAAATATGTTTTGTAAAACATTCTCAAGGTGGCAATATAAATCAGTGTTGCCTAAAAGTAAACAGAGCTACAACTGGAATTTAAAAAAATTTTGGTCCATAAATGTCAAAAAATGATGGCTACTGCAACATCTTAGAAAAAGATATTTATATACCAAAAGACTTATATTAAACATTAAGAGCCTAATAGGAATTTCGCTGAAGACATTCTCGAACAACTCATTACTGGTGAAATCTTTTTTGAAACCTTCTGACAGCAGTTGCAGATGAAGGATGTCAGATAAAAGATAATATCTGAGTATCATTTATTGAAAATACACTGATAAAGAGATCATTAAAAATATCAAACAGCCTTCATGGTACAAGATTATTGAGGAAGGCTTGGTCTGAGCCTTTTATAATTGTCATGCACATACAGTAGAGCAGCGTCCAGCAGTTTGAGATCATTTTAGGGAACTCAGACTTTTGCATGTTCTTGAAATGCGCAAAGATGCAAAAAGAGGCAAGACCAAGCAAAGTCGTGTGGTTTGACTTTAATTATAGACCTGTTAATACAGTAGCTTCCCGTTCATTTCCTTTTTATTGACTAATCATTACAGCTCAGCAAAATTCAGGGTCAAAACAAAGACGCATCTTAATGTATGAATATAAACACTTAAAATATAAAACTTGAATATGATTAAAGCAGTCTGACGCTTAAAGAGTGTTTTTCTTGGCTAAATACATTGCTGAGGCTGCCACCTGATGCTGGGGCATTAAGGCTGTAATGTGTATCCATAGATGGCAGTGTGCACCACATACTACCACTCTTTGTTTTTACTCAACGGGGGCGCTCAATGGTCACTGAACAAAAAAAAATAATTGGGGCAAATTCTTACTCATGGCTGATTTATTTCAGCTCCTTGGCAGTGACAAATGACAGTACAGCTCTGCAGGTCTAATTTAGGGTAGAAATCTAAATTAAATTAGAATTTAAAAGGCCCGTTTGCTGCTGTTAATTTGTTTTGTGAGTATAAAAATATCAAGTGTTTTATCTGTGTGTGTAGGGAGCAGATTTTCCGTCAGTCGACGGAGCTGGTGTGCAGAGCCTATGGAGAGGTTTACACAGCGCTGACCAGCCCAGCAAACGGCTACAAAGACCCAGAGAACCTGCTGCCCAGATCCCCTCAGCAGGTCCAGACCCTGCTGTCCTGAGAGACACTACTTGGCTGATCTCGAAAGCACCCGGCCTGCACTGGATGGCCTGCAGGTTATTTAAGGAGTGGTGTAATTTGTACAGTATAACACAAATGTATATAGAAGTTGTTAAGGTGGGGTTCTTTGTGGGGAATGTGGGATTTGGGTCACTGACCTCAGAGAGAGACATGTCTGTATATAGAGCCTCCTGTGTGCAAGGAGGAAAGAACATTACATGTATATGATCCTTTCACTTCGACTGCTGCAGGCCATTGGCTCCTTCTTTCTTAAAAGTCTTATGTGTCTTCTTCTTTCTGTCTGTTTTCACACCTTGTCCATTGTCCTTTGTTATATAAAACAATGTGTCTTTAATGAAAACACTGACCATTACAAAAAACAAAGGGACACACCAAATTAATGATGCTTGTCTTATTTTTCCACACTTAAAAGTGGTCGGGGAAAAATTCAGCCGCAGGAGGAACCTCAGAGGCTTCAGCACAAACGTAGTGTTTATTTTAATCTTGACTGTTTTGAGCTGCTGGGATAAAATGGAAAGTCTGTCTTACCATCTCGTTTGGCTTTTCAAACAATGTCCACCATGCTGACTAAGATATTAAAACAAGACTATAATGAGGCTGTATTTGGTCATTTACCATAAATTTTTCCTTTAAATGATTCTCTGGTTATTTAAAAGCCATTATGATGTGTCAGGAGGGGGAAATGTTTTTCTTCACTATTACCACAGCATTAAACCCATTTTTTATGAGTTACTTAATGAGGCTTTGGTTTCACAAAGATAATCTTCATGAATTGCAATCTACAATCAAAAGGTTTTAAGAAGTGTTATCTTTTCTAGTCTTGACGGCCACTCAAACAACTACACTGATGCAGCATCAAGGCAATTTTGCATCCACTGTCCCGCCCATTGACACTCGACTGGATGAGCTGGGGATGAAACCACCACCTTTCCAATAAGAGGACGACCCGTTCGACCTCCTGAGCCACATCCATTTCACAGTATTGGACAGAAGTGACATGTTGCTGTAAAATATCAGTGAAAATCTGACACGACCCAACCCATGTTATCCCCGGGAAAGCACCAGTGAAACAGTGAAGATAAGTGAATATTGATCCTTTCTGTTGTGTTGGTCTGAGGCCGGGGAGGCAGCATTTCATTTCTGCTATCTGACATCAAGGTTCGTGGCAGCAGGCCTGATCTTGGCAGCACTGCCAGCATCGAGTCCCAGGATTTCCCCAGCTCACCGGATGTTACTCGGATATCATTGGCCAGGACATTGAGTACTGGGAATAAATGGAATTCCACAAAGTTCAGCATCTGGACAGCACTCATAAGTCCTTTAAATAGACCGGCTCTCTCTTCCAGCGCTGCTTGGCTCCGGCCTGATACAAGCTGGATTCTTAAGTGTTTTTACTCAGCACTCTCTGGCATAAAGTGTGGTGATGTTTGAAAAGCAAGATTATTGAATAACAACACATAGGGCACACCTACCCAAACTCACAGGCACATTAGCCGTTTTGTGAACGCAGTACACGTGGGCCTGCACTGCTAAGGCCATGAGGGCTTTTTCCTGCTGGTGGCTGCATTAATGAGTTAGCATATGTGAGAGGTGATGGAGTAACCACTTAGTGGCAGGTAGTGGTGAGCGGGATGGCAAACATTCGTCCCATCATTCGCTCCACATGACAGCGGTCACCAAGCTTTAGCCTGCTGAAGCATGAGACCTGCAGGGATCTGGGTTAAAGGATAATAGCAGCAATATTGAGGGCTCTTTTTTTCCTCTCTTTCCTGTCAAACTCTGGTGGCTGGTGGTAAATGACGATTCACAGCACACAACTTACGTCTTATCTCTTGCCTCAGCAGAAAATTTGAAAGGAAGATGACTCAAACGAATGTGCTGTGGAAATC
Organism: Decapterus maruadsi; assembly: GCA_030347415.2. Taxonomy (NCBI): domain Eukaryota; kingdom Metazoa; phylum Chordata; class Actinopteri; order Carangiformes; family Carangidae; genus Decapterus; species Decapterus maruadsi. Next base: position 20,097,660 of record CM064885.1, on the reverse strand, counting down.
ACACGTCTTACCGCATGCCTATTGCGATAATGTTGCTCTTTCTCCACGTTTTTGCTTAAAAATGTCATGTGTTGCTTCCTCACTTGAAAATGACTCATCATCTGGTCAAAGTAACTGCGGAGAGTGAGGATTTTGTGAATTTTTTTTGTTTTTTTTTAATTTAGTCGTGAAAACTCTTTGTATTTAAGATTTATTGGCTTCAGGTCCTATTTTTTAATCAATTTATCTACTGTATGTATTGCCATGTGAAATGGCAGTGGAAGTGTCTCTGATCAAGTCAATAATGCAGATATCTAACATCTAACTACATTTTGAATGGTAGTCAAGCACAAGACCACAAGCACAAGACTGACTGTCTGTTAACTTTTAAATTTGATTCATCAGCTTCTGGCAAGCTCCCACCCTGGATCAAGGCATATTTTCACAGTTGTTGTGGTGGACGTGCATTTTTCAGCTTTTCGGTTACTGATTATTGCTCCAGACAACTGCATGAAAACAGGGGTATTGTGTAGATAGTAAGCAGTATGATCTGCATACTTATGCAAAACTTTGAGCAGCAAAGGACAGAATCTTAATAGAGTCTATAGGTCAATACAAACATCCACACAGGTTGCCTCAGATGAGCTACAATGACAGCTTCTCAGGGGAATTTAAAAAGACACTGAACTTTTTTTTTTTTTTATCACTAATACGTTTCTTTACCAGGAATACCCTGATTGTGGCAAAATGCCTACTTCTGCTTTCCAGCTGTAATCTTCCCACACAGATAACATCCTGTCTGATAGGAAGTTAGGAAATCAGTGACGGGATAATGGACTTTGTGCCACAAAACTACAAAGTAATAACACTGTAAGGTGTGCAGCGTTAATGTGTTATCTGTTTTGATTAGGTACCTTGTTTCACAAACTGCTGTACTGTGAAGTGTATGGAAAGTTGCCCCCCCCCCCAAAAAAAAAAAGAACACAAACGTTCTGGTGTTTTTTTTCTGTGAATGGTTGGAGAATGCTTTGTTTCTGGATTTCATCATCTCAGCCAAAGTTTTGGTTTTAATTAAGCCACTTATCCCTCTCATGCCTCCTATTTCTTATTAGGCCCATTAGATAAATTAGACATTACTTATGTAACATGATCTCCGTGTATTGTGGACTTGTTGCTTCAAGCACAGGATATGGTTATCCATCTTATTATGAAGCTGAAATATGTCCTGTCTAATATCAGAGCTACTTGTAATTATTTCTCCACATTGCTTTTGTTATTTGGAGAGGTTACCTTATGTCAAACCGTTCTCTCTTTGGCAGCTATTATGTAATTTGTCTATTAGCACAGGAAGGGAGACACTGTGAAGTACTGACCTGAAACACAAGTGCACAGTAATTAATTTTCCTTTCTGATTCTCTGCTGTTCCCAGCATTTCATTCTGTGCACTCAACACAACACAGGGCTTCAGAAACTTCAAAACCTCCGCATTTGCTGCTTGTGATTTTGACACATTCTATAAGACGTAGTTGTTAATGCATGTCCATCTGACACTGCTCTTGACAGGCCTATACTCCGTGTCTGACCAGATGTACATCCAGGTGGCCTGATAAACCGAGCATAGCACAGAGACCCTATCAAAACAGTGTTTGGATAGTTGTGGGATGAGAGGAGCGCGCAGAGATTACTGGCTCTCTCCGGCCAGAGATTAGCCAATGATGAAGCTGCTTTGCCCTCACGCTGTTGGAAAAGGTTGGACCCCCCGATGGTGCCCCAGAATGCTGTTACAGTATTGCATGTGGCTGCGATACTTCATTGTGTAAGCCTTTCCTCCCAGCAGAAACATGTTTGCTTTTGCTGGTATGAACACTTTGCACAGTTGTCGTGGGCCAAACACAAGCGCAGTCCGTAATTGGCGAATTGTGTCACTGATGATTTATCATGTGTTGTTGTTTGATTTTAGTCGCCCATGAAAAACCCTCTGTTTTTATTTTCTGCATTAACATGAAATCTTTTTCAAAGCCATCTGCATCCAATGAAAAATATGTATTTAATCCAAGTGGTAGTGAGATGTATGTATTTACTTCACTTGCCGACTGTTCACCATCGTTATGAATTAATCATTTAACATTTTAAAGATCACCAGCAAATCATCAAATCTATGAACCTGCCAGACAGACAGCCAGACCCATTCACACGAACAGAATAGGGGACAAGAACATATAACAAATTCACCATGACTAATGCCTGTGTGAGTAATCCAACATGCTGTCAATCATTACTCACACAGAGAGCACTGTCTCCGCTCTCATTGGTCTGAATGTGACCGTGCTGTGCGCTTCTTCAAAGCATAGTCTCGTGACTCCCATCCGGAGGCGAAAGAACAGGGCAGAGTTGTGTGTATGTGTGTATCTCTGTGTTTGTGTGCGTGTGTGTGTAACTGTAGGAGAGGAAGAAAAGCAGGAGTGTTGTTGCCAGGGTCACGGCCAAAGACTCGGTCACCCCACTTTCATGTGTCCCCGCTCAGGGACAGTAAATGAGGACTGTGAATACAAGCTATGGCCGCATTACACACGGCTGTGTTTTGAAGTTGTGATGAAACAGCAAGAGGCTGGAAATTCAGTCACCGCCGGCAACATCCGCTTCTGTTCTTCATCACTGTAGCGTCAGATCATTGTCCTTATACTGTATTTATGGTAAACAGATGGGATCAGTGATTTGTAGCCTTTATCTCTCAAGGCTAACCATTTTTTTGGGGAGGACTCTGGAATAGGTAGAAATACAGACCAAATAAGTGAATTTCTGAGAAGCCTAAACTGTCGTGTCACTGATTAAATATGCTGCCAGATTTTGGTGACTTGTTGGTGAGTCATTATCACTCATTGGGTGGAAAAACTTATTCTCACGCACTTCAAGGTCCCATATTTTACACCACCCATTCCAGTGTTGACCCATAAGAAGACATATTTGTGGTTTTAAGAATCAAATAGCATCACAATGTAGTTTTACATCTCCTCCCTTAGGCTACTCTCTAGAGCTCTAGTACCAACAGATTGGTGGACCCGTCAGAAGAGAGGAGGCGCTGGGCCTCTCCTCTGATTGGCTCAGAAGTGGCTGACTGACTTGTTTTCTGAGTGAACAAATGTGACGTAGATTTGGGGCAAAACACACAGAGAAATGAAATTGGATGATGGATCCAGGTGGGAAGGCCTTAGGACATGGCGGAGAATGTTGACTAGTTTGTTGTGACATCACAAAGTTACAATAGTCCTTGCAGCTCATTTTGAATGTTTACTTCCTGAATACAAGCTGTGTGCCCTGACATCTCACTCTAGTGGTATGGGACATGGTAGTATGGTACAGTACTGTATGGGACCTGGCTCGTATTTTGGTATCTAGTCACTGTTATGTTCAGGTTTTCAAAAAGGGAATGAATATGAAAACCAGAATTCTGTTTCAAAATTTCCCTTTCTGGAGAAAAAGCACAAGGGAAGAGGAGAGATGCAGCTGTATTGAGTATGTGTGTGTGTGTTTGTGGTGGGAGGTGTCAGGGTGGTTGCGCAGAAACAGCACTAGAGGCCTAAGAGGGGAAGGAGAGAGCCCCGGTTACTGAGTAACCCAGAGCAGCAGTCCCATGTTCACCTTTACCCTAATAGCCCTTCACCTTCCGAACCACGTGAAGTGGGCCTGTATGCTGACTCCCCATAGTGTGCACTCTAACACACACACCAAGGAGGCTTAGCCAGTGACAGAGAATCACAACATGCACACACACACAAGAGCATTAAGCAGAAGTTTCCCTCGATGGCAACACACAAGCAAAATGGCAGCACAATTATAAAATACACTGCATCTGTTCAGATGTAACTGAGGTACCTCACTGAGACTTCTAGAGTTTACAACACAAAAACATTCACATTTAAACTCACTTCCTTTGGCTTCGGGGTCCTTATACACCGAACCTTTGGGTGGTTGTTTGTAGTGTCTGCTGTGTGATAAGCCCAACTGGCTTTAGTCAGTCCTCACCAGCAGCCACTGGCAGATTGAACATGTTGACTTGATGTTGGGGGCAGCTGGCGTTAGCACCGAGAGAAGTTTCTCCATGTTGCACCATCACCTTTACTTTTTCCACAAGCGAAGACCACAAGCGGCCATTACACCACCATTACAAAGCCAGTTTGCCAGATGCTTCTTTTTTCAGATGGGTTCGCAATTGGTTTTCTGAGTAAATGACCCTACTGTTTAGACTGTGGTTTGCCGGTTTGTTTTGTTGATCTCCCTGAAATGTATTTTGGACGACACGTGCTACCGACGGTGATTTTGTGCACACACGTTAGCAGTCACCTGGTCGTCAGCTGTAGCGTTTGCTGTGTATTCAAGAGGTGATACAGTACATTAAGTCTGTCTGTATTACGGCTAATTCTACCGAGTAAGCTATGTATTAGAAAAACAAATTGTCTCCAGTTTTCGATTTTTATGAGGGAACAAAATCAATTCTCAACATGTGATTTTATATTATATACTGTTATGTGTGTTTCACTGACAGGCCATTGTATGCCATAATGGCAAGGTAGTGATGTTGCAATTCATTAGTCACCAGCGGCGTTTTCCATAAGGCTTATGCTTTTTAAAGTAAGACACCTTTCCGCGGCTGCTACAGTTGACTACAGTTGAATATGGCTGGATAGAGAAGTGTGTGGGAATGTGTGTACAACTGTGTCAGCAGAAAGCCACTCCTTCCCATTGTAGCAGCTGAATGAGTGAGATGTCAATGGAAAGTATGAGTCACTAGAACTACAACTCACAACAATAATATTTAGCATGAGCGGGGAACTCAGAGTCGTCTGCAGAAGGTAGATTGGTGATTAGTGGCTTTATACGCAGACTGGGAGTGGCAGTGACAAAACTGTTGGCCTGACATCATTAATCCGTCCCTGCCCACACGCTCTCCATGCCAGACTGGTAAGGGAGGTACCGGCTGAAAGACAGGCTGCTAATTCAGGCCAGGGTGAGGAGCAGAACCAGAGTGATCCAGATCAGCCACACTGAAACCTTCGCCCTCATCAGATGGGTGTGACTGGGAGCTTTTCTGGTAATGCCCTGTCTCAGAGAGAGAGAAAAAGAGTGAGCTTTCTCACACTGCAGAGCTCAGTCCTCTGGGTTATTTACATTCCTTCAATAAGTAATGAGTGAAAAATGTTGTGCCAATAATACAGAAGAAATATGTAAAAAAAAAAAAAAAGTGCCTCATCGAAGGTTTTATTAATCAAGAATCAGATGATTTCTATAGACATTCTTTTCATTCTTTCACATTGTATATCTACCACTTGTGATCATGGTGACAAACAGACGGACACAAGCGTGAAAACAGCCGCAACTTGTCAGTAGGCTCCATTGAAAGGTGTTTTGTGAATGAGCCATAATCTAGTCTCGTGATATCCCATATCAGGTCCTACAGTATGTTCCCCACTTTGTATGGGACCGGGGGAATAGCCTACATAGGACTTTGTTTCCCGCTTTTCCCCAAAAGGGTTCTATGTTCTCTGCTGTGTATGTGACCAGGGAACATAGAACCCTTTTTTAGAAAAAGGATCATAAGTTCCCCGCTTTTCCCCCAAAGGACCCGGGGAACATGCAATTTTTGTACCCATACCTGTAAGTGGAGTTGTGACTTTGAGTGAGAAGTGTAATTGTCCCATTGGTTGGGTTTAGGCAATAAAGAAAGTTTAGTAGGTTAAGTTTTGTAAAAAGATCAGGTAGAGGCTAGACAGGCCAGATAGATAGAGTCCAGATAAGTAGAGAGAGCCCATCGACCAGCAACAGTTTTGAAAAAAAAAAGTCCCATGTTCCCCGGCAACAGTGGGGAACATAGGACGGTTTTTCAGAAAAAGAGTCCTACGTTCCCCAGTATTGTGACTGGGGAACATAGGACCCTTTTTGGGAAAACCGGGGAACATAGGACCTGGGGAATGGACCCGGGGAACATAGGTAGGCTCCCGACGTAATCGTCTTGCGTTTTCATGGTGATGGGGGGAGTGGAGCGTGGATGCGAACCAATCTCCTTCAACCAAAGGAGGGGAATTTATTTATTGAGAAACAATGTCCAGCGAAAATGCGAAAAAAGTGTTTCCATTACACTTTTGCAATGCACGTTTCGATACATCTGAAAAACCACCTAATGTGAGCGTAAAAATGTTTTAGTGATATTTGAGTGGTTTTTCGAAATGTTGGTGTTTCTATTACCAGTTATTTATTGCGGTATTTAGGTTTTTCGCATTTCTAGGGGTAATGGAGATGTACCTAGTGAAAAACATCTTAAATGATGAGTCTATGGAACTTGCAATACATGACTGTCAGCTGTAGCTCTGCCTCAGCTGCTCTTCTCTTGTCACAAGAAAAGAGCAGTAATAATTGCTCGCTGAATACCGCAGAAAATTCCATATTATCTAAAAATAATTTGTAAAACTCAAATCCCATGACAACAAACAAAAAGCTAAATGTGCCTTGCAGGCCAGCTGGAACATAGCAGACTTTTTAATTCATCAAAGCCTTGCAGTGTTCTTGTTTTGGAAAAATGACAGAATGATACATAATTTTCTAAACCTTTATACTTCACATGTTTTTGTTTCATGTTTTATTGGCCCAGTCTTACACGCGACCCGTGTGAGGTAAACACAGTATTTGTGCTGTACACACCAAATTGTATAATCATTCAAATTTACAAATCTGCCCGTGAATCACGACTGCATTGAGGCTGAAGCTCAAGTTCGTGGTGTTGACTCAGAAAATGAATCATGGAACCTGCGGAGAGCCCAGATCATCTGAGCAGCTGTCCCAACAAGCCGGGGGCTGGGGCCTGGGCCAGATCGGGCCCTGTTTTCACTGAGGAGGGTGGGAGAGAGAGAGAGATCTGAAAACTTTCCACAGATTGCTTTTTTAAACGGTCACTTTCAAATCATGGAAACAAATCAAAGCCATGCAGAGAAAACAAGCCTTGGTATTTAACCTGAGCGCACGGGAGCAAAGAAAGGGTGTTATTTTGGAATGACTGGCATGGTGGGTAAACTCTCCAGCCATTTCCTCCCATTCATACGTCGAAAGGTCTTGACTTTCTCGTAAGTGATATCTTGGCTCCAACATATGAAATGCTACAGTCAGAACTAGGAGTAGGAAGCTGTTTTTGACCTGAAATAGGAAATCACAGAAGGAAGTTAGATAAAAATTCAAGAATGGAGGATCAAGCTTTCACAAAACACTTTTCCATTTGTCCTGCAGTGTGATTTATGTGGATTTGTGCTGTTCTTGCCTTTGTCTTAGCTCAACATCCATAAAGGCGACATGCCAAATGTCTTTTTTCAGAAGGTTTTGCTTCACAGCCCTCGTTTTGATTCAATTTCAGTTTACCTGGTGGGCAAAGTCTGCTCCTCTCAAAGACAGGAATATGATCAAAGTGTTATGCTTAATTTTAATGCCAAAACCAAAAGACAACTATTTTTTTGACATTGTGAGCCCAGATGCCAGTTTCTAATTACATTTTTTTTGTTGTTTTGAAGGTATAAATTATGGTTGTCGTGGAAACAGTGTGTGATTTTAGCTTGCCGCTCTCATACGTGGGTGGCCCAAGCATGTGAGTCAGCGAAACAGATCACTCTGATTGCATCTGCTGTCACGATATGAGCGAGATCGTGAACCCTATCTATTTTTTTATTCCCTGAAGAGCAGCCATATGGTCGAGCCACATCTCCACTAGTGCAGCCCTCAAACTGGGTCGTCTGGTTCCGTTTTGCCCAGTTTACAGCTCAAAGATGGACAAGCACGGCACACAACAAGTCAGATGATCAAGAGAAAAAAATATGCTGCATTATCCATTAACAGAAGTGTATAATCACTATGAGCCTCTGCATCCTCACTGTATTAATGTAGTGATAATTAAACTGCTCTGGGAAAGAAACTGAGGAGGTGGATCCCAGTTGAAGGTTCTTATCTGACCAATTAAAGTCACTTCAGTTTCCTCTTGACTGTGAGCCGGGGTTCTGCACAGCAGGGTGCAACTCCAGAACAGAAAAATATTTCTTACAAAGTAAAACCGTATGTTTTTATACAGAAGAGATTAAGCTTCAGCAGAGGGATGTGAGCCACTGCTTGGTTCTTCTATGTGAAAAAAAATCATCAAATTTATGTTCCCTTTATTAATAGTGACATTTTTTTTGATTGATATTTTATTTCATTTAACCACCCACAGTTTGCTCTGTTTTCATGATGTGTTGCAATTTCAAAGGAGTCATTTGCCACTTTGGGAAACACCCCTCCCTTTCAGGCCTAGAGCTAGATAAGAAGATTGACATATTAGATAAGACTGGCATTGTCATATCTGATAAATATGAACCTGGATCCAACTTAGCTTTGCCTGTTAGTCTGAAATTAACCACTTCAACCCACCAGCACTTCTAGAGCTCAAGGCCCCACCCACATATGGAACAGAAAGAAAATCTGAACAGTGCTGATGTTTTTATGTGGGAAAAAAATAGGAATGATACTGGCATATTCATGAGGACAATTTGATTTATATCATCGAAGCTTTCGTCTGCTGAGCTCAGATTTGATATTAGGAAGAAAATCCTTAGCTTGGAATTAAAGGCAGTCATTATTATGAAACTGTCTTCATTTTCTTTAATTAAACATAATATATTCCATTTAGCTTCAAATCTCCATAAAGGAAATCCCCAGGGTGACAGAATGCGAAGGAAATAAGAACCTGCTGGTAGCCTAGTCACCTCTCTTCTTTCCCCCCGGACGGTGAATAGACTGGGCCACAGATTTCCTCAGGGAATCAAACAGGCAGCAAGGCCTTCCACCTGCTCCCTGGCGCAGGGAGCCATGGGAGCAGGTCTAGATCACACCTTGCATGCAGAGCTTTGGCCCCAGGAGATGCCAGGCTACACAGGGCCTTGTCCAGACTTGTCAGCTTACATTCAGAGCGACTCCCACCGTACAGGTTAGGCCTGTTTTCTTCTGTCTAGCCTGGAGCCTTTCGTGGGACAATTAGCAAACTTTCAAGGATGAATATAACATTGGATTAACTGTTACACCTGAGCCACCATACTGTACGTGCTCCCTTGTGAAATGTTGATTATATGCTCTGCTTTGGGGTTTCACTTTGATTTTTGTCACCTAGATAGTAGATACTATACAGTAAGTTCATGTGACAGTGTGGCAGGGTTATAACAGATGGAAAGGGGGTGACTAATGCAATGAAATAAATAAAAAACTTTTAAAACATTCACGGCTTTGCAAAATAAAATTCTATGTTCAGCTTTACGATTAGATATATAGGGTGTCGAGGTTGATGTTAATGGTTATTAAGTATTTTTTTTAAGCGTGAACTGACCTTTAATTACAAAGCTAATAATATTTAGAACTGGCAATATAATTTCTAACTGAATGACTGATTATACCTTTTAATTATCTATCAGGATTGGAAATGTAATGACAAGCATTACATCAGCCAAAAGCATTCATCATGATAACTGTCTCTTTTAAAGTTTTATTCCTAATCTATTTAACCCCTTTCTAAGTATCTGTTGACATTAATAAAGCTCTCTGTTACATAACACGATAGACATTTTTGGACATCAGATAAAGGGATAACTACATAGAGCTATGAGGTGTTCATCCAACAGCCACTTATGGCCAACAAGCCATAAAACAGCCTCCACATGCCGTGTTGGATCCTGTCTGCAAGTGTGCACAGCACAAACCTCCCACTCTGTCCAAATCCACCTGATGCTGCATTACCGTGTTGCATTGTAGCTCCCTGGGAGGCTCAGGCCTCTGGGGACTAATAATGTCTGTCATGCATACTGTAATAGCCCCACAAATCCAAAGGTGAGAGGCATTAGCGAACAGTCCTGACAGATCCTCGCACAGCTCGTGCAAGAGTGCGGCTGCTTTACACCAGGCCTGTGGGCATCAGCTGGGAAAACAAGCTGAGACTGATAACAGATCAGGCCCACATTCCATCCTGGGCTGTGCTGAGGGACAAAGCAGACCACCAATTCTCACACACAGTGATAGCAGCTAGCGTGGGAGTAAGGGTGAGGCCTAAAGAGGTGCAAGGTTGGCGGCGTTTCACAGAGCTCCTCTGCTTTGATACGTATCTCATGTCACGGCCAGGTTGTGCACAGCCCTGTGAATGCCTCTATGAGCGGGGAAAACAAAAACACAAATCTCAGTGGCTTTATTCAGTGTCAGTTATAGGCTGGTCTGTTTTCAATAATGTGAGGAATGGTTCGGCACTGTAAGGCCCAGGTGCTGACAGACCTCCCGCAGCGCTGAGCAGGCTCTCTGGGTCCATGCTGTGCGGGCCTGGCTGGGCCCGGCTGGACGGCTGAGTGCAGGTTGTCAAGCAGGCTGTGTTGTCTCAGCCTTCAGCCAGGGATGATAGATGGAGCTGGAAATGCTCCCAGAGAGGGGGTGAGCACATGTGTGGCAAGACGTGGCAGGTGGTGAGCGCTGACTTGACAGCAATTAAATGTACAAATCTTTGATTAAGCTCATGGGAAGGCAGTCATTAGCAACACTGAATCGGCTCTCCCACAACACTTACACACATGCATGCACAGCCTTTCTTGCTCTCACACACACGGGCACACATTTTTCATCCTGCGTAACACTAGCACAGGTTTATGATTTGCTCATGAGCAAAGCACTCATATGGCAATATTGCTATTAAGAGATTATCTTAAAATAATAATTATTCCTAGTGGTTTTGATCATAATCCAAACAAACTTTTCATTCAGAGATAACCCATCTGTTTTTGAATTGAACTGAGTCTTTAATTTAGCTGAAGATAAATGTTCTTAAAAGGGCCTTTCAGCCCTGCTGCTGAACCAGTGCGCATTGTTGCATCAATGACAGAGCCAAACATAAAAGAGCATTACAGCAGAGTTCAACAGGGCAACAGGAATGATTATGACCAATTAACTAGGTCACTTGCTTGAAATGAAACCAAAAATGAAATGTTATTTTTACCTGCCGCATTGTAAAACATTATGTACACCCGATCATGATAAGTTCAGTAGGTCACTGTTAAACCACACTTTTTTTTAATGCTTCTTTTTTTTTTCTTTTAGCCTCATAACAAGTACTACATCTAATACGTATCAGCCTGTGGGCTTGTTTCAAAGTTGTTTGGTTGCTATGGGTTGTTGCTATCTGTAAAACCATGGCCTGCCTGCCACATCACCACATCTCAGCAGTTAACCGAGTTAACTGATCAAGACTATGACTATAATACGTTCCTTCGCCTTTATAAATGTGTTATTACCCATACAACTGCAATTTAGCTGCTCCACGGTTTAATAAATCCTTAGCTGGTGAAGTATAACTAAAAAGTCAGTCTAGTTCTCCAGAGATAATGTATACAGTAGTAAGCAGAGCACATAAAGCAATCTCTCTTGATGAGGTCCCACCTTTACGTACAGTGTAACACACTCCTAACAAATCTCTGTAGAGTTGGTTTTCCTCTGAGAGTAACAGTGATAATTGCCATCCTTTCCCTGTCTCACTAATGAGAGCAAGGTCATCCCCTATACCCAGGCTGCCTATCTCACTGCCCATATCCCATAATCCCATTGTCTAGGAAACAGGAATGATCACACCCATACAACTGACAAGCCTCCGGTGAGTTAGATCAGCTCTCAGTTGCAACACTGAGCATAAATCACAGCTCCAAGCAAAGTGAGGGCTTACACGAGCTGTAACTCAGTTCATTCTTCCACAGAATAAAGTCCTATATCTCGATTTCAGCGGAGAGGAAACAACACATCCAACATTTTCTGCATCAGCATTTTTGATTTAGATACATTTGGATGATTTCTGATTCAAATGAGAGTTTCATCTCTTGACCCAGGACATTTCATTTCAGAACAAAGCTCTTCATTCTCAGTGGCTTTTGCGTGTGCCGCTCATCTCCTTTCATGGGAATCTGTCACCGTGGAGATGTGAAGGTGTTCCCTCACTGCCAGAGCCAGAAGAGGTAGCAGGGCGTCCCACTGGAGCAAACCCATCCTCAGAATTATACCTGCTAACTTGTGGTGATGAGATAATCAGAGACACAGATGTTAATGTAACACTGTTACATGACAATTATACTGCACCTGCTTCCCATTTCAAATAAACTTACCAAAATACAGAATTAACATTCAAACAGACCTGTATCCATCATATTTATTCTGTTCTGTAACTGAACTGAAGTTAATAAATTAACATTGAAACAAGCCTGTATCCATCATGTTTATTCCATCCTGTCATTTCAAAGAAATAAACAAACTTAATGGGGATCGAGTCTCATACAATTGTGTGTGTTTTATATAAATTTCCTACAATTTATGTTCCTAATTATACCATTCAATGCTTTTGACATTATTATAAACACCTGTGAAAAGATCCTTTTGTCTCAGGATGAATATTTCCTGCAGGATGCAGAGTGAGTTTTATGTTTTACAGAATGAGCAACATGTGGGAAAAGAGATATTGTTGCAGTCCACACTGGCTTTATTTCAATAGGGAACTTTGTTACGTCAGTTGCACAGGTGCAAAACTGTAGAAGAAGTGACAGTTAACACCCTCACAACAAATAGGATCTACTGTATATTATTGATATAATGATAGTAAGGAACAAATAAGAATGAAAACATGTTAGTGTGATAAAGTCAATCGCATACTAAGTCAGAGATTAACTAAAAATATTCATTAAGACGTTACAGATATCACTGTGGTGAGGACCAAAAACACAGTGACCACTGAACATAACCTACATAACATACTCTCCACTAAGTCCACAGACAGTTTCCTATTCAAGCATCCAGTAGACAAGGTATCATTTGTTTGGAGCTATTTTTGGGCCACCCTGACAAAATCCTTTTTTAGCTCTTTTTCTTGGTCACCATCGCTCTGTATCTGTCCCTGTGAAGGCTAATGGTTTACTTACCTCCACTGGCTAGTTGCTAACTAGCTGTATAGGCGGTTTGGTGCTGGTAAAGTAGTTTATGGTTGGATTATCAGTAGCAGTATTTGCCAAACAGCCTGGTGCTGCTCGAGAATCCAAATTTTATTATTTTGTTCATGTAAATCATTGGCATATAGAGCTTTAAATCAGATCCACCACTGATTTTAGTAGTCAGGAGTGTTACATGGTTGTCCTCAGTGAAATGGGCTTTGGATGCCGTCTCGGGATATTGCTCAAAGACAATACGACAATATTATGAGACCATGGCAGGATTATATTAACACCTTCCATGTCATGTCAATAAATCAATAGCATTTCCTTGCTTTATTTCCCCATGTTTTCCTGCTCCTCCCCTCTTCTAAGAATATGCTAGCCCGCCTAATCACAGGAACCGACCCAGGCTGGAGGTGCATGCCTTTGCACATGGCAGCACAAATTAAAATGTCTCCTGCCGCCCGCCTCTCTAATTCCCTGGCACTACGCCCTGGCCTGTCCCACGAATTACAACCAGACCTCTCCATATGGTGCAGCCAGCATGGGGCAGGCTGGCTTATTGACATGAGCTCCTCCCTGAACTCTCTAAGTCAATAACCAAATCGCTCAGAAAACACACATTTGAAAAGCCACAGAGTGCTAACTCCATAACATTATTAGGAACAATAGAGAAGGGATTTTTTTTTTGTCCCTTAGCTAAAGGAGACTACCCGGTCGATAGAACAACACATACGTTATATAGAGAAAGAATTAGAAGTTTACCCAATCCTGGACCATTTAATCCCCTATGAAGTGCACAGTGTGGTTCTTGGCCGAGGGTCTCTGGGTCATTCCCAAGTTTAGACTGAAAACAAAAAGAAGCTGGACCATTTCCAAAGTGCTCTTTGGCTTTTTAATCTCAATTTTATTGTCCTGCTCACAGTTAATGATTTCAAAGTGTTGCCCCCCTACTCTACTACCCATGTAACCCCACCTCCTACACAGGATTGGACTAATCCTGCAGTAGAACAGCAGAAAGGTACAACATTTAAAAGGTCATTATTACAATGTATCAAATTGATATTTTAATGGCAATATCCTGGTGTTTGACAATGAGTGAATCAGAGAATAGTCAAAGACCAAACATCAGATCAAATAAGTCTAAATACCCATAGCTCTAAAAATGCATATATCCATACATCTGATTGTAAACATTTTGTTTTGGAGCATTTTTAATCTAACTGAGGACATTTTGTTTCACTGCTCAAACATAAACAAAGTTTATGGCCTCTTTATCCACGTGAAAGCTTAAAAAAAACAAGAGTTTTAGATGATGAATTTCAGGATGAAAGGAGTGAGGGGAGGTTACACACTCAGCATTTTAGCTCCAATTGATAACTTGAAATAAAAGTGTTTACCACAACAAAGCCAGGGAAAAAACTAAACAATTGGTTGTTTAAAAGATGAAAAAAGAGCCTATGCTATAAATTTCAATAAGAGGGTTTTGGTTGCCATTTCCCATGCTTTGTTCTCTGCTGGGTGTATAACTGGTTGATTTTGTTTCACTTCTGCTTCTCAGCTATGTGCTGATGAAGAAATCAGCCAAAGAGCAAACACTCACAATGCTGAAATTCTCTGTCCGCCGCCTAAAACACAGGCCCATTGGAATATTGTTCTCATTTATAAATTCATGAGCTGAATTCCAGATATGTAAATGGGAAAGAATGATTTATAATGACACTAGAGGAAGAGCCCAGAGGTGCAGAGGACATCACTCCCTTCCATCCTGAAAACCAGACAATGATGTTCTTGTTGACTCTATTATCAGAAGACGAATCTTTGACCGCAGCAGCGACGGGACAGCTCCTGCGGTAGGATCAGTGACGGACTGCCTCCACCTGCAACCCAGTGCCAGACTTCTCCAAACACACATGCTGCTTTGTTAGGATCCGTGGCCAGTGTTTGTCAGCTGCACCGAGTGTTGTTGATGGTGTTGTATTCCAATGTCCTGTTGATACTTGATTCTCGCCCCCACGCATGCCCTGGATGCAGATTACTAGGCCGGGGCTCAGGTAACCGATATGTTCCTGGACCAAACATAAACAAGCGTGAAACACCTTATGACACACATGAGGAGAGGGGACACAGAATCTAATTCACTACTGAATAATTTCATCACCTGCTGAATGACCCACTGCTGCTGCAGGTTACCTTTCTCCCTTTCGCTTGCATTGATGAGTGACACTCATGTGTAACTGTGAAACTCGTGACTTATGGCAACAAACAGCTTTGAATGTGTATGTATGTCAATTTGCTGCACAGGTTAAACTGAGGGAAAACCCCTCGCTAAATTTATCTGCCATTTCGATAACAACAAACACAAAAGAAGTCTCCTTCTCAGAAGCTAAATTGGCCATTCAGCATTTTAAGATGAAAAACTCTCTCAATGGAAAAGCAGAGAACCACAACCCCATAGTTGTTAGTAATAAAATATATCCTGGGGCAGCTCCTTCCACAAAAAAGAGCAGAAAATCTTTGTGGGCTTATGGGTATTAAGCTAGGACATAAACCTGCAAATGAGCACTTTTGTTCCAAACCCAGAAAATGTATTGTACCACAACCAAACAAAGTAACAGCATCCTGGTGTTCTCTAGTAGTGCAGTCTGTTCAGAGAGATTATGAATTCACTGCTGGGTCGATGTGTGTGAGATGTTTTTCTCTTGTTTCTCTCGTAGGACAGACCGCAGGCTGTAGTTCTTGTGAGAAGAAACAGCAGATTTAAACAGTGAGGGTAAAGGAATGAGGGATCTTTCCACTCAGTTGGCTACATTAGTGAATCACTGGAATAACGTACAATTATTAAGCTATTGCCTCTGTTTCTGAAAGGTGCTAGACAAATAAAACTGCCTCACCTACCTCTTTCTTTCTTCTTTCTGTCGGTGTTTCACTGTGTCTACACTGTACTTTTTCTTTTGTACCTTATTCTCTTTTCTATCCTTCTCTTTCTCTTTGTCCTATTCAGTGTTTACATCCTGTGAGCCTTTCAAGAAGACTTTGTTTATGCTGGAGAGTGCCGGTGTGTGACTCTCTTACTATCATTCTGGAGGAAATACCATGAGTCGCGTGCCAGTCACAGCTAACCACAAACCCAAGCTGGGTGGAGAGGGGCATTTTTCATATAAATCATGGAATATGGCTGTGGGCGAGCTATTGCTAGGCTGAGTGAACAACCATAAATAGACTCCTATTGCATGTAGTAACAGCTTTGAGCAACACAAAGGCAGACTGTAGTAACCATCGCTTGCAGTATAACATGGAAAATTGTTTGTGAACATCCCCGAGTTGGTCACAAGATACTATCAGGCTGTCAAGTTCAATTCATGAAGCTTCAGAAGTAAACCTGTGTTTAAACCAGTTTATTTAAATTCTTGAAATACCCCAAAAACCAGAATTTTCATTAGTCGTCTCCTCCCAGCACCAGAGGGTCTGACAGTGTGACAGAAAACGCTTTTAACGAACCCCACTTGAGATGTCTGCGACTTGCAGCTTTGACACCCTTTTATTCTTTGACAAAATCCTTACTCACAGATTCTGTCTGGCTCCATTTCCCTAGACAGCCCACTTCACATGACATAAATGCAGCTCATGGGTAATAGATATCTAATGCTGCAATGATGGATACTTAAATAATGTCAGAGGCGGTTAACAAGGGCTCCGGGAGCAAGAAGATGTGACAGCACAAAGGCTGCAAAAAGCAAAGAGTGATGTGGAATGTAACTAACCTAGGCTAAAGTCATATGGGGCTAATCGGTTCCAGCAAAGCATAAATTACAAAGCGAGGAGCAGTGATGGTCAGCAGCACGGCCAGAGACAGTCGAGATAAAACAGCGAGGGGAAGAGAGAGAGAATCACATGTGTGTATGTGTTTGTGTGTGTGCGTGTGTGTGTGTCATGCCTGTCGGGTGTCTTATCAGTGCTGCTGGAGAGGTCAAGTCAGGACACAAATCACCCCCCACCCCCCACTCCCACCCGAAGCTGGGCTGCCTCCTCTCAACTTACACAACAGTTGAGCTACATCTGTTTCTCTTTAGCTCTCTCTGTGTCTCTACATCTTTCTTTCTAACCCCCCCAACTTCTGAAGTGCAGCATTTCAGAATGACGTTTGTTGGCCCCAAAGCGGAGTTGCTTTGGTACAGTGTGATGTGATGCAGCTCAGTGGAGCACAACTGAGCAGTAGCATCCGGGCTGTCTATGGGTCAGGGCAGGAAAAACATGGGTCTATGGTTTATGTTTAGTTTTTTATTTTTATTTTATTCATTTAGCCCGAAGGTCACATTAGTTTAGCACTTGAGTCAACCACAGAAGCACTTAGGGTGACCTGAGGGGCCCTCACACGAACCAGAATCCAAGGGCACTTGTCACAGAAGGGCCCTCCTGTCAACCAAAGCCAGGCTAAGGTCAACCAGCAGAAGTATTCAGGCCAACCAGAGGGCCACGTAAGCTACTACCAGGGGTACGTGGGCCAAATAAAGAGGCACGTGGGCAAACTGAGGAGCGACCAAAAGGACACTTTCTGCAGCCAACCAGAGGGTCAATTGCCAACAGGAGCCAACGATCAAAGGGGCAGCTCTTGGACCAGCCATGCCAACCAGAAGAACACAGGCTGAGGAGCACTGAAGTCAACGAGAGGGGCATTTACACTAAGGTCACTTTTCACCTTTGGTCCACTTATGAACTCACCAACAGAGGGTATTTGGGTTGACTGCCTAGTCACTTTAGGTGTGAGCATGGGACAATCCACATTTTGGGCACAAACTAAACTAGATAATTTATTTTTGGAATCCAGTGTTATGTGATAATAGTCTCTTGGAGCAAGCAACAAAATTTCATGACTGAGCTGTCCTGAAATAAATCTTCTTAGCTTGGTTATTGTATAATGCCGTTAGGACTTTTCTTTTCAAACGATGGAATTGCAAGGAATTTTTTTTTCTTTTTTTCCATCAAACAAGATAAAAAATATGGGCCAAACAAGCAGATAAAAAAAATTCTACAGCATGAAGGTGAACTTACAAACAAATAATAATGTGTCAAATCGTGCAGGGTGTGCAGCAGGAAGGCTCAAGTGAGGCTGGTGACCACCCATGGGTTCTGACATCCACGTTGGCACTTCACTAGTTACAAGCCCCACTGCTTGGTGTCTTTGGGCCCAAAGTCTCTCTGAGACTTATTTGTGTCACCTCCAGAGCCTTTTGAGACACACCTTCAACACACACACAACTATACGTGTTCAGGCTTGCCTGATAGCTGGGAAAGGTAAGAGTGATAAAGTACAGTTGCTAAGTAGATAAGTCACAAAATGGCTCTCCTATTCACATTTCAAAAATGCTTCACAGATTAATTATTTTGAAATGTTTAAAAGAGTAAAAAATCACTATACTTTGTGGGTCGTGTATTTTCAATGCATTCATTCATTCACAAATGGTCCTTGTTGTTTTATGCAGAGATAAGATGATACCCCACAAGAATTATGTTTTTCTTTTCCTTCTTTTTTTTCATTGAATCAAAGCCAATGAATATTCTCAGTCATCCAGGTCAGTTATCTCAAGGAAATTTAAATCAAACGCAACAAATAACCAAGTCCAGTTGCGTTTGATTTTAATTTCCTTGATACTCCAATATTTCCAACACTAAACCCTTTTTTTATTTGGCTACAACCGTTATTTCTCTTAAACACTTCTACTTTGATTCTTTATGAATCACTTAAAGGCATTAAAAGTTCCTATATTCGGGTGCTTTGCTGTGTCTAGCATGTTCTAATAAGATAACAGAAAGTGTCTTTGAAAGCAGATTTGACAATTGGCCACATTTTTCTTCTGGTAAGCCTTTTGTGTTTGCAAATATTGACACTACTGCACCAGAGGAATGACAAGAATTTAGATTTAAGGTTGTTGTTTTTTTTCATGTGTTGGTTTTTTTCCTTTTGTATTGGGGGCTCAAGAAAACACTAGTTTCAATCTAAAAAAGAGCCAGTTTATTCCAAAAAGAGAAAACACAAATGTAGCAAAGAGTATGAACTCAACGACCTTTCCCTGCGTCCTCACACTGCATCTGTGTCCTGACATGGACCCAACTGTCTAACCGCGTTTTGCCTTCTTGCACCCAGGGGAACATAAGGATCGCATATGCCTTTGGCAGGAGTCCACGCCCACATTCCTGAGCTATATGCTCACAAGTCCCCCCCCCCCCTCTTCTCCCTCCCTCTTCACTCTGACACCAAAACCTTGGCCCACATTGCTGTGCACTGTAAAGAAATGCAAACACTCAGATTTCTCCCTGGTCACAGGGGGAGCAGAAACATAAATTGTGCTGTTGAGTCGAGTCTTCTAAAGTGTCTTCAACATGCTGCTGGCTAAGCTGACTGTTATACATTATGTGGGTTTGTTATGTCTCTGCGATGGGATTCATTTTAGCTGAGCAGTACATGCTTAAAGTCATTTCACAGAAATTATCCTCAATGTGATATTCAGCCCTGCAAGAACGACAGATGATGAAAAAATGGTTTAGAAAAAGAGCTGAACACTGGAACGAGTCTTTTAACAGTAATTTCCTAAGAACCTTTCTTTGCCAGAGCCCTTTATGAGACAAGTCCCCAGTGGCTTGTCTAGTTAAAGGTTATCTTTTACTTACAAGTCAAAGTCAAAGACAGTGGGGTCCAGAGAGGCGGTGCAGTTTGCTGTCTGGGGTGACTGGGTTCAGTGGTAGGGGGTGCATGGTGCGGAATGTGGCTGTAAGGAAAAGCCAGGAGGAATCATTATAGGGAAGAAATGAGACGCCAGAACTGGGAGTACAGCACATGAGCAGAGAATTTTCAGTCTTTATAAAACAACGCTCTGCACATGGCTTAAATCTCCTGTTCTGAGATCCTTTATCCTCCTGTGACTGTGTACTTTCCAGTTCTGAAGTGTAGAGACTGAATAGAAGATGAAGGCAGAAAATTTACTTATTTTACTCTGCATATACTTTGACTCTCAGATTAGAGGATTATGGGTTATAATGGTTTTCATCATACAAAATGCTACATTGTATCGTAGGCTACTACACTTACTAGCAGACATAGCATGAGTTACTTTGACCTGGAAATGTCAGTTGTTCTATTACTTGGGACAAAAATGTGACCCCTGTCCAGATAACCTGCTAATCATTCCCTGGCATGACAGGCAGTTTAGGTATTTTGGGTGTCATGCTCAGGGCTTAAGAAGTCATATGTAATATGTGTGTAACTATAAATCAGCAACCAACTGCTGTGGAGTCAGGAGTCACTTATTAATCAGTGGCAAAAAATATGAAGCTTAGCCCAGTGCTCTTGCTAGTAGCCATATTGTCAGGAAAGAGTGGCCATCAAAACATGTTAGCTTATTGAGCTAGCCAAATTTCTTTATCATCATGTTTACATACAACTATAGTGATTAGAGAAATCATGAAGTTTATGTATTTTTAATGCCAAGATGTCTAGCTTACCACTATCAAGAATCACATGACCTGACCTTTGACTGAAGGCAGCGATAAAAACATAAAAAACAAAAATATTGTTTCAGTATTTTTTGGTAATTCTGCAAAAAAACTAAGGAGAGATGGATGAAAACTTGTGTAATAATCATCAAACTCTTCTTCACTTGCTTGATTTACACCACAGTAACCTAGGGATTTGAGTGTTAGGACTGGAGACGTCCATGTGTGACAGTAGTTTCTTATCCTTATCATTCAGATTTTCATGCATACAACAAGAACAGGTTATGTATGCACCTACATTTTCACCAAGACCAAACCATTTTTACCAAATCAATACGTCAGTGTCTATATCAACTTCCTCTGTATGTTGCCCATTGTTGAATGACAGATCAGACACGCTGTTAACACAGAAGTACATTTATTCAGGTCTTAATACATTAATATTGAACAAGTTACATATTCTAATTGATTGCAAATCACACATCACAATTCCAATTTATTCCTGTATACCTGTATAAGTTAAATGTAACAGATTTTCATTTTAAAATATGGGAACTCTTCCTCTTGATATGAGGAGCACTTTGTTAAAAAAATGTAAGTAAAAGTGCAATATCTTTCTATTCATAAAATTACAAAAAAAATTGGTCCAGAATCTGCCTTCTGAGCGGGACTTCTCTGACAGACTACATATTCTGTTTTTCATTTTAAAAATGAAGTATATCTTAACATTTATTTTTTTTTAAGTAATTTGCTTTTTGATGCTGTTTTCTAAAAACTGTAGCTAAATACAAGAAATACAACATTGTCAGTTTACAAAAGCTTAGCATATCAATCACTGCACTGTATTTTCTAAATAAACTTCATTTTTTCCCCATATAACTATCTGGAACATAGAGTTTTGACAACAACACCATAATATCTCACAGCGCTATGTTACAATAAAATATCTCTGTCATAAGTTCAAAAAGAAAAAAATGAAAATATAACAATAGCAACATAAAATTAAGGAATACAATGCATAGATTCAATCATTTAGATATAATTTACTTAGTACAGCTCTTTTACTTTTAGAGTGAACCCTGTGACACTGACTACATGGATTCATTACAGTTTATCCTGACTTGAGTGACCGGCACAAATATATATAATTCTTAACATATCACATGATAAAAATGCTAAATATATCACTTTAACTTCAAAGGCAAATTTGGCTATAGTACATTATGGCATGTTTGGGTAAGAAAAGGCAACACCTGGCACCAAAGCCAAACAGCAGCTTCTTTAACGGCTCCCCTGCAGAGCCTTTTGAAATGTTAAGAATTTCATTTTACTCTTCTTAAACCTCCATGGCTTTCTTAAAAATCTGTCAGCGGTGTCAGATCTTGTGTCATTACCAGTTGGTGGAGTATGCAGGCTTTAATTTCAGCCAAACACCAAAACGAATTTAAAAAGGTTTGCTCCTGTGGTTGGAGGTGAACTCGTTAGTTAAAAAACCTGCATGCTCCAAGTCCTCGACAACACACGATCAGACACACGCACTGGTATATGTGGTTTCTGTAAAAATCAATCAATAATGTTAACATCAATTTGACAGTTTTTTCAGTTTTAGTTAGTTATCTCCAAGCCTCTTGGTCTTTTAGCCTCCAAACCAGTCGACTTCATGAGAAGCAGTCATGTTTACACACACCATCTTCACAAAGTTCGCCACAATCTTGTACACTACAGGCTGACAAGCTTGTTGTTAGTACAGCAATAAGTGGGAAAAGTTGGGAAATGCAAATACACAAGCTAGATAGGATACTTAACACTTAGTAGCACTTTTCAGGGAAAACTTAAAAAAGAAAATAAAAAAAAAGAAAATAAATGTGTCATTAAAAAAGTAAAAGACTGGAGCTATCGAGCTATCACATGTTACCATTATATCAAATGTTTTAAAAGACACAGAGACAAGTAGAGGTAGGAGGGGCAGACTGAAGGTGGAGTCTCATTAAAAGCAGTAAAGCTCAGAGGAATCTCACTGTACTTATTCATATCAGTCACGTGATATTTTGATAGTAAGAAGTAAACGTTCTGAAACTGAAAAGGGGACAGGCTGGTTACTCATGGTGACATCAATGACATGTCTTGGACTCAGTCTTGGTGTGCGAGCAGCAACGGTACCGAGGGTATCTGTCATCCAACCTGCCTCCATCTCCTAACAGGCCGCAGCCAACAGGAACGACCTACAGCCTACTTGCTTCTTCTTGTGAAATCGGGGAGCGGAAAATAAAGAATTTACTGTACTTCTCTTTAAGACTGCTGGATTTGAGTATCTTCTGGACCGTAGATATTTACAATATAAAACCCTTCAAGCCTGCAGTCTACTCTGTTAGGCACAATAAATAGGCCCCTGTGGTATTAAGGTTCAGAGTGACGGACGACTCAGATCAATTCTGATGTCTGAGCGCAGGTTATGCACCAGCATAATCTATATTAATCCACAAATAATTTAGGTCTCAAATATATACTAAATCTAGTAAACACCTACTACATAATTTTAATATACATTTGTAATGTATGTACAAGAAATCAGAGAGTGTATTACCATTTTACAGCCTGATTGAGAAGGATTCTCAAAGCACAGATCTGTCCACTAGATGTGCATTTGAAAGAATCTGATCCAGTTTTCTCTGTGAGCTCATTTCTGCTGCCTTAATTTTTGCTTCCATGCTGTAAACACTATTTACAGTCTTAAAAAAACACACTACAAGACCTGATTTTACAAGGCGTATGACGACATTATGTACATTCAGGCAATAACAAAGTGAGTTATTATGTAACATCATCCGAGGATCCCTTGAGAAGTCTCTCACTTTACATCATGTCAGTCCATGAACCCATGAGCTAGATTACCTTCATAATTTGTCCGTAGTGGTAATCAATTATCCCTACACTGTACATACAAAAAGTTTGATTGTGGAGACACAGTAAACAGCATGGTATGAGTTTGTGCACTGGTACAGATTGTGCTGCTGATGATGAGATGGAGTTGGCAGTGTCACTCGCAGACAAAACCGCTGAATAGTATTTCTAACCTTGGTGAGTAAACCAGAGGAGGTGTGTTTCAGTTTGGCTCTTACGTTAAGGCAAAAAATGTTTGGCACTTAGTTTGTACAGAATATGTGATATTTCAAAAAATAATCTGATTTCATCTTCTTCAGTTTGGGGGTTCTAATGGTGCTGCATCCTCAGCAGATTGTGACCAGTCTCAGTCCGCTGAAGCATTTGTGAGACGGAAATGTTGACCCTACAGACATCTCAGGTGATGTTGGAATAAGGATTAAACCTCCCATGATACATTTTTGTTTGTCTTAGATGAGTTCAGATTCTGTCTTCTGCCAGACAGCAACAGCGACAGGTCAGATGAACAGGCCTTTTTCATTGTATTTGTTTTGTCGTACTACAGTTTCTACCCTGACACCCAGCTGTGTGTGGTGGTCTTCACGCCGTGCGGGAAACCTTGTTGGGTCACCATTGGCTCAAAGTTGAAGTCCAGTGAGTCCCCGTCCATCAGAGTGTCATGGAGGACCGTCTCCATGTCGAACTCAAACTTCTCGATGGACATGTCGTCCAAGTCGCTCGGCAGCTTCTCTGGGTGTGAGGGTGGTGCCAGGCTGGGTCGACCGTATCCATTGGTGTTGACTGGGCAGAAGCCGGCGGGCATGCCTGCTCCGCTGAGGTGGCCGGAGAGGCCGTAAGGCATCTGCATAGGGCTTTTGGCTGTGGGTAAACGTACGGTGCCCCCGCCGTGGCTCAGGGACATGAGCAAGCGGCCATTCATGGCGGGTGATGTGGCTGGGGCTTGGCTGTGCACATTGTGGGGATGAGTGTGAGAGAGACTGTGCAGGTGACCGTTTCCTCCTGCCATGAGTTTGGCTGCATGCTGGCTGCTGTTGTATGGTGGCAGCATGCAGCCTCCGCTGGACTGAGACACCACAGTGTCCACTGACGGCATGAGCTCGCCGTGCTGGTCTGTATCAGACGTTAGCAGTTCCTTCAGGAGCCCCGCTGGGCAGCTGTATGGGCCCATACTGGGCCCAAAGCTGGGCTTACTCTCTGGCAGTGTCTGCAGCGGCATGGATGACAGGGTGTTCATTCCTGCTTGACCGTACACACACTTGCGATACTCCTGCTGAGGCTGCGTGACCATACTGGGGGAGCTGTAAGTGGGGTACCCGGGGCTCGGCTGCATCATGGGAGATGGGGAGGACTGGGAGGAGCCTGGGGTTGTTGCTCCGCCTCCTACTTGAGAATTGTTGGGTGAGAGCAAGTTCAGGTTGTCCAGAAGGTTCTCCATAACATTCTCAGAACTGTGTCCCAGAGAGCCCGTCATCTCCGTGAGGCTGGGCAGCGTGGCTGTCATTTTGGCCCCAGGGGCTCCTGGGTAGCCCATATGCACATCTGCCTCTCCGAGATCATCCTCAGGCATGAAGGGTGAGAGGCGGCCGCTCAGAGTGCTCGCGTTGGAGCTGGTCCGAGGCCTGAAGCTGCTCCACGCATCAAAGTCATCGTTGCTGTGGGAGTTGGGACTGCCAGGCCACTTGGAGTAGGAGCTGGGGCTGTCTGCACCTCCGTCAGGGCCGCCCTGCAGGGACAGCTGTGGGGAGACAGTGTAACACATGCTTTAGGCTGAATTTACTGGAAAAAAAAAAGCACAGGACTGGCAGACACTAAGAAAATAAAATTCCAAAATACGCATGTTAAATAACTGTTCCATAATCCATGATCATGGGAAGGGCTTTTTACAAGAGGGTTAAGAGAGATAATTCATCATCAGTGTGGATTTGATTCCCAAACACAAAGAATCGTTTTTAAAAAAGACCAAAATGACCCTGGGCCACCCATCCACCTATTTGTAAATGCTCTCATTTAAAAACACAAGTGGAGAGAAATTACTTTCATTTGTCTACCTTTTTCTTAGCTGCTCTCCCTCTGCTCTTGGTGAACTTGCTGTTGTTGTCCATGGAGGCCGCCCTGCGTCGCGGGGACTTGCCGCTTTTCCCACCCTCTGGGTTTAACATCCACCATGAGCTCTTGCCCGTCCCCTCATTCTGGACGCGGATAAAGCGGCTGTGCAGCGACAGGTTGTGTCTGATGGAGTTCTGAAGAAAAACGGGTGGGGAGAGAGAAAGAGGAACGATGGGTGAGGATCTGACAATTGGGAGAGATTTGTACTTGCCCTTTTCCCCGAACACCTCAGATCTGCTCCAGCAACAAAGTGCAAATCCCCCTGTACAGGTGGCTCTCTTTTAGAAAACACACAGCGGGCTTGACAGCTGACTTGCACAGGAGAAAGGGGAGATTTTAAGTTCACTCAACAATCTAATTCCATTAGCTATTCAAAGGAACACATGTGCACAAACACACACGCACAATAGGTGACAATAAGTTTACTCCATGAGCAATACATCCTGAACAGAGCGGGGATTAAACTGCAGACACTCTTATCTCCAAACATACTGTACAAGTGGGCCTTTATTTCCTTTACAAAAACAGAGGGGCCCATTGTAAAACACCATTGTACCAACACTCACATTCCACCTGACTACGAGTCTTGTCTAAACCAGCACAGAATCAAAGGGAGGAAACAGACTAATCTTTCCTCCTTACAGACACATTAATTCTGCACTCTAATGTTGCTTGGTGACACATCCAGGTGGAAAAACTAATTTTTGTCAAGAAGCTAATGAAGCATTATTAAAACATAGCAAACAAAACAGCGAGAAGATTGGGCAAGTGTCTGCTGAGCAAACCGCAGAAAGCGAGACACTGTTTCTGTCCTGCTTTACTGTAGGGCTGCTACTGTGCCGGGATGAAGCATTTCAGGGCTCATCTACTTCTTCAGCCTGTTAGAAGTTTTTCGGACGGACCGAACAGTTGTTAAAGTGTCCATATACTGTACCCTCAGAGGGTGATTTACACATTGTGCTCTGTGATGGCCTGGCTGGTTTTGTGTCCGGACCATAACATGAAGTAATGAGCCTTGGCCAGACATTACTGTGCATGCGTAAAGCTTGTTGTTTTGGAAAAAAAAAGAGCTGGAACTCCCGGCACACACACACAGACACACACACACACACATGCAGAGCTTAGCGTGCATAGTGGCTAACGTCATCAAGCCCGTTCCTGCTGTGAGTCACTGCTTCACATCTGGTTCACAGTCTGCCCTCTGCTCTGCCTTCACCTCTGCTTCTCCTCATCTCTAACATCTCTTCTCGACATCCACTCTGAAATCTCTCCCAACTCCAACCAACAACACAATTATTTTCATTGTCGATTAATTTCCCACCTAAGTACTTCAATGGTTTGTTTAGTCTCTGAAATTTTCCATTGCTCGTGGCGATGTCTTCAAATGGCTTGTTTTGTCCAACGATCCAGAAATGAATTACAATGATATAAAACAGAGGAAATGAGCTAATTCTTGAATTTCAAAAGTTGGTTTGGAGGGAAGGGGATTTCAAAACTAAAGCATAAGAAGCTGAAATATAAAGACTTTGAGCTTTTAGGGGTCGAACTAAATACATTTTCCATAATGCAACCTGACATTGTCTTCCATTAGAGCCACATTTGTTGATAAATCAAGCATCTTTTGAATTCAAACGCCTGAACATGGGGATAACCCTGATGATGTCCCTTTGACATTTTGTCAAACTGTAAGAACCTGACCTGACTGTTACACAGCTGTTTTATTAAGGAAAAAAGGATGTGGCACACTCGTAGCCTCAGATGCAGAAAAATGTATTAATGAAGTTGTGTTAAAAAAACGTTTCAGCCATGATTGTCTTCATCAGAGTATTATACCCGATACCCTGACCATCATGGTTGAAACATTGTTTTTTTTAAAGGGACGGTATGTAGCTTAGCCTATCTGGCTTTTTATTAGCAAAAATCAAATATTGCTTTCATAAATATGTATTTACCGAAGTCTAATCACAACCACATACAAATGAAAGCTGTCTTGTAGCTCAGAATAAGTTGTTTACAAATACATAGGTGGTAGGCGCACGTGCACCTACCGGAGGCTGTCATGTTGCATCGTCATCTTTGAATACGGTACACGAAAGCAGACAAACCTGGCTCAAACGCACAGTGCTTGTGCCCGGAGGATGATCGACGTAGGTGTTTTTGTTTTTTTCTGCAGTTATTAAACACACTGTGCTAGTTAAGCAGCATTAGCAGCTAGATCTTAAAATGATGAACTGTTCTAATACGAAGTGCAGCCAAACACCAGGCTGAAGAGAGAGGAGCAGCAGAGGTTCTGCTGTGGAGCTACAGCTGATCCGGCTGGAGAGCACACAGCGACCCACGTCCTTTTTTTTTTTAGCAGCGCCGTTGTTACGGCTGATCATACCGTATATGTCCGAGTATGTTGTCCTCTGATCTTTCTTCATGGGACCGCACTGAGTCTTAAGTCTGCATGTGTTTTAAAAAAAAGACTAAAAACCGAAAGTAACTGGTCAGACATATTGTTATCAGTTAGCGGTTAGCTTGCGACACAGCTGTTTTTTGCAGGTCATTGCCTTCTTCATAGCTATGTAAAATTGGTGAATGCCCTTTCCATGAATCGCCAACACCGTCAGCTGAGCAACGAATTTACTAATCTAAATTAAATTAATCTAAATTCCACTGCAGCCACACAGGCCGTCTTAGTTTTTATGTCAATCATTTCTTAAATATCTTTTCTTCTTCTTCTCCTTCTTCCTCTCTCTGTATCTACTTTTTCTTCGCTGCATGTCTCCTCGCTGGAGGACCTCAGGCTCCAGGGCACGTGAGGACCCTTGAACACTGGGCCCTTAACAAATGAATGAAATTACCTCTGGATCAAATGACCTGACTGTCTCAGCCAATAATCTTGGACTAGTTTGCATGATCTGAGGGACGTGACAGTCCTTTCCTGATTACACTAGCAAATGCTCCAGCCCCTCCAACCCACAACCCCCTCCATCACTCACCCCACACTTCTCAACCCTACCCCTCTCCTTACTGCACATCGGTAGCTATGACAAAAGGCGAGGAGTAAAGTCTGGTCATGAGCCTCTCTTTCCCATGACCACTAAGAGTGCTGGTAATTTCAGCTGTGCTGCAAAAAGGAATGACTGCAATGTGAGCGCAGACGCCGGGATGTCCTGTTACAGCCCTATATCATTCCGATGACAGAAAGGACTGAGACAAACTTCACTTCAGGCGCTCTGGTTTCTATTTTGGCTTACGTAACAGTCAGTACTCTGGGTGCTCAAATTTAAAAAGTCTTGATGCAAGAAAGGGAGTAGAAGTGAAGGGTCATTAAAACTGTTCTGATGGGAAATACCAGAACTCAATGTGCTGTGTGGGGAGTGTGGCTGAGGGTGACTGGTAGGACCAATGGAAAAGCTCACTGTGTGTGTGTGCCAGTTTATGTTTTCAGAGGAATGGCAGTAGGACAAACAGCAGCAGTGCAGTATGGTGTTGATTTTGTTGGTCACTCCACTGTAGCCAATGATACTGTGGTTTGAAAACACACGCGAGTTGGAGGGATGAACACAGAGTCACTTATGCAAACACACACACACACACATGCATGCATGGTATAGTTTTTACAAGTGAAGTTGAATCCTGCCACTGTACGTGAAAACGATTTATCTCTGGATGCACTACACGGGAATCTCAACATTCCAGCTAATCACCGTGTGCAAAGTTCAATTGTAATCACAGCCAACTTGTTAGTATCTCTTAGGAAACAGTAAAGGCAGGATTCCCAGCCAAAACAGTCATCACAATCAACATTCCTCAGCAAGGTTACAAAACCTACGATTTCACAGCGCTGAACGCTGCTGATAACTGCTGCTGGAGGACACTCGTATCTCGTGTTGTATAAAAAATATGACACAAACCCTGTCCAAAACCGGAATGCAACAACTCACAGTTCTTGACAGAGTAGCCTGCACTCGAAATAACAGTAACAACACTAGATGTTGTTTACAATGAATGAATAGCTAAAGTGAATGAAAACCTTTTTTTTCTT
The DNA here is from genome assembly GCA_030347415.2 of Decapterus maruadsi. Taxonomy (NCBI): domain Eukaryota; kingdom Metazoa; phylum Chordata; class Actinopteri; order Carangiformes; family Carangidae; genus Decapterus; species Decapterus maruadsi. The sequence goes on along the minus strand of CM064885.1, from coordinate 20,068,152 downwards.
CTTTTCTTTTTTTTTTTTTTGCACAGAGGAATGTGATCATAACAAGTGGCGTGACAGCAGGCAGTAACCTGACATTACTGTTTTCTGTGAAGCTCATGTAGCCAGAGATAATAAAAGAAAAAAAACACAGAGAGAGAGAGAGAGAGACTTCTCTCTATTCTGCCCGGGCCCAGCACGAGGAGCACCACCTCCGTTCTCTGAGTCAACAGAACAGAGCGGCGCTGGCAAAACACGAGGAAGTGACCACATGAAAGCGGACAGTGACAGGAAACAGAGCTGACTTCCTGCCTCACAGGAAACACGGCGGTCGTGAGGCAGAGAAAAAGGCATGGAATGTGAAGCCGCAGCGTCGTCAGCCAAGTGGACACCGCAAATTTAGCTTTGCCCCCCCCTCCTCCTTCAACAACCCCCCCACCCACCACCACCACCACCACCACTACCCCTCACCCTTCACTGCCAGAGAGTTTATGTTTAGCTACAGGCACTAATCCCTGATGTCACACCATATCTATTAAATGAAAGTAATGTTCACTTGGTCGTGTGACTGCTGAAACTCAATTACATGACTGGATACGTCATGACTCAACAAGTGGCCACAGTATGTGTGTCTGGGTGGCATGTGCAATGCATGTGTGTGTGTGTGCAAAATGTGTTTTGAGTGTAGGCCGTTCAAGGCATAGAGAAAGAGGGGTTGTGTGTGTGTGTGTGTGACACAGAGTGGGCATGGATCAGTAAAGAACACACTGTGCTGGTTTAAACTCCCTCACTGGCAGCACTACTGAAAGGCCACAGTGTTCGCTACATCACCCTCTCCTTCTTTTTCTCCTTCTCTGTATTTCTTGTCATCTCCCTCCTCTCTTCTGTTCTCTCATTTGCTTCCTTGTCTCCTCTTATCAATCCCTCCCTTCTTCTTTCCTCTCCTTGCCTTGTCTTCTGTCACCTCCTACAGCTCTTCTTCCCCTTTCTGCTGCCTCCTTTCCTTTCCTTGTCCTCTTCTCTACTTTCTTGTTGCAATTTGCAAACGGCCACCAAGTACTGAAGCAGCTGTACCTGCAGAGAACTAGAGAAGGGAGCATCAAGACAGATGCTGGCACAATGACCGAGGTGCTGACGGGCTCATAGCTGCATAAATGTCAACTGATCAAATGAAAAAAAAAAAAAAATCCCCAGAAGAGTGCAACACCACCTACATGCAGGCCTGCTTTGAATCAAGTGAAGCCACAAGAGAAACCTCAGCTTGCATAGGCCACATATCACATACGTATACAGTCTGCAGCAATGCTCCCTCCTCACAGACTGAAAGCGTGCAGCAGGTACAAACTCACACGCTATCAGCTCTCTGAGCAGTTTCACATGCACTTATCAGAGATATGGAACTGATGGAGGTGAAAAAATGTGGTTTCCCTGCACTATTTCCACTGAACACATGAGAAAAACGGTGCTGTCCTGAACAGGCTGTTTCACCTTTCATTATCTACTGTTTAGCCTTAAGTGCAGGTGTGTGCTTGTGCACTGTAAGTGGCTATTTTCTATGTCACGTCTGCGGCCGGGACTAGGTAGAGTATGTTGCACAGCTACTCTAAGTGCTAAAGTAAGTAGCCCTAAAGCTGTAGCTTGGTCATGTCTGAAGCTTTGTGCTGAGTCCGGCTGAGTTAAAGCAGTGTGGTTAAGACAGAAAACGTGTAAACCTGTTATTAGGCTAACACCAGCTCAGCAGGTCTGCCTGCTCAACAACAGCATGAGGCTGAGCACATCGCACCAGGTGAGATGGCGGGGCACAGAGTGATGGGGAACCACCACTCATGAAATTATTAAAAGCTTCACTCACTAACTTTTTTGTCCCCTCAGCTTCTTCAGGTTCACTTAAGTGATCCAGAGGCCAGATTACAACTGATGCCTTTAGATTATAAAGGCAGGTTCGCTGTGCGTTGGGGGGAAGTGGCCATATTACACTAGTAATAACATCTAGAGACGGGGAAAGAGTAACACAGACATGAGCAAGAAGGACGGTTATTTTTCTTTTCTTCCTTGCAGGGTATGAGAAAGTGTCTGCAGTCGAGGACCTAAAACGGTCCAGCTCAGAAAGAGCTGACATCACATGTCTGCTCAGATAATCTCATGTGCTTACGCTTTTATTAGACAGCTTCTGATTTGCATCTTAACTTGGAAAATTTGAGAGTGCATTTATTCAGGGAAAAGACAAAACGCTGCCTTCTTTTGTTAAATAAAAGAATAGATAAAAAAAGATTACACAGCCACAGGCCAGTGAGGGGGATTTTTGACGGTTTCTTTGATGAGGGAGGATTCTGATTTATTTGTGCATCAGTTATAAAGACAAGATAATTGATTGAATTACCAGTATCTGCACCTAAATTTTACTTTAGATTTTCTGTCATGGGATATTTAGTTTTTAGTGGAACAGTCGTAGGGTTGTTTTATCTAAATATCTGTGAAAATGGTGTGTATCTTTAGGGTGATAGATTTTGTAATAATTTTCATTTGAAATTTACAGAATACTGTATCAACAAAACTGTTTCAGACTGGACGTATTGATCTTTTTGCATGAACACACACACAGATATCAAGCATCACACCGTCACATTGCCAGATTCACAGAGCAGTCTGAACAGCCTGTGATGACTTCATGCGTTTGCAGTTTGATAGGTTATCATCAGCAACAATATTGAACTGACCAGTGATAATCACTGACCTATTTACTAGAGTCAATACAACAATGATCATAAAAAGGCAGTGGACATTAAAAAAAAGAAAAGAAAAGCAGGGCACCTGCCTAAGGCCTTTTTTATTATTTACACCCTCGGTTTCATTAAAGCGTTCCGGAGAAAAGGAAATGATTGTTGTCATTAATGTTGCGTAGCAGCGAGCAACACAGTACAGCGCCTCAGGTCGGACTGGTCAGGGCAGCATAAACGAGTCACTGTTAGCGGCAATATAAAAAGAAATTTGTTGTACCACAATTTCTGTGTTTAAAAAAAGTCTCAGTTTAAAAATGGAAACTGACCCTAGGATATCGTTTAAGCCAGAAATAGGTTGTTTCTGCCCCCTCCCCTCTACCCCCCCTTTCCCTCTAACTTGTCTTCTATTCCTCTCTTGTCCTTTTCATTAGCTCCTCAGGGAGATCATGCACGTACACTACTGGCCACAGCTGATCGCACACTCGTGTTGCAGCAGAAAAGGTCCCTTTCTCACTCGCTGACGTCAACTTCCAATAATTGAATTTGGCAACGAGAAGGCAGAGAGGAGGCCCCGGACACAGAGCACTCAGTGTGTAACTCCTTAAATTCACTTTGGAGTCCTATATAAGCCCCAGTAGTGGTCTATGACTTCCAGGAAAGTACCTCTTTAAAATGGTCATTGTGAGTTATATGACCATTGAAAAGGCAGAAAACGCAAGTCATGCAGAAGCAAATCTGTCTGCAAATGTATTTACTGACGGCCTCTTGGCAGGATCTCCTTTTCACAATCCTCTGCAAGGAATCTGAGTGCAACCAAATGCCCCCCCACCCCCCGAATACACACACACACACAGCTGAGCTTGGAAGCCTGAGTGGATGGTGATTGGTTAAGCTGAAGATTGATCGGTCTCACAGACGCTGCAGGCAAATGATAAATAGTCAGTGAGAGGTTTTGTGCACACTGTGAGAAGCAGCAAAGCCACTGACACTCCAGGATCTTTCATCGCCATATGATAGTGTGAGACGGGTGGCGGAGTGGAGGGGCTATTAGCAGAACTTCCTGCTGCATTGTATCCGCACAGGAAGAGCTGGCCTGTCCTGATACTGATCCCACTGATGCCTCTGGTTTCTATGCAAAACACTGCAAAAATGAGGCTCTAGCAGGTGCTACTTAAGGGACTTGCTGAAGAAAACAGTAAGTTCAAGAGCCACCACTTCCTAATCAAAACTGTGTAGTCTGACTGGGCAAAACAAGAGGAAAAGGGAAAGAGGGGGCCCTTGTCCAGGTAGGGCTTTTCCAGCAGGATTACAATGGCAGATAAAGCCCTTACTGTACATCTTAGAAATGGATCCCCACTTTAAGCTTTGCCCTCATGATGGATCCAAACAAACAGAACTCGGTGAGAGAATAATAAATCTTCTTCTCCTTCCCTTCGGTTTGGCCGTGTCTCATACTTGGACTCCTCAGGCTGTCCTTGAAAAGTTTAAACTCAGTTAAGCTGAAAAAAATGCAGAAGTCAAATAGGCTTTTACTTCATAACAATAGCCAAGCAGTCAATTTGCATTTGCATTGAGTTTCTCTTCTGTGGTGTTATTCAAGAAATGTTATACTGTTGATGTTCTGATAGGTATGCAGTGATAGGATCAGTGATTCAGCTTTGACTCTTAGAAAAACGTTCCCAAGCAAAGACTTTTATCTTTGTGCAACATTTTAAGCTCTTTTCAACTGTTTCAAGTATTTTGAGTGGAAAGCAAGCACGCGTTAATCTAAAATAACTTACACACTGCGCTATTGATTTTTTAACCACACTGACCTTATGTCACCTGAGCTGGAGGGCTCATGTATATATTGGCTGCATAGTGATTCACATTGCATTTTGTATTTTATTCTGACTACACACATGTTGTTTATGGTAACTGTTACACATATTTCTAAAATAATGTCCCAGCAGCATGTGAGCAGCAGCAATCAGAGCTTGGTGTTTACATGCTGAGCTCTCTCTTGTGCTCGCTTATTTCCTGACTCAGACTTAAGCAGCACGTAGCTCATGTGTACAGACAGGGCCCGGGTTGTGCTGGCAAAGCTTACCATGCTAAAATATGTGCATGTGTTGCTATGTGCAACACAATGTGAGTCTGTAAATGCACAGAGCTGTGTCTGTGGAGCGGGGATATTTTTCGCCTCTGATCAGCAGAGCGGCTGGGCTGGGCTGCTGCCTGCTCTGCCTGGATAAAGATGCAGTGTGTGGACCACTGCTGGGTGCCTGTGTGGCGGCCTGCGTCCACAGGCCTGACCCACCACGGGAAGGAGGGTGGGGGTGGGAGTACATGTGTGTTTGTGTGTTTTTGTGTGTTACCCCAGTTCAACCTAGCAAACATAGGGATATCCCCAAGCTGTTTTATGGCTGGATTTCGATTCCAACAATAAATTTGGTCACAGAGATGAGAGGATTTCTCACTGGGTTTCATCTCTCAGTGTTGTTTTATCACATTGAAACTGCACTGAGATATATACACATAATCTTTAAACTGTCTTAATGAAAAAGCTACACAGCAATAATGTTTTTAATGAGGGAAAATGGTTCACACAATATATGAGTCCTTGTTTACGGGGTTCAGCAGTGGGATGTGTGGATGAGATGAGGAGGGAAAACAGCCACAAAGAGTTTGAATGCTGTCTCCACACCAAAACGCACTGATTCCTCTTCAGCACCAAAATGTCACCAAAATCTGTCCATATGCTGATGATAGACTATTTACAATTCCTTATTCATTTACATCTATTATGGTGTCATCATGAAATCCTGTACCTTTACATCTGAACCAGTGCAACTAGAATCTTTAATTTGTTCTGTAAGTTTAGGCCCCACTCCTTTTGTCATAGGGGATGAAAATGCTTTAGCACCATTCTGACGCTCATGGCTTACTACTAAACATTTCACATAATTTGACATTTTTGTCCTTAATCTTTGCCTTTAACTTTAATTTCCTCCAAAGATTGGCTAACATTATACCATTCATTGCCATAAAACTCCATCATTTTTGGTTGAAATAAATAAATGTTATCTCCTCTAAAATTCCATCTAAAGATTTTTAAAAAAATCTAGAAGTTGTCTGTGAGTAAAGGTGGAATAACCTGACCTATATCTGTGTTACCTTTTTAACAATGCTGGATACCCCACTGAATGTTGCTGTGGAGGTACAACTTCTTAAGTGAACTGGAAGTACAGATAAAAAAAATGTTTTGGTTGGGTTTTGGTTACTGTCCCAAACCTACTGCAAGGTTGATTACATTTTCCACTTGAATTTACACACAAGAGGGTCATGGGCCATAATTCCACCTTTAGAAAAGATAAATGAGTTCTTCTTTTTCTGTCATTACTGAACAGGAGAGGGAGTGGCTTACAGGACACAATAAGGTCATTCCTGGACTCACAACGCCTCTGCCCTCTTCTCTTTGTTATATAACAAGGTCATTGTTTGACTTACAATATTCACTTCTGGTGTCTGTTCCTGTTAGGGATATTCTTTGTTTAAAAAAGGAAAGAAAGAAATGAACGTCTAATAACTGTAATACTGCCTCTCTTTTCCTGCATTGGTGTGTCTTGTCTGTCGAAGAGCCATATCACTGTAGTGTTATATTGGCTTTCTTCATGAAGAACTTACTTAAAACTTTAAAGAGACTACTGTATGTTTTCTTGGTCATCACATGTGGTTTCTTCCTGGCAGGTGGTGGTGATTATCTCTTGAAAACAGTTTCAGCCATTGTTGTCTTTATAATACAATCGGGTTAGAATACTCTCTCTGAGCAATACTACACCTTCAGGACAGATTGGAGGCTGCATTGAGTCGCTATCGGAAAATGACGACTGGGGCTAGCTGGTTAGCATGCTTATTTCAGGAGAAGAAAAGTCATGATATAGACAAACGCTAACACTGGCATTGCCTTCCACCACTGAAGACTGTGCTTGGCAAGTAGCAATCAGTTTGATGCTGGACTCGCAATGTTTCTTCTAGCCTAAGTTAACAGCTGCTAATGTAGTGACAGAAAAACTGACAAATAGTTACTTTAAGATGCACTGGAGAAAAAGCATAAGAAAGATATTTCATCATAGAAGCAGTGTGGAACGTCATTTTGCTGTCCTTCCATTGTGCCGGTAATTGGCAACAAGTGTCTTGGGATAAAGATATATAATAATGAAGGAAAAGTATTTGGTTTTAAATGTTTTGTCCCTGATGCTTTAACTCTCAAAATATATTTATAATGTCTATAAAGCAGTCTGTAAATCTGGCTGCAATGTACTTACCTGTTTACTGGTACTGGTAAAATTAGCATGACTCATTTTCTGCCATTTAAAAAAAACGTTCTCAGAGGAAAAACAACAAAAGACAACTGCTGGGACCATTACAGTCCTTTTTATCACAAAGTGTTTTTTTTTCATGGGTTCATTATGAAAAGGAAATAACAGTGACACATCACAAAATAAATAAATATTTGCGAAGCTACTTTAAGGTGTGCCAGGGACTTCTTTCACGTGGGCAAGTAAACTACATGCTGCTCCGATTGTGATGGTTGCTTCACGTGTTTTGAATTGAAAAACAAACATAACATGACAAATGCTGGATTTGAATGTTTCTTTAATTATCACTTAAGTTGTTGCTTTTTGACCTTATTGCTATGTGTTGTTGCTTCAACTGAAAGTCTCACAAGGACAGCTATTGCTGTGTCATACTATGTGTTATTCTACTGCCTGAAAAGCTTAAAAGTCATTAGTGTTCAAATTTCTATTTGAACTAATAGATCGGTATGTATGTTTGACAATAAAAATGGTGCTCAACATTCACCAATGAATAAACTAAAAATTTTCATGTGTCACAGTGAGAGCTCTCATTTTTGAGAGGAACAGTAGACAGCAAGTGTGACATTAACCCAGGGCACCAAGACCTGGACTTGGCATCCAGAATCAGAGGGGCCATTATCAAGCTGGCAGCCGCACAGGTCAGGACAGGAGGTGCACATGAGTAAACCAAAGCCTCACTCCAGCATTTACTTTGGCTCTATTTTAATCAAGTATTATTTTGTGAGTGAACCACAGAGCGATCACCTCCATATCTCTATATGGGTAGCATGGTGATTTAAATTATCCCACAAAGGGAGCGATCGGCAATTGACCCCTTGCAGCTACGTCACAATTATCATGTGACGCAAGAGGCGACGCCATGATGGACGGCAAAAAGCGCTCAGTGATAATGTACTGTCTATGGGTGCCTGATCCGTTGCAATATTGTGTTTGTTTTTTTGTTATTCGCTGTAGAATACCTCACTTTTCTGTGTTTGCGTTTCCACTGCTGAGGAGCTAACGTTAGGTCAGAGCCACACTCCCCATACAGCAGCTGCTTCTGTCTTTGCTGCTGCTAACTACAGTTAACGGACCTGGAAATTAAAACCTAGTCCGACCCGTGGGTGTTGAAGACCTGACCCGACGTCTGGAGGAACCAGTTCTTAGCTCTAGCCCAGCGAGGAGTTGGTGCTTAGAACCAGTTTTAAGAACCAATAATCGGTTCTTAAGCGATGGAAAAGCAAAGAACCGGTGCTAGTCAGGCTCTGGCTCCGAACCAGCACTCGATCCAGCTCATTGGAAAAGGAGGGGAAACCCTACAAGCCCAGTATGTCACAAAACTATAACACGCCCCATTGAATTAAACTGACGTCCACTGCTCTTTTGCCATCCATCATGGCGTCCGTAGCTACCGCGAGTGGAGCGTGACGTCATGTGCAAGGGGTCAATATGACTGATACATTTCCCAATTTTGAGTGGAGCTAAGAGGAAAATGTAGAAAAAAATGAAGGAAATGCTGGAAGAGGAAGAAGCCACTGAATCTAGCGTCACACTGTGTTACTTCCTCACCAGATGATTTCTGCATTCATTTTCTGCAGCATTAAATTAATAAGGCTGAGATCACGTTGCTACTACAAAACATTTCTATAGCTATAGAGCTATAGAGAAATGACAGAGTTGCATCTGCAGATGATAAAACCCAATAAGCTCCAATATTACCACAGAATAGAAGACATGGGTTTTATATAGATGCACAGACATAATTCAATTTTACTCACATGGTTAGATAAGCAGAATAAAACTGTCTTCATGATGAAAACAACACAGGATTCTTTACCTCCTGACACAAAATCTGGTGTTGTGAAAAGATTAAGAATCCTTTTATTTCTTTGTAGTGCATCACACATTGTTTTGTTAATCCTCTTGTCAATTGCGTCGATCAGGATGCGAATGATGAATCATGAGGAGAAAAATGAGTGCACATGTGGCTACACGTCTAAGCTGCCTGACAGGCACTACGGCATTTCCTAGAACTTGAATGGGGAGCCACACTGGAAACTAAAGACGCCACCCTCAGCCTGTGAACTACCTCTACACTAAGTGTGCTTACAGCTAGCATTAATACTCCCAGGAAAAATCTCAAACGTTAATCCCAGATATCAGTCAGTGTGGTGAGAAAAACAATAACATCCCACACTTGCTCTGGAAAATTGCAAACAGAAATATATGTTGGACTCAAAATCAGTTTCATTCCATGCGGTGTGAGCGAGTAGAGGATGATGTCAAGCTGAAACCCAACTGTCAGTAACCTCTCCCCTCTGTGGGGTGTTCCTTTTATAAACACCATGCCAGCCAAGAGCCTCGCTATACAACACAGACAATAATGCCACAATATTGCCCAACACCAAGGCAAACCTAAAGTGAACAGTCCTGAGGGTGCCTTGGTTATGCTGTTATGCACTTTGACCTCAAAACAAACTATTAGTTCCTGTGGCAACAGAAGCGGGAAACCGGCCGTCTGACGCACAGTCATAACAGCACTTCTGATTAAAGTGCTCATTTAAATTTCCACCCATGCCAGCCAGCTGCAGAGCTCCCAGTGAGTGTTCATATATGTGATAGAGGGCCTGAATGCATGTGTGATTGTGTGATAATGCCAGGCCAGTCTGACAGGCACCGTGCATAATCGCTTTAGGGCGGGAGTTGCACAACAATGTGGGTCTGGGTAATGCCTGTGGTTTGGGGCCCTCAGCAGCGAGCGGTCCCGTAAAAAAGTGCTGCTCTGCTCACTCCCTGTGTGCAGCCACTTCACACAAAAACACAGAAACACACACACAAACTATGAGAAATTGATGGGGCACCACATTTTTTCAAGTGCGAAGAAGCGCTGAGGGTTTTCACTTCTCACTTGCATGGTGAAATAATTTTAAATCTGTTCAGTAGTTCCTCTTCTCACACTATACAACAATGCAGAGGTCTTCCTGTTAACCCCACAGAGGATTTTTTCCAATTTTCTGACTGATGAGAAGTTGCGATAGCAGGAACAGCCGCTGTGTATTCTGTGAGACAAACCACCATGCTCGGGCAAACCCACTGCCAAAACAGACGATCACATGCTCTCATCCCACTACTACCAAACCCGCACTGAGAAAAACAGTCTGACTCATCCCAAATGACTGTTTACCTGACCATGGAGCTGGATGTCAACTCTATCTTTTCGACTCTAGCGTAAAGCAACCTGCGTGGGCACCTCTCCTCTGTCCTGATGAAAGATACTCTCTGCCGGTATCTTTTTTTTTTGTATCACTTACACTCTGTGCAGTTACTGGAGGCTAAACTGATCTGTCCTCTGGTCTACAGCCAGAAAAAAAAGGACTGACAAAACAAAACTCTGGCAGGAGTGCTGCAGAGTTGTGTGATGCCAGTGTCTGAGGTGGGTTGGAAACACCCGTGTACACATTTGACATGATTTGTTTGACTTCACTAAATGAAAGGGGCACTTCACAGGGATTTTCCTGGGTCCTTTCCAGTGAGATACAGGCGCTTTAAGTGTAAAGCTATCAGCTGTAGCACTAACAGAGGTTAAAAATATCACTTCTAATACAGTGCTATGAGTTCAGCTCCTCAGCTCAGGAAACTCACAGTTTCAACAGATCATGCTCTCATCTGGTTTGGGAAACTAGTTTGATTATAACAGTTGTCAACAGTAAACAGTTGTATTTTAAATTTGGTTCCAAACTGCTGCATTCATCAAGCTTTGAATCTAACAAGGTTTTTAAAGCAAAAATGCAGGAAAACATTCAAATAAGAATAACACTGTAGATAAAGAAAATGATTAAATAATAGGAAAGAAACCTTTTAATGATTTTATAATGGAACATCTTCTTTTGCTTCATTGCAATTCATAACAAAATATTTCTACAAATTAAGAGGACATTTCTCACAGACTACAGTAGTAGACCCAAACAGGTGCAGGATAAAACTTGTTTACATATTAAATCTACATGTTTTTGAGACATTTTAGTGGGCAATGACCCAACAAAATACAGACTTTTGAAAATCTGTAAACTGTGAAGTCTCTTTGACAACCAGACACACTGGCAAATTAGAGAGACATGATCTTCAGAGTGGTATGTCTCTCACTGTCATAGCCCAATGGCTTTATCCCACAGCATTCTCGACATGCTGTTAAAAGGTTTACTGCGATTTACTGCGAACTATGACCCAGACAGCACCAGCACATGGGATACTCATTTGATGTGACTTCATTGCTACAGAATGGCTGGATCCATAAATAAGCGCACATGTGCCACACACAGACGAAAACATTCAAACACCACATTTGATATCCCTGCTGTGCCACACTGACCTGCTTTCCTGTCACTTTTTTTTATTTCAGTCTGTTGAGGTTGGAGTCAGGGATTAATTACTCAGATGTTTTTTTGGTAGAGGGAATAGGAGACTGACAACAACAGAGAGTACCGGTGGTGGGGCTGGGAGGAAAACAAATAGGGAGCAGAACATGATGAAAACATGAGGTTGTGAAATAATCTGTGGGGCTACCAGTTTTACACTGTTGCTCAATCTAATCAGTGTGACTGAGAATGGTTACATCACTTTGAAAAATGACAATATTTTCCACTCGACTGCTTCAAATTTCACCCCAAGCTAAACCAAAGGCACATAAACAAGTGGATCTACTTGTAATAGTTATTCAACTGGATTTGTTTTTGATCATTTAGGTCATTTATGAAGCTACGTTTTCTGGTCCATCTCAAATGTGAGAAAGTTGGGACTTTAAAGGGCCTCTTTGGGGGTAGTCTTTGCCGCTGATCAAGAGCTTCAGCCATTACTGTGTGTGTTTATGATACAAGAGGTTATAATACCACTCTGAGCAGCACTACTTCTTCAGGTCAGACTGCTACAGTTGCTATTGGACAGTGGTTAGACTGGCCAGTGCTAGCTGGTTAGCATGCTCACTTTAGTAGAAAAAACAACATGACAGAAACATTGGCATTGCTTTCCACCGCTGGAGCTCTTGGTGAATAAAAAAAGGAGTTTGATACGTTTCCTCTGGACTGCTGAGTGAACAGCTGTTGATGCTAATGTTGGCTGTGCAGCAATATGCTGATGGCATAATTTACAAATAGCTCTTTTAAAGTGGTCATATTCAGGGTTTTTTTTAACTTTAATTTCAACTTTTTTGACATATTACTTCTTAGTAATAAATAAATGAACAATAAGTAAATTGATATTGCAATTACAGTCCTTGTATCAACTGCAGTGCCTAACACAGAGCAGAACACTAACAGGTAGAGTCCATCAATACTCACAGCTGCTTTTTAACACCAATGGTGGTGCCAGCCATGGTGATTCAGCACATCAAAGTGATATAAAAAGGCGAAGGAGGGGAAAAAAGCAGTTGTAAGGAGATACTGGATTAAAATCAGCTGAGGAGAAAGGAAAAGGCAGAATATCACGCCACAATAAAAAAGATATAAAAGCCTGTGCTGGAATGTTCCCTGTGTCGGCCTGTCTGTCTGCCTGCCATCGTGTCTGTGCATCTGCCAGCAGCAGGGCTTTAATTATGAGGCCCAGGTTATGTGCGCTCACACACACACTTACACACACGCACACACAGGAGACTAGCGTCCCACATATCTCTAACACAGTGCCTCACAGTTCCGCTGACTAACCAGTGGCACCAGACTTTGGCCTGCGGCTCCCTGATTCCAGTAAATGTCTTGTTATGCAACTCCTAACAAGTGTCACCCAGTCTGAACTTAGAGCATTCTGGGACTCTGCTGTGCCCTCCCTCTCTCTTTCTCTTTATCTCTTAATTCTTCTCTGAAGACAGTGAGTGGTTAGCCCCTTGGGTTTCTGGAGAGGGGGGTGAAGGGTGGTCCAGTAACCCTTTAAAACACTAAGTGTGGCCTTCTTTGTGCAGAGGCAGAGAATCAGGAATGGGAGAGGCAGGCAGTGCGAGCAGGAAATGGGGAGGAGGGTGAGGAGAGCTCCTCCAGCTCTGTGCCTGAGAAACACAGCTGCCCCTCATGTCTTGGGGCAATGCCAAGGTTGGACTCCTCAACTGCCTCAGGGGGGTGCGGGTGTACATCTCTGTGTATGTGTGTGTGCTGAACCAGTAGAGACAGGAGGACTGCTGTTCTATCCTGCTCAATGTCCTACTAGTGCACAGACTTGTGATAAAAACAACTACCTTGTATTCACCCAGGGTTACAATCTTAGCTAATGTATTTTTGCAAGCAATGTCCCTGGGGTTCATGGGAAGGGTTACTACTTTTGATAACCCACAGCACATCCTTTACATCTCTGCATTATTCCCACCATTAATTATCAACCGATTACACATAAGGCAATTAGAATCACATTTAAATAGGCTTGTAAGTTTTATCTCCCGTCAAATGTGATTTATACCAATCCACCAAATATGGAAAAAACAAAATTTCATAGGATGCCTCTTTCAGAGATGATGAATCTGGTTCAGCTTAAATGCAGCAATGGAAATAAATGAAGCCTTGAAAGTTAATGTATATTCCTACAGGTATAAACTGTTGGTCTGTCAAAGGCACTAAGTTGTCAGTATGCTGAATGGCGAAAACAACACAAGTTAGAAGTAAAGAAATGGATGGTGGAAGAGTCTCCTGATTCCCTCACAGAGTTGTACAGAGAAGCAGAAGAATGGGACAGAGGGTGAAAGTAAAGCTACGTGCAAGTGCCAGAGTCATGGGAACCTCTGCAACAGCGCTGGGACAAACTCACTGAGCAATATTTGATTTCCATTGCAGAAAGAAGCCACGTGTGTTCAGCTGTTGGATGAGTCCAAAATTAAGACTGAATTTGGTTCAACAAGAAAATTGCATGATTCCATGGTTTTAAAATCTCCAATTGCTTTAATTTCAGAAATGCTGAGACATTGAATCATGTAAATATACTGTAATAACAGCTGGGAAAAATGAAGCTTGATACAACGTGGTACATGTACTCCCTGCCTGGAACTGCCAACAGCGTAAAAAATGGTAATGGCAATATTGTATTAGCAGTGTTTTTGCATCAGTTTGATAAAGGCTGATCGAGTTACTCAGGTACATGAGGGTTTATTTTTGTTGAAATTTTTGTCCATGAAGACATTTATTCCGATGACCACAGCTAGATGCAAAGCCAAACTTGGAGTTTTACAGATGCTTCACATATACAGATGGACTTCCTGTAAAACTGTCACTGAAACTCAATTCAAACACAAACTGTTTTATGACCATCACCTGTGAGGTCCTTTGGATCCATGACGTGGTTATGAAGCGAGATCAGACATTTCAAGATGCACAGATTCCCGGCACACTCACATCCTGACCTACTGCATGACCCATCTGAGCTTCTCCTCTCTGCGATACCTACACTGTTTACTCTACGACCAAGTGGGATTGGAGTCAATGGGTGCATTTACATGGTAATGACCCTCGTGTCACTTGCTGTACAATCTGCTCGGGCACAGTTTGTTTTGAGATCCGTGGGAGTGTTTACCAGCGTAGGCTGAGGAATTTCAGGTCAAGAGAGCACCATGTCCAGAGAAAACCTATGACCGAATTGATCTCTAGACTGACATCAAAGAGCGCCTGGGCCATCCAGCTCCACCGGCTGAAACCAAATATTTATCCTGTGGTGACGTACAAATAGTAGAGAAATACAAGAAAGAACAGATTTTTGGCAGGTATGCAAGGATGTGTGTGTGTGCACTGTATATATTATACAGTATTAACGCATTTGTGCAGTTTGTTTCAGTGCTGCAACCTGAAAGTATTTCACATTACAGGCATAGCAGAAATAGCTAACCAGAACTGCAGAAAGGTTTAGAGATACATAATTTGTGCCATCTGTTCCTCTTCCTGTTGGATAGTGCCCTGTGCCAGGGCCAGTGTTCAGTCCACTCGGAGAGCTTCTCCAAGCCGGTCCCACCTGGCACAACTGTCCTCAGAATTCACACTGTCGCAGACGGCCTGAGAAGTGTGGAGGCTGTCATGACTCAGTTTAGACACGACTGAATGTGGAGGATCAGCAGCGCTGTGAAACAAGCTCAGCCTTAAACAATTACAGAGCAGACAGTCTTAATCACAGATTAATGAAATCTTCATGTGTTTGAGCCAGTTCACTTTGGGAGAACCCCCAAAAGCTCAGCAAGTTAAGTAACGCAGAGAAATTATCCTTGGTAACGAAAAAGTAAACTACAATAGATGCAGTGCTTCAAGGTTGAGCTGGTTGATTGGTGTTGCAAAACAAAACCTTCATATTGTGACTTCTGGTATTTGAGATCTGAGTCCTATGGCACCAAAGAAGCCACTAGAAAGGTCAGCCTTCAGCACATCCTAGCCTAATACAGTATCTCTACAAACCACAGAACACATTCTCATTCTATGCATCGTATCATTTTCTCTTGAAGGCTCACTGGGTAAAGAGGGGGAGGTTGTTTAGTCTGGGGGCTTTTGTTTGAATGCCTGGAGTCATTTTTGCAAAGCCGGTGTCTTTGGACTAAAGTCTGCCGCACAATTTACATATTTTCATGTCTCCAATCAGTCATGTCACCTCAACAATGCAGTCCAAGATGAAAGGCCATACTTCTACACTATATGGCAAAAAACTGATTTGTTACTGTGCAAATATTTTACCAAATTCTTCAACTCAATGAGTTGAATAATGACTGATTAATTGCTGTCTGGACATATCCCTTTTACATCAAAGGGCCCTTGAAGAAGAAACAGCACAAGAGAAAACACATGGCTGGACAGAAAATTACCATTTTACATTGTCATGTTTACCACAGAGGCATTCTCTCTGCGAGTCGCCCCGGCTCATAAGAAAGCTCGCTCTGAAGAGACAATGTGTGATAGCCCCCCTGTGTGAAAGCGAGGGGAGCTCTATGAATAACTCCCCTCGCAGCAGTGAATGGCACTTTTCTTTCCCACAGTATTACTCAGCCTACACCCCCAACATGGCAGGGTAAGCAGTGAGGCCAGGCGGTGGCTGAGCGCCCCTCTCCAAGCCGCCAATCACACAGAAACTGTTAAACGGACCCAGCGACGGCGAGAAACTCCACTGTTGGTGTGTTACTGAATGCACAAAGACACGCTCACATTCTTTGTCACTGCCGCTCTGCTACATGCTTTTCAAAATATAAATGATCTACTAATGTATTTAATGATGCTGGAGACAATTAACTCACAGTGATCTGTCCTCACGGCACTCCAGTATACAATAACGTCCTAATTACAATGGTTGTTCACCAGTGAGTGACTGTCACCTAAAAAGTGTTGACCACAGCTGTTTCACAGTCATCCAAGGGCTGGTATGACTGCTGACAGTCATGTGGCCAAATGACCGTCCTCTCGCTACAAAAATGTCTATTACGTCATTTTGAAGTAAAGCTGGTAATACAGAGAACTGTCCCACCTTCTTGAGTCAACACCAGTCCCGAATTCATGCTGTTGATTCTCCACAACCTCGGACTCCACACGTCTAACCATCTGTATGTGTGTCTTCATGTGTCACCATACCACACACGACTGCCTTTACTTGAATACATGTCAGCACACAAACATGTTAAAATGATCCCAGGGTGTATTCAGTTTCTGTTAACATTACGTTAATTCACCCACTTTGTTTTATAATGAATTATCAGGCAGTATTTCACATGATGCACTGTTCATTGGATAAGCAACACGGAACTGTTGACACTTTACAGTCAAGAAGCACACTTGAAGTTTAAATCATCTACAGATCATAATAAAGCCACAGGGCAGCATTGACTCTGAACCTTGAACAAATGAAGGGATGTTGCTTTACTTGGTCAAAGCTGCTCAGACAATATCACCACCACCTTAGCAACACATCTGCCCAGTACATGCTTTGTTTACACTGAAGGGGTTTTTCCACGTTCATATAATTTGACCTACAGATCTACGTTTGACAGCTCAACATGAGTGTCATACTTTTTGTTAACACTTAAGTCAAATGAATGAGCAGGGTGTTGCTGAAAACTACATTCGTTCTTGGCCAACCTTTTTATAGGAAGAATGAAAATTTCAATTGTGAACTCAATTATCTGCCTCTGTAATTCTGAAATTCTCACTGGCATTTGTGACTGACAAGACTGTGTCATCTCTCACTCTCAGCACATGACTCAAACGTGGGAGCCTGTTCTGACAAGGGGAAGACAAAAACACAAACATCCCAGAACTGTTTTACATTTCATCAGCAACCCAGACAGCATAAAACAGAGGGAAGCCTTAATAAATCTCTCACTGTGTGACTGCAGGCTCAAGATGATTTCCAACTGGGAGAGTAGACTGTCATCAATTTATTGTCAGACACCAGTGAAACTATGTGTCTCCAAAGGAAGGTTTACGCCCTTCCATAGTGTTCAGTGGGAGGGCCTGTCACACCACATCAGAAATTTTAAATCCCCTCTTGTGTAATGTTTTTGGACTGTTTCCAGGACACATGCATGTTTCTGGTATCTCCTTTACAACACAGACGTTAAAAACAGCTTCAGCAACTGCACACTTGAACATGAAGAAGTGAATTTGTCTTAAAATCTACTATCTCTTTTAAAGAGAACAACTGAGAGTATGTTTCAATCATACTTGAAGCATTTTGGTACATTGAGGAACGCAAGAAGGCAAACAGAAAAAAACCCTGTTGAGTCAGCAGACTCATATAAATCACATACTGCAGGGAGAAGTCAGATGACTGTCTAAGGTCACGGTTGCAACTGATCAGTTTACTGAATTGGCCCAAACTGGATGGATGACAATGAAGGGAAACATAGTTTCACAAGACCATGAGCAAATGACAGACAACTCAGCAGTGACTTGACTCTTTGTGCATTTTCTTCTTGTCAGTGAAAAGTAGTTAAGGAATGCAAAGTGCAAACATAAGCTGTAGTCTGTGCAGGCGATGTAATAGTGACAACAAAAAGGGAAGATGATCGATGATGGAGATAAGAGATAAATAAACAACACTGACCAAAAATCACTATATAGTCTCAATAAAAGGGATACTATTAAAGGCTGCAGACAACCAGAAAGCCCTGGAGGGGTATTACAGTGATACCACAGGAGATTAAAAATATCAGAAAGCACAATGAAGTCCCTGTGAACCCACTGTTGAGTACCACAAACACACCAAAACTCCTCACTGGAAAACTTTGTTCAAAAACTGGCCTGGACTGCTTAATCAGGCATAGGCAGCAGAATTCCCACCACACACACTTAATCACACTGCATCTCCTGGATTTATGTGCCAAAAGATTGGGGGGGGAAAAAAAACTAAAACAAAAAAAACTAAAACATACCTTCCAGCCTGCGGAGCTGTTGCTGTCTCCCTTGTCCTTGAAATATGGCACACTCTTCACCATCCAGTCATAAATCTGAGACAGAGTTAGTCGATTCTCAGGAGAACTTTCGATAGCTTTGGTTATGAGGTCTGCATATGACATATTCCCCCATGCGTTTCGCCGGGAGGAGCTGCTCTTCCTCTGGGCAGCGGCGGCAGCTGCGGCCGCGGCCGCCGAGGGCGACGAACCGACCGGGGAGGAGAGCAGAGGCACCTGCTGCTGCTGCTGCTGCTGCTGCTGTTGCTGATGCTGCTGATGCGGGAGTTGCGGGTTTGGGTGCTGCTGCTGCTGATGCTGATGTTGCTGCTGATGTTGCTGCTGCTGCTGCTGTGGAGGTTGCTGGTGGACACAGTTCTCCTGACACTGGAAATCAGAGCACAAGGTGACAGGTTTCTGCTCCGTGAAGTCCTCGGTCTCCTCCAGCAGGCTCAGGTTGTTGATGAACTCGGCGTTGCCGGCGGGCTCCTGCTTCACAGACGGCACCGGCGATGACGTGTTGGAGTCTCCCGGGTTGATAAACTCCGGCCGGGGCAAGGGCCAAGTGCAGGACCGGGGCCGCGGTAACGGCTCAAAATCCGGGTCGATTTCCACCAGGTGTGGCTGCTGGGCCGCTTCCGCCATGGTCGAGAGGTGACGGAGCCAAGTGTTACAATGTCATGTAAAAAGCGGCAAAAGAAAAATATCTGTCGCGTCTCTCAAAAAAAGTTGCAGCTTCGCCTTTGAAATGTGAGAGAACACGAGATGTCTCCGGGAGAGCAGAGTGTCCGCCTGGGCGCAAACTCTACACTGACACTTACATCCCAAGCCGGTAAAAGTCTGAGTCAACGCTGATCATAACGATGTTTCTAAACAACATGAAAAAAGAAAAGTTGTGTTAAGTGACCACACACTCGCTCACACGCATACACTCACACACACGCACCGGAGCCACTGCTTTGTTGTTGTTGTTGTTGTTGTTATCCAGTCGTAGTGATGTAGAGCCCGCGTCCCGTCCAGCCTGTTGACTCTCTGTGTTGTACAGCATGTGAGGACTTACTGGAAGTATCATTAAGCGACTGACACCGCCCACATTTGATTGACACCCGAAGAGCTCCAATGAATAACACCGAAAGACTTGGTTGAAAAAAAAAATCCTTGTTTTCATTCTTTCGCCTGGCAAATATGTGGCTGAAAAAAAAAAGTTTTTCTCTCAGCTGTGTTTCCCTCTGTTTGAAAATATGGTATCAAGTCTCACTCTCAACTCAAAATCTACATTTTAAAAAATGGCTACTTTTATATAGGCTACTGGCTTTCTTTCTTTCTTATATTTCTAACATTGCTGCTTGTTTTTTGATGAAGCCTATTTTTGTCATCAAGTTCAAATCAAATGAATGTGAAAATATCTTCTTTTTTTAATAAATCATTTGCAGAACTCATGAGAGATTATAACAATAGATGTTTCTGTCAAATACTGAGATGCTATGAGACGGTTTTCTGAGTTAATTTCCCACCCAGACAGACTGCTTGTGCTGCTGCACTGTCACAGGTTCAAGTGAAAAGTTTACAAATAGGCCTACCAGGTTTTTAAAAAAGAATAATCAAAAATCAAAACTTTAGATAACATTGATAATAGTCCCATGCAGAGTTGAGAGTTTAAAGAAAGAAAGAAATGTAGCTATAAGTGAAACAAAAGGATGTTAATTCAAAGACCAGGGGATAAATGGAGTCTCAGTTATAAGTTAATGACCCAAGTTAGCCTCTGTTCAGTTTGTAAGAGCTGGTTCTTGGTGATTTGATGGTGCAGAGCTGTTTCACTGTCCTCAGCTAATTGTGGAGTATACTGCCATCTTGTGGTAATTTGTATTAGAGCCATAAACAACCGGCCTCGCATCTCTTCCGCATTAATTTCCCCTGGCCATTTAGGGAGCATGGCAAAGAATAACGCTGCACTCAAATATATGATTTAGCTACATATATTTCATATATTTCATCATCGATAGGTTTTTATCCTCTGCTGTGATTTCTTACTTTGTAAAAAATCTTCTAATGCTTTATAATCTAACCAGACAAGTGTCAAGTCAGTGTGTGTTAAAATAGAGCATGTGGCCCACAGTGCTAAGTTTCAAAATAAAGCTGATTTCTTAAATAATTGTTTGTTTGTTTTTACTGAGAGCAAATATAAATCACACATTAGGTGGCAACAACAATGACAGCAGTGTCAGCAGCCACATGTTATAGATAAAACATCTTCAAGTTTTGTCGATTATGCAGTTTAATTTTATCCTCAATAATTATCATGCTTTAATTTTGGTTTGAAGAACAGACGTTTCCTGTCGGACTTCCTCTGTAGAGTTTTGACTAAAGGAGCTTAGTGCGCACAGCAGGAACCACTTGTAATTTACTGACTGACTTCACAAGGAAAACGAAAGCGCGTTAAATTCCTATAGCTCCATTCAAAGCGGACATCTGCTCCTTAAAGTATCACCTTCACTTTGTATGCTTATGTATTGATTTATTTGTTGGCGGGGTCCTGACGTGTTAAGGTCACGGTCATTCTTCTGTGCCACATGGAGCTACGTGTTGTAGCATAGTGAGTTTCTTCAGAGGTGCGCTCAGTGAGGGAACAGCACAGGTGAGCGTCACAGTTATTGTGCTGTGGTATATGACACATTTGCACACCATTAGAAATGTAACTTTCTAACATTCCTTGTCGTGTGTGGACAAAGGATGGCTCCACACCCTGTGACCCAGGCCATCATTGACTTCACAGCAGGAGCAATAGGTGGGTTTGTCTGGACACAGCAGATCAGGAGGAGGTAAATGGACTGTATGAGAGCTTTTCTTAAAGCAGAGGTCTCATTCACCCGTTCATAGGGTTTCAATGACACTATGACAAGGAACAATGGCCGAGGAGCCTCACTAACTTCAAATCTCATGATAAATCAAGTTATTCACCACAGTTTTACAATTATTTAAGTAAGCAACAGTAAATACTACTGTGAAACACTTACAGGTATGAAAGAAGCTGTGAGGTCAGAGAGTAACATTACTAACCAAATGTTAAGTAACCTATCATAGAACATCTTGTGAGAGTCTGACTATTCACGTGTTGAGTGGATTTAGACACTTCCACTGTGACATGACAGCTTACCTCAGCTGTATCTCTGTGAGTGGACCATCCATCTCTTGTCCTCTTTGCTCAGGTGGTACAGCCTGTGTGCTGAGTGGTCAGCCTTTTGACACCACAAAGGTGAAGATGCAGACGTTCCCCACCATGTACCGCAGCTTCATCCACTGCTTCTTAACGACCTTCAGACAGACGGGACTGACTGGTCTCTACAAAGGCACCACTCCAGCCCTTATGGCCAACATCTCTGAGAACGCTGTGCTTTTCTTGAGTTACGGCCTTTGCCAGGATGCAGTCCGCTTTATTACCAGGAAGGATGAAGGGAAAGCACTCAGGTCTGACACTGATATTACAATCATTTCTTTAGGTTTCCATCATACGCTCTATAAAAGGTGATGATGAACAAATCATCACTTTATCCTCTCCCTGTGCAGTTCAAGTTCTTTTCCATCTAAATCAGTGTTCCCCAACTCCGGTCCTCGAGGGCCACTGCCTTGAATGTTTTAGAAGTTTCCTGCTACAACACACCTGATTCAAATGAGTGGCTCGTTATCAGGCCACTGCAGAGCTTGATGAATTATGTCAGGGACACTTTGAGGGCTGAGTTATTTCTTAAATACTAGTTACTGTATATGAATATAATAACAACAAATAAATAAATAATAATAATAATAAATGGCTAAAGAAAAAGCATGAATGTCTTCTGTTTTCCTCTGAGGCCTCATGCTGACCTTGATTTTAAAATGAATGCTTGTGGAATCTAAGTACAGTGTTATCCTCACTGCAAACCACTGTAACCAGTTGAATATTTTACCTGTTCTGACTTTATAGTGTTACACCGAACAGTGAGCAGCACGAGTCCAGGCCACAGAATATGATCATTATTTTTTTTTGTTTTTGATGAGTGTTCACCTCAATGTTAGAAACACTTGATTCTGAGAAATGTCACAAGAAGGTGACTGAAGAGCTCTTTGAGATATAATAAATATAAATATAAACAATTCCATGGGATCTGGCCCCGAAGTGTGACTGCACTCCCAGAAAATCATCTTCGGTACATTCGTAGGATGCTTTTCCATTTAGTGCACGTCATTTTCAAAGACATTTGTGCGTCAGCAGACTATACCAGAGCAAATTAATTCTAATTTGAGGTCATGATAGGGAATAATTTCGTTTTTAGTGTAGAAGATCTTAAACGTGGTGGTCTTCCTGTACACATGCTAAAATTGTTAATATGTATTTCTTGTTCTCCCTTGCTCATCAGTGACATACAGAAGGCATCAGCAGGCTCTTTGGCCTCCATCTTCTCTTCCATGGTCTTATGCCCCACCGAGCTGGTCAAGTGCCGCTTGCAGGCCATGCATGAAATGAAAGCAACTGGAAAGATTGCACGCGGACAGAGGAGGTCAGTGTGACCAGAAGGAGACAGAACATGTTACTGTAACATGTTTTCGCTGATGCACTTTCGACTGTGTTGTGCTTTGTGATGTGACTTCAGCACAGTGTGGACGGTGGTGAAGACAGTCTTGAAGACCAATGGCCTCCTGGGTTTCTACCAAGGACTGACGTCCACCCTCGCAAGGGAGGTGCCAGGCTACTTCTGCTTTTTCGGGGCCTATGAGCTGTGTCGGTCTAAATTTGCGGAATACATGGGCACAGACAAGGATGGTATAGGTATGGTTAGATTAGGTTTCTTGAGGTGTTTTTCAGTTCATGATGTGTTGATGTTCTTGCAATCTGCTTCCACTGAGTAACTCTTATCCTTGCAGGTATTCCTCTGCTCATGCTCAGTGGTGGGTTTGGTGGAGCTGGTTTTTGGTTGACGGTTTATCCAATAGACTGCGTGAAGTCCAGGATCCAGGTGTACTCCTTAGCTGGGAAACAAGAGGGCTTCATGAAGACCTTCCTGGCTATCATCCGCACTGAAGGTAAGAAATGACTGTTAATTCTAATGGATATGGATCACTGGCTTCCCAGATACCTCTGAAGTCTGGACCATATTTGCAACTGCAGGGGAGTACAACTTTATATCACATGACCATATAATCACAGTTTGAAGAGCAGCAACTGTGTAATTTGGCTCTTTACAACCTCCATTCAATAGAGGCAAGCCCGTATTAATGCACAGGCTTACTGGGGCTTCACCCCCGTGGCCCGGCAACGTAGAGGGTCCACCAAAATGCCTGCAAAGAACAAAAAAACAAAAACAAGACATTTCAAAGCTGCAAGCACTGATGACAAGGAGAGCAATGCCCCCCAAATGACAACATTATTTATTTGTATGTGCTGTATGTGTGACTAAATGTTGATCTCACCTGTCCTGAGTGGGTTTCGAATCCGGGTCTCCCGCACCGCAGGCGACGATGCTAACCACTTCGCCAAGAACTCAGTGGGGATCTTGCACAGGGGTTAGCACGTTTTTTATGGATGACTTTAACTTCAGTTCTATACAGAGGAGACTATGCTGCCTTTTTACGTAACACTACTAAGTGTGAGCGGTACGTACGTTCACATTGCTTTCGTGAATTGTAAACACACAGGTGGCCGCCTCAGTTTTAGCGTCCAGCAGTTTAGCGGCTAATTCAACAGCAGTGATGGATAACTGTACCGGAGAGGCTCAACAACTTCATGAGCTTCATTTGAGGAATAAACGGCAGCTTTTTCATGGAGGGCCTTGAAAAAGTGGTTAGCCCCGGGGCCCATAGTGTCTTAATGTGGGCCTGAGTAGAGGACTGTGAAGACTCAAACACATGCTTGGTGTTTAGATGTTATTTTCTCATTCTGCTTCTAACCAGTTCAGATTCTCAAAGGCAACCTCTGCAGACACACACCCACCACCTATGTCTTAGTTCAAAAGAGGATTCTACAACAATATTTGTTTGATTTAGTAGTATATGTTTTCTGAGCTTCTCTTCTCTGCAAAAAGTGCATGTTCGCCTTCCTTCATGTTTTCCTCTGGCCATTGCTGGTGTATGTTAGTTTTGGCACTGAGAGAAGATGGGAGAGGCTGACATCTGAAAGTATCGGGTTTATTTGAATAATTCTAGCTTTTGTGTACACACACACCAGTGTTCACAATGAGTCAGACCTATTAAAATTAGAGAAAAATGAAAATGGAGTCACTCTTAAAAAGACATGGTTATGACACAAATCAGATTTGAATTTGACAAGTTGTAGTAGTAATAAATACATGTTATAATGTACAGTAAAGAAGGCCCAACATAGTGCATGTTGTGACAGAAATTTGACATATAAGTGCACATATAGCAAAAAAAACCATTGAACTAAATTTCACTACAAAAGTCAAACTGTCTGGTGAAATGTCTAAACATTTAATGTCACACCACCCCCATCAACATCACCCTCTGCTGGTGTCATGGGGTTTAACACTGTAATTTGCCTTGTTTAAATGCTAAATTAATTACATGTAATTCAGACTTGAATAGGGCCAAAATTTACATCAGCAGCACTGTTGTTCTGACTTTGCTGCAGAGTGCCGATGCCTCTTGTAACTCACTGGCCCAAACCCGGGCCTGACTCATCTGTGGGGAATAACCTGACTGTCTCTTTTCCCCCAGGGTTCACTGCTCTGTACTCAGGCCTCACTCCTACCATGATACGCACCTTCCCTGCCAACGGAGCCCTATTTCTCGCTTATGAGTTTAGTCGCAAGTTTATGATGGAGACAGTCGGTTCTTGACGAGGAGGATCTTTCTACTGACTAATGACTTTACCAAACGCTTTATTGAATCTCTATCTGATGAGATTATACACATATTGGTGTAAGTGGTCTAACCATCTTGTGAACAACACCAACACTCCGCCTCACAACACATTTTCCAGTTAATGTTCACAAAACGTTGCCAGTTGCTGCAAAACTAAGAGGAGTCAGTAGGCTCCTGCCAGTTCAACCTGTTCTCCAAGATGACTAAACCACAACAACAGTTACATTTCACTGTTCAACTGATGCAATTTTTTTTTCTTGGGTTACTATGGAAAAGTTATTTTCTACAGTATTTATTTCCTTTGTTATTTATTATTTATTATTTATTTATTAACCTTTATTTAACCAGGCGAGCAAATTAAGAATAAAATTCTTATTTTCAAGTGCTGCCTGAAGGGGAAGGGGGAGGGGAGTGCTAAAGGTGAAAACAGGGTTATATAAATAACAGAAAAATTCAATATACTACAATAAAAAACAATAAAACAGTTCATCAATAGGGCATGACAAAAGGCCTAATAGCAAGTGCAGGAGTCGACTGTGATTTGTAGTAGATTTTGTTAACTTTTTCATAGCCGGAGCTTGCCTGAGCCCCATTTACACTTGTTCTCAGCCTATTTCAAAGTCTATATGAACGCATGTTTGAATTGTGGGTTTTTGTTTCCAAAGAATTAAATCTTGGAGGAAGTAAATGTGTTTTGGTCTTTCTTAGAAATAATGTGAATATTCCAACCACGAACTGTCTGTTCTAAAGTGCACATACAGTAGACGTTGCCTGCTACACCAGGATCACAGTGTGTCATACTAACTGTTCTCTGCAAGTGTCCAAAGGGGGC
Organism: Decapterus maruadsi; assembly: GCA_030347415.2. Classification (NCBI taxonomy): domain Eukaryota; kingdom Metazoa; phylum Chordata; class Actinopteri; order Carangiformes; family Carangidae; genus Decapterus; species Decapterus maruadsi. The sequence goes on along the minus strand of CM064885.1, from coordinate 20,042,049 downwards.
AAAGTGAGTCAGTTGTGTGTAGCATCTCGGATACGGTTGGCGTCCATGTGCCAATCATCTAGTGAGCTGCCTGTCATGTGACCAGGTGACAGTCCATTAAAGGAACCTCACTGAAAATGTCTGGTTATGAGTTTGTCACATGATTGTTCATATGACTGTGTAGCTCAAATTATGATAGCTCTGTACAGCCTCACATCACAGAAGTGGCCCCTACTGTGCAGTCAGCTGTGTTGCTACTAATGACTAATTACTGTTTGGACTCAAATTGCTCTGTTACACAACAGCTGTGATTAATACACAGAAAATTTGACTCTTTTTATAGTTTCTCTTCCTCTTATTTTATGAGATTACTTACAATATATTTTACTTAGCTATAAAATATGCTACTGTCAGAATGTTTCTCTTGTTTAAATGTGGGTAAACTTAAATAACCAGGAGAGACATGAACATGATCACACCTCCTCTTGTTACATCACCAGTTCTCATGTTTCATGCCTTGGATGCCACCTATTGCTTATTTATAAACAGCAGGTGTCGGACTCCTGGACGTTGATGTTCAATTCTAATGGAAAAACTATAAGCTTTACAATAGATACTGTAGATGCTGGTTTAGCTGTGTGGTTCATGTTACCCGTTGGCACTCACATGTTGAGTTCAAGAGTCACACACCATGTAGGAGTGTGAGCTACAGTATGTGCATGTCTCTGGCTCATTCAAATGAGCAGGTGATGTGGGATAGAGGGACAGAACACACCCCTCAGGGAGTGGAGACAGGTAAACAAGAGCGGCTCTGGTGCACTTGCTTCATCACGGAGAAGGGAACATATCCTCACTAATGATCTCAACAACATCCAGCACAGCAGAGATGGTAACACAGGGTAAACTGGAGATCAACACTGTGGACCATGTGGAAGGTAAATCCTTTTCATGATCTTTAACGCTGAATGAGTGCGAAAATTGTGAATTATTCCATATGAGAATGCGGGAGATAACACTGTAAATGGTTAAGGGCCCAGGGGGAGGACGGGGGAGTCTGTTTTTAAAGGACCCTGAAAGATAAGGAACATCATATGTTGTGCATAAAATTGCATATATATAGATAATCATTTTTATACATACTGTATGTATTATTGAGATAAGGGAAGACGGAAAATATAAGATTGAAACAAAAAATCTATTTAACAATAAATTGAACATTAAGCGTAAAAAAAGAATTCACTTCATCCTTATGTATAAAACACACTGACATGTTATTTTCACCCACAATGTTAAGTTTGATAAGGTGCACTGCACACACAGACTGGAACCCTTCAGTAAGCCCTCTGTATTATTATAACAATTAAGAATGTTCTTTCTAGTGCTGAAGCACTTTGTTGTTCAATCATTTCTTCAGTCAACAGAAAATGTTTTGTTCTGCCCCCTTGCTTGTCATTTATTAGGCAAGCATGCCAGTGACTGGTTATGTGGGGATTGTGTGTTATTTGTATAAAACAAACCATAATGTCTACAGTATATGTTTGGCCTCTCGAAATATACTATATTTTGACATTATAGAGAATAAGGATAATGTAAGAGGAAAACCTGAAAGGTTGTGTCAGTGATTCAGTAACTCTTCACAGCACAGCGATTAATACAGAAACATCATTAATGATGAATTATAAATAATAACGAGAAGAGTGTGTCCAATCCATGGCACCTTGCTGCCTGACTGCATGAATGTTTGTGTCACATTTGATAAAAGCTGCCATCCCACTGGACCATATTACTGTTTAATTAGTCTTAAATGGGTGCCGTGGAAAATTATGCAGCATACTAAAATGTATATTTGTGACTTGATTACTTTCCACTGTTTCAACAGATAAAAACTCTGGGAGACTGGGATGTTGCGGTTGGCTGTTGGTCCTTATATCCATGATCTTTATCATAGCAACCTTCCCGATCTCACTATTCATGTGTGTTAAGGTAGAGTATTTTTTCAGTTATGTATACTATTGATTATTATTCAAACTCACCAAAAGTTCCTTAAGTGAAGGACAGTGTTTAATTTACTCAATACAGGGCCTGCAGTTTGTTTATCTCTAACTCAATAAATGGATTCAATTCATTTTACGCTGATGACAAGTTTGTGTGGAAAAATGACTCAACCCTGCAGTATGTGTGGACTTTTCAGCTGCACCACGGGTGCATTGCTGCATCACACAGTCAATGAGGCACCAGATCCGATTGGTTTTTAATAGTTTCAAATGTTTTTTATTGTGAAGCACACAGTGTATCAAATATACATCCATACTGGTTTATGCAATGCTTCAATATTTTGTATAAGTAACAAAGGTGTCCTACGAATGAGTAAATAAATGAAAAATAATAAATGGGAGAAAAATTAGAAAACAGAAATACAAAAACAAGTGAGTAAATACATTCATTGAAATAAATAAATAATAATAACTCCCTGATCCACCCCATCCCGCCCACTCAGGTTGTCCTATATCTTGTTTCAAGAAAGAGATAATCGGCTGCCATATTCTTTTGAAGTCTTCCAACCGACCACTAATAGAGTAACAAATCCTTTCAAGGTGTAACGTACAGTATCAGTGCCGTTAACCATTCTTTGAAAGTAGGTGTCTCTGTTTTTTTCCAGTGGAGGAGAACAAGTTTTTTTCCCACAGAGGAGACCATATAGAAGGTGGCGCTGCCGATTAGTTTTTAAGCAGGATGAATTTCAGCATCTGTTCAGTTAGAGAGAGTGGAGAGTATTTCATTGATTTACAAATATGTAATATCGACAGTAGACAGTGACATGATTCAGTAAAACACCCAGATGTTACACACGGTGACGCTAACAGCACATATGAAATAGATGACAGTGAGTGGTTTAAAAAAAAAGATGGCTGGCTGATGTCAGGAGATAATTTCTCATTATCTTCACTGATTTGTTTTTGGTCATAGTTGGTTCTTTGTGTGGCTGTTTGTGTCTCTAACATGCAGATAGTGAAGGAGTATGAACGAGCTGTCATTTTCAGACTTGGACGAATCACAGACAGGAAGCCTAAAGGTCCAGGTTGGTCATGTTACTATACATTTTCCTTGTCTCATCCCAGTAGAACTTCTCCAGTATAGAATGGTTTGCCAGTTCACTTGTTCACTGTTAGGGATACATATTGTAACATAAATCAGAGTCTTTATTTCGTTGCAGGACTTTTCTTTGTCCTGCCCTGCACTGATACCTTTGTGAAAGTTGATCAAAGAACTGTGTCCTTTGACATCCCTCCACAAGAGGCAAGTTTTTTTGTTTTGTTTTTTGCTTGATGTGGATTTAAATCATATGTCACGTGTCTCCCAAACTTCCCTGCAGTTTCTGTGGTTTATAAGATGCGACAGAATAATAGCAGCATCATAACGGCAACTTTTACGTTTTGTTTGTTTGTTTTACCTTTGCAGATCCTCACCAAAGACTCAGTGACAGTGTCTGTGGATGGCGTGGTGTATTTCCGTATATACTGCCCAATCTCATCTGTTGCCAATGTGTCCAATGCACACTCATCTACACGCCTGCTGGCTCAAACCACCCTGAGGAATGTGCTCGGTACTAAAAACCTTGCAGAGCTGTTGTCTGACAGAGAGGGCATCTCACTCAGCATGCAGGTGAGGATAAACTGTGAGCAGAGGAGAGCAGTTCAATTTTGTTAAATAAAAAAAATTTGTTACATAAAATCAGAATTAATTTATGTTCTCAATTCTGATTTGTCATGGAGAATTTTAGCCTTCATTAAATCTTATCAGGTCCTATTTTGAATTTACAGAAAGAGAATAGAAATTGCCCATCAACATTTCTAAAATAGCTCATGCACATTGCTGGGTAAATAGTAGTGCAATATTTACTCCATCACCTTTATATTTTCATTTCAAGGATTTGTTTGCATTTTGACCAGGTGCAAAGTATGTATGTGTGAGAAGAAAGCGGAGCCAGTGTGGAAAATCTGCTGCAAATGTTTGTCAAAAAAACAAAACAAACAAAGACAAACCCATCTTTTCATGGTCCAGAAAACCTGAACAGAAATAATGAGCCCGGACCCTGACATAGTGGAGCTGCATCTGATATTGATTTGGCTGCTCGGTGCAGCAGAAGTCCAAAACAAGCAGACACAGGCCTTTTATTCTTTATTCAACCAGCACTTGAACAACATTATCTTCATGATGATTATGAAAATGATGAATATAGGGCAGATATTCATCCTCATTTTGCCTCTATTTTGGTCTAAACACAAAGATACTTGGATATTTCAATGTAATATTAAGAGTTGTCTTTAACTTGTAGTGTTTGGGTTTATCAGAGCTTGTTTGCATAAACTGCCATCTTCCTGAACCAGAGAATAGATTCACCACAAAACCTAAGTGAGCTAAGCAAAGACTTCACAGCACACAAACAATGGTTTGCTGATTGGATTATTTGTCATTTAATATTCCCCCTGCAGGAGGCTCTGGATGAGGCCACTGATCCGTGGGGTATTAAGGTTGAGCGTGTGGAGATCAAGGATGTGAAATTGCCTCAACAGCTGCAGAGAGCTATGGCAGCAGAGGCAGAGGCCAGCCGGGAGGCCAGAGCGAAGGTGAAAGGGGCTACGGAAGATCTGATTTCATTTCCTCTATACCTTTTAATCATTTAAAAGAAAGTTTGCTGTGCGGGAACATGAGTTGGGACGATGACCGTCTGTCTGTGTTTCAGATCATTGCTGCAGAGGGAGAGATGAAGGCCTCAAGGGCTCTGAAAGAAGCCTCTCTGGTGATTGCTGAGTCACCCTCTGGTCTCCAGCTGCGATACCTGCAGACGCTCAACACTATAGCAGCAGAGAAGAACTCAACCATCATCTTCCCTCTGCCCATAGATATGATGCAGAATTTCATGCGGAAATGATGAATCTAAGAAAAAGGAAGTCATATAAGAGTTACATTATGTCAGATTTGTACTATTATTGTTTTAATATTACTATTATGGGCTTCAGTGATATCTCTTGTAGATGTGGTCCAACTTCTTAAAGGGCAAGTGTGTCAGATTTTGTGGCATCTGAATAGGCTACCACTCACCCCTCCCTTTCCATGTGTAAAAGACGGACACAGTGGCCCTCAGGTAATGTAAAATGTTTTGTTTGTCCACTCTGGGCTACTGTAGAAACATGGCAGTACAACGTGGCATGTTCAGAACTGTTCACTCTAATAATTATGAACAATATTTCTGCCACTAGATCAAGGGGGCAGTTGTCGGTCTGAGAAGTGAAGCTCACTTCCGCGTTCAAAAAACTGCAATCCCTGCGGATTCCTGTGGGGGCTGGTGTCAGAAAGCAACATGTCTCCATAGAACCCCATGTTAAAATCGCCGACTTTACATCCTAAAAAATGATCAAGCCTGGTGTCAGGATGTTTTTTTATCTCAATCATTAGTTTCTACCCCCGCACACACTCTGAGGGGGGTGAATTTTTTTTAAATGCCACTGTTTTACTGTTATCAGGTTAAGATTCTGGCCCAGAGACAGGCTGCTTCGAGGCCAGTGGGTGGGTTTCTGGCCGGCCATTCCAACATGACGCTGTTCACACCGCCATATTTGAGTGACAAAAACGGCTCCCCAAAACCAATGGGTGACGTCACGGATGCTACATCCATTCTTTTTACAGACTATGCACTAGATCCCCTTAAATCCTACACACTGCTCCTTTAAACATTATTTTTCATTTATTTTTTACTCATACAAAAAAAGAACTCTGTATCATCATTATGTATTTAAAGATATATACACTCCAAATCTCACTTGAGTCGACTTCTTTTCTTGTTGTGATTTAATACTTAAATACAAAGTGCAACATATACAGTAAAGATGTTAGTGTCTCATCACCGACCACAATATTTCAACCAACTAAGCTACAGTTGCAGTTCTGGAAGAGGACAAAATAATAAATAAATAAATATATGAAATGCACAAGAAATGTGAAACAAAAACAGTAATGCACAACAACCTTCATAAAGACATGCTTTCGAGTTTCTGAAATACTGAATACAATTGTTATAACGGAAGTCCTGTAAACAATCAACAGAAATGCCAACATCCATGTAACCCACCAACCCTCTCACTGGACATTGGATGTAAACTGTAAACAAAACCTCTTATTCTAGTGTGGAACAAACATTCACCAAATGAATACAAGGTCATGTCCATAGGACACAGGGGCAATCAGTGCAATCAAAGTACCTGATGGTGAGAAATTCATTTCCACATCATCTCAGAACACAGTAAAACCCACCAGCGACAAAGTTAAATGTAATCAACTTGTCCAAACACTAAACATCTCAGCTACAGCCAAAGTCCTGTTTGCGCAGATTTCCATATCTTATATCTGGGGAGCTTATTATTAATCATAATTATAATAAAACATTGTTTCTTCAAACTATTTTTAAATATTTGCTGACCGCACTATGCTCTTTAAAGTATGTATACATTTTCTGTACATCCAAATCATTTTATACACAGGACAACCTGCACAACAGACAGTTGAGCCGTTATGTAAACATGAGCATAAGTTTAAAAAAAGAGTACACTTACTGTAATACAAAAAAAAAAAAGAAAAGGTTATGGCAGTTGCTTCCCTTGACGAGTCATAATTCTCAACACCTGAGATTATTCTCTGCAATGAGACATGAGGTAACAGCTTGCAGCTTTGTCCAATTTTTTTCTTAACATGAGTTTGCCAAAAGGAGGAACTCATGGAAGATGAAAGTCTGGAAGCCATGATAGATGTTTTTTCTCCCAGATTCGTTGTCAATGATTTTCTGTGATGAATCTCAGAACACACAGAAAACATCTAGTAAGACAGAAATCACTCTGGTCAGCTGCAAGAGCAACGGTAAGGTACACTTAACTAAAGACATGAAAAACAGTACAAATGCAACACTGAACACAATGAACAGATTTCTTCAAGTCAAAACTTTGTGACAAGGACAGCTATGTCTGCACCATTTAAGGCTGATGTTGAAGCAGTTACCTCCACACATACAACGTACAGTAGTACATGATGCCATGGTACATGATGAACTGCTGTCTTTTATGATATTTCCTTTGGTGGTTTCTATGAATCCTGCGCTTTTGTTTTCATCCATGTTTGTTTGTTTGTAGGATTTAGCAAAAAAGTCATTGAACCTGTTCACACCAGCCTTCACAGATGGATGGGGCATGGGTCAGGGAAGAATCCACAACATTTTGGTACACATCCAGTCAAAGTGGCGGGTACAGGAACTTTTTTCACAACATTGTGATTTCCGTCATTGCTACCAGAGGTATACTCTGCAGAGAGCCATTTGGAAATACTTTGACTTGCTTAAGACGACTAAAGGTGAGGGAAAATTAACTCACATGAAAAATGTAGTAATAGTCTGAAATGCATAATCATGTGATGTTTTATCTCGGTTTCATTTGAATAATTCCTGTTCTGTGTCATTAGAAACAAGAGGTAACTCATGTTACCCTTGTCACACTGTAGGTAATCCTAAAATAAAGGTCATTATAACTGGAAGACAGAACATGCTTTAAGGAGATCAATACATGTACAGTTTTTTTTCTTTTCTTTTTTTTACAGATTATGATCCATAACATCGCTAAACTGTGTTGGCAGTTCAATGGATTTATGAGTTGTTATGTTGTTGTAATCATACATTTCAGGTCAGCACTGCTATCTAGCTGTTTAAGGATAAAATAGGGTGGATGATTGAGGTTAGATGGCTAGGTTGTCATTCATACAATACATGAAATACTTTGTGATGAAAATGTTGACTTGCCCCAGAGAAGAATCCACACTTTGAGAGTAACTTACTGAAGGTAGTTTTGTGATTTGTACTCAGAAGTATTGCCTGTGCCGTTGCTGGTGGGAGAGAGTGTACAGCAAAGGCGCTTCTTGTGTTCATTGTCGCACTCTTGATGTTCAATATCTTGTTCATCTGTCATCCTGAGTGCTGGATGAGAAGGTGGGGATGTAGATGGAGGCGAAAACATTGGAAATGAGGCACTGTGACTCTGATCCCGTGGTTGGACGTTTTGAATGACCAGGTCTTTCTTCTGCTGCTGTGTTTGTGGCACCTTTGTGGGGCGTTTATGTGGAATAGAAAAAGAGGAGGGCAGAGAATTCCCTTTTTGAACCATAATAAGAAGTGTGATCATTAATACAATTCTTTAGGTCAGAGATTAAAATTCCTGGGGTTCGACTTGTTATGAAATGCATAACATGGGGGAGTGGTATTTCCCAAGAAACAAACTTGTTTGTGTTTGTTCATCTACAGTGTGTAAAATCCTACTCTTTTAACTGAGAGGGACATTCAACAGTTTAAAAAAAATTGGGGCTCCCAATGCCAGATAAAAGAAAGCGTTTGATACAAGAGCTTCCATTGAGAATGTCATTGATGGTAGGAGTGTGGACGGGCAGGAGAGCCTTGCCCCGACGGTGGCCGATGGATGGGGGAGGAGCTGGGGGACATGCGAGGGCTCAGCTCCCCTGTCTGAAGACGCCACATTAGTTCTTCATTGGTGCGACTTAGCCGCTTCTTCTCGTTGCTCTCCTTCTCCACGTGCACCTGCAGGTTTGCATTCTCCTCAGATAGTTGTCTGAGGGAGAAGTGGTGTAAGTAACTGATGCTATTCAGACATTTCCTGTGACAAAGAACTGAAATTTTCTTTGCCCAATGCTGGATTTGCATGAAACTGCTCTGTATACTAATACACGATACATAATATTTTCAGAAAATCACACCGTTATATTTTTTATGACAAGACAATGAAATATAAATTCACTTCTACTGGTTTTTAAAAATGCACCCGTGTGTATTTAAACTAACCTGGACACAGCAAGGTTCTTGTCTATTCGTTCCTTCAGGTCTTCATTCTGCTGCTGTAACACTTGTAGTTTCTCCTCCAGGTACACATTCTTTTCAGCCTGCTCAAAAACACATAAAAATGGTGCACGACATTAAATTCTTCAAATGGTAAAATGGCAGGTGGAATATGCTAAATATCGTGGGTCTGTATGTGCCTACGTACAACTTGGAACAAGAACCAGTTTCTTTTCTTGTGCCCCTTTCCCACTGACCAAAAAACTAACAATCAGCGTCTGGCCGCAGTGTGAAAGGGTTAATCGGCTCACCTCCAATCGGCTTGCAGTGGGAACATTATGATGATTATCATGATGATGATGTATAGTGTTTTGTGTCCACATCATCGCAAAAGGGCAAAACAGGAAAATACATTGACCACTGCCTCACTAGCTTCCAGGTTGCTTTCCATTGTTTACTTTGCTGTTTTCTGTTGCACTGATGATGTCATCAATGTAATGACATCACCAGACGCTCTGTGGTGGGGGTGAGCGGCAGCTCGCCAGCTAGAGATCAGACCCAGGTTCTTTGCTTAGTGGGAAAGGAGCCATATGCAGATTCTTAGCAGGTCAACTTGCATTTAAAACACTCTGCATCGACTTGCTACAAAAGCAGAAATTTGAAGCCTACTATTTTCTCCAACTCTGTAATCTTTAGCTCCTGTTGATGAATCTGCTGATTCTTCATCTCCAGAACTTCTTTCAGACTCTTCAGGTCCTCCTCAATGTGTTTATATGGCGCCAAAGCATCCTACCAAGACAGACAATAAAAAGCCACTGTTAGACCTGCTTTCTCCAAGAAATGCCCAGGTACTGTCACCAAATGATGCAACATATTGTCCTGCGATGTGTCATGCAGCAGTTACCACTATCTGCTCATCTGTGCTCCTGCGAAGAGCCTCCTCGAATCTCTTGGCTCGATCTCTGAGGCTACGATTCTGAAAGGTCAGTGTGTCCACCTGATCCTGTTCACCACACAGATATTAGTTGTCACTAACCACAACAAAATGCATCACGTATAGGCTGCTATATGTATATTTTAAAGTGTGAACCTGCAGTGACAGTCTGATCTTTTCAAACTCTTCTTCCAGGGATTTCCTCTGCTGTTCGTGGGCCATCTTCAAATCTAATACAACAGACATTTAGGATTACCTCTCTTTACCTGCAGCAGCATTAGTCAGTAAAAAGAAGCAACAGGTTTTTAGACACGATGCTCACTCTTCACAGTCCTCGCATGCTCCTCCTGCAGGGTGGCCAGTGTGTCATTGTGAGCCATCTCCATCTCCATCAAGGATTCCTCATGGTTCTCACTCATCTCCTCTATCTGGAAACACATCATAAATGTTACATAATGTTAATACCAGTGCTGAATTGAACATGCACTGTGCGGCAGTAGGACAAGTGTAGTAGGTCAAGTCTTCATCAAAACACATCCAACACACCTGCTCTTGCTGGTGGAGCTTTATCTCCACCAGCTCGGCCTGTTGCTGGGCCTTCAGACCCTCAGCCTCCGCCATGTGCTGCGCCTTCAGCCGCTCCTCCAGTGCTCCCAGCTCCTGCTGCTGCTGAGCCCGCAATCCCTGCAGCTCAGCCTCGAAATGACGCTCCAGTTCCACCTTCTCCTGCTGCAGTTGCTCCCAGTGTGCGACACTGAATGCTGGAACATAATGTAGAGATGGATGATAAGAGCTTGTTTCACTGGGTCCACATTTTAGGTTGCACACTGACTGCAAAAAAGTAGTTGCACTACATTTAATTCAGCAGTTGTATGTTTCTGCCCATTTATTTGAATGATTGAAATCCTACTGTAAATCTGTCAGAGTAGTTTTTTATAGTGTCTGGTATATGGTGTTAAATAATGGACTAAATCCAGACTTCAATCAGCCAAGTAGAGTCACTTGCTCCTCCCAGCCTTGTGGTAGCAAAGACATGGGAGTGACTCATTCCTTTCTGTTCTCCCTGTGTTGCCTTATGTGTCAAACTGAATCCCACTTACCCACTTCATCCCTGATTCTTGCAAGCTCCAGGGACAGTTCCCTCTCTTTCACAATGGCACTCTCACTCTGAAATTTAAACACAAACAACATGTATTTAAACACAGCTGAAATGCAAAGCAGGTTTCATACAGACAGCTAACACAGTAAGCCTCTGAGAAAAGAATATGACAGTTTTGGCACAAATGTAAGATGCAACTGACACAGGAGGATGAGCTGGACTGAAATGAATACCACAACACTAAATAAAGCCAGCGGTTGGCAGGCAGCGTTGAATGTGAAAGTTGAACATGTCCTGAAGTACAGTAGCTCGGCAGACCACACATCCTTAGTCTATATACAGTAGATGATCAAATGATCAAATGTTCAAACATGATCAAATGACTGAGTTCATGAATAACTGATGAAGTCATTTTGCTGCAACTCATCTACGTACACACAGATCAGGTTAAAATGACATCCTATCATGTTGTCTATCCTGCAATGTAAGATCGGCTGAAAACACAATAAACTGTCATGACAACTGAAAGTCTGTGAGGTAACACATCACATGTCTGGAGCTTCGATGCACAAAAACACAAGTACACAGTAGGCCTACACATATGTACACACACACACACACACACCATGTGACTGATCCATAATCTGATTCAAAGATTTAAAAACATTTGTATGTGGTTGAGGTTTATTCCATATTGTTAAAACATGATGTGTGGTGTTATGACATTAAATGTACTGTCATTGTCCATTATAAAATATTTAATTCCTGCTGCCCTCTGAGTAAAGCATTCTAGAATCTAATAGGTAAAGGAAGAGCTGTTTGCTGCCTGGTGTTCACAGATCACAGTGAATCAAACAACACATGAGGAATGGTAACAACATAGTTTCATTATTTCTGATTTGTAGCAAATCATCTTGTTTACCATGGATCATAGAATCTAGGATCTTCCACCCAGTAAGCCTTCCTCTGGTCTGACAAGTAACCAGATGTTAATCCTCAAACTGGCTATGTGGCAATAGCAAAATTAACTAACAGCACCACAACATGAGAGACAACTACAACATGTTTGGAATTTAAGTTTTGTATTTTCCTTGAAGACTTCTTCTGTATCCTCCAGGGACTCCTCATGATGTGACATCCTCAGAGCTCGTCTTACTCACAGAGACACATCAGTGGAATGAATATTGATCACGACTTTAAACATGCAGCTATGATGGCTACACACACTGTTGCTCAGAGTGCGGATCACAAAGGAGACACAGTAAAGGAACAGTGGAACAGGTGAAATATGTATGAGACAGTAGGTCTCGGCAGGAATGATGTCACCCTCTAAGAGCTTTTACTTGGAACATACAGTCATCAGGGAGAGACTGCTGTGACCTCATGTAGGATGAAGGCTGGTCAGCAGCTTTTCTCAATTCATTTCTTACTACTACTTCACCTCTGCTCCTACCCATCATTCCCTGCTCCTGTCCAACCCCCCAAAGCCTCCTCCCCCCACCCCAAACTGCTCTCCAGGGAGTTATGTGTGATATGCATCCTAATGCTCCTATTCAGCCCTCACCCTGGCAACATGATCCATGTTTGGAGCTCGATCTGCTATTACACTGTAGTGTTTGATTTTCTGTTATAGTGACAACAACAACATAAGTCCAAAACCAAAAAAGATATTCAAATAACAGTGAAAGGAAATGAGATGGAATGATAATGGATGATCAAAAATTGGTCAACTTATCATTTAATTACTAGTCTGTACATAATACCCTCTTGAAAATAATACACATAGCTTTTTGTAGTAAGCATGCTCATTCTTGAGGACATCCTGTAATTGGTTAATAATCTCTCCAAAGTCTGTACACTACCCACATCTCATTATTCCTTCAAACCCTTTAAATGTGCAGCTGCGTTTTTGTTTTGGCTTCTTGTCCTGAAGAGATTCAGGCTTCACTAAACACACAGCATGAGCTCCATGCAGAAAACTGACCATGTGATTTCTTGGCTGAGAAATTCACCAACATCAGGCAAACATGGGAGTAATTCATCCAAAGTGCCATCCTATGCAGCCAATGGAATATAATCACAGAGAATTAGACTAACATAGGAAACAGAAATGGCATGTTATGTAATGTCCCTGCAAACTAAGAGAAAAGGAAGAGGCAGTGCGACAGACAAACCTGCTTTGACTCAGCACAATCATGCACGGATTTATCCTCTCCTCTAGCTCTGTCTCCAGGAAACGAGTGAATATAATGCTCACACAAACAGACGCACTCAAACCTCCCCACCAGACACACACACATGCTCACAACCGCACGCACATCCTCGGTGCTGAAACAAGCTGCCTGCAGAAGAGGCTGCCTTTTACCGTTCGGTCCAGACAGCGCAGAGGGAGGAAAGTGAGCCCACAGCAGCAATGGCCCATACTAGGCTAGCAGACAGCAGCATCCCTGAGCTGGCTGGGGAAGCAGCAGGGGCAGATGCGAGCGCTAGAAAGATAGAAAGAGGAGGGAGGTGGGGGGCAGCCGAAGGAAGGAGAGGGGAGGGGAGACGGGAAAACCGAAGCCTCACCTCGTTTCCTGGTTTGCGACCGGCATTTATCCCTGCTAGAACAAAGACTGCCAGCCCCAGCCCAGCTCTGCCTGCCTGCCTGCCCACCCCTTAAACCCCCACTAGCACGCCCCGTATCACATTCACACGCATGGCAGGAAGCAACACACACACAGACACATACATGTGCAGCATTTTTGCATCTTTAGGTAAAAAAAAAGAAAAAGAAGAAGAAGATGGGGGAGGGAGATAATCAATAAGTAGCCAATTATCTGCTTTGGTACTCAGCTCAGGGAAACAGCAACATGCAGTAGGCATTTGAGGCATCAATTCAATATTAACATAGGGATGTCCAAATTGCAGTTTTGGATGTACATGTAAAGTTTCTTGCAAAAATATAACTGAATATAATATACTTTCAATCCATTGATGCTCCTGCAGAACGACTGTCTCTATTTCTTCAGCCAATCTCCTACAAACATTGTACCTTCTTATAGCTCATCAGATTAAGTTTTCACTGCTTGCTTTGCTCTTACACACATATGCTCTTCAAAATCTGAACACAGAAAACAACATGATAACTGAAGAAACAGTTCAGGCTCATCATACTCCTCAAAATGGCTTATGCTGTCATTTAGGCAATACCAATGATTGAAAACCAAACTAAAGGGTTATTTTCAAAGGGATGTCCCTTCCTTCCCATAATTTTGTTTTTGGGTTTTTTTTGCTGGCAAGTCTCAGAAAAATATATCACAAAATCTTACACCCATCAGACCTCAGTGGGTACTCTGCCAGTATCTGACTATCATTCTCACTAAAAGCACAGCCAAGCCCAAGCAGGCAGATCTAATCTCGTTTATCAACTCCCACTGTAGAGCAGGACACGTGGGTGGGGCTGGGAAATGGATGAAATGCAAGCAGAGGACCAGGAATGTAAGGAGAGGGCAAGGAACTGGCGCTAAATACAGGTTTGAGAGGCAGAACACACTTCACAGTGTGCACACAGACTGTTTGTTAATTTGATTTATCCATGTCTGATATCACACAAAGGTAGAGCACCCCAAAGATTTGCATCAACCAGCTACTTCAAATTAACACTAAATGTGTTTAGAAGCCATTGAGTCAACTATCCAATGTTTATTCAACCTGAAATGCAACACAGCTCAATCACAGATTTTCATAAACTGTAAACGTCAATGTAAAAAAGCCATGATACAATTTTCCATTGTTTACGCTACCAGTAAAAACTTCAGTATTTCCCCTCGAACAGTCTCATTACTGCTTTCCAACAAATTCAAAAAGGATCAAAGGCCCATTTTTAAAGCAAGTGACTGTCTTTGTGGACAAAGTGATGCTGACAACAAAAGCCTGATGCTACAGGTGTTGTTTGTGGCTGTGAACATGCTGTGCTTTGTAGTCGCTGCAGTACAAGGCACTTTGCATGGAAAAGTGCAAAGTGAATGATGAACCATCTTGTGAGCCTGATAAAAGAAAAAAATATGCCATTTCCATTTCAGGATTCTGTTTGCATGACTTAAAAATATAGAAAATATTGAAATAGCTTATTGTATTGTCTGATAATGATTTACAGTTATTCAACATTTTTTTGCTTTGGGTTCTCTACGCCTACTGTGTGTCTCTCTTTATTTCAGAGTGATATGAAAACCAGTTGGCAGAGATTTGATGTTTGCCTGATATGGGTAATGCATCCATCTTGCTGAATGTTTCTGTCAATTTATCAAGTTATGCTGTTCTGACACAATAATACACTTATGAGAATAGACTGTTTTGAAAACTCATCTGTGCAGATGTTTTTAATGCAAGAGAAGATCGAATTTAAGACATCCACAAGCTAAGTTATCTTGAAATTGAATCCTGAGGAAACTACTGGGATTTATTTCTGATAAGTTATCTAGGATGTCAGAGCTTCCTCATACAGATCAATAGGGGAAGAGAGAGGAAGAGAATGCAAAGGACCTGATTTACAATTTAGGCTGAAAAAATTTGGGCTGTCATGATATTCATTTCCCACTAAATGACTGTTGCAGCCAGATACATTTATTGTGTTTTGTTTCTCTTGTTTATTGTACTAAATTACTAATGTGTTGGGAGGAGGAGTCTCTTACAGTAGGTGTACATAATATGGTTAATTCAGGGTGCAAAGGCAGCCAGATGAACTGACAAATAGAAGATTCACAAGACAATGGCGAGTGCCCTGCTGTGGCCTACCTTGTGACAGAAGTGCTGGGTAGTGATGCTGAAAACGTCCATGCACAGGGAGGCTTTCTTTAACTGGGCCTCAAGGCTCTGGAGCTGCAGGGCCTGCTGCTCACAGCGCTCCCGCAACTGCTGGATCAGAGCCCGGTCCAGCTCCTGGGCCCTGTCAGTCCGAACAGAACCATGGACTGCAGCCGTCCGCCCACGAACTGTAGAGACAGGAAAACACACTGAAATATTATACTTTCTTGGACGAAACCATACATGGAACATGAAACAATTACACCCTCAGTAAATGCTTCAACTTTTTAAGTAGGCTAGTGATAAACAGTGATTTGTTTCAGTGATTTTTCAGCAAAAACACACACACGCACGCACACACACAATCACTGATTACAGGTAGGCTACTATTTTTCTGTTGATATAACTGCATTTTTTTATTGAACTGATTTATATTATTGTACACTGAGCATCTTTATGTGTTCAGCCATAAAATGTAGGATTCTGGAAAGATAGATAGGCTAGCTGAACCCAAGTAGCGACACTCTGTTGTGCAGTGCTGAAGCCTTTATCACCTTTACTGGAAGTCAGTGTTCAGGTTGTTGTGTCTGCCCTCTGAGAAAAGCACAAAATGCTGACTTGTGTTGTGTTAATCTAACCCTGCAAGATTGTTACTGAAGGAGCTGAAGGAGCATTACAGCTACTGCAGCCTGTTGCTATGACAACCAGCCATGGGTCATAATAAAGAGGGGAGAGCAAGAGAGAGAGGGAGAGAGAGGGACAGTGAATCTTAAAGATACAGCAGCCGATGCTGCTGCAGTTCCTATACTGTCCTTTTGTTACATTTGTGGATTCACCAAACACAATATCTGATATACAGTATGTGCTGTTAGTGGATACAATTAGTGTTTATATGTACACATACAGTGCGGTGTGATGTAGGCCTATATGAGTGTATGAAACTCACCAGGAGACTGAGGCTTGGGCGAAACCACTGCAAAACGTTTAGGTGAGGACTTGGGTGGCACAGTCTCCGAATCCTTCTGTATCTGTCTCCTGGAGGCTGTGCAGTAACAAAAAACTATTAACATTTTTGATTTTATCATTTTAAAATAGAAAGAAGAAAAACACATATTTTCTTACATAAGTTTTAAAGAAATGTGTCCCTCCCATTCCACAGGGTTTTTTTCTATTCTATTTCACTTCAAATAAAAAAAAATCTTTGCAGACAGAAATTTACATTTACTGTAAAAAGTGAGTTCATAAATTGTATAAATTGTGCTCCTTACACATTTACTATAATCCAGAAACTAATTACTATTATTAACTGTTTTTCATGTGCTTATGGCTCATAATTGGAATAACTATAATTATAATAATTATAATAATTATAATCATAATTGTTTTGGTTGAAAATTTCACAACCACAGAAATGCTGGGAAATACTGTTGGAGTAAAGCATAAGTGAGGAAACGTTGCAGTGAGGTGCAGTGTGGTACAGTGACCACTAGCTGGAGTAACTGCTCTACTTGCTGACACAGATGCTGTTTCAGGAAGCTGATTCTGCTCCTGTTTCACACAGGAACATATCTCGTAACCACTAGGTGGTGTCGCCTTTCCATCACCACTGATTCACTGTAAAGATGCCAAGGGACACCAACAGACGCCCACAGCAACATAAAGAGAGGTATATGTATTGCATGGCACTATAAGATTGCTGTGATGCAATGCCAAGCAACATTAAGGTACATAATAAACCGACTCCATTTTAAGGTTTATTGTTTTCCATTCTGTCATAAGGAGATCCCCTGCTGGGAGAGTGAGATGTCAGTGAAAGATAATGTGTCACACTCTATCATTATACAGATGCTTTGTGAACTGCAGTAAAATAATCCAATTTCCAGCTCAGCTTCACATTCATCTTTATTTTCTATTTCCTTGATGATCACAGTCCCAGTTCCAGGGAAAAGACACAGCCTTTTCATAGGGAACGCCTCACAAAAGGAACACTATAAAGATTACAGATGTTAAAGCCTGCCTTGATGACAACCTTGTGGCTGAAATGTTAGAATAATGACTGTAAGTGATTTTTGTAATGTTGAAAAAAGGGATTTATTTTCTTTCAGACTTGCTTTTTTAAAATATTCAAAATAAATGGTGTACATTATGTTAAAGTGTCTTTTTCAGATTCTTCGGTACAGTTTACATTACATTTAATGTAAACATCTGTTTTTCCTTTACTGAAATTGCAAATGGTTGAAATGTCAACTGAGCCCTTCAGAATAAAATTTAGAGGAGACAGTGTCATAAATAAATGAGCTAGCTGAAGCTGGATAGGTGCCACAGATGATACATCGTACTATTTCAGCCTGCCTGGCCAAATGTGCTATGGTCAGTCTAATTCTGGACAAAGAGACGCTGACTGACTAGAAAGCCTCAGTGCATCACTGTCTATAAATGACCCTGATGACCAATATTGTCCTCCAGTTCTATAACACAACTCAGCTAACAGAGAAGTGTTGAGAGTCAGTCATACAGAGGAATGAATATCAACACGTGGAGAGGGGCTACAGTTCGTCATGACCTGTGTGTTACGCCCCAGAACGTCGTTGGCCTGGAGGGACATAACAATGGACCCACCAATGACCCCAAACACCAACACAAGACACTAACTTAACTAAAAGGAGATTTAATACAAGACATAAAAGTGACACAAACAAACTAAAACAAGCCCAGCAGTCCCCACGCACTGCACCCCCTTCTGGTGCCAGCTGCAGGGTATTTAACAGGCCAGCCCAGGTGTGCCTCGTTCTGGTGATTGGGACCTGGGTGGAGCTGTGGGGGGAATGAGGAGAGGGAGAGACCCTGGACACACAAACACACACAAGGCCGAAACCCCTTCCGGCCGTAACATGTGCGAGTGCTGAAACTTCCCTGTCTCCTTCCACACGTATACCATTTCAGTCTGAAGTTAGGGATGATTAGGAATACCTAATGACTTTGAACCAGGGGAGTTGTGAAAACAGCTACAGCACAATCCCAACACCACATACAGTAGGCTACATACTTGTTTGGACATGTGTTGTGGGGACTTACCCAGTGGGGAAGACTGCTGCATGGGCAGACTGCGACGCTGAAGGCTGGGAGCATTGGGCGGCTGAGGTCGGCTCTGAGATTGGGACACTTCACTCTGTGTTGCTGTGGCTTTGTGTACAGGCGTGTCATCACTGCCACTGCTGGGATCTGCAGTGGGAAAGATAGATTTCAGAGAACAGGAAAAGATAGGGACTGTGAAAATTGTGAGAGGTTCTAAATTACAGGGATGAATGAGCAAGTCATGATTTAGTTTATATTTAAGTATTGAAGAGTTTCACTATGAAAAATATGCTACTTGGTCGGGTATTTTATTTTGTCATTGCCACATTTTTCACACTGAGTCTTGTTTCTGGCAGTGGTGCTGTTATAATGTATTTCAGTTTTTCTTAATTTGTACTGTACATTCATAGTACATGGATAAAAAGTGGACGTGGACGGCACAGTAGTTCAGTGGTTAGCACAACAAGAAACAAGGTTCTGGGTTTGAACCCTGGGCCTGGGGCCTTCCCCCTGTGTCTGCATGGGTTCTCTGCAGGTTCTCCAGCTTCCTCCCACAGTCCAAACACATAAACAATAGGTTCATTTGAGACTCTGCCCATAAGTGTGAATGTGCGTGTTTGTTTCTATATCGTATCGTAACTGATTCTCCCTGACCTACAAAGGATTGGATTCTTTATAGGATTTCCCTTTGTATTTCTTTGATATTTTTAGGATGAAGTATCATCAGATCACTATCTCTCCCTGGAGAGTTAGTTTCTTTTTTACCACAGAAATTCACGGAGACGAGCAAAAAGCAGAATGCTGCAATCATCTTAATTATTCATAACAGCTGTTATTACGCCTCTAGCTCTGTGCAGATCGGAAAGGCTTTGATTCATAGACTAACTGCGACTGTTGTCCAACAGCAAAACAACACCAAGAACAAACATCTCCTCCAAAAAAGAAGGAGGATTCAGATCTTTGTGATTGTCATACATTGTTGTGCTCGTTGTTTTGTTGTGTAGAAGTTGATCAGGATAAACTCCTATCTGTCTCCAGGATTCCAGCACTGTAATTGGGTTTAAATTGTAAAGGTCTGTAAAGAACTGCAATCCAGATAGCTCCAATTACTTATCATTAAATATTCAGCCACTCAATCAATAGTGGTGCTGACACATGCTGCTGCAGGGGGTCACTCATCAGCACCTTCCAAGAGGAAAGATGGACAGGGTCACCTCTTTAAAACATCACGACTCTGATCTGCGGATGAATAAATCGATAGCTCAAGGAGGATCAAATCACAGATAAAACAACCAGCTGCTGTTAATAACCTACATAAAAATACAGTATCCCATTTTCATAGCCACAAAAACCAAAATTACTGTATATAGCACAAAAAACATTAACTCCCTTTGATGTTAAATTGCCCAGGGCCTCTATGAAACCTCCAATGGGATCACAGTAACTCTTGTAGCTGCCACAGCGTGAATTCACCTGGGAGAGTCAGCAGATGTTTTTTCCTCCAAAGGCGTCTTACTGAAATTGAGACTGAGCAATGCAGCGGATTGGCTGCAGGTGACTGGAGGCTGACTCACACTGTTAAATGCTTGTTTCTAGCCTGCATGTTCAGTACAAATCACATCCCCTGCTGTAAGCATCCTCTGATCAGTTGTACACCAGCACGGGCAAAGGAGGTCTCCGCTCTGCTGGTGACTAATTCACAGGAAGTCAGGACAGGCAGGTTTAGAATATCAAATACATGCCTCGTGTTTTGTATTTTAATTTTCATCAGGTTACTCCTTATGATAAACAATGGATGTGATATTGTCCTATTTGCAAACAACTCCTTCCAGTTTTCCCAAGCATAACTTTTTTGTTTAACAATCAGTTCTTTTTCTAATTTCAAATAACAGAAATGGTGCATGATTTTACTATTAGAGGGCATCAATGTGAAATTTTATGATATACAACAAATAACTGTTTAGCATAACTGCACTAAAAATCCATGACGCAAGTTTAATGAAAAGCTAAGTACGGTTTTTATAGACCCCCTCTTGAGTTGATGGACAACACTGAACAAAACAGGCCTTGCAGTCACCAACGGTGCTGCATACAGTCTTTGAGGAAAAAATTGTGCCTGGTGATGCTTTTTTTGGTGGGGACGAGTTTGATCCATAGGAAAAGACGCTTAATATTCATAACAAGCCACAGAGATTTGAGCTGCTTAAACTGCTGTGAAGCCTTGGAACTGATAAGCATAGCTTAAAGCTGGGTTGTGAAGTATGTACTCACTAGTAGCTACAGCATGTTGATGACATGTTAAAAAAACAGCTTCAACTGGCTTGTTCTGTCTGACCAACAGAGAAAAGTAATATGAGAATCTGGAAACAATGAATGTTTGACATACTTTCTTGATAAACTACTTAAATAATGTTTTTAAATCAACTGATAATAATTACTTCAACACCAGAGTACATTTCACAAAGTTATCACTCAGTTGCTCTGAACATACACAACTTAAACTATTGAATCTCGTCTTCCAAGTAGCACACAGAACAACTGACATATGAGTAAACCATGTGCTTCCACTGAGCCGGACAGATAAATTCGATATGTCATCAGCGACCTTATGTTCATTATGGCTTCTGAGAGGATGTGCTCACTCCCAGTCACAGTGTTTTACTGGAGTGCATCCCCGGTGAAATGTGGCTGCATTGGAGGCATACGGCATACTAATAGAGCTGTCGGAGCCAACTGCCTGCAGGGGAAACACTGCCATGCAAGCTGCCAGTCATGTATATGCTGTCTGAACTACTCCCAAACGTTTCACTCTCTGGTAGACACCCATCTATTCACTACCGTGCAAACAGGTTACTCCTTTTTTGGAAGGGAAAACATATTTGGAACTGGTTCACAAATTGAACAACAGCTCCACAATCAAAGACAATAATACCAATGACAGAGTAAGACACTCACATGACTGCAGGTCATCATCTTGAGCTGAGGTTGTTTTCTGGAGAATCAGTGTTAAAAATGGGACAAAATAACCCAGTAAAGTGTACATTTGAGTCTTTTAGGTAGGATGTTGAAGGAAAGACCATTATCTGGCCCAAGGGTAGCGATAGTTTGAGATCCACAAAGCGAGATGGGAGTGGACCAGAGGTGTCTGGGGTAAAAACAGATTCACAGATTGTCCTCCTGCCATACCACACCCTGTCTCACTGTTTTTGACACATAGTGCAACCCACTGGCACCACTTTCTCATTTCAAAGATTATAAATAGGGAAGACACGACTGCCACAGACATGTGAAGCAGTTACTGTGGTTGAGGCTGGGGGGCGCACCCTGCGTGAGACAACAGCTGTGTCTGGGGACCTTGTCTGCAGCAGTGGTGTGAGGAATCCCTTGAATCCAGCCGGACAGAAGAAAAGTAGTGAGAAGGGAATGGCAGCAGTCAGCTGTCTAAGAGTGGAACAAATGTGGTGACACATGAGCAAAGGACAGCACTAATCCGCTCGTGCCTGTCCAAACCACTTTGGGCGGTTTTGTATACATTTTGTAAAAATGTGGAGTGATAAGGCATACAGTTTCAGAAGGGAAAACTGGATTTTTTTTCCACAGTATGTCTTTTAGACAGGGGTTGGTTTGAGTCAGCACATGAACCTGCAGTGACTCCATGATCAGACATGCGGATACAGTATTCAGTGCAGGCTTTTTTGTGTAATAAATAAGATATGAGTCGTACAGTAACTGACAACTTCTCAGCTTGTTATGACACATTTCTTATATCTCTGTTACAGGCAGATGTAACAGGCTTGTCAACTGAATTTTACTTCCATTGATTTCTCTAAATGGTGGCTGCAGGAAGTTTATGAGAGGAGTGAGCACCAGGATTTGGTCCAGATAAAATGCTGCAGTTTGCAGGCTTAGAGGAGACAGTCGAGGGAGGAGGAGGATTTCTTCAAAACCTCTGTGGTGCAGCATCTTTCAGTGCCTACTTGTGATAAATGAATGAAAAATGAAACAAAGTGAGCGGCTGTTACTATAGTAACTGAGGATAGCAGGGGCATCCACAACATGTTGGTGAAGAAATAAGTGAAGAAGATGTGAAACATAATATTCTTTTAATCAGACTGAACACCGTCTGATGTCTGATTTTTTTTTTATCTGAGGCCCTTTGTAGTCCCAGTTTAAGATACTGTAGAAACCGTAAAATGTTAATTCACATGCAGAAATGTGAAGAGACTGCGACTCACACTGAGAAGGTCGACAGGGATCGCTCTGGCTGCTGTCATTTGATTGGTTGCTGGACACAGATGAGACGCTGGAGGTCCGGACGAAGCCGAGGGCGGCCAGACGGGCAGCTGGCAGGGCGGAGAAGCCTGGAGGACGGAGGCCAGACTGGCCTGGTTTGAGCAGGAGGCTCTTCGGGGTGGTTTCTGGACCTGACCTCTTTTGCTCTCCTGGAGGTAGATGGGAAACTATGAAGCATTACAGTACAATATCAGTGGTTGTATCTTCAAGAGCCACTGAAGCCACATGTTCAGTTTCAGTTACATTATCTACCCTGATATAAATGATGGCATCTGCTCTGGTGAATCAAAAATGGATGTGTCACTTTCACTAATCTGACTAATCTCTAATCTCTCCATTAGGCCTACTAATGACCACTGACAACCACAACTGACAACTGTACTAACGGGTTTAAATAAAGGTAACCAAATTAAACTAACCCTCATTCAGTATTGAAACTGCATGTAAATAAAGTAAGAGAGCATCAGACCGTGTGTGAGAGTTAACTAGATTATAACTCATAATGTGAGCAGGGAGAAATGTGGACATTGCCATCAAACACTTTGCACTTCAAAGAGTTCCAGTGCCAAAAGCCAAGCTTCATCCATAATCATTAAGCAAGTCGAAAAAGACAACTTTTCTGCAGACCAACAGCGACAAAGACGATGGGATGTCCTCTGAACAGCAAGCGATGCATAGAGGAGAAAGCCCTCATGAAATTGTTTCCCCCCAATTGTCTAAATGGCTTAAAACCGTTATTTGTTTTACAGCATGGGCACAGAAGTTTGCCGCATCTCAAATGTGCTCTTGTGTTCTCTTATGTGAAGCTGTTAATCCTACTGAAAAACTGAATTACACTTTAGGAAGTGAACTCTATTTTTCTCGTCTTATGAGCTTTGATGATAAATCATACATTCTTACAACATGTGCTGGCACTCTCATTTTATATTACATTTCCATATTTACAGCAGCTGATCTCACCTGCAGAGTCCTGGTAGCCCTGGGTGGATTCTCTGGCTGCTTGAGCAGACTGGCTTGGGGCCAAGGCTGACCTTTGACCTGTCTGCTGAACTCTTGTCTTGGCTGCAGGCTGCCTGGTGACTGCTCCTAACCCCAGCTGAGGCCTCAGGGATCTGGGTGAGCGGTAGATGCTGCTGCCTTCTTGAGAAATCTGCTGGTGAATGACATTATGGACACAGTCAGTGTCTGTCAGAACAACTGACTGGCAGTAAGATATAATTATGGTAATAAGACTGACTGGCAGGAAGATATAATTATGGTAATAAGATACAGTGACATATCCAGTATTTAACATGTACAATGTATTGCTAGCATTACTATTAAGGAGTTGTAATGTTTTCTTTGGTAAGTAATTCCCAATCATTCCCAGTCATTCTACTTTGTCACTATTTGTCATGGGAAACGTTGATACTGTTTTTTGGTCTTTTGTGGAAAGGCTTATGCACTCAAAAACTGAGCAAAACATATCAGTCCATAACCATGTAGTGGTTACATAACTGTAAATGCTTCTGTTGATACATAACCATGGGATGTGTAGCATCTAATCGAGAAAATGTAGTGTTGACTGTTAGGTTCATTGGTCATGCAGTCCTTGAGAAAGCTTCAAACATGACTGTTCCTAATGTTGGTTGATGTGTAGAACAGGGTGGCTGAAGCATCTGCTGTGAGGGCATGTGCAGGATCTGGACAATTTATGCCCTGGGTTTTAAGAAAGGTTGAACTCAACTGCAAGTCTGCAACAGCACTTTCTACACCATCACAGACACTATCAGAGCGAGTCAGTGTGGGACACATTTTTTAACAGACATGGTACTAGAAGGTGAAATAAACTGTTTTTAGTCCCTGCACAAAGCTGTTAAACATTTTGCATTACTCATAACTCCCTGTTGTATCAAGCTGCAGCATGTAAGTTTATTGTTCTTGTGTATCTCTATCATGTCGTGTCGTGTGCGTATGTCAAATCAAAAGTCAGTTTCTCACCTCTTGGAGATATTTCTCTGGCGCATCCTCATGAAAGCTGCCTGACTTTCCGCCTGGCCTTTGAGGGATGTTGCTGTTAAGAGGTTTCACCCCTTGTGCAGTCATGCCTGATGGATGGTACCCTGCCCTCTGCATCTCCTGTCGATATTTGTCAAACAGCAGGTTGGAGGAGCATAGCACCGGTGTGGATTTAGGGCCAAACTTTGGATCTTTATGAGCTGTTGGGCTGGAGTAAGAGGCTAATCTTAATGGATGGGTAGATGCATCATGTGGGGCGTCTGTGACTTGGGGTTTTGATTGAGGACTCGCTCGAACATAGGTAATGATTTTCGGCCTGACATTTTTGGGCTTCTGGGGAGAAGAAGACCTCCTGGGTTCATGTTCTCTCTGTGAAGACATGACAGGTTTGGGGATGCCACTGCTCTGCGCTGTCTTACCCGGTGGCTTGACAGTCTGACTTAAACCTCTCTGAGGGGAGTTGCTTCGCTCCAAGCTCAGTGCCCTGATGCCCTGGACCTTGGCTGGAGAACCAGGTGGTCGTCTCTTGGGCGAACAGGAGGTAGTTTTAGAGGAAGTAGGAGTTGCTGGTCGACTGGGGCTTCCCCATGGCTTCCTCCTCTCGAGACTTGAGGAGCCGGAGGCGATGTTCTCAAAAGAGCCCTGCTTCTTTACACTATTATCAAAAGAGAGCTGCTTCTTTAAAGAATTCTCAAATGAAGGCTGCTTTTTAAAAGACTTGTCTAAAGAGTTTTGTTTTTTCATTGTGTTATCAAATGATCCTTGTTTCTTTATGGCTTTGGATTGCATTGATGACTGAGTCTCCTTTGTACCTGTTTTGGACGGGCTAAAGTTCACATCAGGGGCCTCGTCAGCTTGTGTGCTTTTATCCATTTTAGTGTTGTTTTCTTCATGTGATTTCTTTGTGGCTGGTGAATCCTTGTGCTTAGTGGTTATCCCTTGATCACATTCTCCTTCTAAAATGTCTGATTTGTTTCTCTGGTTACTGCTCTTCCTGTGATCATCAACAACATCCCTACATGGAGCAATGCCATTACTCACTTTTGCCTGCGATTCAACATCCTCTGCATGAACCATTGAATTTAAATTGATGTCCTTATCCTTCTGGCGTATTGTGCTGTCTCTTGAAATGATGGAAGGACTATCGGCTCTTTGAGAGGCAGTGCCCCGCTCAGAGATGGTGTTGCAAGCCTGGGAGGCCAGAGTCAGGTCTTCTGAGATGGTTGAATAAGGACCAAAGGCAACGTGCCAGGAGTCTGTTGTCTGGGTCTTGCCAACAGTGTCCATAGCAGTGGCCATACTTGAAATGGTGGAAAGACAGGACACAAAGACATCTGTTTCAGAGCTTAACTCAGTCCTGGACACTTCCCTGCTCTCAGACATATGAGAGGCACTGGATTCCTGCTCGTTGGCACCATGCATTAAGGACCTCCTCTCTTCCATGCTCTTGTTATCTGTTTGTTCTGCTAGGGATTTGCTGCATGATGAAGGCTGTTCAAGAAGCTCCTTCCTGTCCGTAAGCCCGAGAAAGTCTTCTCCGTCCTCAACGAGGTACGCCTCCAACTCCTGACACTCCAACATTTCAAACTCCGCCAGTTCAGGGTCGTCACACTGAGAGTCTGTGCCCCAGATGATTACTTTGTCCTGTTCCACTGTTTCAGTCGTCAGCCCTGACAGAGTGGCGGTATCGCTCATCCTCCCACCATCCTCCGTACAGATTTCATTTGCGTTGGCATCGCCGTCGCCCAGCACTCCGCCCTGCTGGTTGTTGTTCCTTAACTCCCCCTCGCTGGGGTTCTCTCCACGCTCACACATTTCGATACAGCTCTGAGTTTACAGCACCCTCAAGAGCACTTTAAAAATCAATAATCCATGGCATCAGTTACAAAAAGTTTGCCCTGCCTACCCATCAAGGAGTCAGCAGGAGCCAAGAAGTAATTTTAACATTTCTTTCCGGTAAGCCAGTAATCAGAACGCTGAATATCATGTCTAATTCAGAAGGTGGATCTTCATGACATCTGGGGCCCCCGTTCTGTATGAAAACAACAAACACCACATAAAAAGTTCAGTAAAGTGTCACATGACTTGATTGGACAGGTGTAATCTCATTCATTTAAATGTTGCAATAATGCCTTGTAATAATTGTTATAATTGTTACAAGGCCATGACAATTTGTTATTGTATTAACCTGTGCAAGAAAAATGAAGTGAATTTAATTTGTCCTATATGTGTGGCACAGCACCAGTCCACGGCCCAGGGCACAGGGGAGCTCTGCTCTCAGGAGTGTATCACTGAGAGTAATGTTACACACTCTCATATCTTCTAACACCTGTGCCAACCGTGAACGTACAATTTCAAACAAAACTCAAAAGTAGGGCAAATCCTGAAAGTTGTTTATCATCCGTCAAAATCCTGTTCTCCTCTGACTGAAAGCTGACCCCATTACACAGGAAGAATAATGTGAAGGCACAACATCATCTATCACGAGGACCAGGGAGGAGAACAGACTGCAAACAAGATCCCATTAACCTCTGAGAGCAAAACACAGATTCCACTTACATTTTGATATTTCCATTAAAACCGCAGCCACTGATTTTAACTAGAGGTCACCAAATTTAAAATAAACCAAAGACAGAAACTACTTATCTTGCAGCAACAGTGAACTGGTTTCTTCGTGGAAAAAAGTATTAATGCATGAAGCAGAAAAGATGTCATTAACTATCTTTGAAAAGTCTCAGTGTTCTTGAATTTGACTCTTGGAGGTGATGCAGGTGTATGCTATCATTTGTACAGTTACATGTTTCTGAGAGCAGCAAATAGAGAAGAAACGTGATGAAATGCATCTTGTTCATGCCTTCTTCTTGTTCATCATGTTTTATGTTTCTTCTAGCATCTTTGTCATAAAAAGAACATTTACATTCTGCAGTAGTTTCTGAGTGTCCCCAATACACTGCCTATAAAATGTACGATTTTATATTGTACCAGACTGTAAGGTGTCTGCAGAATGCACTAACTCCAGATCACATGATCTCTGCACAGCATAAGAGGAACTTGCCACAGTAAATCTAAATTAAACTGACGTGTAACTGTACGCTGGAAAATACATGCCACCACCATGTGGGACTGACTTATCCTGCTGAGATCAAGTTTCAAAAAGTGTCTCAAAGAGCTCAAGTGTGTCAAATTGAGTTTTTGGTTTTTATGCACATTGACATGGCTCCTCATGACCAGCTAAAAGAGACATACTTATAAATTGGTATAATGAGCAACTATCAGCAGGTGTGCTCGTTTGTTTCAACCTCAGTAGCTTCCCTGTCATGTCTTTAGTCGGGAGAACAGAATCATTTTCTCACTGGACTCTTGTAGAGGACAGAGAACCTCTTGACATACTGTACTCTCATCTCAAGTAGCAGCAGCTCTCTCCCACAAAAACACCAGAACACTGTTCCCATCTTGCTACATTTTGTCATTATTTAACTGGTAATTGTCAACTTAGTATTAGTTAAACTTCAAGTAAAAAAGTAAGCAACTGCTCTCTATGTTTTTCAATATATATTTACCTATATATTTTCTTCACTTAAGTTGTGATATAGTTGAAGGTATGGAGGTATGAAGGTACACAGCCATTAAAGTACTACTGTACTTATTAAGTGGCCTCAATTAGCTTTTGTGCCCGCCTTCGCAGTTACATCACAAGAACAGATAAAGATGAAATTAGGTCTTATTTCTGTTATACAGGGACTCTTGTTGATGTCGTCAGTAACAAATAGAGGAGCAAAAAAATACAATCAACTTGGGAGGGAGAGAAGAACTAAAGTGGTTATTGTTTCTTCATGTTTGACTCATCAGACAATTAGCATGAAGCAATACTGACTACTGTTTCACCTCATGTCTTTGCTCTTCATATAACTTCACTTACAAAGCAGAAAACAGCTCCTATTTTCACATGTAATGAAAATAAATCACACAAGAAGGAATAAACACTTCTACAAAACAGCTGCTGTCCATTGTATCTATGCTTGTCCTCACCTCTGTATTTCTGGAAAGACACTCAGTTGATGCAAAGAGGCTCCAAAGGCTTGCACAGGATAACACACACACACACATACACACTACACTAAACGCTGTCTCAGCACCTGCACTGCAGAACAGAGAATCAGATTCCCCTATACCTGCCTTTCCCCTGGCTGCCTATCAGGTCACACACAGTGCTGTATAGTTACAGTTGCTTGTCCCTGTTCAACCAGATGAAGACACACACTTCCTCAGGGCAACCAGACATCAGATATATAGAGCTCTGAGGAAGATGACAGGCATGACAAGAGATTGGATAAATGAAGTTTTGTTTCAAAGAGAGAAGCTGCAATCTGGTAACAGGATTGTTTCTGCTGCAGCCATGATTGCTTCTCCATCCCTTAAATTGATTTCCAACTCCAAATCAATGTAGTGCACAACACTGCACAGAGACTAGAGTGATTCATATGACACACATCCGCACAGTGGTGGAATGCTGATATGGCTTTCAAACTTTCAAATTATGCTTTTTCTTCATGGTAATCTATAAATTACTGTAGTAATAATAAGGATAAAAGTCAATAAAACTCATTTGGATTGAAAATAAGTGATAGGGGTATGGACAATGAGTTTCTCAATCTAAGATGGAAACAACTGAAATGTAACATCAATATTTTGCAGGACCACAGAAATGAAGTCTTGTTTGCCTCAAGTAATCTGAAATATATTACACCTGAGTGCACCTGCCCTACTTTATGTCCAATTGAATGTTTTTATTGTGCCTCTCTCAGCCAATGCATTTCATCATTTTCTGCTTCAGCGTCTCTCTCATACTGGATGAAAGCATTACAGAGATAATTAAACTTTTTAATTTATCTCAGCCTCATTCTCAGCACAAACCTCTTGAGGACTGAGCGTCACACTCTGGGCAAGAAGGAGCACGATAGGCTGACTGACTGAAAAAAGTGCAGCACTGAGTGTTTCAAGTGACGTTCATCACTGCATTTATTGCCCTGGTTCTCAGTTTCCACTGTGTAGCTACCATGCATGCAAACAAATTTATGAATCAGCCCTGTCATGTTGACCTCTTTGCCTTTTTAATTCACATTCCTGGCTTGTTTTACTCTCATGGTTTTCCTCCTGCTGCTGCAGCAGCTGACGGCGTTCCTGTGGTGACAACCATCATGGCACAAGGGAGATGGAGGAAATTTATGTTCTTTCCAACATGCTTCCCTGAGCATGTTTCCCCATCCCCCCATTGTTCAGCAGCTCACCCCGCCACCTGCCTCCTGAAATGCAACATGATGGTTGAAACCTTCATCGGGGCCTCTGATGAAATCTGTGCATCCTTGTCCGAGCACTTGTGTGAGTGTGCACTGAAACACCTTGTTTTTCTCAGTGAAATAGAAACTCCTACGGTAACATCTGAAGCACAACACAGATCAAAGACCATATTTCTCCACCAAGCTTCACTTGATGCCTGAACGGGAGTCTTCATGAAATATTGAGGATGAATGAAAATGGAGGCACCATGTCTCCCTCCCATTTTAATGCTTCAGTGACCCTGACTTCTTTGTGCGACCAACCAAAGCTCACTCAAGATCATCTGATATTGTGATTCTAAGACACTGAAACAGTATCAGAGGGGTGTGTCTCTGAGGCTGTGAAAAGCAAAACAAGATGCTATGCAACATACGCACTGGAAAAATGTAAATGTGAATGCTTCCTATGTAAATGCACAAACATGTAACATTAACACCTTTTGTGTATCATCACTCAGCTCCCATCTCTGGGTAATTGAGGCCTAAATGGCTGTGGGGGCTGCACACATGGTGCCTCAGCACTTCACTCTGACATCTTACATAATGTAACAAGGCTCGGGATGACTGTGGTCACTGGTCACTCATGTCCAGTCATTCAGCGCCTCCTGCCTTGTTTCACATTTCACAAACTCTAAATATGTGTCTGCACACATGATCCTCCAGCAGGAAACACAGAGGAAGGACAGGCTTTGTTGGAGACACTGATAAACACACAGGTGAAAGAACATGTATGATCCAGTCTGACCCTTCATCAAGCAAACACAGGTAGCCCACCTATAATGGTAAGCCTATACATTTCTTTTATCTTAAAACCTTCAACAGCCATGTAAGAATTTACACTAATGGAGACAACATGCAAACGACTTGAAAATAACAACGTGAACACAAACACCTCCTATAACTAGATAATCCGCAGTCTCTCCAGCAGATGCAGCAGTGTAAAAAAAAATAAAAAAAAATCCAATTATCATACCGTTGATCTATGGCAGAGTCTGACAGAAACAGAAAACACACGCCGTCCTCCGGTAAGAAAAGGTAGACCTTACCGGTTAGATTCAAGTAATCCGTCGGAGAGGGGCTGGACGATGAAGAGGACAAGTAGAAGGAGGAGGAGGAGGGACACATCAAGCACGAGCCGTGATGGAGAGCATCCAGTCTGCAGCATCGTTAGAAAACAGGGAGGAGAGGAGACGAGAGGAGAGGAGAGGAGAGACTCAACGCCCATGTCATCATGCGCACAGGTCGCCCCCTGCAGGTGAAATGATCGATCTCGTTTCCCTCAATCGATAATTTAGCCCATTGCAACGTACAGGAAGATACACAAACGAGGTGATTAAATCCAGATGTTTCATGCAGGTGTTCAGAATAGGCAGGATATGCACACCTGTCAAATACAAAATAAGTTTTCATCATGATTATGTATCATAGGCCTAGGAGGAGCAGAAAGAAGATGAGGGTAATAGAGATTTCGTACAGTTATATAAATTTGGCTCTGTCTAAAAGATATTACGCATTTTAATATTATCATGAAATCATTATAGGGGCAAATTGAGCCTTTTGTTCATTTAATACTTTCTTGTTTTGTCATTAGTATGTGGGTATGAGAGTGTTTGTCAATGAGTGGAGTATATGGCCATAGGTGGGTCTAGCCCCATCTGGTGGACAGCTGAGAGGCTGACAGTGGAGCCCAGGAGGGAAGGCCATATTACTCTTGTGAAACACTATCATCATAAATGGATAATGGAATTGGAACAAAAGTTAAATAAACATAATTTGTCTGAACACAGTAAAGGAATCGGCTGACAAACGGTTCATCTGACATTCTGATGGGATGTGTGCAATCAAAGACAAAGTCTGTGTCTCTCACTTTCAGCATTTATTTACAGCAGGAACTATACAGACTGCAAACCAATATGAAGACAAGACACACTGAACACTTTACCATCACCGCTCTGATAGCAGCTCAAATGTACACTTTACACAAATACTTTAGTTCAGCATGCAAATATTTAAATACAACAGATGGTATCAGGGACAAAAAGTCAGACCGATTGTGTTTTCACAAGTTTGAATGAAGCCTGACAAGATTTTTCATGTAACTACAACACCTTGAAGAAAAAATACAATCAGTGTCAGTGGAACTGTGCAACTCAAAAGGGAGGATGGACACCTGATGAATGAATGGTTGTTTCAAACAAATACATCATGAACTTTCTAACGGCTAGCAGCTACAATGCAGCTGGTATAGTTTATATCAATGAATGTTCTTCACATGAAGCTTGCAACAAAAGATTTTATAGATGACAAGTTTTGAAGTTGTAAAGAGCAGTAACTTTCAAGCAAAATTAAAAACTGTATTTACAAGAACAATGTAAAAGGTGAAAATTAGCATTTCAGGTAATAATGCATGTGATCTTATATAAAACAAACAAATCTGTTAATGCTGCAGGGTAAACTGATTTTGTGCATGTCCATCTTTGTTGACAATGCTATTTCAGTAACTTAAAATGGGGGAAAAGTATATTTACACAAAGCCTCTAGGATTTTAAACATGTAGCTCAAAGCCATCACTCAAAACAATCTACAGCAGCTCTTTCAATAAATAGATCCATTATTTTTACAGATGATCCAATTACATCGAGGAGACTTTGGCTTCAGGTTACAGCAATAGTTTCTCTCAAACATGAAAAACAACAAAAATAATGCATCATATTCATTTCATAAGCGACTCAGTGAGGAGATATTTCTCCCCGTCACATTTCCAGTCTTTAGAGAACACACATACCTCCATGTATTGCATTAAGATTGTAGCTGCCCTGGGAATCTGTGCACACTCACAATCAGCTCTCATTTCCATACTCAGTAAATAACATCTGTCTGACAGAGATGCAGTTCCAGATATGTTAATGCATGAGGTACACTGTTACTGTTGGCACAATATTACTGAATACACAGTAGGAGTTTCTTCAAAATGAAAGAGAGTGAGTTTCGCTTTGGAAACCAAAGGTATCTGTGCTTCATCCCATATGGATGTATGCAAACTAAAAAGTGAAAATGGTACACTGTTAAATTGATCTAATATATTATAAATAAAGGCTTTTCAAAATCCAAATTGTACATTATATACAGAGAATTCAATACAATACAATAGTGTATGTATATTTATATCACAACTGCTGGTTTAGAGGAAATAGTAAGGCTCAACATGGGAAAAAGGCACTTGAAATACATCCTTTGATAAATCAAGTTACATTAGCAGCTTTTTTCTCTTTTCTTTGGTTAAAAAAGTGCAATTCCCTGATGGAGACAACACTGGTGGATGTGG
Organism: Decapterus maruadsi; assembly: GCA_030347415.2. Taxonomy (NCBI): domain Eukaryota; kingdom Metazoa; phylum Chordata; class Actinopteri; order Carangiformes; family Carangidae; genus Decapterus; species Decapterus maruadsi. The sequence goes on along the minus strand of CM064885.1, from coordinate 20,008,341 downwards.
TGTATCTCTTGTGAATGTCTGCCCCTACCCCATCAGCTCAACAAAAAAAAAAAACCCAAGTAACATCAACCCTTTCAAAAAAGATAAAGTATACTGATCACAAAGTAGTGTACCAGGTTATTTGTGACACTGGTGTGCGCTTTTCTCTGAGCTAAATAGCTATGTACAAAATAGGCCACTCTTTCTATACATTCCCTCAGTAACAAAATGCATTGTTTCATTCACACGCAGTTGTACCTTTGAGGTCAACCCACAACTGTGCTTGAGGATTCTGGACTCATGCAATTATTTTAAGTGTGAAATAAAAGAATATGGATTTTAAAAAATAATCTTTCATGGGATTTGGACACAATTGCCGGCACTGTGTCTACTGATGCAGCAAGACGAGTGACAAACATTTACCAGGACATCTGCCAAACGCCAACTGATTTGCCAAAAGAAGAGTCTAATTTCAATAAAAGCTTTTGTAATTAAGTTAAGGTTGTTTTCTATGAACAGAAAACCCGTAGAAATATTCAACAATTTCAAGATGGAAGAACAATAATAATTTAAGTCTTAAAAGAACTCTTAAAAGGTTCAAGCTATGTTATTGAAATTAATACAAAAACTTTGGATTAAGGGACCAAAATAAAGTTAAATAGATATTTGTACTGTACATCTTGTACATCTTGTCACCTTTAAATAAAACTACTGTACTTGCACTTTGCCTTTGATTGATCTCATTTCAAATTGTAAATACAATAATAAAATTGTTGTCTGGAAAAGAAAAACTTTTTTGCAATAAAATCTTTTTCAGGGAATGGAGTTTTTTGTCTTCTAGTAAATTAGACAATATGTTTGGCTGTTTTGGGGAATTGGCTCAATACTCTGAGTAAAGGGATGCTTATGAGTCTCCATGTGTCTCCTGGTTTTGCAGCTATTTCTGAGAATTTCACATGTCAGTGTTGTTGTTGTTTAGAGCCATAGTTAGATAAGTGAACCTCCCATTTCCTCAAGAATCGTCGTCATCATCATCATCATCATCATCATCATCTCTGGCGGCGTTTTGTGCGTTGTGGAAGAAGGCCTGCTTCTCTGTACCCATTGGCTCTCCTTTTATCGTGCATATAGGTGGGTTGGTTCCAGAACTGGTCAACACTGCCTCTGCACTGTTCCTGATGCCATAGCTGAAGTAGATGATGAAACCTACAAAGAGTGTAGAGATAATTACACAAAGATTAATTGCTTTTAACAACTCCGGTACAGTATAGATTATATCTAACATTGTTGGCCAAAACTCCAAAGTACCTATGACCATCCAGATTGTGAAGCGCAACCAGGTTCCTCTGTCGAGCTGCATCATCAGGTACACATTGACAAACATGCTAATGATCGGGATGAAGGGCAGCAGTGGAACCTGAGAGGAGAGCAAGTGCATAATACATTTAATGAAGGATGATATAAAAACGTGACTAAAAATGGATGGGAAATACCTCAGCCCAATTTAATTGTAGCTAAAGGGTTTAAACATGAACAAATTTCAAATGCCTGATGTAATCCAAGTTATGTCATATTTTCCAGGCAGGCATTGGCTTCCATCCATCTCATTACTGCATGAAAATGTTTTAGAGCCTGTTAGAAGTAGAGATGGAGTTTTCACAAAATTCAGAAAAGCTCCCTAAGATTTGATTTCAATAATAACCCAAACTGAAGAGGATGCAATCAATTCAGACCCTTACAAAAGTCATTTAAAGCAAATCCCCCTTTCATGGTTTTGTGCTGTATTTTAAGGTGCAGCAGTTTAACTGTTCAACTCCCGGGTGAAAGAACACGCTCTACCTTGAAGGCGAGCTTGGTCTTGCTCTGTGGTTGTCTGCACACGATGGCGGTGATAATCAGACAGGTCAGCATGATGACACTGAGGATAGCCAGTGACCACGGTGCCAGCCCTCCTTGGACAGCTATGATACTGAAGGCACACACCAGAACTCCTGAGTAGAAAAAAAATCACAGTACAGAGAGAACATCAGATGATTGTAAGCGTTAGTGACCAGGTGAATTACTCTTGAATTCATGCACTAATTCTCTGGGCTTTGACTTGTCTCTCACCAAGCACGCTGGTGCAAATGTTGACGGCAAAGCCAGACAGCGGAGACGGCTCTGTGTTTGAAGGATAGAGGAGATTCTTGATGGTGAAACGATCCTCTGGCTGTGGCAACATGTCGATGGTCCCCTCGTTGAAAGACTCAACCAGTTCAGATTCATCCTGAGTGTTGGCCATCTCATACGCCTGGTTGGGCTGTTCAGGCTGGTACCTGCAGGCGGCAGAACAGACAGTCAAAACTTCAACTTTTAAAAGACTGCCATTTCATTTGGTAACTTTGCGATGATTCAACACTATAATAACATCATGGCCGTTGCCAGGGTTTTGAAATTGGTGAGGTCCGGAATTAATTAAAAGGTAATTTTGTATTTGTTTATTGTATGGCAGCCGTCTAGGGAAGATTTTCACCACTGTTCTAAGCTTAGCGTTCTCCTTTAGTGGATAAAGGCGCCTCTCAATGTGGTTCACTTGAGTCTCAAAGCTTTAGAAATGTTTTTGTAACACTTTTCAGACCAGTACAGTAGGTGTCAATCATTAGTTTTTTCATTTGTTCTTGAATTTCTTTCACCCCATGCAAACAAAATCTGGAGATCAGTCGTTTGCGTAGGAGCTTCCGAATTCTAATCACTCAAAATTATATTGAACTCTGTTAAAACTCTCTGTGTCTGCTCTCATCCTCGATGACTCAAAAATCCTATCTTTGAGGCCTGGACATCACAGACAGCTTCAATGAGTCATCTAATGAAAACAATTAAAGGTCCAGTGTGTAATAATTGGCATGGTTTATTGGAAAATTCTGAATATACTACCCATGAATGTGTTTGTATAAATGTACTGTATTTTTATTTTTATTTTTTATTTAACCTTTATTTATCCTAGGATGTCCTGGTCAGAAGGAGTAACATTACAAAACAATCAATCATACATGATGCATACATAACAAAAGCTGGATAGCAAAGAAGACAATGATAGTAAATACAATAAAAGAGACTCTATAAGTGCAACACAATTTGAAGTCTAAGAGTCACAGGTGCAGGTAGTGACTAATAATGCAGAGAGAGATTTTTTGAAGCCGGAAAGAGGGAGGAGAGTTCCCAACCTCATCCTGACTTGCAGGTCATTCCAGGACCAAGGCCCAAAGTAGGAGATAATCGCAATGTATTGCAATGTATAATCGCTATAAAATAAAATTAGTTTGGTTTTCATAGCCTTATAATTATTGGAAATCCTTCACTAGACTGTCAAGTTTAGGATTTATACATAGGCAGAGAGGAGAGGATTACCTGAGGACCAGTACACACGCTGCAACTAAAGTGTAGGCCAGCAAGGTGCCGATGGACATGAGGTCGACCAGGTCTTTCAAGTCAAACAGGAACGCCATCACAGCTGCAGGACACACAGGAGGAGAAGAAGGAAAGGGAGAAGACACATTAGTAGGAAGACTGACTCCTTTAAGTTACTCCAGCATCTTACATTGTGTTGAAAGTACTATTGCAATTTAATAGAAGTTGATTTTATTTTATTTACAGAAAAACAATCATCTTAAAAAAAGCTCCGTGTACTGTATTTACAACCCCACACCATCCTCCTTCCACATGAGGGCACTGTTGCCTTTGGCCTCATCCTTGCTACCTACCAGACATAAGCCCCGCTACAAAGGTGGAGACGACGGGGGTCTTCCTCTCACTGACACGTGCCAGAAACGAGAAGAGCAGACCATCGCAAGCCATAGAAAAGATAATGCGTGGGAGCGGAAACATGGAGCCAAGGAGACTACGCCAAGGATGAAGGAAGGAGGAGGAGGAAGGAGCAGAGAATTATAACTCGAAGAAATGTTCCTGAACTCTGGTTTCTGACACAAGGCCTGGACTGCAGCCGCTCTCAGCCCACCATCCTGATAAACAATGCAGCGGGCCGTGCTCAGGATGTTACACTCCCGGATTTTCACATAATCGCAACAATATTACATTTGTGGGACTTGCCTTTAAGCTATGTGCCCGTATCGGTTTTTGGCTGAGAGTTTGCACTGAGGCCGTGTGCACCAGGAGTCTTCACGGTTCTGACAAGCAACCACAACCCGTTAGTCGGTTTAGATCGTGATCTCACCTGCAACAGCACCCGATGTTATTGTGGCTGTTAGAGGGGCTTTGGTTCGTGGGCTGATTTTAGCCAAACATTTGAAGAGAAGGCCATCTTCTGCCATGGCCCAGATCACTCTGGGCATTGGGAACATGGAGCCTAGTAAACTAGTAGGGGAGAGAGAGAGAGAGAGAAAGCATGCCGTGCAAGTGAATGCACACAGTTAGGACAGAGAGGAGAGGAGAGGGTGTCTGGATACATTTATTATCCTCATTGCTGAAAATCTTCATCATAACTCTTCTGGAGAGGTTTTCATGCTTTCATTGGAATCACTTCTTTTCAGCCACAAAAAAGCTAAAGTAACTGATGTTGGGCTTCTGTTGGATTTGTCAGCAAAGTGATTCATCCCCAAGATCTTAGAATGGGTTGGAGTCATGGTTCTCTGAAAGTTATTCCACACTAAACTTATAGAATTTATAAGAAAAAAATGTTTTATATTTTGCTGGGACAAGAAAGGAACGTCCATAAAAAGCAGTTGCCACAAAGTTGAAAGCGGACTAACTTCGTTAGTTCACACTAAGATCGTTTGCTGTAGCATTCAAATGTTCTGTGACTGGAACCAAAAAACAAAAACATCCCCAGATGAGAAGCAAATAAAAATCAAACAGGGGTGTCTACATTTCCAGCTAAAAGCATCACAGATTAGCCCTAGACTATGATAATATTCAGCAAAATATTCTACACAACAATCTATCCACATTAAGAAATGTTGGAAAAGTGAAGCTGAGGGAACACAGCAAGGTGATAATTGCGGTAAATACTTCACTTACATACATATGCAGACACATACTGTATCAGAGTACTGTATGTATTCAATGCATTCAAGTGAACAAGGAAATGCAGACTATTTGTATACTGTATGTGTATGCACCTACATACCGGATGTGTATGCCTGGCTGGTATACACATGGTATGCGAGTGCGAAATAACTACGCAGCATGGGCAGAGATGGTTTCTCATGCACGTGTACTATATAGAGGTGACACACTATTAAAAAGATCTTGCCAATGGCTTCACTCTTCTTTAATGATCTAGGTGGTTGAACTGTTATGCAAGGCAATGCTTCAATCTTTTAAAGAAAAAAAAATTCTACAAATATCTTAAGATGAAGTAAATGTATTCAACACCTTTTGTTAGAATTCACACAGTTTTCAGTGAGTAAATTCAAGCTGGGTGTGAACAGAGACCTGTTTCACAGAAAAATCCACAGGGAACCTTTAAGTAAAAGTGTTAGATAACATTAGCCATGCTGTGTGTCTACTTGAAAGAAATAATACACAAAAATTCCCTCTCAGTGGATCGGCTCCACAATTTTGTCATCTGCTGTTCATGAAACGAGTCCAGCCTTAGAACTTAACTAAACACAAGAGGATGCAGTATACTAAAATTCTATACTCGGTGTAATCAACTTGAATTATTCACTCCTAAAAAATGCATGCAGAATAATTACATAATAATTCCTCCATGACTTCTCATGCCGAGAGGAAGCAGAAGAGCCTCTTACCTGGTCGACAAGGCACATAAAGAGCCGACAGCCACTGCATAAGTGGCTCCCTCCCAGCCCACATACTTAAAGGCCACAGGCAGAGGGCTGTTTTTGTCCAGCATGTAGTAAGGCATCATGACGGTGAGGGCTGCGGACACGCCGAAGTAGGCCACGAAACAGATAAGGAGTGAGGCCACAATCCCAACGGGAATGGCTCTCTGGGGATTTTTCACTTCCTCTCCTGTGGAGGAAAAATAACTGAACGTGTCAGAGGATTGGGGCTCATGTATCTTGATTAGCTTTTCTTTTCAAATCATACACTTCCTCTTACCTGTAGTGGCGATGCAGTCAAACCCTACAAAGGCGTAAAAACAGGTGGCGGCACCGGAGAGGACTCCGCTGAAACCGAAAGGCATGAAGCCGCCAACACCAAGGCTTTCCTCTGATGGTAACGCCTCGGTCCCACTGGAAGACAAAGGTACAAAACATTTGATAGTCTAAAACACCGCTCTGGCATATCATTAGGAAATCCTTTGTAGGGAATAAGCCATCTGTTTCACTCACTTGAGGCTAGAGTTGTTGATGGTCACATTGAGGATTTCTTCAGGGTTCAAGCTCCAGTTTTTTAGGTTTCCTTTCACCAAGCCAGAGACGATCACAAACAGCAGCACCAGTACATTGATGCAGGTGAACACTTTGTTTACCAAGGCTGACTCCTTCACTCCAAACACAAGCAGCCCTGCAAGCGGTGAAAACGAACAGTGTGAATTATTAATGTCTATAACAGGGGGAAAAATGAGATAAAAAGGGAGAGTGAGATGCCCAAGCTGCTCCTGACCTGTCAGAGTGAGTATGATGAAGACAGCAAATATGTCAGGATACTCTGCCAGGACACCCGGGGCGTTCATGGTCATGTATCGTCTGCAGAACACCTCGATGTGCTTTCCAATCAACTCGTCAAAAGTCGCGCTCCATGCTCTGGCCACACTCGAAGTACCTGTGTAGAGGAGAGTGTTAATGTAAACTGAGCAACATCTGGTGCAGCAGCCAACTCGTTTCTTTCCTTATTTTTAAGTGTCTCACCAATGATATACGAGAGGATGAGGTTCCAGCCCGTGATAAAGGCCCACAGCTCTCCGACTGTCACATAGCTGTAGAGGTAAGCCGATCCAGTTTTAGGGACACGTGCTCCGAACTCCGCGTAGCACAGACCGGCCAGGACGGACGCCAGGGCGGCAATGAGGAAAGAGAGGACGATGGCCGGTCCAGAGCTGCTTCGGGCTACGGCACCAGCGAGCACATAGACGCCAGCTCCCAGTGTGCTGCCAACACCCAGGGCCACCAAGTCAAACGTGTTGAGGCATCGACACAAGCGGGAATCATCTGAGTTACAGTCCACAACCTTCACCCGCAGCAGCTGCTTCCCGATGCCTTTTAATGTTGCCAGAATCATCCTGGCTGGCGCTCTGTACAGGTAGCTCTACAGTAGATGATTTACCTGTTGGCACGAGGAGATAGGAATTAGAGTGTTGAGATTTACAATGTATATGCTAACAACAAATAATAAAAACTATGGTGCAAAGGTGAGATTACCAATAAATCAATTACTACGCTCATGTATGATGAGATTTTTTTTACTACAGGAAGTTTTTCCAGGTGTCATGTGTCAATGCTTTGTTGTTCAGCCACTCCATTGACAGGTCAACACAGCGGATCACCACCTGTATAGCTCTGGTATAGGTTTTTACAACAATAATCCTTCCTGAAACAACCTGAATTTGGCATTGAATCACAAACTGTTTATTATTTTTAAGGGCCCAACCTGCTTCACCCCGAGTCACAACCCGCTCTTGACATTTTGCTCAAGACACTCCCAAATTCCTTTACCTGCTGCAACTGTCAGTTCAGAGGAAAAGAGGGTGGGGAGCTTGGTTTCACAAGCCAAAAAACTAAAATGAGAACATGGTGGTTGGTAGGTGTGCCAAGCACCGTGACGGATGCCGTTTTGCATCTTGAACAATCTTACTTCTCATATTTCCATGCAAATGATAACAAAAAGTCATAATTCAATGATGAGGTGCTGCTGAAATTTTGTATGACATGAAAATGAGCCAGAGATTACTGCATTAGAACACTTGGCATCTTTAAGAGGTTTCAGTTGTTTTTGTTGAATTGGCCATTAATCATCATTATGCTTCTTTAAAGCAGAGAACAGAGCCATCAGAAGAATATTTTTGGTAGGTCCTAGCTACGTAGGCCTATTTCACTGTCAATGTCACACAATCACATTCCTTCACAGAAGAAACCAAATTATTTACAAACTCTGGACATAACCTCATCAAGCATATTTAGAGCGAGATGGAAAATAAACTGGACAGATCTATTACCCTTGAAAGGAAAACATTTGGCTTGAGTAGTAGAAGGCATGGGATAACATTAGTGCAGAAGTTCTCAGGATATACTGACGCCATGCCAGAGAAATGTGCTGCTGTAATTGCTGCAAAAGGTGGACATGCTAAATATTACATTATAAAAGTGAATAGAAAAAGTAGCACTTGCTTCATCTCATAGTGCTCTGAGCAACCATCTGCATAAAATTATGAAAAGAAATCATGTTTTGGAGGCAAAAAAGGTCAAGGTTTTCCATATCTGTCAGCCGCTGTATTAATTTGGCCATTACTGTATAACATGCTCCATCAGAACACAGGAAGTGAATTTTACAAATGTGGATGAGTCAGACTTCTTCATATGGGCGGTTTTACTGTAGTATGCAAATGTGTGCGGTTACAGTGTTCTGTACAACGAAAGTTGTGCGGTACATACTACTAGCAGTGACTGAACCACATGCATACCACAGGATGTACATTGTAACCATAATCCAAACATTGGTTATTAGGCTCTGAATTTCAATTGGGGGAATTCCATTTATAATCACTAGTATTGACATTGCATACTGTACAAGTTTTAGTCATTCTGCAAGAGCAATTGTAAATGTCTCTTATTAAGTGACAATGACATCATATTAATAACATGATGTTGCATGGTTGTGAAAACTTGTGATGTGTGGTGTTCAGCCAAGGTTCAATTTCAAAGCCTCTTCTAAAACAGCACCGCAGAGACAGATATAGATCTATAGTAATACACACATACTCACTTTCACAACACAATCCAAAACAGGATCTTCTTTCTTCGCTGATGAACTGATTTGCTCTACTGTCAGTTTACAAATCCACCCAAACACGGTGCGGCTCCATGAACTAATATCAATTCTTCAGGCGAACAGAGACAAGACAGACGTTTACATGCACTGGTCTGACACGTGATGCAGATGCCTCTTAGCGTATAAACCATTCAGGTGTCCAGCTCACAAATAGAACAGTGACACATCACATGGCCTGAGGACTTCAGCTCTCTGCAGCAGCTGTGACGACAGTCATATTCCACCGGCACAAGACTGACTGACTTTAGCAGCGGCTATCAATTAACATCGAGTCATGAACACAAGAGGCCTTAAAATAATGTGACCCGATCGCACTGTCCTCATCTTTTACAACAGTGATACAGTTGTTTCGCATTAAATTAATAAGATTGTAGGTTATATGTTTGGTCTCTGTTGGGAATTCTAATCAAATAGGACACATGAATCATGTGCTTTGTGAATGTGAAGGCACAGAGTGAGTGGAGTTTCTGCTACATATCAGGGAGTTAAGGTTTGTAAAGAAAGAGAAAATCCTTTCCTAGAAAATTAGGTTCAAGGAACGCATGAGACATAGCTGTAGCTGTGGTTGGACAGATTTGTGTTGTCTGTTGTCTAGGTCATGATGACCTGGGCAGCTGGAGCCAGACATTTCATTAGGCCAAAAGTTTGATTAGACCAGTGTGCAGAAGCCAAAACAAACCCCTGTTAAGTGCACATTAAAAAAAATAAAAAGCAAACCCTGCATCTGTTCACCAAAGCATATCTCTCACATCTGTCAAATATCTCAACAGAGGCAGGGCATGAAAATCTATGCCCTTACACACTGAGCAAGGAAGAAACATTTGTCATATGATTCACAGCTTGAGCGCCAACAGCCAGAGGTTCAGGACTCACCACAGACGCATACTGTAGCGTGCACATGATGTGACGGTGACACGAGTGGCTGAGCTAAGAAAAAAAAGGGGGAGGTGGGCAAGGAAGAACCCTGCCCTCTTCTCAGCCAATCGCTGAATTCACCATCTGCTTATGACACAAACGCATGGGAGTGAATTTTGGAATAGCAGTCGGTCACATGCACTTCACTGTTTGGCCCACGAGCAAAATACTTTTGCTCCTTCAAATGTCATTAAAGTTGGCCATGACAATGTTTAGTATTTACCGTGACGCATGTGGAAGTAAACACAAGAAGACCTCCGAAGTCAAACATAATAGAAAGTAAACCTGAGGTCAGATTTAAAATTAGTGTGACCTCAATAGACAAGCAAGTGATCAGACGGACGTGCGGCCATCACTGATTCTCTACATCTGTGATAATTATAAAAATACACGTACTCCCATTGGCGTCAAATGATGCTGCAAATGCAGCATCCATTACGCACAATACATAGACACCTGCAGAACCAATCCGGGAAGTCACGTTGTCAGGTCTGAGTTTGCAACTTTTTCCCCTTACATGAATCTGAGAAGTGCTGCTGATTGTCTTTGATTACAATTTCCCCCAGCATGAATTTAAAAGATGACCACGGCAGAGAGCCAATTTAGAAACCACCGCACTGCCACTTGGCATGCGAAGGGTATTTAGCAGCCCTTCAAAAAGCCCACCTGCCCTTGTGGTGTAACTACGGATGGAGCAAACAAAGTGCCACGTGATCATAAAAACAGACAGTTTACACAAGTCAAACAAACCTTCCTTTCTGAGGATTAGTGGCATGTCTAGTGCCACAATGACCTTGACACTTTAACTTGTAGCGTTAAAGCAATGAAGGACAAAACCTAACAATAACATCCATTACACAAGGAACAACAGCTTCTACTACTATCTGAGCTTTATTTTGATGATCATACCATTACAGGCAGACGCCTCAAAGTGGGTCCTGGATATACGTTAAGTTTATCGCCTTTATGGTTAAAAACAAAGGGGAACGATCATTACAACCACAAGCACTAAGTTAAAGTCGAAACTAAAATATTCCCAGTCCTCCTTAGAGCCTGCATTTCATCATATCATTTAAATGCTACTGTAACCATGTAAAACCACATACTGTGCATAACTATGTGTTACATAACTAATGGGTGGTTGACATGTCATGCTATTTGTTTGCTTACAAAGAGTTTAAATATCAACACAAAAATACCGTACCTATTTCAATCCTCAGTATACCCATCATATGATAAATGTTCTTTAGTATGTAATCTACAGTGCCTCTCACACTCACGCAAGGCAGCCAATAATAGTGTGTGATGTGGATTGTGACATGTTGACACCCTGGTTTCAAGCCAGGTGCAGTGTCAAAAACAGGCGCCCATTGGAGCCCAGCTGACCTGACCTTGCAGGCTTCTCTCTGGCTCAGTGTTTACGTTCTATAGCTCCTTCATAGCTCTGGGATGTCAAGATGACACCAAAGACAGTATCCACCCCTAAAACATGTGTCCCTGCAAGTTGTTAGGCTAATACACAAAAGAGTGTTAGTAGCTTAGGTGTTCTGATTTTGATTTGCAGGATCTGACCACTGGCGGGCACAAGGCCCATGATATTGGTCAAAAATATTAGGAAGAAAAAAATCACAAAATGGCAAGACTGCTCATTTACAATGCTGGTTTGAATTTCTTTGCATATGCTTTGTGAACACAATCATGCCTCATTAACTAACATGTCAGGAACATGTAGGTTTAAAATTCATCTCTTAACTTTTCTATAGACACTACTATTGTTAATTTCCAAAATGGGCTCACCTGAAAACGCAGAACCCCAAATAAACACTGATTACTGATGACAGATTTCTAATAAATACATTTTTACCAGGGTTACTGACACCACAGGTACTATTCTCAATAGACAAAAAAACTGGGGTGAAGCTTTCAATAGATATTACCGTCTGTTTTCTTTTTGTCATTGATCCACAGATACACTGTGAAAACAAAGAGTCTTAAACCATAACAGAACTGAGCACATCCTCAGTAAAAGGAATGCCAGTCAGATTATTTGGCTAGAAGGCGGCACAAAGAGGATCAACATACATGGAGGGTTTCACATACACAGCCAATATTAGCCTCATATGTGCCCGAAGTGATCTTCTGACTGGTTTCTATACAATCAGGGAAATGTATAGTGAAACAGACATTAAACATGAGAAGTACTAACACCACATCAGAACAGTGAATGGACTGACTGGATGACTGAGATAAAACCTGTCTGACATGTTCTATTAAAATCAACTCATCAGCTGGGTGGATGAGTCAGGGTTTGACTAGAGTAGGCCTATGATTTATTCTGGTTAGTTTATGATTATAAGTAACACAGTTTACTCCTTAGCATGTTTTTTGCAATGCACGATTAACATTAAAACTACTGGCTCTGTCCTTCATGTTCATGTCTTCTAAAGTTTAGTGGAGTCATTCCTGTTTGTTGTGTGTGCTGTGTCATCTTATAAAGCCTTAGGTATAGGGATAGTCACACAAAGAAAAAGATGACAATCTGACATATTCAGACTTCTTAGCTTTGGCTAAAAAGATGAATGCATCCGCTTGTCGTCTTCCACTTAAAATACTTAATAAAGGGCTGTGTTCCAGGACAGACAATCACTAATTAACATAATATTTCACAATTAAAGTCCGATATTGTACAACTATATCCATCAGTAAGATTTGAAGTGATTCAGAATTGATTTGGTTTGGTCTGACCTCTCTCCACGGTTAATGCTTCACTTGGCCAGCCACTTGTTTACATTATGCTTCGAGCACACAATTAGATTAAAATGCATTTGTCTGCATTGAAAATTGATAAATGCTATTTTGATATTACACTAGGCTATATATTTACCATGTTGTAATTTAAAAATTACGTCATTTAGCCTAATAATACTAAGTAGCCTAGGCCTAGTCGGTCTATGTACAGTGGGTTCACGTGAGTTCGCCCCACACCACGAGTGGAACTGACGCTCCTGTAGGTCTGTGGCGCTATAAAAGGCAATGTTTCTGCTCGCGCTCAAACTGGGTATTTCCCCACAGCTACACACCCACGCTGAACACCTGGAACTCCTGGGTTGGGTTTTTCTTCTTCCTTTCTTTTTTCCCCACTCGGCCACTTTAACGTGTCCTCTGCTGTTATGAGGAGAAAAGTCAGGGGCACCGCTCTCAGATGCTCTGGGTTATGTTGCATCAGCCGGATGGTTCGTAGTTCCTCTCACCATGTGCACGGCACTTCCTCAAGAAGCAGCTCGCGAAGGAGCAGCGTGGCTTGTGAGCCACGCGCTACGCTACCTTTCTTTCTCTTTTTGGAAAAAAAAACCCTCCAACAAACTAAAAAAGCCTTGCACATGCAAACATTTGTTCAGAAACAACTTTATGTTACCTTTAACAAGTTGAGACTTTGAGCGGTCTTACCTTCTCGAGGAAGTCGCCGACCACACAAAAAAAATGCTGCAACACAACTCTAAACAAAAGTCGCACGCAACGCTTTCATGGGCCTGACACTGCAGACAGATGGTTTGTTGGGTAGGGCTAATACACACGCGTACACACGAGTAGTAGATGCCCCCCACCCCCCTCCCTTTCACTCTTGGGTGAGACTCCACCCGACATACTTGAAAGGAGTATCACATTACATTTCATGCCCCCAGCCTATGCAGTCATTAGATGGCGCTCTTTACAAGCAAATGCCCCTCACACGCTTTCCATCTTCTCCTCCTGTGTCTCTTTGAGGCATCCGACGGTGATCAGACACAGCAACATACCTGTAGTCATGTCTTAATTTTAAATTTGGCTCTGCATCAGTATGCGCATCTCTCCCTGCTGTCTCTCCCTTCCCTTTCACTGTTGCATACAAAGAATTTCACATTAAGGCAGGATGATTATAGATCGGGTGTGAAGTCGCAAAGGTCTCAGTAGGGAGAAGCAAAGCTGTTACACTCCATTCCCTGAGATCCCCTCTGTGGCTGTGGAGCAGCTCCATGTCCTGATGCACCAGGATTTGGGATTATGAATATCAGAGGGGTGGGGGTGGTCGGGGGTTCCAGTTGTCACCACCACACACAGCCCTGGATGGAGAGATTCCCTGCCTTGCTTAGCTGTGGATGTTGCTGAGATCAGCTGGGTGGCTGCTTCATGATTCCCCTCTTTGCTTTGACTATAACCACTACATGTATCAAAGCTTGCTAAGACATAATTGGTAACAGAAGTGCTGTATACGCTGCCTTATCTGACATTTCTAGATTTACGGTTGACTGCTGCTCACCCTGTGGGCCAATTGTGGATCGCCTTGATAAATGGGAGTCAGTGCTCTAAGGTGATTTTGAAGTAATGTAGCTCCTGTGGGACTTGAAGAAGGAAGTACTTCATATGAAATTCTTGCACGCGCTCTCCCTCTCCAGATATTGCTGCATTTTGCTCCTCTTAGGTACAGTGTCTTTACTGTACATCCCTGGTTAATCATTTCCCACCCCACAGATTTATCTGAACCACTGTGATGAATGACAGCCAGTTCACTGTGTTAATCCTTCCCACGTTTCCCAGCTCTGGTTCTCGGGAGCTTGAGTAGTGATGGTTTTAATTCAAGCTGTTTAATGAGGACTGAATAGACATTAGACACCAGGAGAATGCAGTTAATTACCTTGTACAATAGAAAACAAGTGGCACTTTGGGTCCCAAAGATCTGCATTGGAACCAGTCACTGTCTGTGTTCTCTATACTGTAGGATGAAAAACCGAGTGTAATGACAAAAGGAATATCAGCCCGCTCTGCTCTCTGCTGGGCCTGACAACAGTCCCATCACAGACATTGATCTTTCCCTCTCCTGTGCTGATTGCAGAGTGCTCCACTAAGACCGTCTGATCCAGGAACCAGTGATCTTTACTATCGTATAAATCACATTGAAAGGAAAAATTCAAATCAGTTTGACCCACGAGACTGAGGATCCTTCTTTCTCAAGCTTTAAGATTTAAGCAATACTAACATTTTAGAGAAAATTCACTTGTTCACTGTCTCACAAAGAGTTAGAGAAATGATGGCTGATTGATATCAGTTTCATCTTGATCCACTTCAGCCTTGTTTAGCACAAGCAATGGAAGACAAAATATAAACACAACAGTTACTCTAAAATTAACCACTATTTGTGCTTCTCATTCATTTCTATTAAAGAAGCATCAGACTTTATGAAGTAAATACCTGTTGATATTTGAAAAAACTGAATCCCCAAAGTCTCTTTTATCAATTTGGATTAAAAAAAAAGATTCCCTATGATAAATAGATGAGAGTTTTTATTTATATATTTTCCTATCTTCTGTGTCTTCATCCAAAAAGCGATGGTAATCATGTATGTCTCTATTCTCAATTTGTACAAGTAAAACTACATGAAAAAGTTACATTAGTCTGAATTATATTATTTTATATTTCAATGTGATTGACACCGAGACAGTTAGAAAAACGGTTAAGACCAAGAACTCTGTTATTACCCTCAGATCTGTAATAAGTGTTATTAAACAGCTCTTTTCAGAGACCAGCAGGTGTTCATTTTTCTGGGAAAAATTATGCTTAGCTGACGCACATTGTATTGTAATACACACACAAACATGTATATTAAAATATGTAACATATTAAAAAAAATATATTTTAGCCCAACAGGTAAGTACTTTTTGATGGACTGTGCATGTTCCTAATATGATGATTTAAAAAACAAAAAAAACAAACTGAAAATCGTTGTAGACTCCATTGTTTTTCAAACGTCCTCCAAAGTAGCCTAAGCCTTTGACCATATGGTATGATACTGGAGGACTGTGTCGACTGTGTCTTAAGATCCTGGAAAAATACAGCTAGCTGGTCTTAAAAGGATCAGGTGCCATACTTTGCACCCCAGGAGTTCAAACCTGCAGGAGCTGATTGTTCCTGAAAACCACAGGCTCTCTCTCTTCGAAAAACAACAATGAAAAGTACATGTGCTTCCCTTGAATGTTCCGCATATTCAGGAGTGAAAAGAACAAATGGATTTATGCTGTGAGGTGAACTTTGTCTTTGTCATACAGGATGTGCTAAATATATGGACTTACAAAGAGGACAAAACTTCATCTAACTGCTCTTAATTCTCAGCTCTATTAGTCTGCAAATTCAGAAAGCATAGGTCAAAGCAAGTTCAACCCTTCACATTTATGCCCATGTTAAATCAAACCTGACAGATGAAGGTTGAACAGAGCTGCCTTACAGAAATTCTCTGAGGAATGAATACTTGATGTTCAAGCAGCTTCCTCAGGTACTGGTTTTACCTGCCGTTCAGTCTAGTATCATCTTAAGACACCATATACAGTGCAGACCCCTTTTGTCATGCCATTCGGATGGAATCATTTTACACTAGACTTTGAGTGCTTGTACTAAAAATAGGTGTCAAAATATTTAGGGCGCATGACGTCTGTCCGACTACCCATTTCTCTGACCATACATCTCTTTATTTTTGCGTCCATTAGTCCAACCTCCCATTTCTCCGACTTAAGTAGCCCTAACCCTTAACCTTACCCTAAACCTAACCTTAATGCCGTAGAATGGGTAGTCGGAGAAATTCGCTGTTAGACTTTGGGGCAGTCGGACTGATGTATGCTCCCCAAATATTTATTGGTTGTGTTTTCACTGTGCCAGCAGATAAAACGCCACATGACCTAACAGACATTTAACTAATTAATCTAATAAACTTGACATTTCTGAAATTCTTGTCTCAGGCTGTTGAGCTTATCCGGAAAGCTCCAGTGACAGAGCAGAATATCATCTTAGGCCTTTTGTGCTAGAGCTGCAGCAGTGTGCATGGTGAAATCCCTTCCTGACTCGTACAGTCTCATGGGTCAGACTCTGAAAACATCCTCTTTGTGCATGCCATAGCCCCACTTCTGACTATGACAATATTGGATTCTCCAGGATTTTCCCTTCAGGCATTTCTATCCTTGTGAGCTCATAAGAAATACAAAGAGACAAACTGCTACAATACACTCTCTGCTTCCAGGCTCACTTGTGAAATCTTCTCATGTGCAACACAGGACATGCATCTTGTATAGTTCATGGCATTGATGTCTACAGGGGTCACAGCCTTTCATGAAAAAGCCATGTGTGAGCATCCCACACTGTAAAGCTTTTTTTTTTTTTCACTGTGTTTTTTTTTTCCAGAAAAATGTTGATTTGACTCACCAAAGTTCAACCATGGTTTGCAATGGTGCTGCATTCTGCTGCAAGGTGTTTCTGTTATATTGTCCACTGTGTGAACAAATTTGCATGGTAATTGGATTGGACTGCATTATTGTACGAGCCATCCCCTGTGGTAACACATGAATACTCATAAAGTAACTGCGGGCCATTTCTGGATAAGGCCAAAGAGTTTCTGAGGGAGGGGTGGAGGATTATTTATTTTTGGCATTTGTCTTTCTTAGACACTTGACACTGAAGAGACTTAAAAGTTGCAGCTTCAAAATGTGCACCCAAACTAAAAGAGCCGCACAGACACCCAGCAGCGGGTTAATGAATATGTGCTGGGTGTGAAACAACAGCAGAAAAACGCCCGAAATAAAGACATTCAAAATCAAAAAAAGAAAATCATTACTGAACCTTTCCAAAAAAAAAAAAAAAATGCAGCCTCAAAAACCACAGAATTGAATCAGCACCTTTGTGAAACAACCTCAACAAAAGCTACATTGTGATCTTCCCAAACTACCTTTCATGGCACGGCTGCTATTCAGAGTCAGCTTGTATTGATGCCAGCGCACAAAGACACATAATCTGGTGTAAGTAGTGCAAAGTGCGGATGCCTAGGAAATGGAAATTTCAACATTATAGTCTGATGAGTTGTCTTTCATCCCCCTTTCATGTTGTCTGGAATCACTGAGGCGATAGCTCTGTATAGTAGTACCGTAAGAATGTGTCACAGCGCTGCTGGTCATCAAATGGAAACTGAACCTTTGAGCTCTGGAGTGCAGAGTGCAAGTTAGATTACTTCCTTTATCATCCAAAATATTTCAGGGCTGTGGTCCAGTATGATCCTCCTATACAGTCCATATGGATACAGTTAACCTCCTCAAAAAGTAAAAGGTTATCTTTAGACTTTGTTTTTTCAGCATCAGGAGAAACTAGTGGCTAAAATTGCACACAATAAAGACCAAATGAAAATATGCTTTTCTCGCAAGAAGTATTCAATATTTTGTCTCATATAAGTGTCGTGGCATCTCTCAGGGTTGTGATTCAGGAAACAGATGTATTAGAGGCTCCTATGTGAAAACTTAACATTTAAGGGTAACTGGGAAATCTCTTGTTGGCGACCAACTACTTTGTACAGACGAGGAAACTCTAGGGGATGAACCTGACAGACAGGTGACAATGATTTAGTCTGAACTCTCAGACTACAGAGATGAAACAGAAAAAGTTTTGTATCAAATACTTGATGACAGTGTCATTGCAGTGTACTCTGCAGAGTGCAGTGTGTGACACGTCAGAATCAGTTGCCAGTCTCCACATCCACGTTTTTCTTGTAGCTCAACAGACACTGATTTATTATCATTAGGAATAATGAAAAAAATATGCTGCAATAGTTACTGTGTATCAGACATCAGTTTTACTTGTGAGAACAAATGCAGACAATTCATTTTGGCAGAGGTAAAATGACAATGACATTGGGTCAGATGAATAATAATTAAACACTCAACACGCCTCTTCCTCACAACCTCCTTGCTTGAAATGTATGTAGATTGATCCTCTCCGTGTGTTTTGAGAGGTGGAGAAAGGCATTTTTGAATGTTTTGGTGTTACACAAAAAGAAATGACATGTTCATGTTACTTTTGGCTAAACACAGGAAGATGGTCCTGAATATGAATGTTTTTTTTTCTTCCTCAGCTGCAGGGTAGGCAGATCAAAACCTGCCTTATGCTACAATGCACGGTTTAAACGGCTGAGAATCTGCACTAATGCAGTAGGTGTGGATCACAGAATTCCAGTATCCATGGCAGTAAATCAAAGCATTAGCTTTTATCCCAAATGCTGAAAATCAGCTCTTGTTTTACTTGTAACAGTGTTGCTTTGATAAAACGTGCAGAGAATACTGGAAATTGTCCAAAAGACGTCCATTCATATGGCAACAAGGGACTTTTAGAGGGAGGATGGAAATCAAGAGAACTCAAAGGCTGGAAAAAGATCAGTTATCACAGTCGTTTGCAAAACACAACCTCAAAGGATGGAGCCTGTCATATGAAAAACCATTCTCATGACATTTTGCCTGAGTGAGTGAGTTCAGGCGCAAAACAATCACCCATCATCAGTGATGTTCCTCGGTTCGTACATGTTTTCGTCGGGGGGTGGTCTCGCTTGTTTGTTTGACAGAAGCTCTTCTGTCAGCCCTGGTGACTACTCCTCAACCCCTCGTCCCCCCAGGTTCTGTTTTTGGGCCAATACAGTTTCCCATGTACACTGTTCTTGGGGGGTGTTATCACACTATTTCAGTCCTCAAAACAAACTCAGAGCACTTAGTAAACGATTGTACATACAGTATGTGAGGGTGAATATGCACATTTTTAATTGTGTTATTATTATTATTATCATTTTCATTAGAATAGACATACAATATTAATAATTTCCAAGTTTAACTACCAATATAGAGGTCTGAGAGTGGATTGAGGCCAGCAGACCATAAAGAGAACAGGGGTCTCTTTGCACATGTGACCATAAGAGGAATGTCAGTCTACTTTTGATATTTGTTTGTTTGTCAAGTATTGAATGTGAAATCACTCTTAGAAGGTTAAGGTGGCCCTAAACTTGTTGAATGTCCTGATATTAGGATCCGGTGGTGCCTAGTTTTACCCCCAGTGAAGCCCTGTGTGTCTTGGAAACACATGTAAAACCCAGAGAAAAAAAATGGGTGTGATTAAGTGCACTGGTTTGAAATAGGACAAAGAGATAAACTCAGTGACCAGCTCTCATTTTTTTCCAGCTGAGACTCTTTTCTAAGGTCAAGTCCTTTTTTATCGTGTAATCATTTTGAAAGGGTTACACATGCTTTTATCTCGATCCGCCTTGACTGCTATTAGGCCCTGTATGTTGGTTTTAGCCAGGCCTCCCTCTCATGCTTCAGGTTGGTCCAGAATGAAGCAGATTGTCAAGAACGTGTGAGCGAGAGCACATTTTCCTTTCACTGGTTCCCTGTATGTTTTAGGACTGATTTTATTGTTTGCCTACAAATCATCGTTCTAACCTGTCTCTCTGACCTTTTAAAGCCACACGTCCAATCAAGGTCACTCACAAGATCAGGCTGAAGCACAGGGTAGATTGTTCACTTGTAGCCCCCAAAACTGAACTGCCACTTCATATACAACATATAAGCCTTAAAACAAATCTGTATTCATTGAATGTAACACAGTGTGAGAATTTCCTCTTCATTGTTATGGTCTTATTGCTTTTATTTTCTAAGTCGTTTTATACAACATTGTTTTTGCTATTTTGACTGCATAGCTTTTTGGTCAAATGTTGCTGTTTTTAAATGTGCTTCATAAATAAATGTTGACGTGTTAATCAATAACCTTCTCCCTTAACGGCTATGGGGAACACTGATTGAGCACTGCAGCTTTGAGATGTTCAATCATCAAGTGGGAAGAGTCACAAAAGTCACAAAAGTCAGAGTCTAATTGGAAAGTGAGGCACACGACGCTTTTCTGTGTGAACTTGTGGAATGCTGAAGTCTCTAATGAACACGGTGCACACAGATCAAAATTGGCAGGTGTGTGAGTGACACATTTAAAAGTCTCTTCTCCCACAAAATGATTAGTTGATTATCAGCAGCATTTTATTTTAGTTGAATTAGCAGTTTGGTGAGAGTTAAGTGAAATTCAGGACATCATTTATTCAACAAGATCTACTCACTGGATAAACTGTGTTACTCAATGCAAAGAAAAAAACTGTGCAACTCGACTAAAATGTGACTTGTGTAACAACGTGTGTTATGCAACACAATTGAAATGAGGCGATTTTATCACCTTTCTTTAGCTGCAAATTACTGGCTTAATAACTGGACCATAAATAATCACATCCAGTAGTTGCATTAATTTAAACATTACAACACGACTGTTTTAGGTGTCCAGAAGTGTAATAATTCAAGGCAGATTATTACTTTGTGCAAATTACAGTATTTTTAGACGTACAACACAGATTGACAAATATGAATCCTCAGTGTTTAAATACATGGACGTTTTGATGTTCAAGTGCTGGTAATATCATAGATCTCTTTGTGTTTTACACTATTATATTATTTATATCCAAAAATAAAATTATTACAGTTATTAAAATTAAATGTGTCATCATAACATTGTAAAATATTCTTAATCCTCTGAGCTTTTGTCATGTTTTAATAAATGAATGCTTGCTACATTGCTCGCCCCCCCCCTCTGCCACAGTATCCGGTCATGTGTTTCAGATGACACGCCAAATTCAACAGAGCCTATAAATGGCTGCTGGCTAGTGGTGGATGGACTCGGCAGGGTTTTGAGTTTTAGCATCTAGCTGCTGGTTATGTTGGATGCTTCCCAAATGGACCAATCTGTGGTAAATGGGGTTACACAGCATCTAAGGTTGCAGATGGTATTTGAAAGCACACAAGCTCACAATGTTTTTTTCCCCTCTCAACACATTTAGAAAAAGACCTGAACACAAAAAGTGGATTTGGGTGGCGTGCAAGGTTGACACTTTAAGATGAAGGTGATTGTTAACACTCAGTTGGGGTTGGTATCCATTCTTGATCCTCGTCTCTGTGGAGACAATCTTCCTCTAATAACAGTAATCTATCTCCTCGTTGGCCAGGACAATAGCTGTTCTGCAGGGGATGTAGACCTGGGAAAGAAAGAGACAAAAGGAAGAAAGAAAAGGAAAAAGACAATCAAGAATTAATGATGTTAATGTGATCATCATTTTTGAGATTACTGAATCTTCGGGTAAATGTTTTTTTGTTTTTTTTTAAATGGTGCATGGTGGTGCCTTGATGATCTATGATAATTTCTAACAATCAAGGTCTATGATGGCTAAACAAAGAAGAAGGGGTAGAAAAATAAAATGGTGAAGAGGAGGATGGGAGATGTATATACTGTATATATACATAGAGGTGTAAATAGAAAAACAACTCTGCAGCAGAGACACTGCAGGCTTGATCGAAGAGGACCTGCAAGGTTAGAGAGGTATAATCAAAGTGTGACAATGTTGCAGCTACATGAAAACATCTGGGTGGTGCTAGCAGCTCTGCAGCAGAGGAGAGAACTGGCGTCTTTGAACAGCTGCTGCAGCATTCAATTGTAAAGCTGTGAAGAATATGCATCCTGCCGTAGTTGATGCTTCAAATTTCTTGATCAGTAATTCAAACACTTTCAGACTCACATCATTAACATTTCATTATATTCTGAGCCTGTGCGTCCAAGAGAGGGATCCCCAGTTGAGCGATCTTGCCTTAAGTGAAGGCAAAAAAAACAAAAAAGGGCTCAGTTTTAATTCTGAACTCTCTAATCAATGCAATATCTGTGTGTTTCATCATCTCAAAATATTGGCTGTGTATCAACTGTAAATTTGGTATTCTGTGAAGATACAATCTGCCAGTGGGCATAAGAGGAGCTAAAAGAATCTCCTGAGTTTTAGTGGACTGAAAAAAACATGTCAGCAAAAAATAAGCGCACTACAAAAACAAGAAAAAAAAACACAGAAGGAACAGAGTCTGGAAATGTCAGCTTCCTTATATATACAGTACAAAGAAATCTTAGTGAGGGCGTTAGTTTGGAGCGGTGTAGCTAATAAAGTCTTTGATCAATCCTTTTGATATTCACAGTGTCGTTTGGAGGCAAGGAGCCACTGTGTACCATTAGTCATTTCAGATTTATGCCAAAGGAAAAGCCAAGCAGACATAAATGATGCTGTATTTCCCAACAGAAAAGTGAAAAACAGAGCAGAGCTGTAAACAATTCAATCACCCCCTGAACTCTTCAAGCCGCCCCTCGGCATCAGTGGATCTGAGCTTGGTGTGGATGTGTTTCTTTGGCAACAGTTTGTCACCGAGGGAGCGGAGCAGCCCAGTGCTGAAACACTGACACAGGCATTGGTGACTAATTAAACAGTCACAGTGGGAGAGTCTCCATGCAGAAGCACCGCAGAGAGAAGGAAAAGGGAGAATGAATCATTGCACCTGTTTAGACAAAAGCTACCACTGTGCCTAACCTGGAATATGTCAACAGCTTTTATCTCCACCAAATAGACAATAAAAGTGACAAATTCTAAATTAATCTATGAACAAAGAACATCAGAAAGTCCCGTGTGTTGGCACGACAATTAGTGGAAGACGTTCTCGTGAACATATTACTGCTCACAACAGGAAGGTGTCATAAATTAGAATCATACATTATCTATGTACTATAAATTATTCTACTGCTTCAAAATCAGAGTGGACGTAATTTAAAAGGGGATCAAATGTTTCTCATTTTCATCAAAAATCTTCTCAAGCTTCATTAAACACCATCTCTGAAACAGCACAGGAGAATATACCGAAGTAGAAGAGTGACACTGCTGCTTAGAGTCAAAACAACACAACCCACGAGGCGTTTAGGTACAGCTGCTGTGTCATACACATAGTGGTTAAAGAGCCATTGCAGTTATTTTGCTTGTTTTAGCCCATTTACTAAAGATCTCATAACTTTATATTACGGCTAAGCATTTGGTAATCTATCCTGCTGTGTTTTGGTTCATGCATTTTTCTCACTGTTCCAGGCACTCGTCTGTTTCCGTCACCAAGTTTGCAATATGCAGTTTCAGCAAGTCCATGTAACTTTTGCTGAACAGCTGCCACTGTGGACAGGTGACATGAGATAATGTGGTGAATGTTAAGCGAGTGAATCGTCTCAGTATTCACTGAACAGCAATATCTACTTACAGCTTGCTAACATCAGACACTATGAGCCGATCGCTATTCCAGACAATGTAAGGCAATAACAGCTAAACCATTAAAACCCCTTTAGCGACGATGTTGTTTTCAGAATGTGAGTCAAAATTCACAGCCAGCATAGTAAAGTCAATGGGAGAACATGATTGGATGCAAATTCAACTGGATGCAAATTAAGGCCTAAGATAACAGTCCAAGATTTGTTGATGTGGAGCTTTATAGTTACATGGTCCTCGTCCACACAAATACAGTAGACACCCTTGCATACGAACAAGGACACAGCTATGCGTAAGGCATAAGGTCTCTCTTTACAGTTTTTTTTCCAACTGCTATCAAGCATTGGTCAAAACTGAAGTCACATTTTTTCAAAACTCTTAACACAGTCGGCATAGTGAAGTATAGCTTTAGTATTGATCAGTGCTTGTTACCAACTGAAGACTGGTTTGAAAAGTCTGGACCAAATTCAGTCAATCAACATAAAGACATAAGTTTCGCCTGGGTTGAGGGGTGGTACCTATTCAGCTTGCAGTTGCCACAGACCAGTGAGCAGCAGTTAGTGGTTAGCAGCAGTTTTTAGATGTACAGTGCTGACCATTTAAGTAGACAGCTCTTTTATGTGAATGGAAATGTTTCTGTGTTATCAGAGAGATCATCTCTGCTCGCCCTGATCATCTCCCAGTGCTAATTACTTCACATCCCTGGTTAACCTATTATGATCTCATTTAAAGCTCACATCGAGTCGGCTAATATTAATATACATTCCACAGGAATAATGTCAGACACAGTTCTCATCAGTGTAGCACAAACTCTGCTCCCAGCATTTTGTGAGGGCGATGTGCAACAAGAAAACCTGGTCCTCCTGCATCCGGTTTTATTTGTCTGAATATGTCCACGGAGCCTTTGCTGCTTTCTGATGAGTCATTTGGAGTAGGTGTTGATCACCTCCCTGGCAAACACTCACAAGCCACATTTCATATCCAAGCAACAGCATAGGTATGTACTACCAGCAGCCCAATCCAACGGCAGTGAGTGTACAAGTCAACCTTTGCAATCTGACTATTTGTTCCAAGCCTTAATAACGGAGCTTCAAAAGGAGAGAAAACAAAACAGTATGCACATGTATTGTATGAGCAGAAAGTTAGCCGGGGCTGTTTGTCCTTTTTCTGACTTTTTTTTCTCCTTTCATGGATGTACTTACATTGCCTCGTATCACATTCACATGTGAGAATTCGGATTTTCTTCTCCCTTCAAGAGCAGAGTCCAGCCTTCAGGCTAATACTCAAACTGATCAATGTTCAAACACAGTGATAAAGGATTCATGAGGTGCTTTCACAGGAATATATCATCCACTAGGTTTCTGTCTCATGACCCCAGCTGCTGGCGAGAGGACTGCCTGACTATCTGTGCGCATTAACTCTCCAGACATGTCTCTGTTTCTCTCCATTACTCACTTAACAAGGATCAGCTAAGTGTAACTACTTCTGTCCATGCAGGTTGGAGAAGACCATGGATCTGACTGGGTAACAACACAAACCTGACTTGGGTGGTTAACTGAGACATTGCCCAATTAAAGGATATTTAGGGCCAGAGCGTCAAATTGACGACAAAGGACCCTATTGAAATTGCATATTTTATTCTTGGTCATATTTTCGGGGGCTTTCCCATGCTAGACAAGTCAGGAAAATTTGCACACGAGTCTGGACAGCCCAGAAATTACATAATTTGGGGTTGTTGCACAGGCAGGGCAAAATGGCTCTATTCAAATTTTCAAAACCCCTCTGCATAGGGGTTACTTTGTCATATGCAGACTCGCCCAGTCAACTTAAAGTAACATTGCAGAGTTTTACGGCCCTAAAATAATGTTTCCAGACTCATTGCAATGGTAGAAAAATGGTTAATAGGATGAATGGTGCTGCTGCCGCAGCCTGAGCAGGGTTGCGTAGGCTGAAACTGCACTATGTAACTTCCCTGCACGGGTATGAAACAACAATGCTGCGTTCCAGGCAGGCTTTTGAAACTGTAAGCTACAGTTTCAAGTCACGACTTACGACTTTGTAGCGTTCCAGGCAACCCGTAACTCGTGTTTTTCCGACCTGTTGCCTGTGAAAGTGCACTATAACGGCCACTCATAACTTCCGACCCGTGAACTCGTACCAGATCGAACCGGTACGACTTCACAGGTCGGAAAAGCACGAGTTACGGGTTGCCTTGAACGCACCATAACTTCAGTCAGCCGATGGAGTTAGCAGCCCGCGCCCTCGTCGTGGATCTATTGGTCCTCGTCCCTACGTCACCACATTCACGCGCATCCCTTGGCTGCACACAGCCCTTCATGCCGTTCTCTCTCCTCATTGGATAATGCTTGTATCCCACAAGGAAAGTTTTCTCCTCGGGTTACGGCAGAGCAGAGTGACTGAGAGACCCGTGTTTCGGCCCAAACACTCCATGTAAGGGCAAGGCAAGGCAAGGCAATTTTATTTGTTTAGCCCTTTTTCAACAGTTTGTCTCAAAGGACTTCACATGACATTGTAACAACATCCTCTGTCCTTAGACCCTCGCATCGACTGAGGAAAAACTCCATAGAAAACCCTTTAACAGGGAAAAATCGGAGAAACCTCAGGGCGAGCAACAGAATGTAAGTGATTGCTGACGGAAAATAGGACTATTTAGGACTTATATTAACAAAAACATTCAGCTGACTTCTGTGTTGCTAAAAAAGAAAAAAACCCAGCTGAAACTCATGCAAAATTTAAAAAGTTAGTTCAAATTCTATCATGATACTATAACTTTTCAGCTCACAGCATTTCACTTTACAGGAAGACTTAAACTATTTAAAAAGGGAGCTTTATATAATCATAGGATGATGTGAGTTGTCTAACGTACAGTCTAAACTCAGAGGTACAAATCAATGCAAGGTCTAACCTAGTAAATTTTTCTTATAGTATATACTGTGTGATTTCATGGCACTGTGTGTGGTTGTGTATGTGTGTGTGTGCGTGTGAAATGTGAAACAGGTCCTGTACGTCCTGTCACAGTTTTACTCTGTTAGTTCACACTTCAGCACCGGGCCTTAGATCTTTCTGATGGAAATGTACGTCTTTTGATCATTTGCCACGACTCTGCTACATTTCCCTCACTTCCTTTTTCTTCCTCACTTCAGCTTAATTTCTTTTTGTGAAACTGTCAAAGGAGACATCCCCTTTGATGCATGCAAAGTTTATCAAAAGGTTTTGAAGCAACTAATTATTCATCAGCGTTTCTTAGCGTTGTGTCTGACATTATAACATTCAAACAAAACTGTAAATGTGGCAAATACAGAGGAGGTTAACCAAAAATACGCTTTCTCACTCGGGGAATTTTAGTCCCTAACTATTAAAGTTTTTGTCTTGCTAAATGAATAAATTGGAATTGTTCAATAATAGTTGTCCAAGCTCTTGATGAGAGAGCTTCTAATGAAATGCCCTGCAGAGAATCAAGCTGTCAGTTCACTTAGATGAAGGCTCGGCTACAACATTTTTTATTTGCATAAAGGGAAAAGTGCATTTTTTCATCAATCTCATTCAGCATTATGGCAAGCTGTTCAAACTCAATTCATTCTCCTCATATTACCAAGATTAAAATTAACTGAGCCCAAGTGCTGCTTATTCTGTTATTACCAACAACAACAACTGGTGTCATTATAAGTCAGGCAAAACGTAAACACTATAGACTCTAAAAGGCAAATATTGATAGATTCCTTATGCACACATCAGCACAGTGCTGCCCATAAACAAAATGATGCTCTGTCTGCTGATTGCAAACTATACAATTTACAAATACAGTACTCAGTACTCATGGATCCGATTAGAATTAGACAGAATCAACACAGATTGTGTTCTTTTTAGATTAACTATACTTCCTGCCACAGCATGTCAGAAATTTTTAAATATTACTTGATTGTTATTAGTTTTATTCAATTGAAATAGACATCATTTTGTTTGCCAGGTTGGGCCTGGTGTGAGTCCTACTCCAGCATATTTTTGATTTGTGTTTTTAGTTCTTTATTTCATGCAACCACACTGTCAGATCACAGAGTGAGCAGCAAAAGAACACTAAAATGAAGAACTTATTAGCATTTTCAAATAGACTTGATAGCTTATTATAAAGTGAGAAACTTCATTAGTGACTCTATTAACATTTGTAAGTGTGGAGTTGATGATTTATTATTAAACAGTTAGTCCTATTAACCTTGTTAATGAGAAGAAACAAGAAACAAAGCAAAAGGGATTTTTTTTCACAACCTGGCAACCCAGTCGTTGTGCTTATTAGTGGCTTACAAATTAGCTATACGGGAGCTAATGTTTTATCAACCCATAAAAAGTCATTGGTTCCAACTAATCAACTCTTTTTAAGGTTAACCTATTAAAAAGTGATACCATTTTATTATTCATTTCACAAATTAGATACTTAAATGAAATGAAATGAAATTACTTTTGAAACTGAAACTGCACAACACAGAAATCTCCCTAAGTGTGTACTGTGTACTCTGCATATATGGAGAATAGGGTTCTGAACCCTGGTTCTTAGATTGGGTGTCTCAGTGCGGGAAGCTTGAATAACATTACGGCAGCCCTACCTGGCTGCCACAACTGATACTTATGTCAGGAGGAGGGAGTGAAAACAGGTCAGGCATCATCAAAAAACAAACAAACAAAAACAGCTAAACTCTACCTTAAGCAAGGAAAGAAGTCTGGTGAAACACTTACTCATGCTAATCACCAGAACCATGGTTATACAGTATCAATATCATAGACAATTACTAATACCAAAAAACAAATACCATTTTCAAGGCCTTCATGGTTCTTCATTGAACACATGGCTTGAGATCCTAACAATTATCTTTCCCTCTCTTTCTCCCCACAAGACTCAATTTGTCAGATTTGGTGATAGAATGTCTAATCAATCTCTAGCAAAGGTGCAGGGTGAGGCTAGTATGCAGCCGCACACACCACTTAAATAGAAAGCCTTCAGGCCCATAGGCCACCTAGAGGCTAGAGACCCCTCCAGCTATAAGTTTAAGTTTAAGTTTATTGGTTTAATATATGAGGACTGTCCCAATTAATCATCTGCAAACAACAGTAAAAAGGGCAGCTTTAGCCAGCATGGCTAGTATTCTGCTGTAGTCCCCGGCCAGATGACAATGGGCACCCTAAAAAACAACAACAGCATATTACAATGATTAAAAGAATCACTAGGGGTAAGACAGGGCAATAGTCTGTATTAAATGGGAGAGGTACTCCTTGGACACAGGCTTCCACACATATGGTTTTGCTAAAGTTGCACAGTGAACAAACATTTGAGCTCCTCAGAAGAGATGTTGAAAAGGGGAAGCACAAGCCTACAGCCTTCGAGGTGGACCAGGATTTAGCTGCATCCTAAAATCCTAGGGGAAAACTGTAAACATGCCTGATTTATGGAAAGTGTATGGATTTCATGTGCGAAGCAAAGGCTGAAGCAAGCAATAAGGCTGTCTTCAAGGACAACATCTTCAACTCTGACTGTTTCAAGGGGTCAAAAGGGCAACCGGAGGGAGCATTTATTACAGAGAAAAGATCCCACAATGGAGCCAGTGGCCTTGATGTAGGCAATTTACAGGGTTCGCCCTTCATGAATCACTAAAAACTGTTGACCCAATCTTTCTGTTATAACCAATATAACAGGCAGAAATAGCTCCTAGATAGATCTTACTTTACCCTCGTTAAGACCCTGTAAAAATGAAAGAATCACTGCCACAATAAAAGGAAAGGGACTGAAGCTATGGTGCAGTATTTATTCTGAACCAGTCATGGGACAAGCCCATAGAGCTAGGAGAATCTTTAGCCACTCATGTGCCAGCGCAATCCATCCAAGTGAGGTTACCTGACCAAACATAACCAAAACTGTTTCAGCACCTTGGGTTAAAGTTTCCAGTCCAGACATACAGGGGGGTCTTCATAACAGATCCACCTCTAATTCAGAATAACCGGCACATGAGTTGTTGCTGTGCACACTGCTCCAAACTAAAAGTGTGTGCGCCAACATGTGCAGCTGCCCCTTTGTCTGTTGATGTAGAACATTTATCTGTGGAATTATCTGTCCTAATTAGGTCATGATGACCCCTCAGTCCAGGGAGGAAGCAGAGGCTACACAGTGTTGGATGCCTCTCCGATAGAGATGCCACTGGAAGCCATCAGGCTCAGCAGCCACAGGAATTGTGAGAGACCATTCTCCTGTAAGACAGTGCTAGATTTGTCTGCATACTGTAGGGTCCAGTCTTGCCAGGGACAGAAATGCCATGGCTTGAGAGCCAAGAGTGAGCGAATGCCCCTCCACATTTATCTGAATACTCTGATTCAATCGGGGTGATGTGAGAGCGAACTCATGACAAGCCCTAAGTCCTACCAATGTGTAAAGGCTGCCTCTAGCCAGTTGTGGATGTACATGGCCACTTGCTGCTTCCATGTGTATCACAATTACAATTGAGCTCAGTGACAGACTTCCATCTGGAAGGCGGATCTAAAATATTTGCTGGGTGACAAATAAGTGCTGTAGAAATAAGTGTCCATCAGATAGATTGACATAAACAAGTTTATGTACCCCAGCAAAGAACAAGTCAATATCCTTAATTTGTTTTTACTTCGTTTACTGTTAGGGCAAAGAGATCCAGAATGGTTCTTGTCCCCTTGTGCCCCCTTTTTAAACTAGGAAATACCTCAACGGTTTCCTCAGAAAGCCACCCCTTAGAGCTTCTTTCTTTCCTGAAGTTGAAGTTTTCTACTGGAAGACTTTTTCTGATCATAAAAGCAGATTGCTTATTTGAAATATTGGGGAGTGATATTGACTCCAGATCTGTAGCTCTATCAATCTACACAACCTCCCCAGATGGAGACAGCCAATTCATCAACACGGGCATGTTGGTACCCTCTTGTGGCTGAGGTGTGTAGCACACGCTGTTATGTGCTTTATGTTGTTAAGATTGACGTTAAGATTGCTGTTGAAAAATTGCATTTTTTTTTTCTAAACACTTGACCATTTCCTCAATAGTCTGCTTGGAGAAATGCACGAGAAAAGTGGTTGAACACTAAACACGTTCTCTTTATTTTCCTTTGGGTGGCAAAGGAATATGTACTTTAGGTTCTGCACTCTGTGTGGAACACATTCCATTCAACTTGCTACAGATTGGCCCTTGGAGGTGACATCTGAATGCAGACCATCTTAGAGAGGAGAGATGGAGCTGGAGAAGACAGGGAGGTCTTTGGATTTAGATGGGTCACTATCAACAGCTCTATGGATGGCAACTCTCAGATGCTATCCACTCAAAATGCAATAGGAATTTCTTGCTGTAAGTCTCTCCATCTACATCATCACTATCAAATTATTCTGAAAAATTGCATCTGTGTATATTTCATGCTCATCAGTAACTTGCCATCACCAAGAAACTCCCACTGGGATGGCAAACCACTGGATGCTGATTCTGCAAACTGAGCACTTGCACATGTCCTGCATGCTACCCTCCCTGGGCACTGGGGTACTTTGAAGACATGCGAGTGGCAGCAAGGAACAAAGTTTCCATCTCGTATATGGGATCAGACAAACTCTCTCTAATCATCATCATCAATGTCTCCTTTTGTGGTTGGCAAGAGCAGTAGAGAAGTCATCCCTCATCTGTGTCTTGAACATGGTATTTGTGACATCAATCGAGTTTTTAAAGAGCAGCCACGCCCTCAACAACAGTATTTCACTTTTCGAGCCAGCTTCATGTGGCCTTTCAAGGAACTGAAGTTTTTAGCACTTCTCTGTTGGTGCAGAGTACAACTACACAAGTGTGGTTAGGAGTTACAAGTCACACACGTGAGTGGATCCACTGAGCAGTTCTCTCCCTCTTCCTGGTGGGCTAGTCCACATCAAAGCAGCTCACATGGGAAAGCAGTACAGTGAATATACTGTATTCAAATGTTGTTGTTTGCCCCATTAATGTAGCGCTGTTAACAGCTTCTCACTACAACAGCAGAGGAGTGGCATCACTTCTTGACATAGGCATCATCATGTTTGTCATGAGGCCAGAAGTCATTACCATAGTCAGGCAAGAAATACATGAAAACCTGTTTTCTAATAATGTTATACACAACAATTTGATTTTTGTTTTTAAGGACGTAGGCACATTTCTTTATAATTTTACAGTAATGGTGAAAAAGACCTGACTGAAGGAGCCAAAGAAGCATCAAAAGGCAAGAGTACAAAACAAGATCTGTAGACATAGGGTCTATACGGTGATATGGAGTTCATCCCAGTGTAGCGCGCAATCATGATTCTTCAGACTGTGCTGGTTTCATCCAATTATGTGCATTCTCCATCCGAGGAGTGATGCATTCTGGAGGATATGAGAGTTTATTATCGTTCCATAATGAGGAAGTTGGACAACTGATGGGCCCATTAAAGACACCGGAGAGAAGAAGTTTCCGGAAGACTTTGAAAGCAACAGTTGTTAAATTAAACATGGATGGTGTGGGCACCTTTTGCAGCCCCCACAAAGACTCTTGTCTGATTAGTCTTGTCATAACCAGGTAGGTGTGAGGAGGAGGAGAAAAAACATCTTTATGCAAGACTACAGTCTCACTGTGCAATCTCTATGAGAGGGCCTGAAGGAGATACAGTATGTGCTGAAGGGTCCCACCCTGCCTCCGCCCTCTCTTCCTGTCGGTTCCATTCCCCTCACTTCCTTTCATTCCCCATTAATCCATGATGGTGCCAACATTAGCAGATGACTTGTTAACTAAATTTCACATTTTGGCCAAGAGGGACGTGGGAGAAGCAGTGGTGTGTGAATTAATAAGAGGTAGAAAAGATTTAAGAGAATGTGGAATTTGAGTCCTTACCTGATGAAACCTAAGCTAATACGACGGAGGATCAGAGTCTGCATGAAAGAGGAAGAGGCTTTTAACGAGGGTCGACAGAATCTTAAATAATGTTGAATTGATGATCTTAAAAGTAGTGTCAGTTACGCCAAACACATTTTTGATGGATTAAAGTACACCGTCCAACTCTTAAAGGGCAACTTCGGTATTTTTCAACCTGGGCCCTGTTTTCATATGTTTTTACGTATATGTGAGTGATGGATAACACTTTTTTTGAGGTGGCTCCAGTATTGAGCCGGGCAGGCAGCCTGCAGCCCAGCTAACGCTCCTGTATGGGGCAAGTGGCTCCAGTCAAAGATTTTTTTCAAACTGACAGGCTCAGATAGTTACAGTGAGTGTCCGACAACACACTAGAGAGGAGAAATTAAAATCAGGGTTTTTCTGGCCAAAATTTGGGTTGGGGCGGCCGCGGGGATGGGAAACGCCCGTCTGATCCACATCCACTGCAAAGGTGCCGCCAGCTGTAATAGTGAAACAACCGCGCTTTTACAGCCGATTTTAGGATAAAACTCTGAACATGACGTAGACATGGAGATCTAGCCGGGTTAAAATAGCCACCCATAGTTGCCTAGGAGAGCCCGGCTCGCTACAGCAGCAGCAGCCCTCCGCCTCACTCTCCACGCTCTGTGCCGGTGGGGCAAACAGCGCCGCTGAGCTTCCATACCGTACGGAGTTGAACTGAAGGCTCAGATAGTTACAATGAGTGTCTGACAACATACCAGACCCTGTGGTCGGCACGGCCTCGCTGAAATTGTCAGCCGCCGCGCTGGAATCTTGATTGAAACTCTGTACGGTATGGAAGCTCAGCGGCGCTGTTTGCCCCACCGGCACAGAGCGTGGAGAGAAAGAGGAGACGGAGACGGAGGGCTGCTGCTGTAGCGAGCCGGGCTCTCCTGTAGGCAACTATGGGTGGCTATTTTAACCCGGCTAGATCTCCATGTCTACGTCATGTTCAGAGTTTTATCCTAAAAATCGGCTGTAAAAGCGCGGTTGTTTCACTATTACAGCTGGCGGCACCTTCTTTGCAGTGGATGTGGATCAGGACGGGGCGTTTGAGGGAGACGCCGAGGGAGAGATACGTAATCGCGGCCGCCTCAACCCAAATTTTGGCCAGAAAAACCCTGATTACGTTAATCTCTAGTGTGTTGTCGGACACTCACTGTAACTATCTGAGCCTGTCAGTTTGAAAAAAAATGCTCGTTTACGGCGAACTTTGACTGGAGCCACTTGCCCCATACAGGAGCGTTAGCTGGGCTGCAGGCTGCCTGCCCGGCTCAATACTGGAGCCACCTCAAAAAAAGTGTTATCCATCACTCACATATACGTAAAAACATATGAAAACAGGGCCCAGGTTGAAAAATACCGAAGTTGCCCTTTAATATAGAGTAATATCCCCTATCCGTTAACTGAAACACTTTGGGCATTGATCTGAGGTGGTTAAACAAACATCAGATAAACAAACATCTCACTGGGTGCTATATCAACTCTGGTACTAACCGAAACAGCATAAGCGTGCTGCTTCAAGATGTTTACTAGTTTACTAAACAAACTGGAAAAACCACAGAAGGACGTGATGACTGTGCAGACCACTTCACAGACATCACTGTCCTTGCACATTAATTGGATTCATTAACATAAGATCTAACACATGCAATCAGCCAAGTTACAGTTGGAGTGTTTGGGTATCTGTGCTGATCCTCACTAATTCATCTCTGACCTTATTCATAAACATCTTATTGCCTTTCAGCATTTTAATCAAGAAAAAAAATTACAGCAGGAGAAAAAGGAGGCAAATGTGGGAGATCCTCAAGCACTCTGCTTAAAATGCATATCACTGTTTCTTTCTGTATTTCAAGGTCCGACCTATTTCATGCTATTAGCCTTAAGCAGTCTCCATGATGGAAGCCCAGTGGTTCATTCTCCCAGATATTTTTCTCCTCTCCATGATACCGTGTGAGCTTAGGAGCCATGCACATGAAAAGGTAAGTTCTAACCCCATGAATAATGCACATTGTTTGGTGGAGAATCTGAAATCAGATTCACATGACGCTCAATGACTCCAGGATAACTACCAGAACAATCAGAAGAAACGCGAAGACACAGAATACAATATTCACAAACAAATCTAATGTTGTCAGGGGGAAACCACAGTGGATACTATACCCTGACAGGCAAATCTAACTTCTTTTGAATGCAGCCATATATGATCGTGTTCTGGTTTCTCGCATTAAAAGCTAATCATATTCAGGGGCGGGGTGGCCACAGGGAGGTTCGGGAGGATTCCCGAACGGCCGGTCTGTTCTGGGCCGAACCGGCCGGTGGTCAGATTTTTTATTTTTTTTTTAATGTAAAACGGGGCCGCGGCCCGCGATTAAACAGGCAGCCTGCCCTTACAGCCCAGACTGGGTCACTCTAATATCTTGCATTTTAAGGGGGGATGCGAGCGGCCCCCCCTCTCAATTTGAGCTGATCCTTGTTCCTATTGACATGTGATTGGCTCAGCCGCTCAGTCAGAAGAACGGCTGTTTTCCTGTTAAAAAAACAAAAAAGGAAGGAAGGAAGAGGGGCAGGATCGCGATGATGAAAAGAAAGAAGCCAGAGAAAGAGATGGGTGGAGCAGAGAAAGTGAGGATGAAAAAGAAAAGAAAGTTGATAGAAGACGCAGCAAAATGCGCGAAATTAACTGATATGTTCCGTCATGGTGGGACCGAGGTCGGCCAGGCCGGTGATGACGACACGGGTCCGAGCAGCACGGCCACAGCAGGTTAACAAGCACCGTCTACACCGCGCCATCATCCCAGACAATATAGTGTTTGTGTTTCAGGACACAGACAGAGCTATCAGTAAAGTTACACAACAAATAAATCATTAATTTGCTTTGTCAATTAAAAATAAAATCCATAGGCTACCAACTGACCATAAAACACTCAAATTCATTGCAATAATAAATAAATAAATAACATTCTGTTTTAAAGATATAATTTAAAATTATAAATATATCCTAATATAATACGGCTATATTTCCTGTTATGTTTCTGCATTAGTGTGTGTGTGTGTGTGTGTGTGTGTGTGTGTGTGTGTGTGTGTGTGTGTGTGTGTGTGTGTGTGTGCGCGCGCGCAGCACTTTTCTTAAATTGAATTTTAGATTTTGTTTGTGTTCTAACACTGAATTATTTGCAAAAGTACTATAAATGTTATCATTGTTGCTGTTAATGTTAGACACAGATAATGCCAGTCATGAGAGTGAGGAGGAGAGAGGGACAGATGAGGAGGGACAGGAGAAGGAGGAGGAGGAGGAGGAGGAGGAGGAAGAGGACGAAGAGGAGGAGGAGGAGTAGAAAAAGGAGGATTACACAGGGAGGAGAAAGAAGAGGAGGAGGAGGAGAAAGAAGAGGATGGGGAGAAAGAGGAGGATTTAACAGGGAGAGGAGAAAGAAGAGGAGGAGGAGAAAAAGGAGGATTA
The DNA here is from genome assembly GCA_030347415.2 of Decapterus maruadsi. NCBI lineage: Eukaryota > Metazoa > Chordata > Actinopteri > Carangiformes > Carangidae > Decapterus > Decapterus maruadsi. The sequence goes on along the minus strand of CM064885.1, from coordinate 19,972,123 downwards.
AACAGGGAGAGGAGAAAGAAGAGGAGGAGAAGAGGGAGAGAGAGAGAGAGAAAGGAGGAGCAGCAGTTTGTACAGTATATTGAACAGGTATTTTTTCACACACACACACACACAGTAGTTTTGTTGGTTGAAAATAAAGTATTTGTGTTTAAATTAAATTACGGTTCTACTTGTGCCCTTCGTGCGATCGGATAAAAGGCCTCTCCAAACCAAGCTCCCGGGCTGAATTTCAACCCCAGCCCGCCCCTGATCATATTAATGAAGAAGATACTAAATTATGGATCAGCGGTAAAGTGAAGAGGCCCAGACCAGGGAGATGGTGGCTTTTTGCCAGAACAGGCAACAGTCTTTCATGACAACACACATAAACCTCATTAGAACAGCTCTAAAAGATCCCTTCACCCCAAACTCCATTTCAAGCCAATTAAACTGATTTGTGCAATCAAACATGGAAGATAATGAGGACAAAACATTAATTCACTGGCAGTTAAAATTTTGTAAGTGTGAGCAGGTTGCATCCATTTCTGTTTCTGCATAAAGAACCACTGCAAAAACCATCAATATCCATGTTACAGGTGTCAAAAATTCAAGTCAACAAGCAACAGTGGACATATGAGCTACAATATAGTAAACACCGGGACAAAAATACACATGTAACTAACTACGGTAATAAAAATGAAAAAGGGCGCTGCCTTTACTCATGCTTGTGACCATACATATCCTGCATTTCCTCTGAGCATTGTGCATCCTCAGAATTGAACACTGGGGAAGTACAGGATGTGAAGTAAGGTCAGTAGCAGACCCCTAACTCAATAAGGTTCTTATCTGAGACATTTTTCCACTGTGATCTCATTAGGAACAAGGAAACCATTTCAAGTGTCGTCATGTTTACATAGTGAAAGCCCTCAGAGAAGACCCCTTGGATGATCCGACTAGAATCCTCCTGTTTCACATACGTATAGGTACTGTATGAGCCATAGGTGTGTCAGTAAGCCATGGCAGTGATTCAGCAATCATGAAGTCCTTCAGTTAGTTACACAACATTTGTGATGGCTGTGTGTTTTGTTGTGCCAGTGTCAGGATGCAGCTGCTTGTTGGAGAGGTTTGGCAGGAAATTTCAGCGGAACAAAGCCATCGTTACACCTTCTTTTACTGAGGGAAAGTCTGAACCTGTCTCGACACCAGCACACCTACAGTATATTACAAGCAGCCATTCTGAATGTTACTGAACCTGTGTTTGTCCACTCCAAAGGCCTGAAGTGAAAAGGGTATAAGGAACTAAATCTACACCCAAAACCTCATAATAAAGGAAGGAGTTTTCCCATTAGTTGTGATAACAGCAACATTTTCTCATAAAAATACAGTATGATGCTAAGGTCCAGTGTGTAATATCCCCCATATTACACAAAAAAAAACTGTGATATCTAGCGTTCAGATTCTAGTTTGCAGAGCTCACTCACTCACACTCACTCCTCCCGTTGGCAAAGTGACAAAAAAAAACTTGTTTACCATGACTGGGACGACTGGGAGTATTTCAGGAGCATGGAGCAATGACGTGAAGATCTAAACTATTTCATGATATGTCTGCTGTCTTCTACTCCTTCTTCTTTCCCTCTGCCTTCTTCTTCGTTGGTTTGGACGTGAAACTCGCGTAACGCGCTTTCTCTGGCTGGCTGGATTCATCTGTTCGGGCTGCTGTACAAACATGGCGGCGCAAGATGGCAACACTCTCTAAAGGAGCACCCTTGCCATATGTATAAACTAATTTATATTATAAGGCTATACGAAAACCAAACAAATTTTATTTTATAGCGATTATACATTTATACAAATATATTCATGGGTAGTATATTCAGATTTTGCCAATAAACCTTCCAAATTATTACACACTGAACCTTTAATTTGTAATGCTACTGGCAAAATAAATTTAGAAACAACAAAGATAGGGAAAACATTTGTCCAAAGTTTTAATCCTTCATTTTTCATTTTCTGATGGTATTTCTGGAGCTGTCTCATCACCGCCCACTATTCCTTTTGATGTTTATCAGCTCTAAGCAGCTCCTCCACTGCATACGTGTACTGCGTTGTGGGACAATAGCGCCCATCAACGGCCCTCTCAGAAATCATTAAATATGCATACTGACATTTCTGAGTACACTTAATTTTGTCACTTTTGCAATGTGACTGTACAACATTCTCCAAACTCTGTTTGAATTACTATGCAGAGTGGGCTAGTGATACAGGGTGGGTTATTAGAAAAGTGATTGGATTCGACTGCAATGGTCCTGGAATTATAATTATATACTTCATATTTAGGACTCTCTGACGTTCAACAGAAGATGACATTTGATGAGTCAGTGTGAAGTTGGGAATATTTACCTGCATGGAGTATTGGCGGCCATTGTAGGGCTGCGCCTCACTGAAGAACTCCGTGTTGTGGTCCAAACGTCCATGGCCTCCGTACAGACGCTCATCTGAATCCAGCTTGATTTTGTATCTGAGGAAGATAGAAGTTAAGGCGCAATGGTAGTGGGAAACTCGATTATTAGATCCAAGACATAAGAACCCCAAGAGAGGGTTTTATTTTTGGTGCTTTTGGTGTGCAGACTTGGTTTAGCAGTGCTCAGCTGGTTTATACTCATTGAATCCTCACATCCATCAGCATTCATCTGCTCCTCGCAGTGCTGCAAAGCAACATTGCAGAGCTCTAACAGACAAAGACAACGCTGTCTGAAATTAACATAAACACAAAAGCGATTCAGCCATGGCTCAACCATCCAGCCTGCCTGTCTAATTTATCTAATTCACTGCATAAATAATGAATGTGATCAAAAAAATGATCCAAATGAGTGACACCAGATACACACAAACGAAGTATCTGCTCTTCCTCTAGGACACATCAGTGTCAACGTGAGAGCAAATCACTACACATTTAGTACAAAAGAGCACATAAATGACTTCCAGGGTTTTCATCCCACGTAAGTCAGCATTCAGGTCATTAAATGTGTTTAAGCCTGTCACTGACCTAACAAACACCCTTTTCACTTATACATCTGAACACTGAAATTTCAAACACTCCTTTTAGGCAGCATGTGGGATATTCTGTATTATTATTAATGCACATCCGGACTTTTTACTTTGACATTTAAGAGACTTTCTCAGTTGATCATTGTCAAAAACATCCTGATGAATCCACTGTGATTCAAAGCTGTAAAACAATAAGGCACGCCAGGGAGGGGTGTGGGACGGTTCATTTTTGCGCTGAGACAGTTACATAGTTGGAAAAAAAACAGAACCGCCTTTGATCATGAAGAGAAAAGATGCACATATTGTATTTGTGTGCATGGGTGGGGGAGGATGAGGAGTGAGGGAAAGGCCCCTTGCCATTACTTTTTCTTCTTCCTTTCTCTCTCCACTCTGCTTCTAAATATGGTTGCTTCCATTAGGATACCACAGTATGATTAAATATGTGTCTTCTTTAAGTAGATACTGTCATGGAAAGTCACTGAATTAAATATATATGTAAAATTATGCCACATGCTCCTTGGCGGGCTTCAACATATATTCCACTTTTTTTTTTCTCCAAAAGTTCAAGATCAAATTGATTACAGGATGAATGAATGCCCTTCAGCTGAGGGAAATACAGAACACTGTCTACTGTGATATCTAAATTATTGAGAAAGAGCTCTGAAGCAACAGTTTTTCAGGGGAGAAACTGCTCGACATTAGTATCCATCTTGTTGCTTGACAGAAAATAAAACAAAAAAGGATGGATGTCAGAATCAGTTACAAGGCTGTTATTAATGTCAGAGGAAATATTTAAGACATTTTAAAAGGCGGATTTAGAATTAGAGAAAGTGCATTTTGACAAAGTATGTACATAAATATATATTTGTTTTTTATCTGAAAGTTCCCTCCAGGCAAAGTTTAGCCTTGCTCATGTCAGTCAGAAATGCTTAAACATAAGTACTCTGATGTCCATGTATAATGTAAACACCCATAAACATCTGTGCGGTGCATTATTAACTCCTGTCTCTCAGGGACGGTGGGAAGCTGTGAGGAGTGGTACTGTAACAAACACCAGGAGAGAGGTGCAGACATGCAAACAGCCCCCTAATTGGCTGGCTGAATAATCACCTCATCTCCCCATAGGCGATCTTCTGGAGTGTGAGTCTGATCCTCAAACACTCCCTCGTTCTGCCCCAGAGCCGGGAAAATTCAGCTTTTGCTGCCTGCTTGTCTGCTTTGATAGTGATGATTAAAAAGAAGTGCTGCTCTGTGCATTGTTTCAGCTGAGGAGAGAGAGAGCCCCTCCTTCACACCTCCTCTGCTCTGCTCGCCGCTACACTAGTTTATTAACATAACAAATTCATTTTTCTGCAGAGGTTTAACAATAACTACCAGAGGAATATGCAAATATTCTCTCAAAGGTTGTAATGTTTTGGGAAATTGGATATATATGTGATTTCAAAGGTTAAATCTCCTAATACAAACATTAAAAAAAAACATTTACATCAACTATAATGGTGCATGGAATATGTTTGTGAAGTCTGACTACAGTATTTTCCAGAGTGGATTGAGAGGGTTGGGAGCAACCACAGTCCTCCTTCACACTGCTACTGGTCTCGCATGTGTATGTGAACTGTTAGGTGTGCATGTGTGTAGGGCAGAGTGCACCGAAAATGATGCATAGTTACAGTAATTCACAGCAAAGTTCGCCTGCAATGAAGCGACAACCAGCACAAATTAGTAGTTGGAAGCTTTGAGTGATTACAGTAAGTCTTTGTTAGTGGCCACAGACGGCTGCAACCACAGCTTGCGATTCAGCTGTATTGTTAGCAATACTGCCTTTGTGAATAAAAGTGAAGCTTGAAGAACACAATCAATTTCATCCAATGTGCAATAGGAAAAGAAGGCAGCTTGATGATTAGAGGCATTGATGACCTGAAAAGAATCTGGCCATGACTGTGATTGCAGACCGAGCCACCATGTAGTTTCCCCACCAGCTTGATTTTTTTTTTCTTCTCTTTTCCGTCTGGCTTTATGAAAGTAATAGCACCCTGGCATGGGTGAACAAGAGTTAAGATGTGCGTGCACATCTGAAGAATGTGGTATATGGCCTTGTACAGCATTCTAAATACCACATCTTCTCTTTTCAGAGTCGACTTTTCTCTGCTTTCTGCTCAGTCGGTGCGAGTTACATCAGAGCATAGGAAACATTTACGCCAAAGAGGAATGAGAGGCGGCAGCAGCCGACACATATAAACTGATATAAATGGGGGGGCCCTTAAAGACTATTAATTTCAAAACAAAGGGATGTCCATCTCTTCATACTGTACCAGGCTTAAGCTCAGCTCTTGTTGTATTCCCTGTCGCTTTGTATGGTTGTAACAAATCCAGGAAGATCCCAACAGGCTTCTGTCATTCTGTTAGGCAAAATGATGAACATCCTTTTATTTAGAAATTTTGTTGGGCGCAACTATGTTGTATTGTAAAACCTTCTGTTAAAAGTAAAAAGGCTAATGACAGGTTTTATTGTCATAGTTTTGATTTGTAACTGTAGATTTGAATTTAGTAAGTAAGTAAGTAAAATGTTTTTGACAATATGGTCTCTGTCAGTGTTCAATCTGAAGATATTACATGAGGGGGTTTGTTTTCTGTGTGATTGTGGTTTCTTTTTCTAAAAGTCAATAAGCTCCAGAGTTTTAGGTGTGATTAGCTGCAGAACTACCAAGTAACTGCTTGATTTACCTGTTGATAAGTGTGGTGTGTTATTGGAATGGGAGAAACTGAACTGTGCTGGCATATTTACAGCTATGCAAGAGCTCTTGTCATTATTTTATTTGCAAATAAAGTAGTAGATACTTAGGCTAAACTGTTGGCTTGTGTACCACCTGTCTGATTATGCGACTGCTTGTTTTTCTTGCCTCCTCAGACTCCTTTGGTAATGTCAGCCTATTCCCAGATCTAAAGAATTAATTTATCGAGTGCAATGTCACCATAATGAGAGAAATGATGGTACAAGCTACAAAAATAAGAGCAAAGCTATAATAAACCAGATTTTGTAGTTTGTCTATTTCTCTGCAGCATTTGAACATGACAAAATCTGGAATCACAGACTACGCCTGTGGATTGATGAGGATGTCTGTGGATGATATCTGGTAGAGTCACAACCTAATGGGATCTCACGCAGAGACAAGTAATGCAACTTGGTTTTCGCAATCCATCCTGACGTATCTTACAGGAAGTAGATGCATGTTTTCCCTCATACGATTCATTCCAGATTATATCAGTGTAAATTTCTGTCACCTATGCACAGACCTTATGCACACTATTCTAAATTCTAGTTAGTTAGTGTCACTGCTCCTGGAGGTGAATTATTCCGAACGGTGTTCCAGGACTGAAGAATGATGACCTGACACAATCTCAACTGCCTATTGGCGCCGGGTGAATCAAAGACCAATCTGCAGACAGGTACAGCTTTCATGACGGGTTTCAACTGGGATTTCAAATACTCCAACCAGCCAGATAAAGCCCACTGCCTGAAGAATGTGTCCACCATGAGTCAGAGAGAAAATAATAAAAAAAAAACAGTGATGGTTTGAGTGCCTGTCGAAAAGCTGACGTTGACTGCATTTTAATGGCCAACGTTTTTGGCAAGGTGCTTCCCTACACTTTCTCTCTTGTTTCTCAGAGAGAGAGAGAGAGAAAACACACACACACACATTCAAAAGAGGACATTGGGAAGCAATAAAATGCTTGTCTAAAAATATGAAGAGGCCAAACAGTCACTGAGCATCCAGCTCTGGACTGGTGCTGAGGGATGATGACTGTATAGTTATTACAGAGTTAAGACAGCAGACTTTCGATTTTACATAACAACCACGGCAGTTATTAAGCCGTAACACATCTGTGCAACAACATCTGGGGATTATTTCTAGCATCACATCTCACATCAGCTACTTTTTCTCAGAATTTTTATGTATAATTAAGCAACGAATAGAGATTTAATATGGCGTTATGTGGGCTTTTTTTTAGTTTGGCAATGAGAGAAAACACATGAAAACCCATCTAGACTAAAATGTAGCCATCCGACATGTGACACAGGACAAGTAAAGGTATCTTAATGGGGTTTTTTCACCAGCGAGGGACCCTCTGATACAATACACTGCTCGCTATATTGCCTTATTGGATCAATTTTCAATGGTACACAGCATGGTCAGCAGCATACAGCTATTATTTCCAGATACCACAGTGGTATGGGGCTCCTCTGTGACATAGCTGACCCTAACACAGGTAGAAGAAAGTTTAAGTATATGACAGCTGAGTGTAATGAAAAAGCACTTTTGGACTCTTTGAGCTTGTCTTGTTTACCTCCTCTGCCTCTGAGTGGCACTTTCATCTGTCTTCCCCCCTAATTGGATCCTCTGCACACATTCCCATCGGAGGATCTGCATCTCCTCATACACACGGCGCATTTACCTTCCTCACACACACGGCACATTTGCCTTTATGTGTTTACTGCCTCTCTGTATAATGACAGCCAGAGCTTTGCCCTCACATTTATTTGCATTTCCTCTCAACCCACCCAATGTCTGAGGCCTCTCCTTAAACATCAAAAGGAGCACCAGGAGGAAAAGATGTGGTTCCATCTAAATGAAAATAAACCCTCAAAAATGGTGTTACAGACGCTGTGCAGCAAGGCTATTAGCGCTGTGCCCGAGATTTACCCCATCAAGGCAGAGCTGGAAATACGAGGCAGAACACATAATAATTGCACATCAAACAATTTCACAATTAACACACAATATTATGACATCGGGAGATACTCCTGTTATCTTCTTAATCATCACATAAACTTGATTATTGCTCTGTCAACTATTCACATTTAATAACTTGTTATACAGTTTTTGTCTTTATACTAGAAGCTGATTAAGCATACATGTACTGTTTGACATGTTTTTTGTGCATTGTTTGTTTTATCCACTGTATTAATCATGCTACCCATTCATCAGTAATTTATAACCTAAACATTTATGGAACTATAATTACCAGATAATATCATAGCCAATGAGAGAAATTATTCGCTGTTTAATATGTTACATTGCTGTTTCATATAATGAAATTGTCAGGCTGATATTGTAATGATTTTATCATTTAGGATATTTCATTACATTTTGACACAGTTTATTATTTCATCATAATTAGGAAAAGCAACTTGTCCATCTAAATGGAATGCAGAAATCAAAGGAACGACTGCTGTTTAACAGCCTCATTGTCAGCCAATCGAATCACCATAATTTGAGACAGAGTTGCTCATGTGTAGTGGTTTGAACTGCTGGCGTCCTGAGAGAACTAACAAACTCTGTCAGCGTTTCAACTCTCCATCACAATATTTAAGTCATAGCTGAAGAAGCAACACAGCTTCTTATCCATCCGGGAAACTGCTGGCGTGAGCTAGAGTGGGCCCCAGAAGAGAGTGATGTCCGTTATAATAAATACAAATCTGTCAGATTTCTGTCCCCCTTCACATCCTTGATCATTAAGTCTGCTGTAATCACAACTGTGGGACTCATTAAATTCCTCTGCGCTGCTCACTGGGAAGACAGACAGCCAATGCTGTTAAAGAGAGCGCTTTCTGAATCACTGGGCTCTGCTATTATTTCTCTCTAATAGCATAACAACACTACTATAAACAACTGAGTCATATTCCTCTCAGCAGCGACTGCCAAAATTATATCACAAAAGTATTAGCCTTGGAGAGAACACGACCAGTAAAATTGCGGGTCGTTACAATTTCACAATAAGTAAAACAAGTCTGGCGAGGCGTTTAGATCCTGGTCCACTTTTCAGGGCAGAGGAGGCCAGTCTCCTCTCACAGGGGATTTTATGTCCCGACAAACAACTGATTGATTCATTTTGATCCATGTCCTACCGTCAATCTGAAATAAGCAACATGTTTGTAGTGAATATGGCTGAACCACGTGACTGCTAGTGAGAGTCACAGAGCACATTTAAAATACAGCATTGTGAACCTGAGACTCTCCTTGATGGCACACAGGGAAGACCTGCTTGTGCTGAGTTATGTAAGACAGTCCTAAAATATATACTGTTACTTCAGTCAAACACACATCGGCTGTGTCATAACAGTGGGGCTTTTCTGGAAAGTTGACGAACATGAATGCTGGCAAAAAAGGATAATGGCAAATCCTGTGGAAAGTGGTGTATTGTCCTTACAGGATATTCTGTATTTTATTTGAAAAACCAAAAAACATTCATATATTGCTGCCTCTATCAAGCACTGTCTGTGTAGTCAGAGCCTGATATAGCTTGCTCCTCTGTGCCATACAGCACCACTGTTGTCCAGAAGCTATTAAAACCACAACTGTGAACCACACTGTTCCACCATGTGACATGTTCCTTCATTATCATGAACACACACTCTGCTTTATTTTGAGTCATTCCCAATACACCGTGTTACTACGATCCTGTTACTCATTAACACTCTAGATAACACATGTGTTAATAGTCCCTATCAAACATTTCCAAGCAATGGTCCTGTTTAAGTGAGCACTGATAATATCTACAGCGCCCAGTTGATTTACGGAATTATTACACCTATTTATTCAAATGAGACTATATCTGACTGTATTTGATGTGTGTTAGAAGTGTGTGTTTTGATGTTTGATGTGTGTGTATCAAGATTTATGTCTTTAAGTCTACACTTATAAACTCTTCTACTCTTACAGTATCAACCACTCAAAGTCTTTGAAAACGAAAACCACATTAAGCCATTCATACCAGACCTTCTCCTACAAATATAGTGCTTATATAGCATAGGCCTACACACACACACACACACACACACACACATACACACCAATAGGGGTAACAGTGGACCTGTCGCTCAAACCTGCTAAGAGGGGTATTTCGTTTACGCTATGTTGAAAAAACAAAAATGGAATATAAAATTCACTTTTGAGGTGTTTTACCATCGGTATTACTGAAAATGTGACTTTTAACAATTTTTAAAGATACTGCCAAGAGGGGACTTAGAGCTCTGAGCGACATTTACCTATCAAAGAGGGGACCTCCACATACTGCAGTGGAGCTGTCTGTACCCATTCATTCACCTAATGACCCATTCATTGACCTAATGAGTCTGTTTACAACAATGACTTTCTCAGTTTCTTTTAAAAATGCATAATATAACTTTAGAGTTACCATTACTTATTTCAAAGTCTCTGTAATAGAAGTTTTATATAAAAACATATAAATAATAATGGCCACATTTAAGAGTAAATTATTCTTATTGAACTACATGCAAATCAGAAGTAACATGGCTGCATGCACTAATATCAAGTTCTGCAATATAAACAACAACATTTACTTTAAAACAGTTTTAACATAGATTAAGATTGATTAAGATAATTTGCTCGTCTGTCTTTACCCATCCATAAATGTGTTGCCTTTTTCATTCTTAGCAGTCCAAGAATGGACCTACTATCATCTCAGTTTTATATAGTTAAAATGCTCTAGACATTTGGTTTCAACCAATTATTAGGAAATAGGAATGCATTTTATTTATTGTTTTGCATTGGAGAAAAAAGGTCCACACTTGGTTTATGTGGAATGACAAAGGTCCACCATTGGCTGGTATATAATGACACAAGTTCCCACTGAGATAGCACGGCGCGACATACACACCCACGCATGGGTGAATAAGCAGAAATTAGATAAATTGCTAAATTTTAATTTTGAATCTAATCTAAATTTAACTCAAACATTTGTAACTATTACTATTCATACTGTTAATTACTACTAATCCACACAAAACACACTTACAGTAAAGTAGCACTGGTAAAGTTGTGATTGTGTTTTGTTTTGTTTTTTAAACATGGGGTGTGCTGTGAAAACTCATGGGCAATCTATCGTGACACTTAGTTGATTTACATTGTATAAAAAGGTCCACACTTGGTTTATATGGAGTGACAGGGGCCCACTGTTGGTTGGTGCACAATGACACAAGTTCCCACTTGGTTAGCATGGAGTGACATATACACTCCATCATGTATGAATAAGAAAGAAATAAGCAAAAGTGATAGTTTTTAAGAGATTTTTTTCATCAAAACTTAACACAAACATTTCTAATAAAGTAGCACCAATAATGTTGTAATTATTTTTAAATGTACGGTGTACTACTGCAACACACATCTCTACAGTCTTTATTTTCCTTGACTGCATTGTTGTTCTAGGAAAAATACTTGAATTAAAACTAAGGGTTTTACGTCATTTTAATGTACTTGCATCATGAATCTGTATTCATAAGGATGTATTTTATTTACTGTTTTACATTACAGTAAAAGGTCCACACTTGGTCCATATGGAATGACAGGGGTCCACTGTTGGCTGGTACATAATGACACAGGTTCCCACTGAGATAGCACGGAGCGACATACACACTCCAGCATGGGTGGATAAGCAGAAATTAGATAAATGTATACGTTTTAAGATACATTTTAATCAAAATTAACAAACATTTGTAATTATTAATACACAACACAAACTCGCAAACACACATAAAGTAGCACTGGTAAAGTTGTCCTTGTAGTTTTTTGTTAACATGGAGTGCACTGTGAAAACTCAATGGCAACCTATCATGATACTTAAGGGAATATTTCAGTTATTGACATTTATGGATCAACAATAAAACATGTATGGGAAAATAAAGGAGGAGCTGAGGGGTCATCAGCTTGTCTGAGATACAAGGGATAATTCTTCTAGAGGATGGATTAACCTGATTACGTAATATGATAAACTACTGCAGCACATTTTTCTACAGTCTATCAAGTTTTCTGATCTACTGCAGTTTCACTCCTTGACTGCATTCTTGTCATGAGAAAACTACTTTAAATAACTCAACTCAGGATTCAACATGGTGTGATGGCCTAGAGCCACAAAGTGTTATTCTGTGGTCACCTAATATCCCATACAGCCTACTGTAGATGACGCTCTATGAGGGCCAAATTGTCAGACTTCTACTTTTTAAAAGCACATGGTTTCAATCAATTTGAATGTACTTGCATCCTAAATCTATATTAATAGGAATGCATTTTACTTATTGTTTTGCCTCACAGAAGAAAATGTCCACTCTTGGTTTGTATGAAATGACAGGGGTCCACCGTTGGCTGGTACAAAATGACACAAGTTCCCACTGAGTTAGCACGGACGTTAACTTTTTGAAATGTGGGAATACAATAAGGAAAGCAATACTGTACTATCATCCTAGAGGATTGATTAACTTCACAAAGAATAAGGAGATAAGTCTGCTAGTTGATGGAATAACCCCAAAAAGACCACTTTTGAACTACACTGTCTGTCCAAAAAAAAGTCACCATTTAATAGGTCAGAGCCTCCAATTACTGCATGTATGATTATGTTTTAGCTATGATTCAACTTATTTAACCCTAACTGATGCAGTCTCATTTCCTAAACAACCATGTCAGAAAACGCATCCTGTGGTAGAGAAGATGTTATTCTGTTTCACAAGGGTCAAATTATTGACGTTCATCAAGCAAATAAAACTATCTAAAGAGATTGCTGAGACTAACATTGCTTTAAGAACTGTCAAACACATAATTTAAAACTGGAAGGATAGTGGGGAACCATCATCTTCAAAGAAGAAATGTGGTCCAATGTGACCACAGATATAAAGTGTGTGACTTTTTTTTGGGACGGGCAGTGTATATTGCAACCCAAATTTCTACTCACCAAAGTATTAGCTCTACTTGAGTTCATGAATACCTGTCTTCGTTTTTGTCGTGGGCAAAAATGTGCAAACTAAAGCTTTATTTGTGGGGGGGGTTCTGAATATTACACACTGTATCACACAGTCATACATGTTTATTAGGGGTGTAACGACACACAAAAGTCACGGTTCGGTACGTACCTCGGTTTTGAGGTCTCGGTTCGGTTCATTTTCGGTACAGTAAGAGAACCAAATGCAAAACATAATTTTGCTTATTGTTTATTAGGATTTTTTCTAAACCAAATGTATGTTTTAGTCACATGTAATTCTTTTACTCACCTACTAATGTTATGTGCATTGTCCCTGATACAAATAAACTTAAACTTATTAAACTTAACTGCATGAATAAAATATAAAGCTACTTAAACCATTATACAAAATATGAAAAAAATGTACTGTTGTAAAGTGCTGCCTAATAAGTTCAATGCATTATTCTCAAATTAACATAAAATGTGAATTAGAAAAAATTCTCACACATTTTTTTTTTTTTTTTTTACATGTGAACGGACTGACCATAGGGCAGTGTGGGCAAATGCCACAACAGCTGCCTGACGATGCAACCGTTCGGCCGCAAAAAAAAAAAATGAATGAATGAATAACGCGGATCATCACAATGGCACAGTGCGTAGTGGCCTGCTGTTACCGCATCTGCAGCAGCAGATCCACAGGTGCCGGGAGCTCATGGACACAGCCAGACAGAGAGAGAGAGACGGGCGGGTGGACGGACGGAGGGACAGGTAGACAGATAGAGGGGAGAGAGCAGCCACAGCCCTCACCTCCACTCTTCCTACAAGCAGGAAGGCTCTTCAAGTCTGTTTACTCGCTAGCGGTAGCATTAACATTAGCAGTAGCATTAGCGATAGCCACCATCGGGCGGCACGTGTAGCTGCAGGCAGACTGTAAACACAGACAACTTCTGTACCGAATCTCAACGCTGTGCCGAACCGAACGCCCCGTACCGAATCGGTTCAATACGAATACATGTACCGTTACACCACTAATGTTTATAGATCAAATTGGTGTGGAAGTATAATTGAAGCTTGTCAAAAGGTATTGTTACAAAGGACTAGCGAGTTTACATTAAGTGGAAAGCACACAATAAATCTACAAATAGTAGAATGTCATTCTGATTCAGTAATTAATTTGTTACATATTTTGGTTGCTTCCTAATGATTTTTTAAATGTTTCAGTACCCAGCTAATATATAAAAGCTATATTCCTTACTATCTATGTATATACCTTGTAGGCACTTGCAAGTGTGTATACACAGTGTTTTATAAATCTGAATGTTTTTTGTCACATCACATCCACCCCGACACTTTAGAGAGCTTCTGTCCTGATGCCGTGTTTGCTTGTTCTGACCCGAAAACAAAATGTGTTGTTTGGGTCAGAAACATGCTCATTTACAAAGGAAAAAAAGCAAAATCGGTTAGCAGAATCATTAAGCAGGCCCGCACACGATCCCAAGGAAATGATCAAGTGGGAACCAGTTCTGAAGAGGAACCGGTTCTCGATTCCCACCCCTAGACTTCAGTCTATGATGTGGACACAAAAACAGTCCTCTCCATTGAAGTAGTGAAGTCATCAACACTTGTATTTCACAGATCCTAACTCTACCTATACTCTCCACTCTAAGGCCCCGTCCAGACGAATACGCGGCTTCACCGAATCCGGTCTTTTTCTTAATCGTTTCCCGTAATCTCCGTAAACACGGCATCGTTTTCAGAAATACCTGCGTCCACATGGATCCAGTGAAAACGACCCAAAACGCTGTAGTACATACTGCAGGTGTGTGTGGAGCGGGTGGAGTGTGTGTGGCGCTGTAACGCTGCAACACAGAGAAGAAGACGGGAAGTCCCCGCTGTAATTCAATAGAAGAAGTCCCCCGCTGTATTCAAACTCAAACATGGATTAAATGTTGACAGGGAGTCGTGTCAGAGTAAATATGACGATCAGTGATGATTAAACAGGCGCGATTCAGCCGCAGCGTCTGAGCGACCCGACGGCAGTCGGCCGTTGTTGTTACGTCCATATAGGCTGTTGTGCAGCTGCTGCAGCTGTGTGTGTGTGTGTGTCTGTGTCAGGTTACAGGTAGAGCGGCGGGGGGCATGACATCATCGTTTCAGAAAAAAGCCGTATTGGCCGTCCAGACGAAAACGCTGGGGCGGCGTTTTCAAATTTGCCCACTCTGGGACCCGTTTTCAAAAAATACCGTTTTCACCCCCTGAAAACGTCGGATTCGTGTGGACGCGAGGCCGATCCGATAAAGTATTTATCCGGATTCGAAAAAAACGTATTCGTCTGGATGGGGCCTAAATGTGGAACTGGCTTCTGAGAAGTGAGTGAATGGGTTTTAAATCTGTGCCAGACGACTTGTGTCAGTCCTTGACTGTCGGCAGTGTGGGGGATGGTTTCTTGTACTTGACGATGGTCGTTAGCAACTCTGAGGCGCAACCTGGAAAAGACTAACATCCTTCAGCCAAGATCTTATGTTCCAAATCAGACTAAGAGAGACATTGGAATTCCCTAGTCTTAGGTTGGCCATGTAAAGAATGGGTGACCCAGCAATAATCTACCATGTCAAGTATTTGATGAGTTTTGTAAAGGTGTGTGATGCCTTGTGATAAATGTAATATTTGGATCTACCATTGTGTGCCAGTAGAAATATTGTCTGGGAACAACAACTAAACATGGCAGCAGAAATTAATATTAATCAGATTGGCAGAGATACAGGTGATAAATCAGATGGATGGAATAACCCCAAAATACCCACTGTTGAACTACTGCAAAATTTGTACTCTCCAAACTATAAGCTCTACTGGAGTTCATGTATACCTGTCTGAATGTTTTTGGTCCACAACAAAAATGAAAAGCTAAATTTATGGTTTATGGGTTTTTTTTCCTGTATATTATAGACTGTATCACATAGTCATACACATCTATAGATGGAATTGGTGTACACATTGAAACCTAGTTTAAAGTTCTCAAAAGGTACAGGACTGGCACAGAATCAGAAAGTTTACATTAAGTGGGAAGTACACAATAAAAGTTGTATTCAGTTCACACTGGTACAGAAATAGGTCTGACTGCTTTCAGGATGTGTGGATTGTACATTCAACAACCTTATCCATAGTATATGAAGTGAAATATAAACTAATTCATTGAATTGTGTTCAGAAGATGGCAAAACGTGTTACCTAATTGTTTATTTTTTAAGTGACTCATTTGTTACACATTTTAGTTATTTCCTAATGATTCTTTTTTTGTTTCAGTACCCAGACACAAGTGTGTACGTTCCTTACTATTTATGTATAACCTTGTGCATGTTGTAGGAAGCAAAGCAACTTCATTGCATTTACACACAGTTTTCTAAGTAGTGTTAAACATATGGGGTTTCGGTCTACAATGTGGACACAAAAAACATTCCTCCACATTGAAATAGTTAAGTCACCAGGACTCATGTATTTCACAGATCCTAACTTTAAGGTAGAGTTGTTGAACAGGGATCTGAGAAGTGAGTGAATGGAGTAAGGGGTTTAAATCTGTGCCAGATGACCTGTGTCAGTCCTTGAGTGTAGGCAGTGTGGGGGATGGTTTGTCGTAGCTGACGATGGTCGTTAGGCATTTTCAGGTTGGGCTCCACAGTTTCTACCTTCTTTCAGCCAACATCTTATACCCAAATCAGACCGACTGAGACACAAGCATTCCCAGGTCCCAGGTTGTCCATGTGCTACCCACGAACCTATGGCCTTTGGTGACTCAACTTCTCTGGCAACTGTTAAGAGTGGGTGTACCAGCAATATTCCATTTTGTGTAAAGAATCGTCAGTTCTTTGATGAGTTTTGTGAAGGTGTGTAATGCCCTGTTATAATATTTTGTGACAGGGCCTTTATATGAGCTACCATTGTCTGCTAGTATGCTGTCTGGGAACAACACCTTAACATGGAATAAGAAATTAGGATTCATCACATTGTCAGAGATACAGGGAATAAGTCAGTGTATGGATGAAATAACCCCCAAAAGATCAACCATTCTCTGCCAGAAAACATTTCTAAGACCTTGGTCATTTCCAGGTTGGGCTTCAGAGTTGCTAATGACCATCATCAGCTACAAGACACCATCCCCCACGCTGCCGCCAAGGACTGACACAAGTCGTCTAGCACAGATTCCCTCACTCCGTTCACTCACTTCTCACAGAAGCCAGTTCTACATACAGTTAGGATCATAAAGAGAAGTGCAAATGCAACTTCATTAGAAATGTTTGTATTAAGTCTTAATGAAAGTTTCCCCATTAGAGCTATCAATTTTTCTTATTTTTTCTCATTCATACATACTGGAGGGTGTATGTCGCTCCATGCTTGATTGAAATCACATGCTTTTCTCAGTGAAAAATTAATAGACTGTAGCAATGTGTGTGGCAATAGTTTAATATAGGGACTTTGTGAGATTAATCCATCCTCTCAATGAAGTATCCCTTGTATCTCTGACTAACTGATGATTCTCCATTCCCTCTGTATTTTCCCATGGATATCAAATTGTCATATATCAGTACCACTTTGATTGCAGTGTTGGGAAGATTACTTTGGAAATATAGTTGGTTACAATTACAAGTTACCCTGTTGAAAATGTAATAGTAGGGTAAGTTAAATATTTCAATTATTTCATCAAAGTAATGTAACTAATTAAATTCGATTACATTTTAATTACTCTTCTTAATTTTGAATGAATGCTCTCAACTTTTAACAATTGTCACACTTTCAGTCCTAACGGTTACGGCTTTCAGCAGTACTTAAGACAACATCAAGACAATATAATGATAGACTCCACAAGATACCTCTTTTTACTGTGAGAACAACTGTATTATACTTAACATTAGGCCTATAGCCACATAAGGTCAGGGTATAGCTGTAACTCTTCAGATTCGACATTGACAGTTTAGATGTCAACAACATCTCCATGGCTGGCAAACACTCTTTGTACCACACCAGTGTTCCCCAATAGTATGATATTCACAACAACAAGCAATTAGCCTAATAACAGTACAGCAAGAGGCACACAGCTATGCATGGCATCAATACCATTAGTACAGATTTTTAAACCCATCTGCAAAATGTATTAAATTTAACTGGAGTGTGGATGTCGCTCCGTGCTATCTAATGGTGCGTTTCCACTAGCACAGTACAACAATGTGGCCCTCATAGAGCGTCATCTACTGTATATGGGATATTAGGTGACCACAGAATAACACATGGCTCTGGGCCATCACACCATGTTGAATCCATAAATTTCAATAACTGAAATATTCCCTTAAGTATCATGACAGGTTGCCATTGAGTTTTCCCTTTTCCCGAGTTTGTGTTGTGTATTAACAATTACAAATGTTTGTATTAAATTTAGATTAAAATGTATCTTAAAACTTATACATTAATCTAATGTCTGCTTATCCACCCATGATGGAGTGTGTATGTCACTCCATGCTATCTCAGTGGGAACCTGTGTCATTATGTACCAGCCAACGGTGGACCCCTGTCATTTCATACAAACCAAGAGTGGACATTTTCTTCTGTGAGGCAAAACAATAAGTAAAATGCATTCCTATTAATATAGATTTAGGATGCAAGTACATTCAAATTGATTGAAACCATGCGCTTTTAAAAAGTAGAAGTCTGTGGCCCTCATAGAGCGTCATCTTCAGTAGGCTATATGGGATATTAGGTGACCACAGAATAACACTTTGTGGCTCTAGGCCATCACACCATGTTGAATCCTGAGTTGAGTTATTTAAAGTAGTTTTCCCATGACAACAATGCAGTCAAGAAGTATGAAACTGCAGTAGATCAGAAAACTTAATAGATTGTAGAAAAGTGTGCCGCAGTAGCTAATCATATTACTTAGTCAGGTTAATCCATCCTCTAGAAGAATTATCCCTTGTATCTCAGACAAGCTGATGACCCCTCAGCTCCTCCTTTATTTTCCCATACATGTTTTATTATCGATCCATAAATATCAATAACTGAAATATTCCCTTAAGTATCATGACAGGTTGCCGTTGAGTTTTCCCTCCATGTTTAAAAAAAACTATAATGACAACTTTACCAGTGCTACTTTATGTGTGTTTGCGAGTTTGTGTTGTGTATTAATAATTACAAATGCTTGTATTAAATTTAGATTAAAATGTATCTTAAAACTTATACATTAATCTAATGTCTGCTTATCCACCCATGCTGGAGTGTGTATGTCGCTCCGTGCTATCTCAGTGGGAACCTGTGTCATTATGTACCAGCCAACAGTGGACCCCTGTCATTCCATATGGACCAAGTGTGGACCTTCTACTGTAATGTAAAACAGCAAATAAAATACATCCTTATGAATACAGATTCATGATGCAAGTACATTAAAATGACCTAAAACCCTTAGCTTTAATTCAAGTATTTTTCCTAGAACAACAATGCAGTCAAGGAAAATAAAGACTGTAGAGATGTGTGTTGCAGTAGTACACCGTACATTTAAAAATAATTACAACATTATTGGTGCTACTTTATTAGAAATGTTTGTGTTAAGTTTTGATGAAAAAAATCTCTTAAGAACTATCACTTCTGCTTATTTCTGCTTATTTCTTTCTTATTCATACATGATGGAGTGTGTATGTCACTCCATGCTAACTAAGTGGGAACTTGTGTCATTATGCACCAACCAACAGTGGGCCCCTGTCATTCCATATGGACCAAGTGTGGACCTTTTTCTGTAATGTAAAACAGCTAATAAAATACATCCTTATGAATACAAATTTATGATGCGAGTACATTAAGATTACCATAAACCCTAAAACCCTCTATTAAAAGAATTGCAGACAGTAGAAATGTGTGTTGCAGTAGTACACCCATTTAAAAAATAATTACAACATTATTGGTGCCATTTTATTAGAAATGTTTGTGTTAAGTTTTGATGAAAAAAATCTCTTAAGAACTATCACTTTTATTTTTCTATAAAATTTTTATTTATTTATTTTCTATTTCTTTCTTATTCATACATGATGGAGTGTGTATGTCACTCCATGCTAACTAAGTGGGAACTTGTGTCATTGTGCACCAACCAACAGTGGGCCCCTGTCATTCCATATAAACCAAGTGTGGACCTTTTTCTGCAATGTAAATCAACTAATAATTCCTATCAATACAGATTGAGAACACATTGTAAAATTGAAACCCTGTGCTCAAAAAAACTGAACAAGCAACAATAGCAAGGTCAATTATTGTTAATGTTTGATCAGAATTCAACAGAAATGATCTAAATGACTATCTTAATTCTAACATAGTTATGGATGTTAAATTGTTTCAATATTTTAAAATTTCTATTATACCTAATACAGTAGTGACTTTAAACTTAAGACATCAATGAAAACAGAACCGTTATATTTTGTTACAAAGAATAACAAATAATGTTTCAAGGTAGTGGTTTGTGCACTAAGGAGCCTGTTTGATAGCCTCTCTACAGTCTGAAAGGCTGCTGGGTCTGCAAGTCGTTCACACCTTGGTGGAGTGTAAGAAACGACGTGTGTGAATGGTGTGTGAATGAGCCATTAAAAACCCTGCTCCAGCCTGCCGGGGCACTACTGAATATGGTATTTTACACACACACACACTCAGGTCCCCTCTTGGCAAAAGTTGAAAAAATTAACCAGAAGGGTTTTCACATGATTTTAACTTGATTTAAAGCATGTCAAACAGGGGACCTAAAAAATGTCCCCTGTTGGCTGCACGGTCCCCTGTTGGTGAATGTGTAACGACGCCGAAGTCCCCTCATAGATAGTAACAACAGTGCACACACACACACACACACACACACACACACACACACACACACACACTGCTGATGCAGGGCAATTTGAGGTGCAGTATCTTTACTTGATCATGCAGACAGGGGGAGCCAGGAATGCATGGGAACATGAATACTGAACAGTAAACTAATGCACTGATGGTTTTGAGCTTTTCTTAGCGGGCTTGTTGAAAACATAGTGAATATCACAAGGCTTATCCTTTTAAACCCATGCAGACACACAAACAGCTTTGTGATGCATTTTCCAGTACTAGTGCAACTGAAGTGATGGGACATGTGGTCACTTGTTTTAGAGAATGCTGTGGTGAAGTGTTGGAAAAAAGTAGAAATTTGAACATGCAGATGGAAAGTTACAGTTTACTGAGAATTAATATTAGCTATTCACCAGGGAACATTATTCCTGTTCTAAACAGTAGTTGACCTTCTGTTTCTCAATCATGCTTTTTTTTTTCCTACACTCTGTGAGATTTAAAAGTGTCAATGTGCACATGAATCATGCAGCTCCCGTCCTGACTCCCGTCTTGCCTTTCAGACATTTACTGTCTTGGTTAAAATATCCTCAGTTAGTGATTTTATCAAGCTCATAAAGATTAAGTAACAAACAAAGACATCATTACTCTGAGAGGCAAAGCGAGTGTGCAGTGTGGCGTGACAGAGGAAAGCTAATGTCTGAAGATGTAGAGGAAACAAGCAGCAGCACGACAGTCGAAGGCTGAAAGGATACTTTCCTGGAACTTCTACGGCCACTCTGTAGCTCTGGAAGCTCTTACTGGGGTGGAAGTTGAAGATAAAGAGCACATGTGCCCTGTCAAACACAATGACCTTGTCCTCTTCATGCTGGGCAGTGACAAAGGCCTGGAGGGGGGAAAAGGGAGAGAGAAGAAAAGCTAATAAAATAGTTCTTCATGAATAGTCATTACCTTTCTCATCTTGGATTTAGAGACTTATAATGGGGCACATTATATCAGTGGACTTCACATTTCCAAAATAGACTGAGTAACATCAAATTTCAGGTGGCACTCATCAGCAGAAAGCAGCGGCCCAGGGTAGTGCAAGGTGCACACTGTCAGCTTTAGACAGCTGCACATGATAAAGCCGCTACTCTCCTGTGGAGCGAGCTACTGTTAAGGTGTCATTAGCAGAGATTATCAATGTCACCCAACCCCCTATTTTTAGTGCCTTGTTCCCCAAGCCAATTTCAGGGCAGCATATTCACGGCTGAACGAGAAGATAAGCACCCCTGCAACAGGACGGGCAGAGAGGATGGAGGAACTGACAGTCCAGAGTCTTTTACCAAGTCCTTTTTTTTTAAATGTGAGAAGTCCGCAAATTTGGAGCGATGCCAAGCTCCTCTGGGTGTTTTAGCATTAAAAAAACAAATACAACCTGCATCCATTAAGCTGGGACCCAATAAACATATACAGTAAATGTGCTTGTTTTCTTAAAAATAAATAAATAAATGTAAATGCAATCAACAGACCTGGCGGTAATCATAAAATCTGATTATATTTAGAATCTGTTGATGCTTGTTGGAAAAAGCCAAATAATTATGTAATAACTTTCCAGTGTGCGCCAAGACAAACACGCTCGCCCGATGTGCAGTGCACTGCCACCTCCCCTATGACTTTAGGTCTAAGAGTCTGTCAAGTTTCTGTTTCTATCACTGCAGCACCAGGGGGAAAACCCAAGCAACCGCTCTGGGTGAAACTTAGCCAGGTAATGAGAGATAGGCTAAATCCCCAGAACCCACCCATTTGTGACCTAAACACTCTGAATGAAAATAGTTTGGTGAAACTACTGTTCTAATTCAGTGTTTTCCTTGAACTTCAACCTTCAACATTTTTTGGTTTCCTGGGAGATACGAGGCATCAAAAATACATTTTGAAGATGTGAACCACTACTGGATTAGAGATCAAAAATAATTTCTTGATTTTTCCCTTTATATTAGATTTTCTTAGCCTAATGCACAAAAAAAGTCACAGAGGGTGAGGTCTCTATTGATCTCAATGTTCTAAAATCTTTATCACAAAACTCAGATCTGTTTTGTCATAAACAATCATCCACACCTTTGTGTCATCACGCCTCGACTATTGTTATTCTCTTTTTCTATGTCTTCGTAAAACCTCTGTAGATCGTTTTCAACATGGTCCAGAATGCCGCTGCCGGGCTGTTAACCAAATCAACCAAAACCTGTCACATCACTCCTGTCCTGGCCTCCCTACACCGGCTTCCTGTTAACTGGATCCAGTTTAAAATTCTTGTTTTGACTTATAGAGTCCTTCACGATCAGGCACCTGAGTACCTGTCTGAACTGCTACAGTACATGTATATGCTCCTTGTACGACACTCAGGTCTGGTGCTTCATGGCCTGCTGGCAGTCTGTGGAATTTGACAGTTGCTGCTGTTATATTTTTGTGTCATTGTATGTATTAATATCCTCTGAAGCACATTGTGAGTTTTCTCTGTGAGAAATGCTTTAGAAATAAATGTTACAGTTACTTCTTACTAAATGTTAGAATTCACGGACTGCAGTGCTTTCACTAAAATAGATTTTAAACTCTGGTCCTGTATAAAGTGAGATTTCCATGTGTTTTTTTGAGTGGAAGAAAATGTCAAGGCTCTATAATAATATTGGGAAAATAAAGTCAAAAGGAGCTGCCCCAGCAGTCCCACCTGGACCTACCACACACAACCTTCGTTCATAAAACCAAAAGTTTATCTCTTATTGATCAACACCTCAGAAAAAGCTCTGTAAAAGTGTAAGATATAGGACAATTACATAAAAAAACAATAATGGCACCCGGGTAACTAGTTGAAGTAGAATCCAGACTACACTGAATGCAACAGTCTGCTTGCTACTGTGTACTGATTTATTTCCATTTCATCACAGTGGAAGACCTGCAGTGATGCTATTTCTGCACGAAGAGGAGCCTCAGTTCATGTCCAGACTTTGGCCTTTTGAAGCTCACAGCTGTACATCTTCAAAGGAGGTAGGCACAAATCACACTTTTAAGCAAAGTCTGCTCAGCTCAGTTATACCTGGGACAACGGAGGGAGCAGCCAGCAGATCGTCTCCTGCTTCTCATTTTAAATACAGAATGCCCTTGGATCTTCCCACCACAGTGAAATATTGAACTGAGCTATGGAATATTCCCACTCAGCGCGATTACCTTGGCAATGTCATTGATAAGCTGTACAGAGGATTCAGACTCATCTGGTTATTACAGCTGAATCTCTGAGCAGTTATTGGCGTTATCTGTGAGTAATGTTCTACAAAGTCTTCTTGTGATGTTGTATCAATCCCTGAATAATTTTTTCTTTCTTTTCTTTTTTTTTTGTGGCAGCTGCTTCCGAGGGCGTAGAACGCAGGCACACAGAAAACTATAGAAGCTTATGGAACTGACTTACATATATTACATGTTGCTTCACTCACTTAAGGTTTACATTATTACATTTAAAGAATCAAAGAGAAAGAAACCCATTTTTGTACAATCACATGAAAACTACTTTTAGTGATCTCAACATAAGCACATTTTTAAACACTGACAACAATCAGTCTAAACCTTCGTGATGATCACAGAATAAATATTTGGCAGTTTAATATTAGGACAGACAAACTCCTTCATAGTTTGTGATCAAAAATGAAATCTGTTATTCTATGATCACAGCAAAATAAAACGTGAGATCTAATTACACACGCATCATCTCTAGCCTTATTAAGAGGTAGCCTCAGCCCTAATTTGATGTTGTGTTCAAGAACTCTTCAGCTGGGTAAACTATTGTCATAAGGGGTATTTGAAATAAAGCCCAATATTCAGACATGCAGTAACCCTGCATGGTGATGAATGGTCCTCCCGCTCTCTGCACATTACAGCTGCCCAGAGCTTTACACATAATTTAACTTTGCGTAAATGACAACCTTTAGATTGCCATTATGACATCGTACAGCATAATTTAACTGCTGATTCGAGGTTGTAAATCAAAGACAGAAGACGATTAAATGATATCTTTAGTATACATCGCAGACCTGTCATCTACTGTATGGTTCCACATAAAAAGCCATTTGAACAGCCAAGAAAAAACAGCACCCACTGTGTGTAGCGGGTCAGCACCGGTGCCAAATGCATGCATCTTCCCTGCCAATAGCGTCCTTTGGGATCAGCATTGCCTCCAATCCCCCCAAAAGAGAACAGAGGCAGCAGCCAGGCTCTGCCTCTCCTTTGCTTTACCTTTAAAGCTCTGTTTGATCCAGTTGTAAAAGGTGTAAGAGGCTCCAGTAAGTCAGAGCATACGTCTGATTGATAGACCAATATGCAGAAATTATCCCTGTGAACCAGACATGTCTCTAATTATGCCCCGATACATTTCCTCCTCTGCCGCATTTGTCTGCCGTTTGCTGAGGAGCACCACGCAGGTGAGAGCGCGAGGCAGCAAGGTGAAGTTGTTCTAATCAGAGGACTGATTCCTGGGGATGTGAGGGAGGATATTCTTGAATCAATTACACCGACTTATTCCTAATCCCTGTCAATTTAGCCACACTCTCCATTTGCATTATCCTATTACTTCGGTACGAACTCCTAAAAAAACACATTTTCTTTCTCCCATAGGCTTCAACAGCAGGCAACGAGAGAAGCTACAGGAGGAGAGTGAAATCTATTAATGTTCACCTTGACAGCAGCTACAGAAACAAGGCATTTCCAAAATGAACTGTCTTTATGGTGCATTTATCTGCTTCCTGGGTTCAGCATTAAAACACCTACACTGTGAAACAGTCAATGTAACTATGGCAGCTTCTGAATACATTTACTCCTAAATAAATTTAAAAAACATACAAGTGAAATGAACAATCAGCTGGAAATAATTTAATACTCTGTATGTGACCTATCTTTCAAATGATTTTTTTAACTAAGACTGTCTGCACAGAGCCTACGGTAAAGTAAGTATGTTATGTCCTTACAGGTGGGGCAGCCAGCCAGCCGTACTTGTCTTCGGTACGGTTCATGTCGCGGTCAAAAGCGTAGAGCTGACAGTAGCGGAGGTGATCCATATCCACCAGGTTGAACTGCCGGCGGGCGTAGTGGTAACTCTGATTGTTCCCCACTCTGGGGAAATCCAGCCACTCAGGATGACCAAACTCATTCCCTGCAACACAGACAGCGTTATTAAAGAATGTACATTATGAAGGGAGGGGCACACAGTGTCTGTGAATTAGCATAGTCTATGGCGCCGCGCTATATCGGGTTCTTTTCGGGTTTCGTGCAATTTTTAATACGACAAGAAAGGGGGAGATCAAAGAGACCAGAGTTAGTGACAGTCTGCAGCCTCTTTATAACCCTAGCCGAGGTTAGTACCTTCCATATTAAAACACAACCACAAAGCTCTTGCAACATTTTCACCTACAGTGTGCAAACTGCAAACCCTCCTGTCACAGGGGAACCCGCTGTTTCATGAGTAAAACTTTAAAAAGGAGAAACGAACACAAGTAAAAACACTGCAAATAAATTCAATAACTTTTATCTGAGTTTGGCTTTTCAACAAATATATACCAACAAAAAGAGAATATATTTTATTTTTTTCCCATAAAAGAGAGAAAACCTCAAGTCAATGCTGGAAACTAGGAGAAACTGTGTGTATGAAAAAAGAGGGGATGCAAGAGAGGTCTCTTTATACACTTGTTGATCAAATCACTTGTATCAAAACATAATCTGAATGTTTGAATTACTGTACCACCTTACAACTGTCACATCACTGTGCTTTTAGTGTAACTACCCTAGAAGACAGTTGATTTCCTCCTATGTAAACATCTGACGGTTTCATTGATACAAACGGAGTTACACAGTTCTCATCTAAGACTGAATGCAGCAAAGTGCGGAAGAGTGGAGGAAACAACAGTCCTGTTGCTATGATGCTGTCATGCCAGGAGATGAGATAATGAATCCCTCATTGGATGTCACGACAACATCATAAAACAACAGCCGGGATAATTGAATTCCCAGTAGAGGAAGAAACACACAGACAAGAGACAGAGGGAGATGCATGGCAACAGAATAGAGATGTTTACTTGGTGCAAAAGCTCCTACATCCTTAAAAGAAAAAAGAAAAAAAAGAGAAACTCAGAGTGATGGGATGAAGTGGAACGGACAGAGAGTGACAGCAGATTCTAATGAAATGCATTATGTAGGTGTTAAAGAAGTACCCAACAATAAGGCACCGACTGCCAGCAGAACAAGCCCACTGCAGCATTTGCAGAGGAATTAGGGCAGGAAAGACATGCAGAAAGAGACGGCGGAGGGTGGGGGGGGAGTGAGAGTGAGAGTGAGAGTGAGAGTGAGAGAGACTTTTCTTGTGACATCTGCATGAATAACAAGCCTCCCACACAGCTGAACTTGAAATGTAAAGGAGAGAATTACACCTCAAACTTACAACACAGGCAGTTACAGGCGGACTTTCTTCCCTCCACTCCACCAGGAGGAATCAGTACACTACACCACACACATTGGGTGTGCATCTGTAATTCTCACATTAATATTTCATGTGCAATTAATCTAACCGAGGACAGGACACTCATGTACTTTCAGGCAGTTCATATGCTGTATTTAGTTGCAGACAATGTCCAACATTGTACATTGCATTGGCATGACATTAATTAAGTTGTTGTGCCAAAACAAGTCAAAGTTGGTTTCTACTGTATAATGGGTTATTCTTAATGTTTTTATTCTTCCACTTTCCAATCACAGATTTTGTAAGATTTTTTTTCATCATGATATACAGTAAGTTCACAAAATATGAGGCTGGAATAGTTAATTTAAGCATCTGAGGTGCTGGGATAATTAATAAGAACAACAAATGTTGTGACTGTGTTAGCAACAGGCAATGATATGAACACATCTGAAATACTGAAGTGTTGTGTTATGACAATGCCACAGCGTGGGTCAGAGAGTCAACAAAATCAATAGAGTTCTTCCTAATTGGAACATTAGTTTTTGTTTTCGAGATGTGTTGACCATTACATTTTTGGCACTTATTGTTGCGCTGGAGGCAGGGTCAAAGGATCACCACGATTGTTAGGTTTCTTACTCTCGGGAGTGTGAATCAACATTAAACCTCACACCAAAGTGGCTGTTAAATGGTCACACATCACAGCCAAGTTCTTTAAGATACCCTGCAGCTCACCCTACCTTATAGTCCCCATAATGATAAAGTCAAATAATCTTCCATAAAAATAAGAAATAAGAAAAAAAAAAAGAAGAAATTTTATTTATTTATTTTTTTTTGAATGCCATCGGCAAATCATGATCTGCAGCCAATCAATCGGGGCATTGCTAAAATATAGCATAGGGTACAGTATATCATAACTGATGCCTTGGATCCATATGGTGAGATCATTTTGATCCAATTTTATTGCATAAGATCGTACTGAAGCTCTGCTTCATCCTCCATCCCTAGAAATAGCCACTCTGCATTTTTACAGACTGAAAATTGCCTGCTCTGCGTGTGCTCAGCAAGTCAGAATGAGTTTATCCAACCCCACTGGAGCTTGGGTAAGGGCAGCAATGACGCTACTTTTCATCTACTTTTCTTCCCTGCTCTCTGGGTTCGCTCACCTGTGTCACCTTAGTGCTGAGAATGCTGCAATAGGGATCAACCGCCAGCCAGAGCGCATGGATCACAAGGCTATGTCGCCGAATGACAAGAGGACAGCAATATTATAACTGCTATTTCACGTATTCACCATGGACGAAGTGAAGAGTGTGAGGGACTCTGCAGTGTAATGTAGCCGTCTGCCCCTTCGCAGACCATTGCTGCTGCGTCCTTCCCTGAGAGATGAAGACAGCTACACACCTCTCGGCAGGACTGAAGACAATGTCTACTTGTCCCTCTCACACTGGTATACTGGTGAACCAGGTGAGTAAGCCCATCAGCAGTAAAGTTTTTCTAAAGGGCACCTCCATATCAGTTTTCATTCCCTCAGTGCCTAAAAAAATCTAGTCTAAATCTAGTGTGTGAAGGCGTCATGGTAGGAAACTCTTAAAGGTTAAAGCTCCCATTTTTGACAGAGGTGTTTTTTTTTTTTTTACTTGCATCCTCCCCAGCAGGGCAAATGAGCAATTTCACCACGGATGTTTTGGCCGCTGTGGGCTGTGTCGCTGCCCCAGGCACAGGTAGCAGATGACATATCTGGTAGGCATGACTGCCCTCAAGCAAAAAAGACAATGAAGTTCTCATGAGTGCTTCACAGCCACAAGGGGAACTGTCAAAAGTGTCAATCTTCCCAATCTCTCCATCTACACACCCTTGAGGGGGTGGGGAAGAAAAACACATTTCAAGCACCATCCTGAGCTGTCCAAATCATCCTCCCTCTCTACTTCACATCCATGCCACTAACACAGTCTGAACTAAAAATACAGTGAATTGTTTTATTATTTATACAGTATGTATTGAACTAAAGACCTTGATCTGGACAATACAATGTAATGTTGGATCTAAGCTAGCCCTGGACAATCGCCTCTTTGAACCCCAAACTCAGAAATGTGGAGATGAGTCAGGTGTCAGCATGGACAAGCTGCGGGCAAGTAGTGCAACAGGCAGTGGCCAGGAACACACTGGATGCATGGCGGCTATGGAGCTTGTTGATTTTTATTCTGGTGCAAATATTAACAGGTCAGTCTGGACACACTGTCAGCATAAAACACAGGACCTGCTCTACAGTCTCAGTGTCTCGCCAATTTTCCATATGCGTCTCAAATGTGTCCCAAAGAGGGAAGAGAAAAAGATCTGTTGGTTGGTAGTCATATTTATATCATACCAGCAATAATAATAAAACTTAAGTGGTATGAGTCTAGGCTGAATTTCAAATATGATGTAGACGTGAAAAAATACCTTTGATTGGAGACAGTGGCATCTTAGCAACATATTCTCTCAACAATGAATAAGAAATGTATATAATATGATAAGAATAGCCTACAACCTTCCAGTAAATGGCAAAACTATGTAGAGATAAAGAGCTGCAGCAGCAACAGAGACACAGCCAGCTGACACACAGGTAGTGTGTTCCCACTATAATACATACATGTATTGTGTGAGAGATGAAAATATCGATGCTTGCTACATGTTAATGATCTATATAATTTGGCCAGAGCAGACACGTCCCTCTCAGAAAATCACAGTGAATCAACATTAAACTTTACATGAAGGTGGCTGATAATTGCAGACATGGTCACTCACACATCACAATCACCAATCATATACACTCTTTAAAATAATCTGCAGCTCACCTACTACAGCCTCTCTCTCTCATCTAACTTTACTGTCTCTCTCTCACAGTCCCCATCACGATAAGGTAAAGTAAAATGGCCATAAAAATAAGAGGTGGATGCACAACAGCCAATCATGATCTGCGGCCCATCAATCGGTACATTTACCGTGAAAGGCTCTAGAGGTTCCCCTCTGAATGTAAACAGTTAACTGTTAGAGGTCAAAATTCATGAACATACAGTAACAAGTAACAATTTAAATTATGAGTCCTGTTGAAGGGATACAGTAAAGTCTCACAAATGAGTTAGCACTTTGACACTTCCAGATCACTCATTCTGAAGTTTATGGGTTCTTTTGAGTGGATTTATGGTTACGTGCCTTTAAAAAAGGTCTGTGCTTAACAATTTCTTGAGATATTTTCACATTTTATTATAACACAAAATATGTCTGCAAGTACCTTAGTCATGATTTCGTCAAGCTTTCATGTCTTCTACAAAAGGCTGGTGTCTAACAAGTGGCTGAATGAGACTACAGAGGTTGTCAAGGACGTTAGATGTCATCACAAAGCAGTCCATGTTGACAGCCTTGCTGTGTTTATACTCTTGCTTTTGCAACACTTTGGCTTAAAGCAACTCTTACCTTTCTGGTATATCATACAGCAAAAAAAAAAGTAACATCAACTCCCTGGCGCCCTTCCTGCGTGCGTTGGCAAGGTAACAGTAAACAGAAGAGGAAAGCGAGTGAAACGAGAACAAGGCAATGATGCCATGAATCTGATTCAGAGGCCTGGTTACTGTACAACCAGCACAGTCAAACACAACCCTGGTTTTAAAACTTAAACAGGGTCAGTGATGAGTTTTATAGTGTTCGATGGGAACGTTACTGGCAACTGGAAATGTACAAGATAAATTTACAGAGTAGAGTTCTCAACAGGCTGGGCCGGCCCGACCAACCTGACGGATGCAATGGTTCTGGCCTGGTTCTGGGTGAAAATATATAAATGACTGTTTTTTTGGCTAGCCACCATTAAGTATTACTGTAGTGGACAATAATCACACCAGGGAATAGTCTGAGGTTTACTTTCCCATGCTTGAACTGATCAGTGCATGCTTCGACGGTACAGCTGTACACATAACACAACACCGTCCAGAAACTCTGCGACCCGTTTTAGCTCAGGATGAAGCCTCAATCATTTGGACTGAATGTAAGGATTGGTCAGACTTTTCTCAGAACCATGTGAGAATAGAATATGGACATTGTAGTGTGCCATCAGCTTATTAATAGCATTTTATCTTAAGCAAAGAAAAGTGTAACATTTCTAGAAAAGTACTGTAAGTGTTGCTCTAATAATGTCTTGGTAGAATTAAGCACTAAATAAAACTTGAGTTGTTTAGTAGTAAGTTTAGTAGGGCTGCACTCATCTGTGGTACGGTTCAATTTAAGCCGAGCATTAATCGTATAAGTTCTACTAAACTTTGCTCCCTCATGTTACGAGTAGGGTCATCGCAATTTATGCATATACAATGCATATGTAATTCAGTGTAAGGAATGAGCCTGAGCCTGATAGGAGGGCTCCACGTGTTAACACAGAACTAGTAGAGTTATACAGTAATGGAAAATATACTGTGTGTATATTCTCGACCCACTTTAAAAGGCACCTAAGGAGCAAAGGATTGTGCTGAATGAAAGATGAATGAAATAGAAGACATGCTACAATGTGACATCCTTCTTTTATTTTACAAAGGAGTCACTGTAGTCTCTGGACTCAGGTAGCCTTCACATGATATCAAGACATGTCAAGAGGGAGCAATGGCATGAAAGAATACTCTCAAATGCTGCGATAGTGGCTCCTATCTTTAAGTAGCACCTAAGAATGATTACCTTAGGAATCTTATTCTCTAGGAGAGAAAAAAATCCACACTCAGACACTCTTTCACTGTCAGACATCAATATGTGAGGTTCAATGCATAATTTACTATTTTGGTGCATCAACTCTCAGCCTGGCTCGTCAACATCTACAGTACTTTTGAGCTCCTACATTTCCCAGAATGACTTTCAACACACCCAAGGGAAATGAGCTGTCTTACATCGCACTGTATTACATACAGTAGGCTATGTGTAGGTGGTGGGAATGAGAGCAGCCACAAAAGCATTGTAGACTTCTCTGGTGAGGAAAAAGTATGAAAAGGATCAGTGCAGTGGCATGTAATGCACAGTTCAGCCTGAGAAAAAGCCATTTAAGAAGCTGTTGTACTTCACACACGCCGCTGTCAACGCATCCATGAGGACTCCAGCTACAACTGGATTAAGCATTCAGATATGTGCCATGTGTTTGACAGCTGTGTCTATCCAGTTGTGTCCCAATTCTGAGTTTTCAGCGTGTTGTGCATTCATGTTGACAAAATGAAGCATTATCAGAGATCCAAGTATGCATATAAAATCTGCTGGGTTTGTGAGCTATATAAACTTGGATGTCCCAAAATGCAAGGCAAAAAAAAAAAGTACTGAATGTGTTTAAAAAGAAGCCATTTGCTTTCTCTTGAAATATAAGTGGTTGTATCAGTTTAGAGATAATCGCAGAAACAAAAGTATAAAGTTGAGGCTGCAATATTACATGAAAGTATACGAAGTCTGGATTCGGATCCAGCTCAGGATGTTTCAGCCAATGAGTGCATTGAGTAATCACTGATTAGCTCCTGTCGTGAGCAGTGGAATCAACTGATGCAGCACAGATTGAGCCTGTGGAGCTCTGCACACCTGTTTCACATGACATGACCAGGAGACATAGGTATTTATGGCACCTTTACAATCCAATTGTTGTTGCTTTAATAAACTCTTGATGTTTTTATCCGTTTGCTCTTGTTCGTTTCAATCACAGTGTGGCATGAATCAAAACAAAGCTCCACAACTGTTTTGTTGGTCCCACAGTGATGAAGGGTAATGTGACTTTGTTAAAGTTAAACTTTTTAATTTTACAGCCTTTCTCTGCTCAAAATGGCAACAATTTCCCCTTAGTCACACTGCAGAATAAGATGCCTGGTTCCATTTTGCTGTCTCATGCCTTCTGTCACTATTTACGCCAAATCAAGTCATGCTGCCAGTCTGAAGTGCTGCTCATGACCAACTGTTTACACTCGTGATCTTTCTGGAAGGACATAGATGAAGGCCTCAAGTACTGCTTAGCACACCGACACATGCTGCTGGTGATTGAAATCAATTTTATTTTGATTTGCCCCGCCCACAGGCCCATACAGTGCTGATGATGCAGATTACAGTAGATCACAGGAAAAGTCTGATAAATGTGCTACTTGTCAATCCATGTGGCTTTATGTTTACTACTCCATGTTTGTTTGTAATAAGTCGGAGCGAATGGATCATCTCTTCCCTTTGGTTCAGCGTGAGGAATTGAACTATAGCAGTAGGGCTAAATAATGAGCAACAGAGTTATACTATGCTCGCAAATCTTCAGTATGAGCCAGCCTGACCTGCACAAGTTAGGCCACCGCCACCACACAACAAAAATATCCCCGAATGCAAAGTATTTTGCCAATAATGCCTTTACGGTGTGGAAATGCTTAAAAGTATTGTTCACCCAAAACATAAATTTCACTCATTATCTACTCACCCTCATGTCGACTAAGGGCTAGGAGACGTTTCAGAGTTATCTGTGGCTTCTCTGAGTTACAGGGGGTCTCAGCATAGCAGTGCATGTCCATATAACGGTTGCAAATGGACACCGGCGGTCTTCGCCACAAAAAAACACACCAAAAAACGTTCCAAATACCTCCATGCTGCTCGTATGTAATGTCCGTCTTATTATTACTTATTTTCCCGGTTCAATTTGACGAACTGGGAAGAGGAGCTTCAAAAACAAGATGGTCATTACATATTACATACGAGCAGCATGGAGGTATTTGGATGTTTTTTGGTGTGTTTTTTTGTGACAAAGACTGCTGGTATCCATTTGCAACCGTTACATGGACATGCACTGCTACGCCGAGACCCCCTGTAACTCAGAGAAGCCACGGAGGACTCTGAAACGTCTCCCAGCCCTTAGTCGACATGACGGTGAGTAAATAATGAGTGAAATTTCATTTTTGGGTGAACTATTCCTTTAAGTGTGGACCTCTCCATTAATGAGCACTCGGCATTCAAGCTATTTTTTCTCATCCACTTGCTCTTGGAGAGTGTGTGTGTGTGTGTGGCACTGGGAGGCAGAGAGGGCACGCACACGTGCAGATACAAATACACACACATGGACAAAAACACATGAGAGAAAAAAAACATGATCTGCCTGCTAATTCCTATCCAAGACAGCAAGCCCAGATAAGGCCGGTGCTTCGATAAAAGCTTTTATGAGAGCTACACTTCATTAACAGTGTAAGTGCACCAACCTCTTTTGCCTGTATTTACTTTCAGTTTTCCAGTGTTATTATTTTATAAAGTCTAGTGGGGTTGATTGATTTCCAGCACAGGTTGATTCAGTAACCTGTGGAAGCCTTTGACTCTTCTTTTCATTTCAGCTTTAAAGAAACACATTGGACACACCTCCATTAGGTAATCATTTCCCACTCCACTACGATAACACAGTACTGTTCCTCCCATATGCCTGCATTAATGACCATGATAATCACCTTCCTCTGCCGGCTCACAGCTGAAATAAACCAGATAGCACACTCTGTACAGGAAAGAAATATGATGAATTTTTACCACAAATACACCCATCAATAAAATAGAAAAAAAAACATCATTTGTGCCTCATAATATATCAGGGGTACTGTTATCTGGAATAAAACACTGAGTGGAGTTTTTTGTATAATATATCATTCAAGGATTGTATTTGGAAATCACTGAAGGATAATTACTGCTTTCTGACTCCAATGACATCAGACAGGGGAGAAAATAGAGTCAGGCGATCAAAAGGGTTGTTAACAAGCAAACACTGTAGCCAGATTATCTAAACCACTTAATCTGGAGGGAACCTGCATTGCATACACATAGCCACAACAAGTATGGCTGGTCAGTTGACCTAGCAAGTGTACATGGAACATTTTGGCTTTGACACGTCTGGGCAAAAGAGGTTTGGTCACCCTATAATATACATACTATGTTGAGATTAGTTGTCAGCAATTAAGTTCTAAGTAAAACGTTGACATATGGTATACAATTATATTACTTTAGGAAATAAGGTTTTGCACCCAACCTACAGGGTGTGATACATAACTACAGGTCATTGGATGATGTTGGATGATGTTAAAGCTTAAATTTATAGTGGTTCCAATAATGATATGATTAATAGGGGGCAACCATGTTTACACAAGGTTGTGTCTGACAGCCTTTCAGCTGGCACATCCCATTACTCCTCTACACAGCCCTGCATCAGATAAGGGCCTGACAGTGACACAGTCCCCTCAGTAATTAGCAGCACAAGAAGAAGCCAAGGATCAATGTGTTTTCCATTGGAGGGATTCTGGCAAAGGAAGATCAATGAGGGAATCAGAGGGGCCAGGAAGGCAAGACTTGCACAAGGTTTTAGATGCAGTGCGAAAAAGAAAAATTAAGATGGAAATGCAAATAGACGGGTTGCAATGTATATTTGCACTTGCTGGATTGATCTCTTGTTGCTGGGTTAATGTACATTCCCAGTTTGCACATTAAACAAGCATCACTGGTGCAGGTACAGCAGGGATTGGTACATACGACCAAAGGCACAAGACTAAAAACCCGGTTAGCTCTCAGTGATATTATCTATTTAAAATGTATGAGGAGAAAGAACTGGTTTTCCATTCATTGTCCAGGGCCACTGCAAAATGGTTGCTCGTTGCATTGTAGCACTCCATGAATACAGAGTGCTGGATAAGTTTTTAGCTCAATAATTTACAGTGTAAATCTGCAAGGTTATCTTAAGTCTCTGTGAGCCCTGAGAGTCAGGAAGTGCGAGTGGTTCCATTCTGTCCCTGCCGATGAAATGATAAAACCACTGAAGCGTTTCATTACTGCCACGCCACTTGGTGCTTTAATGTCATTGACACTCCAACATCCCTTACAGTATCCATCTCTCAGCATCCCAAGTACGAATGCTCCCTCTGTCCTCTTGCTGTGTTGTGTTTGCTATTGGTCATGAGTAAATAAATGGGTTTTTCTGGGCTAGGCACTTCAAATTGATTTGCTTGCTCAAACAATTTGCTCTTGCTCAGCACTAGCTAAATGACTCTCCCATCATTGATCCATTGACACGGCATGTCATCTCTGATTCACTTGATTTTCTTTTTTTCTCTTTTCTCGAGCATTTCCCTAATGCTCGCCCACTCGATGGCCTAGGAGGAACTTTAGTGCGGCGTGTCTGTAGATTTTCAAACTTTCTTTTTTCTATACACAATGATTTTATACTCTTCAGAAAAAAAAGACTTTTAACTTTCATTTATTATTACTGTTATCAATAGATGATGGCACCATTCATTTAGTCAGCCAGACAGTCGTTCTCAAAAGAGAACAATTCCTTTTCCTGCCTCCTTAATACTGGTCTCCTTTCCATATCTCTGCTCTTCAAACCACTGAGGATTATTTGACAGAATGGGGTAAATTAAAGTTTGAAGTGTGACTTTGCCTTATTTGTCTCAGTAATTTTGCAGACTCCAATTTGACGAGACAGAGCAGATTTAGCTGTAATTGTTAGTGAGTAATCATTTTTGAAAAGGGAGGTTTTACAGTATACATCTTACTTAAGTACTGCTCCTGTTCTTTACAATGACTCTGTTAATACTAGTGAAGAGTTTGCCTTATTGTAAAATCTATGCCACAACATCTTGAAACTAAAAATGATGAATTACTTGATGCCTAAAATGTTTACATGAAAGTAAAAAAAAAAAAAAGGAAAAGGCACTGCTGTTTGTTCCAGTAAGGATCACGATCCTACCAAAATATTTGCAATAAGTCTTCTAGGTCCTCTTAAACCGGAATAACTGGGGGAGTGGAGGACACTCAAATATGTGATAGTTATCCATAAGCTCCTGCAGTAAAACTAGTAATAAAAGGCTTCCAGTCTGGACTGGGGCAAACTGCATCAGCAAGAGGAAGTATCTTTGATCTGGGGTTTAGAAACTGCTCACAGCCGCCAGGACAAGACTCAGTATCCCCATTAGGGGCAGATTTCATCAGGCAACGGGAGGCATGTTTCCCAGACAGGTGAAAAACTTGATAGTGATTTACATACAGTCCTACACACTCTCTGGTACGAATTCAAAGTGAATATAAATTCAGAATACAAGTATTTATAATTGAAACTTGAATCCTAAATCTCAATGCCCCTCATTTTAGCAGCTTTATTTTTCATCTATGCTCCAGGTTAATAGTAGCCTATGGAAATCTAGACGCACCCTAACGGCAGCAAATATATTTTCTCCGATTGAGCCGAGGTCTACTGGTCGTTGCCAGACTATACATTTTAATGATATAGTCTGGCTTGTCAGGCTAGGTTAATAGTACAAAAAGTAGAAAATACTGATCTGGACTATATGTTAGAATTTACAAGGTGTCCAGTAGAGGTGAGCTTAAACATACACTTAAACAACACAAAATTTGGATAGTGCATGGTGAAAGATAGACAAGATAGACAAGATCATCAACCACATGTTTTTGGAGAAATTACGATACCAGAATTCTGCTTCTGGTTCTGTTGTACATAAATGCATAATTAAATTTGGTAATGAAGAATGCTTATTCTGTATTTACTGTATATTACTTCTGTCAGTATTATGCCATTTTCTGTCCTACATATGTGAGAGCATAAATTAACTGT
Source organism: Decapterus maruadsi (assembly GCA_030347415.2). Classification (NCBI taxonomy): domain Eukaryota; kingdom Metazoa; phylum Chordata; class Actinopteri; order Carangiformes; family Carangidae; genus Decapterus; species Decapterus maruadsi. The sequence continues at coordinate 19,934,427 of CM064885.1, read as the reverse complement.
GCTGGACTTGGCTTCATGAACACAGTGAATTCTTTGTTGCATCCACTTTCATGCTCTTTAAGCCTGACTGAAGCATTTTGGTCTCCAAGAGAACAGTTCATCGACCATTTCGGGCCCCTTGTTAATGTAGTGCTGCATATATCAGCTTAAAATAAAAAAAATATCATTTTAATAGTGCATGTGTTTATGTGAGCAAATTCAAAAGATAATCGACTGACTATGTGAAATTGTCGTCAATCTTTTTGTATTTGGCCCTCACCATCAACTCCTCATGATTTCTGATGTTGCACTGATTGGGCTGAGAGTAAATGTGGCACAAAAAATCCATGGGTAAAGTACCAAAAGTACAGCCAAGTGTGCCTTTTAGCTATGCTTTAGCCAGAGAATCAGATATAATTATTATCAACTGTCCTTCAACTACCCACACGAGGTCAGTTCTCTGACATCTTGTTCATTATGAGCTGCCCTGCTATGATTGTCCATCGAGAACAGCTGCTTTGATTGTGCTTCTTCCCCCCACACACACATCGCTGCACTTCGCAGAAATTCACCAGGCGTTTTCACTCTTTTTCTTTTTTTTCCTCGAGTACGACTGGCCATCGCAGTGAATACCGAAGGGTGATAATGAATCCGGCACAGGCTTTGTGGAAAATCTTTTTGATTGTTTGGACCTGGAGCATGACCGGATCACCTAGTCACCAGGTGGAGCTAAAATGCTGTGAATCACAAGCGTAGCCTGTATTTACATTAAGCCGAGAGCAGCACACGGGAGGAAACACATTTCCTTCAACCAAGGTCAACTTCCACCGTCATTAATTATCACTTTATTATCTTTACCAGCAGGCCTCGATAAAGCCGGGCTGTGGCTCAGATGATGTGTGTGAAAATGAGGAGCATCTCAACAGTGACTGAGAATTGGATCCATTTGAAAAAACAGAACCTATCTGATCTTAGACAGCTTTTGTCCTGTATTTCACCATCAGCTCTGGAAAGTGAGTATTAATGTCAACCCCACTTCAAAAGGATCCTTTGATGCTTATCATCAGCCTTGACTCATTGGTGGTGAGCTATACTCCAGAGATATATGCCATGAAAGAAATATAACAAATCTAATAACTGGGCATTTTATCCCAAATGGAAAATAAGCAACAAGGACTACTAGCTTTTATAAACTGGAATATGTTAATTATAGCAAAAGGTAAAATCAGTTGTTCAGTCTTACCCTGAAGCTAAAACACACACGATGACATAATGATATGCACGGAAATAAATGACACAACGGCACAAAAAAGAAATAACACTGCTAACAGCAGCGCAAATGAACACAGGAGGGATAGCTTATCAATTAAATATTTATAGTAAGGCCTGTTTCTGCCCGTTGCCTGTGGAGGACTCTGATGGACAGGAAAATAAATGCGTGTTTATATCTGTTCAGTGAGCACTTAAGGATTGTTGTGTCTGCCTGAGGGGAGAAGTTTAAATTCAGGAAGAATACAGTCCATGAGAGGGATCTGAAATGATTCTCCTCATGCCTTTTAATAAAAAATGAGCCAAACAGAAGGACGCTGCCTTATAATTGTGACCTCTATCACCTCTTTAGAATTTCAATGACACCTGACCCACACACATGGTAGAATTAACAACATGGGCTCAGCAAAGTGCATGGTTGTGTGGTGGCATGACATGAAATGTAATTGGATTTATTGTATCACATTTGACACGATACATGATGGGAAAGCTGAATCAACATTGATATGCATATGTACATTGTAAGCATTTTATGTCTGAATTTTGAATTGGAATTTATGTCAATATGTATGTATGTAAATATACGATATCTGCCCTTCACTGGGCGGCATCAATTGCCTTTATTCTGTGTCATTGTTTTTAAATAATCTATTGACCAGAAAAAGGTGGATTTACTCAAAGGACTCTGAAATTTTTATATGCTAGGTGATTTAAATAATCATTTATCATTATGGATCAATAAACAAACAAATAAAATATCTTACTAAATGTTGGATAGCAGGGATGTTTAATTACTTCTAAATGACTGCTTTATTCTGGTGTACACTATAACTGATTGTTGTTGCAGCTGCAGGGTTAGGTTATCTGTTTTACATCAGAATGACTCACCCAGGAAGTTGAGGTAGCCTTCTCCACCCATGCCGTGAGTTAGGAGGCGAATCATCTTATGCAGCTGTATGCCGCGGTCAATGACGGGTGACATGGGAGCCAGGGAGCTCATGTTGGTGTACATCTCCTTGTCCATCAACCAGAAGGCCAGAGACTTATCCCCAACCAGAGCCTGGAACAGTGGAATATGCTCCATAATCCACACCGGCATGAGGCAGACTGTGTTGACTCTGCAATGTAGGATCATGTACAGAAGGGCTTACCTGATCATGACTTTCTGCATAGGCTATGCATTTTTCCCCATAGCGCCTGTTGGTCAGCGTGTAGACAATATTGCCCATGTCCCACTGCTCATCCTTTAACTCCTTCAGGATCTGCACAGTGACAGAGAGGGGTTATTGAAAAGGGGAATGATAGATGTGTAGCTGAGAGATCCAGTCGGGCTCTGACTGATGTTTGAACCTCTGTATTTCAGTTCTGGCAGTCTGTCTAGCTTTTTTAAGTTTTCTCTGGGTTACACTTCTTTCTCAGATCAATCTCTGTTTTGACATCTCTATATCCACACTGTGAGTTATGTCTACCTTTGAATGGCGGTAATGGAGTTTTTAATAACTTCACTACAGCCCATGGGTAGTAAGGCATCAGCTCTCCCCACCTGAGATAGGCAAGGTCAGAGCCTCTCATCCAAACGGAGGGATTCAACAATAAATCCAACCATGGAATCGGTGCCCTGTTGCTGGCCTGCCCACATGTGCACTTCCTGCCAAAAGAGTCATTTTCAGGGGTCAGAAAGACACAGGGGGCTCCCACAACATGCATTTTGAGCGCATCTGCCCTGCACCGACTGGCCCTAATCACTCACGGTTACACAAGCAAATAATAGCACAGGGCAGAGTAAAGATAACCACATGTACTGCAGAAAGCAGAGAGCAGATTTAATGAAGAGAGATGCCAGAAAGCCACACTATCAGTATCATCCCTGAATGTAAAAAAAAAAAAGAAAAAAAAAAGAAAAACTGAGTTTATGCCCTCTAAGAACCCTTGGTGATAGACATGCGGTCTGTGTGATTGGTTGGCAAGTCCAACACAGTGACAGGTTGAAGTCTGCTTGGTGGAATTGGTCATGACAGCTGATTGACATGTCAGGAAACCTTTATATTACTCTACAGAGCCATAATCCTCTGAGTAAAGAGAGTAAATTGTGCCGATCAATATGTCTGAGATGAACCGGCTGGTCCACCTAAATAGAGGCTTTGCCTCTCTATATATCACCATCTGTTCACATTCACTCTTCTTCACCTTAGCCTTGTGTGGCCATATTAGTCAGTGCCAGTGGCACCAGCAAATCTCATCGAGGCGCGTGAGGCGTCATCTGCATGTACAACAAATTCTCAGACCTTTTAACTCCCTGCGAGTTCAGTGTGCTGCCTCATATCCTCAACACAAGGCTTACCAGCAAGGCTTCTGTTAAACATCAAATCCAATCAGGCCTCTGATGCTCAGGAGCTTTCAAGACCTCGGAGAAAAAATCCTCCAACCTCTTAAATCACCTTTCAAATCGCAATTGAATGTTGTTTTCACCAACCGCTTGACACCAGGTCAAATTTTAAGTCCTGTGTAAATTAATTTTATTGATATCAAATATTCTTTGTGATAGTGTGAAAGAAAAAAAAAACTGTTTAATTTTTGGATTTGATTTGTTTGTGTTTTTGACTAACTGCTTAAGCATGTCATTTAAAAAAAATCAATCTTAATGACATTTCAAAAACAGATGCCTTCGCAGCTCAAAAATGCTGGAAAAAGAAAGAGCTGTGTGACAGTGTGGGTATGGGGGAATGTGTCTAGCTGTGTAAAGTGCTCTGGGACGAGAAAAGCTGCGTGTAGCCTGTGCTGTACACTGGTGATGAAAAAGTAGGACTGTAAATATTATGTTAAATTAATTATGAATAATATAAACCTACGGAATATGAGTAAAGGTTGAGAGATGGATTGAAGAAAAAACATCAGGTACATGGGGCAACATACACACAACCACTGTGTGAAAAATACTCTGAGTAGCTAATAAATTGCCTTCTCTGATAAAATTATATAATGTAAAGTTTAACACAAGCAGAAAATAAATACATCCTCTGAATGATGGTTTCTTTTTTCCACCTGTAGGCCTACCACAATATGAAAGCTAAACAACTCAATCTAAAGAATATACCCCAGAGATCATCCCGGCCGCCTCCACATCCACGTACAATCAGACACTTTACACTTACTTATGAATCATTACAATTCAATTCAAGCGCAAAACTGGTCTGGGAGCAATTAATCTGGGAGTGGGACTGTCGGAGCGGAGACAGGAGTGACTGGGTTGACGACTTCTCTACCACCAACTCACCCACATCAGCCCCGACCAGACGAGCTTCCTGGCACCACTGACACCCCACTTCATCAATGATAATGAGCAGTGCACAAATCTTACTTTACAAGCCCGCTGTCAGGCGCCAAACCAGAGTGCCCAGATTAATTAGGCAGAGCCGGAATAAAAATAAAAAAATCTATCCATGCAGGATGAGGTCATCTCACTGCCACGGACACACTGCGACTGATTCAAGAGCCTCTCTGCTACCATCTCACAGTGCTGGAAGGACTTGGAGGCACAGATGCCTATAGTGTAAATCTTGTTTTATTTATTTATTTATTTATTTTACATTTGGTGGCTGTCCCGAGCATCCCGCCTCTCCTGCCTTTACAAACACAGCCAGTGGAACTGTGTTTGCGTTGTGTTGCCATGGGGACATCCGCTCTTCACACATACATTGCCGCCCTCAGAGGTGAGCAGGGAATGAAAGATGCTCGGTGCTCAATCCCGTGGATCAACCTCATGCCTTCCTATCTTTATCTTTTCGCAGTTTTAGAAATTAATGAAGTTTCTGCCCACGCAAATGTGTCTGCCAGGAGCTGTGATGCATTCCTCAGCTCACTTCGCTGAGGAAGCGCACACCATCTCACCAGTTAAGACCGTGCAAGAGAGGCCTCACGGAGCAATTAGCTAATAAAATAAAGCAGGTTGAAGCTAAGATGTTTCACGGAGCTGAGGGCAACAGCTGGGGGGTGGGGGGTCACAGATAGTGGGAACCCTTTAAAGGCTGTGATGAAGCCACAGACATGTGAACGCAAACAAGCTGGAGTCCACTGTTGCTTGCGGCCGCCAGAATTTGTATTAAGTCATGTTAATTGAAAGTGTTTCCGGCGTGATGGACGGAGCAGTATAAGCACCAGAAATGGATCCCCTCCCCCACCCCCAACCACCCTGAAACTAACAAGGAGAGAGCTGTGCGAACTGATATTTTTCATTCAATTAAACGAAGGAACAGAAACAGAAAATCGGGACAATTGACTCAGAGGTCATTCAAGTTGAAGAGCTGCGAGAAGCAGAGGGATGCTGGAGAATTCTCTGCAACGCCTTCTCTTATCCAAGCTGTGACCAGCGAGCCCTCTACCTCCTCCGCCTCTAATTGTTTCAATTACATCTCAATCTATTGTAGCTGGAGGGAAGGGTGCTTGTTAAATTAGAGGGCTTTTGTAATATTATCCATTAGGAGTGACAGCATTTTATGGTCATAATCAGATCGAATCATCCAAACTTGTGCTCTGCGCCTTATCTCGTCCTCTCATTAGGATATCTTAATTTTTCACAGCCTGTTGGTCCTTACAGCCTTCTGCAGTCAGTAAATGAGTCATATCAGTCATGCTGAGGACGAAACACAGCGTGAGGCCCCCGCTCAAGAGAGATTCATTCGCGCACACATGTGAATCTATAAATAAGCTAACAGCACTGGTTGCCCCGTCTCTTTGTCTCTACTTCCTTCTGTTTCTTCCTTTCCTTTCCTGTCTCTCTGTATCGCCGTCCATCTTTCTGAACGCCTGCCCTCCCCGCTCCACGTCTCCCTCTCTGCAACACACACCTCACTGGAGGCACCACTTCAGTCCATTCAAATCCCTCCCTAATTGACACTCTGCGAGAAAAGGCAAGACGAGCCCTGAGTGCACTTCACTGGCTATACCAAGGCATGGCCATGTTCATGTGAATGCTCCCCTGCACAGAAATACATGAATTTCACCGCTCGCTTCCTCTCCTTCAACTTCACCATTCACGTGGCGTTTCATCAGGGAAGCAACAATTGAATTTAATTGGAAAATAAATAAATACAAAAAGAATCTAATGAATTTTGCATTGCAAGCAATATTGTTTGAAAAGTAAAAACAGCAGCAGCCTCTCCAGAGGCGTCCCGATGATAATCCTGTGAAAACTCTGGTTACCGTGGAGGAGGCTGCGTCTCAGCGGTACAGCACTGCCTGCCGCACAGCTAGTGCAAGAATCACTGAGGAAGGTCAAGTCTGGGACTCCCCCTCCCCCCCATCTCTCCCTCCCTCCGCCTCTCTGTTCTCCTCCCTCCATCTCTGCTACTGAGTAAAACCCACCGCTGCGAGAGACAGACTTGATTAACGATGCATAGACTTCCCCCATTGAGAAACACAAGAAACTGTAGCGCAGGAGGATGCATGCAGTGCTGAGGTCACACGCATGGCTTTGCTTTTTCACCAAAATATGAGCAAATATAACTTCCAGTGTGGGCTCATAGATATAATAAAATAAATAAATAAAAACACATAGCTTTACATGAATCTTGCAACGGATAACCTCTTTAGATATTCTGAAAACAGCTTCTTTTTTTTTGCCAAATATCAAACAAGAAAGCCTCTCTGCCTGACTAAACATGCACACACAAGTATGCACACTAAAACAGGACACAAAACAATCCACATTCACCAGCCAACCCAAACAGACAGAAACATCCCCGGGGATAACCTGCTGCCGCTCTGTTTCCCTACAAATGTACTTTCTAAAGTAATATTTGCTGATTTCATAAAAACACTTTGGCATACTGATGACGAATGGGTGGCATTTTTATTAATACAGACTTTGAAGAAAACACCAACGGGGCCAAGAAAATAAATTATGAGTTCAGTACTGATCCCAAGTACTGTAATTTTATCCAAGTTCTCCAGAGGAGGCAAACATTGCTCAAAAACAAGGAAATAAAGAATATAAAAAAAAAAAACTCAAGAGGACAAGTCTGAACATGTATAGTTGGGTGTTAGTGACATCATAACAGACGGGGAAAAAAAATATAGTTTGAGACGAAGAAATATGACATAACCTCCATTTATTTCTGGATTTATAGATGGATGGGAATGCACACACTTTCCCTGTGCTGCTTGGTTTCAGTTATGGACTTTCATACCTGATGGCTGCACAGTTATAAACAATGTTTTCCCATTGTGGGCCATTAAGTATTTTCACAGTGGCAGTTTGGGCTGAAGTGGCGAGCTAAAGGGTGCTTCAGCAGTTGTTGTGGAAGGGCAGAGAGTATTTGGTGCCCAGAATCTCTCATCCAGTCTGAAGCAGTGCTGGGCAGGACACCTCACTAAACAGTGTAATCATCTCTGCCAGCAATCATTAACAGCAGATATTTAATAATTCAGTCGCTTTTGTTACCATTTTTGTTATGATCCTACACTTTATCAGACTGAGATACAATGATCTAAAAATAAATTATTAATGATAATAATATTAATAATAATAATAAGTCCTATCACTGTCAACATGTCTCATAATTTTGATGACTTATTTTACATGCTAAACCTAAAATTGTCACTCATAACTTCTGAGACTTTTATGTAGAAATCAACCTACTGTGGGACTAATATACTGTAAATAGCAAAGTTTTTTTTTTTTCCCATTGGAAAAAGGCCTTTCAGTTCCATCATGTTCGCATAAAGTAAAATATTGCTAATTATAAATGTGATATAACAAGTAAATACAAAAAGCAAAGAGACTGTTTTCAGTTTTAACCTGAAGTCATGTTAAAATCATATTTATGTATAAAGCCATGAGGAGTTAACCGTAACTAGTGTTGTTAGAGAAATACAAATGTAGAAGGTAAATAAAACCAGCAATTTTTTACTATTATCTGCAAATCACACAGGATATCTTGCGATGTAAGTTAACAATTTCAGTTTCAATGTGACTCATCATTATCAGCACATGAAAAATGGAAAAAACAGGGTCTGCGCCTCTGCGGGTATGAAACGATTCCTTTTGTAAAGTCATAGAGCACTGAAGGCTGCTCGCTCGAGGTCTTTCCTTCAGTATGCATTTCTCTGGTTTTGTGTTAGAGTGTGCTGTGCACACATTAGTAACATTTTGTCTGGAGCAAAGAGCTCAACATGTTGCTGTACACCTTGACTAATGATAACCTTCATCAAACATGGAAGAACACTTAAAAACTCTAGGCAAGAAAAGTGCTGTACCCAAAACAGGCTGTACTTCTTAAATAAAGTTCACTCTACCGTCACCTAAAAATCATAGGAATCAGGTGAGGGAATACATTTCCAGATTATATTATATTTAAGCGTGTTTGGCCATTGGATGAAATGCTTTCATTTGAATTTAAAACAAACAATTTTATAAGCATATACATTATTTCAATATCAGTATTTAGCAGCTGACCATTACTGAAATCTATGTCTGTATTTACCCTGACAATGAGTGGAGGATGAGTATTTATTGTTGGCTGTTGCGCCTCTAATTTTCTGCTATTCATATCGTCTCGACTGGTAGGGAAAAATCAACAGAGCATTGAATTCAAACAGAAGAATAACCTCCGCTTTGACATCATTTAAAGCTGCCCCAAGGACAGATATTTCAGCCTGAATAATGAATCAAAGTGAAATGTAAAGGTGACTGTGAGCCTATTCAAATGCTCCACTTAAGAAAAAAAAAAAAACATCACAAAGGAAATTTCAGCCTGGATCAGTGACTAGATGACCTTCATGTTAACATTATTAAAGCTTGTCTTTCAAATGAAAACATACATCTATGTAAGAACTTAAGAATAATTACTCATCTAAGAAAAGGGTCATTATGAATAAGTCAAATGCTTCTAATTTCAATAAGAATTACGTCTCTGCCATCATTTATTCATAACTTTATGTTCCATGGGATAAATAATGACCTTCCCATTTGCACAGCAGGTAGGATTAAGTCAGAAAAGAAGAAAAATAAATTAGCACAGCTTTAGAAAAAGCTCAAAGACCTTTTTCAGTTTCACTCAAAAAAATAAAAACCCAGCTCAGGGTGAAAACAAACGACTCAAGTGCAGAGTTTCTTCCAAAATGGAGAGACTTTATGTTATTTTCTCCATAATAGCTAGCCTGACAAGCCAGACTATATCATTAAAATGTATAGTCTGGCAACGACCGGTAGACCTCGGCTCAATCCAGGGGGCGGGATGAAGGCTGTCTTTCAAACTGCCTCTGCACAATAGGGTAGCGCTATACGACCAATCAGAGCCAAGAGCAGGATGACGTTAGCCTGACAAGCCAATTAAAATGTATGTCGTCATCGCGTTAAGCCCGCCCAACAACTCTTTAAACAGATAGAGTGCTGTGATTGGTGAACACAATCGGTGATCGGAGACTCAAAAAGTTCCTATGGCTCGTTTCTAGACCCACTTACGGAGCAAATAGTATATTTGCTGCCGCTAGGGTGCGTCTAGGTTTCTAGGCTACATAATAGCCAGAGGAATCCAAAAAACTCAAGTGCATTATGGTTGTCGATCATTATATTTTTCTTGGAAATGCAATAGTGTTATATTCAGATGTCTTCGTGAATTCTAACTGTTTATAACATCACTTAATGAGAAGGTCCTATGACACTGCAGATTCCTGTTATATAGCAGTATTTTCAGTGTGAAAGAAGCACCTCTAAGAGCATATTTGATTGAAATAATTTAAAATAAAAGTAGAATTAAAAGAAAGAAACAATAAAAAGTAGAGTAGTTCAGGCGGTTGGCCACTTTGTTGAATTACAGTAAGAATGCTGAGAGTTGATGCTGGATAAAGGACCTTTTTAATGCACCTTTGGCCAAAGGGACAATAACATCTCCTGGACTTCATAAGATGAAACTGAGCAGAAAGTGGATTACTCTCCTCCTTTTCTTCCTTCAAAATCCTCCAGTTTCAACAAGCTTTGTCATGTCTTGTTTTTGTTTCTGATAACCTGTTCCTGGTAGCAGGCTACTAGGGCTTTGGTGTGAGCAAGGTCAGAGGCCTCCCCGGAAAGGTCAGTTTTCCTGTAATAAGCCAGCTAAGGCCTTGTCATCTGCATAATGCACTCAAAATATCAACTGTGCAAACTGATTTGTAAATAAAGACAAAAAGCAAGGGTGAAAAACGCACTACCTTGTGGGCAGCCTGTGCTTATGTCGAGCACTTCATTAACACAAACCCTCTGAGGGTTGAATGACAGAAAATCTCTGATCCAGAGAATAAGGCCCAATTCCGATTCTCCCCTTAGCCCTCGCCCTTGGCCCTAACCCTTCGTTTTGCGCGTTCACGTGAAGAGGTAGGGCTGTCCCAATGCTCATTCCGCCGAGGGTTAGGGGGAAGTGGTAGGGCTATCTGGCCCTCGAAACGGAGATTTTTCAGGGGCACACTACAAACCGAGGGCTATGACCGAGGGCTGTGAAGTTTCCCAGAATGCATCTTGCGGCAACCGGCAGCTGTTTTATTTATCACCGTAGCGCTGTTATAACGTCATTTTGTTAAGTTTTAATATCTTTTCATGCGAGAAAGTAGCTAATTAGACCCCCAATGTGCGGTCGGTTTATCCAAATGATGGCTGTTTAGACGTTTTTTCGGAGAAGTGAAGCTCCGCGGTGGAGCCTCCACCTGTGGAGCAGATCAAAGACACCACCCCGTCCGGAGGGCTTGTCAGTTCCCGACGTAACACCGGTAGAAAAGACTGTCGCTAATTAATTTACTCGCAGGTTTTTAACGGTTTTCCGCCGGGTAGTTACATTCTTTTTAAGAGATAAATGCTGGTCTCATTGAAGAAATGTAACAATTGTGGCAATCGCATTAGTTTGTTTGAATTAAATTCATGTGTGTTTTGGATGCAGGAGCAGCGCTGCCTGCGCCTCTAGAGCCTATGTACAGAAATCACCACATTTACATCAATAAATAAATGTTTTACCATGAACCGGTCAGTCTTGATTAACTGTTATTTTATTTTATTAAGTCAGCGTGGTTTTGAATATAGGATTTGTGTCAAAAGCTTGTCATGTCTGCTCGCCAGCAGAGACTACTGATGACGTATGGCCGCTGAAGTGGTGTCCCAATTCGTATGGGTTGACTTTCTACCCCTACCCCTTGTAGCTCCGTTTCAAGGGCAAGGGTTAAGGGCTAGGGGTAGGGCTAGGGCTAGGGGTAGGGATGAAAAATAGAATCGGAATTGGGCCTTAGACCCTTATCAACATTGAGGTCTGCCAGCCTTTTCAAAAGGATATGTAGCTTCACAAAGTTGAAAAGCTCCAAATACGACCCTGACATATCCTTTAGGAAACGTGTGCCATTTTTGTGACTGAATTCAGCAGAGTTAGTGCAGCACCATCCGTGCCTCTGTGGGAGATTTACCAGAATCCTCTTCATTGTTTTGCAAAGTAAGGAGGTTAAGACAATTGGCTGAAAATATCCAGGCTTATCAACACCCAGCTTTTTTGGTATAGACCTGACTGTTGACTGTTCCAAACTGTGGGTACTCCTGTGACGAACAGTGAATTAAATAGCCTGGAAAAGACCCCTTTAAGTTGAGGAAGACAGTCTTTAAGTAGACAAGTTTTCAGGCAGTCTGGACCAGGGGCCTTATTTGGTCATAGTTTCATGAGACGTTTAGCAAGACCAGTGATAACTATTGATGAGCCTGCATATTGACAGTGTTATCCATAACATCATATCTATAGAAGAATTTTTTTTACTGTTGTTTAAAAAGCAATTATCATTTTTACTGGTTTTGTCCATTAAGGTACTTAAACCTGCCCAAGACTGTTCTATACTATTTTCTTTTTGTATTCAGTTTTTGCTTTATGTTCCCTCTCAGATGCCTTCTTTTCTCCTGCATTAATTCCAGGTTGCAAGAACAGAAGGCAGCCTTTTTTCATTAAGGCATTTTTTTCAATTGTTTTGTAACCCAGGGTTTTTATTGTTTAGGAATATTTTCACAGTCTTTGTTTCAGACACACAGTACTCACAGATTTTGAAGGGTGTTTGTGAGTTCATCTCCATCCAGACAGGTTTCGAAGAAGATGTCCCAGTTTGTGTCATCAAAATAATGTCAAAGTTGTTCTTTATTACTATCTGACTACACTTGTATTTCCTTGATAGCTGGTTTAATTCTTTTGACCACAGCAAAAGATGAATTACGTTATGGTCTGACTTTCCAAGATGCAGTCTACATACCCTAACCCTAAGTGTCAGGGATGTTGCCATAGTAACGGTCAAATGTCTACTTCAGACATGTGGGACAGCTGACGTATTGTTAAACAGTAGGCAAGTGGTCAGACAGATTACAGGAATTGAAGTCCCCGAGGACAAAGAGGGGCTGGTCAGCCGAGCAGGCAAGAGCCTTGTTATAGCTCTCAGCTATTCTCTCCCCTGCTGCTTCGTCATTCGGTCCGGTGTAAGCGAGAATGATGGTGATCTGACCGAACTCCCACGGGAACTAAAAAGGTCTGAAGGATACCTTTAGTATCTCACAGTCTGGTGTGCATTCTTCTTGCTCCCTTACGTGATATTGTGTGGCCCAGCTGTTATCCACAAACAAACACAATATCCACATACAACAGATTTATGAGTGCTTCACTGGTTCCAGTCAGCTCAAAGGTGGCGTTTCGTGACAGACTAGGAGTTTCATGATGGTCTTGAAGTAATGTTTCTCTCAGTCACACAATGTTACTCTGAATGTTACAGTCGTGCTCGGCTCTTAACATACGTTCATCCTTGTTGCTTACTGAGCAAACATTTGAAAGAATGAGCAAACATTTGAAAGAATGTTTGCTCAACAGTTGAAGAGGGAGCAGATGGTCTCAGGTGTACAGTAGGTCAGGAGGTTTTGCCAGTTTACCAGGCAGTTCCCAGGCACAAACATAGATAGGCAAAATAGTAGCCACAGTGAAGCGATTTTCATCGTGGTGATGAATTGCAAATTGCAAAAACGCTTTGTGACATCCACATCAGACAAAAGAACTGCTTAAATAAGCGTTAAAAACTGAGCTAAAAACACAAACGAACCAAACGGTGGGTGCGGAGTCAGCGGTTGGCCGTTCCCCCGGAAGTCATTTTACATAAATTTGTTAAGAAGCAAAGTTTGTATAGAGTGTGTGACCAAAAATATATATTGTGATATAAATACTTCATTATATAATGCAATCTAATACAAAACAATATTGAGTTGCAGTAAATAAATGCCTCCATGACAATCAATAAAAACGGAAGATTATAGCCTTTATCCCAGGACTATTTTGTTCTATAGATTATTCTATTATAAGGATGTGTGGTTTTTCTTATTCTTGTGTTAATTGTATCAGTATAAACAATTTGAGAAACAAGTCAATCCTTTAAACTGTCAAAGGAATATAAAAGCATTTTTTGCATAATGGTGCCCTTTCTCTCGGTGCAGGTTGCATCATGTTGCTTGGTTCATCGACACTCTTTGTCCATTAAGGTTACAGCAAAGCAAAAGAGTGTGGCAGTATCTCCAGGAAAATAATGTCACTATATTGCTTCACAAGTTTTACACTTAGTTTCTCGAAAGGCTCAAAGCTTAGGACAAAGCTCAGCTGTAATATACAGTACCACAAGAGTGCTTAATGCCTCCTAACATGCCCTGTCACTGCCTTTGTCTCTCACCCCTGTTTTGAAAACAAACGCTTTTCACTTTCCTCCGTATTTGTGGTTTACTGTTTCTGTGAGAGCTCAGGCCCACAGTGTGTGTAAAAGTTGCTGGGGAGATTAAAAAGAAGTGAATCATCTTACCTGAATCCACTTGTCAGGAATAGCCATAGCCAGTCGGTAATCAAAACCAAGTCCTCCCTCCTCCACTGCTCTGCAGAGAGCAGGCATCCCTGACACATCCTGCGGAGAAGTCACACTATTTCATATCACATTTTCTCTTGGTGTGCACAGGTTTCTTTCCCAGAAGTCAGCCAAGATCACATCAATGCCACTCCACAGCTCACATATTAAGGGCTAAAAATCCTATACCACAGGCCAAAAAAGAGTGACATCCCATTTCCTTTTGCATTACTTCTTAATTACACCAATGAATTCCTAAGTAAGCTATGCCTAACTAATAAGTGTTTTTAATTAATAATAGCTGTGGGCAGTGTCATTGCAAAGTGAGCGGATGCTGACGGTGTGAGTCGTGCTGGTGTTTTTTTTTTTTACCTCCGCAACAGTGATGCAGTCAGGATAAAGGGTATGAAGAATGTGATTGGCAAGCATCAGGTAAACCAGAGATTCTTCGTCCACCTGAAGGCCAAAGTACTCGCTGTAGTCCCCTGAGAAGGCTGTGCCTGAGGAGTAAACACCCACACAGTCAAGTCATGTCGTCATGTTTTTCTACAAATTTTCTAAAATCCTCCTGCTACTGTTTCACCGCATATACTTCTGAGCTACAGTAATATAGACATAAATACAGTTTTATTTAAAGCACATTTTTAGGTTCATTTGGGTTAGAAATTGCCTGATCACAAATACATAAACTACAGATGCTCCTGTAAGATATCCAGAAATTCATAACATAATAAGTATGGCGAGTGAAAATGATTGTGTGGACTTTAATTAAATTTTTTTTTTTTTTTTAAGTATATTTTTTTGGCGTTTTATGCCTTTATTTGATAGATTAGTAGACTTTGAATTTGCCCGATGCGGGAAAATTTTCATTTGTTTTAAAATTTTCATTTGTTTTTATTTTTTGGCCATAGATGTAGATGTATTGGCAAAGTTATCCTTAATGTACATTTGCGTGTCTGATATAAAAGATTCTAAAATTGTATTTCTGTGTCGGTGTGTGTGATACTTTAGGAAGTTTGGAACATTTTCTGTTCGTCTCACCAAAATGCACTGTGTGCATCAAAGATGAAATTGTTGTTTAATAATAGGCAACTCATTGAAGAATTGATAAAATAGCCAATCAGGCCACATTGTGTTAAGAAAAATTACCAACGTCTCTCTCCACACACTTCACTCAGGAGAATGACCTCATTTGAAACACTGCTGAGGAACATGTTTTGTCAACTAATCAGACTGCAGTATAGAGAGTATTCTGCTTGCAAGTACCTCTCTTTCATTGTCATGTGTAGATTCAAGTTTTGCTATTATCTTCAATTTGTTGATTTTGAAATTTGCTTTGTACATTAAAAAAATCCTCCACATGAGGGTGTGCTAGGCCAGACTCTCATACAGGCCTTATTCCATAAGTCCCTCTGGAGTCTGAGTCCCAAACGGCATTATGGGTTTCGGAGAAGCCGGAGGAGGATGATATGCTTAACACACTCTACACATTCCTGAATTTTGAGATGCAGACAAACCAGTCTTACCGAGGCCATGGTGGTGATACAGCATGGACGTAACACCGTCAAATCTGAAGCCGTCAAAGCGGTACTCCTCCATCCACCAGCGCAGGTTTGACAGTAAGAACCTCAGCACTTCCCAGCTGGTAAAACACACAGACAGGCACACAGACACACATGCACACACTTTCAAGGTCAGATAAACAAGAAGCTGTGAATTATACACACATCTCATCATGCACTTTAGGCAGCAGAGATTAATTTTCACCGCTACAGGACATTCACATTTTGATAACCAAAGCTCCATTATGTCGGAGATGGAGTGTCGGTGACAGGAGATGGTGTTTTCATTAACGCCACAGTGCAGGAGATGCTGTCTTTCACATATCCAGTTGTCAGGATGAGAAATCAGCAGCTCACAATACATAATATGAAAAGTTTTCTGATTACTATCAGACCACTTGCATGACTACTGAGCAAGTATTTAGTATAGCCAGGACCATCCCTCGGTATTTCAACTGATAGGATTTCATGCTACACTTGGGTAAACAAACATCATGCAGGGGAATTGAGTTTCCTCTCCTTAGGAGGAGATAAAGCACACACTACTATTCTCTTTGGCTTCGATTGTCAACATATGAGATCTTTTTGTCCTAAAAGCAATGGGATAAATATCCCTGAAAACAAATTGATGAAACCGCCAAACCATGTAAATATGAAAGTGTAACTTATGGTTGTTTTTTGTTGGCCATGTTGCCATATAGCCTAAAGCATGCAAATGCTCTGTGTTCCTGCTGGTGGAGGCTGGAGGAGGTGGATTCCATAAATGGCCCCAGTCCCCGCTCCTGACTGAGTGATGCGAGAGTCCTCTGGATCTGAACAGCCACTCAAGGCAAAATACACTACGCATCTCACCTCTTCCCAATCAGCGGTGCGTTGCCATGGAGATGTCAGTTAAAACTCGTGATTCGGTGGTCTAGCCTATGCAGCCCGCGTAATGAGCATCAAATGAAATGTTGTACACACGGATGCTGCGCTGGAAAGCAGCAGCAAAGCGACAAGGATGTGAGACGAATGACACATCCACGCCACTGATTAAATGTGAGCTGCTCTGCCTCTGCTTCGGCTGAGATTCACAACTCAGATGCTCCGTGTCCTCATCTCCAACAATACTTTTAATGATATGTGTCTGGGGTCCCTGTAAATAACTGCACTTATGAACCCTGTTTTTTTTGTTGTTGTTTTTTTTTTGGAGAAATTGGGAGTACACGGGTGACCTTTCCTCACCAAAAGTTTCACGAAATATCAGTTGACCTCCAGAGCTTCACGCCAACCTCTACAGACAGTTTGTTCGGTTGTGTTAACATAATACTATAATTAACTGCACTCATTGGCTGGCAGCACGGCAGACCCTGGCCCCTCTTTTACATACCCTGGAGAGCCTGTGTGTATAGCGTCTTATTATGGTTTTGTCAGGATTGAGAAAAAGTTAATAAACATAACAGTCATTTGAAAGAAGAACTACAGCTCCTGTGAATTTTTATCATCACTGCAGCATGCATATTATTTGCCATCAAAGCGGTGTCATTTTTTTCTTCTCTGCAAATGTTTATGTGGTAACTGCAATGCATTGTTGCTTTATTTGTATGATGTTTTGCAATAAAAATAACCCATAAACACATTTTCTTGTAATATTAAACACGCCTCCTTCATCTAAGGCCTGCATGTTATCCATTCACAACTGAAGGAATGGTGTTTATGCCTGATCAAGGGGGCAATTTATGTGGCACATTTTATTTGCAATGCTCGGGATTTTTATTTCTGCTAAGTGCATTGAATGCCCTCTGTGTATGATACTGTGCAATACAAATACATTGCCTTGCCTTGGGATAGAAGACAAAGTTCTTTGTTTGCATCGTAATGGTGTATAATCTGACTAATGTTTTGTCACCAGAGGTTATTCTAGTATTACGTACTGAAAGTGCATGTGCTTGTGTGTCAAGTTTGTAAAGCCTCACATGCATTCACGAAAGACACTAAAAACAGAAACATTTAAATATTTACCATCTCTGTCTAGACATAGAGTGAACCAAAGATCTATTTTCTGCCAGATATACTGGATTAATTTTTAGCCTCTTTCATTATTGACGATATAAATGCCTTATTAAAGGAGGTTTTTCGCATTTCTCAAAGCTGACTTGCCGTCAGTTTGCTACATCTACAGTTGGAGGTTAAAAAACTGGTTCTGAATTACAAAAGTTTGATCTGAACTCCCTTTGTTTTTTTTTCCACCAGTTGTGACACCACACTGTGGGGCAGTTCAACAGTTTTTTGCTTGAATGATGCAATTTCATCATGTCAAAAAGTTGGTGAAGCAGTGAGTCCCACATTCATGCTTCAACAACGCTTCAATAACATCTCAAACTGCGAAAATCCATCCAAAAACCAGACAATTCTTGTTCTCAGAGATACCTCCTCTTTAAGGCATATTGATTGAACTTCTGAATGTTGCAACACTGAATTCTGGAGATTACATCCTTGATGGTGAGAGACAAAATCCCACATTTTTTTTTGCCAAGTAAGCCATGACACAAAAGATATTTAAATGCGTTGCCCCCTGTGCTCCATTCCTCAGGGATGACCAAACCTGGCACTGTTTGACAGGTGTGAGGCTGCATGTTACATCTGCGCTTCCTCCTTCCCTTGAGGAGGTGCACAAGGGAGCCTAGTATGATCCGATATAGCAGCCTGGCTGGGTGGTCACGCAGACCCTGTGATAAATAGATTAGGTCCTCCACACCACTGCGCAGAGCCAACAAAGGCTCAGACACAATGTATCCCCACGGGATGGAGATAATAGCCTGTGAGAGCCAGAGGCCCAAGATGAAACCATACTGCCACATTAGGACCCACAATGCCATTCATCATGAAGTCCAATTACAGTAAGAAAGTTAGATCTCTATACTCGATGCAATACACCTCTTATCTATGCAGTTCAATGAAGTTATCATTCAGTCTGCAGTGTTAATACAAACGCAAATTGCATATTACACTGTTCTCATGCTAAAGCTTAGCAATGACAGTGAAACCTGGTTAGGGAGCACTAATAGAGTAAAGCTCTAACATCGCTGCTTGTATGATAAGGTAATCTATCATATGTGATGTTGTTTTACCTGCAAGTGCATTTCGCTATTGAAGGAACGACAAGTCCTGGCAACTGGGAAAGATCACAATGACCGTCTGACTAGGGCCATTACAAAGACTGAAATAGAAACAGCGGTGCGCAGATTAAAAACAAATTACAAACCTGGCAGTGACAGCAGTGCACAGTGCTACAAAGCATTCCGAGACTAAGCTGTTACTTGAGCAGGATGGTAACTCCCACCATCCTAGACGAAAGATGTATTATCAGTGGGGGAGGAATGAGAGCTATATACTCAGATCATATATCTATATTTACACTGTATATAGATTATAAATTGCATACCTTGATTAGTGTAAAAATTAAGTTATATTGAGTTTTTGGATGATATAATAGAAGATCTGACTGGAAAACTGGATTTTCTCTCAAGTGCTTGAGAAATTTGGACTAAATGGCAAGACTATCCAGGGTATTTAAAAAATAAAAAAACTCTAACCGCAAGGATAAAAATAAATTGCAGCTTGACTGATAGTATAATATTGGAACAGTCTACCAGGCATGGTTGCTGTCTTTCGCCGACTTTAGTCACAATTTCTTAGAGCCTCTGGCAGAAGCTGCTAGGCAGAATAAAGATCTTAAAGGGGTAAAAGGTCAGGAATGAAGAACATCATCAGGCTTCAGAGGAGCCAGACATAAACCCCTGTGTTGGTCAATCAGCTTGGGATGTTTGGCTTTTGGAAATAAATTGAAGTTGGATATTTTACTTGCCAACCACAACTAATTAACAAAAATGCTGTACAATTTTACTCTGCGGTTCTAAAACAAGAGGAATCAATAGGTTGCATAGGGCCAACTACTGTAGTATATGAAGGTGTTCCAGTACCTGAGGTGAACTGCAATATTAGACCAATTACAAGTGCACTAATCACTAATAAAGCAAATTGAAAAACACTATATGTCATGTACAGGGGCTGGGAATTCAAAGCCTCATTGGAGCAAATCTGTAACTAAAGACTTGCTCTAACATTTAGATGCTGTCACTCGATTGACATTGATCAGGGACAGAGCGACTTCTTTGATGGATAGCTTATATCCATATATATCCATATACAGTATATGTTATTGATGATGTTACTGAAGCTTATGGATATAAACTATCCATCAATTTCAGAGGTTCAATCCATGGATTCCACATGCTTTAACAGTATTATGTACTGTGACAAAAGAGGGTAATGTAATAGCTTTCCAGCAGATGCAACAAAACTATGCATTAAACAACAACAGTTAGCCATGGCTGTTTAATGCAGTTTTGCTCTGAATGATATTTGAAATTACAGGCGTTTTATGAATATATAACTGAGCACCAAGGGATCTTAGCTAAAATGGGATAATTTTAAACATAATTTGCTTTTACAATATGAAGAAACACAGAAAAATATAAACATCATTATCAGAATCTAAAAGAGAGTGTAGGGAATATCAACACTTTATGTAAAGAGGAGGGTGAGGTGGTGGGTAGAGGAATTTGATATTAACATCTCAAAACCTGGAATAGTTACTTATTTCAGGGTTCAGATGAAATGGTCAAGGACCCAGAGCCCACTTTGAAACATCACAGATTAGGAAATATATATATAGATGGGGTAATTGGTCGAAAAAACTTTAACTGTATGTACAAGGGTGGGAAATTCAAATCAGTCCCCTAACTAAAGACTTGATTGACGTCAGAACTGACATAAAAACTGCAGCTTAATCTGGTGACAATGGAAACGTTTAAAAAACACATTTTGAAAGTGGGCTTCAAACAACAGACATGTTTTACATCTGCTCCTTATGCCTCCAGGTAATCTTGACTGTGATGCATATGATGTTCTGTTGTGGGCAGAACATATACTGAAACATGCTGCGTTGCCAGAAGTCAATTTTGCATAAGGCACCATGGCAACTTGTCATGATGGCAGGGAGAAAAACTTGAGTCCCTGTTTCCACAGCTTCACAGGTAAGATGCATATAAGAGAACATAAATTCAAGAAGCTGACAGGTCACACAAGAAGTGTGATGCTGAAACAATGATGCCAGACAGCGCCGCGATGGATAGTGTGCGTTTGCTGGACGAAAAAGAACAAATAAGGTGCCTCATTTAACACCTCAAACTTTTCTCCAATCCCTACAGCCATTAATGCATCCTGGTCAGAGATATTGACAGGTGTGACACCTGCTATAAATTCACATTTCTTGGTTGAGGCTTTGTTTTTTTCATTTATTTATTTATATATATCACTTTTTCGATTGTTGGATTATTCATTCATCTTGTGAAGGCATTAAATACACATGAGCGCAGCAGATTACTGAAGGACACGACTTTCTGATGTTGTATAATATATTTTCAATCACTTTTGTGACTAAAAGGGAGAAATTCTAATCATGTCTAGTTGTCATGTACCTTTTCATAAAGTAAGCGGCAGTCCAATAAAACATAGTCAGCATTGTGTGCCTGAAAAAACGCAAACGTGTGCTCTGCACCGGACATGTGTAACAAATACGCATTCATACTTTGTACCACATTGTTAAGCAGCCTTTCAGACAGTCTGGTGATGCTGGCTGCCTTGCAGGGTAAACTCTCATCTTGCTGTCTGACAGACTGTCCCTGTATTGCTGTGCTTTGTGTCAGATATCTGCCATTTGTCTGGCATTCCTTAGGCTGCCTGGCAGCTCGCTGCTCTTGCTTGGCATCCTGGGAGGGATATTCTGCCGCCTGAGAGACTGTTTGTATGTTTAGCAACCTGTAATTAGTATCACCTTGTTCTTGCAGCCTTTCAGGAATCAATTGCAGTCTGGCAGGCCAATTCTGCCCTGTAGGAGTTTTCTCCAATGGGCCATATTTTAGTAGAGGCAGGATATCTCTGTAGGTGTATGTTCTCATGTATAATCACTGAAATGACTTAAATGGTATGACCATTCTGGCAAAGCAAAGATAAGGCAAATTAAAGGCATTCCTCCAAAATCACAGTTGTACAGTTAGCTAGCTGGCTGGCTAACATCATCATCATCATGTCTTGCAGTGTGCTAACCTCTCTGGCTTGGTTGATTACAAAAACAGGTGGGTAGCCAGCCTTGGGGACTGAGGGAGCCTTACAGGCTTTACTGAGGAGGAGCAGGAGAGGAGGACTGAGCAACAACAGGCACAACTTTGTTACCGCTTTATAGCATGATATTCCAGACCAGCTGCACCGTTTGATAGATCAGTGTTGATGGAAATGAAAAATCCATCAGCAAAATATTGCAAAACTTTGCAATCTTGTACTGAGTGAGTGAGTGAGTGAGTAGTGTCTCATGTGAAAGAGAAACACTGACATTGAGTATGACTGCCTTAATTTAGGCTCTTTGCTGACATCTCTTGTTACTGAAAAATGGATCACTATACTGTATACGTTTATTGATTAATCATAATCCAATTTACACAATCTTTCCACTGATGAAATGACTCTGGTCTACAAGACAGTTTACAATCTCTTGAGCAAAGGGGAACTATGCAAGTCTGGTTGCCATTTCGCAGTTTTGGTCCCTATTTTCTCTACACAGCTCAGTACATGTTTCTCACAAGACGAGATCTGGGACCTCCAGGTTGGAGGTGTCGGCCAAGAGATGCCGGGGGGAAGGCAGAGACAAGTCGTTTAACCATCACAATTACTCCAAAACTGTTTAATTAAGGTGCAAATCTTGCACAAACAAAACTGAAGAACATATTACTGCAACACATTTGATTTCTATTTATTTGCCAGAGTTTTTTAGGAGGCTGAGGGGCATGAGAGCAGCTAGGTTCCTCCCTCGTGGAAGCACTACAGGCAGCTCCAACCAGCCGCCATGTGCACCTGCAGCTAAGCTGAGCTCATTAGCTGAAGCTCACCAGAGGGGAAAAAACTGCTTTTCCACTCGCTGTGTGACTTGATGGGGCAGGGAGAACATCTAATGGGTGCAAAATACGGAAATTACTGAATCTGGACACAGCTGACTTTTCAGGTTTTAGGTTATTGATTGATCAGACAGTAGCTACAGTCCAAAGTGCTTGTATGCTGAAAACACGTGGTTCCAAAGAGAGAGACAGAAAGTTTTTCTTCTTCTGTGAGTTTCTGCTGTCGGTTTTCTTAAAATACGAGACTGTCAATTAGCAGAAAGATGATTCTTTGTTTCCCTTACACATGTTCCCTCGTGTGTTATTACCTCCACCAAGGAGGTTGTGTTTTCACCCGTGTCTGTTTATTTGTCAGCAGGATTACAAAAGTGCTGAACCGATTTGCACAAAACTCGGTGCAGGGATGAGGCAAGGAGGAAGCCATTAAATTTTGGGGTAGATCCAGGGTCTTTACAACAAATTTTAAGTGAAATTCTGGTTTCTGTCGTGGCCTTGGCAAAGGGCTGTGTTCTCTGAATGTCCTTCAAGCTATTCTGTGCTATTTTAATGATAAAGCTACGAACAGTCTTCATACAGCCAAAAGTCATGTTTAAGTAATAACATGTGTCCCACAGTTTGCTACATGGCTTTTGAAATAAAAGTAGTGTAGTTTGTAATCAAGAAATCTATCTTTCATTAGTAGTCTGAATAATTAGATTCAGTCTTACTTAAGCTCTCATACTTAAAGAACACACTTAAGAGTCCAAGCAGTGCTAATCTCCCTTGCTGAATATACTGTATGTAAGATCACTGTTTATATTGCCCCATCCACACCAGATTAACAAATATTTGAACATAATAAAATGCATGTATAGAATAATCTTGTCAAAGAGAGAATTATTGCTCCTTGTTCTTTAAACACTGGGCCGATCTCTCAACATGAGAACATGGACAGGAGTTAAAAAGAGTTTTCAGAAGCCTGGCTGTGAGCCTATTTCTCATATCTTAAGAATTCACACAAAGATTGATGAAAAATGGATGCAAATGATCCTGTGAGAAGTGGAGGGGTTGGGGGTGGGGATTACAGAATGAGCCTACATCAAGCTTCTCAGAACTCTCACATCTGAAGGCCCTGATCTGCAAAAAGGCTTGGCTTCTGTGGCTGCCAACCCCCAACACGCCGAGCCATGGGCTCTGTTCCCT
Source organism: Decapterus maruadsi (assembly GCA_030347415.2). Taxonomy (NCBI): domain Eukaryota; kingdom Metazoa; phylum Chordata; class Actinopteri; order Carangiformes; family Carangidae; genus Decapterus; species Decapterus maruadsi. The sequence continues at coordinate 19,910,588 of CM064885.1, read as the reverse complement.
CAGCCACCGTCTCAAGGTGACTTTGACATATTTGAAAAGGCTTATGAAGGTAACAGTGGCCAAACAAGTAATTCAGATATCCCCCTAGACCTGCCTATGAAGAGCATCTGCGTCTCTGGTGAGTAAGTGTACGGTACATCAGCTTGTACATACAGTAAACCTGAAGTTTACATCCAACAACTTCTTGACATAAACCAAGCACACCGTGAGTCGCAGCGAGTGTCTGCAGCCGAGCGCCTCCCCTGCACAGTTTCACTGGTGCTCAGTACTTTTGCATTGCTTTGGTATTCAGCAACTGCAAAGCTATTTCTCGCATTTCTACAGCCTGGAACCAATGTTTGTAAAGTCAGACATTTTTAATACGCATTTGACTCCAAGGCAACTCAAGTTAACAAATGGGATAGCAGGCATCTATCTAAACAGCAATAGCATTCTCTCTAGACTGAGGTGAATGCTTTATGAGGAAACGTTGAAGAGAAGCACATACTGAAAAAGAAAAAAAAAAAAGTTCTGTGATAAAGATGCAGAAATGGAACCGGAGCAGAGAAAGCAGCAACGGGGAAAATATATCTTTGCTCCGATAGCCTGTATCAGTCAGGTTCTGTCAACCTAATAAGAACATCATGGTCAGGCTGTGATGGCTGATAGCAGGGCTGCTTGATTAAAAACAGGCTGTGTTTCACATGAGGTTCACGGCTAGCCTCTAAGGTTCATTTCCTTCTAGTAGTCGGGAGTAGCCGAAAAGCTTGACACCAACGACACGTCCAAACAACCTGCGAGAGGCAGAGAAGACAAATGAACCAACTATGGCATTGCAGAGCTCCTCCGGGCTTTTACAAATGACCCCTCATATGCCTCCCAGTCGTGGCATATGTCTGCACCATGTCTAATGAGTGCTTCTGATATGAGGAGAGTTCAATAACTAATGAAAGAAGAACCTTGTTCTCTTATTATAGCCCCCATGCCTGACACTAAACATTGTGTAATGTATTGGAAATTGCAGCAGCGGCCCAACACAGTCTTATTAAAAGAAAGTTCAAAAAAGGCATTTGATAGACTCCACAGTGCCCAGTCCTCTTTAATGTTACGCTGGGAACATTTCGTGGGTACAGAGGCAAGAAGAGAGACACTTAATTAACAGGGTTTACAACAACACCAATCAATAGTTTTGTTGTCCACTGAGTCAGAGAACAGCTCGTCCACTTCAGGCCCTTCACGTTATTCCTCACACTTGTGTAATTAGCTGATGATATGAACATAGCCAAAGCATAACAACACTGAAACATCAAATCATCACTCACCACGCATTATAATTCAACACATGTCCGACCAAATGTGTAAAAGGTGTAAAAAAAAAAATTAAATCAAGAGGATTTGAGGAAACCTAACTTCACCATTAATAGCCCTGTCTACGCTTTAGGAATATCAGATTAACGGTACTGTAGGTGAGAGATGTAATCCGTCATTTTTGCAATCATGTCTTGCTTTTGACCTTGAGCACATCATGCTGTATGAGACAGTCTCATAAAATATCAAGAGTGGTATGTCACCTACCATTTGGCCTCATTTATCAATCTCTTCATATGATGCTCATACCCTTTTTGTTTTTAAATTCTTGACCCCTAAAGCCGTAGTGGTCGTTTATCAACCTTATACTTTCAAAGAGCACAAACATTTATAAATCAGATGCGGTTTTAGCTGAATTTTAAATCTCTATCACAAGTATAACGTCATACTGTATGTATCCACCATTCACATGCAGAATTTAATCCCCACATCTTGAGTGTGGCGAAGAGTTGAGTTGAAATTGCAATAATCACTGGGCAGTTCCTTGCTTTTATATTGTGGACGGTGTTAAAAGGCTCAGCAGAAATGGAATGTCGGATTTAATTACCTCAAAATTATAGCAGCAAAAAAGTCAGACAAAAGTAAAATGAGCCCAACAGCGCTGGTTAAATGCAAATCTGCTTGCTAATGACACAAAATGTAGAAGAGCACGTTTTCACAACTACTGTTAACAGTATGTAATTGCATTCTGAGTTAATTGCATAGTGCACTCTGTTTGGAATATGCTCTTAAGGCTCTCACAGCTTCCATAAAAGACTTCACAATCACCTGTTAGTGGTCCCTGAGAACATTTTTCTCTTTGCCTAGATGAAAATGTAAATTGCAGTGTGCAATACTAATGTATCAAATTGACCTAAACATGGTGCTTTAGCCATATGCACCAATGCACATCTAAAAAGTTGTGCATCAGTGCACAACGTATCTTTCTGCCAAACAAACTAAATGCATAATTATGCTAAGAAGAAACAGCTTGTGTTGTTTATACATCTTGAGATGAGGTACTGTAGGAGGTAAGATGAAGAGATTTCTCATTCAGACTTCATACATTAAGGACTTTCTCACATGGAGAATCAAAGATCATTTAGGTTACTAATACATTTTCTTCTTTAATGGCTCTCAAGTTTACTTTTATCAGCAGGCTGATTAAACTACACAAATAGGAAGTGCAGTATTTAAGCACTGGAACCGAACAAGACGTACTTGGAATAGTTGAAGAGGCGGCTGTCCCACTGCTTGTGCTCCCCTCTGGGTGGTGAGTGGAAGAAACATGAAGTGGAGCCATCGAAGCGGTTCAGGCCATCCTCCGTGTTCTTGGATGCGTGGCTGTGGACGACGTCCAGCAGCACCACAATGCCCATCGAATGAGCCACGTCGATCAGTTGCTTCAACTCATCTGGGGTACCGTACCGACTGAAGACACAGACATAATTTGTCAATGCAGTTAGTTCACCACATCCAGACCCTGTCCTACTGTAATTCACTTGTAGTTCCACTCTCAACCTTTATTAATCCCTGTCCGAATGTCAAAGTTACCATTAGATGATAAATGGACCGACCCATCACAGGCCGAGCCATACAAATCAAAGATCAACTGTTTGTTCAAAAACAGATTATTCACACAATTGTTCTTCTTTCCAATGACCAAAAATATTCAACTTCCTTAACAATAGACCATAACCATGTCTAACTATATCCCTGAACCTTGACTTGCGCCCGCCTCAAAAATCTAAACCTGACTTAACTTGGGGTGGGGACATGATGAGCAACAAAAATACACTGAGTCTGGGGTTTATTTTACTTAACATACTATCACAATGTCAGCAGGCCTACAATTTAGAAGCAAGTGCGAGAGCAGACTGAATTTATATTTCCATTAGAATGTGTATGTGATTCAGACTGTAGAGCAGTAGTGTATATTATTTCACAATCATAATCTTTTTCAGTTATCTTAAGATCCATTATAGCCACACTGTCAAGCAAGGTTACTGACATTTTGTCATTTGATAGCTTTTATATAATATCATAACTCTTCAACCTTTTAATAACATCTAAAGGGTAATGTAGAAGACACTGTGAGCTCAGAGGACACTCAGAAAACATGTGTGCATAAACACCTCCATTAACAAACACACACACATCTTTGTGGGTGCAGTTCATCTTGTCCAGTAAGGGGTCTGTCTGTCCTTCCAGCTATCATCGCATCAGCTTCCTTACAGAACAGCACACATAGCGACAGTATTACCAGGCTTCCCGATACTTAACCGCTCAGGTTTTAAATGACACTGAGAAATCAATCATGGGTGAAATTACACCATATACATTACACTTTGGGTTTATACTCTACTCGAAGAAAAGAAGGAGGGATATCTGAGAGAAGATAAATACTCGGTCTAGTCTGCCTTTATCTACAACTCTCTGCACTGTCTGGATTAGAGGCAAATGTATTTATAGTAGGGTTTTTTGCAGGTGTCAGATTTTCTAACCTTGATACAAGTTGAGTTGGAAGTTACTCACTTATTTTCATGTACCTCCAAATAAATTATTTGCAGTTGGATCAATGGCAGATGCTGTAACCTGATTTAGAATGACTTGTGAAATGCTTGAGTTATAAGATGTAGTCTTGGTCAATTTGGGAATACCTGGGGTTACTGGTGGCAAAAATGTTTAATACATTCATCTGCTAGTGCTGAAAGAACTAGTAGAATAAAAAAAGATTTAACTGTACATGCTTAATACAGCCTCTGCATTACATATAATTCATGCTCTGAAAGAAGCAAACATTTACCTGGAAGCAGCAAAGAAGCTGGTGACCTGATATCCAAAGCTGGCATAGTAGGCATGCTCCATGATAGCCATCAGCTGAATACAGTTGTAACCTAAATACAAAAGGGAGAGAGATGGAAAAGAGAAAAAACAAACATTTTACTAATTCGAAAAGGTTTATCTCGGTTTCATGTGTTCAAAGCTTCCCAACTGGATTACAAGGCTAAATTTGTCTAACAGAGTGTAAACACTTCAGACATGAGCTGTGGGTAAACCACTAAATTATGTATGATCATGAAATATCTGTGTGTTATATACTGCATATATGGCAGCACGATACAATGTAGTTTGACATTCTGATACCTCTCCGTTATTATGAGCATTACATCCTATCAATTTGGAAAGCCTCATTTTCTTCAATAACTGGAGGGGGTATTATCCTCCCCACCCCTCCATACATCACACAACAGTTAAAGATGCAAATTATTCTAATGAATAATTCTCATGTGCGGAGTTGGTTGGTCAACAGGCTAAAAGGGAAATGCTTTTGCACATACTGTATACATGTATACACAGTATAATTCTGCACATACTGTATACAGTGTTGACAAAATTTTCACACATTTGACACAGCAAGCTTCCGGAAATATTACAACTTGATACTATTTGACCCATGACAGCTGTACAGTATGAGAGCTTCAGGCATTTCCTTTTTGAAACGAGTTCTAGTATCCTAAAGACAAGCCATGGCTACAGGGAAACTCAGCTATCAGAGTCAGGAGGTCATGTACAACATTTTTAAAAAAAACCTAAGAAAAGTGCTTCTATGAATAAGAGAACAACAGGCTTTTAAACTGCCACTGAGCACTCCAGAGGGAGGCCCTGTGGTTTTTCACTGTTGTGTGGTCACAGATTTATTTATATATTTATATCACTGTTTCCTTTCAGGCTAGAGAGAGAGAGAGAGAGAGAGAGAGAGGCGGACAGAGGAAAGAAACTTTGGCATCTAAAGGAGAGTGACAAAGCATCAGGGTGAGAGATAGTTTCTCTTTTATAATATGAAAAAGAGAAACTTATATTAATGTGTGTATATGTATATATAAATATATATATATTTACACTCACTACACAGTCAAGAAATGAAATGGCAGCCAAAGGCAGCCGTCACTAGAGACGGTGGAATTTAGCCTCCTGGAGAATCCTATTGTGCAGATTCCCTCAGCTGCTGCAGGTAGATTCTTTGACAGCGTTTACTCTGGCAGTTTCCTTTCCCACTAAACAGGATGACACGACCAAGGAAACAGCATTTATCAGATTGCTCCTGGTTTTCTGTGCCAGTCATATCTGTGCCTATTAATAATGTCACTGCAGCAGGCTGTATTCAAATGCAAAATGATGCCACTTTGCGTATGAGCAGAATCCCAAACAAAGACAGAGATCTGCTCCATAGGATAAAATGTTTGAATTTAGATTATTCTTTAATGATTTGATTATTCTATGAATATTAATCACACATCACAGTTAATGAATAAGAAAATTAAGTCAATAGTGAGACAAGATCACAATATTTAGTCTGGGTTGTTTTGGATGAGAATTTCAAATTACATTGTGTTTGATTAACTTCAATTCATCATGGAAAGATACAGCCCTGGTCCACAGACCAACTGGAAAACACATTAAAAAAAACAGACATAAAAATAAAAGCAAATTGAAAGAAATAAAATTTGCAATGGAAGCACAGACAGTCAGGCTGACTTTGCCATACATAACACTGTGTTGCTGGCATGACTAATAGTCACACTTGTGCTTAAAGCCCTAGTATGTAGGATTTACCCCCATCTAGCGCTGCGGTTGCATATCGTAACGTATTCTTGATGTTGTGTTTACGTGAACTCGGGCGGAAGTCAGACAGACAACAGACGCTGCATGTAACAGGATAAACAAGCGTCTATGTAAAGAAATGGTCCGCCAGCACGAGGCAAAACAATACAGGTGTGACAATATGTTGTCATGGTGATGTCGTATTGTTTACCTGACCCACGTTTTACTGTCTTTCTCTCATCGAGTAAAATGACATCCAGTTGGTTTGCAGACAGCGTCATCCAGGTGTCTGACTGCACCTGAAGGAAACATCAGTGCCTCCGTCCTTCCTCACACTACACAGTGGTGACAGTTTTAACAGGTGCTGTCTGGAAAACTTCCTCCCCGAGCCGACAACTCTGGTGAGGTGAGTTTGTGGTTACCTACGGTCACGCTGCCACTGGACGTAAAAAATGGCGATTCAACATGGTAGCGAAGGTTCTGTGCACCCCCCCGGTATACTGTAACTAATTTTAAGGTACGAGAAAGCTTTCGTTTGTATGCAGGTGTGATTCCACTTCAGTGAAATACGTAGCAATATTTCATTTTTGCTAATAAAAAGCCAAATAAATCGCATACTGGGGCTTTAATAGTATTGAAAATTCTCTAATTTATTTAATAATTAGTTAACGTTTTAAATTTTGCATTGCTGTCCAAGTAATTGCTCAAGCAGGGTCTTGAAGATCGCCTCTACATTTCTTTTATAAAACAGCCAAAAATAAATAAATTAAGACAAAGTCTTGGCAAAACTCAAACTCAGTATAATTCCAAGATCGTATGAATTTTCACATACTGTTACATTCATTTCACAAAAACTAGGTAACTACTAATTTACATATGAAGGAAAATGTTCTTTGACCACCCAAATGAAGAAAAAAAATTCAACCAGTTAGCCTATACGTTCATACGTCCAAAATCTCCAGTGACAAAGCACCAAAACCCTGCCTCGCCTTAAACAGCGGTCTGTATAATTTATTTTCCTGATAAAATGCAGGAAAAGGCCTTTTCTCCACTATTGGCTGTCTGAGTGCACATCATGAAAATGGAAACAAGTTGTCAGTTTTGGAGCCATAACTGCTGTGTGGTGTGACTTGTGCTGTGCTGTTCAACGGTCAGTGATCCCTTCAGGTCATGCCAGTAAACAGGATGTTGACTTGCTGATGCGGTTTTGTGCAGAGGGAGTCTGACAGGTCTGCCACAGAAAATGCTGCTGGTGGAGGAACAGTGACACTCAGAAGAGCCAGGCACATGTACTGGGTTATGGAGGAGTGTTGACAGAGATGGCTCAGGACACTGGCAGTTATTTTAAAAAAAACACTACTTAGCTGGATCAGATTTGATGTGTATGTAGGTAGATACAAACATCGCCTATTTTAATGCTTCTCTTCCTGTGTTGAATAGATACAAAATGTTCTCAGGTTGAGTCAGGAAAAGCAGGAGGATCACAGCAGGGCCACTGCTGTGCACCTTTTTGTACAGACCCGAGTACAGTAGAAGACAAAATAGGGGGGAAAAAGAGTCTAAGGGGTAATGCGGTCTCATGTCTTACCCAGATCTTTTATCCGAGGCAACACGTTTTTGGTGAAGTTGGTGTACGAGGCAATCGTTGGTTCTGGTGAAGCGATGCCCACGTGGGCCTCATATATTCTCAGGCTCGTGGGTTTCTTTGGCCGAGGGTGAACATGCTGGAGAGGAAACCAGCGTTAGACAGAAAACCGTGACAATCCGACACCTTTTCCTACAAACTGGTAAAAATACAGTCATTTTGGTGAGTAATTACTGAGCACAGAGTGTGGGTTTTTTTTTAATCTCTGCACCAATATCTTGCCATAGAGACTGATGATACTTCTCCAAGTTAAATATTAAAAGATCTATGATTCACACTGCCAGAGTTACACAACAGGAGAGGGATTTGTTTTATACATAGAACAAATTTCCTGATGGCTGCCCACAAGGCCTTGTGAGCCTGATATCTGAAGTACATGATTGCCACTTGTAAATAAAGCAAATATACGGCTTGTGAGAGGGCTCCTCTAATTAAAACAGTGCCAAATAACAAGTGATAAAAAAGCAAGGTGGTCTTTAACAGCCTCTTGTTCTTTTGCTTGTGCACAATTGTGCTGAGCACTGAGATACATTCAGAGCCTACTCAAATGAGATGTAGGCTGATTTCAAATGTGACCATGTTCACATTAAGTCAAATCAGAATAGTGATGACAGCACCACAACACTGGAGCTCATATATAAGATGACACTGAGCAAGACCATTATAGAATGATGTCAATTCACTATTCTTTTCTTTTGTTAGTTGTTTTTTTTTTTCAAGGAAACTCATGAAAAAAAGTTGCAATGAGGCTTTTACAATAAAACCAATTTATTAACAAAGAATAATGTCATGCTGTTTTTTAAGCTCATTTGAACTGATTTGCAGTTCAATTTGACCCTTTCTGGCACCAAAAATCTGTTCCTCTTACAACAAGATACTTACTGAAATCAGCCCCAACTGTGAGCACAGGGTTCTCTTTTCATGTGCTGAGTTTCAATAGCTGAGCTATTTTTAAAGAACTTTAAATCATCTTGGATTTGCAGTGTAAGTCCTCTTAAAGGGATAGTTAAACATTTTGGCAAATTGGCCAATTGCCATAATCGCTATAGTCATAACAGCAGGTTCGTTACCTTTATTTGTCGATGTAAGCTATTTTTAGAACGGCGGAGTGGAGCGGCAGGCTGCTCAGCTACGGAGGCTAATGGGATTTCTTGGTTTCCCTCATCAAACTCATCAAATACACAAACCAAAAACGCTTTTGTGGACAAGTTGTGACCTGCACATTCACCACGCTATGAGGTAATAATGGAACGTTACGAGACGAAAGCAACGCGCATCAGCTGTTTTGCATGAATTACCTCTAAAACAACTCTGTCTCGTAACGTTCCGTTATTATCTCACATTGTGGTGAATATGCAGGTCACAAATTGTCCATGACAGAGTTTCGGAGTTTTTGGATTGTGGATTGTGTATTTGATGAGGGAAATCAAGAAATTTCATTAGCCTCTGTAGCGTAGCTCTGAGCAGCCTGCCGCTCCGCTCCACACACTATATGTACACACAGACCACAGACACAGTATATAATGAATAAATGTGTTTTCTATTCAAACATTCAAATACTAACTTACAATGTAAGGATAAGGAGGATCCCAGTGCACCCAGTCGTAGATGACAGAGTTCTCATCCTTTGTCACGTATTTCGCCCATGGTGAGATCCTGTACAGCCGCTCACCTTCCTTAGTGTGAACAACCACCTGGGAAAATGAGACAAATGAGCACTATGTTATAGGAAGGGCACTTATACAATGACAAAGAGAAGGGGCATTCAAAAGACACTACAGGCACTTTACATGAGAGGACGGGACACACAAGTCGTCTAATAACCCAAACAAAGGATAGACAGCACGTGATAACACAATGCAGCACTGGGAATCTTTCTGGACTGAAAAAGTACAATAACAGTGTGCAAACTACTGCAAATGTAAAAAGTGCTGCAAAAGTGAAAAGATAATTGCACAAATAAGCCAGAAATAACAACCCTCTGGTTTAAGGTCCTCTGTATATCTCCTTCCCTGAACGCATGGGATTTTAACGTCAGCATTTATTTACATCTTCCAGCCATGAAATGCTTACATCATAGAAACTGTGCTGTTGCTTACCATCCATTAAACAGAAAAGATGGCACAGATTGTTCAACCAATAAACCAAACATTATTCAATATGTCAACACGAAAACCGGCGCTCTTCCAGGGAGCAGCTCCCTAAAACTATTACACAGGGCTCTCGGGGGCCAATGAGGACATAATATGGTGTGTAGAGGACAAAAAGCTACAGTATTGACCAGAGAACCTGTTGTGGTGAATCTGGATTCAATAGTAATTATGTTGTGTGCAGCTTCTCCATTGGTTTTAACACAGCCACTCGCTGGCCCGTCTTGAGAAGGGATTTGAGCCAGGCAGCAATTTAGAAAAATAGGAAATCTAAATCATTATCCTTTGCCTCTTATCTATTATGTCTGCAATTCAGGATTGGAAGGGGGTCAAATAAGTATACTTTGGAAATCTGACGGACAAGTTACTTTGTCTCCATCAGTCAAATAAGAAAGGAGAAAGCCAGCGTGAGAGTTGGAAAAACCCACCCAGAAATCGATCCTGTACCCACAGTATGGGTTCACCCTACTTTGTCCCCTGCAGAAACAGGCATTAGAACCCAACTAATTCTGGCCACCGTTGTGAAGTAATGACTGTTCCAATGCCACCTGCCTGTGAGCCGTTGGCCAGACCACCCTCTGGGGTTTTTTCATTATGGCCAGGCCACCTGGGGGTTAGCTGCCTGGCTCCCCTTATGACATGCTTCAGAGTTTATAGGATTAGGAAAAGATAGTTGGATAAATGGACTGGCATAAAGCCTTGACAGAGCAGTGGTCCTTCAGACAAATTGGCCAGCATTAGGCACATTAAAGAAAAATCAGACTGCTGGACAGGCTGCAGGGTAGTGTGGACAGGAAAAACAAGCAAGAGCCAAGCGCGAGAAAGTTAGGTGTGGAAGGAAACCCAGTCGCCTAGATGCCACTTGCACTCACTTCTTCAAAGTCTTGCACACTTGCAACCTAAAGAGCTCATTGTAAATACTGTAACCACGAAAGGACACTTGCTTGTTTGTGGAGACAAATTGGGCCGTGAACAAAGGGGATGGAAGGGCAAGCTGCTCTACATGAGAGCGATTGGAGCTAAGCTTGCGCTTCCACGAGGGAGTGCTGTGGAACTAATTCTAAAGTGGAGCTCACAGCAAGACAGCCATTCATAGGCAGCAGGGGTGCACAAGGAAAGGCCAGGTGCCAGCATTTCCATCTGCTTCTTATCGTCCTTAGACTGACCTCCACTGACAATGGGAGCTGGGCAGGCTGTTCGGGGCGCAGGAGTGTGCCAACGATGACCCAGTCCCAAGGAGAGTGGCGCCGTGATGCCATCCATTCCTTGCCTGGCATCTCATTTCACAATTATTTCTCACTCATTTTTCTTTTTTTGGGGGGGAAACAATGCATAATGGAAGGTGTGTCTTGCATTTAACTCTGATGAATTATTTACAAGAGCTAAAAACCAATCATCTTCAACTGTGTTCTGCACCGAGCAAACATGGCGTGGAGTCCTGAGGGACATACGCCGCAGATGGGAGTTGAAATAAAAAGCCATCAGTCGGGCTCCTCAGGTGTATCCAGCCTCCACTGTGCAGATTGTGTACATACAGTAATCTCCCTCCTGCGCGCTGCGAGTATGACATGTTGTTGACGGCGACATGCCAGGTTTTCATCGGGTTCATAAGACAACCACACATGACAGGGGAATCTCCCTCGCACATTACGGTGACAAGTTCCCATGCTGCCGCAGCACGATGACACCTACCGAGGGAGTGAAAATAGGCATGAAGATGTTCTGTTCTCTACCTTGAGTTTGGTGTTGTGATTCACAGCTGGAGACTTGTCACTTTTAGGAGGCAGAACCAGTTCCCACTTGCCAAAGTTTTGCTTGGTGTAGGGGTTGGCAAATTTGTTCCAGTCATCTACAGGTGAACAGAGAGGATTTTAACACATTAGGTTAAGAGGTTTACAAACATTAGCTCTGATCAAAGGGAGCCACATGATCATACATGACAGCTCTTCTCGTCTCTTCGGTGTAACGTGACCACAGACGTGACAAGTAGAGAAAAGTCTGAACAACAATAATAATAATCTCATTAGCCACTTTGCACCTCGTCAGATCTAGCTTATGACCATGTCATGATCCCTCCCTAAGTTGTAAAATGTGGAAATGTGGTAATTAGCTTGTTAGTTATTTAGACTGCCTCTCTATAGTGCAATTTCTCTGTGATTATAGTGTAAAATCTTTTTGTTGTTGTTTTGTTTTATAACTAGGAATCACCAAAGTCAGCAATATTAAAACCCAACCACAAACAATTTAACTGATATCATATTTTAATCAAAATGAAACTTTGACTGTTTCATTCTTATTTATTACAGCAGTGTGTTGCTCTTGTTTTACCTCGTGCTAACAAATAGCTTGTAGCTGATGCTCACCAGTGTGGCTTTTGCTCTATTTTAGTATCCCCATGTGGTCACAGGTCCTCTTTATTTTTCTGACTTATACACTTACTCTTCACAGTTTGCCTCCATCTCTCTTTTCTAGCTCTTATGTAATTCTTCCTCGTGGGTTTTTGTTCCCTGCGCCGCTCTCCAGTTTCCTGTGACTTTTGCAACAGTGAGTAAAGCAGCAGGCTTAAAGAAAAACTGATATAATATCGCTTCACTGTTCATTGAATTATATCTCTGAGTGAGCAACGGAGAGGCTTTACATTCATAACCTGCTGATACCACATGACCTGCTGCCATTGACTGACAGGACTGTATCACAGCACAAAAACATTTGTGAGAAAGGCACCACTTTGGCATGTCAATTTAGAGCATTGTTTATATTCAGTAATCCATATCTGCTTGTTATTCATGAGCAAAAACAAAGGCAGGATAGGAAATGAATCACAGGAGATGTTCCAGAAATGACCGGGCACGACACCAGCACTTTTCCCAGGCAGGGCGGGTCATATTTTTTTTCACAATTTATTTATCTTCCTATACTTAAACTCCTCTGGAAAAAAATACAGTGTATTATGGATCCAACCTGCACCACCATATTCATGACTAGGGCTGCTGGGCTGTTTCCACATTTACTATGAAATTGAAATCAAATAATATGACTGAGCTGTGTCAAAATATAATCTCTCACAGAATTGAAAGTTGGAATTGAGCTGCTGCCCAAGGTCCTGGGAAGATAATTAAAAAAGGAACAGGGATAATGCAGAAAGTGGGAAAGGCAGCAACACAACTAACTAGCACAAAAAATATGTAAGGACAATACACAAAAGGACAAATCTCTGGTTTTGCACATTGCATTGGTTTGAGGATATTACCATTAGCATTTTTGCTCTTCTTTATCATTACCTGTAGGGTGTCAGCTCAGACTGGCTGTGGCATAGAGGTAAGTATTTGTGCTGTTGTGGAGGATGAATCTGAGTAATGCACGCTGGGCTGCAATCTTTCACCTGTTTTTTGGGGTTTTTTTGTCTATTGCTACATTTTTGTATTTTGTATTTGTCCAGTGAGAGTAATATATTGCTACTGGCATGTGTAATAGATCTCAATGCATTCATAAATTTGATAAAAGAAAGAAAAAAATGACACTGAGTGCTTATATTACCTTGCATATCTATTTGACTGATGAAAGCAAATCTCATTTAATCTTGTTAATGACGATAAAAATAAATTATTTTGCTGCATTTTCACAGCCCACATTAACCGAAGATAACACTCAGTAGACTATTAACCTGAAATTACTTTCAAAGTTGGCACTGGAGGGGATAGAGATTTCAGTGCAAACACAGAGGTTGCACTCTCTCAACAACTTTGCAGGCAATGATGAAATAACCAGCTACTAAAATATTAACAAACACTCCCACATTCAAAAGAACCCCCTTCAGTATGCAAGTTTATCCTGTGTAATCAATATTTTCCACATTTCCTACTCCCAGGTTGGTTGATCAAAAGGGCCAATACCCTTGTACCGCAGTCAGCTGTTCTATTTCTTAATTATTGGCCCTTTTGTGTTCAGGAGTGCAGAAGTGTCAAATTTCTTATTTAACACACCGTGAAGATACGCAACCTTTGTGTTTGCACTGAAATATTTTTCCTTTCGGTCCCAACAGTGTCCGTAACTGAACATTTCAGTGTCATTTCCTTTTTAATTATCTAATTTATTATTTCAAATTGTTTGCTTTTGTAGAACTGGAATGAACAATGCCTTCATCTAATGGCCTGCTGCATGCTTCTTTAAAACATAATGAAGACGCCCTGCTGTGTCATGAGGAAATTAAGATTTCTACACACAGGGAGTCTCCCTACACTTTGTACCATTACATTTGCAGCAACAAAAAAAAGCTGCAACTTTCAACTTTAATTTCAGTGTTGTAAGAACTGCAGCACCTTTAACCATAGATTATGCAAGTGTGGAAAAATAAATGAACAGCGATAAAACTCAGCGGAAGCCTTGCACAGCCTAGATATCACACTGGTGTCATGTTGTTCAGGAGCTGACAGTTCTCCTCAGGCTACTTACTGAAGTCACCGGTGAGGAAGAGGGCCTCTGCAGCCGGGGCCCACTCTTTAAAGACCAGGCTGTTGTCAGGCAGTCGCTGCACACCAAAGGCCATGTAGCTGCGTGTGAACTGGTCAAAGCCTCCCTCTGCCTCTTCCAGCTGTACAAGCTGCTTCTGTAGCAGCTCATACCTTCAAACCACAGGAAACACACACACACAGACACACACACACACAGGGACAAAGCTGCATGAATTCAGTGGAAAATCAACCATTGGATACGCAATCCGCTGGACACATTCAATGATATACTGTATATCTCTCTCAGTGAATAGATTTCAATTACTTTGCACTAAAATGATTGATCTGTATGTGTGTGTGTGTGTGTGTGTGTGTGTGTGTGTGTGTGTGTGTGTGTGTGTGTGTGTGTGTGTGTGTGTGTGTGTGTGTGTGTGTGTGTGTGTGTTTCCACAGCATCAAGCTGTCCTACTCTGCTTCTACTTCACTTGGCGCTGTCCTTAATTTCCCAGAATGTTCTAATTTGAAAGACCACCTTCCCAAGAACATGGGAGCACCAGGACCGCGGAGGACAGTGAGTCTGCCGCGGCCATATGACGGTTCGTCCACAGCACAACGCGTCAGTTAAACAGACTGTCGTTTCTTTTCTTTTTTTTCAATTGTTTTCGGTCAGTGTTCTTTGATCTTTTGATCCCAGTCTCGAATGCGTGCATGCATACGTGATATGAGACGTCGGCAGCACAGCGTCCTACAGAACACCAGAGCTCGTGCATGCGTCCAGAGCTGGAATCGGTAGATTACTGTTACTGCATCGGTAGATTACTGTTACTGCATACAACAGTTGTACAGATCAGGTGAGTTCAGAGGGCAAAGGCCATACTGGCAGATCCTGATCATCCTCTGAACAAGGAGTTCAGATTGTTACCCTCAGGTAGGAGGATGTCCTTTACTAGGAAGGCCAGGTCGAACAGATACTTGAGATAATTCGTCCCGTAGAGTTCAACCAGCTGTAGCTGATGATTTGATGTGATTTGGAAGTAATCATTTTTATGATATATCCTGGTATTTCTCGTACCGTTATGTATTAATATACAATGTATTTCTATCTATTTATTGCAACTTTATGTGTTGTATCTGGTATTGTGCCAACTGCTGTTGTACACTGAATTGCCCCCTTGGGGATATTAAAGTTGATCAATCAATCAATAGATCCGACCGTAAGTGTCATGTTTCCATGACGACTAACCGGAAGAAGACCCCAGTGTACTTGACTCCAGATTGTATCTGAGAAAAAAATAAAAATCTCTGAGAAACATCACTACACGTCTGAAACACGCACACACACACGGAGCTCGGACTCGCCCCAAGCTTCGAATATCCCGCCCGCTCGGTAACGACCAATCAAATCCGTTAAATTTACTCGGGTAAAGTCGTGTTGCAGCTCGGCACAACTCGGCGCGACAAACGGAACAAACGGCCATTTCCGTACACCTTTAACAATTGAGACCAGAGGCAGTTGGTTTTTTTTTGTTTTTTTTAATTTTTAGTGACAGACAGTTGATATTTTTTAGTAGCCTATTTAGATTATTATCTATTATTATTATCTATCTGTTATTGACGCAAAACCTGGTGTTGAATGTTTCTTTTTCATTTTAATTATTTGATTATAGATTTACCACTAATGTGAAGTACTGATATAATGTTATAATTTACATATGAAAGCATGGCACACCACGTCCTCATTACGACAACACTCCACAGGAAGGACAATACAATGGAAATTTTAGTGATATTGTTTTTTGTTCTGGTGGGCACAATGTCAACACAAGATGTTGACACGCACACAACGTATCACTAAACAACTAGTTATGAAATTCAAATTACTGGGGAAGAAGATATGAATCAGTAATTACCAGTAATGCCACCATTACTGGGAAAAAAGCAGCCTCTCTATTGTACAGTGTCAGTGTTATCACTTGCTACTCATAATACAGCAGTGAAGCAATTTTCGAAATCATTGGTCACACTAGAACGCCATTTCGACACAAACAAAAATCTATTTCACTGGGTAATTAATTATTTCCACTAAGTTGTGTTTAATTAATGGTCTTAAATTAATCAGAGTGCCCAATTTTTAAACAGTTTATGAACTTTTACAGTGGATTCTTCCTTTAAGGCAGCCACAGGAAAAGGGAGGGTCAATCAAAACTCTTTTAGTTTTTTCCTTGAATGATGATGAATGGAAACAGTCAGTGGGCTCAGTGACCTGAGCTACAACACAAACATGAATAAGCACTTTGTGTTTTCAATAAAGAAAGCACTTTACCTGTTACCACTAAAAGGGTGATTTTATAAGTTAAAGCCAATAAAGAGACAAAGTTTAGTATTTAGGTTCTGAAAATATGCATTTGGAAAGGCTCCTTTGTTTGCACAAATTCACAACTTTTCCTAAACATTACAGTGAGTGGAGTAGTGCACAGTGGTGTATCTTAATGTTTCCATACTAACGTTATCTTTTTAGGTCCCACCTGAGGATGCAAACCTGCCTCATTCCCTCGAGAATGTGTGACTACAGGCACATCCTGAGAGATAAACCTCAGTCTGTTACCTTCAACTAGGAAGGATAGACTAACTACTTTGCAATTTATCTCACTTAAGTTCCTGCAGCCAGCTGGTGTCCATATCAGATTCCCCCTGGTACCAAAAGCCTCTTTCAGCCAGCTGAGTTAAGTGCACTCTCTCCCCAATAGCCCTGAAGCCAAACTCAGACTGGCCTGTGAATGCCCTGGGGCTAGTGATGATGGGCTGAAGTAACAGCGCAATTTCTCAGCAGCTGCTCCCTGTGTTGAGCACAGAAGAGAAAGCGCTTGCCAAACGTAAACCTTTAAAGTCCAACCAACGCTGCCACATGCCTCCTTTGCCACTTTGTCACCATTTCAAGAATATGCTGAAAGGAAGGACAAAGGCAGGATTCACTTAAGGGCAGAGCTGCACTGCCACAGTATTAATAGGCATGAAAGTCAAGCCTATGATTAGAACAAATGAGTTCCAGGGGGGTTGACCAGAGGGAATAGTGAGCCAAAATCCTGTATGCAGTATTCACCACACACCTCTTGTGTCTGTTTCCACTTGAGATTACAACAAGGAGGCGAAATCAAGCCCCACATCACAAATGAACTGTGTCTACTAAGACAGTTAATTTCAGACAGTCATTAAAAGAGCTGAAGCTATTATTTAGAATTTAAGAATCTTCGTGTTTAGATTCTCTCGACAGTCACTCATCTGAGGAACTTCAAGGTTTCTGAAACTGCAGTGCTACAGACAGCTTCAAACATTGTTTTTCTACCTGTATGTTATTCAATGAGAGAAAAAAATGGCAGAACTATTCTCCAAGGCCAACACACTCAACTAGTTATTGACAACCAGACAGAGTCTTAAGTGTACATCAATTCCTTTCTGTCCTTATTCTTCAAATTATGATGATCCTGCTGTTCCTGTATTCTACAAATCTGACTGCACAGGGTATCCGTAGGCAACACACTTCAAGGAAAGCCATAAAACGCTCTCCCATCAAGCTGCAAAGCGCAGAACCTCAGACTGCGACCGTTTCATCACGCATGTGCCATATGTGATGAAATGGTCATACCGTGTGTCAAGCCCTGACTTCCTAATACTGGAAGTCAAGTCAGTGAACACAAGTTCTGCTAATTAGCTAATTGCAGTTTTCCGATATTCAATGTTATGGTATTTATAAAGCTACTGGAGGTTTTCAAGCTACAATTACAGCCAATTGTTTATATGAACAAAATAAAAATTTACATAAACAAAATAAAAACAAAAGACTGAAATAAGTGCATTCTTATGTCACCCAAATGTGATTATTTACTAGTGCTCTGCGGCCTCTGCCATCTATTTGACTATAAACTTTTGGTTGATAAAGGTATATAGCCTAGGTACAGTAGATGCATACAGTGCTGGGGTTGGGGGTTGAGCTGGGTAAACAGGGTGCGTGTGTGGTGGCCTCAGGTCTGTTTCTCTAGTGGCACGGCCCCTTCCATGTTTCACTAGTGTTAAAAAAAAAGAAAGAAAATGGAAAATTTACCGGTCCCACATGCACAAGCGCGAGGAGATGAAATATTTACTCCACTGTCTCAAATTTTAGGGGCAAAATGTGACCATTTAGGGACAGTCTGGAGACCTGTAAACGTTTGTTCAGTAGGCTATATAATGTTTTTTGAAAACTAAGGTTTGAACTGAACCATGAGTCAAACACCTAAGTTTGAACCAAACCATTTGTGAACTGTTACAGCCCCAGATACGATATATGAGACCCTTCAATTAATGATTTGTCTCTCAAATATAACTGCTCTCAAATCCACATGTATGATTAAGAAAAGTTGAACTTGTTAGCAAACTATATTTCCTCCAATTAACAACTGTAAATCCCATATAAATTGCATTTAGCTCTGTTTTGCTCTCCACCAACTCCTGAGGGAAATTTCTGGTCCTTAAGTTGCTAAGTGCTCCACCACAAGTGCTATACACAAGTTAACTGTGTCTGCCTTCAGTGGATTCATCCATTTTTGCTTTAAATGGCCACCTCGTCAAGTAGTTAATGACACTAATGTGAACTGTGAAAAATATTAATAATTCAGGTCATAAAACCAAATCAATCCGCTGAAACATGCTGAGAAAGGCACAGTCTGATAATGACAATTCTTCAGCTATTCCTAACTACACAGTTGTGCCATCCTGGGCTAATATAAAAATGCTGTTATACAGTACACAGTATTAAAAGATCAATTACAGGCCTGACATCACTGAATTTTGTGAAAACAAGAGATAAAACAGAGCCATATTCCAGTTTCACTAAAAAGCACCCTGACACACTTGATACATGACAAGAAACACTACAGTAGGCTAATAATCCCTGTAGACAGAAATTACAAAGGACTTTTGTCCTGTCTCCCATTGAGTGGTAATAGAACAGCGGGAGATTATAGATGTGAGTAGCAGATTTCAGCCCTAGGTCTCCTATCTCTTAGTTTGAGTAACTGCTCTTTATCGACCTAGACCGGTTTTTAGATGTGCTATACAAATAAATGTGATCCTTGACCTTGATCGTCAAAAATAGTGCAGAAAATATTAGTATGGCAGAAGTGAGATAATACAGCAACATTGTGAACGGCAAACTTCCTGTCAAATAACTGAATCAGTTATAGCTTAAATTTCTGCCTCTCAAATTTAACCCAAAAGAAATTAGACCGATGTCTGATTCAAACTGAATCATGTTGATCATGTTGATGTGAGGAATTCACAAAGTGAAAATGTTCAACTTGTCCCAGAGTTAGCAGCTAAGATTAAGATTAGGTAGGCCCAAGAGAAATCCAGATATGAAGAAATCTCTCCTACAAGAGAGGGCCAATGTTCAGAAGGCACAGAAAAGCTAACCACTGGTTAGCTTGAAAAATCTCCTGAAAATCAATGCAGAGGTTCAGGATGTGCTTGAGAAGGTGGGCCAATGAAGATCTCACCAGGGAAGCTCTCCTGGATGAGGGAGACGAGACTTGGAAACATCAATCATCTGCAGAAGCAAGAGGAAAAGATATCCTCTCCACAGGGCCAAGCATTTGCTTGCTAAGGTCAAGCAAATGCTGCAGCATGACATCCAGGCTGGACAATCTGGGTCTTTCCGCACATGACTTAAGCAACGGACGACCAATCACACTTGTTTTTCAAGTCTGACATTCCGTGGCAGGAGAAAGGCTACTTGATTTTTTTTTCAGTCACTGATGAAACCACAGGAGGCCTTTATTCACTGACAACAGACAGCTAATCCACATTATATAGAACATACAAGAGACAGTGCAAGAGAAAATACTGTAAGGTTCTTTAAACAGTTGGAGAGGGAAACAACACGCAGGTAAGGGCCTGCAAGCCCAGTCACCATCGCAGTCCTGCTCAGTCACAGTTTTTGTCTTTCAATCTTGGTTTATGTGTAGGGCATCGACAAGGGCTGGGAAAAGGTTTCCAGCTCGGCTGAAAACAAAGGAAGCGGAGGAAGCCGTCTTCACCATGACCGGAAACTAAGTTGTGACGGTGACATGTTTTGATATCAGCATTAGCTGCTAACTAGCTGCTAATCTGATCCAGCTCCACTGGATCTTTCAAAGTAAAATTGACGCCAGCTATAAATGAGTTGAATCGTGAAACAGCGGTGCTTTATAGCCAATTTTAGCCTGTTTTTTTTTTTAATGCAGTGTATGGTTGGGACCATGTTATGAGCTAAGCATAAATACACCATACCATGGTGATCTAGCTGGGTTAAAAAAAAAGCCACCTTTGTAGTACAAGAGAGCCCGGCTTTAGACTAAACATACCTCGCTAACACTAAACTCGCTTCACAGCACACACATGGATAATATACATCCATGAGTAACGTTACACCCCTAAGGTCTGCTAATCGATGTAATCGCAGTTAACGCAAAGTAGCCGCTCGGCTACAGGCAGCTGCTGTTAGCCAGGCTAATTAGCAGCTTGAAAGATTTACACAGTGTTTCCGCAAAGATTTTTTTAATGAGTGGCGGCACGCCACTCCTAAACGAATGTAGAGGAAACACTGATTTACAACACAGTTAATGCGACCCCTGACATATGTATTATACACGTGAGCTTGTGAGTTTAGAAATTCACATCTGATAATAGATCACCCTTTAAAATTCCCCCTACAGAGGAACTGAACTCTGTAGACACTCACTGACAATCATGCATCTAAAATTAGAGTGAATGTTCAGGTCTGTTGTGTTGCGTATGACTGATGGCGACAGCTGAAGCACAGAAGTGTCAAGACAGTCTGCATCAGCCTGTTGAAGCACAAGAAAAGCACCTCAGTGTTCTGACCTCAGCTTGCCTAAAGGGCTTCCCTACAGCCCAGCAGGAAGGTGACTTTCAAATAATGTCATTACTGTCTGTCTATGACTAAGTGCATTAATGAGGGGAAAGAGGGACCTGTGCATTTGTAGGTAGGTTGATTGATGAGAGCTACAATTCCCTGCTGACTTCACCCCACTGTTGACCCTGAGGAAGGGGAATGGTAGAATAAATACTGCCAAAGCTACCTTCAAAAGAAAAAAAAACAGTCATTATAATTCAACAGGCACTTTAAGAAATTTAATCCAGTCATTCCAATAATTCTTATTAACCAATGAACTGTAGGCTGCCTTTTTTCCACTTATCTTTAATTCCTGTTTTTGAGCTCATTACTATTCAGTCAGAGCGCATGCATTGGTAGTTATCACTTCAAAGTCAATAATCAGTTTTGCTTTAAATATATTGCATCACCACCACAAGCATGAGACTTATGCGGTATTTTCACTTTGAAATGAGTTGTGATGACATACTCAAATTTTTGCAAAAAAAAAAAAACCTCTTTGCCGTAATAAGCAGCAGTCCCCATGCTCCCCGCTTTCATTTGGTCCAATTTAGGAGATACATGGTGCCATGTGCTGCAAAAATCCTAGCAGCACTTCCTGCATACTTGCGCAACAGGAAGGGTAAATAATGAAGCATGTCAATAGAGCACCGCTCACTAGGGCTGTAACCTGCGTGCGGCATCAACCGTTATTTTCACAATCAATCTGAAACTAGGATCCTGATTAAATAAAATAGGAGCTGCCTGTAGCCACTAAGTGACTAATTAGATTGGGACGTGTGCAAAATATACTGGAATAATTCTAACCATCTGAGCACGGCGGCTGTAACGGGTGTGAATTAGAGTTCAACAATCCTGTGATGTGGACAGCCTTGAGCCATGACATAGTGGTGAAATCTAAAGAATCAATGTGTGTGGTCATAGGTCTCCTTCTGATAAGCGAGCTGAATTCTTATCACTGTGCAGCTCAGTGAGGGGACTCAGCATGACGCCACAGCCTGAGAAAGCTCTTGATTTCTATGCCTGTTTTCATGATATGGTGCTTGGACGCTGGGCCTTAGAACACCATGGGGCTTACCAAGAATTAACCTTCACACAGCAGTGATCTTACATGTAAAATAATTTATGTGCAACTTTCATCAGTGAGACAGGTGTTTGAGACACGTCTAGAGCTCGGTGAAGCCTAGCAATCCCAAGCTGTGTCTGAGATGGAACTGACACGCTCATCTCTCTGAAAGGCTCGAGCCCTGCTCACATGTTTCAAATACAAAGCAGGTGGTCCCTTACCTGCCACATTAAAGACAAGATCTGACATGGTAATGAAAATGGATAAAACTATATGGCGCCTAAGCAGAGTTTTAAAGCCTAATTTCAGTGAGCAGGCACTGCAGCAATGTGAACAGATCATTATCGCTGTCGGCCAGTAAGTAAAAAACATTACCCGCATTTTTTTTTTTTTTTGAATCCAGTAGGTAAAGCTAATTTGACATGAGATGGGGAGTTGAGCTGAAGAATTACACTGTCATTTTGGGAGCCAGATGGCCCTCTATCCAGAATTTCAAAGAAAAAGTCAGGATTGTGAAATCAGTATTGCGTTATCATTAGCTCGAGCTGTTATGTTGCAACTCAGTCATTGTGCATCTCTTCACTCTAAGACCGTCTGTTTATCTTCAGAGAATCTCCAAAAACAAATGAACATCAGTCAACTTTGAAAAAAAAAAAGTGTGAGACTGCATCATCTGTTGATTCACAGAGAGGCCCTATTTACTTTTGAGTCTAGACACAAGGTCAGTGCTTTTACCAGCGAGAGACAAATGCTGGTTCTTTTCCGGTCAATCTAAAGTAATGCAAGAATCAAGTACACTTTTATTCAAAACACATTTGCTTAGGTGCTCACACTATATTTTCCAATGAATATTCAATATATTATTTTTGCATCCTTTGGGTGAGAAAAATGACAGGGAATAATAAACAGGCCTATGGGGTCGCTGAATTGACTAATTAGCAAAACTGATGTTTATGAAATTCAAGTTCAGTTAATTAAAATTGATTCTATTAGGCTAATAGGTTTTGTATGTTCTGTCTCTCCTGGGTGCATACTTTTAAATGTAATCAAAGTGAGTGTGAATATGTTTGGTGAGCTTGTCTATTAAAAAAAAAAATCATGTTTTGCCCGAATGAAAAACAAAAAATTTAAAAATAAAATCAGGTACTTTGCAGGCCAAGAAAAGTTCCAATTACAAGGGTTATGATATGAAGCAGGATTCTTGTTCATTCAGAGCAGCTCTGACGAGAAATTATATCAATCTCAAACACAGCTATTAAGACATCATCCAGACAGCCAAAAGAAGGCTGCTATATTATCAGAACGTTCTGCATTGGTTTCCTCCGTTACTGGCAAAAATATATGACTCAATTAAGAGCATGCATCATGAAAACATATTCTCTTCCGTGTAGCTTGATACCATCAACCATCATAGTTCTGGCAAGTGTAGGGAAATGTGATTGGAATTTATGATGGAAATAATTCCAGATTAATAAATGCACTGGCCCTCCCTCCCCCCTACACACACACACAGCTGCACAAACAGCCTACCACACATACAGCGTCAGCTACTTAAGACTTCCACCCTAATAATTAATTTGTATGGAGGCCAAATCGAGGCTGAAGGGGGGAAATCATGCAGCATATGAGTACTGCATAAAGTCAATTAATGTCTGAGGGGTTATTTATATCGCAAAGCCTTTCACTCTGCAGGAAGCAAACCAATCAGCTATTGTACAGTATCTGCTCCTAGTTGGACGCGTCCGAAACTGGGTTTTTATCCCATTATATTAAAACACACACACACGCAATTTGGGATAACTAATGATGCTTCGATAACGACCAGTGCAGAGTTTGCAGACAATCACTGCAAGGCGGCTAATAATGAGGACCGAGGCCCACAGAGAGTGAAGTGATGCTGGCCCACAGCGATGCACCAGCTCCGGCACAGTCAACAACACTGTCTGACCTCAGCACGCAACGTGGACGTCACCTGACCGAGGAACACGTCCCCAACTGTCAAACATAGGAAGTTGTTGAGAGAGACGACTCCACCGACTCCGTCAGCAACTACGCACATACAATGCAAAGTCTTTCCTTGTGGCGGGTCATTAATTTTGCATGAGATGAACACTTTGTAAAGCGTAAGCGTGTTATTCAGCAGGCTGGGGAGACAAGCTAGCTGCTAAAGTTACTGCTACATCAGACAGGGGCGGGGAGGGGGGCAAGACTGTATGCGACCTCCCCTCATTTACAATGTCAAAGCGGGGCATTGACTGCGACTGTCTAACTGTAGAAACGTTGTTTTTGTACGTGTGTGTGTTTTAATTCAAGACACAAACGCCACAGTGAGCCTGCCCCGTCTGTTAGCTTCACCGGGGACTGATTTTAACGACACACCGTGACCAAAAAGCCGTTTAAGCCGTGTTTTTACCTCCGCTCGAAGTCCTTCTCGTACGTTTTGAGGTAGGGGTCCATTTGGAGAAGGCAGCTGAACTTAGGAATTGTAACATTATCCTTTTGGTCTGCCATGGTTTCTTAAGACGAAACCAATCGAGTGCTGCTGCGGCTGCTGCTGCTGCTGCTGCTCAGAGCTCAGGGACAGAGGCGGCATCAACACATCACAGGCACATGTGCAGTCAGTGTACGCGGGGGTTTCAGTATCCGGAGAAAACAGCGAATCAGGCGGCTTTTTCAGCCAAGCCCGTCCCTTCACAATCACAGCGGGTCAGAGATAAGAGAGAGTCGAGTCGTGCCCGCGCCGAGATAACCGGTGTAACTTTAAGATGACAGCAGAAGAAGCATCTGGTGCGTCAGAGGAAGATGACTCGCATTTGTATGCAGATGTGCACTTTTGTAGGCTGTTGCAAAGAGCATTAGTCCTACTACTGCACTTACTGAGAATAAGGCATGTAATACACCTACACCTGTAGGAAGTGGAACATGTCTCAGAAACTCATGGGTTATAATGTTTGTGTGACTATGGGAGTATGCTACTTCAGATGACCACTCTCATCACAGCTTTTGGTGACCCTTATGACCTTTATTCTAGTGCCAGTATTGGCTCACACTTTTCCTGGTTTGATGTGACTGATATGAAGGTGTTGCATGCAGCCTGCTCCTCCAGGCTGCATGTAAAGTGTCCTTGGGCAAGAAAACTGTGGAAATCCGGGGTGAAAATTAACCCACACCCTCGAATGCGTGCATTGGGTGCATGAATGTGTAGCTTTCAAGCACTGTGTCCAGTGCTCTATGAATGTGTGTGAAAAGGTGAATGTGACATACCTTGTAAAGCACTTTGAGTGATCCTAGACTAGAGACTAGAAAAGCGTGTATCAGTAAATTTGAGGGCTATGACTTGTGTAGGCTACTTGTAGATTTGTTTTCTCCCACAAACACAACACAGCAGTTTAACCGGGTGAACAAATACTATTTCACTTAGGTCACAGATTAAAAAACTGGCATGCTCACATTTTTGCTACTATTGTTGTTTCAGTATATTTGGTGCAAAACACACCACGTACAGTATCCAAAAATTTAAGTCTTTGAATTTGAATATCTGCAAATCCATTTGTCAAATGTGAGGTGTAATGAACAGTGTGGCCTCTCGGGGCCACTACTGGGGCTTTAGACCTTTAGTCTTGTTGAACTGATCGAGTACTACCTGCCATTATTTTTTATAAAAGTCTTTTTTTTGTGACATTTCATTCAGAGCAATTTGGAAATTGAAATTATAGCTTTCTACAAAATTGGCTTTATTGTAAACATGAAATGGTAATAGACAGGGATATGCTTTCCATCTACAATTACAGCACTAACTAAACACTGACCATTATGCACCTGCAAGTATTTCTTGTGTCCTTCACATCCATTGGGAAAGCTGAAACTTTGTTTGCAGAGCCTTTCAGATTTAATCTGACGATGATTCAGTAAAAAGTTCAAAGTGCTTTAATGGGGGCACACTTCATGAAGCAAGAGCTCATTGATTCGGGCAAAGTTTAATGTAGGCAAAGTTTGTTTAATGTCAGTGCCTGCTGTCATAACACATGGAACTGCCTCTAGCACTGGAATAAACACGGACACACAACGGCATGAGCACTGGTGTGTGTGTGTGTGGTTGTGAGTGAGGGAATTGTCCTTTCACGACAATGACTTGATTTGTTATGCAGTCATACAGCCATCTCTCTTTTTAATCCTCCTATCTGTCTAAGATACAATCCTCACACTGTTTTGATCTCATTGTCTGTGGCCTCAGTAACTTTGACCACAGACTACATTACAGAAGTGGCACGACTAACAGACTTGAGAACGATAACCTTGCCATAACTTACATTAAATCCCTCTCAGAAATGACTGATAAATATGCACGCTGACTGAAGAAACATTGTGCTGCTTGGAAGTGCTGTCCTTGTCAAAAAAATAAAACTTAACTAAAGGTCACAAAGTAAGTGTTATTCTATAGAGGTATCTGCTGGCAATAGGAATGGTATGTCAGGTTGCACTCGAGAAAGTTATGCCAATATAATTTTCCTGTGATTCACTGCTACAATACAAATGTTTCCAGTGATATGAGTCAGAACCTTAAGACAAAAATATCCAATTCTAGCGGATGCTATCTTGAATTTGAGGTAGGCTGATTGATTTTTAATCTGTAAACTATATGGCGAAACAAGCAACATTCACTCTGTTTGACTGGGTCAAACTATTTGTACAGGTGATCTACATGTCTGCAGTGCAAAAAGAGACATTTGTTTTGCCTGCAGAAATCACAAGCAAAAAAGACAATCATTATTTCCACCGACCTCTTTGATCACAGAACAGTTTGTCTCAATCTGCATCACCTGCTTTCAGTGTAACTGGAGGTTAATATTAGTCATCCCTTTAGTTATCAATCTGTCCAAAAAGGTAACACCCCGTGGAGACTCTTACCTAAAATATTTCTACCAAAATACCAGGAAATAAAGACAAGTAGTTCACCATGTACATAGCCAGTTATTCCACATCATTTTATTAAAGTGATGATGCTGTACGCAGTAAATATTGGGTTGAATATAACTTCATTAATGATAGAGCAACTCACACCAATCTGGCTGCATCTTATAATAGGTTTATTACACATTGTGTAACCTTAACCCTGTATACAGAATTAGGAATCCACAAATAGCGCTACTTGGCATTTAGCCTAACCTCTCTTTGTCACATCACTTTGTACTGCTGTTGCTGTCAGTATTCCCAACTGTTGTGTATTGTGGTGGATGACACTTGTCTAACTTGGTATGAACTTTGATGCAGTCACAATCTGATTGAAAATATGAAAATGTCAGATTTATATTTTTTTCATTAATACATTATGCAAACATTAAAAACTTAGAATCTGCAGTGGCATTACAGGTTTCTGCCTCCATTCCCCCTATCTGAGTTTCACAGAGTAAATCGTTTTCCATTTCCCCAAAACACCACAGTTATAACTCTGGGTAATTTCAATTTAGTCATTCACAAGAATTCAAATGACAGCTGAAGATTTAGCTCAGAGTTTTCCAAGTTTTGATCGCTCCCTCCCTGAGCTGCATGTCCCGCCACAGAATCCTATTTCAGTCTGAAACACTACCAGGGATGCATAACACAGTCATAATGCTAGTTCTGTGGGACTTTGCTAGAAGCTGACACCAACAAGTTTCCTGTTCAACTTAATTGATGTGGGTACACAAGCATGCTACACTGATATCTTGTTTAATGAAAAAATACAATTAGTCTTTCAGTACCTGTAATTATTCATCAAAGCATGATAATGCATCCAAGCTTGGAGAATTACTTCCCAGTGCATGTTTAACTACCATAAGACACCTCCAAGGCATATATACGGTTTATATTTATATATATAGCTGTAGGAAGATAGAGGTTGCGCAGTGAAGTGAATACTAAATCAGCAGTCTTAAAACAAACAAAAATGTCATATGAACAGACAGAGACAGAGAACAGAAGCTGAAAACATCCAAACTTTGATTTCAGTGATTTGAAATGACAAACACTCCCTACGAAAGGAGACGGAGTAAAGCACAATATATGTTAATAAAATGTGTTCGTTT
This sequence comes from Decapterus maruadsi, assembly GCA_030347415.2. NCBI lineage: Eukaryota > Metazoa > Chordata > Actinopteri > Carangiformes > Carangidae > Decapterus > Decapterus maruadsi. The sequence goes on along the minus strand of CM064885.1, from coordinate 19,882,352 downwards.
TAATTCTTGAATTGGTTACAGTGCTTATAAATACTTGAAAGTACATCCTTAACAACCTTGAACTGCAGGATATATACTGTATACGTATAGTGTTACAATCTTAAAAATCAATGAAATAATATGTCCGACTTACATAGGATGGGAGCATAATGGTAAGAGCAGTTTAAAAAGTGCAAAACAAGGGGCGGTGCGTGGCGCAGTGGTTAAGGCAACCGCCCCATGTATATGCAGACGCAGGCGTCCCCGGTTCGCGTCCCGCATCGGGCAGACCTTTCCTGCATGTCATTCCCCTCTCTCTCTGCCTCCCCCTTTCCTGTCTATCTCTACTAATCTATCAAATAAAGGCAGAAAACGCCAAAAAAAAATATACTTTAAAAGGTGCAAAACAAGAAAATAATGACAGAAAAAAGCATGTGCAGAAGTTAAACCAGAGCGAGCCTGGATTCTAGGGGGTTTAAATTTCTTTGTCGCAGCAGTGATTTTCCTCAGCATCTCCAGCATAACCATATGAATGTGGAGCAAGACGGTGCTCAAAGAGACCGTGTTTATCCAGCAGAAATCCTGGATGAATTAAAGTTAAAAGGAAAAAATATGGATAGCAATGAATTTGTGTGGGCAGCTAGTGGGTTGGAAGTGACAGAAACAGAACAGGTATTATAGGTATTGTTTTTTCCTTGCATTGGTTTTATTTTTCTTATGCCATTCTCTACGCAGCAGATGACAATAAAAGGACATAATTTTTCATAGATTTCAGGTAGAGAAATACAATAGAGTTTTGGGAACATGTTGAACTTATGTTGAACTTCTGGCACGCTGCAGAAAAGTTCCTTTGTTCGACATTTTTGTTTCAAAAAGTCAGTTCGAGAGATCCATTTATAATCCACAGACAAAGGCACTATTTACATAGAAGTAAAGGAAACTGCTTTTCAAAATAGCTTCGCAGCAAAGAAGTTGACAGTTTGATGTGGAAATGAATTGCTAAAACGTGTGCAGTGTTCCTGCAGGTCAGGCAAGAAAACTCAAACAGGCAAATAAATGAGCAAATAAAATATAAATAAGACAGAGGAACTCAAAATTTACAAATTAGATGACTAAAAGTAATACAGTTAAAACACAATATCTTTGAAATTAAAAATAATATTGACAGATAGGAAAACAAACTGAGAAGCATCAGTTGTGGGGCAAAAAAACATACAGTGTTTCCAGGTGTCATGGGCTTCAGTGTCAATACAAATCAATAAAGAATTGTGGAGACCTTAGCCTGTCAGTCCCCTCACACAAGCACCATCTCTGAGTATTGTAACTCTGAATCTGTGTGCGTACTGCTTGATTAAGATTAAGATGATGTGTTTTTTGGATGGGGACCAAACTTTTGATTGTGTGTGGACACAGCATCACAGCAGTCTGTGGAGGAAAGACATTTTCAGAGGAGCATGTTTCTACAACAACAGACATCTCCCGACTCCAGCTGTCAGACAGGAGCAGACCAGAGTCAGCTCTTCTGTTTGGGGATTGAAAAAAAAAGAAAAAGAAAGACCCATTTATTTGCATCAATGCAAAATACATCAATCACACTAAACAAAAGCATAAGGCAATGGTTTTGGAAATGCATTCATCCAACAGCATAATTAGTATACATTTTCTGTGTCTCAAATTGCTGCTGATTTCAAAGTCTGTGGAACTGAATATTACCTAATTCCTCGTCAGACAATTAGGTTCAGACAGTTTTGTGATTTACAAGCCAAGAACACCTAACGGTGCCTTTCTCAATGCATTTTCCTCAGCAGAATCCCCCTAAAATGCAGCACATTAAACTACACATGCACTCCTATTGTAGCAGGTCTCCTCAACACAAAATGGATATGTATGACAATTAATAAGAAATTAAATTAGGTGTGGCAATAGGACTCAGGCACTATGTAGACAACCCCCTTCTGTTGGGGATCAAATTAGATGTCAGGGATCAGTGTGGTGAAATATTGCCAGCCGTAGCTCATAATTCATCAGAAAGAAGGACACCACTTCTCCATGAATGCCACCAAAGTGAGAAGGTTAACATCGGGCAATAAAGGGAGCCAGAGAGAATAGGAATGAAGCTAATGAGAGGCGATAAGATTCACTCCAGCCTTCAATTTCAAGGATGGAGGAGCTGGGATCTCAGAAAGGACCAGAGACTGACACGAGGAGCAAGATCTTTAATGAGAAACATTAGACAAGACGGAAGAGGCAATATGTGTGTATGTGTGTGTGTGTGCGTGTGTGTGTGTGGCAGAACACACAGCATGTGCTGAGCTCACCAGGTACATGGATCTCTATATGGAGCTGAGATTTCCCAAATGATTTGTCATTTCAGCCCTCCCACGGCTGTTATGAGCAAATACTCACTGTATACTCTCACTTGATAATTTGAGTGTTGTGAACGGTAAGCTTGACGTCACATGCTGATTTCGCTTGAGGACACAAGGAGGTAAGCAGAGCCTGTACTGCCACACTCAGGGTTTTTTGGCAAAAAACTCATTTATGAATTTCAGGCGAGTCAGCCCCTTCAGAAGAAGTGAATTGTTAACACCTGACCTCACAATATAACAAGCCAAATGGTTTAAATCAAGCAGCTGGGACTCAGGGGACAGCGTCAAAGAAAGAGGGTGAGGAGGCTGAATTTCTGCAGATCCCCAGCGAGGGGAAGTCAAGGCTTCTTTAACAGAAACAAGGAGATGATTGTTAATGTTAGAGAAAAAATAATCACACTGGCCTCCCAGTATTAAAGACAGCACATAACCTGATGGCTAACTCAGGTCATTACCTGCTCGCACGGCACATAGTGACGATATTATTTCCCTTTTGGACACAGCGCCTTCACGATCCCACTCTGTGTAAAACTTGCCCTGTGATATTATGTCTGATTACGATGCAAATCAAAAGGCTTTGAGTTCAGAGAATCAGGCATCTCTGGAAGCGGCAAAGAAGTCAAGGGCATATTTTGTTATTGAATGTGTTAGTGACAAATAAGGGTTGCCAAGATGAGCAATTCAGTAATATATTTAAAAAAATGTTTTAAAAGTATGCATCAGATTTGATAAGAATCTAGATTTGGTTTCATGTTGGTTTTATCTAATCTGAAATGACATTTGAACCATCTTTTAACAAAAGTAAGACCGAATGCTCCTGAAAATGTCAACTGGTGTAAAAGCATAATTCAGCGGAATGTTTGTTAATAAGTGCTAAATAGTCCTATTTTCCGTCCGCAATCACTTACATAGAGTGTTTCGGCCGAAACTCTCAGTCACTCTGCTCTGCTAAACCAAGGAGAAACCTTTCCTTGTGGGGTACAAGCGTTATCCAATGAGAGAGAACGGCATGAAGGGCTGTGTGTGGAGCCAAGGGATGCCGTAAGCCGTAACATACTTTCACAAGCCTGCCTGGAACGCAGCATTAGCCAAAACGACCGGATCGCTTACTTCTGCTTTAAATATTTTATATACAGTGGATTGAAGTACACGTATAAAAAATACATTTTCTTTTTCTTTTTTTTGCTGTGTTTCTCTACTGTATTTACATTTTTTGCGCAGGACATATCCTATAACCACTGACTTTCCAGCGAAGTGGTTACACCACTTTACATTTTGTTGGATCACATCATTTACCTGAATACTGTTTGACAAAAATCCACATCAACCACATTCTTTACTCAACATTCAGATCTTAAACCCGTAAACATTGATCACAAGTGCCCAATGTCCATTTTGTTGTAGCTATCCACAACCTTTCATGATGAACAAATAAAACAAAAACAATAATTCTCAGTTAGGATGTAACAAACAAAAATGGGTCCAGAGCTATCTGACCAGACATAAATTCTGTTCGGCAAAAAGACAAAGGAGTAAGGACATACCAAACCATCTATAGTGGAGCATAATATAAATAATAAGAATCAAAACATATTTGGTTTCTTTTTTGTATCTGAGATGCTATGAGCCAGACACCTCCATGTGGCAAAGAGAATTTGCAGTCCTGTAATTATATAATTTGAATATGTGTTGGACATACTGTTTTAACTGAAATGTGATAATGAAGTGAAAGTTTTACTTCAAGCTGTTACCCTGTTAAGTTCCTTTTTAAAGTACTTAAGCCCAAAACAGTGATCAATTTGAACCAGTGAATGCATTAAAACAATTAACTTAAGAGGCACATAATGTCCTCCATTAGCCCCAAAGGATGCATGAATGCCTTGAAGATCATTCCAATTGCATTCCGTAGAGTGCCGACAATGTGACTGAAAATGTCCATTAATATATAAGGTAGGCTACCTCACAACCTGCTCAGTCAAGGCTATCTGATTTCAAATCAGGAAATGTTACTCCCATTAAAATGCTACCTTAAAATTTTCTTATTTTAGTAGGACCACACACATGTCACAATGGGAAAATGAGGAAAATGAGAAAATGTTGGTGTAATTACCAGATTTCGGGGGCTTTTGCCTTTAATTGAGAGGGGTATTGACATGCAGCATGGGGATGCCAGAGTCGGGACTCGATGTGGGGCAGACTGCAGCGAGGACTAGCCTTTACACATGGGGAACCTACTCACCAGACATTTTTGATAGGGGTGACTTATGGTGGGGTGGCATGTTTTTGGCCATACCCAGTTTTGTCTGCAAAACCCATATCTACATGTACTTCAATTACTAATGCTGCAAGAAAAACTAGACCTACAGTAGGCTACTAGTTAAAATACAGGAGTGGCAATTTGCGATAAAGACCCTCAATATTCTATTCTTTAAAAAAAAAAAAAATACTTGACAGATGCCACTGATAAATTTAAATGAAGAATGTTGAAAATGAGCCTTATTTCCAGTGCACATTACAAATGAACTTGTTAAAAATCCATACTGATTCTCATTCTAATCACACTAACACAACATTTTCTTAAGTTACTGATATGTTTATGCAGAAAAATGGAAAACCCTCGCATTTTTAATTAATGTTGCACTAAAACAGACACAAATATTTGCAACAATAAGTCACAGTTGGATTAAAGCTATAGCCTACACTCACTGCTCTGTGTAAGCCAGGCAAGCAGGTCACAGATATAAAAGTTGCTATTATCACCATTATTTTTTTTCTTGTAAATGAAACTGTGCAAGCATAGGCCCATACGCACATAAAGTGGGGCTATTAAATAGTTGCATCAAGGAAAGAAACAACACCTGCAGACTGACTCTGAGCCACAAAATGTATTAAAAAATACAATGTTTTGATCTCAGCAGGATTTAAATAAAAACTACCAAAGCGATAGTAAATATATAGAATATAGAATATAACATATATAATATATAAATTATGCATAAACCCCAAAGAAGCACAAGACATGAAACAATTCATAAATAATCTTGTTTTTATTGGTTAGGCGAATCTTCTTATTTAATGGTATAAATGCAACTGTGCAATGCAGCTATCAGTGACAGCAGTGAACGCAGCATTCAGGTAACGTGCTCCACTTAGAGACTTTTTTTTTTAAGTATATTTTTTTGGCTTTTTTAATGCCTTTTATTGATAGGGCAGTGGAGAGTGTGACAGGAAATGGGAGGCAGAGATGGGGGGGAATGACACACAGTATAGGGCTATCCGACGCGGGACTCGAACTGGGGCCACCTGCAGCAAGGACTAGCCTCTGCACATGGGGCGGGTGCTCTACCGACTGAGCTAAACACCACCCCTCTAGTTACAGACTTTACATGAACCAAAGCGTCTCTGCATGAACGCACCCTTTAAAAATGGCGGGCCATGTTTGTTTCCCTGCACCGCCATGGATGTAGGGCTCATTGAGCTATTATAACGTAAGATAATATAATACATTAGGCTGCTGCAATGCTTCTGCTTCTAATGCTGCCTTCATGTGCGATGGTATTTCCACTTGTGACCTGTTATTGTTGTGTTCATGTGCTTTTATTGTTGTTTAAAAAAAAAAAGATGGTGGACACACAGATTCAGACTTGTTGTCTTTAAATGTATGGAAAAAAAGAATGCTGTGAAACTTGACCTCACCACATTCCCCTAGCTCTCTCTCTCCCTCCCTTTTTTTTTAGGGCGTATTCACACCAGGCTCGTTTGGTCCGCTTGAAACGGACTTTTCCTCTGGTGCGGACTTTTTGGGGAGGTGTGAATACAAACCAGTGGACTCTGGTGCGGATCAAACAAGTGGACCGAGACCACCTCTGCAGGTGGGACTCGGTTCACTTGTTTGATCCGCACCAGAGTCCCAAACGGACCCTGGTGCGGTTCGCGTATGGTGTGAATGTAAACCGAACCTTTCCCGAACCAAATACAAAATCCAAGCGCCTTTTTGGATTCAACAGGCTTCCGTTGTTGTCAGAAAATGTGTAAATTATCAACGAGCCGTGTGTCGATGGAGCACAGATAGACACGCTGCCTCCTTGACATTTATCAGATGCTGGAGAGACGCGCCCGTCGCCGTTAACGATGCACATTCTTTTTTTTCTTTTTTTTTTTAAACTGATAACAGAAAGTCGTTATCCGATTAATAACCATAAACAGAAATAAATATGACTATAGGCTTATGCCGACCGCCAACGCAGCATCCTGAGAGGATGATTATGTTTTTTGTTTTGTTTTTTGCTGTGCCGTCCTTTTTTTCTTCCTTTTTTTTAGCGCACCATGCTTAGGGGTGTCAACATCTACACGTGTAAACGGGTACATGGATAACAAATAGCCTATCCGTTTAGAAAACTCAATAACGTTAGCAGTTTACATGTTTCAGATAATAGGCCTGATGGAACTGCGTGTCAAATTCAATCCCCCCTCACTTTATCTCCGCGTAGCCTCTCTCCAGCTGTCCTTTCAAAATAAAGGCTGGCTGGCTTTACAAGTGTAGAAAAAACTGTAAACGTTGACACCCCTACTTCAGACGCGCAGACATCTGTATGTTGTCTGACTTTCCTTCGCCATACACGGGGATTGCTGCATAATGGCCACATAGCCTCCAAGTAATGAATAAGCAGGACAGATGAAACTGGAAATACTACCAAATTGAAAGGGCAGCAAGAACGCATTCATGCCTTTGATGTGTAGCCTACTTTTCGTGGAAGATCCCGCTGATAGGCTAATTCTTATCCAATGATTGAGCGACTGTGGGACCCACGTGCTGTTGTTTACAAAGTTGGTCCGCTTGTGAAAAAATGCAGTGTGAATACAAACCGAACCTTTTTTTTTTATAAAAGGTCCGCACCAAAGCAAGTGAACTATCGGACTTTCCTGGTGTGAATACGCCCTTAATGTCCTATCTTTTCTCTCTCTCTCTTTTTTAAATTTTTTTTTTTTTTTTTTTTTACAAGCAAACTGTATTTTGTAGGCTACCAATGAAGCTATAGGTAATGCTTGTCTGTAGCATATGCCTATGTTTATTTAGCTTTGCACTGTACTACGCCAAGTATTTCTGCAAATTTAATTGTCAATAAAAAAAACAAAACAAAAAAAGTTCGTTTCGGCGGCCGGAAGTCATTCATTTTCAATGGAGACTGGCGTTGAGGGGCGTCGGGAGCGTCGACGCGCGAATTCGCGTCGAGAGCGTCAAATTATGCAAATGAGGAACGTCGCGGCGGCGGCGGCGCGCTGCTTGAAAGTCCCGCCCCGTTGGCCGCCGCTTTTGGTGTCAACGCACCATAAACACTTGGTGTTACCACCACTGCTGCTTATTAGCTACAGCTAGCTTATCAAGGACAATCTAATGTCAGCTCAAGACAGCCTCCTTGGGATAGATGCTTTTGCTTTTTATCACCTGCGTTCGTTCAAGATGCAGTCGTTCAAGGACCAACAACATCTGCTGTCCTTCAGCCACAGAGGTGAACTCGAAGCCGAACATTCACTACAACAAGGTAGGTGCTGTTAATGCTAACTAACAGGCATTGCATAATGTTGGCTGTGTTCACCTCTATTACTATAAGCTAGAATCAGAAACTTTAATTGTTGTTGATGATGTTGATGGCGGATGAGATGAATTTGATTTTTTTTCACTAAGTTAATCCTTGCTAAAGGGGACGTCTTGAAGGAAGGAGTTGGAAAGAGTTGTGGGGTGGATGTGTTGTGCTAGCTGCTGTTTCTCTGCTGGTAGCAGTTGTTGCTAAATTTACTGTGGTGACTGAGCTCTTTTTTCCTCTTCTCCGTCACTGACAGTGATGTTGCTGGTCCCCACTCAAAATTGGGGACCAGCAACCATTACGCATTACTTTTGTGTAGTTTGTAATTTGTCTTACAAAAAGCACATGGTCCTCACATAAAAATGTTTATCATAAACTCTCCATTCCCTGTATCTAGTTTTAATCAGTCTTTTTAAAAAAAAAAACAAAAAAAAACTTTCAGACACTGAATTTATTTTTTAAAAGGATAGTCTAGTTCAACATTTTGGCAAATTGGCCCATTGCCATAATCCCTATAGAGATTGCCAATGTGTCGTCATCATGGCTGGGAACGCAAAGCATTGTGGGAATCTTTGGCATAAACAAACGCGCTAGACTTGAATTTATGCAGGCAAGAACGCAGTATTCAAGATGCTGTCAACCTGCTGTGTTATAAAGTGCAACAGTCGTTCGCACTTAGACATATGATTATGGTTGCTGGAAGTTGTACTGCGAAGCCAGTTTAGTGGGTTAGTGAAGTATAAGGTAGGAGGTAGTTTCTTTTAACCCGGCGAGATCACCATGGTAACTCGTGCTTAGCTCATGAGGTCCCGATGTGCAGAGTTTCATCATAAACTGTTTAACGGAGCGTTTGTACGGAGGGAGAGATCGCGCTGAGCAGCTGCTGTTGACAGTTGATGTTGCTCTTTTATTCCTAGTTAAAAATGAATAATGCTTCATATTTAAAAGTAGCGCAAGAGCTGTCATAAATCAAAAGCAGCCTCTCTCGCCATATTTGCAGCAACACTGTTGCTTCAGGCTGCTCTGTCCGATAAAACATTTGCACTCCTCTTGGCTGAAATCAGCCCGTTGTGGATCAGTTTCGTGCGAAAGTTGATATGACGCCAAATGCCTCCTTTGATGTGTACACTCACAGACCATGAAGCTGAGAGCCGGACTTAACAAACTAAGTTGATAACCACCTCCTTAGTGTTAACCCGGGCCGGGACTTGAGGTTTTGTTGAGCTGAAAGGTGAGCACAACTCATGGCCATGTCGAACCTCCTTCATAGGCAACATGTTGGCGGTTGGATTCAGTTTTAGGCGGTATGGTTCGTTTTTGTTTTCCTTAGCTGCATTGTGTAAGTTAATTCTGTTTTTTATTGAATTTATCTTATTATTTACATGGTCAATGACTAGCGCGCTATTCTAGTCTATGTAAATCGAGAGAAATTGGCCAAAGATACCCATAATCCTTTGCGTTTCTGATGACGTTGCCGCCCAGTTGGTCACGTGTCTTGGCAATCTCTATAGCTAGATGAAGGAGTAGGTTTGTTACCTTTAATTGTCGGTGCAAGCTGTATTTAGAACGCAGAGCCAAGCCGCGAGCTGCTCAGAGCTACAATATGTAAGCTAATGGGATTTTTTGGTTTCCCTCATTTATGCAGTCTCTGCATTTGCTTGAAAGCTCCGTATTGTAGCCTAACATTCCGTTAGTATCTCAGAATGTGCAGGACAGGTCACAACTTGTCCTAAGAGCGCTTTGGAGTTGTTGGATTGTGTATTTTGAGTTTGATGAGGGGAAACCAATAGTAGGGATTATGGCAACATTAGTTACTCCCACTGTTGAAGTGAACAACAAATCAACTTCAGAAATGCTAAGTGATTTGTTGTTGATCTTACTGGCTGTTATCACAGCTCGTTGTTCTTCCGGGATCTTGTGATCTTGGGTCTTCAGCAGATCAGTAGCAGTATCCAGTGGGTGAGCGCTGTTGGTCAGAGCCTGTGACCACCTGATCAATAAATTTCACCCACCACTTCATAAATTTACCCACATTTGGCCAGTGGAGGGTGCTAATTTCCCACTCTGGTTATGATGTTTTAATGATGTCGATTCATGTAGTAGTGTAGTAGCCTAGTGATTTTTTGTAGGGTTTTTTTCTGATTAGTATGGCATGATCTGGTCAACTTTTTCTCACTGTTTAGAGCCGTTTCTATAGTCTCTGTAAGCTTTCTGATGTATTGTTGTGTTATCTTAAAAGGTTATCAAGGCTGTTCTCTTGCAAAAAGCATGCAATCAGTTAAAGCTTTGATTGAAGCCCACAATGACTGTCACATACTGTAATAGGTTCACACTCTAGCAAATCACTGGGAATATTTCACTCAAAACTCATTAATAGGTTTGTGTGACAGCTGACTTTACTGTTCCTCATATCATTATCAAACTGCTGAGAATCCAATTTACTTATCAAAATTAAATTACACCACAAATAGGCTATATGGAAATGTATTAGGCCTAATAAAACTAAAAAAAAAGAAGAAAGTGACAAAAAAAGGTTAGGTTAAGCGTAAAAGTCCATTGATATCACTAGAACCCTAAATTGAGCAGTAAGTTCCAGAAAAATACATAAATATGTGGGCCAACTAAACAAGCTTATTCAATGTCATTGTCTCATAATCAGCCAGCCAACTGTGCCACTGCTGTCTAGTCTTTGAAATGAGTGTCTGTTTGGCTGTTGTAACAGCCAAAGTCAGAGGCCATTGCTCTAAGACTGCAAGGGAAGCCCTGCTCCCTTTAAAAAAAAAAAAAAGGTCAAATATACTGTTGTGTTTACATTTGATTAACTAAATACGTGTTCAACTCAGAGACGAGTTTGTTTAGAATCAACTGACGTGACTGAGGTTGACTGACGTGATTTTCTTCTTACGTTCCCATAATATCACAGTGTATTACGCCTGTTGAAGCTCAGCTTCCATGGACTTCAATGGGACAGGAAAGAAATGTTTTTTTCACTGCACAAAACTAGACAGTCAATGCTGCGATTTTGTCCCTTCCACAGACGCTCAGCGTCTCCAGGAATGAATGGAGCAGTGGGTTGGTCTGGACTGTTTCTGTATGATGATTTGAGGAATAGGCTGAATCTCTTTTTGAATAACAGATATTTAGAAACATGGATGGAGGATTTTTGAATTTGCAAGTGAAATCAAGAGACAAGCTGCAGCTCATTTCTTGGTATTTGCTTGACGATATAGCCCATTTCCATTGTACATATCATACACAAATTTTATGATGTACACTGAAAATGAGCTTTCCCTCTTTGTCAGACCAGCAGCCACCACTGGCAAAAGTCTGAGGGGAGAGAAGTCAGAGTCCTGAGCTCAGTGGTTCAGCCCAAGACAGACAGTTTTGCAGAGGCACTGTTGTTTTATAGAGCTGTTTCTGTCAGTTGTACAGTGAATTCTGATGTTGAACCTGTAATTATATTTTATCTGTGATTTTTGAAAACTACTAATTGTAAGAAGCTAGTTGTAAATTTCATGAGCAGAGACTGTCATGCAGCTTGGCGATTTTAACATGGATTAATGAGATAATAATTGCAAGTCTGGTGCTTCAGGTGAGTGGTAGGGATGAGTCTTTCCATCTGAATTCAATACACATAATATATTACAACTGTTGAGACTTTATTGAATGGCCTCATGGTGGCCCTCACAGTAAATTTATTATTGTGTCTTGTACTGCGCTGAACTCAGTGTGTGGGTGTAGCAACTGGTGAGCCTAGATAAAATCAGAATATAAGATTTTTATACATTTTAAGAATAAAATAACACAGAAGGTATTTCAGTAAAACATGACATGAAGCTAAAAGTGTTTTGAATAACAAGTTGAAAGTGGCAATGAATGACTCTAAGATGAACAAAACTTCCCCCAAATGTTCTAGGTTTGTATGACAGAACGATACACAAAGCTGCAGCTTACACTGTTGTGACACATGCTGCTTATACTAGTGCTTGTCATGTTTTAAATGTAATCAATAAAATCTTGTGTGGGTTGAGTAGGTGGTGAAAAGATGCTCTGATGAGTTGTCAGCGTTGAACAACACACTCAATACAATATGGAGGTTAACAATAGTTTTTGTTTTTAGTTGCATGAATGTACTCTTTTTCTACCCTTCTCACCTGTCTGGCCAAAAGAAGACTTCTGTCAAATGCCTCTCCTCAGTATTGGTCATTTCAAACTCATGAATCAGATTTTGTGGAGATGAGGGGATGATTAGATTCTTTTCTAATTGTTGAAAAAACTAACAAATATTTTATCATTCATTTGGTTGGCCATGCAAAAGACTGATACAATTTCAAAAAGCTCTTTTTTTTATCAGCTCAAGTCAGTATGTTTACGGATGTTATGGCCAAGTGGGAACATACACAAGGAAAAAGATGGGACCTAATGCTGAACCCTGCGGGACGCCGCAAGTTATGTCTGGCAAAGAGGATGATAAACTGCCTACAGTGACAGAAAAGGTTCTGTGGGAAAAGTAGTAGCTGAGCCAGCACATTGCTGTATCTCTGATACCCACCGAGAGCTTGAGGCAGTCAATTAAAATTGCATGATCTACAATCAAAAGCCTTACTGAGGTCTAAAAGGATTAAGATCGAACATTCCCCCGCATTGACTGTTAAAAGAAGGTCATTTGTGACCTTAAAAAGCTCTCTCTCAGTGCTATGTCAAACTTTAAAATCTTATTAGAGTTTTAGAAAAATGTTAACCCCCCCACCAAAAAAAAAGCAACAGGTTTAAATAATTCTCTTTAAACCTTTAAAAACATAAATAGAACTTTTGAGTAACTATTGGGATGTTGAGGCTATTTGAAGCAAGTACAGTAGCCTAAATGTCAGATTGGACAGCAAAGTGCATCAGAGAAAGTTGAATGCTAGATAAACAAAGAGCGTTGAATGAGGCTCTTGCATCCAAATCCATGTTGTTAACCTTCCACAACCTTCCTTTTGAGATCACGAGGCCTAAATAAAATAACCTTCTGAGATAGAGAAGCTGCAGTGAGGAGAAGCTCATGCTTGCAATATTTCATTAAATAATAGTGAGCTCTCATGCCATAACTGGCCTAGTGGTTAACTATGAAGCCTCTTTCTCTCAGCAGGACTTTAGAATTATGACAAGTCTTTCGTTTTGCCATAAAAGACAGTTTAATAACCTTCCATTTAAGTTCATCTTGCTCTCACACTTTAGAGACCTCCTTCTGTGGCCTCATTTTACCATTCAAATTTGCTTGGCTCCCTTGAAAGAGGTCCATTACAAAGACTGACATATGATTATCTCCATAAGTCTCAAGTTCAGGTTTGTAGAATTAAATAGAATGTGTTTTAGTTAATCTTTGTGAAAAATGTACAGTGGTTAATGAGGTCATAGAAGGTGCATTAAACAGCCATGAAAACATAGTATGAATATTCTTGAATAGTTGACATTGCAAAACAAGTTATACTGACAAAGTAATTACTTACATGTGTGGATGCCTGATAGTAATAACCCTGAGGGAGACGTCTGAGAATATATTCACAGGGACAAGGCTAAAAAAAAAAAAAATGTGACAAAGAGAAGCTTCAAAAAGTGAGGTGTAAGGTGAAGCAGCAACATGAACAACTGCTTTGTGTGCAGTTTTAAAAATGTGGTTAAACAATAGTCAGACCAAAGATCAAAACACATTATGATGTGTGTGTGTATATATATGTTTAGCAAGGTAGCAATTCTGTTTAATAAGTGGGAAATTTAGCATAATACTGTAGATGTTCTCCCAAGCTTTTTGGGACAAATGTCACGACATTCCTCTACAATCACATCATAAAATGCTAAAACCTGAGGTGTTTTCAAACTGGCTATTCTAGGATCATATTTGCTGCCGGTATGACCTCAGTTTCTTTTTCATTTTAGAAGCTTTCTTTGAGACACTGACAGATAGGGGTATTATTATTAGAATTGTCCACTATCTATGCATCCATACTTTCTTGTTGGGAGACTCCCTGTCCGAGCATGCACTGTGCAGTAAACAGAGAAACTGAAAACAGAGAAAACATTTACTTATTTATTTTATATTGTTGTTGTTATTATTTTTTATTTTATTTTAGCTTCTATCTATTCTTATCTTCTTTTACTACTTTGAGTGTCAAATTTTTCTTCCAGCTCAAGTGTTCTCTTCATGGGGAGCCCTCCACACCAGGAGTTGAGTTGGGGCTGCCCGTGATGGTGTCGCCCTGGGGGCTGCCCGGGATGGGCTGGAGGAGTGCTGCACTGTGGTAGCATGGGCTCCTCCGTCTGTCCTGGTTGGGGTGGTCCCTGTGGCGGTGCCCAAGGGGGTAGATCGGACTACACGCAGGCGTAGCTCACAGTCGGCCATATTGAAACGGGCAACTTGCTCTGACTCTGGCTGCAGTTACAGAGTGCAGTAGATGGTGATCCAGTCATCTTCACTAAAAAAAATGATTCATAACTCTGTGAAAATACTATAACTATTTACATAATGTCACTTTTTGAGTATGCTGCATCATAACTGCATAGATGTTCATAAAAAATCAAACCGTTTTGAAATCGGACAAAAACTGAGCAAGTTCTGGTCATTATAGCAGAACATGCACCATAGGCTTGTAATGCACTGAGGGAGAGAGTTGCCCGTCCCAAGATGGCCGCCGTTCTGGCTACGTTGTGTCATTGGGCAGCAGCGGTGGTTGAGTCATCTAGTTTTCTTATATATATCTATGGCGGTGCCCCTTGGGGCTACAGCCAGTGAGACTTCCTGGTGTGGATGTCGACCCCAACAATGCTTTCCTCACCTGGTTCCTCAGTGGCCAGCCATATTGCATTTTAAAGAGCATATGTGTGAGTGAGTGAGTTTGGTTGTGGGGAGACTGGGACCTTTAAACACTTTGTTTTACGTTTTTTCATGAAAGATGCTATACAAATAAAGTTTGAGTTTGAGATCACTGACAAGTCACTGGTTAAACTCAAAATCAAAAATCAACATGAGCCAGGATGGCTATCCAAGTTTCACATTAGAAAGCCAGTTTTGACTTCTTACTACCTGACATGATTTTAATAAATAGGTTTGATATTAGCTAATGTCTTACTAGCGTGCTCCTGTCATCACAAAGCCAGTTTACTTGTCCTCCCCATCACCATAAATATAATTACAGAGGGAATTAACTGGACAATGTTAGATGGGTGTCTCTGACAGATTTGTCAGATTTGCTTTTTAGTTGTGGAATCATGTTTTTACCTCATTGATTCATGATCTCATTTGCATCTTTTTTCTGCTCTGCAGAAAAGAGCTGAAACACCCAAATAAACAAATGTAATTCTTCAGTTGGAATAAGATAACAAGAACAGGACGGGGTCTCCATCCTTCCTTTTCCTTATCTCACTCATTAGGCTTACGTGCAAGACATGCATCACTGTCTGTCTTTTTGGGGAAAGTGTAGTGATGAGTATATGAGTTTGTGCTGTGAATTAATGAGTGTGACTGAAAACTTGTCCCATCGTGGTGTGGGCATGATGTGTGCGTCAGTGTTTGCATAGCTGCTTCAGGGGTTGAGTGTCACAGTACCACGGACAGCGCTGTTTTTTGTATGTATTTGGTGTATGTACGTTTGTGCATGTGCAGGTTCTGCATGATCGGTATAGAGAATGCGGCTCTCAGTTTTAGGAGTGTCCTAAACAATAGTTTTTCTCCTGATACTCTATCAACAATTTTTCTGATTAGTCAAACAATTAATCTTTTGACTAATCTAGCTTTTATTTTTTTGTTTGACAATTATTCATTTACAACCCCCCCCCAAAAAAAACAAAACAAAACAAAACAAAAACAAAACTGTGGTACGCCATGCATTTGTTTTGAACAAAGCCAGCAAGATGGTAATCTGTGGAGCGACTGAGGTGGGTTACAATTTACTGGGTGTGTTTGTGTTGTAGTGCTGTAAGCAGTCCATGTTTAGTGGTCAGCCAAGAGACCCTAGGTGGAGGCCAGAGCGCCTCCATTCTGCCCGTAACAAATCATTTAACCATCACAATGACTCTTAAGCTGTTTAATTAAGGTGCAAATCTTGGAAAGTCCCTCTTTTATTTCATTTTTGCATTTGCTAGGACTGTGTGTCTCTTGGTCTGTGTCTTGCTCTTTTCACACTCGACAGCCAGTTCCAGAACTGTTTTGTGACTTTTGTGCCCGACAAAAGTGAAAGTTATACAACTGTAATCAGTTTGATAAAGGCTAGCGGGCAGTGGTGTTTTCAAACTGCAGCTTGGAGAAGATAACTCCAGTCCATAGACACATTCAACAAATGAAATTCACACTTTCTTGCAGCAGCCTCTGTGTTGACCTTTTAATGTCCATTCCCTGGTGGGGACCAGGTCAGTGGCACACACATATATATTTTTTTACAGAAGCCAATGACTATCGTCTCTGTCAAGATTTAATAACAACCCTGGACTAATCCAAGAGAGAATGGAATTGATTATTGATAAATATTTAGTGAAAATTGATTAGCTGGGCACAGTGGGCAATATGGAAGCACATCTCTCAACTCACGTATCCCTCCGGCCAGGGTTAGCGCACGCCGATCAGCAGTTGGTCAGCTCCAAATAAAAACTGTGTTTTTCCTGCACTTTGAGGGGCTGGAAAAAAAATATTATAGCGAACAATGGAACTGTGTTTTTTTTTTTTTTCAGATAAAACCTCTTTTAGGTCACAAAAATAGGCCGTTTCTTTGGGTCCATTCACAACAATGTATGTTGTAAATCTCCAGTGTAGAGTGTAGAGAGAGTCTTCTACTGCAATTAAAGTACTTAGGGGCTATTTGTAGATCATACAACCTCACTTCAAAAAAATGGTACTATCCCTTTAAGCCAGAGTAGCTGATGAGGCTGCACACTGCAAAATTACTAGATTTTGACTCTGCTCCTATGGTGACGCTCTTCCACAACCCCGACTTCCACCGCGCTGCCACTTATTGTTTTATTTCCCACTGTAGTGCTGTTATTTCGTCACTTTATCAAGTTTTTAATAATTTTTAATGTGAGAAAGTAAGGGTTTAGATCCCCAATGTGCGGTTAGTTTATCCAAATGACAGCTGTTTAGATGTTTGCTCTGACGTTGGGTGAAGTGAAACTCCAGTGAGCTGCAGGAGCGGAGGAGTAACTCCTCAGCAACCCGCCTGCAGTGCTCGTTTAGCCAGCCAAACTACCTCGTCATGCCGCGGGAGGAAACAATCATTAAGTTTTAATATTTTTGCATGCAAGAAAGTAAGGGTTCAGATCTTCAATGTGCGGTTAGTTTATCCAAATGATGGCTGTTTAGAAGTTTGCGAGAAGTGAAGCTCCGGCAAGCACCAGGAGCGGAGGAGCAGCTCGTCAGCAACCCCTCTGCAGTGCTTGTTAGCTGGTGAAACTATGTCGTTATGCTGCGTGAGGAAGCGATCGTTAATTTAATAAGTTTGTATATTTTTTCATGTGAGAAAGTAAGGGAGATCCTCAATGTGTGGTTAGTTTATCCAAATGACGGCTGTAGAAGTTTGCGCCGACGTTGGGAGAAGTGAAGCTCCAGCGAGCTGCAGCGAGCACCAGAGGAGCAGCACCTCAGCAGCCCACCTGCAGTGCTCGTTTAGCCTTTTTTTTTAATGTTTCCAATAAGTTTTAATAATTGATTCAAAGCTCTGGACAGTTTCCTGACTATATGGTGCAGGCAAATGAAATTGGCCGGAAACATTAGGCGGCGCTAGCCTGGCTATGAATTCACAGGCAGCAAGGCCAAAGTTCAGTGGTATATGTTTTGCTTTCTTATGTTGTTTAAAACATTCACCTATCTTAGGATTCTACAGAAAGTACTGTAGATAGATATTGTTTGTCCAGTGTTTCCCCTACCATTGTACAGGCCTGGCGGGCCGCCAGGCCAACGAGAGCCCCCGCCAGGCCAAAAAAAAAAAAATTAATATAGCAAAAATAAGCGACACATCCATTCATTCAGAAATCAATAATAAATTCTGTTTAGGAGGCTCTGCAGCGCTGTTTTGCAACGTGAGTTAACCTGCTTCGTCGCCTATGCGAGTGTGAGAGCATATTATGGGATGTTGAAGTTTGTAACAAGTAAACTACGGAGCCGTGGAAAAAGAAAAAAAAATCACCGGCGACATTGATGCGCGTCATGCGAGAGAGAGACAGGAGAGGAGGGAGAGAGAGTGAGAGAAGGGATTGACGCGGAGCAAAGTCACTGTCAGGTGGGATGAACTGGGTCGCTGCAGCGCGTGCTCCAGGTGAGACAGGCTAGACGTCGCTCGCGGCTCGTTGTATTTAATCGCCGATTTCACGGAGCGTCTCACTGACGGTGAAGACTCGCACACAGTAACAGTCACCGGTGACCGTTACCATACCGACGAGCTAACGCGTCCAGGTTATAACCCTGTTGTCAATAAACACACGTGGAGACGATGCTTCAACCAAACGACACAGCTGTTGGATGACTGGCTGTTTCTCTGTCACTGTTTCAATGTCCCACATCCCTGAGTTTTACAGGGGCGTCTCAATAAACTAGAATAACATGGAGGTCTGGGCCCCAACCAAGTATTGAGAGCATATAGATGGACATAGCCTACTGTTAAGAAGGCCAACATTTTCATCTTAATTTCTTTTAGATACTGGATTAAACTAAATTGTCCACTGCAGCATGTGAATGCAAAATCTGATGGAGCAGCTCTCTGTTAAAATGTTGTCCAGGTTTATGTTTTTGGCCATGAAAGGCCCTTCAGTTCAAGATATCAACTGTGATCAGGCATTAAACAGGTGGCTCACCTGTTCAGGCATGGAGGGCATAACTGCTACTATATACTATATAAAATAGTGTGAAATAGCATTAGATGGGGCAACGTTGGACCCTGATAAAGACCTCCTTTTATATTTAATATTAGGGGTGCGTGCCCCACGCGCCTCTTCTTTTCAGGGTTTTTCTGTGGGTACCACCGGGCCTAAAAAATATTCTAGGGGAAACACTGTTGTCTATACCTCCTTTTGTTTGTGTGTAGGTCGACTCAGACAGATGGAACAAACTGTAAAGGGAGGATTATACTGAAGGCTCTAGGTTGTCACTTGTGACTGTGTGGCAAAATTCTGTGCAGGTTGACATTTTTTGCTCAGAAAATTGGTTGAGAATTGTTTAGGGAAGTGATTAAAAATGGAACTAATAAGCAGAGTTGATAATGGCACTGGGATCAATAAAAACTCATCAGCTTGTGTTCCTACAGTGATGGGCTCTGGAGGTACAGGTCACTCGAATAAATATTGAATGAAGAATGAAATGCCTCAACAAAATTAAAACTTAAATATTACAGTTTGCCTGGGCCTTCACAACGAGTGATTATATATCCGCCATTCATCAGCCGAGTTTCACCTGACTGTGCCAGAGTGTCTCTATTGTAATCTTCTAGTCAGTCTAGTCTAGTCTTAAAAGGCCATGTTCACATCACTCTGTTCTACTTGTCCCATTGTCTGACAATAAACATGTAAACGAGAACAGCTGGGAATTTAACTGTATTAAAAATAATGAATACATAGAGAGTAAGAGAGAAGCCTTCAGAAAAAGAAGTGAAACCAGCTGAGCTGACACAAAGCAGAATGTGAATAGGATGCAGTGACGTCAGTTGTTCACTATGGTGAACATACTACGTCATCGTTTTCACACATCGACCATACATGATTCAGTCAGATATCAGATTTTACTGAGTCTAGTGCAGGCCTCAGCAACCCACTAATGTTTACTGACTCCAAAGTGATGACTCATTTGTGCACATCTGTGCAAGCAAAACAAACATCTTAGCTTCATTAATGCTGAAATTATGTCAGATAAATGAACTGCATTCACTTCAGACGTAACAGAAAACAGATCTTTGTTTTGCATGGACAAATATGCACAAACAAATTAAACCACCATTTGTAGCAGACATAGTCTGCTTATATTGTGTCATAATTTCTCACATGCACTACAAGTGTCTGTAAGATGGCCAACCTGAATAATTAATGTAGACGGTGCAGGTTTTCCAGCAGCTTAGAGCAGGAGTTCTCAAACCTTTTAAGTGGACCCCTTACAGGGGAGAAAATTTCTCCCTCGTAATCCTCACACTGATCAAACATACTGCCATTTGTACTCCTAAATGCCATTGGAACTATTTAGGTTTTAAACTTTTCAGCCAACTTATTTTCTGTTTCATAGTATGTTTCATACTAATTCAAATTGGCAGACAACTGAACAACATAATAACAGTTGTAATAATTAACACAATATTTATTATTTGTATTAGGCTCCATCAAAATCTTATCACACATACATCCTACATTCACACATCACTCACATCCATTAAATTAGTGAGAAAGATGAGCCTGTCTCTCAACACAGTTTCTCTGTTCTTGGTGATGGATGACAAACAGGCTCTAAGCTCATCCTCTACGAGTAAACGAGCACTGTACTGGCAGTCAGAGTGGAAAAAGATGTTTCTCAGACGTAAATAGTAGGAATAGTATTTGCATGCATGGGCTCAGCGGTGAGTTCGAGATACTCATGTGAGAGGAAGGTTTTCATATTTGACCTGCTGAAATCAGGCCTTCGATGTCCTATTGCAGGATAACTCAAACAGCTGCTCCCCTGCCTTACCTGTCAGGCCATTTGTTGGTGCAGCTATAGCGCAAAGGGATCACGCACCCCATCCTAAGTGTTAATATGGGAGAAGTGTGAGCTGAAGTAATCACTCAGTAGTGTGAGGTGACGACCTCCCTCATTGTAGCCACAGTCAGTTGGGAACGAGTCTGTTTTTCCATCTTGGGTTAGGGTTAGAATTAGTCATTCGCTATGAGACTGTAATAATTACAGTATACTCTAAGGGCCGGTACAAAATTCCTCAGGGGCTGGACCCGGCCCGGTACCAGTTGAATAGCGTCAGTTTAGCTGTTTTGAGCTTAGCACCACTTGATGAAGTGGACTTAAATATGTATCCATCGCTGGTAGCTAGAAATGCTATGCAGTGGCATGAGCTGCGCACCAAGTGATCCTGAGTAAAGTGACTGATGCATGGAAGTGATGCGTGACAGATCTACGTGATGTATCACATTCATATCAGAATTTCATTGGTCCAAAGCCAAGGTACTGTAGGTGGGGGTAATTGAGTATGTTTGCTTTATTGGCACATGTGGTCCTCATATTGCACTTTTTACAGTAGTTTGTGTTGGTCGGTGTCTGTGATTTTAGTATTACTAAATGTGGTTTTATAGGTAGCTTGTGAGAATGGCAGACAGATTTAGGAGATACTTTGATTTTGCCTTTGTATGTAGTTTGTCCCAGGTCTTTGATAAAAATCTGCTGTTTAGTCAACAGTGAAAATAATGCTGACTGATGGAAAATACCAGCTGAATTACTTTTGCCTTTCTCCTCTCAGCTGTTGGGAATATTAGAAACAGCTTTTTGCTTTATATGATACGTTAGTCAAAGATTTCAAATATACTGCTTTTAATGTAGCACTTTATATATATGCAGATTGTTTATTGTGTATGACCAATTGAGCAACTATAAAATTAGTGAGATTCTTAGTGATCCTAATTATAAGGAGCAAACAAAGCAAAAGTTTTATACCTTAGTGATGAAATGTTCTGTCATTGTCTCGTTTCAACTGGTAACCAAAGTTGTCACTGTCAGGTGTGTTGACCGTTTGTTGATCTTCATGTGTCTGATTTGTGACAGTTGTCAATCAAGTTATTCTGTGGCCTTCAGTAGACCTCTTAGAGAAGATATCTGTCTGAAAAGAAGAACTTTGATGCAGAAGCTTTCCTGAAGTTTTATCCTTATAGCTTTATTCTTCTATGCATGAACTATATTTGTGTATGAACTATTGGCCACAGCTGTTTCAACAGAAAAAGTTGTTTAGATAAAGAAAAAGACACCAGGTTTTTGAAAAATTTACACTGTTTTTTTCTTTGACAACAATAGAAAGTCTGACTGCACATGAATAAATCAAATTTTCATTTTTTCAAAGGGAAATATTGTAAGTAAAACATGCAATGAGCTTTTGGTGCAAGTGAGAAATCAGCCACTTTAACAGCATTTGATAAACAAATTTAACTTGCGAATGGAGTTGCACATAAAAGCCGTTACTAAAAGTACAATTATGACTTAAAAACGATGTCCCTTACAATACAAATACACATTCAGACATACACTGTGTGTGTGTGTGTGTGTGCTAACATCCCAATTAATGGCGATGGCATTATTCTGCAGATGAGATGAGAGCAGCCCATTATGTGTCGGTCTGACTTTGCCTCCTCCTCTCAATGCCCTGATAGGGCTCTTTTCTGTGTAGACCTGTTTTGGAGTAATGCCACAGATGGTGATGAGCCTGTGTAATCCCTGTAGATTTCCATGGTTTATAAACAGCAAGACAAGCAGCAGGTCCCTCCGATCTGAACAAACACTTCTAAATCAGGGGTTGTTTATCATGCCTGTTTGGGGTGGAGGTTGTAATTATTGCAAACAAGAGCAAACATGCAAAGAGAGATGGATTTCACAGATCTAATTGATTGGGAGAAGAGCAGCAGATTTAGCTGCCCCCCCACCCCCCAAGCCTGCCACTGTGCTTCATGAGACTATTAGATTTATTACAGTTTATCGCACCTGAAGTATTCATCATTTCTAATGAGATGCATTCCGGGTGCATTTCATTTCCTAGGGCTAAATCTGAAAAACTTAAGCACAGTTGGAAATGGCTCATTGCTATGTACCTCACAGAAAACAAGCGATTCCTGGCTTGTGATAGTCAAGTCCATGAATCTAACCCTGCATGCACAGGCAGAGCGAGTGTATCAAGATAATTGACAAATTCCTAGGTGAAATGAAATGCTGTGCATACTGAAAGTCACATCAGTGTTTGCTTTC
Source organism: Decapterus maruadsi (assembly GCA_030347415.2). NCBI lineage: Eukaryota > Metazoa > Chordata > Actinopteri > Carangiformes > Carangidae > Decapterus > Decapterus maruadsi. Next base: position 19,859,481 of record CM064885.1, on the reverse strand, counting down.
TGTCTGGCAAAAGAATCACAGCATTTTGATGTGTTGCCTCACCCCTGCACAAAAATACATTCTTTCTGTCAGGTGCATTTCTCCCCAATTTTCCAGGCAACAATGGAACACTGGGGGACTGGTTTGATCCATGACGTGTTAACATTTCATTTGGAGAAATCAATCAAAATCTCCCAGAAAAAAAGAGCACATGAAATGTGTCAAATCAAACTGCTGAAATCAAAAGTTTTATGGTTTTGGAATATTTATCAGGTAAATGAGATATATCAGAGTGCCACACAAATCACAGGAGAACTAATCAAGATTATTTTTTCTTGCTCTGTTAGTGAGAGGTAATACCCAGGGGAAATTATTGTCATCTGCAAGACTAGTTTTGTTTTCTGGTGCCTTAATGTGAAAAATTAACGACATGAAGATTACAAATTGGAAAATCTATTTTGACAGAATGTGACATCAAAAATCCTTTTATTGTCCGCGTGTAGCGCTGAAACACAGGCTTTATGTTGAGTATGCTTTTTGTTTTTGGGTTTCACCTTGTTTTACATGTACAGCGACTAGAGAGTCATCTAAAATTAGAAGCACAGTTTGCGAAACAGCAGGTAGTGCACCCTGCTAATAGGCTCTAGAGGTGAATTAGCCATTAGCTGAAAAAGCTAATTCACCTCTAAACCGGGTGTCTTTGTGAAAGTGAAAAAAGTGAAATTGGAAATGGAACACAGAAGTGCTCAGAGAAAAAAACGTGTTGATTGGTCTACGGTAAATGTACAAGCATACTGTAGTAAAATATTCCACTTTGTAAATTACGTCCACTTTGTAAGTGGATGTAATTTGCTTGGTTTATAATGAAGATTAAAATATTTTCAGTTAACATAAAAGTAGAAGATGAAGAGTTTGAAGTCCAGGTCGTTCCCTATACTTCATAGTCCACGGTGAGGTTTTTACCGGGCAGAGTGCCACCTTGTCCTCTTGGGGTCTGGCATTGCTGCCGAGCAGCTTTGTTTTGACCAAAGAGGACATATCGAAATACTCTCTTTAGGGGAGAGGTGCAAATGCCTCCTAATGGATCTGGCGTGGCACCTGTCAGGTCTGCAAACAGAGCCATGGTTAGCATACAGCACAACAACAACAAACCCCAATCACCCTGCTGTGGGCTGACAAGCTGTTTGCGAGACACATCTTAAAGTTTCAACCAGCTACAACATGAGTGCACTTTCAAATTCTGGGTAAAAGTAAAAATCCACGCATCAGCACACTAAACACTGTAGAAATTTGTCAGCAGGGTCGTTCTCTTGACCAAAAACATCATTATACAACGTATCCCCTGGATTCTCAAGGAGCATCTATTAGCCTGAATGCATGTTTCCTTACGTTCCATCACTTATTTATATCAGTTTATTTTACTTTGATGTGAGCAAAGCTTGTAATTGCGTGTACCTCAGTCATCATGTTTCCTTGATGAAATTTTCATCTATCTATGAATTATGTATCAGTTATGCATAATGCACCGTTGGAATTTCGCTTTTTCTCAAAAACAAAACTTATGAAAGTAATTTTTTCAATTTCACATGGTGGTAAGTTGCATGTGTCTGAAGCTCGGAGACAAACACCATAATAATGTGCAAACACGGCTGAAAGTAATGTTAGAGAAGCAGACCTCTCCGTTAGATGTGTTGACCACAGTGTATTGCTGCACCCACATGCATCACTCTGTTTAGGTTAAGATGTTTTACAGCAGTCTTTCAGTGGGTTGTGAGGAGTGTATTAGTCATTACTTTAAAAGCCTGAGGCAAGCAGTAGAGTTCTTAATACACTGGACGGCCGCCACCGGCTCCAGGAGGAAGTGGTGAGTGTAGGTCTGTCAAGGAACATGTACAGTAATGTTCTGTGGAAGAAAATAAGGTGGCGTTCTAAATTATACAACATACAATCTTCTTTGGCGCAATCAATATTTGACTGAAAATAATAAAAAGATGAGATAATAATTTACCTACAGAGAGAGAAATACATGATGGGGATGGTAATGACTCACTGTCTGGTTCTGAGAAAAAAAAAGATTAAAAAGACTTGCTTACAGTTATGAGTTGAAAAACAAAAAACAAAAACCAACAAAACAAAAACCCAAAAGCAGCTCTTATTACGACTACTGTGACCATCATTCCTTTCCCATCCAGTTCTGCTCAATAGAAGAAAATAGTCCTCATTAAAAGATAGCTGTTGCCTGAACCTTTTTGTTGCGAACTTATCTTTCTGTCTATGGACACAGTGTCATGAAATATTTACCTTATTTTTTTGTCATAGAATTTGCAGCTATTGTGATTCTTTATCTTCTTTCAGTTGAATCATACCATTGTTGCTCTACATTTCTGACTATTTACTATCAAAACCCACCAAACAGTTGGGACTGTTTTTGGCAAGAGCTGCAGACCGAAGGCACAGAGACTCACCGTGAAACTTTCACTTCAAACTGATTTGGTCAAAGGTCAAGGTCAATGTGATCTCACGACAAAATGACTGATAAACAAGGATGTAACCTGAAAGTAGTCTAAACTGTTGTTTTTAAACATAGATAATCATGTGCAGTTGGTTAGACTTGTTGTCTATTAGTATGAGAAACCCCCTCTTAAAAGTGTTGTTTATTCCACACAACAAAACAACAGAATTGAATAAAAATCTCAGAATTTCCATTAAACCACAACCAGAGAAAAAACAAAAGGATTATTCATATTGATTAAATAATTTGTTATTTTCTAAATTTATTGATTTTTCTCTTATCCTAGACTATATAAACCATAAATTAGAGACTAACTGTTGCAGCTGTAATCACATCTCAAACATACAAATTACAAAAACTCACTGTTCTGTATAAAGGTACAGTAACGGAGATAAAGATTATGATAATTGTTATGACTGAAAGGCAGGTACTCCTCTTAACTTTTATACAGTATGCCATGATTGATTAGTTCTTTTGTTGTCTTGTGCTTCCTGTTTGTCATTTATTTTGTTTTCCTACTTCCGGTCTAGTTCCACTCTCATGATTGTTAATTATCCTCACCTGTGTCTTGTCCCCCCTCTGGTTATACACCCGCTCCCTCTGTGTCTTTGTCAGTTCGTCTGCGTCCTTGATTGTAGCGCCCCGCCAGTACTTCCTTCTGTTTGTTTCTTGTGTGTGACCCCATTTCTTCCTCGTGTTCTAGTTTCCCGTCTAGCGTTCTGGTACTTTAGCCTGGTACCCAGTCTATGGTTTTGACCCTCGCCTGTTTTTGGACCTCCCACTGCCCTAGCATTTTTGTACTGTTGCGTACCCTGACTGACCTCCCGTGTACCAACTTAAGCTCTGAAAATAAACACAATTTTGTTGTACCTCCGATCTGATCCTTGGGTCCTAGTCCGTCTGATTCTGACAATGTGACTCTGACGAGCCACAAATTAAAAGGAGGCCCAGATTTTGTGTCAAGGTGACACGAGTTAAATTGTTGGGGCATGTGTGGCAGGGGCTTCAGTCACAGACGCACACATGGCTGGCGGTTCAGACAACTGCTTTTAGATCTATAAGACAGATGTCAGTAAATTGTGGTTGACTGCACATTTCGCAAAAAAGATACAGATGTGGCAGCGAGGTGGTCAGATGAGTCATCATTCATTATATTCTTGAGGGCTGGGCCAGTGCAGGAGTGGCGTGACAGACCTGCCCTACAGGGAGATGATCCAGTAGCTCTGGTATTCTATGGGGGGTATTTTGCGGGCATGGTTTAACTCCACTTGTCCCTGCAGAGAGTAGGGTCACTGCGAATCAATACAGAGTTGCTCTGAGCGGTCACCTTTATCCTGTGATGGAACAGGTCTATCCAGATGGGAGCTGTCATCCACTGTGCAGAAGGAGTCACTGAATGGCTTGATATGATGTTAGCCACATGCTATGGCCTTTGCAGTCATTAGATCGCAATCCAGTCGAGCAATAGGGAAGATTTTCCGCTGATAATTTGATGAATATTTGTTGAAAAAATTGTGTCGTAACTTCTCTAGAGTTCGACACTTGTATTCAATGCCAAGAGGCATTAAAGCTGCTTTTGTAGAGCGTGGTGGTCCAAACACTGAGACTGTTAGCCTTCCCTCATGTTTGCAAATCGTATTTCTGTGAAAGTGCATTAGTTTTTACAGTATATAGCCATACGTCACTTTTGAAAAGTTCAAGATGTGACACAAATCACAAACAGTATATTCCACACCGACAGAGTTATCAACATTTCTGAGTTGCAGTGCTCGCACAGACTTGCAGGGAGAGCAGGATGACAGAAACAGAGAGAAGGAGAGAGGGAAAATATGATATCAATACTAAGATTGACTCAGTGGGGAGAGGATGTAGAGGCAGAAGCTGGCACGCTCAGAAGATTGGCAGCAGGCAGCAGATGGTCAGGAGGAGAAAGGAAACATGACCAGGATGTGTAGTTATGCAAAGATAAGCAAAGGAGGTGCAGAGAGTGCTGATGAGCTATGAGACACTGGCATCATAATTCTGTGTATAACACAGCCATCCAAGTATCAAAACTTTTGGTAGCGCTTGACGTGTCAGACTGCCAGAGAAGTCGTGCGGTGCTTCTAAAACTTGTTATCCATTGTTTCTCATTTAGTGTGTAATGAATAAATAGACACCTGACACCATCTGATAGACACCAGATGTGGTGCTTTTTTGTTCGCTTTTTTGACGGATGAATCTGCTTAGGTTTCACATTTAGATGTTGTACATCAATATATTTGAAAGACGTAATATCTGCATCACTTAGATTTACGGTGTTAAACGTAACTCTCCTGATATGAATGAATGCAACGGAATAACCTTGACGTCTGAAGTGACACCTTATTTTCTTTCTTCCAGACATCTGAACCCTCGCAGCAGATGCATCAGAGCTTGAGTCATTAGCTGAATTGCAAGTATTAAACGGCTGCATGCTGATTGGGCTGCTTTTGTCGGAGAAGCGTGATGATGGTAAACGGCACCAACACTCACCAGCATGTAACAAAACTGAGACCGGGGACTTAGAATTTCGCTGTTAATCTTATGCAAGTCGATATCAAAGTGATGCTGGCCCCAATAAGCAGGAGTGAGAAATCCACCATGGGCAGCTAAATCCTGAAATCAGCCCATTTTCCATGCAGTGGTCTGTGAGAACACCAGCTGCCACAGGCTATCGTGGACGTGAGCCCTAACACAAAGCACTTCACTCTGCATAACCAGGGCACTAGGTTTTGTTTGTACCGGCAAGGATGGAGAAAGGAGCGTCTGCTTCTGCCTCCATACTGGTCCCACGGGGGCGGTGTCTGCCCTTGAAAAGATGCTTGGTTTGTAAAGTTAAGACAAAAGGCCAGTATTGATTGAATTATTACAGTTCCAGTCCCCTGGAGCTGTGCGGTAAGGATACAGTAATTACCATGCACCTCTCCTGGCATAAAGATGACTCATCTTTCAATAGTAGTTTCAGTGAAAAACAAGGTATAGGTGGGTGGGAGGTATGTGGTGTTACCATATTTATTTAACAATTCATTTTCAATTAGTTAGCTCTTTTCTGTCCAGAGATTCTGTGATATTTGGGTACTGCACCTGTGCACTGTGATTCTGTGCTGGCTATCCATGTAAGCACTTCTACATTAAATGGTGCTGAAATATTTTACTCAAGTGAAAACACTCTCACTGCCAAAAGTGTTATTTGTCAGGATATGTGAATTCATCAGGTAGTGTTTGATAATAAGGCTTTCAGACAATGGTGTAGACATTTCTACATGCATTCCTTGAAAAATCTCAGCTTTAGTTTTATTTGTAATACTGTTCAAGGTTGTGTGATATATTTTCAATAATCTTGAGTGGCAGAGTGCACTCTAGGTTAAAAAGTTTGAAAGGAGAACATGGTTGTCCTGGGGTGTTGTTTCAACTTACTGAGTGGCACAGACAACGTTTCAGAATAAAACCAAGAAAAAAGTGTTTGTCACTCCATGTTCTAGATGTGAGAGAGTTAGTCCTACCACTTCCAACTGGAAATGGATACAGTAGGTCAGTGTTGAGCTCAGTTGGTATTTATATTATCATCTATTTAGAGCCACATTGTAGTTGTGTAATGTTTAAACTCACTTACTTGTAATGGAAACAATTGCCTTGTGTAATCAAATTAAATATGGATTGTTTTTGTTTTTTTAATCAAACAAATGATTCATGATGTAATTGTCTTTTCTAGGGCTGACCTCAAAAATAGGGAGAATATAGAGAATGTGAAGTTACGTCATGTCGTTGGACGCTGGGCGCCATCTTTGGAGGATCACGAATGTAAACACTTGCTCGTCTCCCCTGAAGAAAGTTCCCAAAGTCGCTTAAAAGTAATCATGGTGGGACAGTACTGCTGCATAAAAAATTCCACAGTAGTATATGCACTAATACGAAAAACAAAGTTCACGATGTCTGGGTAAGTCAATGGAGGGAGTAAATCTGGGTCTTAGTAAGTTGTAGTTTTTCTGTCTACCTTTGTTTCTTGTTAAATTTGAGTTTATCACGATACGTTCCTCCTTCGTTTCCCTTCCCCTTCTCCATTTCTTTTCTTTTTTTTGTCCGTCTTCCTCATCTCTTTTTCTTTCTCTTTTACTTCTTGCTCGTTTTCCTCAGTTTTCCCCACTCTGTTTACATTTGCGTTCCTCCAAAGATGGCGCCGATGTCCTACAACGCCAAAGCGACGTGACGTCAGCTTCACATTCTCTATTGGCATTGTCTCACACACACAGAGGCGCATGCATAAGGGTCCTCGTTACACCCCCCCCAATAGAGAAAGCCAAACTATTAGATTAACGTTATTTAAAAGCCCAAAAGGCGCAAGTGAGAGAGAGGGAGAGAGAGAAACATACAGGTAATCACCTCCGTTTTATCTAATGAAATATTCAACTCCAGGCCATATTTTAAAAAACATATTTATCGCGATCACAACTCGTGTCTCTCCGACTTTGTATACACATGGGAGGGAGGAAATCCTCTCGACTGTAACCATAACAGGGAAGTTTACAATATATTAACAAAAAAAAAAAAGTAATTGTTCTACAAATGTGACTTTTGCAGCTGACAGGAACAACCTACAGGAGGTCAGTGTAGTTTGTGATTTGTTGTCACGAGTAATAGCCTAAATGATGTTTCTTAAAATAAAAGGGGGAAAAATCAACATGACATGACAAAGTAATATTTTCATTGATGAGTCGGCCGTGCTGTAATGCTGATTTGAGCACGTTCTAAATGTCTTATTGACCAATCAGATTGCTTGGTCGGAACTACTTGTTGTAAATGAATGTATTAAATCGATTTTCTGCTACTGTGACATTAATTTAATCAGTTAGGCTACTTTGGAGTCCTTAAGGCAGTGATGTTGTTCTATTACATTTTAAAAATTGACATGATATTTTGTCTCTCTTAAGAAGCTGTTCAGCTATAGGGGTCATAACAATAATCTACCAATTAGTATTAGAGTTTAGGTTTTTCTGGAATTACATTTCTAATATCCCTTTTATTAAATTGAAATGTTCACAAGTCTATAGAAAGGGTTTGCAGTGAGTACTAACAGTCGCTGCCCCAGAAGCCCTCTTATTCTACCCCCTCCATACCTTTCAAGTGTAATGACTATGATGACAGCCATGGCTTGGCTTCTATACTTGGTTACATTTATAGGAATAGATTGTGATTTTCTTTGAACTAGGACTTTGTCAACATTACATACTAATCTTTGTTGTCATGATTACAACAATAATATCATGCTTAACTTAGTTGGACACTCATGCGTATAACACAAGCTTCTCAACCATCTTACATGGGAACAATGCAAGTTGCTGTTTTGCTTATACCTTTAGCTGTTGTCATAGTCTTGTACTTTATTGACCCCTCATCATGATGTGGACTTTGTCATGTCCTTACTGCACTTTGCCTTTCTTCCTGTCATAATTATTACAGGCATTTAACAACAAAATACTGTATAACTATGGGTCACAATAACCTACTGCACAAATGACTTATGGGCTCCCGTTTCTTTCCCTGAACATTCTCATTCAGTCAACAAATTGCACACAGCCCCAGTGTATATAATTTATCATAGGAAAATTTTGTGTGAATGCAAATAGTTTTTCATGAATATCTGATAAGGCCAACATGAAGCCTCTTTGTGTAACATCTGTTTAAGTTCTAATGTTATTAAAGAAGCTTCAGTTGCCCTGCGTCGCTGTGGCATTGCCATACAAAGCTGAACCACCTTTGATTGGATTGTCACTTGTCCAGCTGACTGATGCTCCAGCTTGTCAGCAGCATGCAGCTCATTTAAAGAGAGCACTTTGTAAGTTAGATGGCAGATAGGATCAGACAAACACATAGTTACGCTTTTATTAAAAAACACTAATCAAAACCTGTGTACAACAAATGATCATGACATGACACGCTGTGTATTTGTGCACATTTGATGCCGGCTTCAGATCAAAATACTGCAGGGAATGGCTGTGAGATTGATACATCTCCAGACGACGTATTTGAGTGATTACTTGTAATTTTTCTCCGTAGGGTGCTGACTTGCATGTTCTTTGCCTGGTACAGAAACCCCATCATCAATGTACTGTAGCAGTTCCCAATGCCCCATCAATAAGGCAATAAACAGATGGAATTGTATTCCCACCAGTCATCAATAGCAAATATCTTACAGGCATAAGGAAATGTACCAAGAACATAAAGCTCCCTCATTATGAAACACTATTCAAGCTTTGCAAAGCTTGAGAGAGCAGGTGTTATTTCCCAGTGGAGCTCGGATGGGGAAAAAAAAAAGAACACGTATGTGTCGGCTTGTATAGAGAGTTGTATACAAAGTGCTGTGTTACTGTTGTAGCGTGAGCTTTAACCTTTAGTTCAGTGGTAAAAAGGCACCTGATATGCATGAGCTACAGTATGGGACATACGCATCAAGTACAGTTTTTGGATATCGACACATCATTCTGAGAAAGCGTATTAATTCTCTGCATGTGTCTTCAACAGCATGACATGTACGTTCTGCACATCATTACACACGAGCATGATGCAGAATAATGATGGTGATTTGTGGAAGTGTGGACAGAAATGTTAGTGTTTATCTCATTATGATAAAGGGGCTTTGTGCTAATTAAAGCATTCAGTATCTTCTTTAAACACGCTGCTATTTGCTTCCTCTTTTGCATGATCAAGAGCGTAAGAGGTGAAAGGCAAATTAGAGGCGTATATCATCCTACAAATGACATGCAAATGCCGCTGTACCCTGGTAGAGTGTGATGCATATCTATGCATGTCTGTTTACAGTTTTCTGAAATGTTGAAATAAACTGTGATACATCATGAAGAAAGTGCTAGAACTCAACTCCGTGCCTTTGCAGCAAAATCTGCCGAGGACTCTTCCAAAATAAAATAACTCACAACTTTCAACAGATGGAAACACAAGTGCTTGAAAGTGTGTCTGATGAAAAATGAGATTAAATGTTGTAATCTCAGTGACAACACATGCATTATTTATTTAATACAAAGGGATCGAGGCTTCGTTAGGCTTTCATAGTCTTTATATTCTCAGTGTAAAACACAATGTGTAATTTGTAACATAATACCCCCTCTAGGTGAGAAGCAAACTGAAATGCTTGTATGAGTGATACATTTAATTGAATCTCATGAATTAATTAATTAAGAGTGTTGTGGGAGCTTATTAGTATCAAACCTGAACATTTTAAACTCTGTTTTTTCATAATATTTTTGAATCATCGCACCACGCAAGCATGCTGGGATTACAACATTTAATATACTACACTGCACTCATTTACACAACTCTTCTGTGATTTCTTGACATTTTTATGTCAAAATTTAATCAAAATATTTTCATGCACTTTCCATATCATTTGACAAGTTAACCAATACTGGACTTTTGCGATCACTTTTGAAAAATAAATATGTAGCTAATTATAATGACAACATGATATATCTTCAGACAGAAGTCAAACATACTGTCACTGCTTGATATGTTTTTGCTGAAATATGTACTGATAGCATGATATCTGTGTTGATATTTGACTGACTATACAGTATCATTCAGGCTGCAGTGATAAGATAAGATAAGATATACTTTATTGTCCCAGAGTGTATTATACCATAGGGCACAGCAGTAGGCATTTTGAAAGTATTCAGACACCTTTACTTTTTTATGCTTAGTCTTCTGCTGTTTATTTATTTTTTCTCTCATCGATATACTATACCCAGTAGCCCACAAAGACAATTATTTGAAAAGGACATACAATATAAAATACTATACTCATTTCCCTTGATTACCTTTGTATCTTTGAGGTGTTTCTACACATTGATGAGGTAATTCTGATTTTAAAAAAAAGGCCTACACCTGTCTATATAACCTGACTTATCAGAGCACAAACCAAGCCATGAGGTGGAAGCAACTGCCTTTACACCACAGTGAGAGGATTGTGTCGAGGCACAGATCTGAGAAAGGACATAAAACGTTTCTGCTGCTGTGAAGGTTCCCATGAGCACAGTGGCCTCCATAAATTCTTACATGGAAGGAATGTGGAGCAAGTAGGAGCAAAGTTGCATAAAGGAGTAGAACCACGAGGCCTACGTCATTTCCCTACACATAACACTGTATTTATAAACACAGTTTGCAGTAAGTATGTGCACACCTCACACATTCTTCCGACCACGCATGCATGACCACATATTTTCAAGAGTTACAGTGAAATGAGAGACACGTAAAACAAAAAAACATATTTTTCAATCATAAAAGAAAATAATTGTTTGTTTCCTTCATCCTTTAATATCCTTATAGTTAATTGTGTAAACTGTTTTCATACAATTTTGATATTTACTAATCACAACTGTAGACACCTGGTTATGAGACTAATTAAGTCTTAAGTTCAGACTAAAACAGGCCTATGCATTTGAACTTCCCTTTTTTCCCCCTCAGTTTTGGTGAAATTGTGCTTCTTTCTTGTCTTCTCTGTGCTACGTCTGATCCCTTGTGGCAGATGCAGTCTCATATGCAAACTAACGGATTAAGGAAGTGTCTTCACCCATTTATGGCTACTTGTGGGAGTGGAGATGAGGCTCATGCACATTGCCTCCAATTTCTCAATGAGTGAAATTTTGTACTGTTTTTTAACCATCCACCCTCACGGCTTTATGATTCTGACAAAAATAATATTCATGCCATAGTTCTGGTTTTGTGCACCCACAGTTGTAATACTGACAAGATGAGGACAGAGGTCAAAGGGTCAAAGGGTCTTGGTAAGTGACCAAGAACATGACGGTCGCTCCCGCTGAGCTTGAGAGATCCTGTGTTGAGATGCGGGAGAAACCTCGAGAATGACTGAAGCATAAAGTTGCAACAAAACATGAGAAAACTGAAAAACTCTGAATACTTTCTGAATCCACTGTAGCAAGGTCGTCAGGTCAAAGTGGGAATCAGAGTCCATCAGTTGTTACAAAGTTGTTGTTTAGGCTTTGAACGATCACGTGCTGCTTTGATAAAATGCACATTTCTAAATCAGGATGACGTAGTATTGTATAGTTCAGTATGTGTTCCTTGAGTCACAAATAAATTACAGCACTCTGATCCTTTAGAGTAGCACTTCCTGTCCCTAAAGTGGACCATAGTCATGTCTCAAAGTGGACTTATTTGAAAAGGACATATATATATGTAGCATTCAGCATTCAGCCTTCAGCCTTCACAACTGCTTTCATTCAGGCCCATCCTGAAATGGATTGTGCACCAAGTGTGTCTGGATTAGTTGTTTTTCCTATCAGTGTGGGGGATTAAATGCTATCAGTGACAGGTTAATGCATATTAATGTATTTCAACTTAGTGCAAACTTTTGTCTCTTGCTTTGTTTTGATTTCTCCCTTTGATTCTGCAACTTTACAGGCTTGAATTTAGAATTACATGTTGTTTGTCTGTGCAGACTAGCATTAGAGATAAAACCCCATAAAGCTTTTTATGTTGTATTGCACCCTAACAGGTTGATGTTATTCTCGAGTGCAGCCGGTGACCTTGTTAAATCTGGCAAATGCACACAGTTGGGTGTTTTAAATGATACAAAGCACAGAGGCAGCATGCTGAGTCCCAGAGGTAACTGAAAAGGGGATCATGCTCCTCTGGATTACAGATCTATGTTGGCAACCTTTCCGCTGAACCCACATGGTCAATAAATTCTCTCAGTTTAAAAGGCACATGAGTTGAATTCTACCCTCAAAGATATAATGAAACGACGAAGAATTGACCTTCAGGATACATGGGATTGATTCTTTACCACCATCCTCATGGTAATTAGCTTTGTATGGCTCTGCTCTGAATTATAAGTGAGTCGTATAGAGACTGTAGTCACACAAGAACGCTCAGACCTTCAAGGTTTACGGTTCAGAAAGGCAACAGTGGCTCCACAGGGATTAGAGATGTGCATGGTTCCAAGTTGAAAGGCTAAAATGCAGCATCAGCATACGGGAGTGAATGAGTAAGAGGTCCCCATTTGAACCATTTCGATTAGAGCTATAATGGTTTAAAACACGCCGAAAAACGGAGCATTAATTTCTTGTTTGGCAGTGAAAATTTGTGGTCCAACTGATTGCTTGTTTAGATAATGAATGGCGGAGCTTCACATGTCATTTACATTTATTCCCACTGAGAGAAAAGCCAATGGTCTGAAAGGCTGGGAAATATTTTTAGCACCAGCCGCCTTTTTCTCAGGTGGTATGGCCAGGTCAGCGGTTTTGATTTGAAGTGGGAGTGTGCAAAACTGAACCAAATTTACCCGGCAGCATGTTAAACCATGTGTAAAATCCTCACGATGGGCTTAGAAAACGATCCCTGGCTGGAGCCGCTGCCTCCCTCCCCCCCACCTCTGTCTTTAGGGATGGTCACACTCATTTATGTGCACCACTCGCAGGAACCTTTGAAGGAAGAGGGATGTCTAGGAGCCCATTAACCTCCCTTGTGCTTCAGCACTGATTCCTGACACACACCCAGACACCAGGTCGTAACCTCTGGGGAAGCAACCGCCTTTTCACACAACATGGGCTAGGTCTCTCTTTTTGTGACTGCCCACCATCCTTTTTTAAATTTATTTTATTTTACTGCATTTTCCACTAGTCAGACAGACAGACGCTCAGCTGTAAAATTTTCAAAGTGATTTTTTTTTTTTTGCAGTGACACTTATGTGGAGTTGTTTAGCGTAGACTGCAGGCTCATGTTTGTCTGCTCATAAAGCTGTTGTAGCTAAGGGGCAGTGTGTTCAAACTGTCTAAAAGTGTTAAATTAACTCTGCTAGCTGTGGGCACATTTTAATACAATAAATCACTTGCACAGTGACTTCTACACTCTGACAAGACTCGCACTGACAATGCACATGGAGCATCATCTAAACTTATTTTTCTCTTAGAGCTGAAGATTTGTGTTGCCCAGCCCAGGCTCCCTCTGACACTTCCAGATCATATGATAGTATGATGATGGGCCTCAACGATCACCGTATTCCTGCAGTTGGCCCATTGTCTCCGGATGGGTGCAAGGCGGGTAACCCTTAAAGCACACGGTGTAATTGTTTTGACAGTTTACCAGAGATCAGAACTATTTCTAGGTGTTCTCCATTGGTGAAGCGTCTTCATTAGTCAAAAAGCGTGGGCGGGACTCTTGCTCTCTGCAGCGAGTCAAAGAGAAAGGCAATAAAGGGAGGCAGGAGCTGCACTTTGCCGACGAGCATCTCTGCCGTCCTGCTTCACTACAGTAATCACTGCCTCCGGATCTGCGAGAAGAAAAAAAGAAACACAGGGACTCCTCTGGAAGAAAAAAAGGGCAGAGTTCATCAATGTAACTCCGGTCAGTCCGAAACTGCACCGTTTACCTGGATAAGTCCATCCCGACGAGGAGAGAGAGAGAAAGGCACTGAGAGGAGAGAAAGAGAAAGAGAGGAAAAAGACTGAGTCTAACCGAGTGGAGTGTCGACGTCAACATTGTGAAGGAAAAGAGAAGAATATGATTGTCAAGCAGCACTTCATCTTCATCCTATACAGCCTCTGTGCAAGCATCTTTAAAGGTGAGCGCTGGATGTTGCCGTGTGTAGCCTATAGACGGGCGTGGTGTGCGGGGAAGGTGGTGGCTGCTGTTTAAGTGGAAAGATCAAATGTGATCATGTCACATGTGAGTTGAAGTGTTCACCGCAAGAGAGTTGTGTTTCTTTCTTTCTTTTTTTCCTCCCCTCCTTCCTTTCACTGATGATGATGATGTGTGTTTGCGCAGCAGTTGTGTGGCCGGAGCACGGCTGCCGTTGTCTCTTGCTTGTTAGACTGTGCTGGAATGCCTGGAAGTTGAATTGTGCGGCGCAACGACTAAGCAGAATGCGGCTGCACAAGTTTTTTTTCTCTCGTATCGGAGACAACTTGGATGTTGCTCTCCCTTTTGGTGTGAAGTGACAGATGAGACATTGGTGCTACAGCTGATGAGACGCCTGGAGTCGCCTCCCCGCGTGTGATCCGCTCCATCCCGTTAATGCCCCCCCTCCTCCTCCTCCTCCTCCCCTGAAGCTGACACGGGGATGCACGAAAGGTTATAGCCTACAGCAGCTGGTGGCGAGGCGTGCGTCCTGTTCTGTGGCAGACCGGTGTCATTGAGCGGATCGTTTTTAAGTCACACTGTCTTTTGCGGGGCCTTGAACGTAATTTCACGCATGACTTTGAATCGATGTTATTTTATTTTATTTGCAGAGGTGACTGCGTTTGAGTTGAGCTTTTGTCTCCAGCACCGTCAGTTAGCGCACTGGGTTTAAGTGCAGGCAGAGCAGTGTGTGGCTGCGTGTGTGTGAGGAGGACACACTCTCCAGGAGGGTCGGTATGCATTACTGATCGTGCAAAGCCATGTAAGTCGCTCAATGAAAGTTAGGCTGTTAGGATCAGACGCAGGTGAGCGTGCATGTGTGATGGCTCTCTGCAGCCAGGCACCAGTGTCTTCCCATGAAAAAGTCCCTCAACTCCCCGCTGACTGTCCCGCTC
Organism: Decapterus maruadsi; assembly: GCA_030347415.2. NCBI lineage: Eukaryota > Metazoa > Chordata > Actinopteri > Carangiformes > Carangidae > Decapterus > Decapterus maruadsi. The sequence continues at coordinate 19,844,427 of CM064885.1, read as the reverse complement.
TTGGACATGCTTGCGCAGCCACCGCCCTGTAGGCGACCAGTGCGCAGATATATAACGCTTACAGCGGCGGAGGGTGGGGTGCTGTAAAAACGCACATACACACATACGCACATAAATGAAATAAAAAAAAAATCCCCACCGATCCCAAACTTAATAAGATCTTGTCCCACAAGACATGAGGAGAAATATGTTTTGGTCTCTGCTGATTATTCAGTGAAGAGATACTTTAGTGCCAGTGGCCTATCAGAGTGATCATTCCTATGTGAGTTCATCTAAACTATTTCTGTTTTTGTATCATCACAAGGCACGATACATAAAGTCAGAGTCTCTATAAGCTTTGTTTAGTTTTCACATCGCACAATCACATTGGACATCAGCTGACTTCTATTTCAGTCTCAGATTTTTGTCAGAAACATCACCAGCAGTTACCACATTTCAAAGATTTTCAGTCCAAGTAGCAGACTCAAGAAAAAAAAAGGCGTCAGTGTACCTCAAATGTTAAGCACCGTACACCATCAGCCTGACTTCTCTGGAACTCACAAAACAACATCATATATTCTTTCATCTCGGTGACAGTTGCGTTTGATGGCCAGTTTCCCACCTGCATATTTTCGTCTCATTGTCCTGGCTGCCTGTAACTTGAGACGCCATCGGGTGGTGTAAATCCAGCTGTGACTTGACGGCACATCCAGACACATCCACCTCACACCAGCCCCTCAAGATATGGCCCCTGTGGAGTCAGTTAAATATCAACGCATGATGGTGCAGTTTTTAGGGCCCATTAGCTAAATATTGTGTTACAAAACTTTTAATCTTTGGAAAGACTGTCATATCCTTTTATTATTATTTATTTCCCACCGCCCAGACAGCCATTAGTGTCAGGCCGTTTCGGTATTGAATAGGAATGAGCTTTCAGACATTGCTGAAATTTTGACCTCACCCGGTGTTGCGGGCATGCAGGGGCCACTGTGAAAGTCTTTTTGCTCTTGCATTCAAGGATAAGGAATTGTGTTGTATGTAAAGCAATACACAGTAGGAAGTAAAGTTGAAGTAAGTTGATATGAATACAAATTTCAGCATCTTGCATTCATTCAAGTCAGTTGTTTGGTGGTTTTCCAAACAGTAATTTCTTGCGCAGTCTTACTGCTCATGTAGGTCTGCCTGGATAACCCATCTCAGGTCTGTCTGGAGTGAACTATTCAGAGGAATTGATCATGTATTAAATATATATTATAAGATGCAAATCTGTAATATATGCAAAAAGTTAATATGGAGTCTCACTTATTACAAGTCTAACATGGCTTTTGTTCACAATAGAACACAACAACAACCACCCTCTTTATGTCTTATACAGGGCAAATCTACATTTTTGCATTGTATTGCTTTTCAATAATTGACTGTACCAAATGGCAGTGATTAAAAATAATAATTTTTTTCTGCCCCAGAGTGCATCTCTAAATAGTATTGTAACATGGCCTGCAAGTACTAGCGTATGGTTTTGTCACTTTAAGACTGTTAGCATCAGTAGCTAGCTAATAGCAGTGGTAATGGTGTTCCGAATAAAAAGGGACAGCAGAAGGGACTACAAAGTTTGGGTCCTCCCAGAGAGAACAGGGCCTAGAGATTTTTTTTTTTACATGTCCAAGAGCTGTGCTAAGATAGTGCCCACTTCAAGGGCCACTTAAAATATTGATGCTATGTGGCTGAACTTTCGATACATGAAGTAGTGGCACTCAGGGCACTGCCCCAAAAGTCTGTAAGAAATGAAACCACTTTATAGAAGGAGCAAACAACAAGTGAAACAAATAAAACTAGAAAGCCCTCAGAGAGCGCACACACACCAACAAGTGCCAAGTTTTCTCAGTCCTCCAACGGTCAGAATTTTTTTTTAACTCGCTGTTTTCTTCCTAAACACATGGACGTGGGCAATTAGATGCGTGTGCCAGACTTTTTTCATTCAAGTAAGATCAGTGTTTTGTGGCAAAAATTCAAAGTCTGCTGTCCTAACAAGTCTTTTTTAACTCTTTTGCGACCTCAATTAATTGCTCATCCCATCTCGACCGTATGTTTTTAGCTATTTGTTTACCTTTTTTTCAACGTCAAAGTGAACTCTGTACAAGGCCTAGATAAAAAATGGTTTTCACGTGGTTGAATGAATTTCCAACGTGCTTCTTGTATGTATTTAAGTAAGTATTTGTATAGATATTTCTTAGTCCACTGGGGGGAGCTAACGTTATACAGATTGGTCAGATATAACCTGACCCTTTCATTCAATCGCGTAACATAACGAGCGGCGTTGCCCATCAGCCGCTGGGGGAAGGTGCTGCTGTTGTATCTCAATCTCATCTCTGATCTGAGATCTGATATTGTGGGCTTCCCTATTCTACATACAGTAGTATAGGCTGTATCTGTATCAATATCATACCTCAGACCAGAGATGAGATTTATATTGCGTTCACATGAAGTCCAGCAGACGGCAAACTGGATGCCATTTTAGTGGAAGAGAGAATGACGGTAAAACTTGGGGGAGGCCAGCATTTGTTTGTTTTTGCTGTTCCGTCCAGCGATATTTGCCATTTGCTGTCTGCTGGATTCCATGTGAATGAAGCATAAACCTCATCTCGAATCTGAGGTCCGAAATTGATGGGCTTTGCAATATATAGGCGAAGCTACACTGGTCATATCTGTCCTCCTAGCAGCCATGGTCGTCATGCGAGTCAACCAAAGCTATCCTTACTCAGACAAAACCAAGATCACACATTTTATGAAAACCATCATGTTTTGATTGTAGTTTACATATCGGAGGACTATCATATTCACACATAATGTACAAAAAAAAAGATTGTGACGAGTTTTCTCGTCAATGGTTGCCAACGTTTGTCCATGCAATGACGAGAATATTTGTCAATGGTTGCGAAAAATGTAATGAACAGCTGATGTGGATCTTGATCTTTGCACAAAGCCACGGCCTAACATTTCGACAAAGTTAATTCAAATCATTACACTTTTTTATATCATGTTAGCTAACAGACAAACAAACCAACCAACAAATGAGACTGAAAATATAAACCTCAGTAGGTAATAAGGTGCATACATCTTCAGTGTGATCGCAGCCTAATCGACAGTTAAATTGCAGTGTGCCACATCACACACTGCAGTGATATTGTAGACGAGACTTCAGCCTCAGCAGCTTTGTTCATGCTCCATAATGCTGAGAGTCATTTCATGCAGACTCATCCTTCTTTAGCACAACTACATTATAGTATTTTGCTTAAATGCATTGCTGGACTCTTATCTATAGTCGCAGCTATGGAGTGCTACACTGCCTAAATGCTGTAGTGACAGTAGATGAATTCTTATGAAGAGTTACTACATCTATTGTCTCTTTCCGACTGTGTGCCAGCTTGTGCTTGTAGTCTGGATATGAGGTCTTGATGTCCCATATGTGCATCAGTGGGAAGGTACGTCACTCTGTAAGGTGTTAGTGTGTCACCACACGAGAGTCATCACAACATATTCCACCAAATAGAGCCAATGCAGACACCTTACAGACTTGTCAGAGCCAGTTAACAGGTAAGGTGTTCAGGCTGGCTAGCAATGCTAATTAGCCATGTGGCACGGCTATACTTAGTTGCTTTGCAGACCTGTGGGCTGGTGATGTCACTGATGTGAGTTTGTGATCTGTGTGTTTCTTTATGGGCCACAGCTTCTCCAGTTTGGGCTGACATTCCTTCTGCTAAAATGTTTCATCACTTTCCTTCTTACCGAGCCCAAAAAGCTCCCATACCGCCAGGGGAACTTTTTCTTTTGTTTGAGGATGGAGCCTTTCATCATTTTCTTATCTCGTCAGACATTTTGGCAAGAACAACCTGCAGGTGACATTTGAGTATTGGTGTGTGTTTGACCATAACGTGTGGGGGCAGTAATGAGGGCAAAGCAGAGAATAAATGAAAGTGGCTCTTTTTTTCTCTCCAGTATTTAATCTGCTATCCAAACCAAAGACATCAAAACTATAGAAGACAAAAGGAGACAAGGTTGCAGATGAATAATTCCTCCATAATGTAAATGAAAAGTTTCTTTGATTGTGGAGGAAAATGAGGCTAGTCATTAAAAATGCAAACATGTCTTGCACAATGTTTGATATTTCTTTTAAATATTGGCCTAAGACAATAGGGAAAGACCCCCACTGTGAGTGCTGAACTGGAAATTGTGAACCTATTGTGAATAGTAGGACAGAATGCCCAGCCCATGAAAATGCATGAGTTAAATGGTCGCCCGAACATTATAGAGTCATTATTGGAAAGTACAACAATCATTCAGATGAGAAAATGTGTCATTGTTACTCTACATTTGAAAGGCCAGTGTATAAACTATTGATCCTTTGGGCCTCGTTTATATTCCCAAAGTAATTTCATGTTTGCAACAACATTTTGTCGATTAACAATTGTTTATAAATCAGTAATGACATTTCTGTGTCAATACTGCAGTGTATTCATTTGCATCCATTTGCAGTAAGGCACTATCTTAAATCAATCCAAAACTCTCTCAGAAAAAAAAATCATGCAATACACAATACATGCATGCATATTAACACACACATTGCATATTATTAACAAGATAAATGGAATTTGAATTTGATTTCTGGTCTGTATGCATTTGGTTATGACTGTGTATTCTGTCACAAAATTCAGCTTGCACCCAATGACAAAATTAAACGCCGCAGAATTTCAGTGGATCAGGATTAAAGTAATCAAGTATCAAGGGCAGAATCCAAGTGGCCTGTTAATACACAGAGGAGTCACTACATCTACCATTAAATTCCATCAGATTCCAGCAGCAGCTTTCCATAGACTCAGAGAGTGGACATAGTTGTGAATATACCTGCAGAGTCCATTTGTCATTTTGAGTCTACTATAGGATGGCAGTTGGTTCACCACTTCTCAGTTCTCTTATGTGAAAATGGACTTCTGTTTCAGCTCGGATCTGGGTGTGTTGAAAACCTCCTGAAATGATAATACACACCGGACCCGAGCGAAAGTGAACCCCAAAATGTCACATATTTTGAGACACGAGGAGCCTGTGAGATGTGTGCATGGGCACATCTCCTGTGGGTTGGAATAATCATGCATGAGGAATAAGCTGGCTGAGCTGAAGGCGAGCTATGGCAGAGGAAGGTGGTTTACATTCAAGGATACCCATTCCCCACTGCTGAGGGTTAGCTTATCCCTGCAGAACGTCTCCCAGCTGCCAAGTGCTGGCTCCAGAGCAGTGCTGTATACTACTGCAAATGAATAATCCAGTAAAGGGGACAAATGTGCTCCAAAAGAGCCACTGGTGCCCCGCTTGCTTTTTGTTGACAGATATACATCTGTAGGGATAAGCCTCAAGCCAGAAGCAAATGTGCTCAGACAAGTGGGGGAACGGGCTTAAAGATTAGCTGCTTGCTGCCCCATCCACGCCGCTTGCTGTCAGTCTCCCTTCGCCATGCTCTTTGTCATGGCCCTTGTACGCGCTATGCCCTCTCCGAGTGGGTATAAGCTTAGCAATGAAGCTGATGGACTGTAAGGGAAATTACACCATTAAAGATTATTTTGACCCGTATTTGATTGAAAAGATTTTTCTCCTGGCCAAGAAACCTGTGTCAAGATCCTCATAATAAGTTTAATGCCACAATTGGTCATGCTGAAAAGTGGTTAAAGCAGTCCTTACATCAAACTCTGGCACCTGAAGAGGCACCTGTGTTCTAACATCTCACAGGTGGAAATCTGCCATAAATCAGTATTGTACCTATATTCCTATGATCTCAGACAGTTAAGTCAATATTTCTAAACAGGGCTGACTCACCGGCGAAGCTGAAACCCAGAGAGCCAAGTATTTCATTTCTCATGTCATCAAGCAGCAGCAAGCTCCACCATTTACAACACGCGGAGAGCTGCAGCATGTGTCGACTTTTATACCTGCAGGAGACGGACTTCATAGTCGGGATAGAATTTCATATTATCATTTGCAGCCATATTGATCCAAAGCACCGGGGAACGCCGGCTTGATTGTTCGAGTAAAATAACTGGAGATTTGTAATGCAGGGAACATTTATTTTAGAACACTGCAGTGACACTTCTCGTGTTGCATCTTGAGTAAACCACAGCTTGGATGGATGAGAGGAAGAAAGAGGGGAAAAAAGAGCCAAACTTACTGAAATAAAGTCAATCAATCAGCACTGGTTGTAGCCTGACAAGCCAGACTGCTGCACGATATATCGTTTTACATCGTACATTGCGATGTGCGCCTGCGCGATAGTCACATCGCAGGATGCGCGATGTTTTCTCTCTCTCTCTCAACATTTCAGCTTTTGTTTTGCTGCAGAAAAGCTCTGAACCAGCTCCTTGCGTCGCTCTGTCTCTCTCCCCTTTACTTGACTGAGCAGGCAGCCTGGCAGCGGCATCGCCCCTCCTCCCCTCCTCCCCATGCGCACACTCGGGGAAAGTAACATGTTCAGACAATTAGGTGTCCACAACAGACTTTTTCTCCCTTAAAAGCGCGTCTGTGGTTGTTTCTCACCCTGTATAAATAAAGGTGTGGTGCTGCACATCCAGCTGAACAGAGCCCGTAGCCCGCATCACGAAGGTGAAACGTAACGTGTTGCGCACTGCTTGTTTACAAGTATCCGCCTGTCAGTCACAGAGCAGCCTCTGATGTGGGCGTCACTGCTAGTGAAAGTGATAACAACGTAATTCTTTTTTTTAATGAAACCGGGACACTTCAGGCTTTACGTCGATCCAATCGGTGTGTCTGCAGTTTACTCTGAAGCCGAAGATTGGGTGTCCAAAAGGAGACCCGGGTGCTGTCACATGACGAGCTAAACTCCAATGGGGAAGCTGTGAGCGGTCACATGATCAGCCAAAGATTGTTTATTTACATCAAGATGCTTGCTCTGTTGATGTATGATCAATACTATCAGGATATCTCCCATAAATGGAAAATTGCAGTAAATTAAAATATTGCAATACAATTTTTTTCCAATATCGTGCAGTGCAGCTCTACTATATCATTAAAATGTATAGTCTGGCAACGATTGGTAGACCTCGGCTCAATCCAGGGGGCGGGATGAAGGCTGTCTTTCAAACTGCCTCTGCACAATAGGGTAGCGCTATAACTAATCAGAGCAAAGAGCAGGATGACGTTAGCCTGACAAGCCAATTAAAATGTATGTCGTCATCGCGTTAAGCCCGCCCAACGACTCTCTAAACAGATAGAGCGCTGTGATTGGTGAACACAAACAGTGTTCAAGACTCAAAGAGGTTCCTATGGCTCGTTTCTAGACCCACCTATGGAGCAAACAGCATATTTGCTTATAGGTTTCTAGGCTACACTGGTTGTGTTTTGTCTTCTAAAAAATCTGAAGAAAGATTCCTCAGTAATGACAAAATAATACTGGTCTCCCCTCAACGTTAGGTAGGGTAGGCTACCTGCTGGGGCGAATTAGCTGGATCTCCACATAATCTGTTACATCTGTTAATCTGTCACTGCACACACTGACACTCCTTTTCATCTGAGCTTTATAAATGACAAAGATTTACTTTCTGTTAACCCTGCAAACATATTGGTGAATTACTGCAGCCATTCCTCATTGCGCCTTCACTACAGCTCACTGTATTTGTCAAACAAACAATAGAAAATGGAAAATGAATAAGTACATTTTCAGATTGCAGCAGAAACTGGAGGGAACCAAAGCTAGAAAATAACTGTAAACCCCTATTGACTATTCTTCTTTTATTTACAATGTTCAATTTAAAAGAATGGGACACTAGGACTGGCTTTGTTTACTCTGTCTACTGCTGATGTGTTTATATGTTAATACTGCAGCATTTCTACTATTGCTGTATGTGTAATGGAGTCCACCATTACAGGGTTAATGGTCCTCAACATAAAACAATGGACTGCACAAAATCAATAGAATTGATCCACCATGCCTATATACTGTACACTTATATAAGAAAAGAAAACCTAAGGATTGACCTAAACCTTATTTGAAAAGAATCTGTCAATGATTGAATAAAGAACATTTCTCATTGAAGTTTGGATGAATGAGATTCGACTGTGTCTGTTGCAAAGGTGTAAGGCATCTGTTCTGTGAGAGGTTTATGCATTCCCTACATTTTTGTATTGTGCCCGAAATGAAGCCTATACTTCATTTTATGCCCGTTTGCAGTGTTGACCTTTACCAATCTCTCTTGGCCCTCATCTCTGTTGAAGTGGGCTTTGTGCCCGACTATGGATGAGCCTCTGAATCTCATTTAGCCTGTGTGATGATCTCCCTTTTCTCCTCCTGCTGCAGTCTACATGAACAAAGTTAATATTTTTTGTTCAGGAATGACAATCATACACCATTCTATGACCTAGCCAGCATGTAATTTGTTTTCTTCATTTTTATTTTTTTCAGAGCAGATGTTGCATCACGCAGTTGTTGTCTTTGTTTTTTTGGGTTTTTTTTTGGTCTGTTTAAAAAGCTTTTCAGACTGTTATCACAGAAGCGGAAGATATTGTCACAGGACTGGTGCTCCCTCTGCTAGGGAAATACCTAAGTGCAGTGAAGAGAGGCTGAGTGCACAATATTAACATGAAATATTGGGAGCGTCATTATGTGGTTGCCATAATAGATGTCTTTTCTGCTTCTGCTGTGCATGTTTGGGAGGCTTCCAAAAGAGTGATTGACTATCTGAGGTATCGCACTGCAACCAAACACCTGGCAGCCCGACCTGAGGTGACCAGGCTTGTTTTGAGTTATGTCAGGATCTTTTGCCAATGCACAAACAAAGCCGCAATAAGGACAATAAACCGGGCAGCCTTTGTTGTGTTGTATACATTTTATATGATGATTGGCATGTGTGTGAAGTTCCTGTCTGTGGTTTACTTCAGTATAGGAGCAGAAATCCTCAAAAGAGGAGGCAGCTTTTGCCAAGCTTTTGAAAATGGGGCTTTTAAAAAAAACAAATAAATAGCATTCGGAGGTTGCTGCATATTTAAGAGCTAAATGTTGCTGTTTTAACATTTAAGTGATTGTTGTGATGATATTAGTTCATTAGCTGTAATGTGGTTCACTTTATTGTGGCATGAACTAATATGACTAATCAGTTCAGCTCTAATTTTAATTGTAGGCACTTTGCTTTCCAATGTCTCATGGAAAATTAAGTGAAGACCCCCCCCCCCCCCAACACACAGGGGCTTCACAAAGAATTCACACCTCTTCCCTCTCTGCCCATGCACTTTACTGTGCAGTTAATTGGAAATGGATAAAATTGCCACTTTGCAAATTAGTCTACATTCTACATAGAATGACAAGGTGAGAACAAGTTTTTCGAAATGCATAAACAATCTCCTAGTTAACAAAATTATTCAGAGCCTTATTTCAGAGCTTTGTTGATGTCCAGCTATTATAATGTAGGTCTTGGTACAGCCAAAGCCCTGACTTGAACCCTATAGAACATCTGTGGAGAGACCTGAAGACAGCCGTTCAGACACTTTGATTTCTAATCTGATGAGGATCTTGAGAGGATCTGGCAAGAAGACAGGGATAAAGTGCCTAAATCCAGGTGTGCAAAGCTTTTATGGACATACCAAAGAAGACCCAAAGCTGTAATTCCTGCCAGAGGGTCTTCTGCAGTACTGAATTCAGTAAGGGTCTGAATATTTTTTGTCAACAGTTTTTTTTTTAGTATAGATTAACGTTCAGAAAACATACTTTCACCCTGTCATAATGGGTTATTGAGTCTAGATTAATGAACAAATATTGCGATTTTATGCATTATAATGATGCAAAAATAGCCACGTAAAGGGATAGTTCACCCAAACATCAAATTTCACTCATTATTTACAGTGCATGTCCATAAAACGGTTGAAAATGGACACTAGCAGTCTTCGTCACAAAAAAAACACAGCAAAAAACTTGTATGTAATGTCCGTCTTGTATTGCGCCCCAAAATGCGAAATTGTCCCGAAAAAATTAAATAAGTCCATATTTCAAGCTTGTTTTGTAGTGGAGTTTGTCAAACTTGACAAACTGGGAAGAGGAGCTTTGAGAAGCTTCCGCTACAAAACAAGCTATACAGACTTATATAATCTTTTTCGGGACAATTTCGCATTCTGGGGCTTCAATACAAGACGGACATTACATACGAGCAGCATGGAGGTATCTGGATGTTTTTTGGTGTGTTTTCTTGTGACGAAGACCACTGGTGTCCATTTGCAACCGTTATATGGACATGCACTGCTACGCCAAGACCCCCTGTAACTCAGAGAAGCCACGGAGGACTCTGAAACTTCTCCTAGCCCTTAGTCGACATGAGGGTGAGTAAATAATGAGTGAAATGTAATTTTTGGGTGAACTATCCCTTTAAGCCAGTGTATTTCAAATGTAACCTATATAGCAATTGTAAGTGCATCTGAAATGACTGTGTCCACTCTACTTTGAGGTTTTAAATGTTTCTATTTTTATCAGTGCAGAAATTCCATCAGTCTCACACAGTAGGATTTTGTATCACTGGGCTGCTGAGCTCATAATGTCCCTTCAGTCAGGCTGGACATTTGAGCTCAAGATAAAGGGGGCTCTGTTGCACTATCTTTGGAAATTTGATAGCTGGCTGGAATAAGTCATGCATTTTCAAAGATCTGTAAGCAGCAAATCACGTCAAATGCAGTTATTTATTCCAGGGTAATGTGTTGCATTTTATCGTTTTGCTATGGTTTGTGAACAATGACAAATTAACTGCCCCGAAAATAAATAAAAACAATGAACAGGCAAACCTGCTAAAAACTGATTGTTGACTCGTGAGAAAGGTTCATAACCATCTATCATAGCACAAATGAAAACCATTCATGTACTGAGCTCACTGAATCCCTCTCAGGGTCTCCGGGAGCTTCAGACAACCCCAGCATACATTTTGCAGAAGTGGGGGTACCGGACACATCACCTGTCCATCACAGAGGCCGTCATACACAGACAAAAACATTCAGTGACATAGTGACTCCATTCCATTTCAGCCATTTGTGTCCCTAAATTTGTGTGGAAAACCACAGGAACTTAGGGGAAACATGTCAACTTAAAGAGCATGATGAGGCTAATTAAAAATATCTTGAAGTCTGGCAGTATTTCACAGAATTTCATGACATTTTCCCCATGTGCTTTTGGTTTTACTCCACTCCCCAATGTTGTTATCACTGCCATATGAGTAAAGCAGCTGTTTATGCGCCTAAGAGCACTTTGAAAAAAAAAAAAGCACCAGTCCAACCTGTTTATTTTCCTACAGCAATTAAATTTGACAATTTTATTGAGCAAACTTGCTTGTAGTTACCCGTAGACTAATTCCCGCTGCATGACTGTCTGCAGGCAGCAGGACACGCAACCGAGTCTTCAGTTCATCTTCACAGTCGCACTAGTAGACTCAGCTCCTGACAGCTTCTAAGAAAAGTTCAGTGCTGCATCCATGACTAATTTTGCATTGCATTATCTTTGGCGTTAGAACAAAGCAGCATCCTACACATGAAACATGGCCACTCTCTAGACCGTGCCCATTCTGCTCTTCTGTAGCCACATATAGAATTTACTCTATGTAGCTGTACTAAAGCCTATATATCATAAACACATCCATATCATGGCATGTAGCCCATATATAGTGACTGAAAAAAGTCAATATGCAAGATGTTAACATTTGCAAATGACTACCCAGTGCATTATGTCCACTATAATTAAAGTATCTGCTGTACTCACTGGAAGTCAGTGACATTAGTGCTCAAGGTTCTTAATACAGAAATGAGCAACAGTTTTACTGGATTTTTTTTTTTCACCCACTAGAGAAGAAATCCTGTTTTAAGAGATGCAATGCAAGAGCAAAAATATTCAAAATTCAGCTTCTGCTTCAATGTAACAACTGAAAAATTATTATTTTGTTCTCCAACCCTGCTTGAGTGAGATGCCTTCCCAAAAAACCTAACTTTGGAATAAAGACACAAAAAGCACAAACTTACACTGTAAGCTCATGCATGTTTATACCCTTTTATTGACTTCCTCTTTAAAGGCTTCCCACGGGTCTATAAAGCTGGAGTGTAGATACTGAACGCAGGCATATTTGCAAGTGAAGGTGGGGGATAAAAGCATTGAAACTCATGTCCTCATAAAGAGGGATCAGCAGTCTGAACGGGAGCTGCATACCGATGCAAGAGATGCCAGTGCTCGGAGCCAGGGAGCATGCTTTGCTGGAAAAAAAGAAAAAAAGCCTTAAAGCTGCTAAGCTGAGAGCAAGACAGGGGAAGGAAGAGAAGGTGTGAAACAGGAAGGCACACAAACTGTAAAAAACTGAGAGAGGAGCCATAGTGTAATGCAAGATACATCTGCCATTTCCTTCACCTGTTACTATGAGAGATATAAAAGAGGTTATTGAAGTTTAAAATAAAGGTTAAACCATTTCATGAAGGAAAACACCACTCAGACAATTCACAGATTTATTTTGGATGTAGTCGGTTTGGTCGGTATAAAAAAAATGAAAAGACAGATTATTAAATATTTTTTCTTTTATATACTTTACAGTTGTGATAAAAGAAAGCTTAGGATTTGTAAGGAAATGAAGCATTAATCCAAGTTTCGGCGAGTTCCTTTATGGAAAAAATGTTTCACCACCTGCTGACTGCTGCATGAGCGTGACATTCTGAGGATGTGGTCACACCCATCATGTTTTGAGTTTATTCTAACCCTCCGGCGTTATTATTTTAGTTTTTTTTTTTTCTTTGGCAGGCATGAACCTCAGGTGTGCAAGTGAAGTAATCACTCTGAGAGCAAACATACAGTCACCATACAGAGTGATATCTGACATCCTTTCATTCATTCATGGGCTGTGCCAGGACTAATTTGGCACAGTTTGTGTCCTCAGTAAAGTCAGAGTAAAAAAAACAGACACTTCATATGATTGGCTCTAGATGGGGTGGGGATGAGAGATTAGCCAATCATATTACGCCAAGTGTGAGTTGGCTGAAGTGTCGCTCTGGAGCGAGGGAGGGGACCTGGCAGTAAAAACACATATTTAATTAGAGTAATATAAGCACCATGAATATAAGGTGGTGCTGTGAAAAAGATATTTACAGGTAAAAGGAGCAGTCAGAGAGCTAGAGACGTTGATCTCCTTATGGAGACTTATTGGTGTTCACAAGGGACTTACATTGAATCAGTCCGCATCTTTAGCTAACATTGTGTCATTTTGTCGGAGTGACACAAATTGTTTTACATGGGAGTTTAACCATGTGCAGAATGTGAGTGACTTGGTAAGTGATTCATTGCTGTGTTTTATCACTAGAGTGTGGGTAAAAAAAAAAAGCCAATTTGGAAAACCAGTTGGTTTTTGCAGTTTTGGAACAGCAAAGACAACAACCATATGTGCAGGGTAACAATAGCCTGCAGGAGGTCTGGGCAAGAAGAGGAGAGTCTCAACAAACTTTTCACCAATTTTGCTTTTATTGTTTTAGATTTCTCAAAGCAGACACAAGACTGGGGACTAATTTCTGAAACATTTTAGAATCATAATTATAGTTTAACCTTAAATGATACAAAACCATGGAGTTTATTCCCCTGTGCAGGAGCCTAAACATAATGATAGAATTTGCTCTGTAATAAAGAATAGAGTGTGTTGTTGAGTTTAATTTATAATGGCCACTTCAGTTAAAGTATACACCCTGTGCAGTTTGGCTAATTCAATTAATTGCGTGCTTTCTCTGAGAGTTGGCATGTGTTAAGTATACCTGCTGATGTTTCAACAATTGTTGGGCTTTTAAGTAAATGCTTTGGATTTTACCATTAAGGGACTGCTTTGCTGTATAATTGTTCAACAGGCAATTATCACTACTGCGTCATAAGGTGTTAATTTAAAACAGGGTCACTGACCTCGTAGTGTGTTTATCTAAACCAGCAACTGCAGGTCTACATCTTACTTTTTTTTGCATTTATGTTTTCACTGACAGTGAGCAACACTGGAATTCCCCAAACCTTAAAACCCAAGGCAACAAGGGGATTAAACGAAGGAGCGACCCAATTTCCAACTCGAGTGATGTAAGATGATAGTAAAAACCTTGTCTCCATGTAGTTTTACACATTTATTAAAACAAAGGGAAATACACCTTTATTTTCTTTATCAGTGATGGTTTTGAAAATGATTTCAAAAAGTGTAATTCAGTCTTAGTCCCAGGTGTGTCACATTGTGCAGCAAAGACAAAAGTGACGGTGAAGCATTGACAGTTGTCACATGCAGATTACTTTTTCTTTTTTATTAATTAGATTAAGATGAAAAAAAAATCTGATCACAATTCCTCAAAAACCTAGTTTAGAATAGAGAAAAGTAGAAGCTAGAATCAGAGACTATTGAAGTCAGGGGTGGGAATCACCAGAAGCCCCCTGGCACAATATTATCACAAAGCTTTAGTCAAAATATGATATTATTGCAATTATAAATATTTTGTGATTTTGTTTTATGATATATGGTGATACATTGTGATTTAATACCAATTGCTTTTGTCAACATCTATTTAATAAAGTTATCAGTCTGATCATATCATTGAAATTATTTTATTCTTCCAAACTTAGACTGTCTGACTGACTAACACAGTCATAAAAAATGTTCAAATATATTATTAATAAAATCTTAAATTCCATCCATCCATCCTTTATATTGCTTATCTAGGTTGCTGGTCTATCTCAGGGCCAACATTAAGACCCAAAATGCTCACATTCACACACATTCTCCAATAAATCCACCTGCATGTGTTTGGACAAACTCCCCCAGAAAGGCCCCAAGAACCTTCCTGCTGCCATTGTGCTTCCCTAGATCGACAGTGCATTGATAGAATATTGCCATGCATTAATGCATTTGATCTCTTAAATATAAAAAATGGTATTGGGAACAGGAAACAGTGGGACAATAAGTGGAGCAGGTACTAGTTTTGTTGTTGTGAACTTTGAGCCCAGTAAAAGTTGTGCCTTGTCCGTAGTCAGCTGCTATCTGTTAGAACTACCACAGTAAAGATGTACTATTTTGGATTGTGCTGCTGAAATAGCAGGATATAAAGCCAGGATGGACTCTACAATAAGCTTTTATAATGGCCAGTCTGGGCAGACCCTGCCTTTTGTGGGCTCAGAGATGATTACACATTTAGTATCCTCCAGTACTGGTGGAGTGTGAGGACATCCGGTGTACCAGGTGACCTTAACTACTGGAGCTGTAGCATCCCCCAGATAATGACCACTCTGAACCCCAGGAGCAGGCCTCATCACCCCATAAATACAGGGACCATATGGACTCGCTGTGGAAAGCTGCCGACAGTCACTTTTCAAATGGACGCATACTTGTAGGCGGCTTTTGTGCTGAGGGAAAAAATAAGAGAAGAAAAAAAAAAGACTTGGTTGGCATTTTCACAGGTTCATGAAGACTATGTTTTGTGGAGGCTGTGGTTCAGTTACACTGGCCAAAGGGCAGATGTCTCTAAAAGTCTAATGCAATTTTTTCAGTGGATGTCTCAACCGGAAGAAAACGATATGGTCAGATATACTGATGGAATTCATGGTTGTGCGAGATTGCTTGTCAGTGTTTAGGTGCCATGTTTGTGGCAAGTAGTTTCTTTTGTATAGAAGTGTCTGTGAAATTATAAAACAGAAAACTGACTTCGCTTCCGTTTGCCAACACAGTATATTCACCTAAAATCATAGTTTAAACATATTTCTTTTGAGAAACGAGGGATTCTGTGGCGATGAAGGGGTTCACATTGTGTATGGAGTTTTCTTGTATCCATGATGCTAAACAATCACAATATAATACACATTTTGTTAATATAGTAGGGTTCCCTGCTCCATCTCTCTGTCAGTTTGGAGGTCCTTTGTCTGAAAAATGTTGAAGACCCCTGAAGTAAACAAAAGAAGACAAATGTGTAAATTACAGTTTATAGTTTAATTGTTTTGCTGCTGTTTTAAAAGAAAAATCCCAGTAATATTTTGACAAATGACTCAGTATAAACCAGACATGGAACATAGCTGGGTGAATGATCTTGAGACAGACAGCATGCATGTATGTGTGTGTGTCGTAGTCCAGTCGTGAGTGAGTAACCTGGACAAACATCACAGCAGCTGCAGTCAAGCTTACATTATTGATGTTGCCTTGAGCTCAGCTGAACATAATGCAAACTGGATGCAACAACATGCTACAGCTAAACTCTCCCGACCTTCTAACACGTGATCTGGCATGTCTACTACCTTATTCGTGCTAGTGTTGTCACTTGACCAAACACCACCCAATTTAAGTTTACGTTTAAGTAGCTATTGATAAATGTATTCATTCATGTGGCATATTCCCACTACACATAATAGCTACACATATAGCAGTTTGAAGCCAGCATATGAAAGCTCACATGAACTCTGATTTGGATATGTTATCTGTATACTGGCGTTTGATTATGAGGCTCTGAGTTTTTCTTCTGGTTCAGTGTTTTTCTTATCTTGATTTAACCCGTGTTGAGATTGAAATCAGTATGCAAATAATGTAGGTGGAACTAGGTGATAGTAAAATAATACCGCCACTATGGGCTGTACTTATTTTTCCATTTCAGAAACATGTCATCTGTACCATTCTGTAAGGCTTCATTGATAAAGCATGTTGTTGTTAGGTGGATTAACAATATGGATCTAACATTCCTATATTATATTATATAAACATGCTTCCCTCCCTTAAAGGCAACAAAGGGCACACACAATATTATGTGATACTGATCATCAGTGTTTTCACAACACCACACAGGGACTAAAACACTGTGCAGCTCAGCTCTGTTTCATTCCGTATCTTCAATGTATCTAGAAACAAGAAAAACAGAAAACAATAAGTTTCAGTCCTGGCCTTCATCAGAAGAAAAAAATGAAGAAAGAAAAAAGTAATAATGTGCACAGTGCAAGTATAACTGATGATACTTGTAATTGTGTCTGACTTTAAACTGAT
Source organism: Decapterus maruadsi (assembly GCA_030347415.2). Classification (NCBI taxonomy): domain Eukaryota; kingdom Metazoa; phylum Chordata; class Actinopteri; order Carangiformes; family Carangidae; genus Decapterus; species Decapterus maruadsi. Next base: position 19,827,412 of record CM064885.1, on the reverse strand, counting down.
CTCTGTGCTCTACTTTTCTCAGTCTCAAAACACAATCAGTGAAACACAATCAGGATATTTTAAGATATTCTTCCCTCGCACTGCACTGGGCTGATCCTGAATTACCTGCACTCTTGCCAATGGCAACGCAGGAGCAGTAATAGGAAATATGGGTTTTCAAGATATTCTTAGCTCTACAAAGACCTTGTCAAAATTTATCCCAGATTGACAGGCTCCAGTGGGGATTTTCACATTCAGTAGTAACACTGAAACTATACACCACTGTCATTTCCCCACTACAAAGCCGGAGTTAACACAGAAAATGGTGTAAGGATAATAAATCATGATCAGTTGCTTATGCTTAACTAAGAACTATGGGATTATTACAAGCTTTTTCGCAGTCCTTGTCAGTCATAATACATGTCCGTTTCATTACTTTACTTTCTCTCTCATGATTTTGGGCTGGTAGTTTGAGCTACAAAGCAAACTAATGACAAATTCCAGTAAATCAACCACAAGCCCAGAAGAAAACGTTTAAGCAAACTATGAAATTCTTCTTTTTATTATTTATGTAAAGAAGTGATAATGGGAAAATGACTCAGAGGTTTTTCACATTAAATTAAAACATTGTACGCGTAACAGATTGCCTCTTCGACATACTGTATATTCATAGTGTGTGTATACATAATCCATTCTCATCAGTATGCATACCATTTTCACACTTTGACTGAAATCACTGACAGTCAATCTGTTAAAGGATATGCTATGACTGGTGTAGTAGTGATGTCATGATACCAGGAATTTGGTCATTGGTACCAATATCCATGAACACACACACATGAACAGTCTAAATCTACAGTTGAGAACCGGTAATGACAGTAGTCTGCAAATGTTAGCCTCTGAATGTTGCTACAACAGATGGCAGCTGTCACGATTCACAAACAATAACTGTAACATTTCAGGCTATGAACGCATATTAATGTATAAAGTTAACAACTGGACTCTGTCTACACATCTGTCTTGTGCTGCTTTGAGGCTTTTACTCCTTTCATTTGAAATGCTCTATGGCACTTTTTTCACACTGGCTTCTGGTGTCCTTGAACTTGCTCTAACGCAAAATATCTGCATACTGTATAGCAGTCATGCAAATAAGTTGACCTGGTGCTGCACCTACACTGATATTGTTGTTTATTGTACTGTACCTTGTGTTGTATATTTTTGCTCCACTGTGACGTCAGACTAGAACACAGTCTGTCCTGCCCTCAACAGTCCCAGAAGAGTCACATGCCTATGACATCTATGGTACCTTCTTCTGTTATGGGAAAACAAGCACTGTCACATTTTCAGAATTTTGGCATTCACTTGATGACACCCCTGTGTTATAATGAATGGATAAAAGCTTTATGGAGGCTATGTTTTAATTGCAGGTTAAAAATTATAAACAAGCCACAAGGAGAAAATTCAGTTTTTATAGTGTCGTGAGCTTTTTTGTTCTCCGATTGCATTACAATACAGCCATGTCCCACATGCAACATCACAACTCCATCGCACTGACCTCATCTTGCTTTACACAGAGCACCCTGCTGTTTGATATACTCCATAATGATGATGTTTTGTCAGGGAACATTACATTTATTGTGTTTAAAAGCACCTACTTTACCTACGACCCGTAGTCTCCATTAGCAGGTTTGTGCAAGGCCTCCATATTTTGGCCTTTTTAAGTTATTAATAGTCATCAAAGTCGTTTCTTTAAGAGGGAAATAAGTTGATTCGTTATTGCCATGAATTAACAGAAACCATGGAAACAGCACTTGTCAAGAAGTCAAAGAGCACAGCTCTTAGAATTGTTTCCAATAATTGGCTTAATACTTCAACATCATAACACATCTCTCCAAAGAACAGCCGCAAGCACATATCTGCTGGAAATAACATACTATAGTTAGATGAATTATTCACTGTTCAGTTATTTTGGACTTAATGATTTCTTACCTTCATATTATACTGACCCAATCAGCATTTTAATGAATACAGTAGATAGCCTATATACAATTGGTGTTGAGGTATAAATTATTTATATGCAGTATTTCAGTAATTGAAGATATACTGTAAAGACTGGTTGGGCTGCTGATTTGCACTGAAATGAAATTTGCTTTTAAGTGAACCTATAATAGTCGAAAGGTTTGAATACAATATGAAGAATGCAGATAGCTGATTATTGAAAAGCACAGAGCTGCAGCAAATCCTCAAAGATCATTCAGAAAAGAGCGGATTAAAAAAATACAAGTGTTTTTTTCATTCTTTCATACATTAATTAAAGTGATGGTTGTTGGAACAGACTTAAATTCATGTATTATTAAGTCATTGCTTACATTTGGTGGTTGATCTTGAAAAATAGCAGTATGGGATGGACTGAAATCGCAATTACGTAATAACATGTAAACCATAAATGTAAAGCCACACTGATGTCGGGACTACTTTTCCTTTTTTTTCCACTTAAGATTGACAAAATCTGTATTCAATGTCAATGTAATGCATGTAAATTAATTTCTTGTAAGTACAGTATGATCTCTAAATTTATACACCACACTGAGTTAAATGTAGCAGCAGTGGGTCTGCTGGGCGCTGGTTTGTGCATAATGATACCGCACGAGATTAATCACAACATGCCTCTCTGAATTTAGAGGCAAGCAGTCAACCTTTTCATTTACTACCATAACAATTTGTGCTGCTATCAACACTTTAAGGTCCGGTCTCAGAAAAGATAGCTGTCTTCTGAAAACACATTATAAATTTGATATCTTTCCTTCACAGAAAGCGATAAATTATACACAACTATCCATTGTCTATTGGAGTAGTCTTGTTCTGGTGTGAAGTTGTATTCTTTTTCCTGTTTACTGTGAAGTACTTGTAACAATCACTTTTGAATGAATTGAGACGGAGGCAATGTTGCAGACAGTCTACCTCTCCCATGTCATCAGAGCTGTTGACCTCTTAAAACCTGGAGAGTGTCTCTGCACCTCGCCACAAGTTGAATAAATCAAAAAATCAGGAGTAATTAATAAAAAAAAGTACTAAAAATCAATAAATGTCTTCAACAGAGCCTAAAAACTAATTTAAACACCTATTAGTCAGCAATTTCACAACAGATCATCACATTGTTTTATACTACTGTATATTACTGAATGTTGCTCTCAGCATGAACATGATGTTAGATAAATTTATGGATGTCCCACCCCATATTAATTCTCATACTAATTCTCACATCCCTAAGCCCATGGCGAGGAGGAGGGGTCGCAGTGTTTCTCCGGTTTATTAATTAAACAACTTAATTAATTAACATCAACCTTGTAATGAAATTAAAGGGACAACGAGGAGTTTTGGAGAAGCGAAGTGTTTTCACGCTGTGTTTCCTCCACCGGTTTACTTAATTAAAGAGGTTCAAACAGTTAATTAATTAACATCAACCTTGTAATGAAATTAAAATAACAAAATAATGATAGAGACAAAACGATATTTGATCTGGAGCCATTAACATTCCCGTGAGACTGAACAGTGGGAAAACAGTGTGAACAGTGGGAAAACTAGTTGTAATAATTACTGTGCATTGTCTACACAACGCTTATTTTTATTCTTATAGTTTTTATCAGACTTAGTGTAGATCAAGTAATTATAGAGGGTGAATTCATCATTCACGTTACCGTTGACAGCAACAGCCTCAGTTCTGCATTTAATTCACTATTAGAGTCAACTGGCTTCTCTCAACGTGTAAATGGAGCCCCTCACTGTTTTAATCACACCCTTGATCCTGCTCTGACATCCGGCATCCTCCACATTGAAAATTTAATGATATTTCTTCAAAAACTTCTTTTGTCCGACCCTTTTAATAATGTTTGATTTTTACAATAATGAATTGTAAAAGCATTTGGGAAAACATTCCCTTACAGTGAGTGTCGGATCTGATTAGGCTGTAACTAAATTAAAGGGAGTGATTCATTGTTATTCCCTCCAATGCCATTGTGTCAGTTCAGTCTGAGAGAAAGGAGAGAATCGGAGGAGCCTACCTGTGATGTACATTTCACAGATATGTGCGTTAAAGCAGACAATGTGAAAGCTGGAAAGGAAATGATGTTTCACCCACCTGGAAGAATTTCATCTACAGTAGCCTGTAAAGATAGTTTGATGACACAGCAAATCCTATAATACAAGAACCTGGCATTAATGTAGAGAAAATAAGAAACAAGTTTCTTTTCAGCACTGTCACCAGGCTGACTGACAGTCACTCTATTGAGTCATATAGCCTTCAGTAATGAAATGAGTTCATTATGAATAAAGTTGTAACTACAGTATTAAAGAAAAAATACAACTCTAGTGTATACGCTTCCTGTCTGTAATAGTAGAAGACACACACAATTTATAAAACGAATCAGTCAAATCATCAGGCATATTTTAAATGTATAAAGGCCTGTCATTTTTAGTAGACAAAACATAATCTAATCATACAAGAACCTTGGGTGGCATTGCCTTGGCCTGCACTTGTACTGTGAGGAACCTGGGGTTGTTTTTCACCAGGACATGTCCTTTATCTCACACATAAAGCGTGTGTCCCGGGAAAGCACCTCTTCCACCTGCACAATATTGTGAACATTAGAAACATCCTGTCTCGAAGGGATGCTGCAAAACTAGTCCATGCACATGTTCCCTTTAGACCTGATCACTGTAACTGCTTATTATCAGGATGTCCCAATAACTGTGAAAAGCCTCCAGCTGATCCAACATGCTGCAGTGTGAGTGGAGATCATATTATACTATTTGAGCTTCTCTCCATTGGCTCACTCTAAAAAAATTCGGAACAGAAACCAATGATCAAGCTCCATTCACGAAGAACTTGTGGTACCCTAGACTGCTCTGAAAATGCAAGGCCTACTTGTGGTTCCTAGAGTTTTCGAGAGCAGAATGGGAGGCAGTGTCTTCAGCTGTCAGGCTGCTCTCCTGAGCAATCAGCTCTCAGTTTGGATTCAGGAGGCAGAGACACTTTCTGCATTTAAGACTCGGCTTAAAACTGTCCTCTTTGATAAGACATCGAGTCTGGTCTGGCTCAGTTGAGACTTAAACCAGCCCTTTAGTTATTGCTGCCATAGAACGAGGCTGCTGGTGGAACTCCCATGACACACTGAACACTTCTCCCTCCCTCTTTCTCCTTGTGCATCTGTATCACTGCTGCATGTCATTAACTTTGTCTTCTCTCCCCTGTAGTTTGTGTTTTTCCTCTCTGTCATCTCTCCCTGTCCTCGCTCTGCAGGTATCTCTGACACCAGAGGCTCAGGATCTGCCACTACCACTCAACACTCATCATTGTTGATATTAATATACGATCATATTATTATTAGGCTATCATTTAAAAAACACAGTGTCTATCTTTGCTGCTGTTAATATTTATAATAGCCTATATAATATGTATTTCTCCACACAAGTATCAGTATTATTATCATCATAACAAGTATTACAGTACTTACACAGTATACGCGGCCTTCTCTGCTTCATTTCAGCCGCCCACCCTGGGTCCAATTCTGTTGGAGGCTTTTCCTGTTAAAAGGGAGTTCTTCTTTTCCGCTGTCACAAAGTGCTTTCTCATGGTGGGAAGTGGGAACTGTTGGTGTTCCTCTCTACAGTATCATCATTTCTTGACCTTACTTTGTTAAATGCTTTGAGATAATGACATATTGTGATCAGGCACTATATAAATCAAATTGAAGATGAATAAATTGAAGCACTAACAGAGAGTTAGTAATTAATCAGGGACTTTATATGCATTAACAGATGCCTCAGGGGCATGTCTTTTCCTGATATCATTTTTAAATGTTTAAACAAGTGCTTTGAGCTCAAAAACAGTCCCTTGAATGCTTAGTCAGTAGCACACTCTTCTTCTTTTGGTTTCGATTACTCGTTCAAATAACAGATGAAATACTGTAAATGAGTTTGGGCAGAAGAGAAAGACACCCAAGTTCAATCGACATTTTAACTGCTAATGAATCAATTTTTGGCATTACATTCATTCCCTAAGCTAATTTTTTGAGACTTGTTTTTTCTTTGTTATATTATCCTTTAATTTACACTTATTTCCCCTGCCTGCACCAAATACCACCCCCGTAAGAGCTGCAGAGTCCGCTGCTTTCATCTCCTCTGATTATGTGCACATACTGTAACAACATGTAGGAGCTTTCAGCGATCTTTTCCCCCTGTCGCTGCTGTTTTTATTTTATGTTTATAATTATTTTTGGAACCATGCTTGGAAAATAACCGTGTCATTAAATCTATATTGAAAGGTATCCCTTTCTATTGTAATGCATCAAAAGTAAAGTAAGTCGTGCAGCATTGAAGGTAACAAATCCCTTTCCCCCCATTTGTACCAGAATAGCACCAAAACTGTAAAAGGAGAAGACTCATTCATTGTGGGACACTCAGGTTCTCCTTTTGTTGCATTAAAATCAAATAAGGCATGTATTTCCTTTACTTTATCCTTAAGGATACTGGCAGGAGGGATTTATTTTTACGATCTCGTGGCAAGTGATCACATTACACCTTTCCTTCCATCTCTTCTCCACCAGAAACTTAAAAGCTAAACCGATTTACCTGGAAGCACCCCACATTTTTAAAATACATTTACAGTAATGCACTCTCCAGTGACTTGTACGTTCTTTTTCAGTCATCTGTCATTGTGAAGGGAGATTTTCTTGCTCAGGTAAAGAATATGTGCTTGAAAATTGCTTCCCAATATGTAGACTTGACACATTTTCAGAGGTGTAAATAATGAAACTGGACTACATAACAGAATCTCTGCCATTGCTGATTATTGAAAGTTTCGGCTGAGCTTTCAACAACTTCCTGCTTCTCAGTCTTTTCATACCTTTCCACTGACTCACATAGTGTTCCAGGGAAATTTGGGTTTTCATATTTATTTGGTGAACTATCTCCCAGTTAACTGAGAAACATGCAGTGAGAAAGAAGAGAACAATCTATTTATTATGTATGATGGTAAACAGATCCCAGAAATGATGGCAATGGTATTTTACTCAATTGTTGCATTATTCCTAAAACCCGGGTGCCGAAGTGCCATTCGCTTGGACGTGCTCTTTCTTGCTCTTTCTGAAAAGCTGCACAGTAGCAGCCTTATAGGCCTGTCTGTGTGGAGCAGTTACGTAATTGGCCTGCATTCACAAGAGATGATAGTGGGGTGCCTGTTGCTTGGGGTTTCCACTCAAGCTCTATCAAAAATGTATGTTAGGCTTAGATGTAGTGGTTTGAAATAATGATATTCATTATGAGAATAAAGACATGTCATGAGCTACTCGGAGGATTACTTATCCCTGAAGAAAGTGATTATCGAGTTGCATGTTTTCTGAATTGTATCCTGGACTTATAAAAGATGCTTTTTTGGGTATAATTATGTAATCATACCATCACATTATATAGCTGCTGTATAGTATATTCCAGCATTATCAAAGAACTTTACACCACATCCACATTAAATCAACCACAGTAGGTTCAAATGTGTCATAGCCTGAGAACTTCTTCTATAAATATTGTTTACCTGGGTTTCATTTCACAGGAGCTTATTTCTGAGCAGTGCTCACACTGCTTGCAAAACCGTAAGTGTCACATTTCACAGATAATTGTCACTTTTGCATGACTGATAAACTTTGAAGCCTATGTATGGCTCCGATGGACTAATTTATGGGTCCATTTCAGGTACAGGAGTTGAACGTAACATCAGGTTTAGATGCGTTAACAAAGGTTGCAATTCATAGTTCGCACGTTAAAAATGAAGTGAAACTGTGATTTCAAGAAAGAAAATATACCAAAGAAAAAATCAGAGCCTGGCTATTTATGGTATCTTGATCACAACTCTTCAATATGGCGGTTACTATAGTTACTGTATTTTCTTTTAAATAACAGTATAAGCTCGGGCTAAAGCCACGATGCACAAAGGAGAGTTGTTCACTTGTAATGTCTCAGTGAGGACAGAGAAGTCAATCTAGAAATGCTACTATGTTTTCATATTCATCATAGTGTCAATCCAGGGTCTGTCCAAACAAGCCCTCAACCTTATTTAATCTGAAATATTTTCTCATGTAATATGATTTCATGTTAAATGTAGTTTCTATTAAAACCTTGTGCACGTCAATGCAAAAAGTAATTTTCAAATCTATTGTTACTGAATGTGTACAGTGTGTAACTGGGTGGAGTCACAAGCTGTCAAAGATCTGAACCAGCTCATATTTAATGCTGTACCGAGGGTTGGAGAAAACTCCAAACGATAGCCATGTTTGTGTGCTCATTATTGCTACTGCACTGAGTTTCAAGAGGGTGCTTATGCTTATCAAAGAGTGAATTATCAAGCATGACATAAACAGGCATAATTAGACCATCAATCAAGTAAATTAGTTATGGATTATCTCCCTGTAATTGACCCTTTTGTAATACGGGTTCAAAGTAAAACTTAGTTGAAGATTTTAGAAGGGCTGGGTGGCTGTGATTTATGTTTTCCTTCCTGCCTCTTATTAATGTAGTGGGTAGCCTTTTCATATATCCAGCAATTATAATCTTTCTCAGATTTGCAGCTGTTGTTATTTTGTCCTCGCCGTATTGGGGAGGACGCATCCCCTTGAAATGTGTCTGGAGGCCTGTATTACACAGGAAAGAGAATTGATGTACACTAGCCTTTTGCTTTTTCTCTGTTAAAAAAAAAAGAAAGAAAATATTTGATCATGAAATGGGGCAGGAGTCAGTTTAAAGTGATGAATCATAGGCTAATACTCAAAGGCAAAGCTTGGCTGTGAGCAGTCTATGCCAATATGGCACTTTCAGGATCCTGGAATGTAAATGCTCTCTGGCTGGGCTTCTCTGAGATCTCTAAATGAACTTGACGTACTGTATCAGAGGAGATAACAACAAAAGAGCTGCCAGTGTGCAGAGGTGATTTGCATTGAGGGACTGCTGGGCCCTCTGCTATACCTGGGTGAGCTCTCAGACAGGTTCCCAGATGCTCTTTGGTTAAAGCAAGCAGTAAGGCAGCGATTGTGATGTCTTGAGATGTTTACTGTAGAGCTGAGCACAAGGAGGTGGGGCAGCTGTGTGTCTCATTCTCTGAATAGCCCCACAAGTGTGTGGCTGTTGCTCGAGAAATCACTTGACCACAAAGTAGAGCGAGAGGAGTGTTTAGTGAGCACTTTGAGAGATCCGGGCACAGTGTATTCAAATTGCACTGTGTTTTTCCAGATGTAGTGGCTGTAGGGTTTACTGTACGTGGCCGGGGTGATGTTGCTTCATGAAACATGCAACCTTAGTTCATAGAGTGTAAGAGAAGATGCATATGTGAGATGATCTGAAGGTTTCTGAATGGACACTTTCAAATCAAACTTCAAAACCTTTGCATGCTCCAGCTTTTCAGTTACATGAGGAGTCGCTGCCTTTCTTACAGTAGCTTCAATATCATTGTCGATAGAATGCGTTTAGGTTTTATACGTTAAAACAAACAAGATGTCACCTTTGGCTAGGGTTGGGCAAAAATACAATTTCAAGTGAATGTTTACGACAAAATGTGTTTTCAAAGTTAACCCTGACCTTTGACCTCCATGATGTAACCAATTCATTCTTGATAAGGGGTGAAAGTAGTTTTGAAATCTTGTCGGTACTATTTCCAAAACCTTCATTGCTTCATATTGCTCATGTCTCTTTGCTTCATGCATTTTTAAAAAGCAAAGCCAAAGATCAAATAAACAAACTTTGTACATGTATGGCGTAGACAGAAATTAGAAACACTTGACAACGTGTATAGTAAAATATTTGTTTTGATATTAGGGTGCTGGCATGTCGGTCTAAGAAACCTTTTATTCTGCTACTGATTTTAATTGGGATATTGAGCAATGAATGTCTCTATGCCAAACCCCCACAACGCTGGATATTAGTCAACTGCAGTGCAGCTTTAAATACTAGCTGAGCAGCGATACTCCTCTTTGTGTTTTTTTCATTCTCCAGACAGTGATCTATCTGCGCTTTAGCACATGACAAAAAGCTGGAAAAAAACATACTTCAACCCCACGGAGTGGCATATTGTCTCCTGTAATAAGATTTATATCATTTAGCAGCCGGACCTCGATCCACTCCAACTGCCTGCTGTCACTCCATTTTAAAAGTATAGTGTTACTCCTCAGAGTTTCATTTTAACAACTGGGAGTCATGTACATGACGACATGACACACCACATGTCTTTGTCTGGTCATGGAAACAGGATGCTCTGCCAGTGGTGCAGTTTGGACCAGAGTAAAAACAAATGTGTGTGATTGTGAGCTGAAAAATTAAACAATGTATCAATTTCGCATTTGGGTTGGAAAGCCTGCACTAGATATCAAATTCACAAGGCAAGGTCTACAGTATATTTAGGGAGTTCATGATGACCTTGTCCTTTGACCTTTGAGCACAAAAATCTAACCAATTCATCCTTGTTTCTGGTTTGTGCTAAATTCTGAATTTGTCCCATCAAAGTGTTTCTAAGGTCATGTTTATGAGAATGGGACGGACAGAACGATGAACACATGCCAACACAACGCAGTGTTGTTCAATAGCTCCATAAACTGCAGCCTCTAAAATGATAATACAGTTAGGACTGATAAATCTCTGAACACAGTTTTGACATAAACTGAACATTAAAATAATTCATTGCAAGGCTGTTGTATCAGCTAAATGTATCTAAGAGACTGATGAATGTGTGTATTTGGTGCAGTGATTTTTGTATATGTTCCTTTATCAAGGTTAATAAAGCTTTGAGTCACAAGATCATTGAGCTGGATTGGGTTTTATGCAATAACAGATCTTCTTTTCTAAGCTCAATGTGTCAATAGGGCTGTCCCTGAATCAGGTTTTTTTTGTGTTGAGTAATTTCTTCAGTACACTCTCAACACGAGTGATATTATGCACCCCTCTGCCCAGTTTGTGTAATTTGAGCTCACCTGCAGAGCAGCCGCCCCACACTGAGCTCCTGTACATGTGCCTCATGTTTTACCTATAACACCCACATTTTAATATCTTTGTTCATTACCTTTGAAGTGCAAATATTATATTTCCACACAGAGAAAGTAAATGAGTGTGTTCGGATTGTTAGCTTTTTCAAGTCTGAATGAATTAGAATGGGCACATATTTTTTTTAGAAATGCAGCAGTAAATATCAGCCAAGTTGTGGTGTGTATTGTGCCATTTCATTAATGACATATCAGAACAATGAAAAACAATATCCTTATATTTCAAAACCTAGAAGGGGAGAAAAAAACAATTAAGATTTCGAGAACATAAGTCAGGCATCAGCCCTGAGAATTTTCAAGGTTTCATCACAGCGTGAGCTTAAGACACCTGTCAGTCAAGTAGACATGTCCCAAGCATCCAGCTTTTTTATACATTAATATCTTCTGAACAGAAGGGGACACATTAAGAAGTGGCATTAGCAATTCAGAGTGTAACTTGAGCACAAAAAAAATCAGTTGACTTTGTATTTCTACAGAAAAGTTGGAAGTTTTCCCACTCACTTCAAAACAGTTTTATTCAGAGCCAGCATCTAGCTGCCATCAGGGATCTGCATCTTAAGGCACTTCCACATTAATTTCAACATTCAGACATGGTTGTTGGCGCTCTAGGCTCAGTATGACATCTGTGGACCTTGGCATTTCTTCTTGTCCTTTCACAGTGACTGAAAGCTTCCAAAGTTTGGAGTTTAAAAGTTCATCTGCAAGACTTTTTCACTGAAAGCATTTTGCCATGTTTGGTTTAATTTTTTTAAATTTTCGTTGCATTTTCCAAGCACACTCCTCCATCTTTAAACCAAGATTTAGACTTTTGAATACGTCTAGTGCATCAAGTGATTATAAACCACTGGTTCTCATCACAATCATAAGTCATTCTTACGTTTGCTAGAAATATTGCACTGGAAGATTTTCTCTTCATCAAACAGTGAATCATATCTAAACGTAACAGCAACAGCAGCAACCACATAAAAAGTAACGCAAGACTGCTCTGACAATGATTGTGTTGATTGTTTTAAACAAAGGGCTTCTAAGTGTTAACAATGTCAGTGTCTTCATTAATTTGATTTATTCTGCTTGTCATTTTTCAAAATGCAAATAAGTAAGGTCAACTGTTCTATCAAATCAAAACTTTCCTGCTCAGCAGCCAGCTCCAAGATTTTTTGGGGTCACATTAAAGACGAAATGGAATGCAGATGGAACTGGTGATGCATCAGAAATGTAAACCTAACCCATAAATTAGAACATATTCCTTTAAAACCAACCCAAATAATGGCAAAAAATAAAAATAAAACGACACTTCAGGAATCGGAACACAACACCCATTATGTCAGACTTTCTTGTTTGAAAGTGATAATTTCATGGTGTGGCCTATTTTCCATTTTTACGATGGCATTCATTGCAATGTGAGGTAATTGCGGAGCACCAGTGTCTTCTGTATTGGAAAACTGCTATCCTGTGTTCCAGTTGTCAGACTTGTAGTGGTGGTGGTGTGTGCGTGTGCATGTGTGTGTGTGTGCGTGCGTGCAGCAGCCTGCAGGGAAGGCCCATGCTGCGGATATCTGTCACTCCACTATTCCAAAGAGCTTATCACAGAGGGAACATTTTCTGCTTCACCAGTTATTTGAATTGAGATTCTTTCTGTATATCTGAGTAATACAGATTTCTCTAGGATGAACTAGGCAGTATTAATATGCAACTTTATACTTTTAGAACTGTTAGATATCAGATGTACCCCCATTTTGATGTAGAAATATCAAAGTGCTTTAAATTCATCTCACATTGGTTAAAAGCATGAATGAATGATGTGGGCTGACCTAAGCAAACCAGAAGTGTTTCTTACACCCCTGTCAATATGGAAACTTCCAATGGTTACAGTATTTCGCCAGATAAATTAATTTTTGTCTTCAGTATAATTATGTCATAGCCATGAATAAAGTGTTTTCAGTGCGGTGGTTCAGTGTTCTCACAGTAGGCATGGATGTCAAAACCATGATGGAACAGATGGCAGCAAGATGCCTCAAGTGTAAGTCCCTTAAAGGCATCTGTTAATTGTTTTTGAAGATGAACACAAGTTGCTGCTGTATGCAGGAGCTGTTACAGAGCGTGACATCTCTCTGAGTTTGATTTCATTATCATATCAGATGACCGGCCGAACTTTCTGATCTCCACCGAGCGTTTGCAGTTGCCACAGTCCCATACATCTAACAGGGCTTTGGACTGTGTCACAAGCTCACCAAAGTTGTGAATAATTTCTGCTTCTCATTACAGAGGGCTGACTGAAAGTGTAACAGCACAACAGCATCATGGCCGTGATTTAATATAAATTAAGTTTCTTCAGCGGGCAAGGCAGGCAACCGCTTGGGGCCCCGGGCTGTTTGGGAGCAGCCCCAGGGGCTGACAGACCAAACTCCACAGCTTAAACAAGCAATGGACAATTTTCAATGGCATCTCAGAAGCAGCTAACTTTTTTGAGTCAAACATGCGCACACAGTTGCCAAGTTTCCAACTTATTTGCAGTATGTTAGCTACGTTGAAGTTCATTCTTTATTCAGGTTTTTAATCTTTGTTATCTATATTTATTTATTCATATTTTCTAAACTAGTTTTTTTTTCTACTGACAGTGTGTGGTTTTGACACATTTTTTGTTGGTATCAGATATTTGAGATTGATTAAAAATAATGGCGAAATAGAAGTGAGGGAACAGTCTTGAGTTGAGTCCTGAGTATGACATTACTATCTTGAAATTAAGTTTTGTGAATTGGTGTTGTGGAAATCTGAATTAAGATGATCTATCAAGAGACAACAGTTAGCAGAGTGATATTGGATTAACTAGCATGAACAGCAGCAAATTTAGCTGGAGTGAATCAGGAAACTCAAAGGCCTCTCAGGATAAATTGCTTTCAAACAGGACAGGTTGAAAATGGCTGGAAAAAGAATTCAAACAGAACTTGACTTCTAGTCAGATGTGTAGTTTATACGTACAGGATCAGTTTTATTATGCCTCTGTAATGTTTCCTGTCTAACTGTACAGCTCTTTGTTAATACAGCTTGTCTGTCAGTTTGCTCATCAGATTACAATATCAGAGGTCTTTTCATCTTTAAAAAAACTCAAATTAATCATAAAATAAATCTTTAATATTCATGAGATTTTATATGGTGCCAGTGTGCAAAGTTCAGACGGTCGGGGCATTTGAGAAATGTCAGATTTAATGTCTGTCAATGCACTGGGAACTGTAGCTCATGATAGGTGTTATACAAATAACACAAAAGAAATATCAAACTGCATCCTGACATTCATAATATCTGTATTGTACCTCTCGCTGCTGCTTAAATGCGTTGCCTGCCACACATTGATTTGGCCTCTGTATGCACTGGCAAGCCCCATACTAATTTTCCTGAGTAAGATATTCAGCCATTGCCCTTTTTAACAGCCCAAAGTTTCCTGACCAACTTCACGTTAATAACCAATCGGCCCCAGAGTCTGGTGTTGTGTTGTAGCCTGGAATTTATTTGTCCTCCCATAAATTATTCAGTATTTTGCATCGACTTACTGCCATACCTTTTAAGGTTGTGGATCTAAGACCTTGACACACCTTGCATGTTAATAAAACCAGACTCACAAGGTGAAAGACAATCCCAAAATGACCAAGGCTTAAGAAGAGTTATCCTAAGAGACAGAAGTTTTGTCGTTCGTCCTCATTGTGCGTTAACTTGCTTTAACTGAGAGCTGCCCATTAATTTTTCAGCCCCCTGTGTCTTGCTCTAAGGTACTATCTGAGCAGCTCAGTAACAGCTTGTTGGGCAGAATGTCAGATTATTGCACTGTTGAAGGCTCCTTTGTTGTCAAGCCAACATAGTGTGCGGTATCATGGCCTGTCACCATCAGGATGTCAATGCAGATCCTCAGTCCATCTGTCTATAGATATCTACTGTGAGGGCGCATCACATCCCCTCCCATCCTCTTTGACACTCAATGCAATTACAAAAGCCTAGCAGAGGCATGGCAGCTTGTAGCTGAGATAAAACCAGCTCACAGTGAACCATATTCCTCATATTTGATCTCGCTACTAGTCAGGATATTAAGTGGGACTTGTGCATGGCTGTTGTGGGCACCAAGGATAATGATTATAACGTGGATTTCCTCACAGCAGACTTGTAGCTTTGAAAAAAAATGTGTGAAGTAAACTGGACATCATGTACAAAGAAAACTAGAAGGGCACAGACCACCACCAAGGCCAATGTCAAGCAACGTACAACAGACTTCAGAGGGAGAAAAAATCAATTTCGTAGTAAAGATCTTGATCTGCTTCAGAGTTGAATGGTTTCCTCCTCTGTGCATGTTTCCGTGTATCCCTCTAGCAAATTTGGCACGAACATTTGCTTAATCATGCTGACAAACAGATGTTTACACAGGTAAACACAGTACAACCTTTCTCAGGTCATTCATTTTCACAGAAGAACCCCACAATGTTGTTTCAGTGTGACTTAAGTATTTGAGCTTCATTACAATTGAAGTTGGAGTTAAATGTGATGGTAAAATTAAATAAAGGCTATCATCATATAAATATGTTGTTAGCTTTGCATTAAAGTATAAAAAATACAATTTGATGTTATTTAGTATTTGTAATAATAAGCTTAACATTGTAGAGAAGAATATAATAAATTGATATACAGTAGTGATATTTTAAAATGTAAAGTATATACAGCATAGGAGCAAATAACACCTTAAGGATGAAGGACCACAATACAATCTACACTACTCTACCAGATAAATTATTTCACTTCTCTGTAAGAAGGACAACGTATTGTGGGAACATCTTGTATAATTTGAGACCATTCCAAGGACTGATGCATTTTCCACCTCTACTACATAAACTGAACTAGAACAACCACTTTGTTAAGCCTACTAATAATTTGTACTGAACTCAAGTGGTGTTGAAAAAATCATGTAGAATATGCTCATCTTCCTGGTCACTATTTTTAACCTGTTATCTTACAATTTGAAAGAATAACTAAATTTAAAAAATGAAAAATCAGACCTGTTCAAGCCAGTTTTACTAGTGCAGCTGCAAGCATTCTACTGAAAAAAAGCTTGGACACTACAATATTCCACCATCTCTATCTTCACTCCCACCAGGGACCACGAGGAAATATTCTAGGGCGGCGTAATGCGTTGTTTACTGACGCCACACGAGATAACGCGTAATGAAGACCTTCAAACTTGAAAAAATTGGACTGGCTATCTCCTGCCTCCACCTGGGGCTGCCAGAGTGCGAAGTTTCCTACTGCAGGTCTTTAAATGATGTAAAAAGACCTACTGATCAGCAGGTATGTACTTGGGAGGAGAACTTGCACCTAAGCCCTAGCTGTGAACGTGAGGTGGTGATTAAATAATTGTGTGCGTGTGTGTGTACGTATGTGTGTCCGTGCATGCGTGTGTGCAGTACTTGTGGCTATGTCATGGAAAGGTGAGGCTGAAAAGACATCAGGAAATCATGCCCACGGGGTCACGCCCGGGACTGTCACTGCACAGAACAGAATTATCAACGTATTGTGACTGTACTGTTCTGTATGCTGTATCTGAAGAAGTCTAATTTGTTCATATTCTTTCCAAACCTGTCAGTCCATACATGTTTTATCCACTTTAGTCCAAAACCCAAAAAATAAAAAAAGGCAAAACAAGGCAGACTGAAATATTTTCAGCACTATTTAATGAAAGTGTCAAATTTCAGACAAGCCTCAGATCCAAACAGTGTGATAGATTAATTATTTTCAACAATGCTATCTTAATTTCTGTCAAAGACTTCAACCAGATATCTGTGTTCCTATGAATAGAAGCACACCACACTTGTTGCCAAATGTTCCAGTCTCATCTGAGACGATGCAGGATGAATTATGAGAACAATTTTGCTGTCTGTGGCTCTAACAGCCATTAGATGTTTAAAAAACCATTAATGTGAGGATGACTTGTTTCTCTATGCATCTGTTCTGAACAAATGCTCAAACTCCCACGTCAACTTTCCTCCCTTCGTGACAAGTCTAGACTGACATTACTTCTGCTGGCAGCTGTAATTTTAGCTTGAAATCTGCTTTGTGAACTTTGTGTTTTGAACAGAACAGTACTGTACTTGCTGCTTTTTTTTGTGCCTTTGTTAGGGGTCTTCACAGCTAGGGCTTAACAGCCAGTTCCTCCTCTGATAGTCTTTGTTTCTGCATCTCAAAGTGCATGTGAGACATCTTCCCAACACTGTCCTGAATCACTGTTCAGAATGAAGTGAATCTGCACTGGATGATTTGTTGGAGTCATCAGCACACTCAGTGGTAAAACAGACACCTATTCATTTGTAAATGTTGTGGATTATTACTTTACCCTATGGAAGACCATCTTTAGATGTGAGAAGCTGTGCGTACAAAGGGCACAAACATTTCCCACAGACTCCATGGCTGTTGAGAAAAATAAAAGCTTCTGCCACTGCAGGTAGCCGTGTGAGGGATACTGGCAGAAAAGGAGCGTTTCTATTGAACTAGTGGGAGAATGTCTGTCTAACGTCAATGTGCTGACATCAGCTATCTTGCCTCTTTAAACTCCCTATTAGCTTTAGCTACAGCAGTGCTGATGTGGTGGCTGCAAGCAGACCATTTTTTTCCCTCTGAATTTATTCAGGCAACGATCACTGGTCACACACGCTCTCCCACAGTCGCAGCAAACCACTGATTCAAAGCACAGTCGCACATAGGAGCTGCCCAGTACAACTGCAGTCTTATACTACTGATCACTGAGCAGCTTCTCTGGAGCAGCTTGAAGGTTACGTGCCTTGCTTAAGGGCAGATTTAAGGTAATCATTAAACAGATTTCCCCAAATGATACACGGATTAGAACCAGTGACCTCCTGCTCATAAATCTGCGTTTGTTTACTGCCGCCTCTTTAATTTTACCCTACAGGTTTCTATTTGCTTTATCCGAAACTTCTTGTTTCTCATCACAAAGATTAACAAAATGCACGATGCAGATTAGCGGATGTAGCGATAAGTGAGAATACTAACTTTTAATTGTTAGCGCTGTTGTACAAGTTGAGGCCAAGGCGAGTTTAAAACAATTGTTCTGATTCATGGTGCAATCCGAATGGTATATTGTGTTTACCGGTCTGCGTCGTTGGCTTTGCAAATAACGGGCCACCAAGTAAAGTAATTGAAATGCTGACCTGATGACAGAGTTGGATGAAAAGTCAGAGGGTCATAAAAGTTGTTTCAATCCGTCCTCTGGGGGTGGGATTTCTCAACAACCCAACGTCGGCGTTTTACTTGAAGCGTCAACCTGATGGTGACACTGGAACAGGGATCACCAACGTCAGTCGAAAACATCTTCACAATGCTTTCAACATTGAACAAGAGGGTATCACTGTTGTTGTGCCAAGTCATGACATAGAGCTTTAAAGGGTCAGTTCAGACTTGAGTTTTTGAGATATGGATCTTTCTCTTTTTACTACAGATAGTCCTCATGAAAACTGTTGACATTGATGTCTCTGGATTACACAGAAAATAGTTTTTGGACAGACAACATTTATAATGTTTTGTGGCAAACAAACTAAATCGCCTCCACCTTCAATGCATTGGGGTGTCAGTGTCATCGACGATAAATATCTAAAAGCCTTGGCACATAAAACAACCTCATGGCTACACACTTTTGTGAGAAACTATGTGTTTTTCTTCGGTAACGTGGGGAGTTGACCCCTTAAAGATTTTTTATTTTTGCAGAATCATAAGTCACTTGAAGCCTGGAGGTACAGTACATTTGCAGTTCTAATCCATGTGTCTATGTTCGCTCACCTCTACGTGCCCTGCCAGCTTGTTAAATGTGCTAAACAAGATAACCAACAAAATTTGCAAATAATCCCCATGTGGCACAAGAACTCAGCAAAGAAGCGCACTTACTCAGATAAAAGGAAGTGTCAGAGGAGGCGAGAGGAGGATTATCAATCCAATCTGATCTCCCACGCAGTCATTACATAAATATGTTGTGTGTGCATCCTTGTGCATAGTGCTTTGTAAGAATCACTTAAATTCAGGAAGATAATCATTCTTTGCCAGTCTGGGTGTAGAAGCTCTGAGTACAAAAGATGATTATCAAGTAAAATGGAACATTTTCAGCAATTAGGAACATTGCAGCTGCTGTGGAGGAACCTGAGATCTGCTGGTCTGACACAGCGTGGCTGACAGCTGAATGAGTGTTTCATACATTAAGATTAAATAACAATTCAAAGAACTTGAGAAACAAACTACTCTTTATACTTCTTCAACAGGTTCAGAGTTTATCTAAACATACTTAGCCTTGCAAGGTTAAAAGCTTGACGGATTCAAATTGAAATAAATAAGTGCTTTCACTTTATTATGCTGCTTTGGCTGGGAGCTCCAGAGTTTGCGCAGAGAAATGCTGAAGGTTGCTTGAGCCGTATTCAAGCAAAGATGTTTTTTTTTGTTTTGTTTTTTAACAAACTAGATAGGTAATTAGTATGTATTATTTCTACCAACAATTATGTCTCTCCCAGCCATACAACCCAGACATACGGGGGCTGATTTAACTCTAAATTGTTAATTAGGCACCCAGTTTGAATATAGTGTGACCCTCAGCAGGTCTCACCCAGCACGGAGAACAGGTCTAGTTGATGTTCACCTGCAGTGCAGGCTTTTCTGATTGTAAATTGTAGAAAGCCTTGGAATTTTTATTCTTTAATCTATCATTTGGGATAGAATAAATTGTTTGCATTTCATGTTTTTTCATAGATAGCAAAGCACACATGATGTGTAAGCACTCATTTGAGCTGCTGAGACTGATTGTTATGTTATGTTTTTCTCTTTCACTGCTGCTGCTTGAGGTATGAAAAATACTGAATAGATGTGACATGAATAGGAGTTACAATGTAAATGAGTCATTTAACAGTTATAACAGTATACTGTGTGTTGAATTGATTTTGTAATTTCATTTTTTTTTTTTTTTGCCAACAAGCAACATGAGAATAAAATAATAAGTCTGGGGGCAATGTTGAAAAGTAGCTGCCGTTGTAAACCAGTGAGGAGCAGTGACACTGTTGTGGGACGAAGTGTGCGAGATTTGCCTCAGGTAGCATGCCGACTGGAAAACGAGCACATAATCCTATAACAGTTAACAGTCGTTTAGTCCATAGAAAGTATTCTGAGCTTCAAAGGGTCACCTCATCCAAATGATGTGAATACATATTTTTGGTTATACATGGCGGTGCCAGGCTTGAGCTTGTTCTCCTGAGGTTTTCAGGTATGAATATTTCAGCTTCAGCAGCAACACTCTGTATAACAGACCGATATGCTCCCACCCTCTTTAATATTTCCTTGTAAGAGTTTTTTTTGTTTTGTTTTTTACTCAAATTTCTATAGCATACATATGGAATTACTATACATACTGTTTGTCCAGAATTTCAGGTGGAAAAAAAATGCATTGCTCTTCACCACTGGAAAACTGGTGCCATCATTACTTCAGCCTCCTTCACTGCGGGAATCTCATTAGATACGTCTTATGGAAGTTAGTGCATTAGAGGTCAAAGTTCAGCTCCCATTGGAAATAATGGTCTTACTGTACGTGATGTCTGGCTTGCGCTTTTTGTGTGAGAGCCCTGTTAGAGTGAGGGCTGGTGCTGAAACCACTGACAGTTTTTTTTTTTTTTTTCTCCCTTCATAGTCCCAGTTGGAAATAGTAGTAAAATGTATCACGGAGATCATCTGATGCAATGAGTGCAGTGACAGTCATTATAAATTAAACTTCGCACTGGAAATAAATAGCATTGCATTAGGGGCTGCACAATATACAGCAGACATTATCATCAAATATTAAATGCGAGTTATTCAGCGAGAGCAAATCCTGCACTTGTAAATCCTGTTACAGGTTCTAAACTGTTGGCAACATCAGATTAGCTCCCACACACACATACTCACACACACACACACAAAAAAAAACACACTCTACTGTACAGTACATAGTCAGTGGCAGACAGCTAAAAGCTTGGTTCAGATGTCAGAGTGGGAGTAACACTGCAATTTCTGTCATCAAAGACCTGCTCTGTTGACAGGTTTGACAGAATATCTTAAAAATACATGTATGATTATATAGCTCAGCACAAGTGTCAGTAAAGAAGTGACTCTTAGATCTTTGTTTTACATATATCATCATCAGTGTCGGATAGTTTCAGACTGAATTAATAACACAAGAGTATTACTTTTAATCTAAAAGTGTTATATCACCCCGGTTGATTTAATCATTGTTGCCTGATGTGTAAGAACCACTGTGAGTCTGCTGGAAACTCAGCCCAGCTTTGTCAGGTTACTTATGGTTAAAACAACACTGCTGTGCAATTAGGCGTCATTAGCATTTTGATTTAATGTAAATGGAATTATTTCCACAGCTTCCTGTGCATTATACATATTATAATGTAATCAGAATATGTTTACTTTAGTGCTGATGATGACTGACGTGCATTTAAAAAAGAAAGTTTGTGTTTCTCATAAACACTGTTATGGCGGAGCAATAAACAATAAATGGCCACTTAACATTAATGTCAAAGATTACCATGTTTTCCCTCCAACTGGCTACTGTCCTCACTGTTGAGTCACCCACCTGCACTGCACCAACACTAGTCCTGTTTCCCCATAGCACACAATATGTGTAATGTATTGCCAGATTGTATTGCATTGTGTTTTTTTCTTTTGAAGGTTTTTTTTTAAAGGTTATACAGTATCTTTTACATCACCCCTTTGTGCACATTTGTAACTCATGTTGCAGAATGTTCTCACTGACATTGAGTCATGTGTTTGTGTTTGTGTGTGTGTGCGTGTACCATGTTAAGACAAACACAATACAGCGTATTATTATTTAAAATAATAAAATATATATTTTTTGAAGTAGTCAGAGTTTCTGTTTGACTTTGAACTGAGTGAACTAAAGGCTGTGTTTGGAATTGAGGCCAGAACAGGAGGGTTTTAACTCATAATCTCATGCACTTTTTGTAGCAAATGTGTACAGATCATCCTTCAAAGTCTGGTGGCCCCTCAGTTTTTACAGCGATGAAAACATAATAACTAAAACAAATCAGGATAAGAAAAATTTAAATTGCAGCGTAAAAAAACATTTTTAACAATTAAAGGGGATGTTACTGAGTAGCTCCAAACTACATACAAACTGTACACTATGGACATGTTAAAATAAACAACTGAAATGCCCTTTCTTCCATGCTGTATATCCTGCTATACAACAGGTGCAGGCTGAAAATGAATGCATGTCGAGCAGCTGCATTGCAGAGGAGGAAGTGGCTGCATTTGAAACAGAAAATAAGACTTTTATTTTGATTTTGTTTTATTATTATTATTTTCAGCACAGATTATGTGACACATCCAACACCATGGGCCCAGGAGGTATTTCAAAGTTGTGTGCCCTGGAGGGAGGAAAAAAAAAAGTCTACTGACATGTTTGTGATTGTACAAAATTTCGCTCTCTGGGCTTCGGAGTTTCTGTAAACTTTTACATTGCTCTTTAATATTAAACAGCAGTGCATATTGGGAGTTACAACAATTTCAAATGAAACCGTCCCTCACCAGCAGGGAGCTGCAAAGTAACCACAAACTTATTTGAATACTGACTGTAGGAAATAATAACCCGAGATATGCAATGGTGACAGAGACAAATAATGTTGAAGGAGCTCCCGAAGATCCATCTTTAATGGATGTGACTGTAAACAGCAGCTGGAGGAAAACAAAAAACCCTTTATCAGTCTGAAGATGACACTTTGGGTACAAGTTTCCCCACGCGCTCGCGATGCCCCCGTCGAGCTATATGATAATTAGTTGGTAAACTAGACTCTAATAAACGAGACATTACTTTCTTTCAATTCGTCATGCCTCGTCCTGGTCAAAGTCAACTGAACTGTCAGGAACCTATGAGCTCATTTCCATATTGTTTGCAGTTGTATAATGACTCAAAATTAGCTTCTAATTAAATCTGAGGAATTCACACTTGAGTGCAGACAGTGTGTGTGTGTCTGTATGTTCACATGTCTGAGTGTTTGTGAAGAACAGTGGACGCACACACACATACAGAGTTGGCAGAACATAATGGGTGATTCACTCCAGTGAAAACACATAATCCAGGATCAAGTTGACTTGAGGTGAAAGTAAATGTTATTTATGTCTGATGTGGATTCACATCAGTTGATTCTGATCTGGTTACTCTGCTCTGATTAGTTTCAGGGTGATTGGGTGAGACTCCGTCTGAATGGCCACGTATGTTTGACGGTGGAATATGTCTTTGTTTTTTACATATTTGACAGGTTTGCTATCAAGACTTTAACAAGTTTGACACAAAGCAATAGTCCTTGCTGGTTTTAGTTGTATCGATTTTGTTATCCATGTTTCTACACCCCCAGCATTTCAGATGTGCTTTTCCTCCACTTTGTCTCTTCCTGCCAGCTCCTGCCTGGTGTCTTGCCTGAAAAATCACTTATCAATAAATGCTATGTTTTGGTCCGCACTATCAATCAACAAACGTGGGATGCAGCAAACTTCAGTAAAGCGATAGTTGCTGTTTTTCCTCTCGTCTCCTGTCGAGCCTCTGTTGCTGAGCCTAAATTGTGTTCATGGCGATTCGACGTGGCTTTTGTTGTCCCTTTTACATGACTATCACTTCTTGATGTATGGTAATTGCACTGTAAGCTCATCTAGGCAATTTGTTAATTTACTGCACAATCTAAGTGCGTTGCTGTAAAATATTCAGCTGCTTCGGCTGTACACAGGCAGATGGTTTCATATGTACGTGGTCGTTAAACCACACATCCACCTCGCTGATAGGCTATTTGAATTTGCATTTAAATGTGTTTGACCTTGAGACTTTGCTCATACTGCCTCCTCTTTGTTGCTTCACACCTTTAATTGGCTAATTATTTTGGGTTTTGTGCTCAGCCTGCTTCATTATACTTTGTGTTTGTTTTTGCTTTCTCATGTGTTGCTGGCGATAGGTGATTAGGCAGGAGATTTGTAAGTGTCGGATTTTCTCAGTAATTTTGTTTTTAAGGATTGGGTGAACTATCTCGAAATCAAACCGGCAATTTAAACCATGACTTGTGATAAGGCCGTCAGACCATTTTGGCCTGTCCTGCTTTAACAGAAGGTCGGGTTAGGAGATCAGCATCATTCTGAAATGACCAAGTGACTGTGAGATGTGTGGTTTGGTCTGAAACAGATTTTAAAAAAAAGAGTCTGCACAGGGATAGAAGAGCTTGTGTTGTGGAAGCACTGATCTCAGCACAAACACAGTGTAGGTAGCAGGAAACAGTAGCCTATGACCTAGACTGAAAATCCTTCCTGAAACTAAACAAATACAGGAATGGTGTCATTTGCCTTAACAACGACTTTCAAGCGTTGGAGGCTTTGGAGAGGCAGAGATCAGCAACACACTAATTTTAAGATTCTCCAACCCTGATAGCGCTGACACTTTCCGACACATGCACTCTTCATTTTGTGCCGTAGCTTCACCTGGAACTGACGGATGATGACATTTGTCTTGTGCATTAGGTAGAATTGCCCATGACAAGAGCCTGCAATGAGAAAAGCTCCTCAAAGCCGCAGAGACACAGAAGAAATGCTTCTTAACCTTAAAGCTCAGCATTACACCGTGTCTTTCTGAGCAACAAAGATGAAGCCGTTTTAAAGGAGAACAAAAGTATAGTTGTGCTTTTTTATCTGTAAGACACAGGGATGCTGCACTGAATATCTAAGATTTTGCTTGATAAAACCCCAAATTCCATTTTCCCGATTTTTTTTTTTTGGACTGGCAGAGTTATAAAGACACTAACAGATGAAGGGTAATGACACCAGTGAGTGAATGAAACATTTTGCTCTGCCCAGCAGTTTCCTGGCAGGGGGTGAGAAATCATATAAATGATTAGCTTGTTGACGCATCTCTGTCTTCTTCAACAAATTACATTTTAATTTGACATCACACAAGGATTTTCCGTCACCTTGGAAGTGCTCCGGTCCTCCCCATCAGGGACATTAGCATGCAGTGATGATCCCTGCAGCCTTATAAGCTTCATGCCAAGGAGCTGTCACCTCACAATAACAGTTTGTCATCTTGTTCCGCCATCCAACCCAGGCTGAAACCACGGCCACAATGAGGACTGTTTATATCCCAGTAAATCCAATGACACTGATGGGTAAACCCCTGTTTGATGAGGAGTCACGTAAGCAATTGAGTTCGTTTTAGGTAACATAAATATTCTAAGCAGATGGAAATTGGCCCCGTGAGAATCAGTGATGAAAGCCCGTTGCAATGGCTAACTGTAGTTCATGAGGAAGTGGTCTCTGTCAGATACAGACACGTGTCTCTTTTCATGCCTGTCATATCAGGTCTGTCTGTGTAGATAAGATCTAAACTCAGATTGCAGGTTTGAGGAGCTTTTTCCAGCGTCTTGGCTGCTTTCATTGGAGCTAATTGGTGTTTGATAGAAGAAACAAACTGGTTCCTGTGAATTTACCCCCCTGCTCTCCTCTGACTATCAGCCCATGCCACTGCTTCTTCATATTCTAGTTTCAGATGTTAGTTGGGATGCTCTGGAAAAAGACAACAAAATCCAGATAAGGTGCTTACAGTACGTGCCACAGTTTTCTGAGTAATGCTGAGAAAACAGCTTTTGTATTCAGGGGTTTTACAATAAGAAGGATAGAAGCTTATCCCTACTGCTGTACAGCGGATGTGGTCTTTTTGAGGCAGTCGCAGCAAAGCAGGAGTCTTCTTGTGTTGTGCACGTGAGTCAGACTCCACCGTCAAAAAGGTAATGTGCATTTAAATATGTTCATTTAGAAATAAAAATGCTAATAAGCGGTCTTTATGGCGGTTGAAGGACAAATGTCAAAACCTGAACCCACAATGTGATGCAAGCCTGGAGAAGAAAAACTAAAAATTTAAAATGTCAAGGCACCCCTTCATCTTATTCCATCTTTTATTAGAGTTTTATTAGAAATCTAGCTCCTGCAGGATGGCAATTTCAAGCTACATGAAAAGTGCTTTTGATTCTCTTTTTTTTTTAGTTTGCCGTGATTTTATTGTTCTGATTGTAAAGTGCAGCGTTGAGTCACATTTTTAAGGCTTTATGCAATGCAGACAAAATGTTATTATCAAGCTGAAGGATCCCTTTGATTGCTGGGTTCGTGCACTTAGACCAAGCCTCTTCAATTTGTTTATACTCTTGATGCTTCTCAGCGTTGTGACGGCGAGCAAGACCGTCTGATCATGTGTCAGGAAGTGGGAACGCTAACTGGCTTAGATTCCAGGAGGAAAATAATTACAGCTTTCTGAAACTGGTTTCCACAGAGAGCTGAGTGTTTTTCAAAAGTCACTTAATTACACCAAAGTTTTTATTGATGCTTCCACGTGCTAAAATCCAATGGCTGAGGTCTATGACCTTCTAAACTTGTAATATCAACTTCACAATCGAGGTGCAAATAGATATAGTAACACGGTGCAGATGGCATTTGGGGGCTTTAATTGTTTTTTAATTGTGAGCTGAGATGAGTAGCAGTGTGATCACACCAAGTTAAACAGAAGGGATAGGTATCAGATATAATTAGATTCAATGCTTGATTTCAAAAAGGTGTCTCGATTTGTTTTTAATTTTGTTCGGTTCACAATTGTGTGTCTGATTTTTTTAATACATATCTAGTGTTATTAATCATTACAGTTACTAAGCCCCGCAGCTGTCATGTTACATAATATCACAAGAAGCGAATTTTCTCTGAAAACAGACATCAAATCACCAAATGTTCCAGACTTAGAACAAGCGCTGGAAAGAAATGCTATAACAAATGAATGATAGATGTGTCAGACGAAGACAACAGATCATTTTGTCTCATTTCCATACTTCTACAGAGGAAGTGCTCTGTTCCTCTTGTAGCATAAAGTCATGGAGGGAATCGGTTTTTGTAGCTTCACTAAAATCCTGACACTATGACGAAAATCTTGTTCTCCACGTTACTAATCTATGCGCCTCCTGATTTTGTTTTTTTGTGTTGTAGAATTGCAACGATAGAAAGGCTCAGGCTGTTTAAAGAGAACTAATGGAGAAGAGCGTGACCCTGTTCCCGGGGGAGCGTATAAAGTCCCAAGATCAACAACATGAAAAAATAATGAGTTCATCCTCTAAAAAGGCCACCACAGCAGAGAAGTGTAATGATACAGGAGGCTGGGCCCCGGTGTACATACTAGCTGCTCTTTATGGCCAGGCACTGCTCCTCACCTTCCCCCTTCAGCTCTTCATTAAAATGACTGTGAAGCACGGAGCAATAATGTAACACGTCCTTGGTTTCTCCTGGCGGACTGCGGCTTACCTAATCACCTGGTTGTGTTGTATGTGCAGCGGGCTTGTCTTCACATACAACAGGAAACTTATTCTTCGATTCTCATCCACATACTGACGTGATTGAGTTTAGTGCTTTATGTGAAGTCCCTGGCCTCCATTAATAACGTAAAGTCAGGAAATGGTCTCACAGTTGTTGTTTTCCTCTGCTGACGTAGAGGTTATGCCTCCAGTATTTTTCCCAAAATGATTTTTTTTTGGGACTTTTTTTTACACCCTGCACTTGGTATTTGGGTCAGTTGAGAAAGTTGTGCTAAATACAGTGTGACTGCCCAGGTGTCACAATCTGGGTGAGAACACGTTGAAATACACAAGAAAAGTCTCTGATCTGAGGTTTGGCCTTCTCAGCTGTTCTCGCGTCCTACTGACGCTAAAACCCCTACGAGCAGTGCAAGCGCAATTTTTTGGCACACACAACAGCACTAGAAATTCTGCCTTTTACAGCAACTCTGTGGCAAAAAAACTGAATCCTGTTTTTAACCCACACCTCAATAATGAAACTCTGAGCCCAACAATGTGGCAGTAACATGTCACATGGGTAGGATTTATCAATCTCTGCAATTTTAATACATTTGTAAAGGACAGAATTGAATTGAGGTGGAATTGATGATAAGGCAGAGTGTGGTGACTGACTGAAGGCACCTTGACCTTAACTATGTTTCTCCCTTCACTCCCATGTCAGTGGATTAGAATTACTGCAGCACCAGTCGCTGACAAATCTGTCTAAAGGCAGATGAGTCAATGGTTTTATACGTTTTCGGATCTTGGCGTTTTTCTCCACTTGAGACTCAATATTCTCAAAGGAAAATTGAAATGACCAAAAATATACAGAATTGTGTGTCAGTCAAGTTGTATTTTTCACAGCCTCATTAGGCATATTACCAGTAATGTGATAGGATATCACATGAAGAATTGTAATTGTCTTTATCTTCTAGCTTTTATTACAGTACCCGCTGCTTAAACAGCAGAAAAGCAATAACCAGTGTAACAGTGTTCTGTTAATTGCTTTGAATTTCTCCGAAAACTGCCTGACCACCAGTGGTGGATACAAATTTAGCAGTGTCAGAGGTTGATGGCTAGCCGAGTCAGTGCAGGTACAGAAGTAAGCTGAAAAATAAATCTGTTGTTGCAAAGTGAAGAATTACTTGAACAAAAATCGAGTAAATTGTTCCCTGTTGTCATTTTTCTTCAAGAATGTACCAAAGTGACTTTTTTGTTAAATGATTCAAAGGGGGAAATGTCAGCCTCCATTCCCTTTTGAATTATTCCCTGTTAGACTGGATATTTTTGCACAACGCATGCACGTAATTGTATCCTTACAACTTTGATGGATGAGACTCAAGAGTTAAAGTCTTATAGATTTTGTAGGTTTGTGCGGTGTTATTTTAGCAGTCTCTTCCGGCTTTCCCTGTTTTTTTGAGTAGACGGATGAAGGTAGGTGTGGGCACAGTGAGGGCAATGGAGTGTGGCTTGCCTCAACCCTGTCACTTTGATAGAGTGAATACATTGTGAGAGATAATGGAAACTTTCTATTCAGCGAGGGCTGGAATAAAGAGAGCCTTCCTACTCATTCATCAACATTGATTACTGTACAGCCCATGGCCTGGAAAGAGCATGGGAGCACTACTTCTCACAAAGACTCTGCTGAATTGCAGGTAGAGGAATCAGAAAACAACAAAAGTGCAATACTGGCCTTTTAAGAAACATCACCCCAATTTGTTTTAAGGGGAAGTTGTACTATACAAGATCTGTAACATTGGACTTTAGGTTCATAAGGAAGGTTTGCCCCTGTACTGTGCACAGCATTGCAGAACCAAGCTACTAGTATCGATAGTCTAGTATTTTATTAAATGTACAAGTGCAGCAAAGGCCAAAGTTAATGGTGCATTCAGTGAAATTCTACATGAGGCAGGTACAGCCTTGAAAAAGTGCACGTTTGTCTTTAGGGACACCATTAAACACAGATACATGTGAGTATATTATGTTAATAAATTCACATCGAAGCCATTACATGATATTACCACTTCACCCCCGAGTGATAGTTTGATGGCTACTCTGTTTCCTCTCACTCTTGATAGTAGTGCTTACAAAGTTGTTAAGACAGCTGGCCCCAGCGGACGTTTTACCGTGTCACTGTGTCTTTTCATTTTCTGTGGTAGGTATTACACATTAACAAGACTGATCCAGGTTGGTAGCTTTCTTATATTTACTATTTATAATTGTTCCCTTTTAGTCGAATAAATGAATGTTGCACACCATGTGCGATTGGCAAAGTTAAGATTCACGTCCTTGTTGGCTGGCATTTTATTATTTCTGGGTCTTTTACCTACAGGTAAAACAGGTTTGCAGGATTGACCAGCATACAAATAATAGCCTATAAAGATTTTTTTTTAATCCAACAAATGATAAAAAATAATGAAAATAATTCTTACCAGATTCTGTCTAGACAGTGTGTTATCTGTTGAATTTGCTGCAAGACCAATTCATTTATTAACAGAAAACTTATCAATAACTCAGGTCATTCATCAGCGCAAAACCTGGATCCAACTATTTAAATGTAAGGATCTCTTTGTTACAAGCTGAGAGAAAAAAATTAAGATGTTAAGAAACCAGAACATGTTTTAATGGAGCTTCTGTGGTTTTGGGCTTTGTGCAAAGGTGCCTGCACCATTTTCTTTCTGACTGTATTTGGACTTATTTCAAGCTAATCGGATAAGACAGGGTGTATTCGACTTCTGCATGGAGGGTTTGTCTGAGTTGCTGAATGTGAAGTACTTCAAGTGTTAAGTGACAATCAGAACCAATTCTGAAACATTTATTTTTCCTCTGCTGCTTGATGATGGTGAAGCAGCAGCGATAATTGTTATTATATTATGAGCTGCTCAGTTTGCTCCGACACACTCCAGTGGCCCTTTGCTTGTCAATATTTTCTTTCCTCCACCTCCCTGGAGCAGGGACTGTATATTGCTCACCTTCTGGTTGAGCACCCTGTGTTCTGCACCTCATTTAGACTATGTTCCCACAGCATTACGGCGTTGTCACACTGCAAGTCGCCTATCAGCTTAAAACTGTTTAAGCTAAAAGGACCGTGCTTTCTTATTCATTTGTTTGGGCCCAAGAGTGTATGCTGGCAGAGCCTGCATCCGTGAGCCGCCTTCTTCACTCTCTCTGGGTGATGATTTTCAGTCTGTATCCTGTAATATACAGCAGTGGAGAAAACTGTAGCAGGGCTGGAGAACAGGTTATGTTTCAAAGAATGGGATAAGACAGATAATAGCATGTTTATTCACACATATGCACCGCTAAAGCTTTTAGCATGCAAATACTCTAAATTAAAGCAGTTCAAAACGAGCTGCAATCTTCGGAGTAGCCGTTCTCTTTGTCATCAAGTGGCAGTTAGCTTGATAACAAGCCTAGTGTGTTAGCTTAATATCATTTCACTACAGTTGTCTGGAGTATAGTGAAGACTCTTCTCTGCCATGGCTCTATGGCTAGAGGCCTGCGATGCATACTGAACAATTCAGACAGCAACGCTTAGAAAAAACAAACAGAAAATCTGTCAATGCTGCGAATTAAAGGAAGACAGTAGCACCACCGCTCCTGACTTTTCAACATTTAAATAAGAGATAGGCATCAGACATGAAAAACACACTGTGTACAGGTTTGGTTTGATAAAACCAGACAAATGCTTGTCAAAGCCCTCCAGAACTCCAACTCAAGGCTTTGTTAATGCTGACTTTGTTTTCCTCACTCACCTGTTCTTAGGCAAATTCAGGTACAATACTTGTTTTATCAGTATGTACAGTAAAGGCCTGTTTACTCTGCGTTTACAGCGTGACGCTTGCCTTGACAGATATAATTACACACAGCAGACGCGGAACGAATGAAAAAGGATGGCTGAAAGTTAGCAAAATGCATTCCTCTCCTGATGATCCACTGAATGCAGCTGGATTTCAAGGTTTCAGACCGTTGGAAGGGAAAGCGCTGTCGGTGACCGGTCGTAGCAGCAATGTCGCCAATAGTTTACAATCAGAACAATAAGAAATCTCGCTGAATAAGCTGTCGTGTCTTTATACAGAATGACAGCGAGACCCGTCTGCTCAGCCTGTTCAGCTGGAGTCACGGTGTAAGGCTGACCCACTGAAAGCCATTTCACTTCACTCAGTTTTCAGGCAAATCTTCTGAGGTGCTTTGGCTGGTTATTCAGTCGACAGGTATGGCTCTCTCGCAGCAGCAGAGTTATGATAAATAGAGAATAGAGAGCTGAGTTATGTTTTTAGTGCAACAACTTCAAAAAGGGATAGTAATGATTTGAGATTGAGATTTGTGTTAGAAAATCAGGGAAGTCTTTCTTATCGGTGAAATGTCTTCACCAAATACAAGCAGGACCAAACAACAATCCATTAGCCGCTGCTGTCAGCAGGTAAACAGAGTTGTGAACGTCAAACTGAGGCGTGATCTATGTTACAACAGCTGGTACTAACATACAGTACACAGGCCTGATTTGCTCGGCTATCAAGCAAAATGCGAGTATTACAAGGTGGAAAATTCCCTGTGATGGTGAAATCGCTTCAGAGGAGATGGTGACCAGATGTGTCTCGCCAAGGATGGTGCATATGCAACAATTTCAAATGTGGCTCCGTGCAAAGTGGGTGTCCGCTCGCTTGCATAAGTATGTCAGAAATAGGAGACGAAGGACACAACACAATGAGCGCTCTGGCATAAAACCAACAAAACTCAATTTTTGCTGTGGTTTTAATCTTAAAAACATACAGACTCAGCCTGATCACCCAACTTTTCTTTTCAATCTCAATGCTATAGAACAGAGAGCTCATTTTTTTCTGTCTTTTGCTGTCCTTGCTATAATGTTATGATGTTATCATATCAAAACACATATCCACAGTGAGCTTGTTTCTTCCTCATCTACACTTCTCACACTGTGATGAACTCTCTTAGTCTTACTGTATCTGCCTTATCAGGATATAGAGACACCACTACATAAAGACCTGTGTTTGACCTTGAAAGAAGTTTGACTCAATGCAACATGCAGTCAAATCCAGTATACATCAGTCAGTGGAGTTAAATGTATGCAAAAATAATGATACAAAAAATACTGTTTACCATCTTGACTCCATATTTTGTTATATTCCCCAGCTTATTTCTATTCAGACAAATAGTTTCACTGTATCCTCTCTAACGTGACGTGTCAGGTTTAAATGGCAAAGAGAAGCAGCATGTTTTGCTGTAGCCTGTGAATGGGTGTGCTGCATTCAAATTCCTGCAGGCTACTGTGGTCGGGTTTATTAAACACGCTGGATGCCGGGTGGGAAGACAAATACTGTATGTCCTTCACACAGAGGATTAGATATTATCAGCTCGTATTTCCCACAGCTAGCCCGGCCCACTCAGTGTAAACCTCAGGTCTGCATACTTAAGCAAACAGAGAGGCCTGGAGTCAGGCGTGGTCGGCGCTGGTCGCCAGCAGCACGAGGAGGATGAGCAAAGGCTGTGGTAGTCAGGCAGGAATTTACTTGTTTATGTAGCCTGTTTTTTGAAGTCTTCATTTTTATGTGAATGTGTATTCATGCATGTGTGTTGAAAACATTCTCCATAGCTGTTATTGATTAGCTTTAATGTTCAGTGGATCACCACTCAATTATAAAGTCAAGCTGCCGGCCTCGTTTTTGTCATCATTATGCACATGTCGCTGTCATGGTTTTCTAAACTAAAGCATCACTAACTGCATCATTAGGGTAATTATTGTGTCATATACTGTATGAAGTGATGCTCTGTATAAACGTTTGCAGTTTGGATAAAAATGAATCAGCCGCATAACAGAATGCGTCACATATGTTGTTTTGTGTTTGAGTTAAGTATATCCACCACAAAAAGATTCAATCATGCTACTATGAGCGCTCATCAGTTACTCCAAGTTAATCACAAACATTTGGCGACGAAGCCGCAACAGAGTCAAATTCACACTGGATCTCCTGGTATTCGCTTGGCCAGGAAACAGAGAGCTATAATTGGTGGAGCAGGTCAGCCTATCCTGGTCGGGTGTCCGTACACAGAAACATATAAGGCCAGCACACTGCAGAGTTTAATGGCATTTAGTATGAGTGAAATATGCCTGCCGGGCTCGGTTGATGACTGTTATTGTCAATCTGTCAAGGTTCATAGATTTTCTTCTTTATATGCTTTCAAAGGCAATGATGTGTGATACTCACTATCAAATAAGTCACACAGCAGTTGTGTGACCCGTCCCTCACTCGGGTGTTTAGCTCGCAGTGATCCAGAAATTGACCTAGTGAAACCATAGCATCATAATTATTTTTATTTTATTTTTTAAAGAAAGGACAAGAAGTAGGAAACAAAAAGTATCAAACCTGGAAGGGCTGTTTTTTTCACTTCAGTTATACCTCCCCAGCCAACCATGTAATATGAAAACAAATCTGATCATAAAATAATCAAAAGTGCAGTTAAAAGAGCAGTTGGCGAGAAAAGGGGGTGATTTGTTCTACTGGGTGATATGAAAATTGCTAATACTGAGTGAAACCTCAACTGAGACAACAGACTTTGTTTTTGTTTTTGTTTTGTATCAGTGGTTTTGTAAGTGCCTCATTAATGAGGGAATCAGATTGCCTGAACGATGATGTGGGCGACGCAGGTGACGACAAGGCTAAACTCCAACACAAGTTTACTCCAGTTTCCTGAAGCTTTGTTGCTGCAGGCACGACAGACGACACACTGCAGTGCTTCCTTCCTTTCTAATTAAGTTTGTTTGTTGCGTTGGGATCTAGGGCTTGCTTGTCATGACCACCCACTGGAAATGAAACTTGTCATACTTTCTTCAATGCCACAATCGCTTGATGAGACCCCCCCAAAAAATAAGGGTAACATAGGTGCAAATACTTAGCAAGATAAATCTGTTTGAACTCTCCCATTAGGTGCCAAGTGGGATACAGAGATTAAATCTGTTGTTGACTGGTGGGTTTATCAGCAGTCACATTGCCCTTGGCGAGGCCTCCCGTTGCTTGAGTTAAGCACCGCTTGTGGCCATGTTTGTCGTTCTTGAAAAATATTAGCCTTTATAATTGAGATGGGAGAGTTGGCATCAAGGTCTTGATGTCCCATTTCAAGGCTATTTCTTAGTACTCCGCCGGGTAAATTAAGTTAATTTTCTGAGTGTAAGATTGCAGCCATGAGTGTCATGAGCACTCGGCTCTCAGTCTTTGTGTAAATACATAATCAAGTTGTCATAGAGATGAAAACCATACAGGGGAAAACAAGCTATTACATACACATTTATTATCTAATGACAAATGCCCCTAAGTTAAATGGCTATGGGTTTGTCAGTTGCTGGAAATTCGCACAGTTTGTCTTCTGTCAAGTTTAACCTCAACCCCATTCAGATTCCTACAGTGTTTGTGTCAGCGGTTATTAGACAAATATGAACACTGACAGATCTATTACATCCCAGGAAAGCTGTCTTGAACAGTTTTTACATGATCACATTTTTCATTTTTTAAGTGCTTGTAGTCATTAAATTGCAGAAATGATTGTCATTGATTAGGCGATAACACTGATATTAGTCAGTTGGGGCGGACAACCCATGCTACCTGATTGTGGGAGGTTTATATAAACGACCCCATTACAATCAGGGAGACTGAGCAAACTTTAGATTCGTGTCAGAGCTTGAAGTCTCCATCTCTATCAAGTGTGTAGTTTGACCTGAAAATCACCACAAAATCACGCTTGGAGGGCTCTCAGGAACTCTGCATAACATCTTCTGAAATTTAGGGAAGGGTGGCTCCTTTATGGTTCAGGTGGAGTTGTAGGTCTTTACCAACAAAACCAAATGGCTTCAGCCAGACAAACGAAGCTGGTTCATTTTCATGAATTATAAGACAAATGGACATTTCAGCCTGAAAAAACACTGCTTTTAATTGAACCAGTAAATGTTTAAGTAAATGATTCCAGCTTCAGTTGTTCACATAGTTACATGAAATTTAAGCAGTCGGGCTCTGGAGTTGTTACGCAGTGACTCTAGGGGTAGACATGGCATTGTATTTTCACGATATTTACAACAATAACAGTGTGCAATTCCATGATTGTTGATTTCTCTCAAAATCCGCTGGTAATTAATGGGATTTCTTGTTTATCGTTCACAGTCTCCCCTTGGTGTAAAATTGGTTTATATAAAGTAGTGTCTGTACTGTATGTGCATGTGTGAGTTACTGTATGTTACTTCCTCCAAGGAGGTTATGTTTTCACCAGTGTCAGTTTGTTTGTCCATATAGGATTAGGCAAGTGCTGAACTGATTTGCAGTAAATGTGGTGGAGGTTTGGGGCAGAGCCCAAGGAAGGACCGATCACATTTCGCTGCTGCTCCAGTTAAAGGAGGCTAAGGGGGAGATTTTTCATCACAACTCTTATCAGGACTAGATTTTTTATCTCAGGAATTCGCAGGAAAAACTTGTGGATCTTGTCGTTAAAAGTTTGACATCTTATTAGTATTGAGATTTACATCTTTGCAAAGTCTGGCTTGGATTGTTTGGCCTTGACAGAGGAAGATGCTATAGTGCCATTCTCACTCACAAAATACATTTGTTGCCCTGGAGGAGGGATACACATTGAACAGTAAATATTTTCACATGCACCAACAATATGTCAGTGACAGAATATGCATGATGAACAAACGTTGAAGAAACTTGAATGGAAACATGGATCTGTGACGTGCCTCCATACAAATTGTGGCGCCATGTAATGCTCTTACTAACCATGTAAAGACTTCAAAAACGAGTCTGCTGTTCTTCCATTAGTTGGTTTATTTTATTTACAGTAGTTAGGAAATGAAATCACTGTGCAGACCACCACTTTATATTTGGAATTGAGTTATCAAAATTGGCAACATGACATTACCAAGACAATGAGTTCAAACTATATGACTTTTTTTTTTTTAAAGGTTTATTTTCTGTTTTTATCTATATTTTGCCAGTGTGTATAACATGTGCCAGAGGCAGCATCTGCCTGTGTCATTTTAGATTTGGTGCCAGTAGCTGGCAGTTTAGTTACAAGGACACTAGAGCTGTCCAAAGTATCACTGCAGTCCTTTTTAGACTAGACAGATGGATGTGAGTCATAAGCCAAAGATTACGCCAACCAGTGGTCGGTGAAATGGCAGATGGGTGGGAACTTGTGAAGCATCCCATTAGCTATGCGGTATAACAGTTATCTTCCTAATTACTTTTTCACTTTGGGGTTGTCAGGACAGGATGTCACCATTTTTAGGTGTATAAGTACTCGAAAATAAATCACTGACTGCTGGAGTTAAGTGTTGTCTGCAATGCAGCTCACACTGATCATGGTGTGTCGCTTGTGGTCTGATAACAACGTAAACGGACGGTGTAATGCAGCTTAAATGCGCAACGTATCAGCATTTAACTGATGTATGTTTAAAAAATCCTTTTGGATTCCTTATTCAATTACGGCTGAATTGTGAGTGGCTATGAGGAAGTGATAGTCCACTGATGTTGAATAATTAGATTAGGACAATAATAGGATTCAATATATTTCTTTGTCCTCTGTGGCAGATATTTTAATAGGAGTTGAGACCCTACCAGGCCATTAGCCAGATGGGTCAGAGCAACTTAATCTCCAAACAATGTCTTCAATGGAGCAAATGACCTAATTAGCTTCATAATACAGGACATACCACGAGCGAGTTGCAAATGAAACACTGAAACTGTAGTTCTCTATTAAGTGTAATTACACTTACATGTTTTAAGTGACAGCAATGAAACAGACGTTGTGGAAGGAACAATGACAAAGCAAATACTCTACTATAAAATTGCTCTTAGTTTGGAGGAATTATAATCGTAATCATTCCTTCTTTTTTGTGGTTCAAAGCTGTTGAACCTTTTGACAAACTGGGAGATAGCTGATGATGAAAAGCTCTAAGATAAACTTTTTCCCTCAAAAACATTCCAACCGATTTCAATATAGACAGACATGAAGTGGTGATAACCTGCTCAGTTAACCTTCACTCACTTTATTAAGTGATGTTGGAGAAGGAATCTTTCCCATAAAGTATCTCAACTCCCCTCCCTTGGGTGCCATTATGGAGTTCTGCTCATCTGGCAAAGTAGCATGGATCATTTGTTTTGAGATACAATTGATTAGCTTTTATTTACTGAAATTCAGTCTGTTTTGACAAGCTGCTCCGCTTATTCAGGAAGTACAGTGTAATGGTTCTCGACACATGGTGGGCGACGGAAGACAAAGCATGATGAAACGTGTGATGAAACATGAGCCGCCCACATGTGATGGACTTGGCTGGCAGTGAATGCAGGCCCAGAGCAGATCGCTGGGTCTAGCTGTGATTGGCTGTCTCTCACAGGAACATATATTTTATTGCCTGGTATTTGTTAAGCGTCTCAGTTTTGAACAGTGGAAGAACAACGAGGAGAAGGCAAAATGTTTCATATGCTAATGCAAATTTATGCGGCGGCTGCGTGGTGTTGCTATAGCACCTGAGGCAACGTCCTGACTAATATGTGCCACATACATTATACTTTAATACCTGTTTAAAGGCAGCTTTCTCAAACAAACATTTCTACTCACACAGATAAAGCAGTAAACTGATGGAACATTTTCTTCCAAATTAGCAAGTGATTTATCATCAGCTGTCGTCCAAATGAGGTCAACTGTAATTCAACTGCAGCAGGTATCCAATTATAACACTGAAGGTGCTGTGGTATGCACCTGTTCTATAAATCCTCAGAATGTACATACCATAAAAAATAACCATTGAGGAAGAGAGAGTGCGTGTGCGTGTGTGTGTGTGTGATTTCAACTAATAAACTGGCAGCAACACACACAAAAAGTGATGCTGACTGACAGTGGCTATCTGTCCCATTTATGAGCATGGGGGGTTGTGGGAATTACACATCTTTACACTCACCTAACAACCACCCACAGGCTTGTTTGACATCACCTCGTGTAGCCTTACTGTTGATGATGAGTGAATTGTGTTTAACTGAGGAAATGGTGGCTACACTTGTGAAACGTTTGTGAATAGACGTTATTCGGCCTCACAGGCAACCTGGATATTCACTAAGTAGGTGTCATTTCCCCATGAAGTGGCCATTGTGAGAAGGTTTTATTGTGGCCATTCGGCTGCTTTTTTTTTTTGTTTGCCTCTCGCTTCAGCCAAAAGAACTGTGCCAAAAGGATAAGGATAAATATTAATAATAGCTACTCGGTATTTTAATATACATTTCTAAAACCTGTTTCTGAAACCAAGATTGATACTGTACTGTGAGGGAATGACTTACTGTGAAATAATGGTCTTAGGTTAGTGACGTTTATGAAGTAAAGTCGTAATAAAGTAAGTACTAACTTTAATTTTTGTTGTTTTTCCTCAATATTTTGGGGGGCTGTTATGCCTTTAATTGATAGGATAGTCAGAGAGACAGACAGGAAATGGAGAGACAGAGAAGAGGAATGACATGCAGCAAAGAGCCACCTGGGAATTCGAACAGGGGCTGGCTGCAGCGAGGACTATAGCCACTGTATATGGGGCAGCCGCTCAACCCAGTGAGCTATACAGCGCCCCAAATTTGTTTTTTGAAGTCGGATTTTTATACTGTATATTTTTAGCCTTTTGAGGTCAGAGGTCAGCATGAGAAGGCGCTAGGTGCTATAATGCATGCGTACCTGTGCAAATAGATTTGCTGTTACATAATGAATAATTTGCCAGTAACAGACAGGGTGACATCATGTCACGCTATTTCCATTTTAGAAGCACATCTAAGTCCCATTCCTTGCCCTCGGGCTTGAATGTAAGTGTGAATGATTGTCTGCTGTAGTGCGTTGATTAACTGTTGTGCAGTCCGTCGTGTTTCCCCACCTTTTGCTCACTTTTGTCTCTGTGACCCTGAATAACAATAAAGGGGTTGAATTAATTATTTAATTTATATTGTTCATTTTCACATTTGATTGCTGCCTGCTATGTGCTTTAGGCTAGAGCACATTTTAGATGTGATGTGTCATCCTGATGGGGCTTCCCCCTCCATCCCAAGCCACAGTTTAGGTCTGATGCACGCTCAGGTGGAACGGAGACCTCTGAGATTTTTTTTGTCTATCCTTTGTGGCACTTAAGCTTATGGATAGGGCATGTGGTATGGAGTGAAATATCTCAATGCGAAGCCAGAAAACAAGCCAAATGTGTGAAGTGTGGCCTCTGTTAGACAGAGCAACTTCCTCTCTGACACTGATAAGGGTAATTTCTTAACTCACCTGCCAGAATTCTGTTTTTTCTTCTTCTCTGGGTTGAAAGAAGTCCGATTCCAAAAATCATATAGACCCTATGTTATTAGCTGTAATCAGTAGCTGTTAATACATGCACAAAACTACTGATTGTTGTTGTTTTAAAAATACCACATTCATCTCTTAATTCAGTATCAAAGGTTGTTTGAATATGAACATCAGGCTCCATAAAGGTTATGTTCTTTGTATAATGTAATCATGCTGTTTGGGGAATTGCCATTATTTCTACTGGCAACAGCTATTGATGTTTTCCCTTCTTTTGCCCAAAAGTAAAATTTCCATTATTGTCATACTTATGTCTGCTGAGATTCCACAGTCCTTTGTCAATGCTCCTTTTTTTCATTTTATCCGTGGATCATAAGTTGTTTTATTTATTTATATACTCTGAAAACAAGATCCATTTGTTTTGACAGATGCTTGTTCTGGGGCAGCGGCCAAAGCTCAGCTTGATTTTCTGGATTGTCACGCAAGACTTGTGGTTTATACTTTGTTGTCAGACAAACAAAATTGTTCATTTGGCACATTGGTGAATAATTAGCTCTCCTCAAAGAGATGTAATTGTTGAACTTGTTTTGGTTTGGGGGTGGAAATGCAGGACATAGATTTTTGTTTGGAACCGAGCTTTGGCCTTCTTCTTAGTTTGGCTGTGATATAAAGCCCAGATGTAGCTCTGGCGCTGTTTTTCTTTTTTCTTTAAAAAAAAAAAAAATCTTGCATGGCAACTAAAGAGAGCTGAATTCAGGTTGGACTCGAGGCATGTTTGGCTGGAATAATCACAACAATTACGGCGGCCATATTGTGGAAGATTTAGGAAGTTTTCGTTTTGCTTCAGGCACAGTGGTTTAGTCCGTTTGTCTAAGCCGATGCTGTGTTTTCAGCCGAAGAATTACTTGCGGGAGACTTAAGATGGCCGATCGGGGATCCCCTTGAGATTTGACAAGTCATGCCCTTTATGCAGTAGCTGTTAATGTGTTTTATCATTTAGGATGTCTTTGAATCTTAATAACGCACCCTTCCCCCTCAAGCATTTAGTGAACACAGTGGATTAGCAGTTATGTTTAAAGGTATATCTCCAAAGGTGACAGAAATGTCATTTTTCATGGGATATAAAAATTGGTGCTAGGAAGAGATTTGATGTTGGCTTATAATGGAATCAAAATGCATGTGATTTACAGAGCAAGAGGAAAGCAGAAACACATCTATTTACTGTTGCTGCGACAGCCCCGAGTGATCAGATTTAATCCTCGCAGGTAGCTAATAAGCTTTTATCACAGAGGAGGTTTGTTCTTTTCTTCGTGCGGGGATGGAGCTGTTAATGAACACACTGCTCTCCTCGCTGACAGGGGTGTGTTTATTCAACTGTTTAACTTCAATTCAAAGGTCCTTTCGCTCTAAAAGCCTCTTTACGGCGCAACAATGCACAATGCAATGATGCTGGGTTGATTGAGTCTTGAAATTAGACAACTGAATCTTATTAATTCCTTGTTGACACAATTTTATTTTTCTGCAACCAATGATATTCTCCAGTTTCTTGAAAATACGATTTTTAGTCAGGGGTACGGTGTACATTTTAGGACATCCTCAGGATCAGGCTTCAGTGTCAGACCTCAGATGAAAAGGTATATGTTCTCAGGAAAACCTCTGTCATACTCGCACCAAACTTCATCAAGTCTTCATCACTAAGCCTTCGGAGTTAGACGGAACGGCATCACACGTAACACTGTCATCTATAAGCTCTCAGAATCAGCCTAAACTCCGTCGCATTTTAAGGCGTCATCTATTAAGCTCTCAGAATCAGCCTGAACTACGTCGCATTTTAAGGCGTCATCTATTAAGCTCTCAGAATCAGCCTGAACTACGTCGCATTTTAAGGCGTCATCTATTAAGCTCTCAGAATCAGCCTGAACTACCTCGCATTTTAAGGCGTCATCTATTAAGCTCTCAGAATCAGCCTGAACTACCTCGCATTTTAAGGCGTCATCTATTAAGCTCTCAGAATCAGCCTGAACTACGTCGCATTTTAAGGCGTCATCTATTAAGCTCTCAGAATCAGCCTGAACTACGTCACATTTTAAGGCGTCATCTATTAAGCTCTCAGAATCAGCCTGAACTACCTCGCATTTTAGGGGGTCATCTATTAAGCTCTCAGAATCAGCCTGAACGGCATCATGAAAAAATATGTCACAGTGGACGGTATCAAGACAACAACTGATTCGTCAGCAGATTCGCTTCCAACACACACACACACACACATGGGCGCCGATTTATGTTTTTGCCCGTGGACAGTTCGCACGCGTGTCGGGGGAGGGGGGCACCATGGCACCCCCCACCCGGCCCCCACTCACCCCGACATGTGCACACCTAAACGGGCTTGCACTGGTGCTCATATCATGCCGCGTAATGGGACTTATCGCTCATTTTTAATAAATAATAGCCTACTGCACAACTGAAAATATTGTAGCAATCCCACAGTAATGTTCTTGTTATGATTAAGTTGTGTGATTTCTGACTAACTGTGAATGTGTAGTATGGGCAGGTATAGGGTGGTTGGATGAGAAACTGAGGGGCCAGAGTGAGGAAGACAGGTGTGTGTCTGTGTGTAGGTGAGTGAGGGAGGAGGAGCAGACGAGGAAGGGACAGCTGTCATAAGTTAGTGTTATGTTGTTGTAGACAGTTACGTCGGTTTGGACGCTACAATATCAATAAAAACATGAGTTTAACATAAGCGTCAGACGTGAAATAGCCGCGGAGCGAAGCCAGTTTCCTTTCGGCCCCGTTAACCGATTGTTGCCAGATGCGCCAGAGCGCGCACCATGCCAGGCACGAGCTCTGCGGCGATTTGTGTTTTTTACCTTCTCAGTTAATGTAGGCTACTAACTAATTTCCACTAATTTATCCATAAATGGACGAAGTGCTTCACCGGCGAAGATTACGCGCGACCATTACGCAGAGCTTATTAGAAATTTACAGCAGTGACAGAACATGCAACTGTGAGGCAGCATCAAATGCAAAATAAATCATAACAGTACTACTGTTATGAGTGCTGGATTCTGATCACTCATTACAATAGTAGGCTACTGTAACAGTAGTACTGTTATGAGTGCTGGATTCTGATCACTGGATTTTGCATTTGATGCGGCCTCACAGTTCTGTCACTGCTGCAAATTTCTATTAAGCTCTGCGTAATGGTTACGCATAATCTTCGCCGGTGAAACACTTCGTCCATTTATGGATAAATTAGTGGAAATTAGTTAGTAGCCTACATTAACTGAGAAGGTAAAAAACACAAATCGCCGCAGAGCTCGTGCCTGGCATGGTGCGCGCTCTGGCGCATCTGGCAACAATCGGTTAACGGGGCCGAAAGGAAACTGGCTTCGCTCCGCGGCTATTTCACGTCTGACGCTTATGTTAAACTCATGTTTTTATTGATATTGTAGCGTCCAAACCGACGTAACTGTCTACAACAACATAACACTAACTTATGACAGCTGTCCCTTCCTCGTCTGCTCCTCCTCCCTCACTCACCTACACACAGACACACACCTGTCTTCCTCACTCTGGCCCCTCAGTTTCTCATCCAACCACCCTATACCTGCCCATACTACACATTCACAGTTAGTCAGAAATCACACAACTTAATCATAACAAGAACATTACTGTGGGATTGCTACAATATTTTCAGTTGTGCAGTAGGCTATTATTTATTAAAAATGAGCGATAAGTCCCATTACGCGGCATGATATGAGCACCAGTGCAAGCCCGTTTAGGTGTGCACATGTCGGGGTGAGTGGGGGCCGGGTGGGGGGTGCCATGGTGCCCCCCTCCCCCGACACGCGTGCGTACCCACGGGCAAAAACATAAATCGGCGCCCATGTGTGTGTGTGTGTGTTGGAAGCGAACTTCAGCGTCGTTGCTGACGAATCAGTTGTTGTCTTGATACCGTCCACTGTGACATATTTTTTCATGATGCCGTTCAGGCTGATTCTGAGAGCTTAATAGATGACCCCCTAAAATGCGAGGTAGTTCAGGCTGATTCTGAGAGCTTAATAGATGACGCCTTAAAATGCGACGTAGTTCA
The DNA here is from genome assembly GCA_030347415.2 of Decapterus maruadsi. Lineage (NCBI taxonomy): Eukaryota > Metazoa > Chordata > Actinopteri > Carangiformes > Carangidae > Decapterus > Decapterus maruadsi. The sequence goes on along the minus strand of CM064885.1, from coordinate 19,783,526 downwards.
GGCTGATTCTGAGAGCTTAATAGATGACGCCTTAAAATGCGACGTAGTTCAGGCTGATTCTGAGAGCTTAATAGATGACGCCTTAAAATGCGAGGTAGTTCAGGCTGATTCTGAGAGCTTAATAGATGACGCCTTAAAATGCGAGGTAGTTCAGGCTGATTCTGAGAGCTTAATAGATGACGCCTTAAAATGCGAGGTAGTTCAGGCTGATTCTGAGAGCTTAATAGATGATGCCTTAAAATGCGAGGTAGTTCAGGCTGATTCTGAGAGCTTAATAGATGACGCCTTAAAATGCGAGGTAGTTCAGGCTGATTCTGAGAGCTTAATAGATGACGCCTTAAAATGCGAGGTAGTTCAGGCTGATTCTGAGAGCTTAATAGATGACGCCTTAAAATGCGACGTAGTTCAGGCTGATTCTGAGAGCTTAATAGATGACGCCTTAAAATGCGAGGTAGTTCAGGCTGATTCTGAGAGCTTAATAGATGACGCCTTAAAATGCGAGGTAGTTCAGGCTGATTCTGAGAGCTTAATAGATGACGCCTTAAAATGCGACGTAGTTTAGGCTGATTCTGAGAGCTTAATAGATGACGCCTTAAAATGCGACGGAGTTTAGGCTGATTCTGAGAGCTTATAGATGATAGTGTTACGTGTGATGCCGTTCCGTCTAACTCCGAAGGCTTAGTGATGAAGACTTGATGAAGTTTGGTGCGAGTATGACAGAGGTTTTCCTGAGAACATATACCTTTTCATCTGAGGTCTGACACTGAAGCCTGATCCTGAGGATGTCCTAAAATGTACACCGTACAGGGGGCTCATCCGCTCCACACAGTAGAACAACAAAAAAAAAAAAAGTGTGCACCATTTTTTTTTTTTTTTTCACCATTTTTGGATTGAACGCTGCTTCATCGTTCGGGCTCTGTTTTCTTAGCTTTGATAACGTAGAATCGTAACAAAGCTTTTTTTTATCCACACAGATGTTGGTGGCGGCAATCAGTAGTTAAACAGTTCACACAGCCCTGCTTTGGCAGCTGGCGTTACCTCTGAGGACTGGTTCAATCACAGGAGGCTTTCATGTGTCAAAGAATTTGAATAGTGACCTCTGTGACTCAGTGGCATGCTGGAGATGTGTTCTGCAGGTTACAACGTTAATCTTGGCTGAAGTCTAAACAGGGAATTTATTAGCACTGCTGCGTACACGCATAACAAATTCCCATCCCAGCCACATTTTAAAAGCTTTTGAGTATTCCAGAGGTGTCGGCAAGGATATTTGGAGGTGAGTTTAATTAGAGCACAACTCCCCTCTGCAGTGCTGGCAAAGGAATGCATAATAGCTTGAAGACACAAGAAAGCCGCTTTATAAGCTTGTCATGGTTTTGATTTCTTTACTCGAAGTCTTCAATCTATTTTGTCTGCAGCAAATCAGTGCGATCATTTACAAGCAAACAATATTGGTTTATGCAAGATAATGTATTACCCAGAACGCGTCTTAGAGGGAGGGGGCAGAGACAAAACAACTTTCTGTTATGGACGAGAGTATTCCAGCGGATATTTAATAAACCTGTTTGCGTCCGATTCTGATGTAGTGTACATTCATCTCAGGGACTTAAATAAAAGAAAAAGGGTTTCCCTGTGTGTGTGTGGCTTGAATGTGTATGTAAATACAGTTTTCAAATAAAAGTGAAAGTAATTGATTTTTCTGTTCAGCTGGGAGTCTGCAGCACAAAACAAAAGGAGGGTAATTATTGGTCACGTATATCCTGGCCAAATGTTGGCTCCTCAAACATCATACCAAGTAATGGAAGTGGGCCAGAGAATAATTCATTATCACGCTGCTGCCAAAGCCACTCTACCTATGACCTTGTGATAATATAGGAACACTCCCATTACACTTTGCATTAGGGTTCAAATAATATTGAATTAAAAAAAATATATGAACAATCAAACAAGGTAATTTCCAGATTAAAGAATTATTTATGTCTTTCCTGCTTTGTGCGAGTAGGTGATAATAAGTGGCCGTGCTCCTGCCTCATAAAATGCAGTCATTTCTTACAAGACCTCAAAGTGCATGACTGCTTTTACACCCAGCTCCACTAAAAGCAGATAACTGGGTGAATGGATTTTAACATGATCATCAATAAGACTCTCGCTGTTAAAAAAAAAAATGGAGCACACCTGTAACAGACAGTTTTCAAAGTGAATGACAATCTTTTTTCCCAGATTACTGTCTGAGGATTAGGAGTGACGAGCTCTCTGTCGTAGCTCAAATATGGAAATGGCTGCGTGACGGTTAGTGAGAGCGGCTTGTTTCAGCGCGTCTCTTATCAAGATACACGGCGGCGTGTGCAAGCTCTGTGACACCGTCCTAGTGTTGTTCACCTTTCGAGGCTTTGTTTAAGGAACAGTGCTTTGAGATTTTCATGATGCGGAAACGTGATGATAATGCAGATTCTACTTGACAGATTAATAAAATAAAGTCAAGGACATCAGTCTTGTTCTGTGCCGCCACCTTTAGTTTTCAATATTGAAGGTGCAATACTATTTTTACTGTCCCCTGGCACAAAATGGCCCTGCATAGTTAACCAAGTCTTAACATTGACTTTCCTACAGCTTTGAATGCCTCACTTTAAAAACTTCACAATAACTCCCCACTGTCTGAAGCTGAAATTGCAAATGCAACAGTCACATTTCCTAAGTGACCCCTAGAGGCACAGTTGATATTGAGATATGTGTCTCTGACATTTCTGTTATTTCTTCAGAATGATGAAGGTGTTATTTTGTGTGTGTGTTGATAGCTTTTTAGGCGACCACAGTAGATTGTCTTAGGAAATTATTTGCGGTGAGATGTTGCTGTTAGAGGAGCTATTTGAGGGTTTTGCTGTTTTTATTAGGAAATTAAGCATTAGCTTGCTACTGCAAATACCTTTGCCTTAGCATATTAACATATTTCCAAGACAAGAATATAATGCACCCTTTCAGCATCACTTCCTCTTCAGAGTAGACTGGATACAACACTCATTTGACATTGGAGAGCAATGACTTGGTTAGCACACTCACTTCAGTAGAAGTTAAATAAGAGGGTGGCTTTCATGCTGCTGTAGACAGCTCTTGGCGAGAAGAAAAAATAATTATGATGCTGAACCTTGGATATTTCTTCTGTTAGGTAAGCAGCTGCTTATACCTGTGTTGGTCTCTTTAAACTGAATGCTGCTATTTTATAACATGCTTTTGTTTTTATTTGTTGTTAACTGTATTTGTACTAAGGAACACCTAAGTATGGGACAACAGATGGAAATTAGCCCGTGGCTAAAATCGGGCTTGTTCACGATTTTTATGCTTCACTGTCCCATCTCAAATAAATTGAATTGAATTTAAACATTACAACCAGACTTGCTGATAAAGATATATCTCAAAACCTTGGTAATGAAACAAACAATTAGCATCTACTCAGCGACACTAGCTGCTTTTTTTTAATGATTTCAGTTATTTGACCTTTTAACATTGTTTTCATTTGACATGTAAGACCTTCATAGTAATTAAATGGTCACACCTTGACTGACCTTAGGTTTTTTCAAATGCCATTGTTTCCATTGCCACCCTGGAAATTAAAAAGAAACACAAACAAAGCAGCGACCAACAGGTCAGCACCTTTGCTACTGAGCCACACGTGGTGAATATAAAGCCACAAGCCCTCCATTGTTCGGCAGCTTTCTTCATTCTACATATAACTCATGAAGAATTTCAAGGTAATGGAGAGCGTTGTTCTTCCTCTTAGTGAAAACTCAACATGGAAGCGGAGCAGAAGGGTGACCTCCCTCTCTCTCTCTCTCCATCTTGCTCTTGATTTGGCATTCAGGTATGAATCAGACAGCCAGCTGTGACGGCTGATCATGGAAGCTGTCAGCTAGAGAAGTTTTCAAGGCAGTCCAGGTTCATCGCCAACCGCTTCCAAGCAAGATTGATGCCAGGGATGCGTTGAAGGATTGCTCTCTGGTGCAGTCATTGGGCACGGAGATAGAGACTCACCCATGACAGAGCAATGGTGACACGACTCATCACTGCAGAATTATATGGAGAGTAAGGGAGATGGAAAACACAAGGCACATATTCAATCAATCCTGGAAATTTAGATCAAGCAGCGATGGTAGGATCAGAGAACAGTAAAGCAGGACGCTCGGAGACAACTTACTTTATATTCGCACCACAACTGTGTGTTCCACAGTTGGTTTTGTTTTTTGTCTTTTTGTTGTTGCTTGATGTTCTGAATAACGCAGCATCCCAGTGGTTCACAAACAAACCAGCCAAAAACAAAATAATAGCTTAAACAAACAACAGCGAAAACCCAAATTCCTCATGAGCCGAGACGAGTAAACCCTGGTTTAAATCGAGAAAAACAAGCAACAGGGTCTTGAAAAAGATGCATTTCAGCAGAAATGTGGCAGTTTAGTTGAAACAGGATCCTGAGTAAACAGTTTCTGTCCACAACTGACTTGTTTACCACTGAGTGCTACTGTATGGGTATGGTGCTGCAATGTCACCGTGCCACAGAGAAGTGTCAAACGCTGTGTTAATATTTGGCTATGGCGCATCCATAATGTGCCTTTTGATAAGGAAGGCATTTGTATTCTCATTCTGTGACTGAGAGTCTGTTGCGTGTATTATTCAACAACCTTTTCTCATGAAAGATAAAAGCATTGTCATTTTGTAGTGACATACTTTAAAAAATGGCGTATACCAATATTTCTTGCTTCATTTATTTTTTTATGGTCCATTATTCATTACTTTCATCCCCCCATCGTTTTATTTGGCTCCACAAAAGGGACTCCTGTCCAATGATTTTTTTTTTTTTTTTTGAAGTATAGATGGGCTTTCCAGACAATTATTTTACCGGAGTGAACGATTAGCTCTCTAAACAAATTCTTCTGCCTATTCCCACCAAGGAGGACTGAAGGTCATCCATCTGTCTGGCTCTATTTTTCCTGTGCTTTGTTGTTGAGTTGCTTTTCCAATATGTGAGGAGAGTCATTCCGTTCAATACACCTCCTGCCCCGGCACTACTGCTCGGCACAGTGATAAATCACAACACAGAGAAACAGAACTTTATTTGCATTCAGCTTCCATCCACTTTTGAAGCCGCAGATTTGGAATTGAATTTTTTCCCCTCCCAGCACTCTCTTTCTCTTCAGTAAGAGGCTATGATCTCACAGCTCTGAGCTATCTACCTTGTTTTTCCGGGAAAAACCTGATTCAGTTTGAATCTGTTAAAGCACACTGAACATTTGCATACCCATATAAATGCCACTTGTAGGCTACAGTGTTCTCAGCTCGACGGCGAATCCACGGGGATGGGCAGGGTTGAGAAACAGTTTTCAGTGCAGTGGTCTTTCAATTTAGAGGAAAGCGTAAGAAAGTGCATGGTCATTTATGTCTCCATAAGTTATGGTGATTACGGTGAGAGGAGAGCGCGGCTGGGGCAGGCCCCGAGGATGCAACCCGCCACCAGATTTTGGAAGATAAACAGCGGGGCATGTGGCAGGATGTTGACTGGCTCCCTCCTGGCTTTGCAGGCTGCAAAGGGAATCTATCACGTCAAAGAGGCCATAGCCTCCAGCACACTCCAGATTGCTCCCTCTGCATACGCACACACACACGCACACAATATACACTCAGACAGGCATGCCTGCTCAAGGGCTGGCCCCTTCCACTTGACCGCTCTCGGTGGCAGAGGGGGTATATACTCCCCGTGACAGTGGCACTCTGTTGTCCTCCTGGAGATGGAGCTCAGCCCCTCCAACCTGCCTGGCTGCTGAGAGCTGGCCCACATCGACCCTTGTGTGCTGTGACCTTCATGTCCTACAAGCAGAGGTGAAAAGCAGAGCAGGCCTGGAACGGCGCCTTTCATCCAGCCTAATGCTGGACGATGTTTCCTGCATTTGCTCGTTCTGAACGAATTAGAGATAATTTCGTATTCATCTGAGTCAAATGAGTCAACAGTGTCGCCGGTGGAGAGCCAGGGTAATCTGCTTTGCTCAAGGCTGTTTGAAAATGACTGACAGAGTGCTGATAAAGCCCAGACAAATCCAAAGCTCAGGCCACTGGTTCATCTGAAGATGCCAAAAGATTGTTCCCCCTGGACTGGAATATAGTGTGATGCACCCTTTGGAAACACACGCAATGACTGTGATCTCACTAAAAAAAAACTTGTTTATCTTGTTTTATTTATTTATTCAAACTTACACTAGGGATTCATACTAAGGACATGTTCTTAATTTCTAAGGTGCCTTATTCTACCCATAATTAATAAATGTGAATAAACATCTAAAACAATCTTATTAAAATTTCACGAGGATGTAAATTTACATAAGAATTGAACATAAATAATATTATTATTTTAGAATGCATAAAACCTCAACAAAAACATCATGAATATTTTAAAAGCACAGATATAAACTCACACAGTGACAGAAGAGTCTCTTCTCCTCCAGTATCACTTGTGAGATTCATAAAAAAACAAAATAAAAAAGGAGCGATTTCCTCAATTCCCAAGGTGTCAAACTTCTACTCACTTCTGTGGCAGGACCGCACTGCTGCCGCCAGGATTTACATTACATCACTATAACAGAACACTTTCCCTCCTTTTTAATGGTTAATTTATTTTAGAGCATATGAATGTTTTGGACAAAATACTAAATAGCACACTCAAATGACAGTGTGTCGCAGGCTTTTTCTACATATTTGTCTACTGTCACTGCTTTGACACTTTTCCACTGTTGGTGGTTAAGAAACCAAGCACTGCGCTGCTAGCATATGGATAAACATTTACAAAACCAATTCCGGGAGCAGAGTTTTTGTAACAAAAACAATGCATTTAACAATTTTTTGCTAGTCCTGCTCATGGTATCATAGTTGGTGAAAGGTTTCTTGTGAACATAAATGGTTATACTGTACAAGGGAAATCCCCAAGAAATGTCAAGTTAACCCCTTACAGCAGCAATTCCTCAACCCACTGTAGCAGCAATGGTCATTAATGCTGCAGACTAAAGGATGTCAGATCATTAGGAAGGCAGGCAGCACTTATAATTGCACAAAACTGAATTGATTTAACACATAATTCCAACAGAGAAGGTGGCGGTAGTGACAGGCAGAATCCGCTGGACTTGGTGACTGATAGGAACGAGCTGTTCGTAATTAATGGTCTGGTTTCTCAGTGGGATCTCACAGTCTTAGTACAGCACCACTAGCTAAAGGTTTTTTTTTTTTTTCTTAGAAGCCACAAGTTACTTAAGTCATTAGCAGCAGCACCTTCACATACATGGTTTTATGCACTGTTGGCCTTTACGCCATTAAGTACATTAAGCATGGCATGATTAGATCTTGAGTGAAGGCATTATGTGGAGAATTGATTTGATCCCTTAAATAATCATTCCGGCTCTCCTTAAATATAGTCAATACAGTGGGCAGTAATGAGCAGCATGCAGGATTGCATTAGAGGTCCTGCACTTCACTGGGTCCCAGATTGCTTTGGGCACAGACATCCCTCCTTGCTAGGCCTAATGAAGCATCATGCACTCCTGTGGCAGCCTACTTAATCTCCCTACTGCGGCCGCATTGTTTGAGAAGAAACCCTGCGTTGGGAGGTTGGAGGTGTGAGCCCAACTTCGCATCAGGAAGTCACAGTGTCGACATAAGGTGCCATCTGTTTAGGTGTTAGAACTGGGGTTCAGTTGGAGTTGACTGCCATTGTTTTAGTTTTTCAGCATTTTACTGCATGTCTTTGCTTGATTGCTGATGAACATGGAGTGCTGTGCCCAGACAAGTTCAGGGTAGCTACTGTACAAAATGTGTATCTGTTTCATAGAGTATGTTTCTTTTGGGGATCAGGTAATTTTCTTTAAATGCATTAAAAAAAAAATTCTAGTTACCTGTCTATGGAGTTTTTGATGATTCGGGTCATAGGAGAAGTACAAAAGCTCTCTCTAGATTATCAAAGGTGCAACTTTTTACTATAAATATCTCTCTTGCTGCTGCAGTGTAGCTCCCTTTCTGATGCGTATGATTTGGACTATTAAAATGTTGTGTTCCTTGTTCAGGCACAGGCATAATGAGCTGGCACACAGAGCTATAGTCTAACACTAACCACAAGACCGTGGTTTTGACAGACAAAACATCCATTTATTTTTCTGTAATCTGCAATATTTAAGGGGGTTAGGGAGCGGGCCGCTATGGCAGTGGCAGTGCCAGTGCCAGTGCCAGTGGCAGTGTTTGGAAAACAGTTGCAGCCATAGATATAGGGGAGATGGATTTTTTTGTTGGTGGCTATCATTGCAATTGTTGGATCTGCTCACTTGTCACAGTTTGCCACACGAGGAGCAAGCAGCACGCATCCAGGAAAAGAAAAAAAAAAAAGTTTGACAGCTCCATTGTTTCTGAAAACGCTGCGGTCCTGACACCGCTGAACGACGACTGGCTTTTCTTCTTTATGATTATAGAGTCAGCGAGTGCCTCACCAGATGTCATCGCACTGTTCTGTTTATATTGGCATGTTGAGAGGTGAAACATTGTTATAGAAATGCATTACCACCCTTCATTAAACTGAGACCAATCGCAGGCAGGATTATGTAAATGAACCTTGATATGAGAATCAGTATGCCCAGGACCGAGAGCCAGCAGTGCCAAGACGAGCTGGCTGGGAAGCTCTCTGTCTGAGCCAAGAGTCTCTGGCTCCAGCAGTGGAGAACATGTGTTGGTCTCGATGTTGGAGTTACTTTGCATTTTTGCTCCTGACAGTCTTCATCATCCATTTGGAAATCGTGGAGGTAATTGGGGAATATGTCAGCACAGAGATAAAAAGGTAGTCATTAACTCCTCTTGGAGAAAGCTTTCTTTCCTTATTGTTCTACAAATTCAGTGTAATGGTCCATTTTAAAGAACAATCACAATGCAAATCAATCAAGTAATGACCTTAGCCATCTGTGTATCTCTCTGTTCTTTTATCACATCAGACTGGCTGCTTACAATCTGGCATGCGCACATAGGCACATACATACAGAGAAGGGAGGGTGACACCCAGTCATTAGCAGCATATTTTTGGAGAAATAGCTTCTGTTCTGTAGCTGTAGCTGTTGCAATTAATCTACACTGCTTGTTATTTCACAAAGAAATCTGAGCCACCGTGATAAGTCGGCCTCATACTGCGCCGAAACAAAGGACGGGATAAATAAATACGTACTTTTAGATGCGGCTGTATGAGACAATTTGAACAGTCTAATTCAACATTTTACAACGGCATTACAGGTGGTCTCCGGTAAGGTGGTCTAATCCCGTCAGCTTGGAAACAGTGGACACCACCAGGCACATTTTTTAATATTCCTGCCATAAGTAAGAGCCTTCATAAGGAGCATCAGCATATCTGAGTGTGTGGCTGTCCGGAGAAGTAAAGATCCACGGGGCTCAAGGTAATGGCCACATTGCCTGCAGCTCTACCAGGGGAGGGATGAGTGTTGCCGGAGGCCACTGTCAGGAGAGGAGGGCTGAACGCAGTATTTGTCACAGCTCCTGTGTAAGAACCATTTTGAGATCCATACTCCCCCGACAGAGAGCCTTCCCCTATTGGCAGAGGAAAATCCTCGCTGATATTAAGCGTTGCTGTAACAAAGCTCTGATGTCTTCTCCGTGAAATGATGATTAGATGACAGCAGCTGGAGACATGCTCCAGTTTGAAAATCAGACCGTATCAATTATTCAAAGATTCACCTGGCTTCTTTGCTCACTTCCTGTCCCTAAGATTCTGCGACGATCCTTCCAAATCTCTTCGGGACGTTCACGGTGCGGCGCAGGCAGCTTGTATGGATGGCTGTGTAAAACAAGAACAACATTTACTTTGACTGATGTCCCGTGTATCTATAATTAAACTGAACAACATCCCTAGGGCTAGATATATATCAGAAAAGATGAGTCAGGCTATGGGCCTGTGGAGCAGCATGAAATAATGCCCCTGGCTGTTAGCACTTCGTCATGGAGCCACGGACCAGCAATGTGCAGACCCCATGGCACCACAGACCACCACTGGGCAGCGGACATTATTACAGAATGGCCAGCGGTTCTGATATGATGTAGTGTTTACCCCGAGGATGTGCTACATAGACAAAAGAGCCATTTTTCTTTTTACGGTCAGTCTGTCAGTGATGTATTGTACATAATTCAAAATGAGTGGAAACGTGTAGCTTTCTTTAATAGCCTTTAGCATCTCACAGTGCAGACTGTTGGTTTACTGATGTCTTTTTAAGTGTGTAGGCTCTTTCGCTCGCTTTGATATCAAATTGTCTGTTTGGAGGATTGTGATGAAAGCCAAAACGGATCGCAATTCATTTCTAGTCTTTTCTTTTTTCCTCCTCTCTCAGTAATGACAGTATACGCAGTGCACTGTGTTCAATGTATTTAGGTCGTTTGCAGGTAGTATTTACAGTCTGTGTTCCCCACAAACACCTTGCCTATAGCAGTAGAGAGCGGAAGGAGAGAAATTGGTTTTGATGGACGCATCACTGAGAGCTCCAGAGGACTGTCTGAGCTCCCTGTGAAGGATTATACAGAGGTTGGCGTAAGAGGTGCTTCTCACTTCAGCTGAGCACTTATAAGACCAGGCAAATGTTGTCAGATATTATACAATACGGGCGACATCGGTAAAAGTTTCCAGAGCCATTATTTTTTAGTGTTTGCATTGCCGCCGCCCGGTTTGATCGAGCTGCTTGTCATTAGAGTCCAAATAAAACCGCTACACGTCTGAAAAGCCCAGGGGTTCTACCATTTTTACATATCTCATCCCTTGCATAATCACTTAAACAGAGGCATTTGGCATTGAGAATGACGGCTAAATCTAAGGTCAAAGAGAAGAAGGAAGGGAAGCAAGTGAATTTGGTGCAGCTGAGCACCAATGCCAACATATTGGGCAGTTCTGGTTGCTCTTTCTGGAAGCCTCCTGGGCCCCTCCGGGAGCACAAACATGATCAGATTTATAGGGCAACAGCTGCCACCCGCTTTCTTCAAGCTACTTGGCTGCAGGGAGATTTGTTAGTATTCACTCTCATCACTGATAATCTGATACCCATTTCTGACAGAGCGGTATAATGATGATAATTCTTAAGAGTGTCAGCTTATCCCTGACTGCTTCAGTAGATCAGTTAATTTAAGAGTGTGTGGCTTCCTACCCTTGTACAATAGAAAGGGGCATCGTGTGTGTGTATGTGTGAGAGAGAGCGAGAGAGAGAGACCGTATGGATATTTGTTCGATGCAGCCAGCGAATCAGAGTATAGGGAGGTGTGGAAGCTGGGTCGCGCACCGTAACTGCCCTGATGCACATTGATCCGTCTGCACAGGGTTCATTGACAGTGCAATCTCCGTTTTTTTTTTCAGTCGCTCTAAATGCTCGAGTCTGTCGTAGATTCAGTAAATCTAAGTGCTATTTTGTTTCAGTCAATCCATAAGCTGATTTGTGTGTGAAAGGTGAGCGGGCATTTTTCCACCAGACTTTTGGGACAACTTGCTGAAGCGTTCAGCCTTGTCAAATCCTGAAATGCCACTTGAAAAATCTCTTAGTCTAACACTTCTAATGCATGTCCTGCTCTAGCTTTTAACAGGTCTTTGTGTGCGTGTGTGGAGAAATACGGTCAGGTACATGGAGAAGCCAGTGCCACCCTGGTCCCATCGTGTAAGACATGTGAGTGGTGTGTTTAGCAGGAGAGCTGGAGGAGTTGCTGTAGTGACTCACCGCTGTGAGTCCTGGGAAGCCAAGGCTCGATAGTTCCAGTGAAAGAGAACGTTCATGCTGAGCCGATGATACAGTCTACTGCAACTCAAGAGATTTTTGTGCCTCTGTCTTCTGCCAGTGCTTCCTCGCCAAAATTGGATACCGTCCTTTTGTCATGAGTCATTGGTTCCTTTCAGAGATGTGAAACCTGTTCACTCTGGCTACTTCCTGTGTGCCGATGAAATTGAATGAACAGAATGCTTGTAAAAACAGAATAATTTGTTAGTATTCATGAAAGAACATCGGTGTGCCCGAGTGATACTGTAGCTCTACCCTATGGCTTTTAACTTGCAAACAGGAGAGGTATACAGCAAAAATAATGTCATTACCCAAATGTGGCTGGTTTTAGTCACGAGAAGCAGGATCTAGAGGCAGCAGACCACACTTTTAACCTGCTTTTGACCCTCTTTACAGATGCACACACACACAGAAATGATCTGGTGTTTCCCCAGTCCAGTGCCTTACCTCCAGTATAACTCAAACACTCATTAGTTCTCTATTCGGCCGTGGATCCTGACCCAAATGCTTATGTTATAGTGGTTCTGTCAGGCCAAGCTGCTGGTGTCAGAAATAATGGTACCGTAGGTGTATAGGTAAGAAAAGTGCGATGAGTGCAGTTTCTTTCTCTCCAAAAGAGGAATAATGAAGTACATGGTCTGTGGTTCCCATGGGTTGTGTAATTTCGTTTGCACACCTGACAGTCTGTGATGTGCATTCCTCTCTCAGGGAGCGAAGAACATGATTTATTTGCTCTGCTATTTTTGTCTGACCTAATTGGACATTATTCACATCACACCAATGACAGGTGTAAATGCACCCAAGCAATATCAAAGGTAAATAGTACCCCCGGAAAAAAGGCTCAAATATAGAAATCCAGGCTCTACAGTGGAATATAACATATGTTATGCTTGCTGACCTTGGTTGGTGCAATATTTCCACAGTCTGTCGACTAAACCCTGAACGCAGACTCACAAATTAACTGTACTGTAAGAAAACAGAGACAAAGAAACACTGACGAATTTCAAGTCTCATCTTTACGCCCGTTGCTCAGCTTCATTACGAGATCATCGCGCCTGGCTTTGACAGTGTGTGGCCAGGTAAACTGATGTTCTGTCACCTGTGTCAACAAATCGTTAACTCATGGTCCACTTTCTGATGGTTCTGATACTGTTCCAACCTTCACTTTTACTGTAAGTCATGTGTAAAATGTTGTTTGGGCTGCAAAGCTGCAGTCCAATATCTGCTGCCCTGTAAAACCAGAGCAATCTCTCCTAGGGCCTCTGTTATGGGATGTTCATCTCACAACAGATGTGTCAGTAATGTGGCCAAGGATGCTGGAGCTGCTGGTATTATGGGCTGGTATAAACTGAGGCCTTGTAAGTCATGCTCAACTTCATCAGGGTTATCATCTATGACAAGCCCATCTTGAAATGATGATTCAGTTCCACTTAAAAAAAAACAGAACCCTGATAAAGCATTTAACTAAGCACACAGACATCAGTTTGTTTAGATATAAATTTTAAACGAGATGTTGTGTAGGAAAAAGATGGAAAAAAGAGATAAATAGCTTCACTTATATCTTTAGTGGAGAGAAACGGCTGTCATGATTATCTGAGTTTTTTCGCTTAGTTGTGATATCAAGCATTAGCATGAACTGGGCATTGGCTTAAGTACCTGCTCACTTCCATTAGCTTTAGCTGATCATCTTTTGTGGTCACTGAGTCTCAGAAGTGTCTTTTAGCCTAATTAGCTGCTGAGTGCTGAATTAAACTTTACAGTTTTTCTCCCCCTCAAGGAAGTATATGTTCAGCATATGGTCAGATCTTGTGCCACTGAATAAGGAAGACTGATTATGTGTGTACATTTCAACTGAGAGACAGTTGCTTTCTTAGTCTACAGTATATGATGTTAAATCTGTGTTGGAAGAAAATGAGACCTTTTTCCCCATTTCTTTTTTTCTTTCTTTTTTTTTGGAGCAAGACATTAACACTGAATTTATTACCAGATTGAAAGGGTAGCATTATCAAACAGTTCATGTTGACACTTACATTTTTTTGTGGTTGGCTACAGTAGGTAACTATTAACACTAAATTAAATGACTGTATGTGATGAGAGAGGGGCCAGCTCAGTTCTGTTTTCACTGTACTGTTTGGCATCACATCTTCTGTATGCCTCAGTCTTACAACTGCTCACATTTACCCTGTATTCAAGGTTTTTTTCATCAAGCAGAATCTGATAGCTTTCCCAAAGAGTTGTCCAGAAGCCAATGGGGAATTAACTCTTATTGCAGCTGCAGATGATTCAAATATCTTTGGAGTATATTCTGAGCGTAATTCAAAATTCCTAAAATATTCATTTTCATAATTTTCAACAACATCATGGCCCAAGTTTAATAAAACCATCTTCTTGATATTTTGCAATTGTACTTTTTAAACTTTGAATGACCTTGTTTAATTAATTTAATTTCTCAATTGAGCTTTTTTTTGTCACAAGTTTTAACATAGTTTTTGATTATTGTCATCAGTATGAAAATAGATAAATATGTAAATTCCTTTGATGTGAAGCGTTTACTGCCTAAGCCCCTCTTGTATTTCCAGCTGCAGTGTGTATGTGTTTGGCACATGTTCAGGAAGCTGAAACGCGACAGTGATTGCCCTGCTGAAGATGTGAATCCATGCAGACTGCATCCATTAGGAACATAACAGGCTATCATGAAAGAGCCCATAATCAAGGATTGGTATTAATTATGTGATACAGATGACATGAATCTCAAGCAGGTGGAGTTTGGCTTGTTTGATGGAAGTGTGATTAGTCGTTAAATTGTATCATAAAACAAGGAAGACTGTCTCACATCTGATATCTGGAATTCTTGTTTTTATGACATGTGGTTAAACTACAGGAGAAAATTGACAGTAAGTTGTGACTGAAGCAGACGTAAGCTTCTCCTTCACCTCTTCCTTGGGCCAAAAATAAAAAAAGACAACTGTTAGCCTGCTGAAGTACAAATAATAATAATAACAAAAATTGTGGCAAGTACCTTGAAATGAACACTTATCTTGTACCTGTCAGTCAGTTGTAGTAGTTCATCATATCATGCAGCTGAAGGCGAGCAAATCCCTGAATCACAAAAAAACATTTAAAGTTCAGTTACCTTGAATTCATTCATAAATATGTTTCATAATTTCAAACAATCAGTGAAACTGGTTGTCAGTGGTTTGTCGAGTCAGTCTGATGTTCCCTGTTCACGTCCTGTTTTATTTTGAAGTCCCGTATCTTATCTTCCTGCGTGCTTCCTCCTGTGATTACCTCATGTGTCTTACCTGTGTTGATTGCACCACCTGTGTCTCGTTTCCTTGCGTATAGAGTTTTCACATTGTCCTTTTATCTCTGTTTTTACCCTGCGTTGTCCTGAGTGTTCTCTGTTTTCCTGCCTTTGTGTTTCTTTTTTTTTTTCGTTAAGTAAACCCTATCATCCCTATCTCTGCCTGATGGTCTGCATTTGGATCCAGTTTCCCCTTAACAGAAAGTCAGTCATATTATATACATTTTGTTGTTATAAAAAGGTAACTGGCATTAATGTTATTTCATTGTTGCATTCCTTTTTAGCATAGATAAATATAAATTTGTCAAATTTCTGTAGTGTAGATAATTTGTTTACATTGGTTAATTTGCTTCAGAGTAGCTTCAGAGTTTCTCCTTCCAGAATTAAACTACTCATTTACAGTTAGATTTTATTTTTTTTATTTTTTATTTTTTTTTACATCAAATCACCTACTTATTCATCAAACAATCTCTGCCTTTGATTTTCCACTTATAGCACGTTGGCTTTGATAACCCAAAAACACAACATATCACTATATCAAAACTACCCTGGACATAGCTAGAACCCTACATTTCCAAGCTCACAAGGTTAATCTCTCCCGACAGCTAACTGGGAGCAATCAATCTCTGCAGGGGAAGAGTATTCTCTCTGTCCGTTTTGTGAGGAGTGTGATGGAGGACTCAGCCAGGGACATCACTTAGCTAACACCCCACCCTGGCTCCGTCCTCTCTCTAGGGGCTGAAAAGCTACTTGAGCAACCGTGTGTGAACAGCCCCTACGCATCCATCACACAGCAATCAAGACACATCAGTCCAAGGTGATTTTATTTTAATTGCAGAGAAGTTGTTTGTGGGGAGGAGGGGTTGAAATTAATAAAAATAGGGTAAACATCATGGCATGCCTTTCCCTTTTGTGGGAAGTCGTAAACAAATGCATGAATAACAGCCTGCACTGAGGAGCATTTTCACAGTCAAGGGCATTCAGTGTGGCTTGACTGGGATGACTGCTGAACTGACAACGCTGATAAAATTGAAGCTCTTGTTTTTCTGTCAACATGGGGACATGAGCAAATCTGATGATTGTTAGTCTATGAAGGAACTATCAGCAAGACTGTCACAGATATCAGTTATGGCAGTGCAAAATTACACATCGCACAGGAGGCAGAGAGGCGAGTGAAAGAGACACTTGTTTGGACAAGGGGCTGAGATCAGAACATGCTGAAGTTGTTGTATTGAGAATGTGAGAAGCTAGCCCTGGAAACAGCAGTCAATAGTTATGTATTTCCTATTTTCTCCGGATTGAAGAGTAAAGCCATGAATACATAATTGAACAAAGGCGAAATAGTCCAGGGCAAACAACAACAACCCCCTGCAAGATCTATTATTACCTGCTTGGTCTGAACAAAAACTAATTCCACCTTCTCCTCGATGTGGCTGCGTGAGGAATAAGAACTGGTGGCCACATGAACTGCTCTTAAGAGCTAAAAGTTGTTTTTAACATACAATGGATCAAATTCTTCAGAGCAAAAGAAGTGCCAACTTCTGTGTGATTGCAATAATGAACATACCCTGCCTTATCTTGAAGCAGTGTCTTCACCTTTAGACCCTGGCAATTGGTGGATTAGAGAGCTATAATTATCGAACATAGTGTGAGAAAATGGTATTTATTGGCATTATCTCAGTTCATGATGTCAGCCCGACTCGATTAACTCCTCCAGTGAAGAGTGAATGAGGTTATGGGCCTTATCAGGTGGGATTGTGCCTCTGAGCTGTTTGCTGTTTGCCTGTTTGCCTTTGTCAGTCATGAAGACCTTCTTATTGATGGCTGGGGTCCGGGAGGCTAAACCGATATTACAGTTTTTAATGGCAGCTGTGCAGATACTGTGCTCCCCGTACAGCACTGTGAAACCTTTGTTCTTCCTGCCTCAGAGCAAACATGCCTTTAATCAACTTCTAGACCTTGTGCCGAAGAGTAGCTTTAGAGATATGTTAATGAAAGCAATGAAGGAGCACATACTCTCTGACCATAGGCGAGGCCCGACAGTTCCACACAATGTGAAAAGCTCTCTGCAGAAAGCTATCATCCTCGCAACTTATGTCTCCCCTTGTTCTGCTGGCTGAGATTCAGCCCGTCGTAGGCATTATCTGAGGTGGACAGACTGAAATGGTGCAACGCAGCCCTGATGACAGATGAGGTGTTTGTTCCTAGCTGAAGATATCAGCGGTGATCTAGGCAAAAACAACAGATTACACATGATGGATGAACAGCGTCGACTGCCACTTTGAGCGCAGGCTCCAAAAAAGTGTAATAAGTAGAATGCTGACATCCATTTCACAAGGATTCGGTAAATCTGTTCTTATCATGGGGCAACATATTATGAAAAAACATAATATGTTGAATGTACTTTTATTACATGAATCCCACAACACTACCACCCAGGAATAATACATCAAGGAAGACGACTAGAAGGGCAAATAATAGCTAACAAAAAAAAAGGCAAAAATAGAGAGATGTGTATGGGGCTGGTGACTCATTTCCAAGGTTGGCCATTACGCACAATACAGGAATAATCATGCAGGAGCGGCAGACATAGTCAGCTCCTTATAAGTTCCCTATGCGAGAGAGAATTGAACAAGTGGACTCAGCTGTTTGAAGTCACGGTTATTTTCATACATATGGATCTTTCAGCTGCCTCTGAGTGCATTGTTCTAGCCCATTTGAATTATTGTCAGCTGCTCCTTCCCATGATTGGAACAGTTTTGCTCCTGCTTGGGCCTAAGAAGTTTACGGTTGCTGTGTGACTATGTGCTATGAATACATATTCTGGCAATGTGCCCTCATGGTTAGCCGAGGGAGATTTCTGTTCATTATATATACCTTTTTTTTTTTTTGCAGTTGTGGGTTATTCAAAAGTGTATCCTGTTGCTAAGATGCTTTACAACTTCTTTCAAAGGTCTTTCAGTGACTGTAATCTGTGGTTGGTGCAGTCTCAAGGTGAATCTGTGTCATTTCTCTTTCTATTTGCTGCGACATGTTGCAGAAAGACTGGATGCCCTCAGAGCATAACTTTGATGATAGCTTGTGATGGCCTGCCCAGGTGCGAGAATAACATTAGACCTGCTGGACAGGTGGCAATGTGGTGAGAGGAGGGCTTGGAGGCGCAATAATGAGGGGTATGCCAGCTAGACCCCCATCTGTTGCCATGCACAGAACTCTGATCCATTAAATTGCAGCGCACTCAAGTTTTGTCACAGATGAGGAAATGTCTGCTCCTCCAGAGTGTGATCTGAGGGATTCTAGTGCCTGGAAGCCAGTTAAAGTCACCTGCAAGCACATTTTGATTGGCCATATTTTGTCTTCACGCTATACGTTATTTGCATCCACAGTTTTCGTTTTCGTGAACAACACCTATCTTTCTCCCTGCAAAGAATATCCCATATTCTCCCTCTACCTACATTATATTGTACTTTTTTTTTGTACTTCTTCATGCTAATCCACAGGGAAGCTATTTTTAAACAGCCCTCTCAGCCTGTATACTCACTAATTAGAATATGTGGCAGTGTTCAGAGGAAGATGCCTCATACGCAGTGAAATGCAGTGAGGCCAGAGATAAGGACTCCTTAAAAAACAGTTAACAAAACAGGCTCCAAAACCTCTTTTCTCTCCTAAGAGGGTCAGTTTGCACAAATTATCAGGAGGAATATTTTCTTACTTGCCTATTACCACAGATAGTTGGCCCAGGTTTTGAGTCATCCAGGGATTTGTCACCACTTCAGGACATTGTAGAGAATATAGAATAATATAGAATGTAGAGTAAATTAAATTCATTTGTGGAGCTCATGGTGCTGAAAAAAATACATTTTTCACACTAATCTTTTACAATTATGTTCATTTTAATACAGTAAAAAAAAAAAATCAAATTAAAATTCTGCTGCAAAATGTATTGCAGCATTTCTCAGTCAGTATTGGATCTCTCTCTCACACACACACACACACATACACTCAGTTCTTTCTATGTGAGGATGGTTATAGGAAGGTCTTTTAAGGTGTACCTAGAAATGCAGAATAAAATGTTATCATTGATTAAAGCTTGAGAAGTCAGGTTCTACTAATATCCACTCAGTTGGGATGGGAAGTCAAACAATATTTCAAACCTCAGCAGATAAGAAGTGGGTGAAATAAGACTTTACATATCAATGTCATTACAAAACATTGTGTTTGTAATGACATCCTATCAGCCTCCTATCAGTCCCATTTGTTCCAAAACACACATGCACCTGAGAGAAGCCTTTAAAGAAATCCCACGTCAAGCTGAGATGCCTACCTGCGAAGGCACAGAGTGATGGGTGTAGGTCATAGTGGGAGATTTGGCTCATTTGAGCGCATGTACATGCTCTGTGTTTTGTCACTTTGAAAATCTACTTTGACAACTACACCGGATGTGTCATGAATAATCCAGCGTATCCATAGGGATGAATGTGGATAAGTATTGCCTTGTTTGAACCCAAACAATCTCCTCCTTGAGCTATATCTCTCCCTCTCTTGCTCTCCCTCTCTCTCTATTTCTGTCTCTCTTTCCCTCCCAATCCATGCCCTTTATTGCAGTAAATCCAGCAATGAACATAATAGGCCTACTAAAGCTAAAGACATGGCTTGTGTTTTCTCTCTTGTGGCTCTGCTTAGATATTAGGCATTGTTTCAGAAGGAAAAGCGAGAGCCTTTTAGGGATTAAGAGTAAATTATGGCAGTGGGAACTGAACTACTGGGAATGACCCTGTCGACGGGGATGTTTGCAAGGCGAGCAGTTTCCTCGGATTTCCCACTGTCGGCCAAGTGGTGTTGCCGTGTTGCCAGAACCTGCAGTGTGCCTGGTGTCAAAGGAAAGTGAATTCCCACATACCCCGCCTGTGCCTTCGAACCAGTGCGGGGAGCTACACTCTGCGGGTCTGCTGGCTCATTTCCAGCAGACACGGCGTCTCAACCACAGCAGAGCAGGGCATATCTCTGGTCGCGGTGATTGTTTCCTCCACCGCTCCCCTCTTCTCTCCTCCTCCAGCTGACTTCACCAGGTCTAGACTCTAGATTCAACTGTATCAGTGTGGATGCAACTGATCATTTAGAAAATGGGGGATGGGTGGGGGTTGCTCAGTATGTAACAAAAACAGTGTCATTATGCCATCAACTCACTCAAGTGTTGATCATATACTGCTAGATAATGTGCCAGTTACTAAACTAAGTAGAGTCACAGTCACAGACTCTGAGGTGAAAAATAAATAAAGTAAAAGGCTTTTATTTCTATAGATAGTTTTGCCCAACTCTACACCTGCTTCAAAGTTTGTAAATTGTATCCCCTCGTATCCTATAATCCCTGTGTTGGGTAAACACTGGATATTATTTTGTATTTCACAATTGCTTTTTCACATTTCCAAATAGTAGTTGACCTTTCACAAACGGTTTATTTGCAGTCATACAAAGGGGAAATGGCAAGAATGGTGATAATAATCAAAGGAAACAACAACAACATTATAGTGTTCAGTTTTGGTCATTTTCTGGATGAAAACATGCGCAAAAACAATTTCAAAACTACGTGCAGCCTATTCATTTTATTTTCGGCGGCGTTCCTTTGACGTGCACTGCAGCAGCAGCCTGCACGTCGCCGTGCTGTGGGTTATTGTGCTGTGTGCGTCACCTGGCTGGCTGAGCCACATGACTGTGGGTGCGGCGCAACTCATTATCACTTGCTGTTGGTGTTGTCTGTCAAAACATGGATGAATGAAACGTATCGACTTTATATCGACCACGGACGTTTCGGCTTTTGGCTCATTCCGTTCATCTCCGCATAGCGCTCTTTTCCCGTTATTGGTGGTGGAAGTGAAACTCATACAGCTCGACCCACCTCATCCATAGATATTGGCCTACAACAACGGGCGGGTGTGGTATTGAAAAAATGTTGGTTCGGGTGGATGACGACTTTTGTGATGCGGTTGCGGATGAAATAATTGCCTATCCGCGCATCTCTAGTCTGTACACTAACTAAAATTGATTTTACACTCCCATTAAATGCTGTTGAATGCCTAGATCACGGTAATGATTTTACAGTGCACAGAGAGAATCTGACCAGCTGGCAATGAGCAGTAACTGAGGCGTGCCAAGAGCCAAGGAAAATAAAAGCTCTCTATGGTCATGCTGATTCACTTTTATCGGTTACTGATTATGTATCCCTCACAGCACTCAGCAGGAAGAATTCACACTCATTATAATGTTTAAGGATGTCAGTATAGCATCATAGAGGAAGCCACAAAATCTGGGGAACAGAAAAGACCTAAACTACTGCCTTGTTGTAACCTTATGGAACCATGTTACCACATTTGTGTAGTACAGAAACACTGAGTAGTTTTATTCTCTTTAACAAATGGGTATTTTTTCTCCAACTTTCTATGCAATACTTTGACTAGACCAGAGCAGCACTTGTTACTCACCAAGTGCTTAAATATTGTGCAGTAATATTTAATTATAATATCAAAATAAATAGTTGCAACATAACCATGACTAATGGATTTTAGACTTGGGCCACAGTAGCTGTTAATTGCATTACTTAGCCTAATGCTGTAAAGCACTGACATGAATGAAGTTATTAGTTTCATTAGGTTAATTTGTTGTGATGGCATTGAGCAGCACCATCTTCCCAACAAGAAGAAACACTGTCTATTTAAAAATCGTCTGAATTTAGAGACACACCACTACATGCATGAGATAAAGGCTACTGATCATCCGAACCAATTCAGTTCAATATATTATATTTGTATAGCCTCAAATCATATGTCATCAACTCAAAACACTTTACTAAGTGAGGTCAAGACCTAGCACTAATACAAATAGAAACAGTACAGTTTCCACCATGAAAAAGTGATATATAGACGCAAAACTCCCTTTAATAGGAAGAAACCTTCAACAGAAGAAGACTCAGGGTGGGTGGCTGTCTGCCTCGAGGTAGGTTGCGAGGAGAGAAATGGGGAAGAGGTGAAAGAGGGGCAGAAAGGTGAGAAAGAGAGAGCGAGAGAGGCCAGTAACAGCTGTTATATATTGTTGTTTTCAAGAACTGTTAGTCTTTAGATTTAGCAGAAACATCCACTTGGACTCAGGGATGAACTAATTAGACATTGGTGGTCAATAGTCGAGGTCACAGTGACTTCTGAAAACACACTTTTGGCCTTGTAAACGCAATATCTTGGGAACTCCTCAAGGGAATCTATTCAATTTAATATAAATGTTCACTTGGTCTCAAGTAAGAACTGATGAGAGTTTAGTGGGTAAAGGCCGAAGTTCAAAGTCACTGTGACCACAGAAAACATGTTTTTAGTCTCTTAAACGTGATATTGAAGGAATTTCATTACATCTGACACAAACATTGATTAAAGCTTATATTCAAAGGTCAAGTTCATTGTGACCTCACATGACCATGCCTTTTAAAGGTATAGTTCAACATTTTGGCAAATTGGCCCATAATTGCTATAGTCATAGCAGTAGGTTTGTTGCCTTTAATTGTCGGTGTAAGCTATTTTTAGTACAGCGGAGCAGAGCAGCAGCCTGCTCAGGGCTATGCTATGGAGGCTAAGGGAATTTCTTGGTTTCCCTCATCAAACTCATCAAATACACAACCCAAAAACTAAAAAACGTTGTCATGGACACGTTGTGAGCTGCACAACCACCATGCTATGAGATAATAATGGAACGTTATGAGACAAAGCTGTTTTGGAGGTACTACTCATTACTACTACTCAGTCATCCGTCCCTTCTCTGAGTTACGGGGGGGTCCACGCAGCAGTATTTGTCTATATAATGGTTGTCAATGGACACCAACTTTCTTCATCCAAAAATACACACCAAAAAACATCCAAATACCTCCATACTGCTCGTCTGTAATGTCCCTCTTGTATTGAAGCCCCGACACCTGTGTCAGTGCAAATCTCTCGTGATTTGCACTGACGGCGGAACAATTTCTCATGTCGGGGCTTCAATACAAGAGGGACATCACAGACGAGCAGGAGGAGGTATTTGGATGTTTTTTGGAGTGTCTTTTTGGACAAAGAAAGTTGGTGTCCATTGACAACCATTGGACAAATACTGCTGCGCGAACCCCCCCGTAACTCAGATAAGGGATGGAGGACTCTGAAAATTCTCACAGCTCTTAGTCGACATGAGGGTGAGTATGAGTGAAATTTGAATTTTGGGTGAACTATCTCTTTAAATTTTCTTTTACATAATTGTGTATTTGCAAGCTGACTTGTACAGTAAGAGGCGTCCACACAGAAGTGCTGAGGACTCCCCTGTGGAAAATATGTCACGGAAAACAGTGAACACATCATACTTACACCATCAGCAATATGAAGTTTACAGTGCTGTACAGTGACAAGTATTTGGCAAAACAACAGGCCACTGGCACTGAGACAGAAACATTAACTGATAAAACACTGAAACACTCAACACTGAAAGAAAAAAGCTAAAAATAAGAAATTTGTATATTTTCTCATTCTGTGTTTTATTCATTAATCTTTTGCATTGTTAGTGTCTTTTTTTATGACAGGCCATTCATTCCTTTTTATCCAGTGACTGGCCTTTTTTTTCTCAACATTGGTAGTCTTTCTTTCAGTGACTCCTCTGACACTGATAGGAGGAGGGCTCAGATTTTGGTATAATCTCCACAATGAGGACTGGGCATCAATATGCTAGACCTGCTGTCTAGTCCAGCCATTTTCACACAATATAACGTATTCACTTTTAATTCTATGTGGTTTTATGAAAAAAAAGAAAAAAGTATGACATAATTTATCCATGGGCACATGTACAATTCTTAACCTTTTATTCAGAGTAGTTTTGCCTTCACAGAATAACGATTGATGTGCTAAATAAAATCTGCACTCGGGAGCAACAGTGTGCGGTCTCCTCTCCTCTTTTTTCTGCCTTCACAGAATAACCCTAACCACATTAATTCTGTAACATACACTGTACATGCACATCTGGAAGCTGGCCTATACAACCACAGTATGACCTGCTCTGAGCAGTTGGAATCAAGGGCCTTGCTCAAGGGCATTGCAGCAGTGCTGATGAGGGTTGAACAAATGTTGAACTTTCACTTTTCTCACCCAGATTTAAAGGAAGGAAGGAAGGAAGGAAGGAAAAAGCTGTTTGACAAAATAAACTTCCTGTAAACTTCACTTCAGAAAATGCAATTGAGATGAAAGAGACGAAAGGTTAAATGTAGTCCTGGAGTTAAGGTTATTACTCGAACCAATCTGCGCAGCAAAGACATGTCAGTTATGTGATTGCTTGATCTAAATCTTCATCAGACTTTGCTATTTTTAGTGTGTAGGATGCTAGCGCAAAGGTTGTTGCTTCCCAGTGAAGGGGAATTTGAAAAACAGTAATGGGCAGGGAAGGCAGAAATAAGGAGAATGCGTCCTGGAGTTAGTGTCCAATAGCAGGTCTTATACCCACATCCTTCATCCAGTCAGGCTACCTTTGACGTATGTGGATTAGACACTGCTGTGATCTGTTATCTCACAACAAGTTTTTGGTTTTTAGTTTTGCACACACTGGAGAGCAGAGAGCTCACAGAAGAGATTAGGGAAAAGGAATTAATGAGGCCTGATAGATATTTTTCCTCTGCTTGATTTTTATATCAACTCCTATAAAATAAAACAAATAGAAAATATGTGATAACAATACAAATTTGGAATTGCACTGATATGATGGAGCCTGGTCCAGAAAAACACCACCAGGCTTTGACCGACTGGAGCAACTGTGGGCTTAACTGTGGGGGATTTCATTCCACTTTGCCAAGACACTGCTCCTGGTCAGCTGGTCAACTAGCCTCGAGCACCTGCCGAGTGGTACTGCTGGCCCGTGTTCCGGATAGGTTACCACCTGCCTTACTTAACTCCTTTCCAAGAGAAATGCATCTTTGAAGGGTGGTGACTAAGCGCTCTTTGTGAAACACTCCATAAAGTCCCAAAAGAGTGAGTCACTTGTGCCCTGGACAGCCGGTGACTTAAAAAGGAGTGGGGTCTTGGAATCTGGTGTTTAGACTACAAGCTCAGTAGGTTAACTCTCAAGAGAAAGGCCTCATTACTGATGAGTGAAATTAGCTCTTTAGCTCTGAGAGCGAGTGGTGAACTTCCCAGGTATTCCTGTCAGAGTTTCTGTCCAAAGGCAGACTCAGAGAGAGAGCCAGAATCACTCCCCTTGCCACAGGCACCCCAATATCAATGACTTGGAAGCAGTAGTTTGAATCTGCATTAGCCAGGAGCACAATGGATATATATACAGTACTAGCTTTGTATTTTAGCGTGGTGGGGCCTGGGTGACATTGTGCCTCACGGTCAGCTGAGCCAACACAGCTGGGAGTCTCTGATTTCCACAAGATATCAGCAATAATAGCTCTCAAAGGTTTTCTCCTTGAGAAGAGAAAACTACTTCTCTGCTAACAAAACTAGCTTTAGGTGCTAGTTAGCTGTGGTATTTGGGGGCATCATGTAATTTTCTAACCAGGGAAGTGGGAACCATGAACAACATGGTGAATAAGGTGTATTTAAGTTCACTTGTGCCGTAGAAGGCAGAACAAAGAGGTGGCGGTTATGAGCTTTTTCTCCATGAAAATCAACATGTTCAAAGGCATCAGGTGAGGTCATGTGCACTGATGTTCCCGCCTCCTGAGTGTATGGAAATCACTCTTTGTATTAGGAAAAATACACTTTCCTTATGTCATCTGCTCAAGGTCGTAATGACTCGTAAGGGCTGAGACTTTACAGTCTGTGTTGAGCATTCTCTAACCCCCCCTTGGCTGTTTTTGTTACACTTGATGGGGAATTTCCGTTTTTTACAATCTGGACCTTATTTCTAGCATAAAATACGATCATTTACTCACCCAGATAACTTTGTTGTCATTATGAGTTCTTCTGACAAAATTAGATCCAGCCGGGAGCCATATACTGTATAATGCAAGTATATGGGGCAGCGGAATGCAGCCTCTAAATAACACATTATCCAATATTTCGTTATGATACGCTAGTGCTATTCCCCTTTGAGTCTGGGGTTACCTGTTACTGTATCAACATCCGAGGTCTGTAGGTTGACCTACTAACCTCTGACCTGGATGATATCATCTCTGAGCACAGCTCAGCTGAGATGTCTCCTTCCTTTACAGCCAATCACGTGAGTGCTAGAACGGAGTTAGAACGGAGGCTCCCTGTCTTTCACCTAGCGTCTCATGGCTGAAAACTAACCTTGCAACATCAGTGTAGTACCTGGCCGCCGCCCCGGTGTCCCAGCTCTCGTCTCTGTACACCACGACACAAGTGCGCTGCGTAACCGGCCTTGTTGTAAACAAAATAATGCATGTGGCCAGGCGGAGGGTGAGAGGCACAGAGGAAAAAGCAACCAGACTGGCATAGTTACTTGAGTCAAGTAACGCTGAGTAAAGGCATATTTTATTGTTTGTAACAGTAACAGCATTGTAACGGGGGAAACAGTAATGTTTTGAATTACTCGTTACTGAAAAAAGTAGCGCCGTTAGTAACGCTGTTTATTTGAACACCGTCATTCCCATCACTGCAAATAACACCGTTAGGCTGTAGTGTTCGAATGCTGTTCTTGAACTACTCAAGGCTGTTAAGTGGCCTTCACTGTAACATCTCCATCACTTCACATTGTCATCTTCAACAAGTTTTCCCTTCAGGTTGATGTGTCATAGTACACAGCACTGTTTGCAAGCTGAGGTGATTTATGAAGCATCTATTTCATATCAAGCTGGAAGTCGACACTTTGAGAATGTGAACAGATTCATCACAGTGGATTATCTTTGCTGCTGAAAGTACTCTCCAGAGGCTGACCTTCTTTACAATTCCATCACTGGGACATGGAACACAACTGGGAGTGTGTTCGGAAAGATAAGGCTCTGATATGCCAGGAGGGTGATGAAGCGAATGTGTGTGCAGGTGCTTCTCACTTGTATGACATAGAAGTATCCAGTTTCACTACAGGACATTCGTATGAGTTACATTTGGTTGACGGGCGTGTCACCAACGACAACCTGCTCTCGTGTGATGACGTTGAGAGCGTCACTTCCTCTTCATCCTCCCTCTCTATCTGTATTTCAACTGTACCTCCGAGGCAGGATACTGTAGGTGAAAACAGGCCTGACATGATAGACCACTGACAAATCAGAGTGAAGAAGCTTGACCCAATGGTTCATTCAATTATGCTTTTAACCTTAGCCAATATGATTTCCATAAATAGCGTCAAAACTCATTTTACTTGGCGAGAAACACTTCATTCAATAGGTGTGACATATATTTGCTCCAAGTGAACAGTCTTATCTGCGTTTCACAGCTTGAAATCCTCTTTGCAGGAAACAAGGGCAAAGGCTGTGTTTTACCTTTTAAACATTTACCATGACAACACATTACAGGGCAAAATATTTCAAAAACTTGGAAGTGGACCCTAGAAAACTACAGGCATCACGCAGGGTTTTAACTTGATGTAAATACCTGCAAATACATCCAAAGCTGACATCCAAGAGAAGTGTAAACAAGTTTTGTGTTATTCTTGCATCCCTGTGAACAAAATGAGAAGATATACAGTATTTCTTGTGTGTGTGTGTGTGTGTGTGTGTGTGTGTGTGTGTGTGTGTGTGTGTGTGTGTGTGTGTGTGTGTGTGTGTGTGTGTGTGTGTGTGTGTGTGTGTGTGTGTGTGTGTGTGTGTGTGTGTGTGTGTGTGTGTGTGTGTGAGAGAGAGAATGTGTCACACCCTCCTGCTGTTCATTTCACTTAAGATTTCTTTCCTACATATTAGGGTTACATTCTGAATATAAATGGGCTCTTGTGGAACAAATTCATACATCTTTTGCCCAAATATGCTCATGCAATCTCTCCAACATTAAAGCCATGTACTAGTCATCCAGCAAATGTGGTCCAATTCGTGCTAAATTAACTCACAAGATCCTGTGGATCCCAACTTTTCAGTGCTTTAGTCAAGCTATAAATCAGCAGCTTTATGTGGAGGGGGGGAAATGTAAATTCTCATCTCTGAAATGATTGGAATATTATCATTTTATCGAATCAAATGGAGAAAATGTCAGCATAATGTGTAGGTATTTCTCATTTAAACTTGTGATAAACCTTGTTCACAACATTATTGTTCCACATTGATTGTAAATGGGAGTTTGAAATTGCGCATTTCCCTTGTGTGCTATATAAAGATATGAGGTCTGACAGTGTCACCATCATGCTAGACTGAAGCCAGAATGGTGTGTGTGCAGGCCTGCCATTACCCTGGGGGTTGGCAGATAAAGACTTGAGTCCTGGATTGCCTTAAGCAGGGATCCTCATCTGCATGCACAGGACTTCTGCAAGGCATTGGTGCTGCCACATAATGTAAAGCAATTTTCTGTAACATAAGGAAATTTGATTTCTAGACGAGTAGGAACTAGAGATGGACACTCCAAAATCACTTTGAAACATCTCAGTTTATATCAAATACAGCTCAGCTGGACTGAAGCGTATCCTCATGGCATGGTGTCATTCACCCCATGGTGTGCACACCATGAACCATGTAACAGGTAATGCTGAGTGATAGAGGGACTGCAGGCACTGCGCTTGTCTTTGCTGTGGTGGTTCCCCCTTATCATGACTGCCAGAGAAACATTAGTTTCATTGCATAGCGAACCGGGACAATTAAACTATAAGATCTTTGCTACACATGATGATTTGTTTTGGAGAGTGGAAGCAGCACAACCACCGGGCAGAAGTAAGCTAGTGTCTTTTTATATTAAATTGCAGGTCTGAATCTTTCATGTCGCTGTATTGAAAACATCTTATTACAACCTCAGTTGAAAAGGCAATTTTGTGTCGAATGGGCCATTGAAATGGTAAATCTTAAAAGGTTGTGCCTGAAGCAAAAACAAAGATTTGATTTAAGTGGTATGGTAAAGTTCACGGCTGCTATGGGCAGAATGGTGTGGAAGAAAAACAAAAAGAATAGCAAGCTAATAGCCGTTGCAGTCCACCTCGTCATTGCAAAGGCTTCAGCTTTGTCTTGGCATCAATCTGTCTCCAGTCTGAAAACCTTGCAAGCATGATTAATGGCTGCGTACAAGCTACTACCTCAAAACTATGCTTATGAATTAAACAAAGGGCAGGATTTATAGCACAGCTGTGAGTTGGACAACATATTTAAGAATGATCTGCTCAGTAGTCATCATATTTAAGGTGACATTTTGAGGTAGAGTCATTACATATCAATCAAATCACATCAAATTTATTTCTAAAGTGCATTTAAGAACAACCAAAGCGCTGTACAATTCAATTATCACAATTACAGACAAAGAATATATCATCACCCTAACATGGACCAACTGTGACACCACTGTGGGACAAAACCAAAATGTGAGTGCATTCCTCAATTTTTTAGAAATAATAAAATGTTGCATAACTAGTTTTTCACACAACATTTTCATTGTTTTTCTGTACACCGCAGTAACGATTGAACGATTTTTTTTTTAAAGATGGGAAGTGCCTCTTTTGTGTTGCTGTTTTTAAAATTGTGCTGATGCCAGGAAACAGAAGAAGAAGAAAATAGGGAAAATAAATCTCTGTTACTGTATGGATTTCTGTGCAGTTTAGATCTTACTGACATTCTCCATTACCGTGTACAAGGACTGTATGTTGTGGATTGTATTTTTACAATTCCACTGAGACATGAAAAGATGAGCAGGTCTTATTCATCACACAGTAGCTGCACCATGACACAGCTGTGTGAAAAAAAGTTTTCTCAATTACTCTGGTTCGCCTTCTCCATGCTTGTCTTGCTCGAACTGGAGGGTCATTTGCAGACGTTCGTTACATGAAGTGCTCCGATTGAAATACACTAGAGACAAGATGAGAAAATTGAAGAAGGGATTTGTCTGCATGGGGCATCATCAGGAGGTACAATGTGTGCGCCTGTAATGCTACCCTACACGGCGTGTTTAAATTGTTGAGTTTTTATTAGACCAGCAGCAGAGGTGCAAACCATGCGCTACCAAGAGAAAGGAAAACATCCTTGTGTTGATCTAAAACGAGTCACTGCTGTTCCCCGAGGAGTTAGCTCTTTTAATCGGGTAATTTATTTGGTGTTATCACTGTTAAAAAGCTGGAGGCACTGACTATTTCTCATAGCTCCACCTCATCAATAATCCACTTGTAACACAGGTGAGAGGATATTACACTTGTTATGACCGGTGTCACCTCATGTTCAATAGATTGCCATTTATGCCTTTTATTTGCACGCTACCCCTTGTCTGCGCATTTATTACACAGAAAAGACTGCGAGCTCTCAAGCTTCTGTCATAACATTATGAACTGAATTCTGCTGGATTTTGAAATTATGGATGTGTTGGAAAATTGTTTCTCATCTTTTTGATGAGATTTTATTTACTAAAAATTTATAAAACATAGACTCCAGGAGCCAAATGTATAAAACTCAGTGTGTGCACAAAACAATAAACATGCATACGCAATCTTTCCATCAGATGTATAAAACCCCACATACGTATATTTCTACATCATTTGTCAGATTTCTGCATACATTTCAATCATCCTGAAATTGTGTGCACCGCTCTTTGTGATTCACCATAGATGGCTTCCGACACACCCCCAGTTGCCTGTTTTGAAGAAGAAACAGTTCTTAGTGGTAGCAAATTCAGGAAAGACCACACAATAACAATACACTGCTGTCGATTCTTCCACCAATCAACCGCCATCAAAATGCCACTCATAGCCACAAATAATACTCAGAACAGTACCAAACTTCAGCAACAGTACAAATAGGGTCCCACCACATAAGACAAGGCATCAAATACCTTTTCCTGAAAAGAGACAAAAACAATATGCGCCCACTCTCCTCCAGCTGCTTGCTCATTGTGGGGAAGCCCTGATGAGTCGATTACCGAGTGCAGTAGGAAAATAATGAGTCCAGTAATGCTTAGTTCCAAAAATGCAGCACGCTTTTCTGACTGTGATAATTTCAGCAACTCAACTCTGTTCATTTCCCTGTCAACACTTGCTAATTAATTGTTTGAAACAGAGAGGGGGGATGACGGGGAATAGACTCGTCTTTTTGGGCAATGAACCTATTCAGCATCGCTGCAGTATACAGTAATAACTTTAAAGACGCCAATAAAACGCTGGAAAAGGATGGATCAGACGTAGAGTTGTCCTTTATTCACTCTTAGACAAAAGTAAAATAAAAGCAAACACCCCGAGTCACTTACAAGATACAAAGTATATGAAAAAGAAAAAAAGTGTCGACAGGAGAAGCAAAGTGACATGAATTAGGCAAAGTGACTGATTTTCATATCGTCCGTGTGTGGCTTATATACTGCTGAGTGTGTACTTTCCTACCCCGTGCCCTTATCTCCACTGACTGCCCTGCAGCCTTGGTTTCAGCCCTGTATTCGTCCTTTTCAAGCCCTTCTGCCTATTGCTTTCCAAGAGGCTGCCATAGACTTTCATACGATTCGTGAGGCCTTCTTCCATCCCTGCCTGGTGACTATCCAATGCCTCTGCAAGTGCATAACAACTTTCAGCAAAACAACAGGTGTTACAAGGGGTCATACATAGTTCACTCTTGTCTCATGATTCTCTACTTTGCCTTGTACACTCTCATCCATTAAGTGGTACTAAAGAGCATGTTGTGATGTTTGTAGGTCGATAATGACAGTCAGCAATGATAATGCCACGTTGGGATGAAACAACATAAGAACACAAGAAATAATTATATTCTAACTATTCAAAGCAACACAAAATAACATGAAATGTAATGTGATCGTTAATGACATAATAACACAGCCCATACTTAATCTTTAAAGGTGGTATAACATTATTTTCATTGGTCTTGTTGTTTTCAACCTTTTATGTCATTTTCTTAAAAAATACTACAACAGAGACAGATAGGAACACTGATGCATTCAGTAATCAACTTGTCAGGGCTTCCCCACAACAAGCAAGCGGTTTGAGGAGAGTGGGTGAGTTTTGTTTTTGTCTCTTTTCAGTCAAAGCTACATGTAGCGCTTGTTTGATGTCTCATATTTGTACTGTTGCTGAAATTTGGTGCTGTTCTGAGCATTATTTGTGGCTATGAGTGGCTTTTTTGATGGTGGTTGGTTGTTGGAGGAATCAACAGCAGTGTTATCGTGTGGTCTTTGCTAAAGTTGCTACAACTAGAGAAGTTTGCGGTTGACAAACACACACAAAATGAGATTATTATAAATTGTATTGATAGAAGTCAGGGAATTTAAAGTGATACTGCAGGAATCATCAAAAGAAATAAACACGTTTTGTCATTTCCTCTTGTTTCAATTCTGAAATTGGTGAGGTCCGGAGGGGTCCGGAATTAATTAAAGGGTAATTTTACATATTTTTTTTTATTGTATGGCAGCCATCTAGGGAAGGTTTTCACCACTGTTCAAAGCTTAGCGTTCTCCTTTAGTGGATAAAGGCGCCTCTCAACGTGGTTCACTGGTGTCCCAAAGCTTTAGAAACGTCTTTGTAACACTTTTCAGACCAGTGTCAATTAGTTTTTTCATCTTTTCTTGAATTTCTTTCACCCCATGCAGTTAGTTCATGATTTAACGATGCTGCATTACTTTGGACCCCTCGAGCTACAGTAATACATAATTAGGCCTACATCAAAATGACCCACAATTATATAAAGTAGACTTAGACTTTTTATTATTATTATTAGACCCATTATGAAAGGAGCCTGGTTGAGCCTTACACCGCTGACCAGCAGGACAGACTTGTCCTGTGGTTTTCAGCCTTTAACATCAGGTATTGTTCCCTCTTAATTAAATACAGTGCAGTGAAAAAGTATTTGCTGGCTTCCGGATATCTTACTTTCTTCCCGATTTGTCACACTTTATTTTATTTTTTTCAATTCCCATACTTGGTTTTCAAATGAGTTGTCCAGCAATGTTGAGATAACTGTGACAAGGTTATGGAGAATGTGTTCTGTGCATTTGGGCCCAGGACTTCAGTTTCGGTTTCTGCATTTTTCATAATTCTTTTGGCACCATTTGTATGTTTACCTCTTCTCACTGCATAACTTAGACAATTCCCATACTTGGTTTTCAAATGAGTTGTCCAGCAATGGTGAGATAACTGTGACAAGGTTATGGAGACTGTGCTGCAACTCAAGCAGCTTCTGTGGCTAAGATGGCAGGCGCTTACTGTACCATTGCTAGCCTTGTGGCAAAGCATGAGAAAAACCATGACAACCTGACTAAAAAAACTAAACAAACAACAACAAAAAAACTCTCTACCATCAGCTCTGCATCAGATTCACACAACGAAAAGACAACAACCTTGGAAAGCACACTTACCGTCCACAAGGATGGAGTCAGCTTGACAAAGTCAAGATCTAGCAAACTGATCCAGATAAGAAAGTCTGAGTCTGTATTTTCCACAAAGGTATTGGAAAAAGAAGTTTCCTGAAATAAGTGGAATTAGGAACAGACCATAGAAAACCGGCTCCAAAGCAAATCTCTATGTGCCATTGTCGATTGTCGTCCGATTCAGTTGGCTCTTTTAATCAGGTAAAAGAGCCAACTGTATGCAGAAGGACGACATACAGTTCAGCAGTAACAGGATCCTGTTCTTCATTGGGGGGAGCACTAACTAGACCACGAAACAGTCAACACAAGAAGTACAGTATTTGGAAGTTTTATCAGACTCTTCTTTTTTAGCTAAACTTGCTCTAAAATTTTGAGATGGGGTGTTGGAGTCAGACATAGAAAAGATGACTCTCTCCAATGCCAGTTATGTTTATGGTTCTATGCCCCTAATTTTGATGATATTACATTTATGAAAGAGATTATTAAATTGTGTTTTGATTCTTGGAGACTTAAATTGTGTTATGAACACCCAGCTGGCTCGCTCGAACTCCAAGGTTACTACACTCAAAGATAGCCAAAGCACTGACATAATTTATGGCGGTTGTGATCTCTGCAGATTTTTATACCCAGGCACCTGAACACGCCTATTCTTCTCCCACATACATCAATCCTACCCAAGGATAGATTATTTTTGCAATATAAACCCTTACTAACATTCATTCTTTACTAGCTGCAAATACACACTGGAGATTCAAGACAGCATTATAACGCTGCACTTCAATATAATATTAGGAATTTATGCTTCAACAAATCAAACAAGACTTGTTGATCATGAAGGCCTAGAAGATTTTCTCAGAGGTGAAATTATCTCCAACTCATACAATACCAATGTCAAAAGGAACACTACAAATATAGCCTACTGTATAATGATGAAGCCAGTCACCATACTGGTCTTTCAACTCCTTACATTCTTTAGTAATGTTCAAATTGGTGACAAATGTAAGAACGGCCAGTAACCCTTTGGGAAATGTATCACATCATCAGGGAGACATTTCTCAATTTCTTAGAGCTATTGACTTTATGTTTTCATTTCTTCTTCACTGTAACTCTTCAAAATATTTCACTGAATCCAATTTCAGTCTTAAAAAGTATACAAATCCTGCATCCTGTTTATTTATACAATAGACAAATTCAGCAACGGATTTGTGTATGCCATCATCTTGTGGCGATGCCATTGCTGCAGTGTCATTTCAGTCATCAATTCATTGAGTTGTCATTGTAAACAGACTCTCTACAATGACAGCATCCTGAATACCTGGATTGATGATGTTAGACAGTGGCCTGCAGTAACTGATGAAGGTATTTTAAATGAATATCGGTATTAATTTAGAAATTAATCATTTGTTTAAGCAATAAGCAGGAAAGTAATAGGGAGATAAGAGACTGTATCATTAATCATTTTGGATAAGCATGTGACTAAAAAAAAAAGCACATGTTTGTGTTTTGATTTAGGTATTACAAATATTTTATTGATCACCTAGCCTCCGATGACCAGAAAAACAGCAATACAGGTCTCTGATTGTGGGTCAAAATTACCTTAGCTCCGGATGGGTCAGGCAAATTTGAGACAACCTTTTAGACAACCATCACATCATATTGAAGGGATCAGTGAGACATTTGCAGACTATGTGTATTTTTCATATAGTTTTAGAGTTTTTCTGCTGATATTAGAACAGCTGAGGACGGGGCATGTCCTCCCAGCCTTCCTAGACATATTCACAGAAGAGAAAAGGTCCACTTCTTGGCACTTGCATTCAAATGTCCACTTCGCGCACAGAGCCCATGGATGCCTGACAAGGAGCTGTCATCACAGTAATGGCGGCTGCTCGACTTCTGGTTATTTCGCCTAATCCGTCTATAGAGGCAAAATTCTTGGCAAGTTGATTAAACTGTCAGTCTTTTCTGAAGACCAAACATGTTTCAGCAGAGGAGTCAATTCTCAAATACGTAGCATCTGCTTAATATCATTTCCATTCCAACTACAGTAGGAGCCATGAAAAATTTCCCGTTTCCATGCACGGTCTAGGGCAGGACCATGACTGATCCGTGATCGATCCGTGACGGCCTGCCGCTCGGTCCGCGGATTACCCCCGCGGTGACGTAGTGGATGCAGCCACGACTGTTAACGCCCATGAGTAGCTGGTGTGAAAATCAGCTACAGTACAATGCTTCATTTGTCTACAGGAAGGAGCAGTGATTGTAGGGGCCATAGGTAGCCTACATAATACATCCATGGTAGCCTACTGTAGGGGCTGACATTTTTTCAGGGATCCCGTGGATCACTAGATGGGAATCACAGCCACTGGATCCATCCATAAGGCTGCCTTTACACTTGATGGTTCAAGTGGCCTAATTCCGATTGTGAACAGGAAAAAGATGTATGGAATCAGACATTGTCAGATCAGATTCAGGCCCCCGTTACATGTGGAAATAAATCAGATATATGCCAATATGTCTAATCTTTCCTGACAATGCGTGCCGTACGTCATCAATAATAATATTAATTCACGTGTCCACACGTTTTGCTGAACCTCTGTATAGCCCGTGGTTGACATGTGCGGGTCTGACCTGGACTACCATGGCCAGATGCGGTAACTGTAGCAGGAATTATTACAGTTTTCATTTTTGTGGTGTCT
The DNA here is from genome assembly GCA_030347415.2 of Decapterus maruadsi. Classification (NCBI taxonomy): domain Eukaryota; kingdom Metazoa; phylum Chordata; class Actinopteri; order Carangiformes; family Carangidae; genus Decapterus; species Decapterus maruadsi. The sequence continues at coordinate 19,747,279 of CM064885.1, read as the reverse complement.
GCATGTCTGTTTGTTTTATGTAATCCTTTTTTTCTTGGATCACAAAGGCCAAAGTAATTCTTTCACAGGACATTGAACAAGCCTGAACCATGGGCATAATGGTTATTCGTTTAAATTACTGTGAAAAAATCTTTGGGATAGAATATATTTTCTCGAGTCCATTTTTTTTTACTCTTTTCTCCGGTATTCACCACCACCAGTCAAGCACAGTTATTTTGGCAAGTGTGAAATAGCAGGTTGCTCAGACACTCCAAATTATTCACTTTCAGTCTCTTTTGCCCAACATGCAATAAGCTGGTATTTTTTTGTTACCATCTAACCTCGACTCTGCCTACACACGATAAGGGTATCATATCATTCAGGGACCTGAATTTGATGACACTCTGCCTGTGTCTGACCAGTAAATCTGCCTCAAAATAACTTTTTCCACTGTCTCCAGGTTCACAGTTTTGTTAAGGACCAGTGCACTACAATCTCTCACTTTCCACCCGAAGACTTCTTCAAATATTGAATACCCAAAGGTGAAAAGCTACTGTAGCACACACACAGAGCTTCAGGACAAAGTTGACTAATCTCAATTTCACACGGGTAAAGGTCGCTGATGAAGGCCACCAGGCCGAAACTTTGGCATGTTTGTTGGCATGGCCTGGATAAAGTGGTGAAACTGAGATTGATCAACTTTGTCCTGAAGTTCTGTATTTGTTACCTATAACCTTTCAAAGATCTAACTACTACTGACTCATTGAATGGTTTAGAGAGACTAGAAAACCTTACAGGGCTGACATATGAGCTATACAACTACATTCTGAAATCTGACCACTCTCCACTCGCTAAAATCAAATATGAGAGGGAGGCTGAACTGGGAGTCCAGCTTCAGGACCCCTGGTGGGAGAAAGGCAAAATCCAGGTTAATTATTCTTCCCCTTGTGTCCACCTCAATCTTGCACAATTTAAAGCACACCTAAACTAGCAAAATACTTTCCTGGCACCAGTTACTGTAACAGATTTGCTTTTGCCATGTCTCGTCTAGCCCATACCCTCTGGTCAGGCTCAAAAATAACAAGATATGAGGAAAACCTTTTCAAAATCATGCCCTTGGTACAGAAAGTGCACCCAGTTCATTCCTTGCCATTTTTTGAAGGTACCTTAACTAACCCGAGTTTACTGAAAAGAAATTAAATGTACTGTCCTCTTCCTTGCACATTGCCGTGCATGCATCCGCCCACACTGGAAATCGCCTTACCCTCTGGCAGAATGCTCCTGGCAGACTGATCTAATGTAATTCCTTAAACTGGAGAAAATCTCATTCTCTCTTAGAAGGGTGACTGAGAAATTTTTCTTTCTCATTACAAGCACAAGAAAGCACAAAAAACTTCCTCCATTGGCAGATTTTTCTACTTATTTCAAGTGAAAATGATCTGAAAACAAGTAAATTTTTAGGTGATGAGTCTTATTTTAAGTGGAAAGAGATTAGTTTTGACTAGAAATGAGACATTTTGACAAGAAATAAGACAAATATTCTTGGAAAGATTTTGAGTTTTTGCAGTGTATATTGTTCTTTTTCTGGCTTCCTTTGCTCATTTGTATATATGTATTTGTCTGAAATATAAAACTGGACATTTTACTTTAAGATGCTGTTTTTATATGACGTGAACCAATTCATGAGAATAAAATATTAATTGATAACAAAGATAATAGTTATTTAGCCCCAAAGTCAAAAACAAATCATGCTCCATTTAAAGAGAAAGCAGATTACTGATGGTATCTCACAAGATTTCTGTTTTTTTGAACCTCAACATTTCAGATACCTGCCACTGCTCTTCTAGGGGCACTAACTTTGCACAGCGCAGAGCAACTATTAAGACTGTCTTGTGCTTCCCCTTGTGAATGTGTGTGTGAGCTGAATATGATGAAGTGCTTCCCTGTCAAAGGGTTACTTACAGCCACGCTGTCCCAGGAGAGTTTGTTGTCTGACACTGGCAGAGGGAGAGCAGTGACCCCAGCAATGGCCAGCTGAGAGACAAAGGCCAGCTCTCACTGTGTTAGAGGACAAAAATCTCAGTGGTCGGTTAAACTAATCACCACAGGGACCAGTGGCTATAGCTTCATTACAGGCCTACATCCCCACTTCAGAAATAACTCTGACAGACAAATGAATGGACTTCATTCTGTCACACTTTGAGACTAACACAATGCAAAATCTGCTAACAAGCAGGCTGACTGCTCCAAATTCATGCCTCTGGTGGCCAAACTGGCCCAAGTCCCATCGTTCTGCCTCGTTGTGCTTCTCCTTTTCTTATTGTTTTCTTATCTCATTGTCATTGACATTCTATCATCCATTTTATTGTTTTGTTCTATCACATATTGTACTTATCCGTCTGGTGCAGCAGGATTGCTGTTCATCCTGCATATTGCGGCTTTGGTTCCTCTTTTCTCAAGGTGTTCTCCTTGTGTTCAATGAGGTTGTTAGGTAAAGCTAGGTGAGCCCATTGTTCTCCATGCTTTGTTTGTTTGTACTGGGTTGTACTGTATAATGCTTTTCAGTTTGCAATCCTTTGTCTTCATCAATTCAAAATTATTGGAAACATGGTCTGAGATATTCTGTATGGGCAAATGTAAAAAAAGAAAGAAAAAAAAGTATCTTTAGTACTGAGCTTGAAAGCAAACACGTTTAGATTTTCCAGATCTAACATTATGTTGCCATTTTCTTTAGTGGTTTTAAAACCCAATAATGAGGGATTAAACAGGATTATTATTATTTTTTAAGTAGTATATTATATATTTTTAATGTAAATTCTCAAATAAAACCTGGACTTTTAATTGCTTTAACTTCCGAACTGAAGCCACTAATATTTCAGACAGGCGTCTACACTATGTGAGACAGGCTTTTAAATCATTTGGCACAAATCTTCTGCTCAGAAAATACCATACCATGTTTTCTTTACTAACTGTTAAAAAGAGAGTTCTCAACAGGCCGGGCTGGCCTAACCAACCTGACTTGACACACTGGTCAGGCCCGGTTCAGGTCGAAAATACAGTATATACCAATAACTTACGTTGGGCCATGGGCTTCCTTTTTTTGCCGGATTCAGGCCGAGAATTAATGCTAGTGAATCGGGCCCCTCCTGGTGCAGGCTTCAATAATTTCAGGCCCATTGAGAACTCTAGCACAAAATAAGCAGCTTGCTCAAATGGGCGATCTAGTGGGCTTCGAGAGGTTTTATACATTCACAAGAACTTAAACAGAAAATAAACCCAGCTTCTACAGTAATTGAGACCGCCTTCAATTTGCTCAAACCTGGAGCCGGCCAGTACAGGGAGCTGGCAAGACTCAGCTTTTATTTAACAATTAGCATATACAAATTGAAGTAAGTACACTTTGCATACAGTGGCATATTGTTTCCTCCTTATTATATTTTTCTATGAAGCATCTACTGTATTGAGGAGTTATTTAGCACTTGTTGTGTGGTGTATTACAAAAAACCTGTAGGAGGTTTTCAGCAATGAGTGTTTTGTTAATTAGCAACAGCTCTCATGTTGCCTGTCAAGGCTAAAATAACTGAATGAATGTCATTGACTTTAACCTTGCACCGCCTTGGAGTTACTAATACCGTGCAACATTGTTTATAAAAGTCAGATCAGAAAAATGTTAACCATGTATCACAATGATTCTGCTCCCGAGCAAAGTCATTACAGGTGAACGTAATTGGTTTCTGTGAGTCAGTTGGCCATTACAATAGGAAGATAAATGCATATTGCATTCTGGTTACAGTTAGTGTATGAAAACAATAGATTTTTCTTTTACTGAAATAAAGTCTGTAACTAATGCAGATCATGCAGATCCATGGGCAGGTGTTTGCACTATTTGTACATACTGAAGTGTTGGACTTAATAAATGCACTCATGCATTTAACCATGCGATAAATGTGTTAAACACATTGACATTCTTACAGAGATGTGTGTTGTTACGTGCTCTGCCATTGATTTTCAGTGAAAGTCCTCTAAGGAATGTCAAAGTGTTATACTTTTCAGATAGCATATATTGATATGCTTGCCATGTGCTTGCAAACATTTTCAGTTCACAGCAAGGAGAATCTTATCATGGTGTCTGACTCTGTCAACACTATTAAATTTGGAGGGAGTCAGAGATTAATAACTTCCACATAAGGAGAAAATAGGAAGAGGCACGGGCTTGGGAGCTTACAGAAAGATTAATGAGTGTCAAAAACAATGAATTTTCCATTAGATAGCAGAATGGCACATGTTACTGGTACGCTCCTGACAGTCCCCTCATCAGATAGGAGTTTGCTCAAGAATCACCAAGAAATGACCTATTTTATAGATAAACATTTTGTCCTTTCTGCAGACCTAAGATTAACACTGACCCAGTTTTAAGTCAGAAATGGTTACTTTTGTAAGGACCTTGAAAATATGGAGAAATGGTAATATTTTCTACAATGAATGGGTATATTTTATGAGAATATGTTTGCCATGATTTTTTGTTTTCTTGTCCTCTCTTTTGTTTACTGGGTCAAATACTCTGTGAACATGTAACTATTTGGTTAGTCATTCATTTTGAACAAAGAAAATACTGTAGGTTTATTTGTGTTTACTTTGAAAGAAACTTAACGTGAGAAGATACCAGAAAAGAAATGTATTTTAAGTTAGCCTAATAGAAGTGACAAAGAAAGATTATAAAATAAATTAGTTTTGTTATTCTTTTTTACCGAGCTGCCGTGAACATTTTTTCTATTACCATAGGGTGTTTTCATAAGGTTTCTATATTGATTCTTACCATTCATATTGTGTTTTTCTGTATAATACAGCCTATCTTACAGTCTAGTAGTTACATTTTTGGAGGGACCATGCTGTTATTTAGTATTCTTATTTTCATTCCATTCTTTGGTAAATTGGAGATTTATCCAGCTCACCATCAACAGCTAAGAACACAGGTTTATGATTCAAGTTTTTTAGTGAGCAGGATCCTGTGTACATGGTGGTGAGGGAGGGGGGTTACACTTTTTTATTCCCTGAGGGCTTCATTTCAACCTCAGCTATGGGTGTTGCAATGAGCAAACAGATCACTATTTCTATTGAACACTTGGGATGGCTGTAAAGGAAATGCAAAGAAATGTGTAATGTGGTTATGTGCACAATTGTCCTCGCAGAGGTTGGTTTCAGAGGAGAAAGTGCAGATTGCAGGACAATCTTTAGCCTCAGCGCTCAGGGAGCCAGGCCTCTCAAATAGCCTTCTCTGCAAACATGTCATTATTGATATGATGGATGCCCAGCAGTTTCAAATATCAGCAGTGGGGGAAACATGAATGCAGCATTTAAGTATGTTGAATACAGATGCAACTTTGAGCAGCAGAGGGGTGGTAAGAAGCCAAAAATTATCTTTGACAACAACAGAAATAAATGAGGTGTGCATAGTGTGAACAATGTCACTGGCACCTCCAGCTGGAGAGAAACAGCGGGCCTGTTAGCTGTTAGACATTTCCCATTACGGACAGGATGTGTCAGCACACAATGCATTTGTAGACCAGAGGTGGAAGAGAAGTAAATACTACAAGAGGAGCTTATTTCTCAAGGAGTTAAGAAGTGCTCTTGTCAGTCAGCCTCTCCGTCCCGGAAGAAGCAGCTCATTGTGTGACCCCAAGTCGGTCCGTATATGGTCTGGGCTTTGGAAAACCTCAAGCTGTGCTTCACCTACATCTCATTCAGAGGCATCAAAATAAATGCAGGAAAAAAGGCAAAACATAAAAGCATTTATTAAATTTTTTTGCATTTATTTCACAGGATAGTTCAGAGAGAGACAGGAAATGAGAGGCAGAGAGAGGGGGGGATGACACGCAGGATAGGGCCGCTCGGCGCGGGATTCGAACTGGGGTCACCTGCAGTGAGGACTATAGCCTCTACACATGGGGCGGGTGCTCTACCAACTGAGCTAAACACCGCCCCAATAGTGGTGTGTTTTGTGTGTTTACCATTCAGAAACTATAATGCAGCTCCTGCAGTACCAAATACAATCCCAGAAAAAATCTGTGAGCTGTGTGGGATCAACAGAGAGTTAACTTTAACGGGTGTGTTTTTGTGATACTATTTCCTGTTTTGTTGCTGTGTGCTTTGAGTGTGCGATATCTGGGCCAAATGTCCATGATGAATACGGTAACTTGCAACAGATTCCTCATGACTACTGACATTTATTTATGTATTTTGTGTGTGTGTGTGTGTGTGTGTGTGTGTGTGCGCGCGCTTTGCGTGCGTGCGTGTGTGTACAAAGACACAAACTTGTCACCTTTGAGGTGAGTGGTTGCCTTTTTGATCCTCCTCCTACTTCTGTTTAATGACCTGGGGAAATACACAGTGAATGCTGGATTTTGAGAAATCTTCCTTTTGTTTTTGCTGCGATACCACGCTCTGAATTTGCTATCTACCTCTGTTCGCTTTTGGGTGCATTTCAGGAGTCCTTCAGGTGCGGCAGGAAAATCCAGTTTTGTGACATGATAGCTCATAGCAACTACTTGAATGTGTCCATGAAGGCACACTGGATTTCCTCTCTCCTACGGTCATCCCTTTTTGACCCATTATTTTTACTTTTATTTTTTAACCCACAGAATTATTGCACTGGGATAATAAATCACCAAGCACTCAGACTTTTATCTTACTTCCAGGTAGGAAGGTTACCCATGTCCTCATACAGTATGAACTCTCAGTGAACTCTTTTGCTTCAGCTGTGCTTTCAGCACCTCAGACATGATGAACCATATTAGTTTGGAGGGTGGGGGCGTTTGCGGTATAAGGGCTTTTTCCGTGGTCTTTGCTGCTTTGTCTCATTAGGGCACACACTTAACACTTGTGATTAGCATTCAGTGCTGATGTTGCTGTTCGTGCTGTGAGTCCTTTTTTCAAAATATGAAGCTTACCAGCAAATCTAGCGTTAATATGTTCTAGTCTGAAGCCTTTGTCACAACGCTCTGTCCTCATTACTCCTAACTAAGTGTCGCTACCTGTAGACAGTTAAGCACCCTCCTTTATGTAACCACTGGAGACAAACAAAGCGCTCGTCCCTCGAGTGATGATGAAAGGAAATTGTTTGCCAATCTGCTATATCACTCTGAGAAGCGTGTAATTTTCACAGACGGTGAAAGTTGAACGTTTTTGAGCAGAAAGTCTTCCCAGACACTCACGCACAGATTGGAGTCATTTTGCTGTGATGTGTACAATTTTACAGCTCATAATTGTTTGGATTATTTACTATAACCCATGATCCTTTAGTTATGAAACATTACATTGTAATGTAATGAACTAGATTTAGCATAATTACGCATTGTCACACTAATCCTTCACAATCAAAACACTAGGCAAACAGAGATCCATTGTTGGCCTCATTTTGCTGTATCATTTACCTGATGATAAAACTTCACTGTGCAACATAAATGGAAAGGGAAGCAAATAATACAGTGTCCACTGAACTTAAACCTGTTGAATCCGTGTACCCTTCGTTCTTTCGTTTTTCCGTTTCAAAACTAAATCAGAAAAACAGAAAAATGGGGCTGTTTTCGGATGTGGAAGAATTATTATTGTGACTGACATGCGATATGGGTTAATTTGATGAAGCTTTGTTATTTCCATTACTGTTTTTCCTTTGTCTGTCATGTGTTTTGAGACTACTCACACTGCCACATTAACAACATGTAATCCTGTCAGTGTGGATAGAGAAAAATAATAATTGCCGTATTGGTGTAACTCCTTCATACTACCTATCTAACCTGCTGTTGTCTGGCTTTTACCCTCATGCTTTCAGTGGCTGGGACAAAAAGCAAAGCGAAAGGTGAGTTATTGCCTCCATTTTCTTGCTGCATGATTTATGTTGCACACACAGTTCCCAATAAACAATGTTTGGATCGCCCTTTTATCTCCCCCCAAGAGCCCAGGAAACATTAACATACGCCGCTTGTTGCAAAGCTTTCTGGGCAATTGTGTTTTTTTTTTTTTACCTTTATTTCCCCAGGAAAGGTTTGCTGAACATGCTTGCTCTTTCCCAGCTACAATCTGCTTCACATATGTATAGATTCACATGTTCACACCGGGGATCTGCCCACCTCACCCAGTCAGGCTTTTCCTCTATTTGGCCACTGTGCAGCTCCACTGGAGCAGCTGGGGGATTGTTCCTGGTTCAAGGGCAACTCAGTGGTAGATGAGGGAGGAGACGAGTGTTTCATTTGCTTTCTCTACTCAGATTTTCCCAGACATGCTGTGTACTCAACCTGGAGACCTTCTGCTTTTCACTCTCTTTATTTTCCCGCTGCCTTTCAGTCATTCATTCTTAGTCCTGCTATTTGTTGGTGTACTTATTCACTTCATTGCCACAGATTCTGATCTATAGTGCCTAATAAATTGCCATTTTCAAATATGTTATGCACTGAACTGAGAGTGTGCTTCTTTTCTTGCTGCTCACCTGCAAATGAGTGGTACCTCTGAGGGGACAAATCTAGCTTCAGAGTATTTGATCATTTCCAGACCATTTCTCTTCCTTGTGTATTGGTATACATTTTCTGTTATTGCTCATGTTCTCGCTTGCTGATGCTATTGTAGCATCACAACATCAATACCCAGTGTCTTAGTGGCTCTGCCTGTATGTTTATTGATGCCACTGTTAGTGCTGTTTACAGGATTCTGTAAAAAATTATAAGCTAGTTGTTCTGCCTTGTTTTCTCTGAGTGCACAGTTGACCAATTTGAAATTCGAGTAGCCCACTTATGTTGTTCACGTGTTTTACAGTGCAATGCAATCTGGTTTCCTAATGTGCCTTATTAGCATCATACACTCATACATTATTTAGGCCTGTGTTTTTGTTGTTTAGGTTTCTATTTTTTTGTTTCTTTTGTATTTTTCTGGACTTAAACCAAAACCCACTGATTAATGTTGTTAATGTTCAAGAATGAACACCGAGGGTGTTTCTTTCTCTTTTTCCCTTCCTTTTAGAAAATGCAGTGTTTTCTAATTACAGAAGTAATTAGAGGAGTAGTTTTTAATTAACAGAAGATACACATTCAGCATCTGTATACCTATGGAATGTAGTTCGACATTTTGTGAGTTTTCAGGACTCTAATTACAGTTAATAACCTTTATTAATAATGATGAAGATAATGAATATAATCACATGTATTGATTAATGGATTCTGGCCATTATTCCATAGCATGGAAATAATTGCTCTGCAATTTGTTGAATACCTGTTAAAAAAGACATTGAAAGCAGAATGAAAGATCATCATGGCAGTTGTCATTGAAAACATAACTTAATAATTTGCTAACACTTCACAGAGAGATGCATTTGTTATTTCTCTAGAACTCACAAGAGTGTATGAAGCAGTGCTTTGAGTTCTAACACAGAGAAAGGGAAAGTGATTTATTATACAGTACACTGTGGCTAAACAGCTAAATGTGAAAACATTTTGTAGCCACTCTAAACTAAGTAAAGTACCTAGGAAATTTGTGAAAGCAAATTTTCTGCCAAGTAAAGAGAAACAGCAGCAACAGCACTGCAGGTAAACTGAAGTCAGAGGTGAAGTTGAAGCAACAGAAGTTGTTTTTACAGTTGTATTATGTAACTGTTATGAAGGGCAGTTTCAGGCAGCCTGAATGTAAATATGGCAAGTGTTTCTGACAGAGGACTTGTTCCATTGAAAGTGGACAAGGCCAGGATTCTCAGTGACATTTTTCTTTTCTGAACATCTAATAGAGCAATGTATTCCTGACCATATTATTTAGTGGGCTTTGTTGGAAGGGAGGATGAAAACATAAAGCCAACCTGGCCTGTCTTATGCACACAACATTTCAATCAGGGTTGTCAGAGTAAACGAATGCGATCGATCTCGAAACAATAATGTTCATCAATAATCACGTGTGTACAGTCTATGGTCTGTGTATGTGTTGCCACTGAGTTTCTCACCCGTCCGTTTAAATACGTTAACTGACTGTATTTGAGGAATAAATAGCGAGTTCCATTTTGACTAAATACTGGATGGGGTTTATCCAGTATTTCCAGGGTTTATTTTTCACCAATCTGTAAAATACCACCCTCAAGTTCATTACATTCAACATGTAATATTAGCATATAATATTTAGTGATAAATCACAGTTAATCACAGAGTAACATTAGGATTAATTGAGTTCTATTTTATTTTTTTAATCGTTTGCCAGCCCTAATTTCAATACGAAACTGCTGCAGCTAGGAACTTTAATCTGTGTTTGGATTATACTCAACTCAGACACAACATATATATTTTGAATGAATGACTGAAGCACTACATTTAACAGCAGTGGAACTGCAAGCAGGTGGTTGGGATAGATGGCGACCACACAAAGCACACAGCTGTAACACCAGAGACCTGCTTTGCATCGAGAGTCCTGTCTGTTGTGTGGTTAAGGCAACAAAAGCACTTTGGTTAAGGTTAGAATTAGAGCAGTGGGTTGAATGTAAACAAACAGCTTTTCTTTTAATACATTTGTAGAAAACATAATCCATTCACAATTTTCTGCGTAACATGCTGTTAGTTGTAAAAAAAAAATGTTATTTCAGGGTTAATTTACCTCACAGAACAGGGCTTGTTATTTTTAAAAGCAGGTGATAATTATTTTTCATTGATTGTCACCACAAGATATGAAATTCATTCTCAAGTATTGGGAAGGTACATAATTCAGAACTACCTGTGTATTCCACAAAATTTTCATCAGTCTGTCAACAGTCCTCTAGAGTTGGATTAATCATTCTTAGGAACATATTTTGCTTCCGTTGTCCCAGTGTCAGTGTTTCTTTATCACAATGTCAACTTAATGCTTTCAGTTTTATTTTTCCTGTGCATGGTAGGATGCTTCCAGCGAAACACAAAACACATGGCCCTTAAGTTCATTTGAGCCACATTCCATCTACAATCTTGTAAGTGACATCAGTTGAAACGTGTAATTTCCTGTTTCACCTGGAGACAGTACAGTATTTCTGACCCACTTTCTGAAGCTGATGTATTGCCTCTTTCCACTTTCCTTTTTTCTGCTGAAAAAAAGAACACTGTTAAGAGTTTCCCCCAGCAGGGATATTTATTGCCAGTTCTGAGGATTGTCCACCCTCTACCTCCCCCACTGTGGCAAATCACAGGAGAGTATGGCACTCTCAGTACCACCTCTGAGTCGAGGGAGGTTCACTTTTGCTCAGGTGCTAGTCAGTAACAGGCACCAAACGTCCTGTTTGATAGAGGATCTGATAGACTGACTCGCTCTGTCTTGGTTATTAGAGACCAGGCAGCATAATTTAAAATCTATGAAAATTCCTACCAAACCAACCGTACGTGCTACAGTTTTGCAACTTTCACCAAAATGTAGCCCCGATACTGTAGAGACTTTTGTACACTTATAGTAGCACTATCGCAAATACAGTAGTAATAGCAATTTAAAAAATGAAATATGCAATAAATAGGTCCAGGGGAGCCATAACTATCTGTACATAAAATATAGCCAATGGTGTAGTGTCTGTGGAGCAAATGCAGAATTCCTTTTTGTTATGAGACAAGCCGGCCTGGCGCTTAGCTCCACCTCCTGAATGGCACACTATGTGAAGAGGACGAGGATGTTTATATCTGATTCGCTGCACCACCGGCCTCATAGTGGCCGAATAAAGTATTGGAATTTGCGACAGTGCTACTTTAAACTCGGTACAAATGATCAAATCCATCACTTTTTCAAAAACTGTAAAACGTATTAAACCTTTCTTGTCCCACAATTTGTGCTCAATTGTCACCAAATTTGCTACAGAATGTTAACACCTGGCTTTCTGATATTTGAAAAATTGAGCCATGAAAATTGAGTGCATGAAAACGTTTAACTGTAAACATATACCAGCCAATTCTTGGTTAACACATCTTTAACCTTCCTGAAAAAAAAACGGACAATATTTTACAGTCATGGTCGAGGAAGTTTGGTGAATATCAGCATTTTATCTTAAAAACTGATTTTTTTTAAAGACATTCTGAATTCTTCTCTCATGGGAAAAACTGGAGTCAGTGCAAGAGTGGCATTTTTAGACATCAGATTTTCTCTTATGAAGCAAAACACTTATTGTTAAAATCACCAATGTTTCCATGCTGTCAAGATGCAATTCATGTATTATCAGATTTTTGTCTTGAAAACAGAATTTTTGACATTTTGGCAATTTTTGAAATCTGTCGTGACAGCTGAGTCCATTTGTGAAGCCACACACCAGGTTTCACTTACAGCCAATTAGCTCAATGAGTTAAGAGCTGGTCCTAGGTGTCACATGTTGCAAGTTCAAGTTGTCTCTTGTTACTCAGAATTGCCTAAATTTGTACAAAACTCCCCGGCCTCAACCACTGCTGTGAAACAGCTTTAATTTCCTTTGTAATAGGCTTCATTGGCCTCTGTAACAACTCAATCAACTGACTGCATCAGTTAAGATCACGCTATCAGTGCCGAGCATGAATACAATAACGGGCTGATGCACATTTTGATGACCTACCACCATGCGACAACTGTGCTTTGTGCCTGTCTGATCTGCTGTGAACAGCTCTTGTTTACAGCTGATGGAAGCATTACTGAAACGCACTACATTCCCAGTGCAGATAAAGGCTGCATACAGTTGAATGTGTCTTGATAATGTTCTGCACAAATACATTTAATGCTAGAAAGATTCACATTTGATTTAGCAAAAAACATCCAGAAGCCACTTGCAACAGGAATTAAAAACAGCAGCCAAGATAGAAACTGCAGCTAGATTGTATCTGACTATTTGTTCTATGAGTGATCTGGATGTATTATGTCTTCCATCCTCTTTGCATTTGTACTTTTTTGCTAGATGCAAATGGGGTGTGAAAGAGAGTGACATGGAGTACATTACTAATCTGGGCAAAAGTAATCACAGCCTTTGCTTTTACCATAATTACATATGGATTTTCTATGACTGAATGAATTGCATATTTAAAGGGCTGCATGGAAAGATTGTAAATGTTCCCTGTTGATTTTAAATTGTGAAATTATCTAAAGCTGGCTGTGTTCAAAGCAGTAGGTGAACAGTTTTCCAACATGCATCATGTTGGACAGGTAATTTACAGATTAGCTTGAGTTAATGGATCAGATCTAGATTTAGCACTAATTAGTTGCTGCTCTTAAGTAGTTGCTTAAATCTCCCAATCATTGAGGCTGATAACACTTAAAATGACACCGCTTTTTGAGGGCCCCCAATCAGGAGGTCTGCCCCAAACATAAGAGGCTTTTCTGCTGATGTCAAACCAATATGGTTTAAATTACACTGTCAGTGTAAATGATTGTTTTTGGTGACATATATGACCTTTCAGTCATTACAGAAATACATTACTTGAAATATGTTTTTGCCCAGGTTTTTCCTCTGAAGACTGTTCAGGAAAGGTCACTGGGTGAAAGCAATCAAATGTGATTGGGGTGCCTCAGGGATCAATTGATAAAAGTCTTATCTACTCCCATAATCATTCACTTTCAAAGTGATTCCTTTATCAGCACTTACAGTAATGAGTAAGTGTGCAGATGTTGTTCAAATAATACTGTAGATTCATCATGCTGGTTGTGTCACATCTCTATAGTGCACCTCAGAATGTGGCCTTATGCATAGATATGATTTGCATATTATACTTAGCCTTTTCATATTTTAGTTGAAACCTGTGGATTTGTTTGAATTAATCGGAGGCACTCTGTTGCTTCTATTCTTGTTTTGTTCAAATAAATAAACATATTTTTCACATAACTTGCTTCACAACCACTTGCACAAGCTTTCCATGTTCTATCACGTTCTTCCAATGAATAAACAATTAGCACCAGCTACTAACAAAGCTGTTGCAATCTCAAGACGATTTAAAACTGTGACAGAGGGGTTACACATTTGCATATGTTAGTGTTCAATCTAAAACTGGCAACAACGAGCCTGAATTTCCAGTGTTGGTCTTATTTGGACTCCAGTGAATGGAATATGTTGTTTACATGTTGTGCTTCAAAGAGTGCTGGTGCACTCCAGTTACATACAGTATGGAATATTAATGTGCTGAGAAATTCACAGTTTTGCTATCTGTTTGTAACCAGCAGATAAGCTGGAGGCAGAGTTGCCATTAATAGCAGAAGCTGTTCTTGTTTTGAAAATGTCAAATACGCTCATTATATAGCTGTTACTATTACCATGATTATATTAATATAGCCACTTACTCATTAGAATATGATGAGAATAGTTTTTTTTTTATGTTGTGCTTCAGGCTCAGGATGGACATGTTGTAATGGATTATAAGGTTAGATATGGCTTACTTCAGTATATTTCTTAAGCTATAGTGTGAGCTCTAAATGTTTCAGAAAGCAGGGTTGTTCGTGTAATCATTCTCAGCAGTCCTCCACAGGAAGGTCAGCATTAATCTGATCCACTTCACTCCTTTTGAGGAAGAACTGTTGTTAGTTTTGGCAGGAAGACCACATAAATGCTATACTAAGCTATAATATCAATTCTGCTGTGGAGAATCATGTGACAGGCAGCCATTATCTGGGCAGCTTGAGACAGACACTCTCAGGCCTGATTATGGGTCTTTTTGAGCTGCCGCATCAAGTTTGGATTTGAAAACTTCGCAGTGCTGAAAGAAATATCCAGCTCAATATTGAAGATATTTCTCTAGTGTAGTGCTTGGAAAAACCCATCGTAATTTGAATAGACAATAGAACAGTAAGTTTCATAATCCTATAAACAGGTGTAAACCATGTTATTGAGCATTTCAAACACTCATACTCGTTTCATTTGAATCCAAACTCATTGGATTTATTTGACTGAAGAACATGATGTACATAGATTGTTTTTGGCTTGTTAATTGATATTTGACTCATTTTTCATATTTTACCTTCAAGGTTCAGATTATCTTTCCTTCTTTTAAATCAGCCAGGTCTCCAGGGGGTGCACAAATCACAGCAAGTCATTTTACATGCTAACATTAAGCTGCAAAAAAGCCAGTCCTCTTAACAATCCTTAAAATAGCATGAACTGAGACTCTAGAGTATAGTCAGGCTCTGTGGTACCATCATGTCTGACAATACCTCATTAATGACGCTGAATTAAAGTGTAGGGCTCATGGGATCTAAATGCGTTTATTTTTTTTCTTTTAAATTCCATGTCAGTGAATAATTGTGAAGTTCACAGGAACAAAAGAGTGCTGTAGAGCAAAGTACGCCCATGAAGTGATGCAGTGATGTAAAATGCAGCACTTCCAAGGCTTGTGTTGGCATTAATTTACTTCAGACAATAAAATACAAAAACAAGTAGCCTACAAAGCCATGAGGAGAAAAAAATCAATAGTCATATTTACAGTAGGCCTACTAACCATCAGTAACTGATATGCATCAACTCACTGTACTGGCAATGGTCACGAGTGGCCCACTCCCATACTGATAAATAATTAAATAAATGAATATGATTTATTTACAACCATGTTTTAGGACTGCACTATTTGTTTTAGAAGCACAACAGAAATAGAAACATCAGCTCTTTAGTCCAGGGGGGAAGTGAAACTGCTGTTGAAGCACAACTGAGAAAGTTATGTTTTCCAACCATCTTCAAGCATGGTGATATGCTCAAAGAGTTGTGCCTTTATGACGTTAATTGAATAAGACATATTTAACGTTTTATTGATCAGGAACAAGTGGTTCCAGGGTGCCATTCCGAAGGGCCGCCACTCCGAACGTTTACTTTCATTTGTCGGAATGCCGACCCTTAATTACTTATGGGAAAGGGGTGCCATTCCGAACCTGAAAAAGAGATTCCGAACCTGAAAAAAGTTGAATGGTTTTTACAGTACAGCAACTGCATTGGTAGCGAGTTGTTAGAGTATCCGTTTTTGGTGCGGTAGATCAGGGTTCACTCCCGGGAAGACACATATTAACAACGATTTTATTGGCCTCTACCTAATCTTTTTACTAAACTTAACCAACTCCTTTCTACATTGCCTAAACCTAACCAAAGCACAGAGCAAGGACATTTATTTTCAGCAGGAACTGCTGTTCAAGCACCTGGGTGAAACTTTGGAGGCGGAGGGGAGGGGGGGAGGGGGCGTTATCCCCGCAGTTTTCCAACCGGGCAGGAAGTCAAACCAAGATCCGGTCAATTTTCAAAATAAAACACATTGTGCGGCCCCTCGGGAAGTTCGTAATGACGTTAATTTAATAAGACATATTTAACGTTTTATTGATCAGGAACAAGTATAGGCTATAGAGTGAACTAATGCCACGCACACGCAGTGTTTGTGTCTGAACTATTTTTAAAGGGACTGTTTATGGATGGGCCTTGAAAACGCACACAAAATAACACAAACCACAAACAATTTACAATGACGCAATAAAAAATACCAATAAAGCTACTACTGCATGAAATTGAGAATCAGATAATCCAGTATTGTTCTGTGAGAAATAAAAGAAAGAAAAAAATCACTTCACTGTTGTGGATTTGTCTATGATGAGATTTAAACTTCTCCAAAGCTGTTATCTGTGTAAAGCTGGATTTTCTTCAGAGTGAAAGAAATGTTTGGGGTATTTCATGTAGTTTCGCGCCGTATTCTCCCCCTTACCACTATGTAGCATGCTGGTAAACCCAGCACTTTCCCACTGCTACAGCCAAAACAAGAAGGATTTTTATCATAGAGGCCAGTTTGACTGAAACAGAGATACTTGGATGTCATTGTAGTTCTAAAATACCATAGTTTGCAGCAGTATGAGCATATGAAAGATTAAAACATCCTGAAATGTGCTGGTGTGGTGGTTGTAAGTATAGACAACTGAGCATAAGGGAGTCGTTCATGCACCGGCTTCACAGGTTTGAATTTGTCCCATATGTATTAACAAGCACTCCAAAAATCTTGTTACAACTATTGCTGCTACCACTACTGCCGACAGAAGTCAAAAAAGTACCTACCAAACAAGCAATGAAAACAATTTCAACTTGAATTTGAAAAGGCCTGTTCCCTCAGAGGGGACTTTAGAAGTGATTTTAAAGGATGATACTGATTTAGCAGTCTGAGCTTGTCTGGCAGGACATTTCACAGTCTAGGTGTCCTGGCAGTGAAATCCAGTCATCTTTCATCTTGAGCCTATACTTTGCAACTGCCAAGAGCCCTGCCGGTGGTGTTAAAGCTGCTCTCTGACTCATCAGAGGCCAAAAGGTCATAGATGTAGCTGAGGGCAAGGCCTTGACAGGCCTTGAAAGTCATCAATAAAATCTTGACATAAGTCCAAAAAAAAAAAGTGAATATTTGCCAGAATGGCTTTAGTGTTACTCTTGCTCTCACTTAGTCCCAGTCAAAAGCCTTGATGGAGGTCATGTGGTTTGCTTATAAACAAATGAAGGAATCATGATAGCTAGTAGAAAAAAATATATATATATTAAGTGTCATCTGTATTAGTGGAGCAGTTTCATTCTGGCTTCCCAGAATAGAGACAATCTTCACTAGACAATTATGCCACCTCACATTTCAACACATATAAAAGGTTATTAGCAGTATGAAATGCATTCGGTTAAAATGGCAGGAAATTCTGCTCTGTAAACTAAACTATACCTCCAGAGTGTCAAGAAAAACAGCCATAGTGGCCATCCACCAGTAATGTGGTAATGGAAGGTGACTGCGTGACTGTGACATGATGTCACGGGAATAAAACAGGTCTCAGAATTACACCTTGATGTACACCTCATGTAAAGAAAAATCAGGGTCACCAGCAGAAAATTCCCAAAGGTGCTCACCTTTCATCTCTGCCTGCTCTTACATGAAATGATCAAACATGTTATCTCCTTGATGTTCAGTGAAGAGCACACATCTTTGCAGAATACTTCATTTGTTAGCACCGAGGGCTGCTTTGAAATGATTTTCTGCAGTCATTGAGCTAAAAATCAACGAGTGTGTGGGACTTTAGTATGGAAGGTTGAGTCAAGGTCAGACTTCTTCACAGGAGGCTAGACTGTATTGTAAAGGATGTAACGCAGCCATTAGTCCCAGAGTTATTTACAACAGTGAAAGCAGTTGGTTCTATAACCTACGTGAACTCGGAAGAATTTATGATGTCTGGTGCGCTGTCTGGTTTATGTGTCAAATGTGATCAAATGTCTATTCGTTCGTGTGGAGAAAATGACTGAATGTAGAGAGAGGACGAGTTCTTCCAGCACAAATAAAGGTAGGAGCAGTACCACTGAGGATCCAACAGGATGTTAAGAGCCACGCTTTTACAAAACTTCACACTGAGTTGGTACACAGAGATGTCTGTTTTTGTCTCACATGGGAGACAGCGAGCTCTAGTGTTTCTTGTTCCCTCCACCTTGGAAAACACACAGCAAGGGGCCTGAAGTTTTAATTAAACGGAATATTTATACACTGTGGATGGATGTTCAACTTTCCTCTGTCTCAACGTGCTGGCAAATAGGCCACACAGTTTAGCATTAGCCAATTAATTACAATTTTGTCAGGTCTCGGCAATTGCAGTGATTAATTATTATGTTCTCAAGAGTATATTGTCTGTTTAAATACCTTGTGGGTATTAATGAAAAGACATTTGATTGTCTCATCCAAACATTTGGTTTTGAGATTTATAGCATTCACTTTTTTTGGATTGATCTCCCTCCAAAAGTCGTTTATTTGTGTAAGTAAATCACCAACTACTTTGTTTATGCAAAACAACTTCCCAGACCAGGAAAGAGGCACAGTAACACAAGGATTTGCAATGAACAATGACTTATATATATGACTTTATTTCAATAGCCTTAACCTAAACTGTACTAACTAACTATTTTTGGTTATAAACAGATGAATAATGATGTACATTTATGTGAAACAGTGATTTAAAAAACATATCAGGTAGCTACAGTATGGATTGAGATACAGTAATAAAGACTTTAAAGGACAGACAGAATTTATCATCTGTTTCTTATCAGTATTTCAGAAATTCAATTTTCAGTATGGACACATGTGTGATTTGCAAAGAGATGTTCTCAGAGGGCATTTTATCATTGGCAGGCTCATATGAAGTTGCAGTTACTCATTAGCATGCAGAAGGCAGCTGAGCACCTCCAACATCTCTATTTGCAAAGAAACCCTTGTAAAATCAAGCACCAGAGGTGAACTTGCGGTTTGATAAAGTGCCTAGAATTCATTTCATATGAATATTGATAATTGTTATTATTTGGTAATGAATGGAGGCATTGGTTATTTCTTGAACTATTTTCTGAGTTATTTGTTTTCTTTTTTATCCTGCCTGCAGTTTACAGTTTATTCTGCAGTGGTGTGCTTGACTGCTCTCCAGCCATTCATCAAGGCACTGCTTTCCATTATTTGGTGCAGTCAGCTGAAACTGAGAAAGGCTTTTGGGGTGGTATGGCTCATTCTTCCTCTGCTAACTCTCTGTTCTCTTCAACAGAGATGTTCCTTGAAATTCTCACCTCACGCCCTGTATCAGTAGTCATTACACTAGTCAGTGAAATAATATATGCAACATGGTTCTCTAGTGAACACATTTTCAAACCTGGTATTCATATCAAAACACAACCAAAAGATTTCCATGTCATCAATAATGATAAAGCATTTACATTCATCTGCTGAGTCTCCAAATCCCCCTTTAAGTGCAGTCAGAAAGATTTCTATCTTCCACATATTCACGTTTTCTAGATACCCACCCAAACCACAAGACTCTCAAAAATCAATAACCTAAGTATCATATTCTTGGCTTCTAATATTGTCCGGCTCAGATTCCATCAGGCTCCAGTCTGAGCTGCATTCTGATAACAGCATGAAATGAGGCTAGTCGAGATGAAATGAAATAGTTTATCATTAATGCACACTCAACAGCCAGCCATTCTGAACAGCTGTATTCATATTTATACGCCACACCTGCTGCACAGACAGAAATATCTAGAGATGAAGAGTGGACATCTACATCGAGTCTGTGTTTGTTGCAGACATCTGTTTCTGTGGTTCCCCTTTTAGAATCTAATCATCAAATATTTGTGTTTAGAATAAAGATGCTATCTACGCTCTGCATTTACATTTCTACCTCATTTCAGCCGGGCAGGTAAATATTTGATTCATGAGGCAGTGTCACTTGATTCTGTATGAAAGTTGATGTCACGGTGGAGAGATGTGTCAGCAGCATTCGGTGTGAAGCACAGCAAACAACTTGACTAATCTGGTGTGTGCTGACATTGTGACTGATGATCAGTGTGCTGGTGGCCCACCTGAATGTGGACCATAATCTCCCAGCTCAGAGTGATATTGCCAGTTCTTTTTTCTTTTTTTTTCCTCAAAAAAAAAGAAAGAAGTTTTCAGAGCTATGCGACTGTTTTCAAAATAAATAAATAAAAACAGCAGCTCTCACATCCACGTGACTGTCATAAAAAAAATATTGCGAAAGGCGCAAGCACTGCCAAGGGACCAATAAGCACATACTGTACACACATGCACAAAAAAACAAATAATAAAAGAAGCTGAGCCATTAATTGAGTAAGTAAGTATGAAGTAAAATATAGGCCTATATTAATTTTCAGTTCATCAATTCATGTTTTTCATCTTGAACCCATGAAGGGCCTTATAGGGTGACTGTATAGGGTGGCTGGATTGTGGGGGTGGGGGGGAGGGGGAGGATAGCAATGTGACTTATCACATAATATTGATTTTTTTTCTTTTATTATAGCACTTCATTACATTCATGGAATAAAGGAGAAGAGTTTCCAGAATGATGAAAAACAACAACAAATGGTATTCATGTTTCACTGGGTGCCAGATATTTTCTTCAAAATATCTCTGCTTATTTAATCGTCACCTCACTTATTTGCTGTCATGGCACGCAGGTTGCATGCTGTCTTGACTAATGTAAATATGTGCAAGCTGTGAACCCGCTACTGGCATTGACTCAAAATAAGTAACTACCTCTCATTTACTATAATAGATCTAAAATGCTAGGAGGGAGGATACAGCGTGGCCTGCAAGAAAGTTCTTTAGCTTGTGACACTGATATGCTTTGTGTTTAAGGGATGCTCTGTCCTCCCCTAAGGCATATTGCAAAAGTGCAGGTTTATTCCTCATTTCATCACCACACTTCAACTGAGTCGTCTTGGATCATCTGTGGAGCAGGCAATCTTCATACCTCTATTACTTCTCTCAGAACTGTTTGTTCCCTTTCACTGGATTCACTTTTATGGGAAAACACAGCCACAGCTCAACATGATCTACTCTAACTTGATTTTACCTAGAAGCTTTTATTGTATCTTTCCTTTAACCCTGAGTAGTGGAGCTCAGTGGTTTACTGATTTTTTTGTGTGTATTTTTTAAACCGTGGCATGAATGAAAATGAAAATTAGTCGACAGACATGTTGACATATCACAATGCTGTGGCTTTTATTTAAGGTGCTATTTTCGTTATTACAGATTATTTTTTAAAACATTTTTTCTAAAATGTATAAAAACAACTTGTTTGCGACTTAGCAGTCTATGGCAGGTTGTGTTTTAGCTCATTTACAACAAGGTAATAATGGGTTGATATATTTCAACAACCAACTGCACAGCCAAACAGGTGCTGTCGTTTAATTAGACTAATTAGACTTTTGCACAGGCTTAAGCTCTGTAAACTTATCCCAAGTGACCACACACTGCACATTGTATTGGGTTGTGTAGCTGTGTCACATAAAGCTCTGTGTTGTGTTGTGTTTTGTCCTGTTTCTCTCTGCTCAAAATAGGAAAAAGAAGGAAAAATGCTTGGCTGTTTTAGCCTTAATAGTTGCAGCAAAACTAATGGGCGTTTTATACAGCAGCGTACGATTTGAGTTGTTGTGGAAGGGAGCGCACAGGTGAAACTAATAACATTAAAAACGACACAGTTGTGTTCCAGTGTCCCAGTAAAAGGTGACAGTGAGACAGCATGTGCAATAGCAGCAGCCTGGAAATGAAGCAGTGTAATTCAGCCCTCATTGATTTTGTTATTTATACCTGTGTTCTTTCCACTGTGCCAAAATGTGATGAAGGCCTATCGGTCAAGAGAGATGTCAATCAAACAGTGTGAACAGGGCTTTAACTCATTTTTGTCATTATGTTTTCGGCCCACATTATCCCATCAATGTTAACTCTCAGCTCGCCAAGATAAAATCTATGTGGTTGTTACAAAATATTTAACCTTCTTCTACTTGAGTTTTAAATTGTCACCACATATTTTCATACTAATTAAATACACTGTGGAATATCCCCGCCTTGTGTCACACATACCTGAACAGCGGGGACAGTGCACAGGTCCAGACAGCACAGTGGAGCGTCCTTGGTGCAGTTTGTGGTTCAGTGACTTTCTAGAATATTGTTTGGCATTGTACTGTTGAAGTAAAGCCAGCTGTCCTCCAATCACCATCTCAAAAAAAAGAGAGAGAGAGAGAAATACACCCTGTAGTTGGCACTGGGGATTATGTTTCCACAGAAAGGACAGCATTTGCCACACTCTAGACTGCTACAGAATGTCAAGACAGTGGAATTTCATGAATGTATTAGGTGAAGCCCAGTTAGCTGCAGTGCACCCAAACCTGCACAAGCACTTCTTTGAAAACAACGCCTACGACGTGACTGCACTTCTGATTATGTGCACAGACTTTATTGGCCTTGTAGGTATAATTAAAGGAAATGTCAGCAACAGGTTTTTGCAAAGCAATCCTACATACCTCAACCTGCGGGATGGAGTATTATATTCATTACTGTTCAGATTTTGTTTTGGGTTTTTTTTTCCCCTATCGCATTTCTGTGAATAGTGAAGAGTATACACTGGAGACAGACAGAAAAAGATACTGAAGAGATGGTGGAGTAGATAGGAGTGACAAAAAAGTGGAAACTTGCTGAAACTGACAAAAAACACCCACACACGGTACCCCACACACAATGCATTCACATCTATTTCCTTTTTTAACATAATGACATGCATCTGGATTTGTTGGACGAGCTGACACCTAGCCAACTGCATCAGAATTATTGTTATGTTGACATGGTGACGTATGCGTTGAGGTGATATTGAGTGATTGAGTGCAGTGGACATATAAAATAATTATGCACTGTTTGAATCATTCACCATTGCTATTTATAGTCAGCATCACCTTCACCTCTGGTTGACAATGACCCCCATCAGGACAATCGAGGTCAAAGAAGGTCCACAGACCTTTGGCAGTCCCAGCCTCCTCTGCTCCCCCGTGTGAGCCGGACTAATGAGGCAGACAGCTGCTCCCTTAGCTGAAATGTCCCTGTGGTGAACTGTACCTGTGAGGGGCAGAGACAATGTCACCTTCATATTCACATTATATGGAGAAACCAAAGCAGACCTGTGAAATCAAGAGAAAACCTGCACCAAGATTAACTCCTCGACAAGTGAAATGCTCCCAGGCAAATACAGCAAATTCAGCTTCACCTGTGAACTCAAAGCTTTAACACAGTTGTTGTTTACTGCTGTCATCCTTAAAGGGGCCAGTCTGGTCTGGCTTATATTAGCCTATACATTGTCCTCTCACAATCCCCTGCGAACGAGTATTGGTTTAGACATCTGTTTCTGAAGCTTGGCAAAGTTCAATAAAACACGGGCAGGATAGAAATGCTTCTGCAATGTAATTAGGGGACTTTGCTGAGACGACAAGTACAAATGTGGAATAAGAAGGTAAAATCCAGCAAGGCTGGGTGATTAGGCCTCATTTGGATGTCTTCTGCACACTGTGACGAGCGGCTGTTTCAGGGCAAGGCAGTCGCTTGGATCGAAGGCCCACAGTGTCTAGGATTATGTGTCAATTTACCACCCAGCTGCAGCTCTAGACTCTACAGCAGAACATGACTACCTCTAATTAGGCCATGCTACCAATTAGAGCCCTGCAATAAGGCAGCGAGGAAGGCGCTCTGGAAGAGTAAAACCTACCATTGTTTCCGCCGTTGAAAACGAAAAAAAAAGATCCATTGTTTTCCGGCTCCAGCAGCTGTTGAAGGCTGGAGATCATAGTGACCAGACCCCCATTAAGCTATCTTTGGTTTAGTGTGATCTGATGAAGACATTTAATGTAATTGGGCGATATGATCACAAGACATGAACTTTGAAAGGTGTCAAGTCTGAATGGTACATTCAATGTAAAGACAGTAACAAGCAGTCAAAAACGACACTCTATTCATGTTGTTGCCATGACCTTAACCTATGTCTCATAATCCCCCACAGGTGCCCAAGGTCAGTTCCCCATAACTCAGAATGTGACGGTGGTGGAGGGGGGCACAGCCAACATGACCTGTCGTGTGGATTATAATGATAACACTTCCCTCCAGTGGTCAAACCCTGCACAACAGACCCTGTTCTTTGGAGACAAGAAAGGTGAGTAATATACCCTGGGATAATGGCCATGATGATAAAATGATGAGATATGATAAAGATGTCTGAGCCAGATTATATTACCACAGGAGTCGTCTTCATTAATTTTTCAAATTTGGAATCTACAAAATTGTCTCCGCCTGCCTGTCTGCCTGCCTGCTTGCCTGGGAGCACACAATTTTACGGAATGCAGGAAAAAAGACAGGATATGAGGGAAATGCATTACCCGTAATGTCGAAGCAGACTTTTAATGAATTTATGTCTCCATTGATGTCCCAGGGCACCAGCTAAACAGAAATAGACTGTTTCTGAATTGAACTTCTGTAATCATGCAACACTGACAGTGTTGTTTACAGCACAGTAACGCCTGTGGATTGTGAGATGATTGGGCTTAATTAGCATTTTAGCTGCCCCACATTTGTATAGCTGTTTGGATGTCACTTTGAAAAGGAAGCGAACTGTTGCAACCTCGTGAAACAAGACCGGCGCCAGAATGAATTATAATGTGCTCTCACCAGCCAAATCCAATTTAAAGGTGACAAAAGTCTGGAGTTGATAAATTGGAATTAGGGTGAAAGAGAGTATAACAGTGGACTGGTCTTGTAAGGGTTGGGGTTGTTCATCTTTCAGTGTTTCTCACAGCATATTACCCATTTCATTTATGCTGTAGCTGCTAATACAATATCATTGGTTCAGTGATTGAAGATGAACTTTCCCTTTGAATAACAATTGATGGGAGAGAGAGACGCCAGAGTGAACGAGCAGAATGAGAGTCACAGTCTGGTTTGAAGAAATACTTTCTCACTCGCAAGTGATTGGATTCAATAATGAGGTCTAAGGTGTTTTATTAGATGAAATTACTTCCAAATACAATTAAACGAAAGTTAACTGAATCTTAAATAGATATTCTTGTGTAAATGGTGTGAATGTCCCCTAAGGATTTAAAATTCAAGCAAAAGTCATTGAGCCAAAGCCAATCTTTTTTGTATAGTTATTTTTCTGTATTCTCTGGTGTACAATTGATGTAGCCTTTTAATATTTTATTTTGCACCCTCAATTTTGATAAATCATTTAAATTGTATCTTTTGTTTGTTTCATTTGGTTTAAAATGAAAGCCTGTTCCTCATCCCTTGATAATAGACAGCAATATTCTGTATCCACCTGTAAATCTAAAGCACTGCTGGTATGAGCAGTATGTAAGGAGAGCCTCAAGAGCACAATATGCACGAGTCACTTTGCCCCTCTTAAGCAGCCATTTATATTGCATGACAGAATCCTTTTCCTGAGCAATGCAGATGACAAAATGAATGTAGTCCACTCAGCAGAGGTTGCCAGGGCTAAGTGTGGGAACACTTCCTCTCCATCTCCTTTTAAACATCCAAATGAAAAGCTTTATTGGCACAACTAATACGATGCCTGTGAGGCCATCAGGAGAAACGGGAGGCGTGGAGCAACATGAGCTTCATGCGAAGAAGAGGGTGGGACACCTGGGAAGAAATCTCTGCTGTGCCAAATCACCAGTTAATTGCTTGGCAGAGGGCTGCAACTGTCCTTCTTCTCCAGTTTGTTGTGCCGTCTTGTAGGAGCCAGAGAAAAATGTTAGATTCAACCTTATGCTACCTTTCAGTCCAACAACTAACTGCAGACTGGCTGAGCTTGAGGCAGGCTGTTCTCTCCCTTTGATGAACAGCTGGTCAGAGACTGCTGTCACAGAGTAGATTCGATTAATGCAGCTATGTTGCATTTTCTTGTTCTCAGTGTTGTTATTTTTTTTTTATTTTTTTTTAGCTGCGGTTTAGATGAATCTTCCCTGTGCTTGTTGTACCTGTCCATTGTCTCTTGCCCACCCCTCTGCTTACAATAATCCCCTTGGGGCGACCGTGACAGCATTGCCATATGTTAGCATGTGATGCAAGTTTCCCCCACTCTCTCTGCACAAAGGTAGTTTGTCACTGGGCATAAGTAAGCCCCAGGAAATACAGCTATTACAGCTTTTATGCATGATTCAGAATGCTCAACACATACAAGTAATGATGATAAAAAAAATACATCTGCTGGCCTGTCTTAAATTAGACAAAACGCTCTGTGAGGCATTTTTTTGAAATCTACTCTCGCTCTTTTCCTCAAGCTCGGTATTAAAGATAAGGGCATTTGTCTGGATGTGTTTGGAGTTTGATATAAAATAGTGGGGGAGGAAAAAGAGTATTAAAATGACCTTTTAAATCCTTTTGAACAGCTACAGTAGAGTAAAGAGAAACATCTTTAAGAAAAAAAGAAGGAGCAGAAGTTCTGTATTATATCAATTGAGTTGACAGCTGCTGGGTAAAGTAAGACAAAATCTGATCTTTGCTCCAGCTATAATTTGTTCCATTTTAATTCAGGTCTGGCAAATGAGAATATGAAAAAGGCCCCAAAGAGTAGCTATTACATCCAAGGAGAAAAGGGATTTCTGCGTCTTTCCAGAATTTCAAAGGCACCGAATACCATTAATCTCGTCCAGTAAAACTGTAAGAACAGCAAGCAAGTGAATGTGTATCTTTTGCATCAAACAGTGCTCATATGCGAGTGCCAGTAATGAAAATCCTGGTAAAATAGTAATTAAATGACAAAATAGGTTGTCAATGCCTTTATAAAACAGCATTTTTTCCCCTTTGTGGTAAAGGTTTAGACAAGTGTTAAACTGCATGTAAATATATTGTCATGGTCAAAGGTAGTAAACCCGCTAGCCTAGCATCCTCCTTCTTACAGTCTCACAATATGATGCCTTTTCTTTGCCTGATTACAAAAACCATAAACAGAGGTCATTTGAAGCACTGAATCAAACAACTCACGTCATCACGTTCCTGGTGAGGATAGTCTCCGTTAATGGTAAGACTACTCCAATTAACCTTCTGCTAATTTAATCGCAACATCCAACAGCATGAGAACCACAGTTGTGTAGTATTAGTTTATAAACCTACTGGGTCCTCAAGCAGGTAGGTCGAATTTAATCGTAGCAGAACATCCTACACCTGTGACCTAAACAGCATGTCACTTCTCGTCAAAGACATGAAGAGGTGTAGTTGCAGGTGGGAAGGAAAGAGTCAGCAGGTGACAGCTCAGTAGCTTCATGTATCATTGGTGAGAGTGTAAGCGATAAAAAAGGGTCTCTATCTCCTCCTCTCCTGTAACAGGCTCAGTCAAACCTCAAGACAGCGTTAACCTTGCCGGATTCCCAAAGCCGATCCATATGGGTTCGACTGTCTCTGCACATTTGTCTAAAGCTGAACACAGCCCTCCTCTTATATCATGCCAGCTGGCTCCTTGGCATGCTCCTCCTCATCCATTATGTATATCCGAGTCTTGGTTGATTGTTGCCACCTCAGAGGCTCCAGACTACACTTTGACAACATGCAGATTCCAACGCACTACCGCCACAGACCTGAGACAACAGAGACAGATCGCGTTAATAGCCAGGCCAACACATCATTCATACATTAGGCCAATTAGTGGAGACTGCTGAAGGGAGCGGATCTGGGGTGGGCCACCATCACGAGGAAATCGATTTGGACCATATGTCTTTTGTAGAATTATCCCTTTTATATGTTGCCGGGGTTATGAATTATTACTACGGAGCAGGACAAACGAGAACAGAGCTGTCCTTTGCTGTCTTCATTATGATTTACTTCACTTTTGGCTTCTGTGGGAAAAGGATAAAACCTAAGTAGGGATGCTGTAGAGAATGGTAATGACATTTCTGAGACAAGCAGGATGGAGACAGAATCTTTTGTCAGATACCGTGAATATGAATAATGCAATTAATGGGAAGCAACTGCAAGTTGCATGTCAAAGGCAGATAACAAATTGGTCATTTGATCTACAGTATGTTCCTGCAGCAGGGGTATATGTGTGTATATACACACACACACTCACACTCACATGCACACACACACATACATATATACTGCAGAAAATTCCCCTCATCTCAATTTCATCTTTCCGAAGTTTTTGGTTCATCATTCATGACATTTAATTGGGGCATTCAGCTTGGATCGTAAAGGTCACAAAGCAAAATTGATCTTAATTGGCTTGTAGTAATCAAAATGCTGTTATGTGCTAAATGAATGCTCTAATGTGAGCATTAAAACATTCATTAGCTTGAGAGAATGAAGGATAATTACCAAGGATGCAATTACCAGAGTGAGCACCAATGAAAGCACAGTTAAACATCCATTCCAGCAAACACACAACATTTGATGACGGATGTGTTGTAGGTGAGTATAGTGGACGTTTACCTCAGCTCAGATCTCAGAATAAAAAAAACTCCTTAGTTTTAAATTGACACAAGTCATCACATCTTTGTTATTAATTGTTATTATAATTATTATTAGTGGATGAAGATAAAACAGTACATTGACTATTGAGTCCAGTATATTGAGACTACTGAGAAGATACATAATCTATATATTGCATCATGTTGTAGTAAGTCTTTTCGAAAGAAGAGAAAAATGTTCAAGTGTGGATAAGTGAAACATACCAGGACCTATATCATTAATGGATGTGGCAGGTGATGCCCTCCCACATTTTTTTTTTTTAATATCGTGAGAAATTTCTCTCTGATTTTCATGTTTTGTTTACATTTCAGTGACTGTTTTTACTGCTAAGAAAAATGTAAAAAGGGTCTCATGGACACAGCTCTTTCTTCAGGGACTAATGGAGTTTTAAGTGTGCTGGGTTACCTTCAGTTTCACTGAAATGTGAATCCACCATTATGGCACTATACACTCAGATATTATCGCTAATGTGAAGAGCTGCTCCTGCGCTATACTGAGCTCCGTGCCACACTGCACTCTCATGTATAATGTATATTAGCAATTTAGAATAATGAAGCATATGTTGTATTTAAATTCCTGTAGAAATTTCACACCCACCTGAAAAATGTCTGCCTTCCTTTCTGTTGCTGTTGTGTTGTACTGTAATATACCTTGGCAACCGCTGGAATGGGTAAAACCACATTGTAAACCAGCATTATGTAACCCCCACTGGCACTTATTTTAATAAAAAATTAAATTTGGAGAATTTACATGTAAAAAAGAAACTCTAAAGCAGAAATAAAAAATCCCAGTGTGTACAATCAAGCTTATGTCAGTGGGCTGGAAAATGGACGAACAAAATATATTCAGTCTCATTATTCACCACTTGAAGAGAGGACATAGCATAGCTGCTGGGAGAATTCCTTCTTCTTTCCTTCCCTCCTTCAAGCGCTGAAAATGAGTCCAATTTGAGGAGCATCTGCTCTGTGGGATCTCTGAGAGTGCGGGCAGTAACAATGGCACTCTGGAACAAGGCCCTTTCCTTCTCTTAATTGCAGCCACATGTGTGGTGGGAAAGAGCCCCCTGCCTGCACCACTAGCCCTGGAACACGTCCAGAATCGCCCACACAGTCACTGAGCGAGCACAGCCAGCAGCAAACACACTCTAATTGCAAAGAGTGGAGCCCCTGGCTGGAGAGCGTGGGGGTGCGCCAGGGCCCTGTGTTCTTGCTGAAGGACAGCTAGTGCTTTCACATTCCAGGACTGGCTCAAAGTGGTTACAGGCCATGCAAAAATGGCCAAATGGGGACACTCAGTATTGCGGATGTAACACATTTTGGCTGAACCCAAGAGCCGTCGGCTTGTTTCCAAGACTAATGGATAGATGTAAAATGTCCTTTTCTATCCGGATTGTCAGGAGATACTTCATCGTTTTGGATGCGAAACATTGGTTAACATCTGTCTGCTGCTCAGTGGAGTGCAAAAGTGAATGCCATGCGATAAGTGCTCTTCCAGTTCCTCCGCTTCCAGTTTTATCGGAGGACAGAGCTAATGTGGCTAACAATCGGACTGGCAGCTTGTCACTTGCACGTCAAAACATTGCACCACATTGTAATAAAGCTTTTTAACAACTGTTTCACATGCTGGAACAGGTTCTTGGAGATAGCACATTCAGACGACTTTTAGTAAAATTGGCCCAGGGTTGTTAAAAGTGAATGTGACAAACTGCAGTTTTCTCCGGAGATCTCATATTGGTCTTCTACTGACATAGTCGGTGGAGCAAAGGACCGTCGGGGAAACAAGACAAACATTACTTTGCATCAAAGGGCCATAGCAACAGTATCCCTTGCCCTTAGGGGGGGCTGGGATGTCACTTTTACTGATTTGAGACAGCCTTGGTAAGGCCTCCATCACAGGAGATGTACTGCGCATTAAGCTGCCATGCTGCAAGGCTGTAGCATACACAAGGTCAGGGTGCAGATTTATGCTTCCTCCTAAGCAGAATGAACAGCACAAGACCTATCTAGGGTTTGGGGGAAATGAACCTTTTCATCACATTGATTTCCTAAAGCACCTGGAAAAAAGCTTTGTCAGCCGCTGGCATTTGGGTCTGATTGTGACAGATCTGCTCACAATCTGGGCCTCTAGCCTGAATTGGATTCTAGTAGTATGATTTCCTGGCCATATGCTGTTTGAGTAATAGATAACACTTGTCTTTGGGTTATTCAAACCTTTGTACATCTCATTCTATCAATATGTCATTGACTCGCATGCTTTCTAGTGCCAGTGGCCATCTAACAACAATACATCATTCAAGTCCATATTTTGTTTAACTATGAGTTGTTCCTCAGTGTCTACTTCAAACAATTTGAATCAGTTTTTCAGCCACTGACATTTAGATTGAGTTCTGTTATGATGGTAATGTGATATTGTTCAGATGAAATGAGGTGCAGTCTATTGGGTACTTTAAATGTCACTTGAAATTTTTAGTGGTCTGTACTGTATCTGACCACTGTTTGGTATTTAAACTCATGCTCCACTGAGAATCAGACAGTGTTAAAAAGGCTTTTTAAAAATTGGTCATCTCAGTGAGCAAGCAGCTGCCTTCAGCTTTAATGTTAGTTTCACTTTATATAATGACAAGACGTTTCCCCAAAGGACCAAATCAAAAAACAATCCACTTGTCCGTTGTACGCATCCACGTGTCAGTTCAGTCTTAATTCTGTTGAAGTATAACTAAACATCGTACTATAGAGCTTCAAGGATGTCAACGAAGCAACAGCCTTGTTTTGTAAGTGCATTGTTTTGCAGTAGTTGTGGGAGTTTCTTTTCTTCTGTCTTGTCAACATTTATTATTTATCAGAGACATAAATGTAAGGTGATCACAGCTGCAAGAGGAAACTATCACTTTTAATGCCAACAGATTTTGAGCATTATACCACTTTAACCAAAGGACGTTAGTTTTGCCTCCACACATCTCTTTTAGGAAACAGTCATTACATTTATCAGTGTCTCCAAGGTGTTTGCGCTTTGAGGAACAGGGGGTTAAGAAGAAGGAGAGAAGTTGGTCTGTGTCTCTCCCGTCTTTCCTCTGTGCGTTGCAGGGATAGAGGCCAGGGGAAGTACAGTATGTCATCTTGTCCAAAGCTTTGATCCTCTCAGCCTGTACTTTCATATCTTTTGAGTTCCTGTACAATGTTTTCTTAGACTCCATCACCTCTCCAATGCATCCAACCACCAAAGCGTTCGCCGGTTTCTGCCTGAGCCTCTGGGCATTTTCAAGCTCTGTAGTGAGGATGCTTAACTACAAAGAACATCAGGCAGCTTTGTTTCAGGATGTGGTTTGCAACAGTCTGACTATCAAATGTTTGTATTAAGCCCCATAGCACATAATAAGCTGGTTCTCTGATGGCACAGCTTGTTATTAAATTTTAATTCTGGCTTGAAGATTGTATTTATTTACGCTACACTTTATTCTTGGATAACAAAGAGTCTCTAATAAGAAAGTTCTTAGGGCCATCAATATCTTTGTAGCCTATCTTTATTTTTGCTCTTTTTTTAGCATGTGTGTGATTATGATAATGATCATCAAACTAAATTGTGTAATTGAAGCTGAAGAACAGTGCAGTTGATAATGACCTATGTCT
Organism: Decapterus maruadsi; assembly: GCA_030347415.2. Classification (NCBI taxonomy): domain Eukaryota; kingdom Metazoa; phylum Chordata; class Actinopteri; order Carangiformes; family Carangidae; genus Decapterus; species Decapterus maruadsi. The sequence continues at coordinate 19,714,938 of CM064885.1, read as the reverse complement.
GCGTAAATCTGTGTGTAAATCTAACAACCATTTCAGCCAATCTAATTTAATTGTGTCTTACATGTCTGCCGTGTATGTTTATCACTAAAATCAACAGAGGTTGCAGCCGGTGATGAATCATTTTTTCATGGAAATGTCTACTTTATCTGATAGGACACCACTTTACATTGGCCACGATAATTAAAATCCTAATTCACATCTTTTGCTGCTGCATTTTGCCAGATTTGCCTCGGCTGTACAATCCAATAGAGTTCAAATTACCTCAGATGAAAGAGTGTCCAGGGAGCGAGCTGGCCATGCCTAAAGGGACTAAGGATTAAGAATGTGTAATTTATTCAATGAAGAGCACTTTCATTCCTGCCCTCTGTGGTTGGTCGCTTGTAGGAGCAGGTGATTCTGAATTTGAAATTGTATAAGAGATGACAGGTGCAAGATGACCTTTTTCAACCCTGCTACATGGTTTTCCCAGGTTTTATGAGGGTGTAGTCACATCTGAATGAGCAGCGGTGAAAGTGGCAGGAATCTTGAGAACACAAGGCTCTGTTTCAAGTTTAAAAAATTCTCGTTGTGATGATTGTCGTATCATCAATGTTGTGTAGAAGCTATTTATTTAGCAGTGTAAAACTTGGACTGAGCCATTTGGTTGAAATCAATATCACAGTATCCACTAAATGTCTTTACAATATAAATGCACATCAAGGTAAAGTAAAGAAATGAAGAATGAAATGTAAAATAATCAAACTGAGATTTAATTTCTTAGCTTTACACCACAGTTTGGTTAAAAACAGGAATTTGTAATATTATTATTATTATTATCATTGATTATTCTGTTCCACTCTTCTTTGTCCTTTTCATTCAGGCTAAAAAAAAATTCTCTATTGTCTACGGCGTGGTTTTAGTATCGATGTTGGAAGTGAGATTTATCACAAGCAACCAGTTGCTAAGACTGTTTAAGTAAATGTAAATCAATACCTGCATTGTAAGTGATTACCAAAATAAATATTGTAATCTAGGACTGCAAGTTTTTTTTCTGCCGCTCCGCTCCAGTGCATCTTGCTGATACCTTCTTTATCCCCACTGACTGAGAATAAGACTGTCAGCCCAGAATGCAAATGTCAAGAAAATGTTTCAAACCACCGGCCACTGTGTGTTTGCTGCGTCTGACAACTATTTGGAATAGCTGAAAGCACAGTGTATTCAGCCTTGCTTTGGTAAAGGTCATCTGAATTACACATGGCACCGCTACAGGTCGACCGTTGTAGCTGAATTTGCCTGTTAATGAATTCTCTGTCTTTACTTTCCGTGCTGTCTGTGATTCCCTGTGTCCTCCTTTTCCTCATGCAGCTCTGAGAGACCACAGAATCGAGTTGGTGCGAGCCTCGTGGCAGGAGCTCACCATCAGAATTGGTGACGTCAGCCTGTCAGATGAGGGCCAGTACACCTGCTCGCTCTTCACCATGCCTGTCAGGACCACCAAGGCCTTCCTTACTGTTCTGGGTGAGCACGTCTGTTTTGGCCCAGTCTCCACAGGCCAATTACTTGTGGCTAATTCCTCACATTCTGACAGCATGAATACCTGCACATCTTGAATTATAGGCTGTTTTTTCTTGGCCAAGCACTTGTCACCTTGTAGGAAAATACCATCTCTGCATTATGTTTTACCCTTTTCTGCTAGTATAAAGGATGGCAGTCAAGCTTGCGAGCCGGTAGTGTTACTATATTTAATACGGCAGGACAGCCACAACAAATTCAAAGGTCAAAAATTATAAATCTACCCCGCCCTCTGTCAGCACTATCGGTACACTTTTTATTTCAGATGACTTTCGTCCAGAGTATCCCAGGGTAATTTATTCATCAAACCACAGACTTAAATTTTATTGTTTTTATTTCCAAATTTATTGCGAGCCATCATCGTCTTCATAGAATTTCTATTACTTTGTATTTTGATGGTTATTTTTCACGGTATTTGTTTGTCATTCTTTTCTGTCCCGCCTTAGAAAAACAAATTGGAAAAAATAATAGATAAGACAACAAATGTGCAATTTGCTCTTGCAACTGAAAGAGGAAGTTACAAATATCTAAAAGTCAACTCTGTCAATGAGCAAATCATTTATTGTCAGAGGAATACACGATAACTGGGATATTACTCAACTCCTTGTGTACACTCATTATTCAGTAAGTTGTTTATAATTATAATTCCATGCACAACAGGGGTACCAGAACGGCCGGAGATCACAGGATTCACCAAACCTGCCACGGAGGGCGATGTAATCACCCTGACATGCACCACATCGGGCAGCAAACCAGCTGCCAACATCCGGTGGTTCCGAAATGACAAGGAGGTCCAAGGTAAGCATGTGGTGTGTGTTTCACAGAGCACTGTACCCTCTGTTACTACCTGTGTCCTATTGGAGACATCATTACTGTCAAGTCTTTCAGCTGCTGCATTCCTTTTGTCCTCTTATTCATGCGTTGTTCCTCTGGCCGTGGTTTAGTGGTGCCATGATTCGTCTGGCTCACTGCCACTGTTGCTGCTGTTGTTGGGAGCCGTCCAAACATCGCTGGACTCTGCCGGAGTTGTCCAAATTTCGCTACCTGCCCAAGACATATAGGAGTGCCTCTCATTGGTTCTAATTATGAAGTGTACATCACTGACAAGCTCCGCACGCACGGCATTCAGTTCTGACTGTTCGTGGCACTACAGTAATGATGGCTGATTTGTAGAAACACAGATCAGTCATGCTGTTCTAAAGTTCAGTATCAAAGATGAGACTGTGAAGTGTAGGGCTTACTTGTTTAGTCAAATTGGCAGCCAAAAACACAATGATATTTAGTTCACAATGGAAAGCAATGCAAGAGAGAGCTAAAGATTTGAATTTATTTATTCAGGATCGCCCCTTGAGATGAATCATCTCATTTTCGAGGATGTCCTTCCGCAAAAGATACAATTATGCAATATCAGGTAAAGTAAATACAAATACATTGAAACACTTTACGGGACTTACATACAGTACACATGCGCACACACAAACTAACACAGACAAGGCTCTCCTAACCCCAGCTAATCCACAAACGGCCAGATATCAGACTGAAAGTCGACTTGTGATATCTTAAGCTTACAAATGGGAAAAAATAAAGTGAAAAATAAAATAATTATGATAGGAATAATAAAAACTAAATAAGTAAATAAATAAATAGACAAATGAGAGAATCACACACAAAAAATATTACACTTTGTACAAGAGAGAGGAAAAGGTAAATAAAAAATAAAAATAAACATCATCAGAAACAAGAACAAGAAGTTTGCAAATTAATTAGAAGTAATGCTTTGAAACTATATAGATAAGTAGTAGTAGAGAGTGGTAAAGATTTTTAATCAGTTTGATCAGGACCAAGTGTGTCACATTTATTTCAAAAGATTTACATGCGTCCATTTACGTACTTCATGGTTAGAGATTCCACGCCGACCTCAGTGCTATTTGCATGCGATGAATTTATTCTGCTAACCCTAACCCTATTCGTTCTTGTCAGCCATCTAACCATTCATCGTGTCCCCAGGTGGCTCAAACCGAGCACTTTATTTTTTTCTCGTAGGGCAGCGATTAGGTTAGTCACATGAGTCGAGGAGGACACAAGAACACAAGAATGCAAACTCATAAAGGCCACATAACTCCCTTTGCCCTGAACTTAGAAAAAACTGACAGAAACAATGCATTAGGCAGCAGATGGTGCAATGTAATGTGTGCTGATCGCACTAAACCAGCAGAAGTTTTCTGTGGTTTCACACAGTGCACGGCACAAGCTTTCACTTTCTTGTATACCTCTTTTTCCAAACTGTCTGTAGCTCTGCACTTTGTGTTTTCATAGCTTTTTATCACCATCTTATTTTTGCTTTAAAAGAAAAAGCGGAAAAAGACAAAACATAAAAAAAAATAGAAATTGAATGTTTTCCTCAATTTGATGGCAGAGGTAAGCTGTGTGCAGCTCTTTAATGTAATGGAGCCTGCTGCGGAGACTCAGTGTGACAGTTGCTCTTTATTGAAGATTTGCACCAGAGAGCTTTTTCTTGGTGGCTCTGTCTGTGTCTGCCCAACATGGCACGATGATTGATGGGAGAGGGGCTGGGATATGAAGTTTTCTTGTTAAAATGACATGCACGTAGATTCCTGAAAGGCCAGTGGAGAGGTGGCACACAGCATCACAACCAGACTTTCTGTCCATCTCAAGAGGCGTTGAGATGATATATTTTTTTCTTCATCTTTATACCATGAGATGTACCTTAAAATAAACCTTTAATGCTCAAAACTATATATTCCCAACCTGGATATATGCACCGACGCCAAATGTCAAGCGGTGATAACATTTTATATACAACTTATTTTTGTGGATTGCAATAAAAAAATGTAATACCCTCACCCCATTCCCAGGTCAGCAGGAAAAATGAAAACAAGCCAATGATTCCCTACGTTTGTTTTTCATGTATGAAATGTGTGTCTGTAAAAAAATACCCTCTAACCTGTCTCAACCTGTACTCCAAGTCTGCCCCAAACTGGTGTCTTGTATACAAATGTTCTTTTATTAGTTTTACCTGTGTATGGTGGATTTTATTAAGCCGCTTGGGCAAACAGACCTGGTGTGATGCATCTCCAAGTCAAAGAGAGATAAAGAACAAAGCAGAGACTGGGGGGCTCGACTTAAAAACTTCATTTCCATGTCAAAGTGTCAAAGAGGAGGAATGTCAATCAGTGCTCTGGATCCAGGTCCTTTTGTAGGTGCTACTTTAAAGCTTTCTTTAGTGAGAATGTGCTGGGAGCAGCATGTTTTGCTATGGGTTCTTGTGTGGTGGATCATTGCCGCCAGTGTCTGCTGTCAGTCAAACCTATCCCCACAGGGGGACCAGTCTACAAAGCTCCACGACGACAGCAGGTGTAATAGCAAAAACATGTCATATTTATTTCATGCTCTGATGATTTGTTTTTCCAACAATTTATATTAGAAGCACACAGTATTACAAACCTCAAAATGCAACTGTCATCCAGTGTCAAATAATTTGTTTGCAGAGTATAGAGCCATACAAATTACTTGTGTCACTGAATGACAGCCGGGCTTCAAACTATCATCTGTTGAGGAAAATCATCCACCCACTTTCACTGCCTTTCCATACATAGAGTCCAATATGGGACAGAGCTGAATGACAGGGAAAAAGAAGCAGAGGTATAGATATTCAAAAAGAAAACGAAGAAGATAAGGATTTCTAAAATCTTCTACAAAGTACCTGACTCAGAAAAGAGGTCATTCTAACAGAACGAGACATGGGTAATAATAACTTAGAACAGTGACAAATTGTTCACTGCTAATTCAAAGAAATAGATACATGTATTAGAAAAACTTGAGGTAAGCTTAACATACTTAACAGTGACTGTACACGTCCATAAGTGTTCTGTCAAAAAAAGAAAAACTGCTCAAGATTGATATCTGACACAAATTGACGTGATTTCTGATTACTGATGTGCAATATAGATGTGATGTCAAAGTGATCAAGTGAGAATGAAAAAGACACAAAGGAAACTGAGGTGTTTGTGTGAAGGAGGAGCCTCGTAAACCAGCCATTTCTGAGGGAGAGTCTGGCCTCATCCCCACTGTGCGCATTTGGGGTGGGCGGGAGTAGTAGCGTTGACAGACAACCTATTCAGCCAATCAGCAAGTTGCTATATCAAACCTTATGCTGAATCCAGTTGGAAGAACAGAGAAAACGTCTTTTCCTTCAAGAAACTCAACAAGCGCCGACTCTTGCTCTTGTTTAATTGCTGTAATGGATGTAGTAAGAAATTCCCTTGTTGCTGTTTTTAGGCTGCTACTGCTATATTGAATATCTTTGCTGCTAGATAGCTCCGCCGTGGTAAGAGTCGCGCAGTGTAGTGACGGGGCTTTGCACCAGTCGGTCCCTGATTGGCCAACGCGCTGTGTCAATCACAGAAATCTGAGCGGCGACGTTGAGGGGCGACGCTGATTGGCTCGGCCTTCTGAGGGTTTCAGGCCAAACGCTCACAGTGGGGATGAGGCCACACTCCTCCTCAGAAATGAAATGAATTGCATTTCCAGTAGCTGGTTTACGAGGCTATGAAGGAGAGTCCTGTCCTAATATTCCTTTCACAGGGACACATTCAAACACACAACAGTTTCAACATACAGTACTGTAGAGACACATTTTTTTAAGCAAAATACCAAGACCTTTGAATCTAGATCATTAACACGTGTTAATAATGATGACAATGACATGTTTCCATTCTGTTCCTTTAGATCAAGCTGAACAAAGATGATACAAACTGCTATTTTTATCTACAACAGCATTTCACCCTCATGTCATATTTCTTGCTCCCTGCTCTGTGCCGCTCGCTCCCATCATGTTTTCCCAACACGCTGTCTGTGTCACAACTTTAATTGTCAAACATGAATTGCAACAAATGTAGGAACTTTCTCTAATCAGTGGAAAAACATGTTAAGACGTGTTTAGTACCAAAGAATCTGGAAACACATCGGAGCAGCTGATTCATGTTTGCACTACATGCTTCTCTAATCTAAAGATCTCTGATCATCACTGTGGCCTGTACACAGCATCAACTGTAGGCAAGAGCCAGGGGCTTTAGAGGAGCTTTTCATATGCAAATCAGTGAATCATGTCATCAGGCAACTTCTGGCCTTCATGTTGTGTCTGAAATGTGTTTGAGTCTTTGTGTCTCTGTTTGCTGATTTTATACCAACTTTGCTGCAAGTCATTAAAGCAGCAACTCCTACGCAGTATAAGAAGCTTTGTGCATGTGCAATACACTTACTGTTAAAAAGGTCATAGATCTCATTTAGTTGAATGTAACCACTACATTTTAATTAACTAACACAACTACCAGGGGAAGCTCTATATGCTGCAATTTAGACTTAATTCCAGTAGGAGCAATTTTGTAAGTTATATACTATAGGCTACATCTTTTTAACAAATTGTTGCAAGTTAAACAACACTGCAACATGAACAGCCCCTTTCAACTTGATACATTTCCATGTTAATTGTGGAATAATTGGGTTATTTGTTTTCCCTCCCCAAGCTGTGTGTGTGTGTGTGTGTCTCATTCTTCATCATCTGTTGATTTTTCTGATTCCTGTCAGTCTTTTCATTTAATGGCTTTTTTTCTTTGATGATTTCCTTCTTTTACTTCCCTTTTTCAGGTTTTATATTTTCATCCTCACCAACGCCATGATCCAAAATTAGATCAACTGTTTCATTCATGCAGAAGCTCATTGTGATACCACCACAGAATGGCATGTGAGAGCAAGTGACACATCTGTTGTATTAAATACCTGTTGTCATTAGCGGCAGGGAATAAAAGAGCAATGTGTGCTGCATGTATAACTCTGAGGGTTTTTTTTCATTCTGAGTCTAACATACTGCTTAACTCTAAAAATACAATCCTGTGGCTCTTAATGTTTCCCATGGCTCATTTGCTTTGCCTTTTACTGTAAACAGGGAGACATTTTTCTTGAGAATATCTGAAAACTTTACAACTGAGCCCCATTACAGGAACATACTGTACCAGCATATGTTTAAAGACTTTCAAGTGTTGTCTCACATGTAATGCCTCATACAGTGGCTTTGAGCTATTTTTAGACCCTCATTTTTTCTCAGCAAGTCCCACTTTAGTGCAAACTAATCTGTTTACCTCCTTAGAATTTAGTTTTAAAAAATGATTTAAGAAATATTTAAACCAATAAAATCAAAGGGCCTAGAAGCTATGGGCGATTTTATAGAGGGGTCTGGAAGATTTATGAATTTAAGATAAAACATTTTCAGCTCCTGCTTGTTTTCATTGATCTTGTGCAGCTTCACAAAAGAAACTCTTTTCCAGCACCATCTGCTTTATGTAAAGAGGGGCCTGAGCTGGAGCATATTTTTCTCTGATTTTATTAGTTGGTGATTTTATGTTTGCAGCCATATGTAATAATGTTAACTGAGATCCTAAATGACAACAACAATCAGAGACCATTTCTTTGACGCAGTGTGTCCTGCTCAGCCACTTTAGCAAAGAACCAATAGAAAAACTCTACATAGATTCATAATTATTAGTTTTTGAAGCCAGATCAGTTTTTACTGATCACTGTAAAAGTTATAGCTGCTGCGCAGCAATGGGTCGGGTCCGGGCTAATTTTGGCAAATTCTGAACAAACAGGAAGACAAGTTAACTGACATAGATTCATAATTATTTCAAAGTTTTTGAAAGCCAGATCACTGGCTTCACAAATTGAGTAAACCATTCACTGTTGTGCAGGCAACGTTTCTGAGGTAAAATTCTGATATGTTTGTGTCAAACATCATCTGCTATGAATCTAAGATTTTAGATTATCTGGTATATTGATGTAATATTCTTATCACCTGTGCAGGGGATCGAACCCACATCCCCTCGCACCTTAGACCAGCACTTAACTCACTGAGCTTATCATCTGGATGTGAGACAAGGTGTGTGTCTTTTCAAATAGACTCAGGGAGTCAGTGTCCAGGCAGCTGTTGTCCAAGCAGATTTCAGAAATGGTCAAAATGTCAGAAATTCTCATATCTAAACAACAATCTGCTAATACATAAATTGCATTTAGACAGCATGGACATGTTGGTGATTTGTTTTTAATGATAAGTGTTTTGCTTCATAAGAGAAAATCAGATGTAAATGTCACTCTTAGATTGACTGCAGTTGTTCCAATGAGAGCAGAAATCAAAATGTTCTCAAAATTTAGAGGCTTGCAATGTTTTCCAGATTTTGATAAAATTCACCCTGATAACCCACATTTGCACAAAACTTCATCTCACTGAGCTAATTAGCTGGTAGTGACTCTCATAATTTCATTCAAAATGTCAAAATTTTTTTAACAAAAATCTGATAATACATAAATTGATCTAGAAAAAATGTTGGTGATTTGTTTGTAATTATAAGTGTTTTGCTTCTCATTTGATGGTGTTTAACTGTTTGACAGCAGTTGTTTACAGTGTTTAATTCAAAATATTCTCAAAAATTCAGTTTTCAGATAAAATTCTGACTCTATAATATTCTGAAAGATAGAAAATGCTTTAGCAAATTTTTATGTTTAATCAAAATTTTCATCAATGAGAAACAAGTTTTGTAGGAGGAGATACATTTTAAAAGTTTTACAGTTATTGAAAAAAACAGAGTGATGGACTTCATAATTTGTAATAAGTTTAAGTGGACAAAAGTTTCAGCAGTATCTAGGCTACATTGTGGTGAAGTTTCACAGCTGTAGCATTTACTGTTGGTTTGGTAGGAATTTTTTAAGTTTTTGTCCTTGGAGTTGAGTGAATCTGGCATGGGGCTGGACCTTTGTGCAAAGTTTGGTGAGTTTTCACCCATGGAAAGTATGACTTCCTTGGAAGAAGAAAGAAAGAAAGAAGAAGAAGAAGAAGAAGAAGAAGAACGCCTATACAATAGTGTCCTGGCAGCTTAGCTGCCCGGACCCATGATCATCATGATATGTGATGAGCCTCAAAGTGTATAGTAATTGATATGGAATAGACACGAGTGTGAACTACAGTATTGTAGTTGTACTGATTTTACTTCACTAGACCACAGTCATTCAAACTGGTAGAAAATCAACAATTACTGTATGTCCCCTAGGACTTTTTACCCTCCAACTGCCAAACATCGAAATACTTAATGAACAAGATTGTTAATGAAGGATGTCAAGTACCAGTGTAAAACTAAAGACCATGACCACTGTTAAATGAAGCAATAATTGTTTCTCATGAATATGACTTTATGTTTAAAGGGCTTTTAACAGAAAATTAATGGAAAAATTAAGTCACAGTATTTTAGAAAAAAGAAAATGAAATTTCTGAAAACACTGTGTAATTATTGATCAGCAGGAAGTGGGATGCAAACTGTGCCGAGCAGCAAGTTCTGCTATTAGAGAACGACCCTTCATGGAATAAACAAATTGTTGTGCACTTATTTCTTCAAGGCTGAAGTCAACTTAGTGCAATCAACATGAAAAAAAAAACACATCCTAGGGAGCTATACCAAAGAAACTGCACTATTAGCCTTATTAGACCTATACTTAGATCTTTTCAAAAAAATAAAATCCTGCCACAAGGCTAGTCCTCGGTGAAACACACACTGAGCTGGTGATTCCAGCAGAACCCCCCCAGTCGCCTGAATGCAGCTCTGCTTACTTGTTTGGGGCTCTGGTTCAAAGCAGATGCACCTGGGCACATTCACATCCTTACTAAAGCTGCCTCTGCATGTTCTCTGGCGATGCTAGCAGCCGCCTTAAAACAGAATGACAGCTCCTCTGTGGTAGCTCTGATGCTGCAGGCAACTTGACGAACGAGAGGGAAAGCTGGAGAGATTTGGTTTGACGCCACAGAGGCACTTTCCTCTCTCCCTTATGTATTTCAGGGCAAAATACGAGTCCTTTGACTCTCAAATGCAAGGCCTCTGACTCCCCTGTTTGCTCAAAGGATATATGATGCTTGAAGTGTTTCCCTTTTTTTTCAAATATTCTCATTTGAGATGCAGGATGCTGTCCTGGAGGATGGTTAAGCTGGATACAAGTTTTTTTTTTCCTTACTCCTTCTCTAGTAGCTGTCTCCCTCTTCTTGTCTTGTGTGTGTGTGAGAGAGAGGACAATTAGTATAGTTCAGTCAGACAACTCTGGAATAAGAACGAATCATTTACTGAGCATAGCCTAAGCATTGCAAGCCGAAGCACAGCATAAGTATCCTTGAGCATGGCTGCAGCAGGTTTGGTGTCAGGCTCTGTCTCAGTTGTTCATTCCCTAAATGATCTGCTTTGCCAGACATTACAGGGAATGAAGCAGACACCCCGCAGGGGATCATAGAGATGGAGCCTACAGGTGGATGCTGGGGAGGGTGTGGGTTTGCAAAACCTCATGGGCGGCAGGAGCAGCAGCAACGGCAGCGGCAGCATAGCCAGGGATGACGGGTAAGCTGGGGGGTTTAAATAACCCGCCCTATTTGGATGAGGACAGCATGTGACTGATCTGCCTGAACTAGCTACGCAGGCATTTAAGTTATGTGATATACAATTTTAATTCACATAACTTACACATTTAGATAAAATTGCCAGCTCTGTATTAACATTAATACATTACTTATCAACCACAACTTTCTGACAGGAGAAATGAAATGAAAGACTAAATAAAAACATAAAAGTTAATCTTCCTACACTTCTTTTTAGATACAACTTTGTCACTTCAAGAGACCACAATTAAACAAACATATTAAATTAGTCTGATAATCATCTTACATACATTAATACTTTTTCAAACTTCAACATGAAAAATCAATACCCTTAAATCATGTTATTAGCCTATGTACAGAAAAAAGAGAGCTGTTTAATGTGGAAAGAAGCAGAAGAATGCATATCGTAGTTGCAGTGATAATAGTAGTACTTTAGTCATAGCAGTCATAGTGGTAATAGTTTTTCCAGTGGAAAGCCAATAAAATATTAATCCCCCGCACATGACAAAATCAAAGAGATTAAGTGGAGTGGAACAAATGGAACAGATTGGCCCAAAATGATGATGATATGGGTGATCTGGGTTTCATTGCAAAGGACTTTTCGTATTTAATAGACCAAGTGATTGAACAATTCATGTGGTGTGTGCATCTGTGAGTGAAGCAGTGATTGGAGTACGTATGTATTGATTAGCTTAGGTTTGTGCAGAAGGTCGAAGGAGAAAGGGGGGAGGATGTTTTATGTGTGCGTGTGGTGGTGGTGGTGGGGGTAAGCATCTCCAACTAATGCCTTCATCCTGTTTGTAATGCTCAGGTGCAGGAGCCTTGTGCACATAGAAAAGTGATGCTGCCACACAAAGTGTTGACAGGAGAGCAGTGGAAAACTACGAAGAAATGCTAACAATTATGTGTTAAGAAGCATCCAAATGAAGACAAAATTACATGGCAGGTTAAAAAGAAACCAGACACATCAAGATCCTGTGCTGTGTAATGGTGAATATTTGGGCGTGAAACTGAGACAAAAGAGGGGGAAAAAAAGAAAAGGTGTGACTACAGAGATGGAAAATCCACCCCACACTGCCAGGGGGGGAGTGTGTGCCTGTTTGTGTTGACTAGGATGTTTGAGAGATGGTCCTGGAGGAGCAAACACACCCAACCAACCGAGTCAACACTCATACTGCTCTCCCCTCACTATTCGCTCTACTTTGACTTGACTTTCAAAGGCCAAGGATTCTCTCTCTCAAAGGAGAGGCAGAGAAAAACAACAACAACAACAACAACACTGCAGCTGTCTATGTTGGAAAACTAAAAAAATAAAATTGAAATAAAATTTTACGTTTCTCACGTTTTAGTTAACGTACGAGCACAGTTTCCACATGTGTTTCTTCTTCAAGCACCTAAGAAGACCTTGCACAAAAGTCCTACTTAATATTAGCAATTCACAAGTTCATTGCACCCTTGTTCATTTCCTGATTCTTTGCAGGCACCAAGGAGGTGAATGCAACAGGGAAGTCATTCACAGTGAGGAGTAGCGTCCAGTTCCAGGTGGACAAACGGGATGACGGCGTCGCCTACACCTGCAGCGTGGAGCATGTGTCTCTGTCCAACCCCTATATGACAACTGAAGTCCTGGAGGTCCACTGTGAGTGCAGCCGTACACACCCCCACAAAGCTGGATTAGGTATAAGATTAGTATTGAGAAGAAATACAAGGATTGAGATTACATTTATGTCTGCAGGTTTAGCTTTGCATTTGCTCAGGATTAGTGTAGGATTAGTTTCCAGGTAAGGGATTAGTATCAAAGCAGAACAGGGATACGGGCTAGAGCTAAGAGTTGCCCAATGGGTAAAGAGCTAACTACTGTTGTACTTTGTCAGTGTGAGAGTTAACGCACTCTAACACACCGTGCTGTCATAGCATTGGATTTTTTTTTTCCTCTTCTTCGCAGATGCTCCCCATCTGGAGATCAGACACCCACTGAGTATTCCACAGGAAGGGCAATACTTCAAATTGGAGTGTAAATCCATAGGCAACCCAATGTAAGTTGGCATTTATTCACAACTTCAATTTGGAACTGCTAGCATGAAAGTCAGCAGGAATTTCACTTCTTCATTAGAGAATATTTCTGCAGTTTATTGGTTATTTCTTAACATTCAAGAAATCACAAACAGAAAAAGAAAAGAAAAGAAAAAAAAATTGCCTACATTGTTTTCTGTCCTAGACCTGAACCAGTGCTGTGGTCTAAAGATGGAGGAGAGCTGCCAGACACTGAGCGTATGATTGTGGAGGGCAGGGAACTAACCATCACCACACTAAACAAAACAGACAATGGCACATACCGCTGTGAGGCCAGCAACGACCTGGGGACCAGCAGTGCCGAATACGTACTGTTTGTATATGGTGGGTACCTCAGTGGGGGCGAGTCATGTTGTTGATGATCAGTTTTGTCGTTGGTTGGAGATCATTACACAGATACAAAGCCAGCAGAGGGACTGTCAGTCAGGCAGCTTAATATATAAAGAGACTTAGCTGGTATATGTTACCATAGAAAATTCTCTAAATCCAACAGCATGATAATAGGGCAATAATCAGATTTCAACGGAGGAAGATCACACATTCCAGCATCTCCTATTACAGTGTTACAGTGTTTTTGTCTGATAATCTGCCAATCATAGATGTGGTTGACTTCAATCTTTTAACAGTCATTAGTGATTCATTTTCCAATATCAGCTGACAGACTTCAGTCACCCGCAACCCCACATGAATAGATAATGAATGGATATTTAAAAATGCATAAATCAGCAAACATGTTTAAAATTTAATTTATCAAATAATTAACAATCTCTCTGAATAATGTTTATCTTTATTTCAGCTGTAATGATATGCAGCAGTTTGATTGAAATAGATTTCAAACAGGACCCTGCAAGTGTGTTTGCCAAGTTTAGATCCTTAACTACAAATTGTTTGTAATTTTTAGCTGACAACATGTGAAAATATGTTGGACAGTTTTGTGTGTGTGTGTGTGTGTTTTTTTTTTTCCATTTTGAGGCTGCCATTGGTTTCCATTCATTTTTGAAAGTTTAAAAAAATACTCATTTGTTTAATTGCCATGACCATGAAATTTGCATACATTTTGTGTGGCAATATATTATGGTTGTATGATCACGCAAAAATAAATGGAGATAGATTTGAAATTTTCTCCACTTCATGGCTTCATAACAATAATGTAGCTCTGACAATGAGAAATGCGGCCATGACCTGTTTTTTCACGGTGATGGAGTTAAGAAGCAGAAGTTCATACAGTTCATACATGTTGAAATGTATGGAAGTAAATGGTACCTTATTAAAATGAAACAAACCCAAATCTGTCATTGTATTTAAACAAGACATTTCAACCTCGGGCCACAGAGATTCGTTAGTTTTTATGGAATGGGAGCTTACAGTAAGAACACCTCTGCAGTCTTAAATAGAGACCACCACCCCTCTACTATCAAATGAGTAATCGGTGGCCTCCAACAGCTGACAACAGTATTTATAGAAATTTTATTAAATGTGTTTAATTTTGGGGTTCAAATTACTTTGTAAGATTAAAAATTGAAAGGCAGTTTCATCATAACAAAGTTTTCTGTCGTGCAACGCAGACCATTTCTTCAAGATTCCACTTTCAAATCTTACCTTGGCACTGTGCAGGATAACCCAGTTTACCTCACTCGACTGTACACAGGCCTATCACTGCACAGGTTTAACGTTTGGACTCTTCCTGTGAGGAACCAGAAAAAAGTGTTAAGGATGCAGAATTTAGCTTCCAAGTACTGCCTGGAGGAGAGATAAGTTAATCCCGAGACAGTGGAGGGGATGAGAGAATAAAGACAGCATGGTGCCGGAAACGGATCATTAAGGCCTCTGCAGCACATGTTCATAATGTTTATCAAATACAGCCAAGTAAAAATACAAAAACAAGGACAGAATATATAAATTCAACATGGATTTATTTGTTTCCATTTTTGCCAATTAAACAGTCCCACATGAGAGTGCAGTTTGTTTGGTAGCGACTTATCACAGCTCCAGCCCTGGACTTATTCAAGCTCACACGCAGTTACTGGATGCACGGCAGCTTCTTTGTTCGATTTTAAAGGCAGAGGCTTTTGGGGAGAGAAAACCCTTCACAGGGAAAAAATGGAGGAAAAGGAGGATGACACATTCGTCCTTTCAGCTTTTGTTATCTTAGTCTCCTCTTTCGGCATGCTCAATGAACAGGGTAAGGCAGCGATGTCAGGCTAGTCCATATCATCCTGTCATATCTGGGTGCCATGTGCGGGTCCATAGTTTTATTCCTCACATTTCACAGCCTGGGAGGTTTTTGAATTATATCAAATTATACATAATTCAAATTTGTTAAATCTGGTTTATTAGAATTACAGGATCTGCACCAACAGAGAAGCTGATAACCTTCAGCAGCCCTCTGTCACAGCAAATACAAAGGTCCTGGTTACTAGGGGGGAGGATGACAAATTGAGTTGAGTAGGTAAAAGATGTGTGAGATGAGCTCATTTCCACTGATGATGACAGTCATTCTTCAGTACCATCGTGTCTGAATACTTACTGGGTCTCTCATCTCAGCCTCTAAGCCTAATTTGCTAATGACAGGTGAGCTGAGAAGCAATAAATGTCAATGCTCCGCCGCAATTCATCATCGTCTGTGATTATGCTCCTCGATACACTGTATTAAATAAAGCGAGGAAACACCATATATGATAATTACTCTGTCTGAGATGCTAAAGATAGTAACAGATAGTAGCTGGGTTAAATACAGTGGAGAGCTGTCTGAGTTTCTTTGTTAATCTGCAGCCTTGCATCTTACATTTTACCCTCACGTTTCTCTCATTTATCGCACTTCATGTTCACCTCAACAAGCGTGATACATGATGAGTTTTACATTCTGTGTGCAGCCTATTTACCAAGCTATCATCACTTGCCTGAAAATGTAACAGATGTAAGAAAAATGAATCCTTCATGTATGACTCATCCTTTTCCCCAAAGATATTTCTCAAAGAATTCATTCATTCAGAGCTTGACTCATTTGTGCAACTTTTGTATTTTGTCATCTGTGCATTTTTATTTCATTATTTTTTTTTGTCTGTGTTTGCTGAGGGAAAGACCAGAATTAACCCACTGCACCAGCCACGCGCAGTAATTGATTTGTTGCTGTTTGATTTTCCTGTAAGTTTTCTCATGCTGAGCCTGTTCCCTACGGATAGCTTTGTTTTTTGCTCCCTGTTGCTCCTGTTTTCATTTAGTAGACGTCATCACCTTAGTGCCTCCATCTCCAGCTCCCCCGACTCCCTCGCTAGCCTCCATTCTTCCAGTCTGCTAATGCCGACATTCCCACATCAGGCATAGGCAGTCACAGCTGCGTTCGCAGGTACGCTCACAAGCCCCCCCTTGCCCTCGCCTCAACGCTCCATGCACTCACAAACATGACACTGAACACACAGCTGATGATTGATGAGCTAACAGCCGGGCTTTGAGATAGAAAATAGCATTGTTTTTCTGGATGAATTCAATACTCTCTTTCCCTCTTTCCTCTTTGCTCTATTTTCTACACACAGCACTGCTGCCTCACCAGCCTTTTTTTTTTTATCACTTTTTCCAATTAGTGCTTATTGGTGACTGGCAAAATGCACACACTCACTGTATAGCAAGTTAGCATGCCAGATTATCACAGCTAGCACAGCTACCACTGCACCAAGGTTATTGTAGTTTTACATTTTTCATTAGGCCAGTTTTTCAGTTTGCTTTTTTATTTCAATTTTGCTGATTGATCAGTTTGAATTGACTAAGAGGAAAGTGTCTGTGAGACCTCCAAAGATGAACTTTCAAATTTGTGGGATTTTTACCTTTCTGGCGTAGTTGCATCCATGTAGCACTAAATGGGTCCATGGATTCCTAATGTCCTCAGATCATCAGTTGAGGTTCCTGTCACTATGGCTCCATGTCTACTTGGCCAAGGGGATGTCCCATTCAGTCTTTTTTCCCTCTTCACCTGTTGCATCCCATAAATCAGTCCTCATCATGTCACATTCAGTCTTTTTTACCTGTGTGTCGCCCTCGAAATATTAAACTGTGGTGTTTTCTTCCTGCTAATTTAGCCATCTCTAAGAAAACTAAAACTAAGCTAATTTTTATCTGCAGTACTGTTTAGTTCGAGGTAGTTTTGCATTGTTCATTGTAGTTATTATTTTATTTTTGGTTTTAGAAAAACAGTCTTTTATTTTATTTCAATTTACTAGATTATTTTTTCATTGCTAGTTTTAGTTTTAGTCTTGTTTAGTTATTATTTTAGATAACCCTGCACTGCACAAAGTCCAAT
Organism: Decapterus maruadsi; assembly: GCA_030347415.2. Classification (NCBI taxonomy): domain Eukaryota; kingdom Metazoa; phylum Chordata; class Actinopteri; order Carangiformes; family Carangidae; genus Decapterus; species Decapterus maruadsi. Next base: position 19,697,539 of record CM064885.1, on the reverse strand, counting down.
CTTCACTGAAGTAGAAAATACAAAAACATGAGAAAAACATGTTTTCATAATTTTGTTTTTACACACACACACACACGAACACATTTGTAAGTACTACATGCCAACAAACTTGGAGAAACCAGAATGACATGCTCCATTGTTTACTTCAGTTTTTCTCCCTTGATGGAATTAGTGTTGTATTGTTTGTGCATGATTTTGCTGTACTGAGCCACAGGAGCACTCTGCAGGTAAAATATGCCAAATGGTTAACTTAACAGCTGAAATAGCTTTAGTGTTGTGAAAGAAAACAAAACAGAAAGGTTGCCTAGAATTGAGCTGTGCTTTATTTTGATAATCAACTCAAAGTTTCCAGACAGAAACAAACGTTCAGCTTTTCTCACCAAAGATCCTGTCTCATGAAAGATTTGCGATGGTGATTTCGCTGTTACGGTGTTTGCATTCATATTCAGTAGCTGATCATCTTACCGACTGCCTTCCCTCACATGTAGATGCTTTTACATGTGCATAATACAAAGAAAGAAGAACTCCACTCTTAAAACATTGCTCCTTTCCTTAGCAAAAAAACAATAATGAAAACTGGCGCGATTAGGCCTTTCATATTAATGCAGGAAGATAAACTTCTCTTAACTTCTAACGTTCATCATGGACTGCTCAATATAAGCTATATGTTGTTGAATACTCAGGAGGAGGTGAATGACATGTTACCTGGATACAAAGTGTCAGTCCAAAGATTGTACCTCTGATGCTGGTGATATTCATAAACACTTTGTTTTAATTTCCCTGGTGGTCTGATATTTGTCTCTAAATGTTGGTGACTGCCCCAAAAATATAATTGAACATGTTTTGCAGAAGAATTGTTAGACGTTATTCATCCTTGGAATATACAGAATTGTTATTGATAAATTGACCTATTAAGGATTTACTTTGCCAATTACACAGAAAATTTCAGTATACAGCTTTTGTTCTTTATCTAGTCCTGGTCAATGTATCGTGTGCTTGTCTCTCAGTCGCTGTCCAGTAACTCCAGTTGAGCACGTATTTGGCTCTGACAGTGAGCTTCGCTCTCCCTCACTCCTGCACGCTGTCAAAGTAAAAAACTCAGAAAAACAGACCATGCTAATTTCACATGTTTCCTTTGAACCCTGTGGTCACCTTTTTTATCACGGTGTTGTTCCCCTCGTCTTTCCTTTACTGCTGTCACTGTCGGCAACCATGGCAACAGCCAAAGACTTTCCAGGGCCTACGACAGGTAAATATCCCACTAGATGATCATTGTCAGCCAGATTTGATGCTGGATCTGGATCTGGGTCAGGACACATCACGGCCCTTCACCCAGCATGAGCCAAACCATCACCATGCATGGATGCTCGCGCTGCTGACGCCAGCCGCTTTCTCTCTACAGGCTGCATAAGTTATCACACAACATGTTTTTGGTTTGCTTTGTCTTAGAACCATCTATTTCATTGTGCAGACTGAGTGGTGCTGGGCTGCACGTTGTACCTATATGCCAGTGTGCAAATATTTGATCTCAGGTCCTGTGAAAACAGCAGGAATGAAAGGGAACGGCCAAAATTCTCAATGAGCACTTTTTTTTTTTTTTTTTTACATTTCTGATCACATAGTTCTTGACCACATTTTCCTAGTAATTTGATCTCTGTTGTTGGAGCACATTTGTGTGATACAGTTTATCTACAGTGTATACAGTATAGGCCTGTATGTAATATTATTTGGGGTTGTGTTCATGTGAGGATGAAAACAGGACAGGAACATGATCTTCAGTTCATGATGCCTTAATGTCTCTAAACACTGGATGAGGATAATGCGGCCTTTGGGGCCCTTGTGTGCTGTTAAACATGTTTGTAGCTTTGTGATGTGGTATGTTAAGTGTCATCTTAGCTGTTTACATTTACACCGTCTTGATTTGAATTGCTGCCTCTCTGTGGATTATTTTGGGGATGATATTTGAATAGTCAGTGGATTTACAAACAAAGTTTGCAACTGTTTGGACAAGTATAAAGACTTAATGGACGTTTACTCACACTTAAGGTGAAAGTGAGTGTTTGGATGACAAGTTCAGCTGCAGTGCATCAAGAGCTGTTTAGCTTGTCTCATTCCTGTGAGCTGTGAGCACCAGCCAAGTGTGATATGAAAATTGCTTATGCTCCTTGTTGACAGTTGAACACCTGTACAGATCATTATATCCATCGACATGCAACCGAAATTCAGTTAATTCGACTGTTGTACTAATGTTGACAATTATTGCTTCAAAGTCTGAAGTGCCTGCCTGTGAATTCCAAATAAATCAGTCACGTTGGTTCTATTCTGCATGGAGTTGAACTGCATGTTTCACAATTTCATTCTTTTTTTTGATGCCCCTCACTTAAGTTTGCTGAAAATGAGGGTTGCATTCTGTTAACAGGGGAGTATAACAAGGTTTGTAGGAACATCCACCGTCGTCATTTCCCAGGGTCACTTTGCAAAACTGAGCACAAGCCACAGCCATTCATCAGCTTGAGATAATGAGAGCACACGAGGTGCACAGTGAAGACACATAGCTACTTAGAGTTTATTACATGACAGACACAAAGGCATGCCCCTGCCGGGGAAACCTCCAGCTTGCACTCTGTTTCGAGGAGGCCTCATGTTAAATAACACTTAAAAAAAAAAAAAGACAAACAAACCAGGGGGAAAAAATGATCTTCAACAGCAGAATGTGGCAGTAAGCAAGAAGAAAACACTTAAGATAGTGTATGTGTGTGTCAAGGCTTTGGCTAAAAAGCAAAAACAGACTTCAGTTTTCTTGCAGCATGTCACTGTTGCAAACACATTTTTGAAATGTGTAGAGATTTGTGGTATTTCCTATGATCACTTCTTTTAAACCTCAATTCAGGCACTTCAAAAGCAGCGACGTCAGGTTGCTCTAAAAATGGCAGAAGCTCATTTGGGGCTGTTGTGCTTTGTTCACAAATGGAAAAGCTACATCTGGATTTTTTTTCTCAGGATAATTGCAGAAGCAAAATGTTTTCATAGCCGTTAAAATATGTCTACAGCTGCATGAGACAGCAGTGGAGCATCTTGCAGGTGCTAACATTATCTCTCCACTTTTCCATCCATGTCTCCCTACTCTCTGCCTTATTTCAGATCCTAATGCTTTAGGACAACATGGACCTGACCACGCTTTAATCGGTGGCATCGTGGCAGTCGTGGTCTTCATCACCTTGTGTTTGATAATAGCTCTTGGACGATATCTGGCCAGACATAAAGGTAAAAAAGGTCACTCATGCTCCCTCGAATTACAATGTTCTCGCCTGGAGTAAATGTATATGCCTGCGTGGATAAACTTTCTGTGGCTCTGTATGTCTGCAGGGACATATCTAACACATGAGGCCAAAGGAGCAGAGGATGCCCCAGACGCAGACACAGCCATCATCAACGCTGAGGGAAACCATGTGCATGCAGAGGAAAAGAAAGAGTATTTCATTTAAACTTCTGTTGCATTTTTCCCCCTCCTCCGTCTCATGACAACTTTTGACAGCAGACATGCAATTTTCTGCTGCTTCAGCGTCACTGTCTGTTTTACTTTACTTATTATTTACTTGTTCTTTTGCCTTCTCTCAGAAAGCTTGGATATGCTTGTTTTCAAAGCATTTGCTGACAGTATAGCCTTCTCCTTTTGTAATCAGTGTATTCCATGTACAATTGGATTATATCCATTTCAGTTTTATGGTGCCTAAATGCTGTATATTTTTCTGCATTTCCTTTATCGCTTTGCATTATCTCTCTGCTCTCTTACGTCACCTGTTATACAACTTTTTGCAGATTTTTTAAGATTCAGAGGAAATGTGCTTCAACTCAAGTCTTAGATTTTCAAACTGTTTTCCTTTAAGAACGAAATGTGTTCCATTACATCGATCCATCAAACATTAACATCAGAAGAAACTTTTTAGGAACTGGATGGTCTTTGGATGTGACCTGGAGTTTACCCCGCCACAGCCATATTCCACATGTTTTAGAAATAAACCATAATGCAGACCAGACACTTTGACAAAACAAAGCATAGAAGCACAATCTATGTGATTGTCTCAAGGTGAAATCAACCCCCTTTTAGCACTGTCTCCATGTTCCTGCACTGATTTTATTTTGAGTTTTTACTCATTCTGTTGATTTATACCAACAGAGAACAAGTCAGAAAATTAAAGCACAAAGTCTGAGGACTAACACAGAAGGAAAACACATAAACTGATTATTGTCTCAGGATTCAATATGAGTCTAGATCGAGAGATGGTGTCAGACATACGATGAAGATTTCAGTACACTGAAAGATGTTCAGTTGTCGCCATGGGTGAGGGACTTTAATTTTGGGATGGTGATTTAATGTAAGATCTAAACTGAATGAGTGGAACCTTTTGAGGGTTCATTATTTATGTTGAATTTTATTGAACAACTATGCTCAATGTGTGGATATTGCTGTAAAATACTTTGCTAACGTGAATATTGGTGAAATATATTGTTGGAATCCCTGACACATTACGATTTGTATATTAGCATATACAGTATTTAAAGTATTCCACACGTCTTTTGTTTTCTTCATTTATCTAACAAAAGGTTGTTTTGTCATAAAGTGTGTAAATAATGTGTAAGTATCCAATTTCAGTAAAAGAAAAACACTGGTTATAGCTTTTAACTTCAGGTCCGATCAGTTCCCATCATTTTGATGAGATTGTTTTCAACTTTCGAAGATTTCTTCAAACAGGGATTCTCATGAATTGCTTAAAATGTTGAAAAAAAAAAGTAAAAAAAAAAAAAAGGTAAAAAATCTGGTCAAAGATATATGTATTTATTATTATGATTGATTGACATTTATTATATAATGCTATATTGATTGATATTATTGCTGTTATTACTAAAGTAGTGGTCTGACATTAACTTTTCCATTTTTTAATTCAGAAACTTATCATAAAAAACAATACAAGGATCACCGTTATGGCCTTTGAGTTTGCTGCAAACAGTGCTAATGACATGTTGAGGCATTGGTGAATCAGACATCCCCTCATTGTATATAGTCACTGTATCAAAGACATTGAACCACATTGCCAATGCTCATACATGTTATTTTGTTAGTTCAATATGATGCTATAAATAACTCATTTTGTACAAAGTTTTAATCGCTGTAATTAATTTGCTTTTTATGGGGGATGTGTGAGGTTTTGCTTTTTTCTCAGTATTGAATATTCATTTTTCAACTATGCCACTGTAAAAAAAAGAAAAAGAAAAAAAGGAAAAAGAGACAAAGTGCGGATTAAAATATGAACAACTTGAAAACTGCTTTGTTTGTTGTGACTAACTGTGGATTTGAAATGCCCTAATAAGTAATGCTTGGTGTTCTTAAATTACAGTAAAATTTCTCACAGTCACAATATCACTTTGTTTATAAAGTTATGCAAAGGGGAGCAAATGTTGATGGAGAACGCACTGACCAAAGCTGCACTGTAATCAGGGCCGGCCCTGTACATGTGGGGGCCCTAAGCAGGATAAAATTGGGGGCCCTGCCTCACAGTGTATACCGTCAAATATTTATAAAAAAAACAGCTGCCGTATGCAACCCTTGAGTATTTTCTACCTCTATCAACATGATGGTGAGGAGATATTTTATTACTAATTAAACAGTAGCCTATTGCTCCACCTGAGACAGTAAAAATTATTTTACAATTATTGTTTACAGAAAATAGTGCTAATGAATGTAGGTCCAGGGGGATAGATTGTACTACTATTTGTAAATTACACTCTTTACTTCTGAGTGTTTTTTTTAAACATACAGTTGATATTCTGACCCTGGCCTGCACAGTAGGAGCAAGTGATGACTGACCCTTTATATTACTGCCTAGACTGAAATTTGAACCATAAATGTATTTTTGTGTGGCCTGGGAAAACCCTTCACATGGTGGGATTTTGACATTTTCATTTTTTGATAGCCTATTTCCATAAGTTCTAACTGTTTGAATTACTGAGAAAGCCCTCCCATATCAAAAGTTATGGTCATTTTAATCTAGGCATATCATGACCAAAAACTTGAAAAGTGAGAAAAATGGCTTAGAACGTCTGTGCTGTAACATTCTAAAGACGAGGGGACCATGGGATAGGTTAGGATAGGTTGTAGACTGCACATACAAAACATGAAATATCCTCTCCTATATATGATAGAGACGAGCAGCAAACAGCGTCTGAATCGCGGGGTTTTCCGCTTTCCGAGGGTCCTTGAATGTGCCATCGGCATGTAAACAAGTGATAGGCTACCTACAGGAACAGACGCTAAACTAAGATTAGCACCGATGCTAAACCAAACCGAACGTACGGCGCGATGCTGACATTGTTTTACAAAACATCATCAAAACATTATACTGTAACTTCGGAACCGTTTATGATAGAGACGAACTGTAAAAAACATCTGAATCACGGGGCCCTCTGCTTTCCGAGGGTCAGTGAATGACACCTGGATCAATGACAACAAGACCTAAAGACGGCCGCTCTCCTCTGTCGCTGCAGCTCCGCTGCTCTGTGGCTCAGCTGACAACACTCGCCACAAAAACATAATAATAAGTACTTTCCCTTTTGTTTTCTGAAAATATTTATTTACCACAATGTAGTGGGGGTTAACCAAAATATAAAAATCGCCAAAATAGAAGTTTTCCACCTATTTTGGCTGTTTGACAGAATAGAACTTTGGCGACATCCGACGGGTTTGGGGGCCCCCCATTGGCTGCGGGGCCCTAAGCAGCTGCTTAGTTCGCTTATAGGGAGGGCCGGCTCTGACTGTAATTGTTATTCCATGCAACTTCTGAGTATTACTCAACCTTTAGTATTAATAATACATGCAAAGTGTCTGACTTGTAGAAGGATTAAAATGCCATGAAGCTCCTCAGGAAGATTGCCTGAGGCTCTCAGCTCTGCTCATGATGTGTGCATTAATATAGTGTGACAAAAGGAAGACTCCACTCTTCCCAAATTCTTGCCCTGTCTCACTGGAACTGAGTTCGATATGCTTGAAGTAGCTTCATGAAAGTGGCCACAGTTGTGAACACAGCAGGCTGCTGTTGCCCTTATTTTAACAAACTCGACAGACAGTGAGAAAAAAACTGGAGGCAACTTCTTTGATTTGACATCATGGTCAAGGATGTTGGGATGCAGCTGATTGCTTTAATTGGAAGTGAAATTATATCACTTCAGATGAAACTTTATTGATCCCTCTGGGGGAATTAGAGAATTGAAAAAAGAAAACAGTAACAGCATTTAGTAAGGAACAATACAAATGTGATAGCTTCACTGAATAGACAAAGTAGTAAATTAAGACAAAAAAAGGAATAAAGCTGTAAAATATAGGACTAAAGACAGTGCAAGAGATTGAAGATGTAGCCTTTGCAAATATGAAGGGCAGAAGGATGAACCAGTGATTTTATAGACTGGTGCAGGTGTTACCAGAATTAATGTCTTCTTAATAACTGTAAATAAGGGTTACTGCAGGATAAATGTGTGCTATAGTATGCATAAAAATAATGTAATCTATACAAAATCAAATAGGGTAATTACACTAAATCAAAAACAACACACGTGGACATGGCGTATAAATGCATTACATCCATATCCTCTGAGAGGCTAAATGTGTGCATGAAGTGTAATGGTAGCATCAGAGATACTAAACCACGAGCAAATGTTGATTATCGTATTCACACAGTAGAGTGATCTGCATACAACATTTACAATAAACCCTGCCAATTTAGAAAAACAAAAAAGCACCTTTTATGGTCCATTATCATTGCTTCAGTGGCACAGATGAACTTTGGGAAATTTGAGGATGGATATAATAGCACAGTGCAGATTACTGAGCTCATATTAAATGTCTCAACATCCTTTAAAGGAGATCTCGTTCCAGGACACGGGGCGCGAGTCATTATGATCCTCCATTCTTCAGCTCCCATTGACCTTGAGCATAATGTTGCTTCCCAGTAGACTAATGTTGCCATTATCAGCACACTGTCCGGCCAACCACCTGCCTGCTTCACACTACGCCTCCCTCCTCCTCTCTCGTCTTGCAGAGACGTTTCCCAATGCTCACTTCATAATCATTACCACCAAAAGCCCAGCCAGTTCAAAGAAACATCAGCTCCCACTATCGCACTCCTCCGTGTTATTGAAAGCTCAGTGCTTCGTTAAGCTATGTAAATTGAGATAGACTATCTTGAATAATGCCTGGCAAAAAATAATGCTAAGAATCCATCATAATTTAGTAATTGGATATCAGAGGGAGGAAACATTCATGTGCAGTCGTAAATAGTGAGTTGGAAAATGGATTTTCTCTTTACCCTAGAAATGTGAGAACCATCCCCTGGGCGATGTAACAATCACAGCATGACCTCTGAGGAGGCCTTGTAAGTCTTACTAAAGTGAAGAAACTGATCCCCACTGTACCCTGTAGGCAGGGTCTGTATCGGTCCTGCAGCCCACAATAAGCTCTTATCGTGGCAGAACAGAAGTTTCTGACAAAATCCTTTAGGGACAAATTGATATCTTAAAAAACATTATTACACTTAAACATATTACGTCTAGGCTACTACAGCACAATTCAGATTTTGCAGTGTCGGGCTAATAGACCTTGCAGTTGTATTTCCAGGCCTGTACAATTAAATAGTCAGTCTGAGAGTGCTTCTTGCTGAGTATTTGCCTTTTTCTTGGATAGAAAACTGTTGTCAAAACAGTTTGCTTTTTCTTTTTCATCCTGCTGCTCTGCTGTAGATTAGTGACAACTGGAGGAGCTATAGCTAGACTGTGCATGAAAAGTCCTCCAACCCTGACACAAATAGTGCTCTTTTTTTGTGGGGGGGGGGATTAACAGCAAAACATTTTATGGAGAAATAACAGTAATTCCGCTTGTTTTCACTATCCAAGCATGTAAATTGCCTTGTGTAATTCACTGGGCGATTTGCTAAGGAAGTGAAAGGGTCAAAGTGTTTGGAGTGAGACTGCAAAGTAAGTGCGATATGGTCTACAGAAATGATGGAGAAATGTCCTGTCCTCTGGATTACCATTTTCATTACAGATTTATTGGTTATCAGTAACACTGTGAGGTAACCTGGGGATTCTTTGAATCAATAGTGGACGGATGACAATAATCACTAAAGTCCCAACTGAATGAAAAATCTATAATATTTTATCATCTTTCATATTCCCTGCCAAGAGGGACAAATATTTTGGAACAGTTTACCTGTAATTGTCACTCTTCTCCCAAAGATGAGGTGCAAAGAGCAGACAGCGGAGGATGAAATTCACTTTTTTTCAATATCCTCCTTTTCATTTTCAGAACTTTGTGTTATAGGAGTCTGTTATCGTTGTCCTTAGAAGCCCGAGGTTGCATTGTTTTCGTAAATGGTTTTGTCTTTGATTGACAGCTCATTCTAATGGAGAATTGAGTAGAATAAAAATGCAGTGTTTACAACACTGCTCCCTTGGAAAAGGAGTCATTGCAGAGAGAAATGTCACGATGAGACCAACTAGAATTGCAGGTGCACTCCTGGACCATCCTGGATTTGTCTTGATACCCACAGACAGATAAGCTACATGCCACCTGTTCTTACTCTTTTATGTCCTAACAGGAAATTTTCATGTTAAGATTTTTTTTTAAAAAGGTGAAGTACAGCTGAGTTTCATGTAGCCCCTTCTGACTTACAGCTACAACATTCACGCCTCATCTGTATCGCTGCTGAATCAGAGGGCTGTAGGATATTATCTTGAGATGTGTTTCGCCTAATCATATTTGATGAGATTAAACAGATCACTCACACTTCTACTTCTGACAGGGCCGAGTGGAAGTTAGAAGGAGTCAAATGATCTGGAACAAAGAACATGAGCTTGTGTATCCCCCTGGATGCATCACCATGCCATTAGTCTAGATGAATGTGTACAGTCAGATACAATTCCCTTGTTTGCTGCATGAGGGCTTCCACTTTGAGAGGCAGCGGCTACGCTGTTCAAATCAGGCCACATGCCGCCCTGTGGATTGATGACTGAAACAGGGCTACCCACTGTATTTTAAACCCATTCATCCACACTGGCTCACGTTCTTTGCGGTTCATCTCTAAATAGACTACCCCGGGACCGTCTGTCTGCAATTTGATTTATTCTGTATTGTATTTTTAGATCTAATTAAAACAAACTTCTGTATTGTTTGGCTGAATTTTGAATCGTGCAGACCCAGGAGAGTAAATAAAGGGAAGCCTTGTCTTGGGTAGTCTTTGGGGAAAAATAGCTAGTACCTGTGGCATAAGGTATGCAATAAATAGCGTGCCATCTGTTTGGATTTGAGCACTTGAGATTCTTCCAAGGAGCTCACCAGAGACTTAATTAAAGTTGGAATATTAGTAAGAGGGAGACTGATGTTCCTCCAATAAAATGACAGCTGTAGGAAATCTTAGTTTGATAACAGAGATGAGATTTTCTTTAGGGCGAAAAGAAAGCGCTGCATTTTGTCATTAAATATTATTTTGATGTGTGTTTTTTTCAGTTGTGTTTCTGTAGCTGTCTTCAAAAGTTCTGTGAGCTTTTGAAATGCTAGTTTCCATTAATCCTGGGGAGGAGTGCCATTTCCATCTTACCGGTGCACATCCGGTGGAAACACTGGAATGGTCACGCAGGAACTGTCATATTGAATATGGAAGAATCCTGCTAATGGCTAAATGGATAATTAGCCAGTTAATCAGAGGAGAACTAGACACTATTTTTGGGAAAGATGATGAGATAAACACTTGAGGTTTTTAGTCATAAATTAAATAAACCTTTTTCCTCAAAGTAGTGATGCTTCATCTCTGTTGTTGTTGAAGCTAGCTCATTTATAAGCACTGTCATGAATCAGCAGGGTTAAAACAAGACTGTGGTTAAAAGTGTGTTAGTCATTTATTATTAAAGCTCTCCTGATTGCATCACTGATGTGGCAAGAAGATGATTGTGAAGCAGATGTGAATCAAAAGGAAACAAATAAATTATTTCCAGTAGCAGTAATAGTGAGGAGGGTTCAATTTATTTTAAAGAAGCAAATATGGATTATTAAATTATTACAATTAGATATTTGATGAACGTAAAGACAGCTATAAGATTCTTCCTCCCACATATTCTAGAGTAGGATTTTCCTTTCCAAATAACACACCCTTGGATGCAAACAGAATATTAATGCATGGACATCATACTGTAATTGAAAAGGTTCTGACAAACTCCTGTGCCTGCAGGATGCCAGCTGTCTGGATGTGGGTGGACATCAGGTGTTGGCATCAGCCTCATTATCATCAAGGGCCTCCTCCTCCTCCGGATGCTGTCTTTTTTCCCCCCATATGTATAATAATGCCACAGGACGATATCAGGTCTAATTGCATTTGCTTTAAAATAATATCAGTCACACAAGCAATGTGCTTTGGCTCAGTGCACTGCTGTCTGTTGTTTGCACTTAACTTTCATCTCTTGCCTCAGTAAACACACATACACACACATATCTCACATGTAACCACAAAATTCTCCTGAAATTGGGGTGCACTTTATCTGAATCAATTCAAATTTCATGACTATCACATTCTCAAGGTTGATATAATTACAGAAGGAACATCAGTTACCACTTTGCTTGATATACAGTTCAGTATCTGGAATGTAGTCACAGCTTTTCACGAGTCGTGAAAGAGAGAGCACACAATTTCACATTAAAAGGAGAGATTTTCTAATTCCACACAAAGTGGTTTTAAGCAGAAAGCACTACTACTGACTGATAAATACACCCTTGGTTTGTGTAGAAGTAGCTGCACCTATGAATTTCTCTGCCTCATGACAGACTAGTTACTGTGAAGCCAATTCATTCCAGCAGTCAGTTTTACATCTTTCAGAATCAGGATCAGAATGCCTTTCATTATACTCGTGGTATAATGAAATTAGAGCCCCCCTTCAGTGCAAAACAAGCAATACCATAAAGATACAATATAAAAACACTTCAATAGTATACAAATGAATAGATAAAAATAAATTATATGCACAGTATTGCACAGTGAGTTATGTATATTGCACAGTACATTGAGGTAGTTGAGTATATTGCAATCTATGTTGAGGTTATAGTACGGGGTGTGTCTGTGTGCGTCAGTGCATGTGTGAGTTCAGAGTGATAATGGCTGTGGGAAAGAAACTGTTCTTGAATGTATTTGATTTTGACTTGATGAACCTGTAGTGCATTCCTGAGGGCAACAGGTAAAACAGAGTGAAGCCTTTCTTTTCAAACTGGGGTTTATGCTCTATTAGTACATAACACATGCCTGGTACGACCATAAGTTACCCCCATGTCACCAGGTCCACCAAAACAATCAAAACACTTGAGCATTGTATTCTATATTTTAAACGAATAATGCAATCACATCTGATTAGGCACACAATCCCTTCTACAAATACTTATAAATCTATACATCTGTATCTGTATTCATAATTCATACTTAATAATTACATTGCATATTACAGGGACCTCTCTTTATTCTCTATTCTCTCTTTTACTGTAGCATGCAACAGTCAAAGAGGGGAAGGACCAGCACGGTAACTAAGGCTTGAATACTTCTAGATCATTGTGCCAGTCTGTCTTTATGATGCCAGTCAGTGTGATTGTGAGCCTCAGGGATTACTCCAGACAGACAGCTCAGTAAGACAACTGATTAAATAGTAGTGAGAAGAGAGAAAATGTTTAATTCAGTTGCATTTAGTATTCATGGGACGGACAGCTATACAAGAGTTCACCTTGAGGGGTCATTGGGAGAGAGGGTCCAGAATCCCAAAGAGCTGCCAGGCCAAGTTTCCACATAGCACTTGCAAACACAACTGATGTGCAGTGATCGCAAAGAACAATGCATATTGTTCATTGTTTGAGGCAATGCCATTGTATTTTACAGCTTTCTCTGGAGTGGGGGGATTTCTGAGTAAGTTTGACAACTCTTCATCATAATACTCCCAAAACCTTCTGTTAAAAGGTTCGCAGCTTCAAGTAATTCAAAACAATACTATTTATATTAGCTTGGCTCTGTGACAGAGTGCCAGCTATAGAGAGACATGATGAAATCCCTGTGTTGAAATACCTCACCATGACGTTCAAAACTAATTCAATTATATGCATCACCAGTTCAGTAGACCTACAGAATTGGGTTATTGTCTGAAATGATGAAAAAAAGAAAAATACCAGTAAATCATGTGTGAATGAAGTTTAATGTAAAAACGATTTTCACAAAGAGTTGCCAAAATGGGCTTCAAGAACAAGGGATAACGGATGATTTCTGCAGTCATTTGCCAGGCTATTTACTCTGCATCAACATACAGATCCTATTTATCTTGGGCAGATAATGTGGTGAAAGACCAAGGCAAGACAACAGGAAAAATCCAAAAGGTTTTTTTCCCCCCCAAGTCAAACCCATAAGAGAGACACATCATGTAGTGCTCTAAAGAAATATGCCAAAAATGTACAGTATTTTGATTATAATGCTATATCTTCTGGCTCGTTAAGTCAAGGCTATATATTTGGGTTTTGATCAATATCTCATTGCATCAAACACAGCGGGTGAATACATCTGTGAAAGTCAATAGGATGATGAGCGTTATAATGAGAAAAAAAACGCCATCAGTGGGTAAAAGAACATCTCCAACACTATTTTTCCCCCTAGTCCTTTCATGATCAAGCTCCTCAGTGTCACCCTAGTAAGTCAAAAGTAAAGATCAAAGTATGCACCAACAATCATCAGTCACCAACAGTCCATTTAGCTATGGTCCACTTCCCCACTTTCATTTAATGTAAAAATATTAATATGTCACAGAACAATGAAACGCTGTGAGGCAGGTAAGAGGAGGGAAATTAATGCCACCATTACCCAGGCCTTTGCCACTTGCATCACCTTGCCTCTGCGGTTTTACAGTAATGATGTGAGAGTTGCAGAGGTCCCTGAGATAGGAGAGCACCCCAGAGATTTCCATATACTCTGAGCAGAACCTCGATCTGCTGAGCCATCTCACAGAGCTCAAACTCACATTGTGTCCAGGTAAGCAGGTTAATCAGCACGCTTGTATAAAACTCAGTGAAGCTATACACACCTACTCTGTAAGTTGAAGGAGACTTGGCAGTGACTTTTTCCATTGTTTTTCACTGTAGTCCGTAAATGAAATAACGTTTCAGGCTATAGTGCTGACTCTCTGCTTCAAGCGCGTTCACGTCTGCATCAGTGAAGGTTCCTAAAACAAGAAATAAGGGATGATGACTGCAGTCGCCTACGTGCCTGGAAGAGCTACACCAGGGGATGATGTCTATGAATCATACTTCAAAGAATATCATTTTTTGATTGCTTAAACTTAACTTCTTGAGCCTTGCATTTGATCGTCTGATGTAGATGTAAGCACCACCAAATTAAAGCGGTGCTGTGCCACTTTAACACTAGAACCGCCGTGAGGTCATTTTGACCTCTCTAGCTTCTTAAAATGCACGTAACTCTGTTTGCGTAAAAACCCTAGGTCTCCCAGTTGGTGACTTTTCCTAAAAGTGTGTTCTACATCATCTTATGCGTTTTCGTGATTCTGATATAAAAGAGAGCGAAAAAAAGAGTGGTTTTACCTAGAACCGCCAAGAGGTCATTTTGACCTCCATTCATTCTAATACAAAAATGCTAAATGGACTGCATTTATATAGCCATATATATTATAAACCCAGCCAGACACACAGTTCAAAGCACTTTATGGTAATACTTGACATTCATATACACACACATACTTTACCAAAAATAACAATAGTTGTTGCTAGGCAACCAATATAGATGACTCTTCATTTTTCTACTGTTCGAATAGTGTGTGTATATAAAAATGTATAAAATTGATTTTCCAATCATTGCAATCTGGGCTAAATAATTTCCATTTAATCACTCAGTTTGCCAGTTAGTTAGTTATAGTTAGTTATTTAGTTAGTTAGTCATTTTGACCTCATCCCACAACACAACACGAGCTCAGATACTAGAAAGTTGTCAAACAGTTCAAACAGGTCAAACAGATAAAAAACTAATATTACTCATAAACATTGAACATAACAATGACAATCCCTTGCTCTCATGAGAAATGGACATGAATTCAAAAATTTGAAACAATTTTGAAAATTTTTACATACACACACTGTTCGAAAATAGAAAAATAAAGAGTCGTCTATATTGGTTGCCTAGCAACCACTTTTGTTATTTTTTGTAAAATATGTGTATGTATATGAATGTGAAGCATTACTATAAAGTGTTTTGAACTGTGTGTCTGGCTGGGTTTATAATATATATGGCTACATAAATGCAGTCCATTTAGCATTTTTGCATTAGAGTGAATGGAGGTCAAAATGACCTCTTGGCGGTTCTAGGTATACATGGAATGTTGGCGGTTCTAGTGTTAAATCGCACAGTCACTGTTTCATTTAAAATACAAAGCGCTAGAGTTCACAGATAACAGGCTGTTCTGCTTTTCATGAGCTGCACTGTTTGGTTGGTAGGTAAGTAATAATGCAGAATCCAGGAGCAGCAGGTCAGTTACAATAACAAAGGAGATAATATAGCTGCTAAGGAGTGGCCTACACTTGACCTGTTATGGTGTTATTGGACTGTATTGGTCCGAAGAGATGGTAATGACTTCCAGCACAGCTCTAGCTGCAGTTCAGGTCAATATAACTGCTCCATTGCCTACAATCTATATTGCAGACAACAGAGAGGTTAAAACAGCTAGACACATATTTTGTAAGGTTACATTTTGCAGGTGCATATCAGCGATGAACCTCTAATGACCAGGGCAGTATCACTAAAGAATGTTGTCACTTTTAATTCCTCACGGCACACATTTATAATGGCTTTAGCTAGAATAGCAGTCATTATCATCGATGTCAAGATCATACACTGGAAGACCACAAGAGCTACTCATCAGTTCACTTACTCGGAGAATGCTAGAAGAAGACTATTCAAAGTGTCCAACCGTGATCAGAAGTGAAGTGAACCACAAGAGTTTCTATGTGAGCCAAAAGCCGAACATTCCTCAATACATTTCATTTGAATTAGCACTTAAGCATATTTAAGTCAATCTTGAGGATGCACTGTCGGCTGATCTGTATGTCCACTGTTGTATTGTTATGGTAGTCAAGGACTTAAGAAACCCACCAGGAATGATGAAAGAAAACTATTAAGTGTTGTCAAAGTCATCTGAGCATAGAATGAGTCCAATTAAAGGGGCTTGAGGGGCTGCCTTTAACTGAATACAATTCAACCTTTATAACTGTTTTTTCCCCCTCCAAGGATGCCAATATACTCCATTGTCACTGTTTTATTAAAGGTATTTTGTGGTGATGGCAGTAAATTAAATCATGGCAGGTAATATTTAAATCTAGAAAAGAGGCATTCTTTGTGATTCATGTCACCTCATTTAAATATGGACTGATGTCTATCCCAACTCTTCACAGACATTGCACTTCACATGATTTTCTTTATGGATTTACACATATGTATAGAAAAGTATGACTAAAAGTTGCGTAATAAACCTTTACTGTTTGTATTTGATGTTTAATGGTTAAATATAAAAGGGAGTCCTGAAAATATAGCACAGTCTGTTTTCACGATCTGAATCTGTCCATGACTGAGACCCAAATACCGACTATTGTATATAGAGGATGTAATGTAGCCTAGTTAGATTTAACTACAACTGCCTGGTTCAGTGTAGATGTCTTACTGTAGAAGTGTTAACTGAGGAGGTGATACTACACCTGAAGATGCAGGATGAAGGGCGGAAAAACGTTGCTCATTCTGACTTGTCAAGTCCTTGGAGTCAATGCATCTGGGAGTCTTCAAATGAGAAGGGTCAGAATGAGTGTAAAAGTCTGAGTGGGAGGAGATCCGACTGAGTAAGAGTGAGTAACAACCTTGTGATGACAACACAGGAGCGACACCAGCTGACCGTCACCTCCGAGGACAAAAGAGGCTATAGGATCAGAAATGAGCAAGCCCTCACCATGACCATGTCTGGATCTGTTATCTGCTCATCAGTTGCTGTTTCTAGGATAAATAGTGAAACCCTTTGCTGCTGTACAAAGCCCTATGCTTAAGCCCCCCCCCCCATCTTTTATATATTATTGTGTGAAATAATTAAGCACTGTGTGGTCAATTCATGACAATTTCATATCCAAGCCAAATGACAGATGAAATAGTTGTTCACAAATCTTTTTTTTTAACTGCAGTTTTTATTTATTGTACTTATTTATTTCTATTTATCTTAGTGGGCTGGGCAGCAGAGCATCGCAATTTCGTTCATCCCATGTTTTTAACATGTGTTGTGTAGTATGACAATAAAGCCTTTAAAAACCTTTAATTTGAACTATTTTACTGTTTTTTCCCAATTGTTTCCAGTTTATGCCCAGCATTAGCTTTGAAATCACAGATAATATTGAAGGTTGCCATACTTTCCAACTTTGATACAGTAATGCTGCCATCTGCTGGGCAACACAGACACAGAGAATGTAAATTCAAGCCAATACCTGTCAGTACAAACACAAGCTTTGTCATCAAGTTGTGTGTCACTGGCATTTCCCCTCATCGTCAATTGAGCTTGGTCAGTTGTCATCTTGTTCCTTTACCACAGTTCTTGTTAAAGTAGATATGTTTATTTTCACCAGTTGCATCAGTTAATTTTTAACATCTTCTGAACTCTGAAATGTTCACCCAGGGTTCAAACTCCTTTGAGGAGATAATAGTCGTTGGTATCTCTGACAAAGAAAAAGTATAGCATACTGTATGTAAGCTGCGTGCTTTGCTCATACAAATGACATAAATAACCATAAATACATTTGAAACAACCACCTTGCACCAATGTGACCACCAAGGCACAAAATCCTCATTAAAGTCAATATGAATGTTGTTTTTATTGTTCATCTCAGACCTAGTAAGCTAAAAAATATGGTTTGAGTTCAATAACGACATGTTTTAATTGCAAGAGTGTGATCCACAATTATGCACAATTTATCCAAAAACTAATCATTCCAAGAAAATTGGAGAAAGATTTATGTTATCTACAATTCATGAGAGGAAAATCAACAGATTTCATAAACAGATATCCAGTATATTGTTGACTATGTTGTCCAATTATTAATGTGGTATCAGACTTGAAAATCCTATAATAGCCTGATAGGGATACACAGTGGTGCCAGTCAGGGATAGAAACACCTAGGGCAAGGTATGATCTGCAGCACATACAGGAGTATTAAACTTGCAAATAACCCAGGTCCTTGAGAGAACTCTCAGGTAAACATCTTTTTAATGCTTCTTTTTGAAAAATATGCCTATTAGCTAAAAAGAGCGAGAACCGTGTGCCTCAAATTGCAGAAATGTTCTGTCTTTTATGCCAGTGAGGTCCCCGGTGTATCAGCCAAGCATCTTCCATAAAAATGTGGTTCATTTATTTCAGTTTATCGGGCACATGTGACCATGTGCTCACAATCTCACAATCCATTTGTGTGCTTGTGTGTGTGTGTGTGTAAGAAACAAACAAAAAAGCACAATGGTAATGAATGTACCAGTTTGATTTTCAGCAAAAGTCACAACAATGACAAGGCACCAGTCAAATACCTATGTATCTTCATTCTCTTGATCTGACCACTACCTCCCTTCAATGCCAAAATATATCTGAAAGACATCACAACAGCCTTTCTCATTTAAGAACTGGTAGAGCTGCCCAAGGTCCATGTGATTACCTCTGTTCCCATGGGGGTCAAACATTGCTTCTTCAAAGCCTGTGAATTTGCGCAGGGAGTCCATACTTTCAACAGTCCTGCTGTCCTCTCCCTGATGATCAAGGGGAATATCCTCTCTATGTCGAATCATGATCTTCTTCCATGTAAGAACCTTCACTCTGTGAAATGGGAAAAAGTTTAGAAAAATAACAAACCTCACACCTCAGCAAGCTTCTAACTGTGACACCAGCTGCTAAAAATAACCAAACCAAGGTACCTGGACCAGAACTCCTCACAGGCAGACTGAGGACCTTCCACACACACAATACCAGGTTTCCCTGGCATGCTAAATCCCGACAGGCCCAGCTCTTTGGACCACTCCAAGATGTTCTTCCTCTTTGTCTTATTGTAGATGTGGTGACTGTAGATCCACAGCCGGCTGAACGCTTCCTCTGATCGTGGAGAAGACGCCTCTTTTGTAGGAGCTGGTGCTGCTGATAAACTCTTATTGATGTATAGCTGCAGGTTGTCTTTCACCCAGTCCACAGCTGTGAGCACACATACTTCCCCCTTGCAGTTTTCCAAAAGGTATGCATTGAGATCTGCATGAATCTGTGTCTGCTGGGCTCTGCTGAGACTAGTGCACCTATGACACAAAACAGAGTCTATGAGTGGGAGTCAGAGAAAAATGTTTCCATCTTTGAGAACAAAAACATCAAAAGGAAATGTGTAAGCTAAAATTTGCCCAATGAAATCACACAAAATAAAGTATTAGGAGACTGATATTGTATCAAAATAAATGACTATTTCCTGTACAATCTTTTCTAAAAGCAAATGATATTTAATAATATTTAATTTACTGCTAATACAGAATTTACATTGTGATATTCATATTATTGCTTTGGTCCTAAATTTATTCTCAGGATGGCTTACTTAATGACAGTGCAATGCTGTCTGTGGTTTTACAACATAAAGTGATATTAACAGCTAATAAAGCCACATTAGTAGAAAATGACCTCATAGTTCCTGCTACAGTCACATAATCTATTTCCTCTGTGTCACTAGTGTGTTGCTCATCCATGAACTATTAAATCACTAAAATTTCACATTAGCTCACACCAATGTCACTGTTATCCTTTGCTTCTTTTTTAAAGTGGGTAAAGCTTCATGACATTGACATGACATTTTTCAAAACAAAGACTTGAAAAGTGTTTGTCACACACACAAAAAACAGAGATGAATAAATAATTCAAGTAATACATTACCATATGCAGTATGCAGTAAGAATGCAGTACAAAGCGAGAACAAAGTAAAACTAACCAAAAAATAAAGCAGGGGGTTTAAAAAGGATTTCCAATACAGATGGATTTTAAAAGCTGCTTAAAACAGTCCAAAGATTCAGCAAATCTAACAGATTGGAGAAAATGATTCCAGAGCTTTGGGCACTATCAACTTTTTGTTATAAAGTTTGGAGCAGGGCATGAATATAAGATTGAGATTTGAGGTCATGCAGTGTATATACTTTATGTAATCATCAGGACCTTGTAGTTTATAAAAAATCAATGCAAGAATGAAGACCAGGGATAAGGTGGGAGTGATGACTCATTCTGGTACTGTAAGTAGTCCGGTGACTGGTGACAAGCTGTAAACAAGTTAGAGCAGCTCACTGAGGCACATGTAGGGAGAATTACAGGGGGGAAATTTAAAGTGGTTGTTTGAATATAGGATATCTGATTTTACTGATAATTCTTAGCTTAAGACAAGACTGAGCTCTGTAACATGATGATCAGTATTAGACTTTTGAAATCATATAGGCCTATCAGAAATGATACCAAGACGTGTAATGGTAGATTTGATATTTGTCCATTTGAGTGAAATGGACAAATAAACTGCTCTACTGCAGTGGCCAAGTTATCAGCTTCAATTAAAATAAATTCTGTTTCATTACATTTGAGGTGGAGGAAAATAAGAGACATCCAATCTTTGGTGATGTCTACACAATCATGGAGAAAGGCAATTAATTCAGGACAATGGATTTAGCAATAGATCATCATCAGAGTGAAATGACAGGTTTTGAAAGCTGCTGAACAAAAGACTCAAAGGAAGCGAAGATAATGAGAAGACATCTGGAGAGCTGAAAGATACAAGTAACTGTTGATACAAACATTCAAATATCTGATGGTAAAGTAAGACTGGACCCGAGTTGCAACCTATACAATACAGTTTGTGGCCCTTTTCAGGTCAAGTTGCTGCTCAGTGCTGCAGGGATTTTTATTGACAGAATGGCTAAGTTGAAATGTTCTTGCTTGAGAAATGAATGTCTGTAAAGGGGGATAAAATGTTAAATGGGTTTAAAAGAAATGTTAAAGGGATAGTAGCATTTTTTAAAAGTGGGGTTGTATGATCTACAAATAGCCGCTAAGTACGGGCGCTAACCCTGGGCCTGGGGGATAGCCTACGGGAGTTCGTTAGGTCCAAATAAAAACTGTGTTTTTCCTGCACTTTGAAGGGGTGAAAAAAATATATTATAGCGAACAATGGAACTGTGTATTTTTTTTCAGGTAAAACCTCTTTTAGGCTGTGAAAATAGGCCGTTTCTTTGAGTCCATTCACAACAATGTATGTTGTAAATCTCTGGGCAGGGCTATGGGCTGGCGTTGCTAACGGGAGGAGTGCAGAGAGTCTCCTACTGCAATTAAAGTAGCCTACTTAGGGGCTATTTGTAGATCATACAACCCCACTTTAAAAAAATGCTAGCCTACTATCCCTTTAAAGTGTCATTGGCTGTAAAATTGCAGGGACATTTCATAACTGTCTCCTATTAACACATAACTTAGCCTATATGGACAACATTTTATTTAATCTAATTCTTAGTCACTCCTGATCTGCCTGACATTAAATTATAAGAACATCATATATTGCTATTTTGCAAGATTATGTTTCCCCCAAAATGTAAAATAGGCCTATTAAACTTTATAAATAATATTAGTTAGATTAATATTGTTGTTATTGTAGCCTAATATTGTTACAGTATGCAGTAAGTGTATCCATTTCACCCATAGACTGCATGCTTTCACCACATAAAATATACAGTGGTAGCTTACCGGACTGTTATCTCTGGCAACACACTGGGGTATTCAGATGGATAGGAACACGACAGAATAACATCCGTCTTGGTATCGTGACAGAAAAAAAAAGAAAGAAAGAAAAGTTAGAAAATAATTATGTTTTAGGACTGACTCAATGGTGAAATGGTGAGACAGTCCTCGGTTACCATCCCCGTGCTTGCAGGGTCCAGCTTCTGTTTGATGAGAAACTGTGGTCTGGAGGGAGGCGGGTTGTCTGTTGAAGCCGAGCCCTCCACACAGTCCCTCAGCTCGGCTAGTGCCAGCTGATCTGTGAGCTCCAGCTCCTCCCGGGTAGGAAACATGCTGGTCAGCAGCTCTATCTCTGCAAGCTGAGCCTCAGCCCACTCCAAGTAAGACATGCTGATAAGACGAGCCAAAGGGTCGACCTTCCCTACATATAAAAAATAACACTAACTTAATTTTTAAAACACTATCTGTCCAAAGTCAAGATTTGGTCGTTTTAAGTCAACAAAACGAACAAATGCTAACAAATGACACCTTTCTTTTCTGGTCATCGGCAGCAAATATAATTTTACTCGCATAGAGGCTAAGTGTCGTCCAGTCTGAAAAGTAATGGATAAATATTTAGAAAGTTGAAAATATCCCCTAAATGTCAGGCTATAACACCAACCACACCACGTCCACGTCCACGTTACTCTAGCTAGTTATCGAGATTTGTTTCTAGTCGGACTCTTCCAAACGACACACACGCAGGAAACGCACGCGCCGAGCAGTAGAACCGGTGACACACACCGTCACATTTTGTTCCTCTGTTGTCTGCATGTGTCAGCTGGGATTTCTTTTTTTCGTCAAATAAGCGGAGTGAATTTTGAGTTTTAAAACTTGTTGTATGTATCTTTTTATCCGAGTACTTACAAGAAATCGTAGCAACCAGTTAAATTAAATGAACTATGTACAAAAAAGGAGAATTCATCCAGACAAAGTAAACGAAACTGAAAACTGTGAAGGATTTTTAGGCTCCGTGTGTGACAGTAAGTTATGACTTCATCATGTGAATCGCGACGTGGTATAATGTGACATTTTATTATGTTTTCTTTTGTGTCATTGAAGGAGCGGGCGCTACATTGTGTTAAACACCATTGTTATAATCTGGTCCAGCCCTTAGCCAAAGAAAGCTAGCGTTACTTCAGGGGACTGACTCCCATTTATCCCTGTTTCTGCTCAGGCAAAAATGGGAAAGAAAAGGGGGAAAGACAAGAGCTCCAGAGAGGATGATGACATTGACCTGACAGGTGAATGCATAATCATTTTAATGTTTTATGACAACCTGTTGGAGGCCGAGTTTGATTTTACCTCACCTTGTTTTCTTTTTCTTTTTTCAATCTTCACAGGTCCATCCTGTAGACATATTAAAAAGGGAACAGACCAAACCCTTCTAAAGAAACTTTTTGGGATTACTGATTGGACCAGCTGCCAGGATTGTGATCATGAGGAGAATAAAGAAAATGACAGCACCGCCCTGCTGCAGGAGTCTGAAGAGGACAGTGAAACAACAAACATATGGATGTGTTTGAAATGTGGCCACAGAGTAAGTGTATCAGCTCAAATGCTCATGCTCATGTATTTAGTGTCTTTTTTTGTTGGTAAATTACCAGTGTCGTCTTTTCTATAAGGGCTGTGGACGTGCCTCAGAGAACAAGCATGCCATCAAACATTATGAGACGCCACGGTCAGATCCACATTGCCTGGTGGTCAGCATAGACACCTGGAGCGTGTGGTGAGTATGACACTGATGCATCAATCACTGGAACATCCAGAGGTTTCAGCAAGCGTTCAGTTACTTTTTTCTCACTTTATTGTGTAGTAAATTAAATTGTGAATAGATGAAGTTGCCATTTTCGGGGTCAGGGTTGGAGCTTCCATCTCTCCAGGTCTCTCTGCAGATGTTTTGCAGGGTTAAGTCTAGTCTTTCCAATGAGCTATGTGGCTGCATCGTCTTTCAACAATGACCAGTCTCCTCACCTGCACCACTCAGAAGCACACTCACAGCATGATGCTGCCACCACCATGCTGCACCATAGGGATGTAATAGCCAAGGCAGGTGATGATGAGCGGTGCCTAGTGTTTTCCAGACATACCATGGATTTTCTGTCTAAATGGTTCAGTTTTTGCTCTTCAGAGCAGATCATCTTTTTCCTCATGCCCTCAGTCCTTTAAATGCTGTCTGGCAAACTCTTAAGTGGTTAAGTCCAATGCCTTTTACTCAAGGTGGTGTCTATTTAGTCACTATGCCATGGAGGCCTGACTGTTGGAGTGCTTCTAAGAGAATTGTCCTTCCTCCTTTCTGCAGAGGACCTAGGAAGGCTTGGTTGCAATCTTCTTTTATTTAAAACTTGTTGAAGCCACTATGCTTGTAGGAACACTCAAAGCTTTAGTAATTGTTTTATACCCTTCACCTGATATACAGTATGCCTCTCTACAATTTTATTGTGGAGGTCAAGAGATGGCTTTGTGGCACATTTTTTATCCTGACACGGCAGTATGAGTTGTGGGGCCTTATATACAAAGGCATGTGTTTTTCTAAATCACATCTATTCAGTTTGCCAAAGCAAAAAGTGAATTTGTCTGAATACTGATGCCATTGTATTGTGCTTGAAATGAGAAGTGCTTGTTCTGTTTTTTTCATGTGTTGCCATTCCTGCAGGTGTTACATATGTGATGATGAAGTCCAGTACTCCAGAACCGGGCATTTGGCTCAGCTGTTAACCAACTTAAAAAAGCAAACCTCTGCAGATCCCACAAAGAGACCACAGAAAAGTAGGTACCAGTGAGTCAATCTGTTTTTTCTAATTAAAACGTGGTATTGGAGTTACTATGTCCACCATGTCATGTCTGATTATTTAGGAGTGAAAGAGGAGGACAGCATGTTGGAGCCCGAGCAGCAGACAGAGACTGTAAAAGCAGAAGAGAGTGAGGACAAGGAGAACAAAGAAAACAACAAGAACTATCAAAAGAAAAATGCCAAGAAAGAGGGTGCTGGGAAATCACAAAAGTCCAGCATAACTGAAGACAAAGACGGCGTTTCAGTGAGAGGGCTGAGCAACCTGGGAAACACGTGTTTCTTTAATGCAGTCATCCAGGTAAGAGTGGGCCTGGATGTTAGAGCTGAATGAACTCTAGAGTGATTATTAATTGCTTTCATTTTGTTTTCTAGAATCTGTCTCAAACACAGCTCTTAAGACAGACTCTGAATGAGGTGACAAAAGAGAAAATGAGTCTCAACGTTAAACCTGAAGCCTCCTCAAATCTGGTGTGTAGCTGTTCTCATATTTTAAAAAACTTTAGACTTATTTTTCTTGCTGCACTATTTGCTACCTTGTTTTTCCTCTGATTTCAGGAGCCTGTCGAAGCGCAGCTAGATCGGCCTGGATCACTGACTTTGGCTATGTGTCAACTTCTCAATGAAATCCAGGAATCCAAAAAGGGCGTGGTTACACCTCGGGAGTTATTTACACAAGTTTGTAAAAAGTGAGTGTGACTACAGATTGAGAAGGAACTCTGCAGTTAGATGTGCCCATTCCTGCGTTTAAGCCTGATTCACCACCTCGTCTCCTTTTCTGCAGGGCTGTCAGGTTCAAAGGATTTCAGCAGCAAGACAGCCAGGAGCTGCTGCGCTACCTTCTGGATGGGATGCGAGCTGAAGAGATAAAAGTACACAAGCAGTTTAAAACAAATCTCAATGTATATCAACTTTGCAAAAGATTTGAATTTAAAATGAATACTGTAGCTTTCACAAATTGAATACAACGTAAGCGTGAAATGCAAACAGTTTTGGCAAAGTAGCCTCTTTTTTGTCTCATTTAATGACGTTTCGCAGGCAACCATTGTAATTGAGTTGTTAATTTTTATAAGTGGAGGTTTTAGAGTGCAATCTGAGCGTAAAGAAGCTGAAATTATTGCTATTTACTGAAAATGTTGCTTTGTCAGATGGCTATTTTTTTTATATCATTTATATTTAACGATTGCGTTTGTTTATGCAGAGAGTAAGCTCAGGGATCATGGATGCAATGAAACAGTCTGGGAAATGCACAGATGGAGAGCAGCTGAAAACGCTAGTTAAAGGTAAGTAACTGGGATGTGCGACACGCTTGTTGCCTCTTAGTAGAAGATACAATCTTAACCTGATAGTTCAATGTGGCCCTTTTGACAAAGAAGTTTTGATTTCAGAGTATGAGAAAAATGGATTTCCGAAAAACTTTGTGGACCAAGTTTTTGGTGGGGAAATGACCAGCACTATAATGTGTCAGCAGTGTAAAACGGTATGTATTGTGGGTAAGCCTTTGAGATGAACTGCCGGGGTCACGTTAGTGTCAAGCTGAATGGTCTCTACTTTGCACTTTCAGGTTTCTGTAGTCACAGAAATGTTTCTGGACCTTTCACTTCCTGTTTCTGATGAGGTAAATCCCTTTAAAAATGCTTTTACTTTCTAGATTTTTTTTCACATTATATGTGAGTTGACAACATGTGCCCTTTTATGACTACACCTTAAAGGCATATAGAAAGAAGAACCAGAAAAAAGGAGGTCAGAAGACGAGTGAGTCGAGCGAGAACGACAGAAACAGCCCCGTTCTGACCAATGGAAATGATGACGACATTCCCACAGGGGCTGGTAGCAAGTACCAGCAGAAGAAGGCCAAGAAACAGGCAAAGAAGCAAGCAAAGGTGCCTCAGTGAATACACACAAAGGACATTGTTTTCTTTTGCCTCAGCTTGTCTGCTTGATAGATGAGCATTAAATCATTGTGCAGAATAAACTAAACAGTTTGTATTGTTTTCTTGTCACTGTTTATAGAATCAAAAGAGGCAGCAGAAGCTTGGGAGCAGAGTGACTTTGGGCAGCCTCACTTCTCCGAGCCCTGCAGATCAGACAGATCCTTGTGCAGGTGCAAATGAAGAGGAAAAACCTGATGGGGAGACACATGAAGAAGCTCCAGTGGGAGAGGAAACTGTTGCTGCAGATGGGGGTGAGAATAATATTGACCCAGTCAAGGCAGAAACGGAAAAAGAGGAAGCTGAGGATTTAGCGACCGACTGCGACTCATCAGCTGCTTCGTCGGTCAGCAACCGCTTCACCGTCCTATCAGAGGAGCAGAACTCAAAGGACAGCGTCTTAGATGATGAGAAGATGTCTGACATGGAACAGGAAGCAGAAGAGGACACAGAGCTTGTGAGCGAAATGGAGAAAGTGACCCTGGATGAAGCCTTCATAGAGGACTCGGACGCTGTGGAACAAGGCATGGAGATTGAAGAAGAGCCTCTGGAGGGTAAAGAGTACACTGTAGTAAATCAGGACCCAGAGCTGGCCTTCCATACGCTGGCTACCAGAACAGCTCCCGAGAAATCGGAGTGTTCAGTACAGTCATGCCTGTTTCAGTTCACAGAGGTGGAAACGCTCACGCAGAACAACAGCCTGCTGTGTGTCACATGCACAAAACGGCAGGGGAACAAAGACAAAGCTGGAGGTGTGTGGAATTTCTCTGCCTGAACATATTTGATCCATTGTTGTTACTCTGCTTTTGTTCCTGATACTGAGCATGTTTGTGGGTTTTGGACAGTACAGAGTCAAAAATCCAGTTTTCCCTTGGTCTTTTTTTTTATATAGATATATACGTTTAGCTATTTCCTTTTCTCTATGCTTCTTGCCTCCTTTTTGGATGAGTGAGATTTGTCATCTTTTCTATCTGTTTAGGATCCAAGAAGAATGTCTATACTGATGCCTTGAAGCAAATGCTGATCTCCTCTCCCCCACCAGTGCTTACCCTTCATTTGAAGAGATTTCAACAGGTAAGACAGTTGAAGACAAAAAAACAGCTTTTTTTATCCATAGCTGCACTCAACTGGCAGTCAAGCTGTTTGAAAAACAATGACTCATTCTCTCAAATATTTTTAGGTCTTTTCTAAAGGCACTGATACCCTCAGTATTGAGTTACAATACAATCATTTTCTTTCTCTTCTCTAGAATGGATACAGTATTTGTAAGGTGAACAGACATGTCCAATTCCCTCTGATACTGGATCTAGCTTCTTTTTGTGCCATCAAATGCAAGGTAAACATTGAGATAAGCAAGTTTTATTATCTATCAGTATTCTTGTTGGCCCATTCATAAATGTATCGTTGATGTTGTTTCCGAACAGAACATGACAGAAGGAGACACTCAGATCTTGTACAGTTTGTACGGCATCGTAGAGCACAGTGGAACAATGAGGTCAGGTCATTACACAGCCTATGTCAAAGCACGACCTGAGTGTCCTAAACTCTTATCCAACGGAATCACAGCAGAAGGTGGGTGTACTGGTGCATGATACAACATAACAATAACTTTGTCCTAATTTAGGACTAATGCTCTAAATATCTCCACTATCTTCATCACTTCCCCCCAGGAGATGCAGAGCCGCCCAGAGGGACCTGGTTCCACATCAGCGACACAAGTGTTCAGCCTGTGAGCGAGAGCAAAGTCCAGAGTTGCCAAGCCTACCTCCTCTTCTATGAAAGGATCCTTTAATCAGACTGTGCCTCACTACTCAGGAAATCCAAACAAGCCAACCTGCTGTTGCCGCCGCCGCTGCTGCTTCAGCTCCTCAGTTGACCACCCTCAGACCGGTTTTGACAGTGATTCAGACCGGGCTGTGATGAAATTGAATAAATCGTACAAAAGGGACATTTGACATTGTTGACATTTTGATCACAGTAGCCATACAGTGTTGCAGGTATTAAACGGGACTAAACTGTATGTTTCTCATAGGAATATGACAAGATGTGACATAAATTTCAAAGTGGACATTCAACATAGTGATGGTGGATTTGTCTTTAATTTCAGTAGATAAATGACAGTTGGGGAAAACAATTTGTAAAAGAAAAATATTTATATGTCTATTTTCTATCAATGTCATGTAATGAAAATGAGAGAAAGTTCCTCCTGGTTTGTGTCATGGCTCTTTGACTCTCACACTGAGCATGCGCAGTAGGTGCGGACAGTTTTTCCTGGTCCAAACTGTCACATGACGAGAGGAAAGTCTGGCTCCGGAAGGCCAGGGTCGTCTCTACCTAAGATTTACAAATGGCAGTGTTATCCAGCTGACATGGCAGGTCAGTGAACGTTTCGGATTAAACAAATTTCTCTTTAAATTTCTGTTTTTAAAAAAAGGTCGTGGGTTTGTTTTTGTTTTGTTTTTTCCGCAACCAACACAAAGCTCGCGCGGTGCGTTTATTATAGCTAACGGCAGAACTGTTAGCAAGCCTGACGCCCTTCCCGCTTGGATAACATGTGAGATATTGCATAAATGTATTTAGGAAAGTGTTGTTACTTATTACTAACACATCGTGTCTTTCCATATAAAGTTTCTGACGTCGCTCGTCACGCTTCTCCACCAAGGCCCAGTTTGGTAACTTGGCTAAATATGAGTCAGCATTTTAAACTTGCTGCCTAAGTTAAAGCAAATTACATCCCATCCAAGCTACAATTACTCAGCGATTATGCAATTGTCAAAGCTAAATAAAGATGATCAGAAAGCTGTCAGTCTAATTCTTTATCCCTGTCAGTTGAGCATCAACATTAAGTACATACGAGTGTAGTAGCTGTAATGTGTACAATAATCTTTTGACTGAGTCAGACAGAAGCAATGGATCTCGTTGACCCCCCCAGTGGAGAGCTAGTCACTCGTAATAACATACGTTTAAAACTATAGTGTGACATTAGGTTCATGAATGGTTATACTTAGCTAGCTCTTATGTTATCAATTATCTCTTTGACTAAGAGGTACTTCACTTGCCTAACCCGACCTTCTCTGCTGACCATAATATCACTGAAGATGATATAGTAAAGTGGAAAATACGGAAATTGTTAAAACTCCCTTTTGAAAGGTTTGGGGTGTGTACTGAATGTAAATAAGCCTAACATTTCATTTGGAAATTACAATATTGATTAATGTTTTGGTCAATAATAGAAGTGAACTGAACATGAGGAGATTCCATTTACTTTGTTTACAATAAGAGGATAATTGAGGTAATGATTTTTAAATCCGTTATCATAATTGTTTTTGGCTTAATAAAAGACTAAAAAAAACTGGATTAACTAATAAAAACAAGTTGACAGACTAAGACTGAACAATGACTAATCATTGCTGCAAGAATCCAACATTTCACCACTGTGTATCCCCCTCCCCTGCTCCCTCTGACACACAGGCTGAGCTTGTATGAACCATGGCGCTCCAAGCTCCTCGCATGTCAGTGTTCACGTTTCAGTCTGCTGTGCACAGCGCCCATGTCCTGCAGTGTCTGAATGACCAAAGGCAGCAGGATGTCCTGTGTGACGTGACAGTGGTGGTGGAGAACAGGAGTTTCCGGGCCCACAGCTCCATCTTGGCTTCCTGCAGTGAATACTTTCACAGCAAGATTACCAGTGTCACTAGGCAGAATTTCATCATCACTTTACCTGATGAGGTCAGTGTTCAGCTGGTCGGCTCAAGGATCGGAGAAAAACTGGCGTAATTAGTTGATCTGTGCACGATTTGGTTACTTTTTCAAATGTTTCCACTGACTTCCCATGAAGGTTATGAATTTAGACTGAAGTCTTTAACCAGTACGATATTAATAATGAGGGGAGCTTTTATATGGCTGCTAAGCAACCTGTGCAGAAAACATGCAAGACTTGCCCCAAAATATTATTGAACAAAATTGTATTGTTACTTATAGACAACTTTTCTTGTGTGAGACAGCAATGCTTTACGTATATCTGTCAGGCCTGGAGAACAATACAGTGTTGTACAGCGTTTTATATTTGATAACTGTGTTTTCTAGATGCTGAAGTTATATTGTGTAAAGATATTGTGAATGATATTCTATGCATTTTAGAAAAAATGAGGTACCACATTTCAGGAGTGTGGATAGTTACTTTTTGAGCTGTTAAAGTTTCATTGTAGTATGTTATTCCAGTATGAGTTTTATGATGACTCAACAATTTGTTATATCTTTCCCCCACAGGTGACTGTGGAGGGGTTTGAACCTTTGCTTCAATTTGCCTACACATCAAAGCTGCTCTTCACCAAAGAAAACATTAATGCCATTCACAGCAGTGCTGAGTTTTTAGGATTTCAAGACCTGGAGTCAGCATGCTTTGATTTCCTCATCCCAAAGTTTTCTGAAGGCAAACGAACCTCACAGGAGGCCAGGCGTAGAACTTGCTGTCGGAGCCGGGATCCCAGTGCCAGTTTTGGCTCCAGTGCAGAGAGCAGCCAACCAAAATCATTCGAGTCTCACAGCTCAGTGCCTTCAGTAGGTAATGAACAAACAGACTTCCCATCACAGTGTCCTCAGAGTGCGCAGGGTCAGACAAACAGCGGGGAGGAACACTTCTGTTTGGAGAACTGCGGGCCACAAATGGCCCCCTTATCTCTGGAGTTAACAGCAAACGGTGTGTGCCCCATCTTGTCTTTGCCATGCCCCGACTCTGACAAAACCGATCATGCATCTCAGTTTTGTGAAAGAGACATTTTAGAGATAGGAGATGTGTGTAATCAAAGTGAGCTGAGTTTGGCAGACTGCGGCTTACCCTGTGAGCTGTCGACTGCAGGGGATGTGAATCTGCCAGAACTCGTTGAGCCAGCAGGCAGAGATGTTAAACAGACTGTCGAGACGGTTGGTGCTGAAACTAACTGTAACCCTGGTTCGTGTCCTCTCAACACATCGGGGGCAGAAAGTTGCAGCCAGTTATTAGAGCAGAGTGAGGCCGGTCTTGAACAGAGAATGGCAGGTGATCTCTCAGACCCTACGCTAACTGATTTAAGCCACGAGGAGGGATTTGGGGAGAGGAGCAGCGTGGAGAGGGAAGTGGCTGAACATCTGGCAAAGGGATTTTGGCCTGACCTATGCCCATCTCAGGCTCAACCACTCCCCCTGGATCCCATAGACCAAAACAGTTTGGCAAAAGCATCAGACTTTCATTGGCTTAAGCAGCTGGACTTGAGCTCCAGTGTAGGAGACTGTCCTTTCCTCAGGGACCTTGGGACAAACGATGACCCGGCTCCACGCACCGACACTCTGTCCCAGTCAGAGAAGAGCCCATACATGTCCTCTGTCAACTCTGGGGATGACTCAGACCTGGACACAGATGGAGACACTGAGGCCAACAACAAGCGAGCAGCAGAGGTCATAGTGGTTCACGGCTGATGTTTGATTGCTGTCAGTTGAAGTACAATAAATCTAACTGCCAAACCCTTTACTCTACAGATTCAGCTCCCCTTTCCGGTGGAGCAGATCTCAACACTGACCCGGAGTGCCTTCCAGCAGCTTCTGAGACACCATAACCTGACCCAAGATCAGCTGGAGTTTGTCCACGATGTCCGCAGAAGAAGCAAAAACCGTGTTGCTGCACAGCGCTGCCGAAAGAGGAAACTAGACAGTATTCACCAGCTAGAATGTGAAATCAAAAAATTAGTAAGTTGCCCTTTTATATGTCTAGTTTTTGCAACACATTGTCAAACACCGTTTTTTTTAAATTTACAGTAGTGTTTTTCCCCAGTAATAGGCACATTGTGACCTTTATTGACCTCTAGTGAGGACCAATAAGAATAGCAGAAATGCAGATAGAAGAGGTTAAACTCCTGTCCATTTGACATGACAAAAAAGTGCAATAGCAATTTTACACACACAATTACAACTCCTTGTGTGGACCACAAGACAAGACATCTTGCTTGTTCTTCCCTAATATTATATACAGTAGGTGTAAAATGTGAATCAACTGTAGGAGGTCATTGGTGGAAATTGAACAGACTGAACAAGAAAATATTTCAATTCTGAATTCCAAATGAAATAATTTAAATGGATATTTAAAAAACATTAACAAAGAAACAGGAAAAGACAATGAGTCTTACTGGACAGTGTGTTGCAAACACTAGATCATCTCCATGGCGTGGCCATTTCATTTTCACTTCTTCATTTTTCACTACTTTGTTCAAAACAAAAGCGCAGTGTGCTCTGAAAAGGAGATGAGAAAGTGATGGTGCTTATCTGTCACCCTCTCTACAGAAAAATGAGAAAGAGCGGCTTCTGCGGGAGCAAACTGAGCTGGAGCATAACCTGGAGGAGACGCGACAGAGTTTCTGTGGTTTATGTAAGAGCGTCAGCATCGAGTGTGGTTCCGAGCAGGACCACTTGCAGCTTCTTGCCAAGCTCTCCTCGTCGGACTTCCCCATGTCCTCCCCTAGCCTCACGGGGAAAGACGAGGAGTCCGAGATCACTATTGAAATGGTAAGTTGTTCTTCAGACTGTGACCCAAGCGGGCCGCCTGCAGAGTCAGTTAAGACTGTTGCACCAGAGACTGGCACACACACAGAGGAAGCAGATTCTCCACAGAGCTGCTCTTTTCCTGCATCTCTGCTCAACGCTTGTCTGGACATGAACAACAGCTTATAATTGGACTCAGATTCCATTGTCATCTGTAATTATTCAGGACTATGGGCAGAGGGTGAACTTTGAGTATATACTGTAATCCCCTTTTTGGGATGGACATGCTTTCCTGTGTGTGTCACTGAATAATTTTCTGCCTGATAGACGTATCTTAAATTGACATGGAAAAATGTCAAACTTCCTTCGCTGTATTTCTTATATGCATTTCACTGTAGGAAACACAAAATCCAGTATTCACCATTCTGAAGGTGCCGACAATTTCTAGTCATTTCCAAACATTTCCATTTGTAAATTAGGAAGATGGTTTTTCGAATGAGTTTGATTTTCTCAGGGACACTCACAACCTGACTGTGTTTGGATGGCTAAAATGATGATCTCTTTGCACACGCACACACCCCTACACCCACACAGACTCACAGTTTTGATGGTAAGATGTTTCCCTCATTCTAGGTTAAGGAGTCATTATAATCTTGGTACTGTTGTATTTCCACCAGTATGCTTTCGTAAAATATGCACAGCACTAACAGAACTTTTTACCATAGCTTTCGAGGAATTGTTACAGCTAACATAACATGTATAGTTTGAATGAATAACTGTCAGCTTACCCCGATATTTGAAGAATGGTTGCAGTGTGTCTGGAGATGTTACAGGGGAACATAAGAAATGTTATGCAATCTGTGCCTTATGCAGTAGTATAGTATGAGTAGAGAAAGATGAAGGCAATCTTTGTATATTCTTGTCTCAAGCACTGTCGCACATTAACCCAAAGCCCTTATTGATGGCATTCTCTTACCTTTCGGTCTGTCTGCATGTTAAGTATTTTTTTTTTTTTATTAAATGCTTTCATGGATTACAGATTAAATCAATGGCATTTTGTTACCATTCAGTGTTTCAGTTCAGATCACAAAAAGCTAGAATATTTTCCACTCTATTGATGTACAGTACCACAGTTTGGCCAGTAGATGGAAATACAACTCTATTTTACCTCACCAGCTCTGATGACCAATCACTGACCAACTACAATACCACACAACAGTATGAACTGTTCCTTTTGCACTGTCTCTGCAAGAGACTAAGCTTTCTTTATGAGAGCTCTGTGCAAGATTTATACGTTTTTTGGCCTTTTTGGAAAATTAAAGTTGGGTAATGGTGATGGTATTACAAAGTGGTATGATACTGTAACTTTACAGAAAACCTGATCAGTTTTATATAGATTTATTAGTTCTATGTCAGACCAATTAGGAGGACTTGAGGTGTGACTTAAGAAGAAACTCAGATCAAAATGATTAATGACCTAAGCTTTGCATAGTATCAAGGCACCCAGAAAGTCTGAAGACAAGAAGTTGGGAGCTATTAATGTAACCCAGCATTGCAAATCAAGTTGTAAGACTATGATGTAGATTGAAGGACGAAGCTCTCCTTAAAAGGTCTGTTTCATACTTAAATACTGTATGTGAATCAGTGAAAAATAAAATGAACTTCTTCTGACTTCAGAGCTACAGTACGTGTTTCTTGGGCTATAAATAACTGGGTTTGTCGTTGAAACAAAGCTATCTGCGTCGCCTCACATTCAGCATCAATTTTTTAGAATCAAAGCACTTTGTGGAACTGACTGGTTATTTATTCAAGAACGTACACATTCATGTTTAGCAAGATGCAGATCGAGCACAAAGCAGAAGCTGTTCAGTCATTATTAAACCGGTTCCATGCATAACAACCTCTGCCACCTGTAGAGAAGAAAAGCAAAGCCACCTGAGTCACACAAACAGAGGGGATAAAAAATTAAACTGCATTTGTCAAAACTGCAGCAGATATTCTCCACTTGCCTACAAATGGCACACCAACATACCAACACGCACAGGTCTACAGACTGATGATTTTTCTAGTAAAAACATACACAACACTAAACCTACGTACTCGCTTTTAACAAAAGCTCTGCTTCAGCAAGCAACAAGCATGGCCCATGCTAGGCCGCTCTCCAAAGACTTCTCAGTGACCTGCTGCAAAATGATGTGTCTCATCCTCACCGGTTCTGTTTAGACTGCTTCTGGATATCATTTTGTGTGTCTCTCTTGCATCGCAGCAACTGAGTCCTTCTGCAGAACACACATTTTGCACATGTGTAAATGAAAGTCATCTCTGATCAAAGCATATGATTATTACAAACTAGAAGAAAATCTTCCAAACTACATTGTGCAAATGGGTAGAAGTGTCAGGCGTTGAAAAAACATCTATGAGCTGCCAAAAGATAACACTGGAATAAACATCACTTAAAGCTGCTAGAGATGGAACTATAGCATGAACTGACATTGTGTGAGTGCTCCGTCTCAGAGTGGAGACCTTGTCTCAGATGTGATCGAACAAACCAGCATTAAACCTTTTCTTCAAGGCCCATTTAAAGTTTGAGGAGCAATTTTGTCAAGATGTTTTTGTCTTCCGATATGAATTTTCTACTTCTCTTTGTTTCGGTCGGAGCTCGCTTGTTGTTGTGTGTCCTTTAAAATAGCTACTGTGTTAACTTGGGGAGCGATGAAATAAAAAGCAATCTCATTGCGTTTTCCTCAGAGCACAATCCTCAAGGTTAAAGTGGTAATTACACTGAAGCAACCCTGAAGCAACTAATAGAACTCCTACCTATCTTTGAGAAGTTGACACATGCGCGGACACACACACACACAGGCACACAAAGCTGCAACCCTGACTCTACAAGTAGTGTTGCATCTAAAAGTCAAAAGGATTAGAAGATGATAATACCACAGACATCAGATATCATCTCCCTGTGCTGCCATGACACACATCTGGAGAAAATCCTCGAGTTGACGCTTGTCAAAAGTGGCACCACCTTCAAATACCAGAGCACTACAAAGCATCAAGCCGGACCCCTTTCTGAATTTCCAAAAATTAGGATTCTTATTCAGTATTTGTGTCTTTTATATACAGTTTAGATTTTGGAGCATTGTAGCTCAAAAAGTAAGATTATCCTCTTTTGCAAGCTACACAGGACGAGAGACTTGATTTGAGGAGGAAGCAGCTGTGCGGCATGGCAAGGTCAGAGGCCCATAATCCGCGGCCTCATTCATGCGAGATTAAAAACCTGCTCTGAGTTCTCATTAAGAACGCAGGGTTAGAAGATTAAAGACCAGCAAACAAAATGAAAGCAGTTTAAGCCCAATCCTGGAATTCATCAGAATACCAAAACCTTAAACTGTCATTACAACGCGAGATTAATGCAAAGCCCCCTTGAACTCTGTATCAGTCTTGACATATCTTCTGTGTCAGAGCCTATATTTCCTTTTTTTCTCCCAAAATCTGCATGAAGATCTCTCACTTATTTACATCATTTTCATCCACACCCTGGCCCCCTCCTTTTTTTTCAATGAAATCTTTTTTTTTAATCATAAGAAAACACTGTCAGAATAAATTAGATCAGATTACTGTCAATATAATTATCAGTCCATTTTAAGTTTTCATTTTGTTTTGTCACACAATATATGGTTTTATTTTTATAAAGGGGTCGTTGTATGTCCCTTTTACCTACTTTTCCAGTGCTTCCAGTCATTATCCTCTGACAGACAGACTCCACAATACTTTAGGTAGCAAGGATTAGTAAACAGGAGGCGAGGGAGAAAAACAAGGATTAGAAATGAAAACATCTGGAAGTTGGCTTACTTGCAAAAGAATATATATATGCTAATAAAATTCGAACACTCATGAAGATTAATTAACTTTAACAACAGGCCGGCACTGGCCGATTCTGTTTGGGCCACACACAATTGTTTTCTTGCAGGTCATGTTAAAAACGCAACAAGATTGTGAGTTGGATTACAAGATTGTACATATTTTGCATATCCACTTTAATTTTGAGACAAACATGAGATGTCTGGAAAAAAAAAACACACATCCAATTACCGTAACATCAAAATAATATAAACCAGAATCCTTGATATGATAATGCTGGTCTTCACTTTAGTAAACACCCTGATTATACCCTGATACATCAATTAATGCTCAGATCCCTTATTTTCTTCAAGAATGCACCTTGTGTAAACTAAAATAGCAGCAGTCCAGTGATTTCTATGACATGGAATAGGCAACCCCACACCGCTATAGTCTCCGTAGCAGGGGTCAGAATCCTAGAGAAAGACACAATACTTGTATAATCAATCCTGGCATAAGGTCCATGACCTTCTTGCAACACAGCATAAGTCTTATAAGCTGTTGAGCTACTGTATCCTAACTGATTACATGCTGCAGTCACTATGAACTTCATTTTGGGGGTAGTGCAGAGAGAGGGGCTGTATCCCATTGACAGGATTATATAAATGAAGACCATAATACTGTAATCTCTCAGAGAAATGAGAGAAACCAGGGGACGTGTCGAACCCAGCTAGCTAGCACCCTGGGCTGCAACCGTCAGATTATCAACCAGCTGCTTGTACAGTGACAGATTACATTCACACTTGTTTTCTTGATTTAATTGTCCTCTGTAACACTAGAAGCACAAGGAAAAGTGCCTTTCAGGATAGATCTGTCAGAAGGTCATGCTGTGTCAGACTGTGACTATTTGAAAAGTCATGGAGAAATTGTAAGAATTTATCAGCATCAAAAGTGGAAAAGCAAAAATTATGTCTGCAATTCTGCTAAATACGCTGGTTTTTAATTAACTATGCTCTTTTGAGAGTTGGACTCAGCAGTGAGTCATTTTTTCAGATTAGCAGTGCAGAAAAAAATTTTTGAGGACGCCATCATCCATTGAACAGTCACATACTGTATTAGTCATCCATGCATTTCATCTGTGCTGGTGTTGACTGGATGCAAAGGGAAAATACTATAATTGACCAGAATTAATTTTCAGATTCTACCATACCCTCATTTGCAGACCTCACAGATTAACATGTGATTATTTTCAACTCAACATAAACTTTTCCCCTCTCTACCCACCGATTTTATTGACTTTAAGTGGAATATCAGCTAAACAGTGAGCATCAAAATGTTGCCAGTTTTGTGAAACTTGTGGCTAAAAAGACACTTGAGCAATTCAATTGAATCATTTGTCTGAAAGTGCTGCTCTAGGAACAGTTTGAAACATTTTAGACGAGGATATGGGATTCATCTTTATTAATAAAGTTATATGAATGTATAGAACAGCATTTTAAATCAAATTAATTAAAAACTCTATATTTTAGACTAATCCTTTCCTCGTCCATTGTCTGGCATGGGAACATATGGCGAAGTCACAGTTTGGATTTTTTTTCTTCATCACAGCACTGAATGCAGTCAACTGTCAAAAATAGAAAACTGATAAAAGTGGAAAAAACACTGAACGTCCGCAAGGTCAAAATCAATCAGTCCATTGGACAAAAGACTGAGACATCAAAAACAAACAGGCAAAAAAAAACCCATCTTAGACTTAACAATAGAGTTTCAGCTGATTGATTTGAACCTGGTATCACACATTCAGAAATTAACTTCTGTAATGTCAGTTGTCTTTATTGATGATTTCTGCTGTAGTACTTGGTGTTATTGGAATATTCAAAATTTGCACCAAACGAGCTCTGATTTCACACCAAAATGTTTTTTTTGTTGGTGGATAACACTTGGTAAAACTATCAGAATTTAAATGTCAAATTCAAACTGTGGCCAGGAACAGTTAAACCTTAACTTTAGAAAAGTGACAGAAATTGTGTTTGCATACTGATGATGCTGAATCCATCAAATTAAATGCTGGGGCTATTTCATCCAAAAGCTTAGCATTTTAAAACAATGCTGACTGTAGTATGATACGTGAAATTATATTGTTGTATTTCAAAAATTTTCCACTTAATACTCACTGTCATCTTTTCCATTTGTTAATTGATTCACTTTAAGCACGTATACATGGCATTGGACAGCTGTCTCTTTTGAAAAAAATTACTACATAGATATATATTTATATATATATAAATTGAGGTAATGATTGTTATTCTTAAATCCTACCCAACTGTCTTTAGTTGGAAGCAATAATCGTATCAAACCTGAAATTCTGTCACATCATTTTGAATGTGACACAAATCCTATAAGACAGAGACAAAACAAGCAAAGCTCAGTGTTACCTGTCACATTTGGGGGAAGCAGAATTTCATTACATCTGCAGGATTTTCTAATCTGTGTGTCTGAGTGAGCACCTACAGTTTAAAACCAGGAGTGTGGAATATGTGTTCATAATCCGTCGCTTAATGAGGATGTTACTTCCAAGCCAAAGCCTGAGTGAAATTAATATGAACTTGAGCAGAGGGGAAAACAGGGACAGTACAGGCTACTTTTGAGCTTATGGAACATGCCATAAACCGGAGTAAAGACTTGCTGACCGCTGAAACAACAAATCCAGAGACCATCTTTTACACCTTTATCCATCAAAGACTTCAATTGACCCTGCTTACTAAAAGCTAGAGTGATTTGCAAATGCATAACAGTTGGTTAGTCTGGAGTTTTAAGAATGCAAGAAACATCGATGTATGCTACAAATAAGACCTTTGTGATATACAGTTTAGATTGTAAGCATATAAAAATCATATGTGTAATAAAGCAGGTTTTCTATAGTGCTAACCCTAACCCAACAATAACAAGTAATACTTATAACCCTGGTTCTGTAATAACATGAGTTAAGTGACTCTTGAAAACTGTTCCCCAAATGGGCAGAACAATTATTTGAAAGAGAATATCCCTACAATCACGTGTGCAAAATGGGAACAGTACAGTTTTAAAGACTTATCAGTTTTACAAGACCTCAGATCTTCTTGATGTAACCCAAAGGTTTTGTGAATGAAAAGTAATTTCCATTCAGTGAAGGAATGCAGAAAAAAAGGATGAAAACCAAAACAGAAAGGGAAACAAAATGGTTAAGGATGTAATGTTCTGACATAACTTTAGTCATTCCGAAACAATTCCAATATGACGGAACTTATACATGCATGTTCATGAATTTCATATGATATAAAAGCAAAAAAACAAAAACAAAACAAGCATAGACATTAAGCAAATTGATGAATAAAATCTTGAGGGAGCTCTCATTCATAAACAAATTGGAAACAACCATCACTGAGTAAATCAAACGATGTTTTGCAATACATGAGTACATATAAAAGTGGTAAGAAGTAGTGGTGTTATGTCAGTTTCTGTGCGCTGTAAATATGAAAAACAATCCTCTCAAACCTACTGCAGTTATTGAAATGAACATGGCAAACATGTCTCAAAAGATACCACTTACCGTCACTTACTCACAATATCATGGCATGACAATGACATTTTTTCCACACAAAACAATGTTACAATGTTACAATGTACAATGTTGGGTTTTGTTTGTTGTTGCGAAAAAACTGAAAGGCCAAGATGGTAAAGTGTCATGATGTCAGAAGTCAACAACCATCTGTCGTCATAAAAAGGGTTTCAAATGTATTCTTCCAATCAAGACTAAATGTTCATGTGCTCTACATAAAAACTACTGAAAACACTAATTTCTGTGTTAAAAAGTTATCAGTTTTGATTGTAACAATGCAGTTCCACACATTCAGACTTGAAATTTTCGTTGGCCCAGTGTTTACTGTAGTCCACTGACAACAACAATGACAACGCAAACGTGTAGTAGTCCATAACAGTCTTACATTGAATTCCTTACT
The DNA here is from genome assembly GCA_030347415.2 of Decapterus maruadsi. Taxonomy (NCBI): domain Eukaryota; kingdom Metazoa; phylum Chordata; class Actinopteri; order Carangiformes; family Carangidae; genus Decapterus; species Decapterus maruadsi. The sequence goes on along the minus strand of CM064885.1, from coordinate 19,656,560 downwards.
GTGTTAATACTTGTTGTGCCATTCACACTGGCCGACACTCACCTCCTCAATGTCCAAGTTTTTTCTGGATTTGTAAATAAACTCTCCGATCGCTACAAAAACTGAGAGGACTAGTCCGGCTGCCAGCACAATAAAGATTCCCCCTATGTTTTCCACACCCAGGGCGCTGGCCTCTTTGCTGTCCTCCTCTGGGCAGCCGTTCCCCCTCCACCATTTCTCCTTCATCATGTGCAGCTTTCCTTCCTCCTGAAGCTGCAAGATGGCAATGGTGACCTTGTCTCTGTAAGGGGAGCCTACAGCAGGAAACACCAGATCGAAAACCATGATTACTTATAAGCTACATAAGTGCTGGGTTTGTTGTTTTCCTAGACGTTTAAGGAGCATTCATTGGTTATTGCGGTTAGTGCGTAATTTCTACTCATCACTCTTACCAATTGGTGTTCCCACACCATAGCCCTTTGAATCTATCAAGCCTCCGATCTGTGTGAGGTTGCAGTTGCGCTGGCTGATGTATTCAATGCTGGTGGACTCCATCAGAAGAGCATAGTCTGTGGTGAGGACCCTCTGGATCCCCTCCCGGTTGTTTTTCACCAAGGCTGTATTTTTCCTGCTGCTCATGAAGGCCCACATTTTCTCATAAGTTGAGATCTTAGATTTCTGTTGAAACAAGAGTCAGGATTTATGTAAGTTCAAAACAATGTGTCTTGATGGAGAAAAACACAATAGATGATGTTGATACACAGTGGTTCACACTTGTTCCTACAATATTTCAAATGAAATGTTTTCGGGCTGTCTGCTGACTGGAGCGATCATTCTGATGCATGGCAGGAGATGGGATGTGACAAGTATGTACAACTCCTCCTCAAGTTAACTCAGTTTCCACCACACATCCAGATAAGCTGGTACATGTGCTACAAGCAAAATATTACATCATTAAAATCTTCATGGAAAAACTGCCTGCAGGTTTTTGAGTTGCTGTTGTGGGTATGAAGACATTTCTAAGCCACTGACCTTTTGCCTTACCCCCCCTCCCACCCCAATTCTGTCCTCTGCCAACCCATCAGACAATGGATATCATGTAAGTGTGATGACTGAGGACTGATGGCTCAGGGGTAAAACCTGTCAGGCTAACTGCCCTCAAAAGTGGTGCTCATGTCTGCAACCCTCCCCCTCACTATTGTACAATTACTTTCCCATTTACAGTAGAAGCAAGGTTACCTTAAAAAAGGTCATGGTGGAGCCGTCTCTTACAGCACCATACTCTATTTTGGTCTGCTTGGCCAAGTCGTCTGCAGAGTCAATTGGAGAGTCCATTCTCTCCACAGTGAGAAAGGCAGCCAAGTTGGCAGTATATGAGGAGATTATAATCAATGTAAAGAACCACCATATTCCACCAACTATCCTGGTGGAGAGGGCCTTAGGCATCAGTTCAGATCCTGTTAGATGAGAGCACAGAGTAAATCGTGAACTCTACAAATACCTCATGAGACAGTGATGACTGCACTAATGTTATTCTATGAACAAAGGTGGTTGACAGTTGGGAACCTTCAGTAAAGTACCTTGTTGCATAAGTGCTCCAACTCCAAACCAAACACTATTTATCAGAGTGAAGTTGTTTTCAACCACGTCTGAGTCTGGGTTGCAGGGGTGTGGGTTGTACCACTCATATGGAGTGAACCTAAAAGTGAAAAATCAAATATAAATATGATGTTCAAAATATATAAAACAATATTTACCTCTGAGGGAACAGCTTATATTTAATCATTACTGCCTACATCTAACATATTTTCCATTTTTTTCACTGGCATCAGAAGAACAGAAAATAGACATTTTGACACATTGCTGATGGTGATACAGAAACATTACTGTAGCCCAGGGGTTTTCAAAGTGTGAGGCGCGCCTCCCTTGGGGGGCGCCAGAGAGTTTGAGGGGAGGCGCGACATGAGAAAAAGAAAAAAAACTGAAAACATTAAAAAAAAACATGAGTTACATGTCACTTGTACATAGGGCTAAATGATTAATGTTTTTGTAGTAGCCTATAGTTTGCGATTATACTGCAATATGATAAAACACGATCTTGTAAGTTCACACAGGCTGCGATTATGCTCAGCAGCATCTGGGAGCAACACTCCCGCCGTGGCATACGCTTGGTCAGAGCCCTTTCGCGTTGTGCACTGACGCTCAAGGCGCCCCAATGCAATCATCTCCGCGGCGATATGACGCTCAGAGCGAGTGATCAGAGAGACTGTTGCAGGGAGAGCGGGGCTCCGCTGGCCTCGGCTGGATGTAGCACTAGTCCGTCGGCTGTGAACTATTCTGGTTAGAAAAAGAAGAGCGTCAGGTGCTGCACAGCGTCAGGTAGGAACGACGCTCAAGCGAGCCGGTGCCTCTCACAGTGACCAAGCTCAGATAAATAAATTTAATCAGCAGTAGAACCGCGTGTCCCCGAGCAATATATTCTAAAAAAAAAAAAAAGCTGCACGTGGCGGCGGAGTTTTCCTCTTTTACAGCTGAACAGCTGATGTGGTCGAGACGTAGTGGAGACCTGTCACAGTGTCACCTGTAGCTACATTTACAATATAAACTTCAAACTCTCTGCTTCCCAGATGATCACACAGGGAGAGCATGTTGCTGCTTTTGTGATGAGTGTGTTAGAGAGAATGTTTAGGCTTATTTGTCAGTGCTTTATGTTGTCATGATAATTAAAGCAGATATAAGCGATCAGGCCGGCCGTTTCGACTAATGCTGCGTTCAAGGCAGGCTTTTGAAACCGTAAGTTACAGCTTCAAGTCATGACTACAACTTTGTAGCGTTCCAGCTAACCCGTAACTCGTGTTTTTACCGTCCTGTTGCCTGTGAAAGTGTGCTATAACGGCCTCTCGTAACTTCCGACCCGTGAACTCGTACCAGATCAAACTGGTATGACTTCACAGGAAGGAAAAACACAAGTTACGAGTTTCCTTGAACGCACCATGAGTTAGCAGCCCCCGCCCTCGTCAGGCATCTATTGGTCCTCGTCCCTACGTCACCACATTCACGCGATGCATCCCTTGGCTGCACACACAGCCCTTCATGCCGTTCTCTCTCCTCATTGGATAACACTTGTATCCCACAAGGAAAGTTTTCTCCTGGTTTACAGCAGAGCAGAGTGACGGAGAGAATTGTGATAGGACTTATATTAACAAAAACATTCAGCCGATATCTGCTTTAATATGCTGAGAAACAAGATAAATCAAATAAATCTTACAAAAAAGACCAATTTATGTTTAATGGAAAAAATATTTAATTCTCTTTTTTTTTTTTTTATTTTATTTTTTTTTGGGGGGGGGGCACAGCTGTTTATCTTTCATTAAGGGGGGCTCACTCTCTCACACTTTGAAAACCCCTGCTGTAGCCTATTGCAGCTAGAATTAATGATTGATTACTGAAAAATGCAAATCGCTGATTACATATTATCTTGTCTCATTCATTAGCATTCACTACACACTTATTGAGCTATGGCATATCTACACATCCTAGACCATGTTTACTGTAAAGGAAGGGTTGCTAAATCTTATATACAGTATGTATTGTCGAATCCAGTTTTTTCACATGTAGCACTTTACCTGGCAATGACAAACAGCACACAGCTGACACCAAGGCATGCCAGCAACACATACATCCAGATATCAGGAGACAGTGGGTTGAGGAAGGAGAACACTCCTGGATTGGTGCCGTTGGGTTTGTGGTAGAGAATGCTGATGCCCAGTGTCATGAAGGGCTTTGAGAAATCGATCACCTTTTCCCTCACATATGTGATAGTAAGAGGAGCCACGGCGAGGTCGGCCACCTGGTAGAGAAGAAAAACACAGTCAGCTGACTTTTCTGATCGCCTGAATGTTGTTTCTCTAGAAGTAAGCTTGATTGATACTCACGTGATCAATGAGTTCTCGCACCATGCCATTCCACTCGCCTTTGTCGTTCTGAGCACCATATTTACCGTCTGACACCAGCTTTACCTCGTAGGAGAAGCCTAAAATGTTGGACAGCTCTTTGAGCAGGTCGAGGCAGTAGCCCTCAAAGCGGTCGTTTCCATACAGCGGCTTATCAGATTTCTTATACATGACGTAAGGATTTTCCTGGAGAAAAGCCACAGCACAGACTCATTAGTTTTATCAAGACACGGTCGATCAAATACTGTCTGATCGCCATTGCACTTCAAGTTCATACCAGAATAGTAGTGACAATAAGGGTTCTGTTGGCCATTGAGTCAGTCACGTTTGTGGATGAATCTTTGTTGCTGTCTGTTAAATTAAGGCCTGTTTGGGAGTTCCACACACCAATCTGTAAAGAATAAAATATCCAAATAAACACATTAACTGGATGTCAAGGATCCTTAATCCGTCTGAATCACCTTCACATGACATACACTTGCATGGTAAACAATACAAAGGAAAAAGATACAAGTACTAAGAGGCAAAATGTACAGAAAACATACAGAGATGAGGGAGTGTGAGAGGACAAGGAAGGAAAGGAGGTCAAAACACAATATCTTATAAAACTATGTAATGTCCAGGACAGAAATGTTGAACATTTCCCTTGACCAGAACCTAAAACCTACTCATTATGTAAAGGGGAGACATCACAGAAAGCATCAGGTAGAGTCAATTGGCACAGTGTCAATAATCCTTTAATCTGCCAATGCAGATTAAGTACAGACCTTTTTCCACACTTTATTGAGGCGGTTGTTGCCTGCGATTGTCTTGCAGAAATAATAAAGAGAAAGCATTTTAATCACAGAGCCCTTTGAGTTTAAAATGACAGCTACACATTCCTAACCTGAACCACATCACACCAGATGTAGCTGTTTTTTCTTTGAATTTTGTATATAGTTTAACAGTAACATCCTGTAGGGAAAAACAAGATTACAGTGAATAGCAGTGGTTTTGTCTGCCTCGATTGTTCCCTGTTCAGCTTTGCCCCTGAATTTCGACAGCAAAATAACAGACTTTATGAACAATCTGCTACAAACACAGGTCAGATAGTTCACCTTCTCCAAGCCATCCTCCTTTAGGCTGATGACGTCTAAATCAAATTCCTTCCGCAGGCCGTCTGTCTTGTTTATAATTATTTGTCCCGTCAAGCCGTTCCATTGTGCCTGTGGCAAAGAGAGAGCAGAAAACAAAACCGATGAATCCCATGGTTTTTACTGTCATGTACATAAACGCAAAGTCAGAGGCCCGGAAAAATGAAAACAATTCTTAAAACATGAATAATTGATGAACCTTCCATTAAGCAATGTACACTGACAAAGGCTAACTGCATTTTAATAGAGGTCTTTCTTGTCTTTTTTTGCATTGGCTGGATGCTGAATGGAAATATTATCTCTGAGTATACAACATGGTGGACGGTGATGTAAACAGAGCAGGCAGGCATGGCCTCTGTCTGAGAGGAGAGCAGTGGGTGAGCTCAGAGATATTTGAATGCAGCTCATAATGATGTGAGCTCACTTAAATAACAGTCAGGTTAAATCTCTATTACAGAGGGCTTTGAGAAATGAGCTGCATCTCAATGCGCTGACAGAGAAGCCAGTTACGTATTTGTGGGAAGATGGCATGGCTGCAAATCAATACAGCTTCTGTACATTTGCCCTGCATTCAACCCATGGCTTTTCAGGATTTCAGATGCTTCTGGCTACACCGCACAGTCCTATTTGAGACAGTTGCCGCTACTAAATAACTTTATTTCCCCTCTCATCTCCATGTTTCTTGGAAGCAGGTGATGTGCCAGAATTCCCTTCCCTGCATCTACATTACATTCAAAGGAGACATAATCTAATCACACACTGATGAAAAGACTTAGACTGCGTAAACAAAAGCATGCTGCTGCTGCTCTCTTATTTACATACTGAAAAAGTGGGTCACTCATGATAATCCATACAACTTGTTTTGAACACTTTACTCCTGCGCAAAATACAGGAAGGTTGGCTGGAGGAAAGTAGTTCTCTGCAAAACCTACAGATTACTGTAAGTGTCATTTTATGTTTGAGAAGGGACAGGAGGATGAAAAACAGACAGACACATTTGGGAAATAAAACATGGGGTACAGGAGAAGAGCATGTGTTTGTCATGATTTTTGTATTTACTGTAAACTCTCGCTGGTGCACCTCGCTTTGTGTGTGCTCTCAGGACTAGGAGATATTGGGAGAGACTGTGAGCGACACAAACCACTGAGCACATAGTCCTTGGCAAAAGCTGCCACTATAGTCACACTGAGACTCTCTGGATGAATAAACAGATTTTGAGGTAAACAAACTGTCCCTCACTGAATAATGCAGCATTACATAATCTAATAATTCGGGTAACTAATTTAGTGTAATGCCACACCTCCAAACTCAATCCACTCTAAAATCCCCTTTGTTAGAAATCAATTACAGGTGTATTAGGGAGATGCCCGACAACAATGAGCTTTTGTAATTCACTATCTTGCTTTTTGAGCCCTCAAACAGAAGCTTACCTTATCACTCCGTCAGAGAGAATAAGAAAATCTGTCCACTGGAAACAAAACAAATGTGTTCTAAAAGCAGGAGTGAAATCAACCTACTGAACTGTTTCACAAGTGTTACATTATGATTTACGTTAAAGGTTGGGCTCTAAACAAAGAACACATTAGAGGGGCAGTAGCTTGTTCTCACATTGCAAATCACACATACAAACACAATTTAATGTGGTGGTCAATAACCAGGAATTAATGTTTCTAATGTAAAGATCTTCAGCCTGTATAGACAGGGGCTACAGGGTATCGTTTGGTGAAGTTGCTCTTTGATTAGACCGCTTCACACAGTCTTATTGCACACATCTGTGAGACCTACATGACCCTTAAATCCAGATTTATTCCTGTCATTAAGTCTCTTTTTAAATCCTCACCAATCAAAACTGTCTCTGCCTCTGTCACCATGTGTTGGTGTCATTACTGTACACGTATAGTGATGACATGAATCTTCTTGAACTGGAAAGTCCAGATGATAGAAAGGATAAGAATGAGATTCAAACCAAGCTATGAAGCCTCACTGAACACCATTAACATAAAGACTGAGGAAACTGTGAAAATTTTGAAAATCTAATTTCTTGTCTCCCCTCCTCCTTCAAGCCATGTGTGCCACCCTCACACGGTCCTGCATATGCATCTCAGGAAAACACTTCTGTACACTAAGCTGGACTTGAATTTCTAGAGCTGTGAGCTCTTGATCAAACTTTCTTTTCAAAACTTGGTTTTTCTTGTATCAAAGATGTGACCCAGTGCTGATTCCTTCAGGGTTTTTTTTATTTTTATTTTTTATCTTTTTCTATTCCCTCCCCCATAGAGAGCAGAGTGCAGGCCAAGCTGCTGGAGTCACCGTCTTCCTCAAGGGCACTTGACATTCCAGAGTTAGTTATGATTTACTGCACCCCATGAATTGCATGTTTTTATCCATTTAACTTAAATTCCCTACAGCTGATTTTCAAAGAAATAACACAATATTTTGATTTTTCCCAACATATGTGCAGCCACTGTCTTCAGCACAAACCACAGACTGTATTAGATCCACCACAGTGACCATCATGTTTTGTATTTTGTAGAATAATTGCCAAAATTGTCAAGTACATGATTCTCAGCCATATATATGATAAAAAATAAAGATAGACTAGATTTACAGACGAAAACTCAAACTTCCTCTTAATATAAAGCAGTAAATGTATATAAATAAAGTAAATAGTTGATATAGTAATAAAATTGATAATAATGATAGCATTGTCAAGGTTTCTACTAGTTCCTAATATCATTTTCAGTATTTTGCCCATGTGATCCTGACACTAAGGGACAACAGGAAATTAGCCTGGGCCTATGATCTGGTATATTTACATGCAAATGTTCATAAAATGTCTTCCTCTCTTAAATAAAAATAAACAAATAAACAAAAAAAACCCTGTAATTCCATCACCCTCCAGTAGTTGTCCTCAGCTCTTCCTGCCCTCTGCCCACACACCTGCGCCTCCTTCACCTCAGTCTACACATCTCTCCAGATTGTTTAGTGAACCTCTCCTAAGCTTATTACTTATTACCTAGACTTATTACCTATGTGGTGTTTTTTGGGAAAAAAGTAGCTGGTTATGTGTACATACGATTGGTTGTTAATAGGATAAAATGTGGAAAGAAACCCCCAGAACGATCCTTTTAAATTAGAGCACTGATTAAAGAACAGCTTGAACATACTTGAGAGGTTGTAGGTTGTTGTATTTATAAGATTGAACACAACACTGTTAATCATCGGTGGATGAGAAGCTCATATCAAATGTGTTTATGTGAAAATGCTAATCACAAGACTAATTATAGACAAAATCTTCTGAGACTAGAAAGTTTATTTCTCTCACTCGGCTCTCTGGGCTCTTTGGCGTTTCCTGTGTCCTTCAATATTATGTCCCCACTCGCTATTGAAAAGCTCATTTGTCAGGGAAACGTTTAATTAGACAGAGCAGTATAACAAGAGGGAAGAGAGAAAGAGAAAGAAAGAAATCCAAATTAACTTACAGACCAGGCTGTTAGAATTTGGACATTTACACATTTTTATTCTTCAGGCTCTGTGCTTCAGAACATTCAGTTTGAATTAAACCAGTGGGTATCATTTCAAAGTTTTAGCATTAAGTTGAGGACATAATATACGTAGAAGTGTGTGGGAGTCTGTTTTGTGTCTCTGTATCTACTTCTAGTGAAGCTCTCTCAGGTCTTCACTGTAGTGTCCTTCAGCTCTGGCTTATTGCAGCAGGTCTCTGCCTTTAGTCCGACCTGCAGCAAATGGAAAGCTTCTCAGTCAGACCGCAAAGAGGTGACTGACTCAGCCATTCAAGGATATTCACACCTGTTCATGCTGAAAAGCTCTTTGGTTGCTTTGGCCACATGCTGAAGCTTGCGCTGCCATTGAATGATGAACTGTCGTCCAGTGAGTTTTGACGCATTTGGCTGAATCATTCAGCATTCATCCTGTTGTTTCTGTCAGCAGTGAAATCATCAATAAACGCCTGTGTGCCAGCTCTGTTGGCAGCCGTACAAGCTCAGGCCACAACAGAACCACTGCCATGTTTTACAGATGAGCTGGTGGCTTTGGGTCACGAGCTCTTCCTTTTATTTTCCTCCTCATTTTCCATCATTTTGATTTAAAAATGTTTTTCTCAACAACTTTGTTCCAGATGCGATATCTTTTTGCTGCTTGTCCTTTCTGTTGTGAAGGATTAACCAAGGGTTTGCATCCTGTGGTTAATCCTCTGAGGTTATGGTCATGAAGGCTTCTCTTGAACAAGGAAACATGCACACTTACATCCTGGAGAGCGCCCTCGACTTGCTGTGCAGACACAGAGCCGTCAAGAGTTTTTCTTCAGCGTTGTGTAGTCGTCCACGCTCCTCATTCTAACCAGTCATTTGCCATTTTCTAGTTTTTCTGTTTGCACATACAGTTTACGATCCCACTGAAATTGCACTTTACTTCAGCATCCATCATTTTTTTCACACTGATTATGCTGAACCAAACTGAGCCTGAAGGACCAAAACTGTGTGTAACTGTCCACCTGCTTTGACAATGAAACAGGGATAATTACCACTGAACAACCAGCATGTTTGTCAAACTGTCAGTGTTTGCTTTTAAACTTGCCTTGGTCTCACTGTGTCCCATCTGCTGCCAGACTGATGGTTCATGAGGGAAATCAATACTTTTTTTTCATTTTTAATAACCTATAATTTTTCGCCACAGGATATTTAATACATAATACTATTTGAGTTAAAACAGTAAAGTTGTGAAGTTTCAATATATTTTGAGATTAGTGTTAATTTTCAGGGAGAGCATTTAAAAAATCAGTTATTATCTCATCTTGTTTAAATATTCATATAAAAAGCTGCAGATGGACCGCTCCCGTCGGGAGCCAGTTGACAACCCACTAATCTCAGAACTGTCCAACATGCAGGACACATCTGATCCTACTGACTGTCTCTGCACCTGCACCCCAACTAAATGAAATAGAGAGGCTGTGAGATGGATGGATGTACGTATGGATTGATGGATGAGCAGGTGTTCATAAACCTAACTCACGTCTTTGAGCATGTTCATGAAGCGTGATCCAAAGCGCCAGGGTTTGTGTCTATGGCACTGGAGGGAGCTGACAGTCATCTGGGAAGCACGTTGTGAGGCAGTGGCCACCATGTAGACAGCGTCGTACATCAGAGCAGCTTCGGTCTGAAAGAGGAACACGGCCGCTGTCATTATCCATCAGCGGAAATCACAATTGCACATGTCATGCACTTATCACATCAGGGCAGCTGATGCACAAGTATAGCGCCATGTGGTTTCTCAAAGCATACCTGCTAAAATAATGCAACACTACTTCTGCAAACTAGCAATCAAACAGGCGACTACAATCAGCTGCAGTGAGCACAATCTGGTGAGCAATTTTAGCCAAAGTACCTTTCTGATTGTACACATAATCAGAAAGCAACATGGTGGATGGATGCATTCTATACTCAAGTGCGGGCGGTGAGGGGCTGCGATTAAACTTCTGTAAAGGCCTTTTTCAGGGTTCCAGGGTGGGCTATGCGTCCATACATTTACATATAAAATCATCCAGTGATTGGGTCTGTATCCAGAGAATGGACCTGAGTGACATCCAAATAGAGTTTTTGGCCAAGTTTATGTAAATAAAATGTCACATCAGTTGAATCATGAATCATATGAATCATTTCCCACTGATTGTGGGTGTTTTGGAGGGCAATTGTGTTTTTTTCCAGTACTCTTACACACACATATTTTTCACAAACCCAAATCAAACCCATAGAAAAAGAGATCGGTGTAGAAATCAAACTAGTTATGACAAATTGTGTGTAACTTTTCTAGCAAACATGAAAACTGTCCATATATACTGCTGTTGTTCAGATCTAGAGAGGTTTAATGGCCTTCAGAGACAGTATGTGAGCAGAGTCACCATCACTATCCGGGAGAATGATATTAACATAGATTACAAACATGAGGATTAAAACTAGAAAGGAAAACACAAACTTACTGTCATCATACCCTCCATCATTCCTGTCTCAGCTTTGGAGGGAGCCTGCAGTCGCTCCATGGCCCACCTCTCCACCACCGAGGCCACCTGAGGGCTGTCTATGTTGAGTAGCCTGAACCCTGTCATGTTGACCCCACTGTAGCGATATGGCTCCAGGTCGAGGGCAAACAGGTCCTATTGAGGGACAACAACACAACAACAACATCAATGCAGATTTAATGCAATTCTGCTTAAATAAAATGTAACTTATTCAGCAAGGTTAATGGGACAAAAACAGTTGAACAACATTCAGTGTAATACGATGAAATTATGCCAAGGGCACTGAGCACATCCAGCAATCTTATTATAAAACAAACCACAGATGTTTGAGTCCATCTGCATAATCTTTGCATAACAGAATGTCTATGTGAACACACATCTAAACCCACTTAGGGAAAAAAGGACACTTAATTAAGACAATGGAACAGAATGCACATTCTGCATCCATCAGGATTTTTCAAACAGTTACCTCAACCTCAACCTAAACCTCAACAGTCAACGCTCCTATGGATGATAAATTAAACAAACATCATGTGTTGAGAGTGTAAAGGTTACAGAAGGGTGATTTTCTTACCAATGTGGTGAAGAAGAAGTGGTAATATTCAGTCATCATCCCCATCGACAAGATCTAAACAGGATGAGAAAGGAAGAAAGTTTTAGAATTGTTGTTTTTTTCATCTCTACATTCAAGGTTCAAGGTTTAGACCCGTGACCAGCAGCATAGAATAACAGTGAGTTATGAGTTCTATGTATAGATCAAAATAAGCAATTAAAGCATAAGTCAGCGATCCAATCATTTTGGCTAATGCTGCGTTCCAGGCAGGCTTTTGAAACCGTAAATTACGGCTTCAAGTCACGACTTACGACTTTGTAGCGTTCCAGGCAACTCATAACTCGTGTTTTTACCGCCCTGTTGCCTGTGAAAGTCACTATAACGGCCACTCGTAACTTCCGACCCGTGAACTCGTGCCAGATCGAACTGGTACGACTTCACAAGTTGGAAAAACACGAGTTACACAGCCCTTCATGCCGTTCTCTCTCCTCATTGCTAACGCTTGTATCCCACAAGGAAAGTTTTCTCCTCGGTTTACAGCAGAGCAGAGTGACTGAGAGACCGGCCCAAACACTCTATGTAAGTGATTGCTGACGGAAAATAGGACTAAAGTAATACAACCGAGCAGAACAGCACATCAGTGTATTAAGTGAGAAACAGAGTTGAAGAGTCTGACAGTCTCTGGGTAGAAGCTGTGTTTGAGCCTTGTTGTTCTGGTATTAATGCTCTACAGCGCTCCTGCACTTGCTGATGTAAACATCCTCAATGGAGGGAAGGCTGCTGCAGGTGATCTTCTGGTTCACACCACATTCTTGCTCCAGCTGGGACAAATAATTTTCTCTTCCCCAACATCCATTCTTATATTTATATCCCTGGACTCTTCATTTCATTTTCCCAATTGTCTCTCTTTGTATTGTTTGCGTGGTTTGCATTGGAGTGAGTAAACTGTATGTCACAATTTGCCTGTCAGTGTAGTGTCCAATTAATCTTCCGTGCAGCTTTCAGTTCTAAATGTGTATGTCTGGCTCAGAAATAGGCTCTGCTTGGATTTGGAAATGAACATAGGATTTCTGAAGGGGATAGAATTTGACTAATCTCACACATAGTGAATATTAAACCAAAAGCAATGAAGAAATGCAAAAAATAGCACGGGGAGTATTCTCCATTGAAAAATGTGTATGGATTTCTGTGGTCAAAGTGGGTCTCTGATGAGGATATTGCACTTTAGGTGTGAAGCTATCAATTCAGCCCAGAGGTCAGTGACCTCTGCCGCGTGTGGACAACATGCTGGTGGATGCTTATTTACCTGCTTGAGAACATCTGCTGATGTTTGGTAAGAGCAGTCAAAGATGACGTAGAACTCTTTCCCCTTCTTCATCTCCTTCAACAGAGGACGGGCGTCTTTACTTCCTGTTGGCAGCTGGCGGATCTTGATTTTAATGCTGTATCTGGATGGAGCTTTGATCAACTCTTGCAAACGAATGAGCCCTTCAATTAAAAGAAAAATATATATATATCATTCGACTCAACAATCACAAACACTCTGGTAACATATTCCAAATAAAAACCTTATTCTAAGACAGTATAAATAACACAATATGATTTTGATTGTGAAATTTGAGTCAGTGTGTTTCAGGGTAGCCTATTGTTGGAAACCTTAGGTGGTTTTTGTCAGGCTGTAGCAAACTGTTGACCTGAAATCAGCAAACACTGCGACAATATTACACAAATGTCGGCTTTCTTTGAGTTAACACACCAAGAAAGCCATATAGCCATCTGATTGATATGGCTCTGGCTAAATTGTTTGCCCTCCACCATGGCGTCATGTGAAAAAAAAAAAAAATGTTAATGTGTTTGCTGCCCTGAATTTCGTCAAGTCTTCCTAGACCTACCACTGTTTCCGACAATTAGCCTAATCTCAAGATAAAAGTTTGTCCTAAAGTGTTGCATTTTGGCTGGAGCAGGTCAGAAACGCAACATTAGCATGTGAGAACACCACGACAAGGAATACACTTTGACATGTCAAGAAATACATCTGCTGCTAGCCAGTCAGTCTATGTGTGGAGTGGCCAGTACCAAAGATATAGTAGGAACCAAACATTTGCGTTTTCATTCAGTGAAATAATCATTTTAAATAGCACGGTCACCACAGTCCATCAGATTCACAACCTACAACCAGACTGTGGGAGACTATTAATTTCTGCTCTGTCACATTGCTCTCATAATAACTTACAGTCTCAACTGGTACCGGATTCATGACAGAAACCAGCTGTGCTGTGACCTGTGTGTGGAGTGTGACACAAGGTCAAAGGAGAAGCAAAGGGAACATACTGCTTCCTCCCTCAGCTGGGTCATACTGGCTGTTTGTTTCAGGCAGAGTTTACTAGCCTTCCTTATAAAGTTCGTGCTGCTTATTAGTAATTTATTTCTATATGGCATTAATAAACAGCATTTTTGTGTGTAGTGGTTGTTGTGTTCCCTCATATTGTTGTGTATATTTTAATGAGTTGCTGTTACTGCAGTGAGGGTGGTGCAGCAGTGGTCACTGACAGACAAGGTTATGTGACCACACAGCAGAAGTTTGATGTTTTGGGATGATGCTTGGTGCAGGTGTCTGTGCAGCCATCTGGCCTTAGACCTAACATATGTCTGCAGTCTGACTGCAGTATTATTTAGCTTGGCTTATATCCTCATACTACAGCTGTAGATGAATTTGATTTTTTTCTCTATATATACAGGAAATCCGTGGTGAGAGATTGGCCCTACAATACCATGTGACTAGTTAATGTGTAAACAGGGTTATATTGTAATCAATTTCCGCATGGCCCCATCTTTTCCTGCAAGTTACAAGCACATGTGCTATTTATACATACACATTTGTTTCAATTTTATTATTTTCCATTTCATCATGCCACCTGAAAGGAGAAATCCTTGGTGCAGTGTGCAGTATTTGATTGTTATTGCTATTGTATGGAGAGAGTGATGTGGACATGGAATTAGATTACACTGACGCAAGTGATGAAGAGTCAAAGAAGACAAAGAAAACCAACAAGCCACTTACTGCGCAGCCAATGTGGACATTGAGCCCTGACCAAAAAACACACCATGCTCTATGACTGGTATCACTGGAGATATACTGGTCCCAATACTATTTCTACTGGTCCAGCTCTCACAGAAGATGTAATTTCCCTCCACACACCATTGGAATACTTCTGGAAGTTTGTGTCTGAACATATGCTTTAATGCTCTGACAACAAGCACAAATGAGTACATTGTTCAAAAGAATGGAAGATACCTCAATTTTTTTTCCAATAATTTTAGTATATTTGGGTTTTACAGGGTGTAATTCATATTATTTAAGATGTGTTAATTACTTTATAGGTGTAGAATAAATACAAAAGGCAATCATATTTCAAATCAACAACAGTATCAAAACAAAGGTGCATCACCTCTGACCTATAACACTGGAAAAATTGGGCTACAAGGTGCCAAATGGAGAGACTGCCTGAACGTTATTAGAATATTAATGTTCCCTTTGATGTCTCTGAAAAGCACTCAAAGACTGATTTGTACAGAAAGTTTAAATGAGAAAATCCAGTTCTTCCTTTATTGTAGATTGATTTTACATTTTCATCCATTACGAGTTTTCTCCTCTTTTCTGCTTAGTCACTCCTCTAGCATCAGTTTATGTTATATTGGTTTCCCTTCCATCTTTGAAGATAAATTTGTGTATTTATGTCAAGTAGGATCTCAGCACCTCATTATTTAAATCTATATAAAACAATGATTATTCTCTCAGTATGATGGTCTTTATTGCTACGGGGACGGCTCTCCATTCTGACACCTGACACACTCTTTCCAGAAAGGCGGGGTTTCAGAAAGGCGGGGTGTAGAGACACTGCATCTTATAGGCGGCACATTATTGTGTTTCATAAATGGATACATGCAATAATACAAGTATTAACTGTCCTTTTATATCACTGTGACTCCTCATCACTTGACTTAGATGTCATAATGGTGCTTTACTTCTACCACCGACTGTTCACTCAGTCATTGTGCCTTGTTTCAAATATTTACACCGACTCTCAAAGATCTAAACTGAGTAGACAAAATACTACAAACACCTTTCTTTTTGAGAAGGTGCAGCCTCATTAACAATAAATGACCTTCTACAATACCTGAACAGAATAACGTCCATGAGGGTGTCCAATAAACAACAAGAAAACACACAAACGTGCTAACTTGTTGCCACATTTTTTCATCATTTAAGCGGTGTATCCTTCCTGATCTGATATAATTGCAGAACACACATGCACGATTTTTGCACAGCAACAGCCAGAAGACAGTCAGTGATGCAGCCTCTGTCAAAGCTATGGCAAACACGCCTATATAGTATATCAGAGAGGCACTGCACATGATACAGTTAAAAAAAAAACATTATCTCTTCACCTTGGCCTTCTCTGTAAATCTGCACTTTGCTCCACAGTTGTACTCTTCAGCACTGCTTTTAAATAGCTGCTGCTGATGTCAGTGGTTAGTTGATCAAGTTTTGAAGAAAAAGGCTGTGGTGTGTATAACCCCAGGTCTGAGGAAACCTGGGGTTGTGCCTGCTGCAGATAAAACTCACAAAGAGGTTTTACCTGTCGGAAAAACCATCCGGGACAGTTGAAAGAGGCTGAACAGTGTAATCAAAACTTATGGTGCATTTGTGTCTGTCAGAAAAAAAAGAGTCTGTAGTGCTGTTTTCCTCAGAGCTGAGTTAGAGCTGGGGATCAATGTGAACTGACTGAAGTGGTGTCATTGGTTTGATATTAAGGGTTAATGTTTTATCACAATGTTCAGTGCAGAGGAAGTGAATATTGTGCGTGATTGGGCCAATAAGCATGCAGAACCAAGATAATAATGCTGGTGACTGGCTGTTTATTTACACACTTATGAGTATGTAAAGACCCTGACCTTAAAAATAAAACAACATAATGTTGCATAATGTGTATTGTCATTTGCTTTTTGTTTAAATAGATTTGATAGGTATTGTTAAGCATGTCTTTGTATCAGAACTGATATTTATGTTTTTTGTGCTTTACCACTTTTCTGATATCTCCCTCTGGGATTAACACTGCATGTCTCTTGTCATCTGCTCTCATCTGCACTCACCAGTTGCATCCTCATAGACCACAGTGACCGTCTTCCACTTGTAGAACTGCACTATGTCCAACACTGCTCGGCTTATGGAGGCGTATTCAGGATAGAGATTAATGTAGAAGCTGTCTTTGTTGTCCACTGAGGGGTGTTTCCAGCGTGTCTGGATGTGAGGGACTTCCAGGGCGTTACAAATGGACTGGACGGCACTGACAGATGAGCTGTGAGAGGGGCCGAACACGGCCCCGACACCCAATGCCAACTGGTCGCACGCTGCGGTAATGAAACAGGACGGGAGAGAGAAAGTAACAAATGGGCAACAGGGAAGACACTCTCTCACAACAACAATCTCTTTAATTGATTCTTCATCACGAAAGTCTTTCAGAATTTAACGAGCTGATCCTTACCTCTTCTTGAAGCCTCAAAACTGTCAAATAGGTTTATTCTCTGGATGTCATAGGTCAATGTGGTGTTTGGCATTAAGGTCCGGTTCCTGTTTATGTTGGTTACAGCAAATTTAAAGGCCAGTTCTTCAACACTAATGGGCTCATTCTCAAGCGTCTCAAAGATGCCCCCTGTTGGAAGAGGAGAGACAGGGGGAGGTGAGAGTTTTAGCTACATCACACTGAGGCAACAACAGAAAAGTTATGATTGTATGACTTCACACAGCTCACAGTTTTTTACAGTGACCACAATTGAATTCTCACAGTTGTATAATGTGGACTGATTGTCTTCGTCCTTCTATCACATAATGCTGCTGAAGGTTTATATGATAGGATTTAATCTCATTCAGAGAAAAGCTTGATCTTTACTGACTTCACCCTCTTTCCACGGCCTAAATTTCTCAAGCTGACACAATAGCTTTAATGAAAGAGTGGGATGATTTGGTCAGAAAAGCATGTCACAATAGTTCATTACAGGCTGTCCTTTAAAACATTATCAGGGCAGACATTTTAAAGCATCATCCTATTCTCGTTTTATCGTCAAAACAGTAATTCACTCCAGTTTGACAGATTAACAGCTGCACTGATTCACATCGTATTTGCTGTCTTTTACAATTTGCTGCTCAGGACAGCAGCCACCTTTTATGAAATCATTCTTAATTGTGTTCCCACTGACTCATGATTGATAGTGTCTGTGTAGACAAGCCCCAAAACACAATGTAATTTACTGAAAAGAGGTTAAAGGCTAAGTGCTCTGGCTCAGCCTGCCAAAACTCTGGCTATGAGAGATGATCTTGCTTTAGAAAAGATACTCTAACACGTTACTCTCTAAATACTTCCATGTTGGGCCTTGGAAATTTGCAAAAAACTAAAAACCAAAAATCATACTGTGATTATGAAAGATATTGCATTTGCAGTATGATAGTAAGACGATAACAGTGGCAATGGTCATTTTCTGTTGTACCGCAATGTTTCGCAATGTGACACATTTGACCTTCAGATCAAAAAGTTGGATCTCTTGCTATTTGGACTTGGCCATATAGCGATTTCAGTACTATTTATGATTAATTGTTCAACCCTGTTTTTTTGTTGTTGTTGTTGCTGTTTTTTCTTCATGGACTGTATTAGTTACCTTCTTAATTTCCTTTTGACTTCTGACTTTTTTTTCTTTTTTTTCCCTATCTGGATATGTACTGTACAGTAGATGAATTGGGTTAGGGTTAACACTACTCTG
Organism: Decapterus maruadsi; assembly: GCA_030347415.2. NCBI lineage: Eukaryota > Metazoa > Chordata > Actinopteri > Carangiformes > Carangidae > Decapterus > Decapterus maruadsi. The sequence goes on along the minus strand of CM064885.1, from coordinate 19,638,092 downwards.
TTTCATTGTAAACTACAATGTGTAAAAATCACAGACCCATAAACCACAAAGAAAGCAGAAGCTACAGTAACCTCTTTAAAAAGTGACATTTCACTGTTTATAGAGAAACTGCTTCATTGACCCATTATATTGCGCTGCAAGACTCACTCTACATGATGCAGTGGATTAATGTGACCACTGTGTTCATGTCGAAACTCTATTGTAAGTCTAAGCATAATTTTTCATTTACTAAAACATACTTAATCATTGGCCGTGCAAAGGGGATTTGAACATCATGTCTGACTCTTCAGTAATTATTCTAAGTACCAACAAGCCAAAAGTAGCAGAACAGAGGGCTTTTCATCACAAAACCAAGTTTAAAATGTCATTCAATCAGTAAATCAGACTAATTGTTTCAAGAAAATAATAACATCCAAATATCAGAGTAATTAAAAAGGCACCAAATATAAATCCAAAGTAATCATTGTTATGAATATACAGAAATATTCTAAGCCCTTATGGACATGTCTGCTTCCTATTCCGCCTCTTTGAATGGAAAGTGCAGACTGACAACAATGTGATATAGTTCCTGTAGGATGAGGCACTAAACACTGATCATTCTTTCTGAAAATGAGCTGAAACCACATGTGTCAAGCTTTAATTTTCAAGATACATTTCTCTTTTTAAATACAATCTCTTTCTAGCTGACTGTGTGTGCCAGGGCCACAGAGGCGGGGGGGTTGCTCCAGAGTTGAGAAGATCATTCTGAAAACCATCCAACTCTTAATCCACCAGGCTGCTCCAGAAAGATGACAGGTCTAGCATGCCATGGCTGGCTATATGGCCATATATGACTCCAGCCAGGCACGAGCACTACTACAGTGTTTTACATTTCAGTTACATAAAGCGCAGCATGAAAAACACAAGGATTAAGGCCAGAAAAACGCTGGATTGTCACCACCTGTATATAGGGCCAGCGAAGTTGTGTGAGATTCAGTGTCTTTATCCCTGCTGCAAATGCCCCTGCATGTCGATTTCACCCAAGCCTTTCAAATGTAAATCATTTAAAACATCTGGGCCTCCAGTGATAGGATTTCTGGTATAATACATTCAGGGTTAAACATTTGTTCTCACTACATTGACATTCACGAGCGCAGACAGACACAAGGCTGGTCTTGGAACAGTTGGGTTACGTTGGTTTCTTTATCCATAAACGTTACTGTTCTCATGTTCTCGCATTCATATGATTTTTTCCCTGCAACAACAACAAAAAAAAAACAAAGTCTGAAAGATTACTTCAGACTTATTAATCAACTGTTACATTAACTATGAATGCAAATCTTAAAGACACCATTTCAATGTTGCAATAATAGTGTACAAATGACCTCACTTCACAACACAGAATACAGATGGCAATAGGTCATTGCACTCTCTAACAGTCTTTGAAGAATTGCCTGTGAAATTGTGATTGATTTGGGAGGAGAAAAGGCCTTTAAAAAGCTCCCCTTGAGACCTTGATTGTGAATGACCTTTTTCTTTGGTGTAGCATAGCCTCAAACCCCAAACTGAGAGAGCTTTGTCTGGACTCCCTGGTCACTAAAAGCATGCTTGAAAGTGCCAATCCTAATTATGGTTACCAAGCCTCAGTGAGCAGCTGCTGGGACCTGTTAAAGTCCTTAATTCTATCCAGTGGAATATGAAATTCTCAGGAAAAAATACAATAACCCTCTCCCAGATTTGCCTAGGAAATATATTCGACTGTAGTGTCTTTGTGACTTTCCCTTTCAAGGTGTTTTGACCATAAAAGGGGAAATAAACACGATTTCAGACCAACTTTCCTTGATTTCTGTTTTTCTCAAGTGCAAAGGCTCTTGAAGCAAATAAATGCAAATGTCACAGACCTTATTAAGGATTCAATAACAAAATAATTCAAGTGGCAGCATCAGAGCACCATTTCCAATCAGTGATTTTATTTTTCTCATACTTTTACAAGGCTGTGAAGTCAGACAGTCCAGTTTGTGTGAAAGGCAAAAATAGCTGCTGCTATTTAAATTTTCTGATTTACATTTTTTGTAGGTGACCTCTAATCACATGCAGAACCACAAGCATCCACTCTAATGAAAGAGCCAAGAATGTACTGCATGAATCTGCACTGTATGAAAATGATACAAATGAACAAACCTTGATTAATGGAAATAACAGAGAGGCTCTCTGCTGCTGCCTAAAACGCCATACAATTAGCTTATAAATTCAGCATTTACCAGTTGCTTTTAATAATATATTGATATTCCATTACAGCCTAGACTGTTCAATTTACTGTCTTCCATGAGAAATGACTGTAACCCCATTAATAATCCCATTACATCAATAACGCTTATGTCATGATAAAAAAGAAATATTTGCAGCTGTTGGACTGTAGCAACATCATAACACACAGACGTTTTATTGTCAGCAAAAGACAAATATGATATCTATTTTATTGCACTGTTCACTTTTTCACTTATTCATTTCCTCTAAGAGTCCTGCTGGTAAGGCACAGCTCACAGTGAAAGAATAAGAATACATTCATCTCGTCTCTCATTTCCACTCAAGATAAGATCTTAAATTTCTCTTTAACACTAGAACAGCCAACATTCCATGTATACCTAGAACCGCCAAGAGGTCATTTTGACCTCCATTCACTCTAATGCAAAAATGGTAAATGGACTGCATTTATGTTGCCATATATATTATAAACCCAGCCAGACACACAGTTCAAAACACTTTATAGTAATGCTTCACATTCATATACGTACACATATTTTACAAAAAATAACAAAAGTGGTTGCTAGGCAACCAATATAGACGACTCTTTATTTTTCTATTTTCGAACAGTGTGTGTATGTAAAAATTTTCAAAATTGTTTCAAATTTTTGAATTCATGTCCAATTCTCATGAGAGCAAGGGATTGTCATTGTTATGTTCAATGTTTATGAGTAATATTGGTTTTTTATCTGTTTGACCTGTTTGAACTGTTTGACAACTTTCTAGTATCTGAACTCGTGTTGTGTTGTGGGATAAGGTCAAAATGACTAACTAACTAAATAACTAACTATAACTAACTAACCTGCAAACTGAGTGACTAAATGGACATTATTTAGCCCAGATTGCAATGATTGGAAAATCAATTTTATACATTTTTATATACACACACTATTCGAACAGTAGAAAAATGAAGAGTCATCTATATTGGTTGCCTAGCAACAACTATTGTTATTTTTGGTAAAGTATGTGTGTGTATATGAATGTCAAGTATTACCATAAAGTGTTTTGAACTGTGTGTCTGGCTGGGTTTATAATATATATGGCAACATAAATGCAGTCCATTTAGCATTTTTGCATTAGAATGAATGGAGGTCAAAATGACCTCTTGGCGGTTCTAGGTAAAATCTCTCTTTTCTTCGCTCTCTTTTATATCAGAATCACGAAAACGCATAAGATGATGTAGAACACACTTTTAGGAAAAGTCACCGACTGGGAGACCTAGCGTTTTTACGCAAACAGAGTTACGTGTATTTTAAGAAGCTAGAGAGGTCAAAATGACCTCACGGCGGTTCTAGTGTTAAAGTATAATGAGTTTCTTGATTTCCAAAGAGTGACCCGCGGGATTCAGTCTGACGGCTGTTTGTCTGCAGCTCATCTTGAAGAGCACTGATCCAAGCAATCAGCCGTGGTCTACGTCAGAAAGATACCACTGGAAAATATTTAGATTATTTAAAGTAGCTGAGCTCTTTGTTAAAATGTCTTCAGACAACACACATTATTAATGCACCACAGGTCTTTACTGCATCAGGAAAATGACTAATCCATCTGTTTGCTTGGTTATTGTGCAGCAGGGAACTAAACTCAACTATATTGACTCTGTTAGCATCGTACCTATGACCACATCAACCATCTGGAGTGAAGCAGCAGCAGTACTCTACTTCATTTGGAAAATTGGTTTCAAATTAGCTTATAGTGTATTCATGTGGTTAGAAAACCCAGGCAGGGAATCATAGTCTTATATCTCCAGGCAATTTCTATTGAAAGACCTCACAAAACACTATGCACATATCACCATGAAAATAATTAAGTTTGTCTCTACCCCAGGCTTTAACAATTATGGCCCAATGAGACTCAGTCAACATTGATGTTGAGAGTGGCTTTTAATGATTTCCTCTGCCTTTCAGGCAGACATGTTTTAAGTTGACCAAACAGTCTTTGAATTGGCTCCAACCTATACATATCACGGCTTAATATAGTATGGTATCTGCATCTGTTTGCAAGATGGATCCAAACAGGCACTAATGTTTGGTTCACAACATCATCATTGCTTCAAATTGGACCTTTTTTGATACTTGTATCAATAATTGAGTTTAAAGAACCCAGTTTATTTAGACAATATTCATTCCATTGCATCAATAGATAATACAATTTTTATAATTCGGTAATTTAACAACTGGGACCAGAATATGTGCTGAGAGGGACATTTTACATTTTAGTTAAATAATAAATAAAAGTCTTGGAGATGGTGATGCATCTTTTGTCATTTTTGCACTGCAATGTATACTGACACACAAAAGTATTTTTAAATTTTTAATCAAGCTTTACTTTAGATGAACAGTCACATTTTAAATCACATTTGAAGCTATTTCAGTGACATGCCTCCCCACTAATTTTGAGATCATGCAAATCTATGTTACATTATCACACGATCAAACATTTGTTAATTAAAAAAAAAAATGTTGGGGATACATAGCTGTGCTTAGTTTAATTTAACTTTATTGTCCACCTTATTGGAAAGAGCTTTATACTGACAAAGAAACCAATCCTTTATGTCTCTTGTGATGTGACACATGACCTGTAAACAAATCTGCTTCAAAACAAGCCTTGCTGTCACTTTTGGTAGTGTAACTCCAAAAGTGGGTCATGGGATCACAGCTCAGTGTGTCCTTATTCTGCATTTCATAGAGTAGGACAAGTCAACACTGAAAATGGGATACGTTTTTTTTTTTAGGTAAATGGGGAATAATCACTTCACACTTTCTGTTTGCAGATGACACATGGATCAGTGCACTCACTCAATAGGCTATTAGCACACAAATGAACAAATGGACAAGAAAGTTAGAGTTAATTTATTCTTAAGTAATTACAAGTTTGAACTTGGAGTTGGAGATACAACTATAAACTTAGAGCTAATCATGAAACTACCTTTATTCAGACCTGAAAAATAAGATAAAAATTCTACCTGTGCTGGTATGTTGAATCAGCTTCTTATGTAAAGGAAGCTTAATACTGGTTTTTGGGCTCATTTGTTTTACCACAGTGTTATGATTAATGTATGTATGTAAACTCTTGCTATAGTATAGCCACCATTAGTTACTTTCCAATATAATTTTCAGGATCACTGAGCTTCTATCTCATCTTTAATAGGCCAGACACTGTGGGGTGATGCATGCCAGGAGGTCACAAAAACAAAAGCTTCTGCTCTTGCTGCAAGCGAATCATTATAAACCCGTAGGCTGTGCCTTTTATAGACTTCTGTTACCTCCCATCACTGCAAACAGCAAGAAAGATAAGGTTCAGGTTTAGGCAGCTGCATGGATCTTTTTTTTAAATCCAGAAACCTAAAGTAGGAGGTTAATATTAAGAAACTGGCGTTAAGATCCCGATTCTGATCCGCGATGTTGTGACTCTGCAATTATCACATGAAGGGGAGTCTTTTAAAGCAAAGGAACACAATGACGTAGTGTTTTGCTTTCTCCCCTCTCCCCATCCTGGGCCAGTTCCCAGTGAGAACCCCCCTCTCTCCCCACACCCCAACAACACCACCAGCACCACTCTAACCTGGGCCCATGCCAGACTGTGAATGAATAAGAAGGTCCTAACCAGTCTACTATCTGCGTTTGATGTAGAGCACTGAGGTTTCTCTGTTTAAAGGATAGCTGCTTGTGACCAAGGACCAAAACATTTAGACCAAAGAAATAATACATCTGGAAGAATTACAGCTTTAAAAACACTAGACTATTTAATGGTTTGATGGATATATCAGGTGATATTTCACAGTGGCCAACTGTAGCTAATCACACCTTTCACAATGCATGAATTAATCCTACAAAAACACATCAGTTTTCACCAATATAATAAGCATGCAAGCAAAGGGAAATAGGAACTGAACCAACAGTAAATACAGAGTGCAGGCCAAGCCACAAGCTGCTGCTTCTGTGCTCTCCCCAATGATGAGATTTGGTCGATGCCTAAGTACCATATTTGGGGAAGAGACTTTTTGCATAAAGAAGATTAGTGTTAGTTGTTTAAGGGCTTGGGGGAGAAGATTTACCATTATTACCAACCCTAGTGAAAAGAGTGAAAGCCGAACACAATCTGATGCCAACACTTGCCAAGGCAGAAAAATGTTAATTGAACCAAGCCACACACCATATGGGAGAGATTATGTGTGCGGGTCATGAAGAGAATGACAAAGATTAGATGGCCTCGGAGAGTGATAGACGATTGAGAGAGATTAACAATATAGAGCACAGATCGGGACTGTCAGAACAGAGAGGTGGCACCAGCCTATTAGCCTTTAAAGTTACGCAACGCCACAAGTCTGATTGTTTAAGTCTTTAGAAGTAGAGCAAATCTGGAAAAATACATCTGCCCTGGGCATTCAGTGGAGCAGAGAGTCCCGAGGCCTAAATTGAAAAAAGTCATTTTTCTGATGCAATCATATAACCCATGAGAGGAACCGTGGCTAACCAATGGGAGAGAAGCAAAGAGCATTAATTTGCTAGCAACCATCGGCCCATTGTTATAACGTTACATCAGCAAAGGAGAATGGATGGAGCATGAGCTGTGTTTGTCTAATTGCAAGTTCAGAGTGAAGTCGAAAGCAGAGTTCTTTCCAATTCTCAAAGGCTCAGCAGACAACTTTGGACTCAGATCCACATTCACAGATGTCACTGGCTATCAGCATACGTGTGCATCAAATCTAAATAACTCCTGAGTTAGGTACACCAGAGGCCACGTATCACTCTTCATTCTTTAGCTTTGCGCCCATTACAGATTGCAACATCGTCAAGCCAACAGTGCATGCTTTCAGATGCAGCGGTGGTGCAACTTTATCATTCCTCTGTTGCTGACCTGCCCTGTCAACATGGAGAGAGAGAGGAAGAGACTGGCATTGGCCAACCAAACAGGATTAACATGATTTTGATGAAACTGAGTTGTTTCATGTGGACAACCAGCCCTCTGTCCTCAGTACCTCCTTTATGAAAGGAGAAACAATAATCTCATAATGAGATGTATAAAGGTACAATGGAAATATCACAACAGATGGAAAAAAGTCTCTTAAGGACAGTATTTTTCAATGTCACCTATTAGAAGCTCTCTCTCTCTCACACACACACACACACACACACACACACTGCCCCTCTGGGGATGGAACACGACACTGACAATATGATTTGTTAGATTCAGTAAGAAGATTGTCAAAAGGTACAATAAAACATTTAACACTTGAAAATACCAGTGCATGAGCATCAATGGAATGCAATAGTAAGCTTTTTGTGGTACCAAAAGTCAAAGGTTATCCTCAAACCACAGACTTACCTGCAGCAACTAAGGTGCACAGTTGTTTTGATTAAATATCGTCACATGACATCCACTTTTAGAACCTCTGCAATTATTTTCCTGGCTGGATTTTAATGAAGTAGAAAGCTTATTTGCTTAGCTTTTATAAAGAACATGCTCAAGAAGTGCTGCAAGAGATTACACATATAAACCAGGATGGTAAACGACAAAAGTCCATCTCTTATAATTTTAAATTACAAAATACTTAATTAATGGGAAATGAGCAACAACCGTGGAATTGCAATCACATGGCTTATTAAAACAGTTGATGATTGCACAGTTGTGGTCTGATCATTAACAACAGGAACAGAAGTACACAAACATTTGACAACCTTGCCACTTACCAATTCTCAGGACTTGCTGTGAAGTGAGCCAAAATTCTCCCATAAAGTACAACAGTGAAAATAACAGTCCCTTCCTTTTCGCCATGGTCCTCCCTCCAGAGTAGAATTTAACATTGATATCAGTTTTTCTGCCCTCTGTAATTCATGCTGATAACTTGCCAGTCCTTGTATCCGTAACGAAAATAAACTGGCATCCGACCCACATCCATCCCTCACACATTGTGATGAAGAAGAAAAAAAAACAACAACAAAAAACAAGCCAAAAACACACACTCCACTTGCAGTTGCCACTGCTCAAAAGAACTCCAGTTTGTCCATTCTAAAATCCTCCATGTGCCAGTAAGTTTTGCTCCCCATATTCACTGTTCAGACATCCCTTTTATCATGTTTTTTTCCCGGTGCACACTTGAATTGTAGGCTGCAACTGAGGAGGAGGACTGTGCTCCGTGTTTCTGTTGTCAAGCGCGCATGCTTGGGAAACAGCAATCCTGCTTACAGTTTTCAAAATAAAAGCTGAATTGGCAGACAGCAGTCATATAAAGTCAACATGTGTAATAAGTAATGTGTGTCATTCATTTCAGCCGTTAGATTTGTATTTTGATTTAATCAAACAAAATACAAAGTCATTTTTGTGGATGAACATGTTTATAGAAAGTTTCCCTTGAATATTGTATCTTATTCATTTATATTTATAAAATGTGACCCATTCACATTTTCTCCATGCCATATTTATTTTTGATATTTAGCAATTTTCTTTTGGATAATTTGGTCTTGTATTATGTATCAATTACTTACTCATGCATACAAAAATGTCCTATCTTTAACTAAGAATGCTGCTTAAAATTGCAATTCCCCAATCACAGAACCTTTAGTCATTACAATTATCTCTCTCTCCCTTTCTTTGGTAGGGACCTATGGTAGGGACCCTACCTTTACCCATCATTTGAATGCTTTTATTTTGAAAAAGGAAACGTCCCCTTTCTGGTCTCACTCTGTCTTTATGTCGCTGACTTGACATGACTGAGCATCCCTCCCGTGCAGGCGCTCAATTGAGGGCACAGCCAAGCCGCTGATCCGCAAACATGGATACGTCCTGAAGATTAACTTCAAATCTGGCAACATTCGACCTCGACAACGTCTTTGCTTTGGTACACCGAGGAATGATTAAATCTTTGCTCCAGTCCTGATGGAAATGCAAATCTAATCTTCGAACTGGTCGTTGACGCTCCCTTGAAGATTAACTACCTCAAACAGTTTATTTGACACAGTCTCATAGTAAAGTAAGATGTGTTCACGGTACCTTAACCCACTTTGCTTATTTCCTTGAAGCAGAGTGGTTTGGGGTGAAAGTTTAAAAAAAAAAGAAAAAAGTTTTGTTGCACTGATCAGTAACTGAAGCAGCTGATGATGCTTCAAACCAATTCTCTCTAACTGAGGGAGACGCATCAGGGCTGCTTGATGCATGTTATGGGATTAGTATAATCTCACCATTATTTAATTCCACAGAAATTAGCCAAATTAGACACTTATAGTTGAGAATGTTTTTTTTTTCTACTAACAGAAATGTGATATAATATCTTCAGTTGGCATTTTCTTTGGGGAAATATTGATCACAAAAGGTGCTGTATAATTTCAGTCTAATGCAAGTGAGAAATGCATGAAGAAACATACTGGGAAATAAATCTATTTAGCAAAGGACGCCCTCAAAATATGGCCTCCTTGTTTGAACATCTCAAATCCAGTTTTAGTGAAACGACCAAAAAATATTAACTCCTAATGTTGAATCTCCTGATGTTGTCCACAATGTTGATTATTTGCCTTTATGGTTTGTAACATATACCAGATTCCCATGTTAATAATGTATTGTTATAATAGGAAGTCCAATTAAAGCTGCAGCTCATGAAATGCAGTGGAAGGAAGGCATTATTCTTCTGACACCTGCAGTGTGAGTAGGGGGGATTGCGCCATCTGTTTGGGGTTCAAGACACTCATCCTGTTCTCTGGTGTCATCTAGTGGTGAATAATGTCAGTGACTGGGATCAGCTCAGACCACCATGGTGAGCACTATCAAGAGATTTGTACCGCAAGCATGTGATTGTTATTTTTCCAGTAATAATCACAACACGTATTTGCTGTTGTAAAACAGATTTATACATTCAAACCTCAATACACTCATTTAACATCAGTACCAGCATAGCAGGTCTAATTTATACTAGAAGCTAGCCATTATGAAGGAGGTAATACAGCTTCTCTGTCACCGAAACATCTCTACTGCTGCCCACTGGGGAAACATGATCATTCCCAGCAAAGCCAAAGTCTCTTAGCGAACTATTACTTCCTGCAAACTGTATTTGCCCATTACTAAGCATCTGTAAATCAAAATTCCCCGTTTAATGGCCATTGCTAATACAAACAATAACAAACAACCATTGATAAGATATTTGATTATTTTGTGTAGCACAGCTGATCAGTCTGTTTTTACTTTTATGGTTATAATTTCAGTGGCTGAAAAGACATCTTGATAGTAGTAAAATACATTAAAACAGACACACACACGCACACGCACACGCACACGCACACACACACACACACACACACACACACACACACACACACACACACACACACACACACACACACTGAAACACCCTACAATGATAACCACAACAAATTCAAAAAATATAATGAACGGATGCCAAAAATTAGGCAATGCTGTTCCAAAGAGACAAATTCCTATTTATCTCTACTTTTGGAAAATAAACCCACGTGATGACTTATTGAAAACAATAAAATGTCACCTTTATTTATACACTAACAGCAAAGGCAGTGTTCAATATGATCACTGTGAAGCATAATCAGCCAAAAAAAACTGACTAATGATTATATGTATATACCACCACCACTGTGAGACTCTGGTTGAAGTTTTGATTCTTTATAGGATACGAAAATAGGAGTGTGTGGTACTGGATAAAAACTGGACTGGTAGGATGGATTGCCGCTGTAAGTCAGCGTGTATGGCGTGGTGTTTTGGCTAATGTACAAAGAGTTCCCTGGAGTATAGACGCTCCCAGCATGGTTGGAACTCTGCATGGAGGAATGGTGAGCTAAGCTACCTTGATATAATGATGCATTTTGAGGCAGACTTGGGTTGTAGACAACAGGATGGTTGATCAGTGCTCCATTACTTGTCATAAGCTGAGGGACATTTTCCAGTGGCATCGCAAGCTGTGGTCCTGCAGACACATTATTCGGCAGAGACGGCTGGTATCCGGTTGATCTGAGGCTTGGAACACTTGAGATGGGGTGATATCTCATCAGAGCTGGCTTGCTGGGGGTTGGCTTGTAACCGAGCAGGTTGGCTGGGTGGTACACATCGAACGAACCTTTGTCCGAGGGCAAACGGCGGCAGACAAACAACATGGCTGAGACAAAAAGGAAGGCACCAGTCACCCACCCTATGTAAAGAGCTTCTCCCAGCTCCCTCCTCTGGGCATCAATCAGCAAAGGATTGTAAAAATCTCTAATGATGACGTGCCCTGTCCATGAGACAGGGATGAAAACACAAATGCATGCCATGAACTGCATAACACCTGCAACCATCAGGATAATGGTCTTAGCCCGATCATTACCCTGAAAACAGGAAATACACTGCATTCCTGCCATACCCACGAGGAGCCCCAGTCCTGACAGGGCCAGAGAGCAGCACATCAGACCCCTGGCCGCCTGTAAGTCCGGGGGCAGGAACAGCAGTGAGTCGTACACCTTACACTGCATCCTGATGTTGGCTTGTCGGTAGCAGTTCATCCACAGGCCCTCCCAGCGAGTTTCCATCACAATTATGTTCTCTTCAATGAAAGCTGTCACCTTCCACATGGGCATCCCTGTTGTAGCAGCTGCCCCGATCAGTCCAATCAGGCCGACACACATCGCGGCCACCTCTGAAACATCCTGAGGCATTGTGCAGTATGTGAGAATTCAGCTTTGTCCAAAATCCAAAATTAAAAATTCAACTAGTATCAATGTAATATTGTAATGCTGTTAATGTTATTAGTATTTTATTATTATATTTAATATTACCAGGTTACTGTTATTGTGGTTTATTATCCTATTAAGCAGATTCGTCGTTGTGACATTTGACCTCTGCCGGAACTGTGGTTCCGTGTTGTTGTCAGGAAGTTCCGGTTTTCAGTCACTTCTGTTGTGTGGATAGCTCGCCTGCTCTGGTGTGGATGGAAGTCCGTCTGCGCCGGGGCTAGAGCGTCCTGTGACTGTGAATGTAATCTGCTGTACTCACCTGTTGCTGCGATTCTCCAGTAAAGTGAGTCAGAGCGATACTCCTCTCCAGAGTGGTCCTTTCTCTGCACGTAGACACCGTATCCCCTGTTAGCCGCAGCTAACAACTGGTGTCAGAAGTGGGATAACAGCTTGGCCATACGGAAGTTAACGATCGGGAGAAACGGACTTTCACGTCGGATGAATCGCCCAAGCAAGACCGAGGTAGACAACTAACAACTAAAAGACAAGACGCAAAAGAAAATAATCAATAAATTCGCCGTCTGGACTGCATGCTGGTGGCTGGCAAGTACAACATAAGAAGTGCAACATTAATCACCGGAGTTGCCGAGGAAACGGCGGAGAAGTCTACACTGTAAAAAAACGAAAGTTAAGTGGAAACGAAAAACGAAGTTAAGTGACACTTTCAACACTGCAAAAAGAAAAATAAAGTGTGTTGATTAAAGGACATTAAAGTAAAGAACTGTTAACAGCTAACTGAAAAACCTGAAGACACTACACTGTAAAAAAAAAAAAAAAAAAAAAAATTCAAGTTAAATAAGAAGAGTGTAGGAAACTACAAGAAGGAAATAATGGCTGAAGGTGAGGAATTGCTTGGAGCTACAGCAGCACCCACAGACCCAGGGCCACCAGCTTGGCTGAAAACGCTATTGGACCACCAGGCTCAGCAACTCCAGCAGCTTGTGACACCAATCCTTCAGCATGTGGCTGCAGAGCAAAAATCAACCACGAGAGCTGGACCAAGCAACGCAGGGCAGTTTTCTGGTGCGGGACCCCCTCAGTCCTCGTCCCAAATGACCCGAGGACAATTCAGCGCTCAAACAGATGGACCTTTTGCAGCGGAATTGGAGGTGATTCGACAGAGGTCACATAACACCGGCCCATCCAACATCCCAAGCCTGCATGACCCAGCTGTGAGACGCAGAGAGGAGCGTGGGCCGCAACGTACTGCCCCAGCACACGTAAGTCCACATAACCCATATGCCGCAGCCACAGCCAGTAATAGTGGACATGGACAGGACATGGTGCGACACCCTGCCAATGAAGCTTGGAAAATCAAACTAGCAACCTATGATGGCCAAGAGGATTGGGACTCATTTTTGTTACCTTTTGAACGCCAAGCACGCAAGCATGGATGGACTGGTGCAGAGCGAGTTGACAGACTTCATGAGTGCCTGCGTGGAGTTGCTATCCGCTATGTCTGCTCCCTCCCAGAGCATATCCGTGAAGACTATACACTCCTTAAAGAACAACTTACACAGCGGTTTGGAGTTAAAGATCCCCCTACGACTGTTCGCAGGAAGTTGGGAGAGCTACGTCAAGGAAAAGAGTCCACGGCGGAGTTTGCTGAGGAGGTGCAACGTCTGGTGAGTCTGGCTTACCCCGGAACAGACTTACTTCTACAAGACCAACTTGCTACTGATGCCTTTTTAAAGGGACTGAGGAACCAAAAGGTAGCTTACGAAGTAATGAACCGTGATCCACATTCGCTGGCAGAGGCACAGAAGCAAGCTGAGGCCCATGAACATAATTTCAGAGCAACTCTTGGCCGTGAAACAGAGATGAGGACAGGGAGAGCCAGACGTATCTCCTGGGCAGATGGAGAAAATACTAGCCCTGATGAAATCTCCCCTGTCTCCCGGCGCTTACAGAGCCCAAAGTATGTCACAGAGGAACAATTTAAAATCCTGATGGACAGAGTGGAGCAACTGCATCTCAAGATGGAGCAACTGCAGCCTATGGTGAGAGACTATGGAGTCGTGGGCCCCATGGAAGGATCTGCATCATATGGTGAGAGGACACATCAACAAGACCGGGGAAGGAGACCAACACAGCAACTGCCTTCGCAAAGTTCGAGAATGCGATCACCTAGCCCAAGTCAAGCAAGCAAAATGACTTGTTTCCGCTGCGGTGAAATGGGACACTTTAGGAGAGACTGTTCAAGGTCACCAAGTCCAAGTCGCCAAAAGAACCTCACCCTACAGAACAACTCAGAGGTGGTCAAGGGCCCTCCAGCCACTGAGCATCAATCCCTTCCTCCACAGTTGGGACGCACGACCAAAAGAGGCCCCAGCTTGCAGATCGAAGTGACAGTAAATGGTCTGCCCATTAAAGCAGTTGTCGACACTGGTGCTGAAGCTACGGTGATATCAGAAGAGGTATATAACATGCTCCCTATTGAAACACAGAAGCCTCTCACCGAGACCTCCCTTCGAAATGCTGGAGTTGGAAGCAAAATGTCTGCCATGGGAAAATTGGAGGTGACGCTGGAAATTGGCAGCCGAAAGTTCAACTGGAAAGTCTTTGTTGGCCGCATTCATGACTCTTTCCTCCTGGGCCTTGATGCTATGCAAGCTGCTGATATGACTGTCGTCGCTGGTCGCAAAGTGTTTGTTGGCAACGACCCAGTGCCCTCCTGGGTCACTGAAGGTAATGGGGAAGACTACTCCGTGGCACGTGTGCTCCTGGAAGATAACATCACCTTACCACCTGAAAGTGAGTGCCTCGTGTGGGGAAAAGTCGACAACCCAAAGCCTGGTCTCCCAGCAGTTTTAGAGCCTCTCAACATAACTGAGACTGTCTCCTCAGGAAGTGTCGCCAGCTACATGGACCCCAGAATCCCTGTCAGACTCTGCAACTTCTCAAACGCCAAAGCTTCTCTGTCCCGCGGTGTTTGTGTTGGTATCCTGATTGAAACCTTCCCTGATGATCCTCTTATCATGTGCGACTCAGAAAGTGACCAGCTTGAGAGTACATCAGAAGAAGAGGACAGTGAAACTACTGGGCCAATGGTAGGAAGAGTGACAGGAAATGCAATAGACTTACCAGAACATCTGCAAGCTTTGTACATGGCATCGAGTGAGGCTCTCAACGAAGAACAGCAGGTAGCACTGATTGAGCTCCTCCTGAAGTACAAGGCTCTCTTTGCAGCCAGTGATACAGACCTTGGCCACCTCTCCGCTGTTACCCATAAGATCGACACTGGGACTGCTAGACCAGTTCGCCAACCAGTTCGCCGGACACCTCTGGGGTTTCAGGGTGAAGAGGAGCAGCACCTAAAAGAAATGTTGGAGGCAGGAGTAGTCGTACCATCCTCTTCAGAGTGGGCATCACCAATCGTCCTCGTAAGGAAGAAGGATGGTGGTGTCCGTTGGTGCGTGGACTATCGGCGCCTAAACAGTCTTACACAGAGAGACGCATATCCACTGCCAAAAATCGATGAATGTCTTGATGTTCTTGGAGGAGCCACTGTGTTCTCAACTCTGGATCTTCAATCTGGATACTGGCAGATTGCTGTGGACCCCAAAGACTGTGACAAAACAGCGTTCATTACCCGCTATGGCCTCTACGAATACACAAGGATGCCATTCGGCCTCTGTAACGCGCCTGGAACGTTCCAGAGAGCCATGGAACTGGTCCTCAGAGGATTCCAGTGGAAGACACTTCTCGTCTACTTGGATGATATAATTATCCTGGGCGGGGGTGTTGAGGAAAACCTGCAGCGTTTGGCCGATGTCTTTGAGCGCCTCCACAGCTACGGGTTAAAGCTCAAACCCAAGAAATGTCAGTTGTTGAGAGACAAGGTCCTTTTCCTGGGACATGTGGTCAGTGGAGAGGGGATAGGCCCCAACCCAGCCCTGGTTAAGGATGTGCAGGAGTGGCAGCCTCCCAAGAGCACTCAGCAACTGCAAGCTTTCCTAGGATTATGCAACTACTACCGCCGTTTTGTTCCTGCATTTTCTGAGCTTGCCAGCCCCCTGAATAATCTACTTAAAAAAGCAGCAGAGTTCCAGTGGGGCGAACCACAACAGAACGCCTTTCTGCAGCTCAAGAAGAGAGGCTAACTACTGCTCCGGTTCTGGCTTATCCGACACCTACTGGCCATTACATCCTCGACACTGATGCTTCTAACCACAGTATTGGCGCAGTGTTGTCACAGTTCCAGTGGGGGAGGAGAGAGTTATATCCTATGCTAGCAGTCACCTCACTCCTTCACAGCAAAGATACTGTGTGACCAGACGGGAGCTGCTGGCCATTGTGAGGTTCACAAGGCAGTTCCGCCACCTTCTCCTTGGCAGAAAGTTCCTCCTCCGAACAGACCACAACAGCCTGACTTGGCTCTTTCGCTTTAAGCATCCAGAAGGCCAGTTAGCTCGCTGGCTCGAAGAGCTCAGCCAGTATGACTTTGAGATTGAACATCGTGCTGGACGACAACACGCTAATGCGGACGCACTGTCTAGGTGCAGCACAGAGGGCCCAACAGACTGCAACTGCTATCAAGCGGGCAAAGAAACAACAGAGCTGCCCTGTCAAGGATGTTCCCACTGCCAAAGACTGCATGAACAGTGGGCAAGATTCGAAGAGGACGTGGATGATGTTGTGCCCCTGGTCATCAGGCAGATTACCATACAGGACAGCACAGAACTGCCGCAGCAAGTCGGAGCCGACCATCATACCTCCACAGTAAATTGGCTGCAACCTCTAACCTGTCAGCAGTTGACATCAGCACAACAGGGCGATCCAGTGCTTTCGATACTGCACAGCTGGAAGGAATCAGGAGTTCTTCCAACTAGAGAACAAGTAACGATGGAAAGCCCAGCAGTGAGGAAGTACTGGCTCTGTTGGCCTCAAATTGAACTTTGCCAGGGAGTCCTTCATTACCGCTGGGAGAATGTCGACAGAAGTAATCCATCCTTGCTGCTACTGGTCCCCACTTCACTGCAAACTGACGTCATGCAGGCTTGTCATAACCCTCCACAGTCTGGACATCTGGGAGAAGCAAAGACTCTGCAACGTCTTCGGCAAAGTTACCATTGGTACGGCATGGGTGGTGATCTAAACAAGTACATTCAAAGGTGCCCTCAGTGCAAGGCTCAGAAATCAAGCAGCCCCACACCAAGAGCCAGGCTGCAGAACTACCAGGCTGGAGCACCTATGGACCGGTTGCATCTTGATGTTTTGGGCCCGTTCCCCATCTCGTCCTCTGGGAACAAGTATATTCTGGTCATCATGGATCAGTTTACTCGATGGGTGGAGGCATTCCCAATCCCAGACCAAGGAGCTGAAACAACAGCTAAGACTCTAGTCAACCACTTCATTGCACGCTTTGGAGCCCCGCTAGAGCTACACACAGACCAGGGACGTAACTTTGAGAGTGAGCTGTTTAAGAGCGTCTGTCAACTCTTCCAGATCTCCAAGACCAGGACCACACCTTATCATCCTGCTTCGAACGGTCAGGTGGAACGATTTAATCGTACGCTTCTCCAGATGATCCGTTGCTACGTAGATCAAAGCCAGAAGAACTGGGATGAACACTTACCCTTACTGACAGCAGCATATCGCAGTGCACAGAATTCAAGTACTGGATTCACACCTAACATGCTCATGCTGGGGAGAGAAGTCCACCAGCCTCAGGACATCTGGCTGGGGGTGGCAGAGCGGAACCAGGGTGGAAAGGAGCCCCTTGAGCACATACAAGATCTGGAAAAGAGTCTTAATGAGGTCCATGAGATGGCTCGGCAACACCTCAAAGCAGCTCAGCACAGACAGAAGAGGCTGCATGACTTACGAGCTCAACAACACGGCTACAATGTTGGAGACTTGGTCTATGTGAGAGACAGCACAAAAAAGAAAGGTTTCAGCCCCAAGTTGCAAGCCCCCTGGAAAGGCCCATATATAGTCACAGCCAACTGTGGTCCAGTGCTATATGAGATCCTGACTCAGCGTGAAAGAAAAGTTATGCACCATGATCGGCTGAAGATGTACACAAGCGATGTGATTCCTGCATGGATCAGGCGACAGAGACACAAAGTTCTCCCTCAGTGCCAGAACCCAGAACCCCCAGTGCCAGAGCCAACTGAGCAAGGTCCCGATGCACTACAGCCTCAGTCTGCTGATCACAGTAGCGACCACGAGCAGGATGAAGCTGGGCTGGATACTCCTAGCCCGTCTGCAACAAAAGGCAAGCGTCGGATTGCAGCACGCAGGCGAAGGCAGGCTGCAGTGCGCCAGCGCCAAGAGGAGGTCCGTACCAGGGGGTTAGAGAAGGACAGCCGGGGACCCCCAACGAGGAGAACACTGAAAGGACGGGAAATTCACCCCCCAGCTCGTTATCAAGATGTTTAGACTAAAAGTTTAGTCCAGTTAATAGTGTTGTTTTCATTTTTTATGTTATAGCTGATAACTGATAGGTGTATTTACTCGTAACACCAGTTAGTACTGAAGAGACTCAGTATGCTTAAAGGGGGGGCAGTGTAATGCTGTTAATGTTATTAGTATTTTATTATTATATTTAATATTACCAGGTTACTGTTATTGTGGTTTATTATCCTATTAAGCAGATTCGTCGTTGTGACATTTGACCTCTGCCGGAACTGTGGTTCCGTGTTGTTGTCAGGAAGTTCCGGTTTTCAGTCACTTCTGTTGTGTGGATAGCTCGCCTGCTCTGGTGTGGATGGAAGTCCGTCTGCGCCGGGGCTAGAGCGTCCTGTGACTGTGAATGTAATCTGCTGTACTCACCTGTTGCTGCGATTCTCCAGTAAAGTGAGTCAGAGCGATACTCCTCTCCAGAGTGGTCCTTTCTCTGCACGTAGACACCGTATCCCCTGTTAGCCGCAGCTAACAATATTTCAGAATCCAAATCAGACATGTGCTCAAGGAAGAAAGTCTCCTCTCATCTGATGCACCTTGTTTGTTATGAGAGGCATTTGTTATGGGAAATATATCTTGTGGGCATCTGGTTGGCCCAGAGCAATGGGGGTAAAGAGGATCTCTGCTTATTTTGTGTTTATGGTTCCCCTGGTACTTGTCTGCTATCTGTACTATCAGCTTTTCCAGCAATAAACACTTAGAAGACAACACCAAAAACAGCTCACAACATCAGAAATAATCGTATGGCTTGCCAAGTTTTTATTTCCATATTAAATGTGATAAAAATTCAGAAGCCATCAAATATACAGTGCAGCACAACAGCTCCTTCAGTACTTCTGTTGTCCACTGGGGAGCAGAGATGACCTTTGAGTTAATGGAACGGAGCTCATCACACTGTCAAAATACAGTTATTGATTGAATGAGGAGGACAAGACATATATCACAAGTAAACATTTCATATATGTGTGCATATATTCTATAACTGTAAAACATATAGTGCTGCTGAACAGGCATAACAAAATAAATAGATCCTTTATTTTAGTTAAACTCAAGCAACAATAAAGACGACATTGGCCTTTTACAATTAAAATTTGAACTGCAGTTTGTTTTTGAACTCACTGAAAGTGAAAGGAGGTGACCTGGTTCTCAAAGAACATATATTCTCGACTGAACAGAGATGGAAATCTTCTCTCATTGTCTAAACATGAAGCTGAAGTCAACCAGGAAGTGACCTGCACAATATCTGACCTAACACTATCTCTATGTCTCAATTCAAAGTGACTTGCAAATTCTGATCACGTGATGATACAGTCAGCTGTCTCCGGTTTCTTTGTCAACACTAAGCTCTCTGGCTAAGTTGTCTCAGTGTCCACGCCTTTAACAAGCTGCCTTAAATCTACATCTAATGTTTACTAAGAACCGTCAGTTTACAAGTTCCCCATGAGGTCATCACCAAACTTCAAGACTTTACAGCTGTTTTTTGTTTAACCTATACAAACACATGCACAATGTTTTAAATTCAATTGCCATCATCAATGCTATTTTCACACAATCTGTCACCAATGTCACCTATTTACTGTCTTCTGAAGAGTGGTACCTGTAATTTGCCTGCCATTGTTTTGCTTTGTGTATCATGTGTCTAATACTGGCCAAAACACGCTAAAACTGGTTAAAACTGTGACGGAAAATATAAGGACTGGGAGTGGTGTAAATCTGAACTCTCAGGCGCAGTTAATGTTGAACGTTAAAATAAATTGATTTTGAAATGTATTTAACAGGTATTAACTGTCTCTTAGTAACTAACTACACAAATTATCCACAGACAACAAATAGCATTTTGGCAGTCAAATGTATACAAATACACTTGAGCCTTGTCAGTCAATTAAACGTTGCATAAATTCCTATGTACAGCATACATGTAGAAAATGTAGTTCACTAAATATACAAAAACAAGACTGTTAGTATGGTAAAACAACTCCTATAATTGAAATGAGAAGAATTAGGTTACACAGGAAATGTTAAAATGCTCTTTGAGGAGACACTACAAATGATTTATAAAGAGTTTGTTTAAAATAGATTTCCAATCGGATCCATTATCATTCACAGTCAATGTTTTCATTGAAATGTGTCGTAGATTGCAGTGCCGAGCAGACCCAATTTCCTGGCATACTGACCATTACTGATCACCATTACCTCAGTCAATTGAAGTGCTCAGAGATAAGCCACCCCACTGCGTACAGAGGGGTGGTAGCTGTAGATAGACGAGGGGTGTCTTGACAGCATGGGCTGTGGTCGGGGTTGTGGTTGGGGAAGAAGCACCAGCTGCTGAGGCTGAAGAGGCTGCAGAGGCTGTAGAGGTTGCGGAGGATAGCCCATGTAGTCTGAGGCCTTAGAGTACATGTACCTCTCTGAATTTTTGTCTTCGGACTCCAAATTGCAGCAGATAAACATGCATCCACCAACAAACAAGAAAGCGGAGGCCACCCAGCCGATGTACAGAGCCTCTCCGAGCTCCCTGCGCTGGGCGTCAATCAGCAAAGGGTTGTAGAAGTCCCTGATGATTACATGACCCGTCCATGACACAGGGATAATGGTGCAGATACAAGCCATGATGATCATGATTCCTGCAATGATGAGGACCAGTCGCTTTGCCCGGTCATTGTTTTCAATACATGATGTGCACTGCATCCCAACCAAGCTGATCAGCAAGCCAAGGCCACCCAGCGCCAGAGCACAGCACATGAGCCCCCGAGCAGCCTGCAGGTCAGGTGGTAGGGCCAAGAGAGAGTCGTACACCTTGCACTGCATCCTGATGTCAGCCTGCCGGAAGCAATTCATCCACAGACCCTCGTAACGAGTCTCAAACACAATAATGTTCTCCCCAATGAAAGCTGTGACTCGCCACATGGGCATCCCAGTGCTTGCTGCTGCCCCAATCAGTCCGATCAGGGTCAATAAAAGACCCACTATCTCCAGTGCTGAATTGGCCATCCTGTTCTTTTCTTATTCCTCCAAGCTCATACATACATAAATGCGCATAACCAGTGTGAATGTAGCTGGATGCAGTATGGAGTGGCTTTGCATCTCAGTGGAGGAGGAGGGACGGGTTGGTGCTCACCTGTACAGTCCCCTCCCTGTTGACATGACACCAGAATGAAAGGGGTGTGAATAGGAACCTGTTGCCATGAAACAGAATCCCCCAGGACATTTTTTTTCTTTGTACACCTCCCCCAAGAGGTGCTGTGCTGCCACTTTGTTTATTCACACATCTCAGTTTACATTCTCAGATCTCACTTCACAAGGAACCTGGAAAAAGTAAAAAAAAAGAAAAAAGAAAAAAAAACTTGGGTGTTTTATTAAAAAGGAGAATTTTTCAAATTCGCCAACTCGTAACTAGCTATCTAGACTTGAATATACCAACTACAAATATACAGTGATCCCTCTGGAGTTTAACCAAACCAACCAATATGCTTTGAACTGAAAAGCACTGACCAATGGGGAAACATTAAGAATTGCCACTGAAATAGGACAATAGAAACAATGTTTACAAAAAGAACATTTAGGAATTCTTACACATGATTCTTTGCTGTGTGTGACATGCGTTATATTCGAGTGTGGATTAGTCACTTTTAGTATCAGATTTCTTGTCTGTGTCTATCTGGCTGTTACAGCTCTGACTTGGTTAAAAGGAAATCTCCCTGCAGGGTTGTGTTATGTTGGGTGTACCTGTGTCAGTAGTCAGGTTTAACCAGTTCAGGTACATTTCTGCTGAAAACAATGGAGACAACAACTGGCAGGAAGTGAAACATGGCCATCGTGTAGGCTAGAGTTTACCAATACTTGTTGATCGGTTCCGCCACTCTTATATAGGGACCAGGAAAAAGAAAAAAGAAAATTGTCCTTTGTACACAACATTATCCCTTTATTTGAAACCACAGTTGACCTTATATTTAGGCCAGCATTTTCAAAAAGTATTTACATTCACACAAAATAGTTCACATATCTGATAAGGCCGAGTGCATAATTTGATCTCAAAGAGCTTGTCAGTGGAGGCTGTAAAGACAGTGGTACAGCAGATAGCTGTAAGAAAAATCTTATGGCTGACTGACTGGTGTTACAATTTTCTCCAAATTAAGCATATGGAAACAAACAAAGCATAAGAAGTAATTTGGCACTGTTCATCATGATTAAAACACATGTTCTTCCACAACGAATTTCAATCTCTGCAATAAAGTTGGCCCTCTTTGAGAAAGTTGTGAAAGATTTGGCCATTTTCAGGGACAGTCTCAGGTCATATTTGTCAGGTGATAATCAAATCATGGCAAGAAAAAAGAGCAAGTCCAAAACTGGTTTTGTTTTTGATTTCACCTCACTAGTACTGACTTGGTGTATATGCTACCGATCCTGGTGGTGGTGGTACTGAATAGGCAGGCTGGTAGGTGTACGCTGGCTGGTACGAGTATGGCTGGTAGGTGTATGCAGGCTGGTAGATATTTCCTGGATTGTACACAATCCTCTCTTCTGGATCCTGGGTGCGGGGAGCGTGACGACACAGCAGGATGACTCCAGCACTGAATAGCAACGCTGAGGTCACCCAACCGATATAGAGAGCCTCCCCAAGCTCCCTGCGCTGGGCATCGATCAGCAGAGGGTTGTAGAAATCCCTGATGATGACATGGCCAGTCCACGACACTGGGATAAGGGTGGTGATACAGCCCAGGAGGAAGAGGCAGCCTCCCGCCACAAGGACAATATGCTTGGTGCGAGCCCGATGGTCCACCACTTTGGTACACTTCATCCCCACTGCTGAAACAATGAGGGCGAAGACGGTCACGGCCACGGAGGCACACATCAGACCTCTGGCGGCCTGGAGGTCCGGTGGCAGAAACAGCAGAGAATCATACACCTTGCACTGCATCCTGATGTTGGCTTGTCTGTAGCAGTTCATCCATAATCCCTCCCAGCGGGTCTCCATGACAATGATGTTCTCCTCGATGAAGGCTGTTACCTTCCACATCGGCAGGCCTGTCACGGCTGCCACTCCGATCAGTCCAATGAAACCAATGACGAGAGCCACTACCTCACAGCAAATGGCATTCTGGCGTTTTCTCTTCTCAATTTTCTTTTTTTCCTCATATACAGAGTCTTGGTACTCTGTATAGGCCTCGGGCTTCTTGTCACCATAGTAAGATCCTGCATAAGACAGAGGCGGCTTGCTGTAGCCACTGTAGGCAGTGTAAGTGGCCATTGTGGCTTTTGGCTGCACTCTTGCAGCTCAAGAAACAAATCTGAGGAGAAGAGCCAGTCAGGGAACTTATACACCCTTGAAAAATGTTAACGATGCAATGCAACCTTACTGGTTGAGCTGCTTTATACCCATCAGATGGATGACGACACACTGAAGAGATGCTTGTTTGAATGAAAATATAACCGTCACAACCAACCACTTAGTCTTGTGAATCAATCAATCAATTCAATCAAAAACTGATTAAATCACGCTATGAAGTATGTTTGATCATAGTATGTTTCCTGTCTTTGAACTTTCAATACATTTTCAATTCCAAACAACACAATGCTGTTTTTGTTGTTGTTGTTTGTAAGTTAAGGAATATGATTTAGACAACAAATAGGATAACTTAAATCTATGCTAAAAAATAAATCAAATATTTCTTTGTTGTTATTGGACATTTTAGGTCAAAATCAATAAATTAAATCTATCGTTTTTAATTTTAAAATGAAAACAATTTTATTTTGATATTCTAACAGGAACAAGGAAACAACAATAACATTTTAATATCTTTTCCTCTCATGTAAAGAAGTGGCTACACCAAGGGTCTATGGGCAGATGTTGTCCTGCCTGCTCGAAAGCCCTTCGAAACAAATTCTGTGTTGGTAAAGAATCTCAATCTCTCTCTGCCTCTCTCAGACTGAAACCTGATAAAATGATCACAGATATCAAACTGTCTCCGCCTCTAGATGTAAACTGAGCTGATAGAAAGGTGTTGAGCACAGAAACTTGAGGAGGATTGGTTTCATTGTGACACAGTATTGACCGTCTGCCAGCAGAGTTGCCACATTCACATCTGCCCTTCCTTTTGAGTAATCAGCCTAGATGATCCTTTTTACTATTACTATTATACTGCTATCCTCAAGAAAAATAATTGAATGATATCGCTGACAGAGTGTTTGCCGTAGTCGGTTAAAACACACACACACATAATTACGCAAGCAAATTTAGAATAAAAGCTTTATTGACATGTTGACTCGGTTGTCTACTTGCTGGTTAAAAGTGATCTAATCAAAATTATCAAAGGCAAAAGGACAGTTACATGCAAAAGTTCAGAACTGAAAAAGCAATAATGTGAAAGTGCAATAAAAAATGACATAGCAGTACTGAATTGAAGTAAAGAAAATTAGAATCACTGATTTCACCAACAACATATACAGTAAACATGTCTATGTGTAAAGAAATTTACAATTAACAAATAAATCTCATAATTCAATATTTTGCTCCATCTGTTAACTGTTAATTTTGGGAGAAAACAAATAATTAATGTAAATAAGAGCTAGTCATAGTTCGATGAGTACACAAAGTCTCCCTTCAACATTAGAGACATGTAAAAACACATTTTAGGCAGCATGTTATTACACATATTCGTGATGCTTGTGAGAGCTGGATGGTGTCCGCTGCAGATAGATGCTGCCGTCTTTCACCGAATCCCTCAGTGCCAGCAGACGTGCTTCAGCGTGGGGCTCCTCATCCTTTGATGCACGATGGCT
Source organism: Decapterus maruadsi (assembly GCA_030347415.2). Lineage (NCBI taxonomy): Eukaryota > Metazoa > Chordata > Actinopteri > Carangiformes > Carangidae > Decapterus > Decapterus maruadsi. Next base: position 19,612,896 of record CM064885.1, on the reverse strand, counting down.
GTAGCTGACTAGAACGAGGATCCCGGTGACCAGCAAAACACCAGAAGTGGCCCAGCCGAGGAAGAGGGCACTCCCCAGCTCTCGTTTCTGACCATCGGTTACCAGTGGGTCATAGAATCTATTGATGACAGTAAAGCCGACCCAGCAGACGGGGACGAGTGTGATCAAACAGGACAGCAGAAAGAAAACTCCCCCCAAGGCCAGGGTGATGTTCTTGCCCTTTGTGTTGTCACCACAGCAATTGCTCTGCTGAATCCCAAATCCTGTGATCAGCAAGGAGATGAAGACCACAATTATGGAGACAACCATTAGCCCCCTGGCTGCCTGCAGCTCTGGTGCGAGAATCAGCAAAGAGTCATACACCTTGCACTGCATCTTGATGTTTGCTTGCCTCCAGCAGTTCATCCACAGGCCCTCCCAGAGATCCTCCATGACAACAAGATTGGCACCAATGAAGGCTGAGACCCTCCATGTAGGCAACACAGTGGTAGTTACTGCCCCAAACAGGCCAATGAAGCCCAGGACAAGGGCGATGACCTCCAGCTTTCCTTTCATGGCTCGTGGAAACTGCGGTCTTGTCTCACGTCTGCAGTCTCACGATGTGACCAACTGATGAGCACTGCAGAGATATATACCTCTATGATAATATCACCTTGTTGCAATCCAATCATACTGGTTTGTAGTGACTTGACCTTGTTTTCGGCCAGTGTATCCGGTAAAGAAGCCCATGAAAGAAAACAAATGCATGACAGCTGTTTTGATTGCTCGTCATGCATGACAAACACCAATGAAAGATGATTAAGCTACAATTCAAAAGTTGTGCGAGGTGTGTTCCACTTAAAAATGTACACCATCTTTATTTTTTTGTTAAAACCTGATCAGGGATTAGTACTTAAGCTTCCATTAGGTACAATGATGAGCAAAATATGTCAGACTCCCTAAAAACAGGACAATTATAAAAAGAAACACACAAAACCATTGTTTTGTATGCAAGCCCATACACACACACATTAACTTGAAAAGTAATGTTTTTCTAGGAAGTTTGATAAATGTGAACATCTATATGGCTTAGGTGTGAGGCTCATTAACTCTCTTCATTAAAGATGAAGAATCAATAGTGTTCCTAATTTAAGTAAAAACAAATTCCACCTTGGCCGTACTCATTAAAAAGTCATGAGTAAAAATCAATCATCACTCATCAGTCAGCTGGTTAACATAAAGAAGGATTTTCCTTTAAGATGACCTGCCCGTTGTAACTTTCAAACACTAAAGGTCTAACTTGCAATAACTTAAAACTAAAAAGAGTTTTGTTTCTAATAATTTCTTGATTATGTGAATAAGTACATGACCTAATTTCACATGAGGCAGAAATGTTTCAAAAACAACAGTCGATTTTTAAAAGAAGAGCCACTCCTATTCTCAGGAAGAACATCAGCTGTGTAGGATTGTGAAAACATGTTGGTTAACATATGAAGATAGGAGGGACAGAAAAAGAGAGAGAGAGAGAGAGAGAGAGAGAGAGAGGGAGATGGGGGAGGGGGGGTTAAAAGGGAGGGAGCAGCAGTAGCAGGAGAGGTCAAAAAACAGGAACAGATACTGAAGAGCCAGTTGAACTGGTTTGCTGAGTGATACTATCTTCACATCCATTAGTGGTGGAAAATGTAAACAGAAACAGTTCACTGAAAGAAACACAGAGCTGTGAACTCAAATGCATCATATCTGTACTGTGAAGCATTTTATGTAAAGATGAACAGGGATGGACTTAGATTAGGATGGATTTGATAGCTAGGAATAAACTGAATGTGGCAAGGTGAAGGGAGCCCGGGCGGGCTCCGAAGCCCAGACTCCCAGGTAAGAGTCATGCGCGCTAACCAGTCAGCAAAAGGGACATCCCCTTGGCCTCGTAGCCAGGGCACATGATCAGTTGGAGGCATAGTGACAGGAACCTCAACTGTCACACAAAGTAACTGAATTCACAGTAAGGTGTTAGTTGGTGCAGGGGCACAGGCAGCAGTTATATCTATCTTCCACTGAATGCTGCCACCTGCTGTCTGTAGATGTGACTGCACATTCCTCTGCAAATTTTGTTAATGTTATGGTATGCAGTTTTTGTTGTCTGTCTCGTGTCTGCTTCTTCTTTTTCAGTGTTAAATCTTGGGAAGATTTGGAAGTGATCTGTTCAGTAAAATTTAGAGGCCCACAAATCAAGTTTGTACCATTTTATCTTGGGTGAGATGAGCCCGCTCCTTTAAAGGAAGAGCATATTCCAGCCCTCTGTTCAGCACAATCTCCACTGAAGATCTACCGTTAGTCTGATGGGCTCTCACTCCCTTATCTGAAGGTGTGACTGAATATTAGAATCAGTCACTTAAAATCTCATCAAACGATTGACCACAAATTTTGGAATTTTAATGAATGATTAAAATGATAAAATTGATAAAACTGAATTGTAGAAAATATGTCATCTGAACAACAGGATGCACCAACAGTCTGAAGGAGCACTAGATGCTTTGTAGTGGGGGTGGTGATTGACAAGAGTGAGGGGAGGGCTGCTGGGCCTGGGAGGATATCTATAGAGCTCAGAGACTCCTCAAAGAGGAGATAGGGCTGTGAGAAGCTTAGATTATAGTGTCTCCAGCACATACAGCCTGTCTACCTCCTGTCAGCTTGGAAATACTGATGAAACCTGTCTTTGCTCCAACAGGATGCTGGAAATTGAAGACTAACTGTTCATCATCTCTGCTAAATGCACTGATCTGTGATGGCCATCCTGAATTTACAGTTACTCTGCAGTGTTAGTGACTGATTGCCCCAGAATTTCAGCTGAGTGTAAAGTTGCACAACACTTACTTAAAGACGTGACCATTGAGTCAGATAACAAATGGTATTAAAAAAAAATTATACTAAATATTTTACTAATTATACTAAAAATAAATAAATTATACTTTACAGCAGATTTATATCCTATGGTGTAGTATTTTGGTTATGCATGCCTGTGGTACCATTTGCTTATACTAGCAGATATAACATGTCAGGTATTTCTTCATCATACAATCTGATAGTTTCACATTTTATCATATTTCTCAGCCGTCTATTGTACGCTTGAGCATGATTTTCTCCTCCAATGCTGCACACATTCCTTTTTAGGGATAATAGAGGTTTGAGCTCCTTCATCATCACCACTCAGACACATAATCAGCTGTGGCTTGCAAACACAAAAAGTGGCTCCTAACGTCTTGTGTAGGATTTTAGTTTCCCTTTTTCTGTTCGGCAATTGCATTCTTTCTCCATGTGCTTCTCATCTCTCAGTGTTGCTTTGAGGCAGAAGAGCACTGATCAGCCGCTCCATTCTGTCGTTCGCAGGCATGTCAGAACACATTGGTCATTTATGTGTTTTTCTCACATCACAAAATGGTTTTGCAGGGATGAAATCTGACGAGCTGTGGGGAGTGAGTGAGGTAGCTGAGTAGAACTACACAATCCAATGAATCACTACAAAGAAGTGGTTTGAGTTATAAGTAGGAAACAACTGTATTTATTATGATATCAATACATTTTTCTATATACACACAGTAATAAAAATGCAGTCTTAGTAGCACAATGAGTTGTTTACAAGTATGACTCTCTGTAGGCATACTGTCTTTCCCCTTGATTGCTTGAGCAAATTTGGACTTTCTTTGTGAAGAATAAAAGAAAAAAGATTACTTATGTCGTTATGCTCACAAATTAATTTACATATGAATAAATAAAAAAAACACATTGCTTTGTAATCCATTAACCAGTGAACAATCTTTTTAACACACAAGACCTCAAAAGTAACTGATGTGCAAATTCTCTACAGCACAAGACTGTGCACATGAAATGTTAAGAAAGAAATGCTGGGTGTTCTTTGAATGGCAATACTGAAGAGAAGAAAGAATAATAAAAAAAAATGTTTCACAGTGAATAAAAAGACATGGAACAGCAAATGCAAATTCAAGTAAAACAGGATTATGTTAAGTTAAAACAAATCACAATCCCCGTACCTCTGTGACATGGGGGTTCTTACATAATTCCACTATTAAATGTAACAAGAAATATTTTCAATGCTAAAAAGAGAGCTTTAAGTCCATAAAACATGAGATCAAAATCATATATTACACACAGCCAGGAAATCTGCTCCCAAAACATGTCAGTGTATATTCATGTGAAAATGTACAAGTACAGTAAATGATGCAAGACAGTACTGTCCTTTGCAATTATTTATTCTATTTCTTTAAGGACAAATAATATACAGCCCTTAACTATGATAATATCTCTGAGTCACACAGACAAAAACAAATATTAATGTTCTTACAATACCCAAATTTGGCAACAGCAGGCAGGACTATAGAATGCTGCCCAAATGTGCAAACCATGCCAATCAAAGCAGTTGATTAGATTCCATGATTGTACCATCAAGTTTATCTCTCAGAGCTTACACTTGACTTCTCTGTAACAGCATTTGATTTGGGATAGAGCTCCCTCACTCTGGATTCCTGTATTGCTCCACTGATGATCTTACCTGTACAAAAAGCAGTCAGCAAAAGTAAGGTAAGGAGGGATATTATCTTCTACTAGCCATGTGATATACGTCAATGCCCATGCATTGTTGGTGAAGACTGATGACTGATCTTTATGGAGCTCATGTAAAGCTGATTAAACATTTGCTGTCTGCCTGTCCTCTTCAGCTTTTTTATGTGCCACAGTCTGGGGATGAACCCGATTGCTCCCTTCGTATCCAGATCTCGTCCTCAGTTTGCTTTTGATCGTCCACGTTGTCGTCGCTCTGCTTCTCAGTGTCAACCAGCTTCACATCATCATTCCCCTCGCTGACTTTTGGGGACCTAAGGCTCTTGCATTCTTCTGTTTCCTCACAGTCCAAGGACAAAGCCATGACAGGGGCCTCTAGATCGGCCTCAGCAGATGGTGCTCTTGGTGTCTGACAGGGCTCGTCATCTTCGTCGCTCAGGATGTCCGTCTCCTTCACCTCTTCCTGGTCCTCGTATTCTTCCAAGTCAAACTGTTCTTCCACCCACCGGTCTGTGTCACCTGCCAACTCAGACTGCTGCTGCTGCTGCTGCTGGTGCTGGTCTGGTTTGTCCTGTAGCTGAAGCTGATTTGAATCCTGCGGGGAAGCCAGGTCTTGCTCGGGTTCACCGTCAAAAACGATGTCAGTGTCGATTGTGAAGCGGTTGCGCACCAGCTTTCGTCTGCCTAGAGTCCTGGTTGGGGCGGAGGCTGCAAAAAGACAAAAAATATAAAAGAAATGACTAATGTGGACATGACTTTAGATTATTAAAAGATAACATTAGAATTATTAATTTTTTACTACTATAGGAATAAAAACTCAATTTAAAACAGCAGTTTGAGAATTACTCCTATGGCTGTATTTAACGAGAAAGACTGAGTGAATAAATGTGCTATGAACACAAATATATACAGTATATAATTACTCAAGAAGTGTGAATAAATCTTTGGTTCGTGAAACTGTGGCCAAATTTAGGTGATAAGTGAGGAACACTGACAGATTTACCAGGTAGTAAGAAAGAACACTTCTCAGCAGAGCCTTGTGCAAGAGACCTAATAGGGACCTATGTTATGCTTTATGGTTTTTTTATTATGTGAGACCAGATCCAGAGTTAGAGCTCTAGTAATAGATGTTAAAAGAATGAATTTAAGTTCAAGACAAAGAATATTTTCCAAATAAGCTTAAGCCAGGCAACTCTATAACACTCGGTTACCGGTATATTACATTTTCCAAAAATTACAATATTACCCTGTTTTGTTTGAGTGGCAGAATGTCTCCATAACATTAAATCAACAAATTCAACTGATATGGAAGATGAAAAGCTCAGATATTTCTTTCTTTTTCACTTAACACCAATCTGTGTCAGGTAAAGAGGAAAAACACAAAACGAGGACACTTGAAGCTGTAGGGTGAATACAGCCACAGGCTGGCATTTACCTGCTCTATTTATGGCGGGACGGGCTCCCTTTAGGGCACAGAGACGCTTTCCTCCAAAGGGCACATACTGCTGGTTGAGGGGTAAACTCTCTGTTTTTAGAAGCTGTCTGCGGTGCTTTTCCCTCAAGATGGAATGGACTGTCTTCAGAAAGTCTTTTCTAGTTTCTGGAGAGCTGCAGATAAAAGGGCACATTATCAGTTTGTCACTCTGTAGATAGCAGTACAAGGGCTTTCAGATATACAAAAGCACACAGGACTTTCAGGGACAAAAAAGCTCCCTTCTGCAACCTCCATTAGAAGATATCCTCACCTACAGCACAGCTGAAATACCCTCTCTGGCCGTCCCTCCGACTCCGACTTTGTGTGGACAATCTCACAGACAGCAGAGCCTTCGCCATCTGAGGGGAGAAATCAGGTGATCTCATTAACTCGGTTCTCTGGAAAATTCCTGAAATTGGGAGAACGCAACAACAATATTTCAACGTAGCATTTCATTCATCCCTTACCTGTATTGGACAAGGATCGGACTTGAAGGGCGTCAGTTGGGATCATGTGACGGAATCGGAAAGGGTCTTTTTCATCTGAAGATACAGAGACTCGATGGGAGCCACCCTATAAAATAAGAAGAAAAGAAACCTTTTCATCCCTCCTACAAAGCTATACTTGTGAAATGTGATGCAACTCAATATAATCAGCTTTAAGGCTGCTTTTACAGGAGACCAATTTCCGAAAATAGCATGTGTGTAAAGTTAACACAGTTACAACGATCTATAAAATAGGTTACATTTTGAATGGGCTTGTGTGAAACTCTTACCATTTTCTTTTTCTGCTTGGAACCATCCTTGCATACAAAGACCACTGCTGTTTTGAACACTAAAATGCAATGGGAAAATAAATTCATCATGAGTCAATACTGGGAGCATTACAAAAGCTGTCAAATAAAAATGTGTAGAATACGAGTAAACAGTCGTTATAATTATACTCAGTGCATATTTATGGGAGAAAATCATTACAAACCAAATGTAGCCAACTGAGGCTCCTTCTTCCATTTTCCCAAGGAGGCAGGAGGGTTGATCCAGGTCACGCTGGTGTGCAGAAGCAGGTCACCCATGGACAGATCAGCAACCTTGCAAATGCAACAAAATACCCACAGTCACTCCAAATGTTTCCTTTAGTTGACAGAACAGAGCCAAGCCAATTTTGTCCAATGTACCTCTTTCTTTTCACCACTCTGCTCAGTGATGAGCTGATCAAACACTGCTCCAAACTCCTCGTGGATCTTCTGCATCTCATTGATGTGGCTGGCGACTTTGTTCATGGCTTTCATGGCAACTGCAATTGACACGGTTGGAGTTGAAATGTTTTGACTGTATGTATTTACCCAGTTCTCCCCTGTCAAAATGATTACATCTGCTCAGTCGGCCATGACACCGGGTCTTACCGTCCAGGTGGTAGTGCTCCTCACTGTCTGGGTCTGTGAGCGAGTAGAGCTCCCTCAGCAGAAGGGGATATTTCAGCACCCTCTGGATGGGTTTGATTAGGTATGACTCCAGAGTGGAGGAGTGCTGCTGCTTGGGGTTGCGCTCATCCAGGAAGGCTTTGAAATCGGGGTCCGTTTTGGCTGGAATGACCGACAAAAAAACAAAAACAAACATTCAATCCAACTCTTCCACACACCAAAACATGTTTTCCCATTTGTCATTTGCACAATTGATGTGTTTGCAGACACAGACAATTCCACTCTTTACTGGTTTACTCATGTAGTTCTGTTTATAATCTGTAATTCATAACAATAAAAGCTTGTACTTGTGCCTGATATTACCCAGGCTACTTTGGTGTAAACACATTGATCCTGTGCAAACTCAGAGCTGGTGTAGTATATATTTCGCTTTGTTATGCATAAGAAATGATCTATAGCCGAGAATGCTTCACTTTGACTTTTTATAGACTAATCATTTCATGTAAGAGCAGCCAACCCCAAGTGGGGCGGAATAATCTGTTTACTGCTTCAAAAGCAGTTTTACCCAAGTAACACCTCGACAAACTCATAATGGCCAATAACTAGCTGAGTCACTGAATGTAAATGCAGCAAACAAAGACATCCACTTGAGTGTTAAAGTGAGTGGGAGTACTGGCTAGAGAACAAGCTGTTCAACACTGCTCATTATACATATATATATATTACGCAATGTTACACAGGATTTTTCGCCCTGGGAGCCACCAGCTTGGAAGTATGCAGAGGTCAAATGGACAACTGTCTGGCTGACAACTCCACAGAGCAGATTTATGAAGCCTTGCAGGATATGGCAGATGGTTGATGGATAAATACATGCTCTCCTTTGAGCCAAGGAGGAATGTCAACCCAAGAGCACATTTACTCACCCTTTACGAGGACCTTAGGGACTTTGGTGTGGCTGGCACAGAAAGCACTGTAGATTTTAAAACGGTCTGCATAGTAGAGGAAAGAGCCTCCCAGGGAGAAGAGGATTTTCTGTGAAAAGATCATCAAGCCAGTCATTAAAAAAAAAAAAAAAAGTTTACAGGTGTTTTTAGGTGATCTTTACAAACAAGGAAAAGGTACCTTAAACTGATCCACTCTTTCCAACTTTTCCAAATCTGGAACAAGTCTGGTCCCATCCTCCAAGGTTTTGAGAAACTCAACTTGGAACTCCACCATTTCCGGCAAGTTCCCAAACAGTACATCCAGCTGGAGGAAAAGAGCAATCGGCCAAAATTAAAATAACTATGGCATTAAGTAAAATGTGTCTCCTTGTGTGTTGCATCCAATATTAGCCCAATGCTATGGCTGAAGCATGAAATGCTCAGAATGTATTACATCCAAATTAATGTCATTATTTCTAGTACATATAAAACATGCGCTTGCAACCCTCCCCTTTTTCTCTCTCTCATCATCCACCCTTGTTGCCTTTGTACATGGCTACTCTTCATATGATTATGTAACCCACTTTTCTTAGAATATTTTGACAGTTGTGGCATTTAAAAGCCAGTTACATTTCAAGGGCTAACGGGAAATATTAGACATACCTCATCCTGAGTGAGAAAGGTCTCCTTCTGCAGTGGGGTTAAATATCTCCCAATGAGGCAATTGAGATCCTGCGAGACAAGATTATGTGTGATTTAAGGTTGTCCATGCGATATTTGGGGAATAGACACATGAATAACATGCAGCTTGGCACAGGATCAAAAATTGCTCACAACAAAACAGAGATTTAAAGGTGCAGAGATAGTTTGAGAGTCCCTCCAAGATCAAAGACAGAACTGAAAGAAGCCTTTCTGCATGCACTTTAAAGGGAGGGGGCTGTATGGAAACCCAATTAAATAAATGACTGTGGCAACGGATACCTTAGCTGAAGTGTAGGAAGCCCATGTGATTAATTAGCAGTGCTTTCAAAATATGTAACCTCTCTATAGGAAGATGGTTGGTGGTCTAAGGAAACAATGCACTGTGATTCCTATCTGACATATTTGTAATGTAAGATTAATAATAGTAACCTTTTAAAACGGCAACATAAAAACAGACAAATATAAACATCACATGGAAATGACTTATTCTGACATGTGCAATAAATAGTACTTTATATTAAAGCCTACGGCAGCCAAATTCATTTTTAAAAAGTGCATGCATGTCGGCTAAACAGCACGGAACTTAATATCATCAACATTTGTGATTTATCCACAATTACTTTGGGGGTTACATTTCTTTTATTGTTCGGACAGTTTTGTCTGTCATTACCTTGACAAATGGGCTATAAGTGCCACCACTACAAACTGCACACACAGACACAACACAAACACGCAGCCACATGTCTTGGGGTAATTTGGAAAAAATAGCTCAGTTCCAGCAAAAATGCACCATCAATCATGTTTCAGTAATAAGTACATAAATGCCCATTGTAATGAAGTATAAGATTTTAGATAGCCTTGACATTATCCTATTATATGCCCTCTGTAACCCAGTTATTGCACTGAGCCACATTTCTAATCGGGCAGAAAAAGATTAGGCAATATCCAGGCAAGGGCACAGCTGTGTCCCCTTAGGTCTCCTGGGACACCAAGATAAATATGGATTGGACATGTGGAATAGGTAATGCGTACAGCTAACACAACCTGAGGCAGACAGATACACAGATCGATGGAGAGGAGGAAAACACGCACCCTCACAAAGACCATTTGCCTCTGTAAGTAAGATGAGTGATACTGACTTTGACATAGGTACGTTCAGTCTCCACGAGCTCACAGATGACTTTGCGGAGCTTGTCGGCATCAGACAGCTGCCGGAGAGTTGCAGGAGGTGGGAAGGGCGAGTCCGGGCTAGGCGAAGAGGACACACACTCCGAGGGATTCATGTCATGGAGACTGCGGCAGAAAGCAGCGACTTGCTCTGTACTCTGGAAAAATGAATGAAATGAAAAAAAAGGAGACGGGAATGAAGAGTGTGGAGGAAAAATAATTGGATTAAATTATATAACTCCTTTTTGAAGTCATTATGTCCAAATATTGATCATGAAGCAGCAGCATCTGAAATATAAACTTCCAGCTGTCACTCTCCAGCTGCTGATGTGCACAGGTTCATGACTGTGCAGAGAGTGAGCCTGGAAAGAGGCAGAGAGGCAGCTCTAAAAAAAAATCATTTGCACTAATTTGGTCTATTTTCAGTCTGTCATAACAATGTCTCCCCGCCTCCCTCTCCTTCACTCATATCCCTCTTTTCCCTGGTGTTTTCCACCTACTGACAGATCAGCGGTGTAATGATTCATCTCTTTCACAGAATCAAAATATACACACAACCCTGTCTGTCCATATACAGTATAGGTTGCCATGGAGACCAGCCCTGATGTGCATTAGACTATCGTTTTGGACAAAAATAGACCCCAATCGGCACCGGCCTGCATAGCTGCTTGTCTACAGTCTACTTTATTTGCAACAGACTACAGCCTCATTAGCTATAACACCAAGAAGATAATTTGGCTTTTTACATCAATACAAACACAAACATTGAAGCACAAAGAGGGCGCTATTCAAACCCATCACAGCCTATTTTCATTTTATGAGAAAACTGTTTAATAGATTTTTTTTTTTTTTACTTTACAACAGATGATACAAAAAGATCAATAGTGGATGTGTATAGTCATGTAAAAAGGAACCACTAGCATATAGGAGTGCATAATGGAGAGCTGAGAGGTCTCAAGGGTTTTTATAGGCCAGACAGAAGCAATTTATCCTGTCACATAGAAGGTTATCATTCTTAGATAAAAATAAATCTTAATTAAGATCAAATCTCTTGCTCAATCAACAGTCTACACATCTGAGGACATCAAAACAACCCGGTGTTTTTCATTTTAGACCGTACTGTGCATAAAGAAATGCAAATACAAAACTAAATGGCTGATTTTACTGTGATACACAGATAAACACAGACACACATAAATTGAAAATTTTCCATAAAGTAGATGAAAGGTGGAAACAAACATCGGTTAGATGTCTCTTTACTATCACTCACTAAACGATATGGAAAAAAGATGGACAAGTGCAGAATAAACACTGAAGAACACTGTGCTATCAAATGATTGTCACACATCTCCTCATGCAGATTTGAAAATGACAATGTTAAGCGGCATTGTTACCCAATCAGACAGACACATTGATATGTGAGGCACGACAGCCCTTTGTCCCTATGTGACAATGATCCCAAAAATAATCAGACAGCTCCCAGATCAACAGATGAACTGGGAGGTGCTATAATGTCAGAACATGGTGCTGTTGCAAATGCAATTTACACCAATGCACTGGTGTTGAATTTGCGTTTTAAATTTCAATTTTAAACTGTGGAGGGAAACCTGCTGTTGACTTAGCTGATGTTTTTGCTGAATGAGTCATGTTGAAATAAACACAGGTTGTGAACAGAGGTAATTATTACTAATAAAACCAGGTGGAGGTAGAACGTGAGTTACATCCTGGCAAATGTCAAAACCAGAAAAATTTGTAAATACATTTACTGCTCTCTGTGATGTGGGATCCAGAATCATGAGAGCTGGTCACAAGAAGATCAACTGAGATCTGCCTCATTAGCATCCATAAATATGTCTCATCACAAGACAACACTTTTCCTTGGTACCAGATGTCTGTATTTGTCTTTGCACGACTTCACTGATGTGATTAGACACTATACTATACAGCCAACCCTTAAGTTCGGCTGTAGTATGAAAATAAAAATAAAAAACACTGCAACCCATACAAAAAAAAACATGCACGCAAAAAGACTGATTTATTGAACATGATTCCTGCCCGTTTCATCAGAACTCATCCTGTTTTCCACAGCCCAGTAAGACAGGCACAGTCCAGTCATCATCTTCACTAGGCTAATTAACACCATGGCAGCTTTGGTTGCATGGACAGTCATGACATGGCAGAGAGAGGAGAAAGAACAGAGAAGGGGGCGGATGATCAAAGCCTTCAATATCACATGAAAAGAACAATATGGAGATAAGAGGCTGAGAGATGAGCATTTCCCCTAGCAAATGAAATATAGATTAAAAACTGTTTCAAAGCATGAAAGCGCTGATGGAGGAGTAGGAAGAAGATTGCACGTCTGCTCTCTAAAATGATGATAAGCCTGAGATCATAGCTTGTGGTGCCCGGGGAGAAAACTCTGCAACAGTAGCTGCAACAACAGTCAGGCCACTTTGTCAAAGACATGCAAAGTCCAAGTCATCTGGGGTTGGATCTGCAGAGAGTCGGCGCCTACATGCAGCGTTTTATTTTGGCATCCCGTGGAGCACTCCAGTGATTATGGAGCAACTCTGCGACACAAACGGTGACTCACAGCTTCCTGTTGTCTGTCTGTAGCAGCCAGGAGGATGTGTGAAACAAACGCAGAGAAGGAAAAGGTGTTTTTACTCTCAGCGGAAATAAAACAACAAGAGCAGCAGCTCAGCGTCTATCACAGCAGCTGCAGCAACGGCAGCAAACAAACCAGGTAAAGAAAAAGTGACACAAGATAGGAATCTCACCAGATGAAGCATGTCATAGATGGAGTCTGAGGAGCGCTTGCTGTGCTTGCTCCACTTCGGAACGGACATAGCCGGACGCAGATGGACAGCCGGTGTTGGTTCAAGTGCCACAGAAGAAGAGACTCCAGGCTTTGGAAAGAGTGAAGTCTACACTGTGCCTCTTCAACACATTTCTCATCCTTTTTGTCTTTCTTCTGTTTTGCTTTAAAAAAAAAAAAGGTGCTGTGGTGCTTGTGATGAAGGATGAGTGAAGCTCCTCTGCCTCCTCCTCTCCGCCCACCAGCACTTACAGCCTTCCAACTCCCCTTCTTTTCACCCTCTGAGTCTGCTGTAGTTCTGTCACTGATACTCTGCTGTTTCCTCTGTCTCCCTCCCTCCCTCTCCTCTTTACAGTCTGGCTAAGCTCAGACACACAGCGCGAGTGTGAAGATCTGGTCAACTCCGGCAGCATTGTAAATGAATCTTCAGAGCAAAGAAGCAGGAGGAAAAGGAGTCTCCTCCTCAAGGTTGCGGCGGAGCAGGATTGGCTGGGTGAGCCACACCGCAGTAGAATATAAATGCAGAATTTGAGGAATAGGGGGAGATTGATGGGGAGAGGGGCGCTGCAACTGTACAGGCTGCAAGGGAGGATGAACACAGGAACAACCAGCGTGGGAGGCTTTGCGGGAAGAAAATGGGGAGCGGGAAATGATGAGGCATGCCAAAATGTATTTAATGACAAGTAAATCAAATGAGATGTGTGCTCCTGTGATAAATCCACCAGCACAGAGAAAAAACCTTTGTTCAGCTCAGCAAAGTTAAAAGAAAAAAACAAACACATTTTGCGTGTGACACATCTTTTGTGTCACAGCTAGTAATTTCCTACTTCTTCCAGACTACAAACAACACCATGGCAAAGGGAGTGAGAGCGACACTGACAGTCTCTAAAGCACAGCACAGTTGTGACGGTCTGATCACAAAATATCTTGCGACCGAACTGCGGGATTGACTCTGCAGTCGGCCAAGAATTGGTATCATTGCCTTTTCATTGTTCAGGGTTTTCACTGTGGTTGGTCCGAGGCCAGATGGTGAGTGTGGTTCTTACGAGCACTTGCTCTGAGTGTTTGGCTCTAAAACATGAAGACATAATAATGTGGCCAGCTATATAAATCCCAAACAACAATGTAGTGGTATTACAACTGATGTTTTTCATCTTTTCAGTGCAATGACAGGAGTTTGTCTCCGTTCCAAATCACAAACTAAAACTAAAATCTCAGGGCTACATTGGTTCATCAATACATACCAATGACTCACTTAGAACTGTGAAGTTAGAAATTTATGGGAACAATCACTGTGCCAGCCATTACATATTTATTTTTGGAAGTGAAAAACTCACAGCTTTGTTGGCGCTGCTCCCAATGACTGTGGGAAGATTCAAAAGTTCTTGTAGTGTACTCTTATCAAGGACAGCCTATGAGCGTATCAACTGGCAAACATTTTTTTGTTCTGTTGGAGAGCTGCTGGTGCAAATCCAGACATCATTACCACATTTCAGGTACAAAGACTTAATCTTCACTGATCCCTGCACTCCTACACTGACTCATCAAATACTTTCAGTGCAGCACAAATACAAAGGAAGCCTGTTACTTAATGCTTTATCTTCCAGCGACTGGCTTCAAAGAGACAGAGTTAAATAAGACTAAAGGCACAATTAAACAGGACAAAACACAACAAAAAGCAACCACTGTGGTGGAATACCACACAGCTACACAGATTTTATTTTCTTCATGTTCTTAGCATCATTATTATTATAAATGAATAGGCCAATTTAACAGACTAACTGTTAGATTTGACTAATTGTTGCTTAATCAGTGGATTAAAGAGAGAGTAGGTAAACGAGCAGTAATGTGACCGGTCCACAGTCTGTGGGAGGACTGGGCATCTCAAAGTGATCCGTGGATTTCTTCCAGTGAGTCCTTAACTCCATTTGGTACAATGAAGAATGGGGTAATTAAGTGGTGAAGATACCAACCTTTAATTCGGCATTACAAGAGCACGAGCAGAGCTCTGCTTTGAATAGCGCTGATTTAATCTCATTTTACTCTGAAGCCGTTATTTTACACAGCAGAAGAAGAATTAGTCATCTTGCTGCTTAAAGCACTTCAATAGCAAAATGTAAGTCTTTGAGATTGTTTCATATGTGCTCGTCCTGCCAGTCCTGCTCTCTGCTGCCTTTTGTAATTTGAGTCTGTAAATTCATTTGGAGTTTAAATGAATGCATCTTCATTCATTACCTGATCCTAAACATGACACATAATCAAGCAATTAGAATGCACACTCAATCAAGGAGCTACTCCTCACTTAGCGGTTGTGTTCAAGTAAATGCTGCGTCTTACCTCAGGTCTCTGATGCACAGGATACACTTCATTCAGTAATGTCAGTGTGTGTTACTATTTAGCTGCCTGCGACTGAGTTATAGCAGTGGCTTCTGAGTTTGGTTAAAACAGGTGTTAGTCAAGAAGCAAAGGGAGAAAGCTAATGTAGAGTTTGTCTGGAGAAACACGGGGTTAACACCTGGACAGTATATACACGGACACTGCTCTTCTTCCCGAACAAGATAAAACGAGCCAGTAACAGATGGTGCTTCAAACTGTGGTGCTTCAAACCGTTCTTCAGTGCCTATTTCATAATGACAGAGTTGGTGTGTGT
Source organism: Decapterus maruadsi (assembly GCA_030347415.2). Lineage (NCBI taxonomy): Eukaryota > Metazoa > Chordata > Actinopteri > Carangiformes > Carangidae > Decapterus > Decapterus maruadsi. Next base: position 19,597,191 of record CM064885.1, on the reverse strand, counting down.
GTGTGTATGTGTGTGTGAAGCAGAGAGGCAGACACATCGACAAATAAATAATAAAGTGGCGCCCTTACCTTTCTGCACTCATCAAACTCACTGAAGATCTCAGAGTCGTCGTCTAGGCTGTCTCCTGAGCTTTCCAGCAGCAGTCCCACGCCGTCGTCCAGGATTTCCTCTGCAACAAACAAATCAGTCCTGACTGAGCATCATTCTCCTTTAAATGAGATGAATATACAGCATTTTCACAAGCACACAATAAAAAAGACAAGGTAAGGGCCGTATTTTTTTTAAGATTTAAATTTAAGACTTTATTTAAAACGCGCTGGCTTCATCAATCTACGCCACAAAATGAGGCAACAACCCACAGCTGAGAGCCGTCTGTGCTCTCTAATTAAGACCCTGTAGATTCACCGTATTTGCATAAATGAAACAGGTGTCCCTAAGGACACTGGCAAGAAATTGTTTCTTCTCAGAAGCGAAGAAAAATCCGAGCTTGAGGTTCGTCCAATTTTGCCTTTCTGGTTCATTTAGCATCCTTTGGTATGAAGTGATGACAGATGCGTAATCACTCTGCGTTGATAAACATGACCACAGACACGATGTATGTACATGATGGAGCTTTAAATGGGTGAGGGGACAAAACAACAAGATGGATGTCTGGATTTGGATGTCAGGCTCACCTTGACTCTGGGAGAAGATGTCAGTGTAGAGGTCTTCCTCTGCATCAGAGCGGCGCGGTGGCACGTAACACAGCTGGCGGCGATCCACGGAAGGCAGGGTGTTGACGGTCAGAGACAGCGAGGCTTGAGAGAACGCTGCCTTCATGTCTGAGAAGTTGAGACTGTGGGAGTCTTTTCCATTCAGTTGGAGTATTTCATCCCCAGCATTTAGACCTGCAGAATGGGATCATCATCAGTTTTGATTCAATTTGCTGCCTGTCACGCCTCCATGCACGAGATAAACATTTCCTATTTCCTGTAATATGAGATGGTAACAACAATGCCCCTCATTTTCGGCACTGATTAACTGACCAGTAAACTCCTAATTGAGATGATGAGATAGCGTACTGAAAGAAACCAAAACAAACCTCAACTGTGGAGACTGATATGTTTTCTTTGCCTTTCAGACCCACACGCCTGGTCCACTATCTGTGCTCAATGTCAGCCACTGGGCCAACACAAGTATCTGGCATCACTGCGTGTGATCTGGCTGCACTGTGATCAATTCCAGCATATTCTGACCTCACTAAAACCTTGAGCTGAACTTTGTAGCATGAGTAGCAATGTGAAAAGGCTGCAGCGGGGTGTCCTACTCAGCATCATCCTTCACAAAGGCCAGTGAGAGGCAGTGTGGTTATGATTATAGTAATCAGTGCTCTTGAGAACTGCTGTGTTCTCTGAAACCTTCCCTGCCTATTGAAGAAACACGCACTAATGCATTTCCAAAGAGAAAACTGTTAAAATGTCTATTGACCTCAAAGAAAAATGCTTCATTTTAAAAACACTTGTAAAGAGCGGGAAAATGGCCAATGCCCCCCACATTCTTTTTTATTTTTTCGTCTAGCGGTAACTCATTAGTGAAGACACAGACTATGCATCTTTGAAGGGGGCTCATTTGATGGAAATGAAGGGTAATGAACCTTTGGCGAAGGCTAATCCACCCGCCTTCACATCAGTGATGTAGAGCTGCTGTACTCCGTCCTCCTCTACCACTGAAATGGAGAAACCTGGAGGAGGGGAAAGAGAGGCAGAGAGGCGAGAAGACAAGGAAAGAGAGAGTGTGGAGGTGGCTTTTAAAAGAAAAACACATCAAGAGGATTTGTGCGGTTTAGATGTGAATGGTCTGAAAAAAAGAGAAAAACCTAGCATATAGGTAAAAACCACATACAAAATCTTTGATGTTAACCTGATAACATTCTTTAGATCACATCTTTAGATATAATAATCCATCAGGATGGAACTAAACAGAGGAATTTAAAATGGTTCCTACCATAACCAATCATGCAGGATTCATCTCTGTCAAACTGGACCACTTTTGTTATTTTGGAGCAGAGCTCAATTTCTTTGTAAAGCTGTGAAGAACAGAAAGAAGTTACATAAGTCACAGAGCAGCAGCCTACTTTATTTATATTCTGGTGGGTGGCTTATTGACAACACGGAAAGAGCAAATTAGTTTTGCGAATTCTTAGACGGAGCGTTTCTAGCAGAGTATGTACGTGTCGGTGTCATGATGACATGATATAAACACAAAAGCCTCCACAGATATTCTTATTAAGGCTGTTCACAATTAGATTTTGGTGCAAGGGACAGGCAGTTTGCTGGAGAAAACATGAAATCGAGTAGCTAGACGTAATAAATCTATAATGATTCACTGCATTTTCAGCTATGAAGTCGGTATATTTTGCATATTGAGATGTCTTAAAATCTATTTCTTGACCTTTTGTAATCTCACATGGTCTAGATAAGAAGGGGGAACAAGATCATGCTGCTCAGGCAGGTAATGGGTACATACCAAGTCACAAACATCCTCCTCTGGTTTAGGAATGTAGAATTGCACTTGGTTTTCGATGAGGAATTTGAGTCGCAGGTAGTGCTTGGTGGGATCGAGCTGGTGAGCCTGTGAAATTAGGGCAAAGACACAGAAGGAGGGTTTTTACCCGGCATCATAGCACCGACGTTCGATTGTTCTGTCTTTCTCTTTCTGAGTCTGCAAAACAGTGTCTTTGTCCTTTAAACACCACTGAATCCTGAACCCTGAACCACAAAGTCAACACAGGCCATTTGAGTCTTGACACTGTTACCTTGCAGATTGTTTCCAGAACAAACAGCGCCGACTCCCCCGGTTGGATGATGGTGAGCACCGGCTGGTCGTTTGGCAGACACACCCAGGAGGGGGTGAGGTGGTCGGGGACCCAGATGTCGCTCTCTGTGCTGGGCCGTGGGAGGCTTTTCACAGTCCCCTCCTCACCTTTCTTTGAACAGACAAATATATACAAAGCCTCATTTAGTCAGATACTTCAGAGCAGATTCAACTTCACTATGTAAACACGTTTTACTGCAAAGCTAGATTTGATTACAATGATTGATAATTAACATGATGACATCATTACGTTTTAATCACTCTCCAAACTGTACTCTGTCACCAGTACTTCCCATCTTAATGGCTACCGTCATTACACCCACAGAGCAGTTGCGATACGTTTCTCAAGGACCACAGTACATCGCATTGGCTTAAGTGGGATGAAAGAAAAATGACAACTTCTGTGCCTGAGTGGCTGTTTGAGCTGGGACTCTCGATACAAGGAGAGACAATATTTAATTGATGTCAATGTTGGCTAAAGATTTAGTTGACTGAGTTCCTAGTCATGCTTGATCTACACTCCACTGTCAAACTTCTGCAAACAAGTAATGACTCCTCCTTACCCTGTGCTCCTTGGCATCATCTACATATATGCCATCTACAGACTTTTTGACTGGCTCTTCACCATCAGCAAAAACCTGCAGAGAGAAAAAGATGTGTCATAAAAATGTCATAACTCCAGCAGAGCTTTGGAGGATAAAAAAAAAACTTGGGGAGAAGGCAAAAATGAGCAAAACATTTCAGTTTCTTACTTCAAAGCTACGAGAATGTGAACATTAACAGACCTGGTTGATAGTGGGATGGGCTTTTGTCTTTTTCTTTGAGGTAGTGTCCAAACCCCAGAGGGAGGAGAACCTGCTCTTGCGCTTGCTGCAAGAGCGAGACATGGCCTGTGTTCGCCGCCTCACTCCGGTCTCTGTGCGAGCTGCCACCTGCAAAAACATGCCATCTCAGTCAGGGCTCAAACACAGCAAGTGATATATACTGCAATCCCTTTGACCTTATGTCCCATCACATTTAGCAAACACGGGTGGTATAATTTTAGCATGAAATCCAAACATTGGACAGTAAAACCATGTTCAAACTGTGCAAAAAGTAATAGCACATGTGCCAAAAGTAGTATAAAGATATAAATGATCGGTATGTTTCCCATGAGCTTAAAAATGATCATAAGCATTCCACCCGGCAGTTGCTATAAAAACTTGGCCTTAACAAACCAATCTAGTCAAATGAACGAATGATGAAAAGGGGTCACATGGGTCTTACTCTAATGAATACTTTAAATCCAAATATAGAGCTGTCATGTCTATTTCACACATGAGCACTGGGCTGAAGCTGGCAGTTCTAGGCTAAAGTAAAAGGTCTTTAAAAATGTGCTGAAGCAGGCATTAAAACAGCTCTGTGCATGTAGGAGCAAGCCCACACTGAACTTAACCAAAGCACTCATTTTGTCTTTTTTTTTTGTTGTACTGACGACTTTTCTAAGCCTTTTTTGGACGTAGCGCTGATAGGCGAGATGAACAAATTAGAGTAGAACAAAAGTGTAGCAGAGATAAAAGAAGCGTAGGACAGAGGTGTTAAAAAGTGTCTTTTGTTAGACATCCCATCCTGCAATCTCACAACTCTAACACCCACTTGCTCGGCACCACTGCGTTGGTGGTGAGGGGAGAGAGCGCCTCACTGATCCACCAACTTCTCTACAAAAATCAAATGGATGTTTTCCTGTACTACCAGTGCTTCAGCTGTGGAGAGCATAACCCTAGTGCAGCAGTGGGAGGCCAAAACTGAACCAAAGGCTTCCAAACATGTCCCGGCTCCAAAATAGCAGTCATTGTTGAAGAAAAAGTGGTTGGACAAAACATGTTTTAGTTTCTAGAATCAATTGCCCTGCCTGGAAAGTCACCAGGTATACTCAGTGATGCCAATGTGTATTTTTAAGGTATGTAGTCTTTGCTCTGCTTACAGTGGAAGGAACTTCTATAAAAAAAACGGACAACATAGTGTTTAGAGAGCTCATCCTACAACTGAAAGGTTTAATGCTGCTGAAGTATACTCAAGCCAGAGATCGATCCTTCAAGTACTCGCTGATAAATGTCTAAAACTAAATACATGAAATGCAAACCTTAAATAGTTATATAAAAGGGTGGCATGACAATGCTTCATAAAGACACTAACCATAAATAAACATTAATAAACAAAGAGTTGATATTTACCAGTGCATGGAAGGATGAGACGGAGAATATACCCAGTCGGCCCATTGCCAGTTTGGTTGGGCGGGAGGCAAAGGCCAGGAGGCGTTTGGGGTTGGGCAGCTCTCCTCCCTGCAGGCTGGCCAGGTAGCACCTGAAGCGGAATAGATCCATGTGAAACTGCTCCAGGTTCTGCTCCCACAGGAAGATCTGCAGGGTGAGAGGGACACAAGGTTACATCCGATGAATTGCTCATCAGGGCTCTCGCTTGCCACCCTTCAGATCAAGATGAAGAATCTCTCTGCCCCAGAAGCGCTGTTACCAGTTTGCTCAAAGTTTTGCCAAATCGATGCTTTCTGTGCCTAATGATTTGATGTTTACTGGGGCAGTAGAGCAGGACATTGTGATTATTCACTGGGGCGTCCCCTCCCAGTCACGGTCCTGCACTGATGTTTCGAAGAGGCGGCCAGCACCATGGCGGAGGGCTCTGTATCACTGCCAAGTCGCCCAGAGACGAGAAAGAGACAATACTGCACATTCCACTGGCAGATAGGGGCTGGGAGTGTTTCAGCTTTCTAAGGAGCAGGCCTATATCCATTCAGCTCGGCACAATGTGAAACCTGACACTGCCAAACAGAACCAGGCACTACCTAACTGACCAAACAAAGGCCATTTGATCTCCCTTCTCCGTAAACAGACCCATTGAAGACAATATGAGCTTTTCAATTAATTGAAAGAATGTCAGGCTATCAAGTGATGCCAAGTGCATACCATGTTTAAGAGGAAACTAAAAATATGGTGGCAGATAAGTGTCAAGTGGATGAGTCGAGTAGATCTGTTAATCTTCTTTTTCGTCCATCTCCTATTTCTCTTATTGTCTTAGAACAACCCAGTTACATGTAATACTTATAAATTCTGGTTATTTTCACTATAGAAATGGACACTGATGGATGAAAGACATCTCAAGTCCTACAGTGGTTTGCTGTGTTCAAGCTGAAGTTCAACCTGCAGCAGTTTGCCTATTCTTTGAAAATGTAGCAGTTTAAGCAGCAGGAGGTGTTGATGTAATGCATTAGCTGAGCGCTCAAATAAACTCACAGACACCTGTTACTTCTTCATCATTCCTGTGTAGCTTGTTCTCTTGCTAATCAACTCACATGTTTTAAATAGTAAATTACATAGGTTGGTTTGCACTTAAACTGGGACCACTGTGGAGAAAAATAGTCCAAACGTGAAACATGGCTTTTGGAAAATCTGCTTTGTTCATGTTGCATCTATATTATTTTCTACTTTAGTATTTAAAGTTATCCAGATATCCACATGTAGCATTCCTGAAATGTATTGTTTATAGCCCTGGATTTGACGGGTTCAACTGAATAATGCTGAATTGAACAGAAATCGGAGAGAATGTACCCAGCATCACGATCGCAATTTAATTCAAAATTGCTCTTTAAAGGAATAATGAATTTATACATTTGTGGGAAACAGGTTTTCATTATTTCTTCCAGGGGTTTCCATCACTTCTTCAGAGAACCAATCAAATCTGTAGATTTCTCCAATCAGATCAATGTGTGGAGCCTTGACAAAGTATCCTGACCTGCGTGAACTCTGAGAGAGCAGAATAAAAACCTACTTGATCCAGGATTGTCTTTCTCTTCTTGCTGTCGGTGACGGCAGACAGTTGCATGTCTCCCATCTTCTTCATCTTCTCGTCCATGTCAATCTTCTGCTCCAGCTTCTTCATCTCGGCACGGAGAAGCCGCACCGTATCCTCTCTGTGGTGCTGGCGGGCGACGGCGGTGGCGCATGCAGAGTGGATGGCTGTAATCCAGTTCTCAAGCTCCGTCTGGCTGCAGGTCTGTGCAGGACAACAACATCAAGTCAGATGTTAAACACCTGCACACGAGAAACTTGACAATGAAAATAAAAAGCTCCCTCCTTTGCTTCCCTTGGGTCAGTTCACTGCTAATTATAATAGCAAATCAGAATGATTTCAAAGAGCATGAAACAGAGAATGTATATAGGTCAAGGTGATGTTTGCCCACAGCAGAATCTTCACTCACTTAGAAATGAGATGACATTTAAGCTTTAATTCTCTTACCTGGAACAGAAAAGCATCTCCCAGGGAGTTGCTAAGACAGAACACAAAGTCCTTTTTAGGATGCTCTGGTACAGCCTGGACAATGCTGTTCTCTACCCAGATGGCATGTTTGGGAATACTGTTGTTGTCAATCCCTGAACGGCCATCGGTCTCATAGAAGAACAGAGTGCAACCTGAAAAAAACAAACAAATCACAATAATCTATTTATTTCTCGACAACACAGGTGCCTGCTGGTGAGAATGGCAATGATTCTGTTGTTTGTTTTAAAGCCAGATCTGAAAAAGCAATTTAATTCTGCTCTCCAGTGGCCAACATTAAGAAGTGCAGCATGGCTGACTTATCAGAAAAGTGGGCATCATGATCATTAGAGCTCTGATTTGATTTCAAGCATAGCCAAGTGGCATAAAATGTGATGATTTGGTTTGTATTACACATGGATTAAAGCTTGATTTACTGAGCTCAGCTGAAGCAGATGACATTTAGAGTGCTTCTTGCCCAAGCTGACATACAGTAGCATGTCAGAAAAATCTAAACATCATGAGAAGCATGTTGTGTTGACTGACAGCGAGGTCATGGAATACATGTGTAAATGTTATAGACACACTCAGGGTATAACAAACCTTTCAGAGAAACCCAGTAACTCTTCCACTTGCGCCTCGTGGCCGACTCCACTTTCTTGTTCTTCTTATGCACGAGAAAGTTCTTGACGGCGAGTCTGCCAGCTTTGCGCACCATCCCCTGTGTGACGCTGAGCAGTGGGTCGGACTGGTAGGCGGAGCTCATGGTGCTCTGCTCATCACTTAAGGCGGACCCGGCCTCCTCCAGGCTCTCTGTCTGACAGGAGCTCATCTCCAGCTCCTGACGAAAGTTCTCGTACACGCCCTGCACGCACTCGCTGGCCCCGCCGCCGCTGCTGCTGCCGGAGTCGCTGCCGGCGAACATGCTCCTGCCGTGCGCCGAGCACACGGAGAAGGAGGCCGACATGGTCTTGTAGCGTCTGGATTGGTGCTCTGCCTCCGCTGTCACCCCGTCGATGCCGCTGTCCTCGTACTCGCTGCCCTCCCCGGCTGTGACATCCTGCGTCGTGGTGGCAGAGACACAAGACAGGTGAGACGGCATGGCAGCCACGTTTTCTTCATCACTAACGAGGCAGCCGGTCCACAACAACAACTCCTACCTCTCCTGACAACTAAGCTGTCTATCTCTGTGGCTCTGACCTGTATCTATAGAGATGGATCCATTCTTTTAGAGCAAACATGCTGCAAAAAAACTGTCTGGAGAGGCCTAACGAGAGTCCATGGGTTGCTTTTTCCTGAGGCTCTCCTCAAAATTAATTACTCGCTGCAAAGCGTCTAGTACTGTGTGCAGTACAGCCTGCCCTCCCTGTGGCACCGCAGGGTCTGCCCTCTCCTACCCACATGGCCAAAGGCTCCTGGGAGATGAAGGGGGTTACACCGAGCTTCAGTATCTCCATCTGGTCACATGACCCAATCATGCGCTCCAGAGCTCCATTCACCGGAGCTGATGGTACCCCGCAGTGACAGGGCCACCATACACGTTTTACTGTTACACTCTTCCACGGGCCTCCCCTCATTATCATAACAAAGGACTGAGGCATTTCTAACAGGGAGTGACTTTAAGCTCTGCCCCCCCTCCCTTCCTCCTCCTCCCGTCATCACGGAATCCTCTCCTGAGAAAAACAACAGTTTCATCAGGAAACAACACATCGCTCCCCTCGCACACAGATTTTCTCTTTTTTTTGTTGCACTTAATCTGTTTCAGCATCTTATTATCTGTGGGTTGAATGCAGCAGAGGAAATACTCAGAAACAACAGGAGGGGGAAAAATGAATGAGGGGTGCTGTCCTTTTGATGATGCCACCAGACTGCATTGAGATTCTGCACAGCTTTCATACTCTGTCTAATGTGCACAAAAGAGCCATGACACAGCTTCAACTGTGCAGGACCCTGACCTTTCACTAATGTTAGAGGTTAGAATGGTTGATTCATGGGTAATTTGTGGATGGAAAACATGATTTTTCATTTCCCCCATTCTCTATGAACTGTGCCGCATTTTAATTAGTGCTAAATTAGTGGCGTAAAATTTTAAAATGTTTATGACATCTTACCTGTATAGTCTGCGCCCTCCTGCCCTGCATACTGGCACACATAGCGGCTTGATGGCTGCTCAGGCCTTCGGACAGGCAGTGGGAACGCCGGCAGGGGAGAGTAAATGCACCATAAGTGTTCCCATCCTCCTCTGACGGGGAGAGCATCTTATCGTCCTCACCCTCCCTGATAGCCCTGTTGGCGTCGTGCCACTTGGCATAGCGGCCATGGGGTTGCCTGCGGGCTGGGTTCTTCTGACTGTAAAGCTCATCCAGGGAGTTTGCTCTGTCAGCAGAATCTGTGGGGCTGCACTGCAGGTGGCCTTCGCAGTCAGTGAAGTCTCTCTCGTTGGCGGCGTCTATAATCTCCTCCGTGCTGGTCAGGTTGTCCTGGCTGAGATCGGACAGGGAGAACTCCAAGCTGTCATCTCGCCACATGTCCGCAGACTTGGACCTCTTCTTCTTGAAGCTGATGGTCTCCTTGGTCCCGTCCCGGGTTTTCTGGAGGTACGTTACCTCGCCGGTGTACCCGTCTTCATCCTGCGCCTCCTCCGCGGTGGGCCCAGGTAGGGTTATGTGCATTGTATTCATGTGCACCGAGGGGTTGGCCAGGTCATTGTGGAAAGACACAGGCCGCAGATTCATGGCCACACGATCCACCCAGATGGGGCTTCCAAAGTCTGGGAGGAGATTTGTCTCATTGAAGGGTTCAAGGCCATTGTCAGCCAGGGATTGTGGGATGCTGGGGGTGCTACTTGAGCGCGTACTCGTCTCAGAGTTCCTGTGCTCTATTTTCCCTGATGAAGCATGTCGAGAGCGCCTGGACTGCTTATTGGAGATGCGAAGAGACCGGGACATGTGCTTTCGTGACAAGTAGCCACGCTCGTTTCCGTAGAGGCCATGGTCCCCGTTCTGGCTCTCGACATTTCCCATGATTCAGCGACTGAAAAAGAGGGGGACATGCAACTTCAATAAACATCAAAAAGAATATCAAACAAGACAGGGACATAATGTATACTTTATAAATGACACGTAAGACGTGAAAAGGTGTGACTCTACCTGCAAGATTGTAACGGTTTTTCTGGCATTTTGTTTGTCACTGGATCCTCACACAGTTTGGTCCTTGAGCTGCTGGTAGAATCCACAAAGCTCTGAAAAGACAGAGACATCCAGATGAGAGATCATGTGAATTTATGTGGTAGGCGTGTCTAAAGTTAAGTTGGCTTATATTAAAAAAATAAATAACTCTGAAGCTAAAAGTGGATATGTAACTTTTATGCATCTGCTTGGCCTTTTATGTAATAACCAAAAAAAACCTTTACACAAAGCAAGGGTTGTTTTTCCTTTGCCAAAGCCTCTGTATACATTCACAGTAATGATATGTAATGTAATCAGCTTTAATATACTGTATGAGCAAGATACAGGGTTCAATTGAATTAAAGCAATTTTGAGCAATCATTATCAGAATGTAAGATAAGGATCTGAGAAACAGCTAGATATGAAAAGATCACTACAGTGCATGTCTAAAATGTTTGATTATACCAGGTTCAGATACACATTTGCTTGTTGAGGAGATGAAATGAGGAAAACAAAACAGTGGAGAAATTATAAGTGGACCCTGACGTAAGGTGTTGCTGCTTCAGGAAGCTATCCTCAGCTAGCTCACTGAGCACCTCCCTTGGTTTGACAGAGGAAGTGATCCACTCAGGCCCCTGCAACACGCACTGGGTCTATGTGAAGTGAAGGGGATGTAATGACAATATGAACACTGTGACATCTTGCGTGAACATGACTTATTCAGAGCTGAAGTGAACCATCCAGGGCATTGTCTATTCTCAGGCACTACCTCCTGCATTAGAGAACACTGGTAACAGGAAGGGAGGGAGCTCACAGGTTTTCACCATAATGGACTTTTGGACTCCTATCTCTCTGCCCTAGGCTGGATAGTCTGCTGCAAAAAGGTCCTGTTCCAAGCCTGGGACCATCAACAGATGGGACAGAAGATTAACCAACCACACAGTGGCTGTTGTTCCCCCCTCCTGATGTGCACTCCCTCCGCCCCCATTCAGGACAGACCCTTTGGGGGGTGCAATGTTTTTGCATGTGTATCTGACGCCGTCTGCTGCTGCTGCATGCACTCAGGCTTACTGTGAAGAGGGGTGTTATGTAAACTGGAGCTGACCCTGTTTTTCTACCTTATGTTGTTCCCTTTCCCCTCTTCATTTTGCTCACTCATCACCCCACACTGGCACTGCAATGCACAATGTTTGATGCTGATGGAAGTCCATTTATTTTTCATAAACACCGCAGGTTATTGCCTGCTTCATCCAATCCAACTGGGGTAGAGGAAAGCTAGAAAAGAAAAAGGAAACTTGGAGCAGAACAATGAAATGCCACTGCACTCATTACAGGAAATAAGATTCACTAAGGGACAAAATGCTCACATGTTACAGAATGCGAGCACAGACATTACACCGAGGGCTACTTTGAGACTCACTGGCTCGTTATCGTATGTTTAATGTGACCGTTCAGTGCTGCAGATGTCATCCCTGAAGACACGCAAAATTGCCAATATATGAAGACCTGATTGTCACACGGGGCCTCATAAAACTGTAAATACAATAAATAAAGCTTTACAAGCATCTCCTTGACAGCTCTACTGCTCTGTGTTTATAAATGAAGTTTCTACGATTTATAGTGAAGCTGTGCAGTTTTGTTACGGTGGTGGATTTGCTGTTTTTCTCAGTGGTTTCAGAGTTAATATGAAATTGGACAGAAATCAGTTACACTGTTTCAAACAGTGAGAGGGGCTTAAGACGCTGAAGACGTAGAGTTAAGGTGACCCACTAGTGTGCAGTGACCTAGCAATTTATGGCAGAATCTCATTTGCTCACCACCAGCTCACCCAATATACCAAAACAAGCACAGATATTAGAAGAATTTTTTTTAATTATTATTTTAAAAAGGTGCAAACAGTCTGACTACTGTACTGTCATTTCACTTTGTCTACCAGAGGTAGCTCATTATGAGTGAGGGAGGATGTATCAAAGAGAAGAAAGAGAGAAAGAAGGAGAATTGTGCATAAAATAAATCAAATTACACACAAAACTCTTAAGAGCAAAGTCAAGTAAGTGGTCAAACATGAGCAGGTCCACTCAGCCATTATCAAATCAGCACATTCAGAAGGACACAGATCTAAATCTTCGCAGCACAAGCAGCTCTTTGTTTCATCTGCCATACAATCATGGTTAACTTGAAATTATGGAACGAGACAACAGCTCTCTCTACAGTTCAATCATTTTGCAGCAGGATCCTGATGAATCAGCAAGCTACTTTTGCCTCTTTCAAAGAGATAACAGAACGCTGCCCCCTGAACACAGAAGCTTTTAAGATAGATAACAGTTAGTTAAGAGGCTGATTTGAAGAAGCGAAGATAAAAACACACCAACAAGCAGAAAGTGGCAAGAAAAAGTAAGTGAACCCTGTGGAATTATCTTTATTTGTATATAAATTTGTCTAAGTGCATGGGTAAATATATTTTAGAATAACACACTGCGTATTGTTCTTGACCATATTCAAACATTCACAGTGCAAGTTGGCCAAAATATACAACCCACGAACTGATAGTATTACCTAAACTAACAGGAGTTAGGGTTTGATCCATGTGTTAGACCAGTAAGCCTAGATCAGACCAGCACCTTGACTTGATGTTCTGTGGAGTGATGAGATTGAATTTCCTCGGAGGAACATAAAGGACTAGGCGTGGTGTGGACACTGCATTCCAACATTAAAGCATCATCCCAAAGTTGAAAAACAATGGAAGGAGCATCATGGTGTGACGCAGCTACTTTGCTGACCTGGACAATTCACCATCACTGAGGGATGAATGAATTTCTACGTTTGACTGGGGGGTGTCAGGGTGGCTCTTCTGAAGTGGGTGATGCAGTGGGATGTGGCTCTTAACATTACCTCCTACTAGTATGGCTGAAATAAATCACTTCTGTTAGGAGGAATGGCCTAAAATCCCCACTGGATGTTGTGCAGATCTGATCCACAGCCAGCAGAAATATTTGTTTGAGCTCACTGTTCCCAGAAGAGGTTTGACTAATCACTAAATCCAAAGGTTCATCTACATTTTCCATCAACACTGTGAATACAGTATTATAAAGTCACAAGAGATTATGATTGTTTGTGTCTTACTTCCTTAAAGTACATAATGTTTTTCCATACTTGTAACATAGGTGGTTTTCTGCATTATTTGGTCCGATCTTCATCCAAATCCAAAACATTTTTATTACTATGGTATACATTCATAATTTTGAAATATCACATTTTTATGTGCTTGAGTCTCAGGAATATCTGAATGCAAGGTTCCAGTGGCCTCTATCCCCCAACATTATATTCCCTTACAGCTGCAATGCTGCTAGTGCACAGAATCCATCATCAGCTCTTTATTAATACATGAGGAAGGTTGGAAAAGCTAGAGCACCAAATCCCCAGAAACACTCAGTGGGTTCTTTTAGAGATATACCTGTGACACTCAGAGTCACGTCCTCGTCCCTGGCCTGTATCATCATGACCACGCTTCATACACAAATACATAAATAAATAGAAATCAGCAATTAGACTGGAAAATGCTGCCTGTAATTTGGCAGCATGACAGAACGAGGACCCAAGTAAGTGGGTCACCTTTCATTTTCAGCGGGCTGCATTAGAGCAGTGGACAGCAGGGCTGTGAGGATTCATCTGTTACAAGCCCTTAATGAAATACATAACCACAGGAGATTCCAGCCACCCACAGACCAGACAAGAAGAACTGTTTTATTGCGACTCAAGATCAGCAACACAAAAGCTTCAGGGAAAAGCACATAAATTCACAATAGCGATAATATGACTTTAGGAGGCAGAAGATAAAAAGCATCAAGCTGCTTCTTGACAGGAAAAATTCCAATTCATAAAATCCAAAACATCTATTCTGCAGATTTGTCATCTACACCATCAGCTGCAAGTTGAAGTATTATAAAAATCATAATAAAAATTAGTTACTCGTAGAGACGGGGTGATCCTTCTATATTCACAATGTTATACTCTCACGACGAAAAATGTAATTCAAATAGGTTAGGTTACTTTTTCTGTCCGCAGTGGACAAAGTCTGGATTTATGGTTGGAAAGCCTTTACAAAAACGTTATCTAGAACTCATGACAGCATTGAAACATAAATGTCACACTTTCCTGGTTTATACCAGAACTACCCCATTTCACTACTATCTCAATGATACCTGAAACTGTTTTGGGGGAGTCACCTTCATATTTCCATTCCCTGAGCTGGGATGTTGTCATCCCTGAAATATGTGACAGGTAGATTTAAGGTCGTTTTTGTTATTTAAAACCACTTTAAAGCTCAACTTATATTTGACAAATACTTGGGCCAGTTGGAACAGGAACAGGGGAAAACTGCCCTAACCCCCACCTGCTCTTCTTCTTCTCTACATCCCTAAGGACAAAAAATGTCACATTGTTTGTATTGGTTGAGGAAATGATTACAATTCCTGCACCATGGCCACAATTTGACTTTCAAAACAGGACCGAACTTACTGACGGCAATAAACACCAGGTGACATTTCCCACACTCAGGGGCTTCATCTAAAAAAAAACTACAAACTTGTGATGCACAGGACAAATCTGAGGAGGACGGACGTGTCTCAGTTGCATAACTCACTGAAATCAGACACATAACACTACAGAAGATACAAACAAACTGAGCTTACAATCAGTATATCTTACTCTGACAAACACAATCCTGTCATTTAACTTAACTACACTGGTGAAAGGCAAGAATGCACTGGGCCAACTAGTTACAAGCTCCAACACAAAACCCTGTAATCTGAACACTCCAGACTCTAGAGATAATAACAGTTAACAGTGGTTGTATGGAGGAGGAGGGGGGGGGGGGGGGGGGGGGGGGGGCGGGGGTACCACTGAAAGACTGCACTCAAGACAACTCACATTTTCCCAATGATATAGAGTCATATGCTTCTCTGCAAATGGAAGTACAAACAGCAATCTCTTGTTCTCATGACTCATTTTCTGTTCCCGAGTGTGCGCCGCTGAGGCCGGGGGGTTGGGGTGGGGTGAGTATCAGCAGCAAATCGTGCATCCTCTTTTCAAATGTTGGTGGAGAAGCACATTTGTACCTGAGTAGCATTAATTTGGGCTGTTGATGAACTGAAAGGAAACACTTCCTCCAGTCTTCACTTAATGGCTCAAAGGAAAACTATCTACCACTGTCATGTGGCCAAAGAGTATTTTTCTGACTTGGATCTGTAGCCCTAGAAACTCTGAATAGCAAACAGCTGGAAAAGGAGGCTTTCAGTGATAATGAAAGCAGCTTGACTTGTCTTGGAATAGCTTTGTGCCAAGTTGTGGCACAGAATGTATCATGAAGCAACAGGGCTAGCCAGTTGGCCCGGCCAGCTAAGATTAATACAGCCCAACTCAAAATCTATCCAAATGTGTCCGTAGAGTTACATTTGTCTAAAGAAATATATTGCCATTGACCATTGCTAATATCAATTTTACCAGCAGCTCTGCACTTGCAATCATGTGTCGTATCAGGTGAAGTAAAACTGCACATTACATTTGCTGTGGAATCCATTTAATGTTTGAAGAGAGTGGAAAATGCTATTGCTGTGTGTGACCTCTGGTCCTGTTATGAGAGGCTCAGGTGGTGGCGTCTTATGGGATATTGTTAATGTAGAGAGCAGCCTTTATGTGGATGTGAGTACATGTCAAACAGTATAATGGCTGACAGTAGAGCTACAGCTTATATAATACAATATAAATCAGTAGATTGGTAATTTGACTAAAATTTGGAGTATGCAAGTAGTTTGTTATGCAAGCTGATGCTGTGATGCTGTCTGGGCTGTTTGCACATCAGAGCAAGTGGGACACTAATGTGAGTTTTTGTGAGTTATTTCGCAAATTATATTATTTAAAACTGACATGGGTATCATTTTAGATGTTGCAATGAGCTAAGTAGGCTTAAGTTAAGCGGATGGGCATACTGCGTTAGCATGCCTTTGCAGAGAGACAGTTACCCTGTTTGCCCTCAACAAACCATGTTCTATTTGATTAGCAAATGTTTCTGTGAAACACACACTCTGACCTGACCAATGTCACCCAACTTAGTGTTGGTGGCATTGCACTGTTGCTATAAATAAAGTAATTCAAAAGTCAAATGTCAAAACACATTTTTCCAGGTGTATCCAAGTTTTGATTAACAAATGTGCGCATAAGGTTGCGATAGAATGCAAAATAGTGAGTCTAAACAGAGTAAAAGGTAGAAATATCAGTGAATTAAGTGAATTTTGCAATCAATCGACAGACAGGCTATGCTCTTGGAGCTTGTTGTTGGGCAGTAGCAGCTGTTGTTCAGCCTGGTGGCAACCTTGTGTTTTCTCTAAGAAACCATTGTTTGCAGAGGTCACTATTTCTGCTGGTGTTTCAAAGCTGTCGGGGGTTTGTGTACAGCAGCTGCTGCAGGTTCAGATGGGTTAACAACTCCTTTCTTTTACACTCCATAAGTCTAGGTTTCTTCAATAAAGCTCTGGTCAATGGTCCAACATTACTGCTGAATAAAATAATCAAGAAAGTCTTTCTCTTTTCTAAATGTTGGTTATCTTGCATTAAAATTAGAAGTGATATAACAAAGCATAAAATATCACTTACAAGAAGCAATTGGACACAAGCAAATATTGTTTTTCTACTTTGGCCAAAATAATTTGACCACATGGATCTTCTCCAGCCAACTTGGAGGAGTCCTTTCATCCTCATCATCAATGCAAGCAATTTGCCTGTCCACAGGGTAACAACCGAGGTGATAGCAGATCACATCCTGCTTGGGTCTTTAGCTCCTCATTGACAGCCTTTGAAGTCCTTAAACAGCTGTTAATTGGAGGTATACACAAGCTACAGAGCACTGTTAAAATAAAGGGGGGTGGGTACAGGTTGTGGTTTTAGTGACTCCTCTAATATAGATATGGGAAGTTCTGCCATCAACTATGCACCACTTCAAACTATCACACAGAATTTTAAATATGGACCTGGTCATGTTTTTGGTTTTACCAGACAGATTGCCACATCAGAGCAAATGATAACTTGCTTAGATGAAAAGACGACCGTCAACACTGTGAAACGAGCAGCTCAGCCACCAATTAATCCTCATTAGTTTATGAGATAAATGTAAGGTCTTCTTTTCACCTTTGATGATTTTGCATTTGCCAGAATAAATGAGATCTGCTTTGTGAAGGCAAATGTCCTGAGTGAATTACCCTCAATTTTCCTCTGTAATGGCTACATCACTACTCGTTTTCTTATTTGTAGTAATTATGTCGGACACTGTAAGAGCATCAGTGATCACTTTTTAAATGATCATAGAAACTGCTTTTAGATCTGTAAATCTGCAGTCAGATATCTGTAGATGAAATCTTCATACTCGGTTAAGTGAGGAATGAAAACAAATCCAGTGAAAATCACTTCATCTTAAATTTTCAATAATGTGAAGTTTCGTCAAATGCTGATGAAATTATCATGTGACAGCAGGATCACACAAGAATCCAAATCCAGTACTAACAGTTAGTGATGGAAGTATTGGTCAGGGAAGAGCATAGAAAGGGTTTTTCTAATGAAAAAGGCTGCAGCCACTGTGACAAAATCACAACTATAATCACCAGAGACTTTAACAAGTTGACCTTCTCATAGCCTGTAACTGTCACTGTCAGTGAAAAGGTCTCCGCTAGCTACATGGAGCACCAATATGAGTCTGCCTTTACATGCTTCACATTCCAGACTCGCAATTCACTCCTCCGCAGTCTGACTGCTATCACACCCAACAATTTCCCCCCTCACAGTAGGAGCGAATGTGCTCGGCAGTTTTATGATTATAGATTTGCGACCAGAGGTATCAGTGCTTCGACCCACTATTTACCAAAGTAAAGTCTGGTGTTA
Organism: Decapterus maruadsi; assembly: GCA_030347415.2. Lineage (NCBI taxonomy): Eukaryota > Metazoa > Chordata > Actinopteri > Carangiformes > Carangidae > Decapterus > Decapterus maruadsi. Next base: position 19,578,934 of record CM064885.1, on the reverse strand, counting down.
CACAGGGTTTCTGTTGTGATGGCAAAGTGGTGCATACACCAGGGAACATCATCTGCTGAGCACCAGCACTGCTGATATTTCTGTAAAAACAACTGTAAACTGAAATTAGATACTTGTGGAGACAATCGAGTGATATACAATACCCACAGCAATATATCTTCTCCCACAGTGATGTGTTTGACCAGCTTTCTCACTAGAGCGAGACATGGTCAAAAGGTCAAAACCTGCAGAACTGTTGGGGAACATTTTTGAAGCTTTATCTTTCAATAGAGAATAGCTAAAAGCTGCTGGATGTGTCACTAATCTGCATTTTCATGACACCACCATGTCATATTTGTAGTTTATCATATCTCGCCTGGTTTAGTCACTGGTAATGTTCACGTTATGACCATACTTTTCAAACATTTTTGATTTTTCCTACTGACATAAAATGTCTCCATTTCAGTTTTCTGTACTCAGGTTCATTTAAGCCTCTGTAGTGGCTACAGGTGTGACAATAGGTGTCCATCCACCCCATTCTCATTCTCGTTAAAGCAGATATCAGCGGAATGTTTTTGTTAATATAAGTCCTAAATAGTCCTATTTTCCCTCAGCAATCACTTACATGGAGTGTTTCAGCCGAAACGCGAGTCTCTTCGTCACTCTGCTCTGCTGTAACCCGAGGAGAAAATTTTTCTTGTGGGATACAAGTGTTATCCAATGAGGAGAGAGAACGGCATGAAGGGCTGTGCGTGCAGCTAAGGGGTGCGCGTGAATGTGGTGACAGAGCACGAGGACCAATAGCTGCCTGACGAGGGCGGGGGCTGCTAACTCATGGTGCGTTCAAGGAAACTCGTAACTTGTGTTTTTCCTTCCTGTGAAGTCATACCAGTTTGATCTGGTACGAGTTGGTTACACCCCGCCTTTCCGAAGCCCCGCCTTTCCGACAATAGACTTCCATTCGTCGTAATAGCGGGGTTTTCTTTTTTTTCTAAAGACACCGCTATTTCGAAAAGGCTACTGACATAAAGACCTAACGTTCATTCTGCTTCTAGCCTGTCTAGCCTCCACCTGATGTTTTTACTAAACTTAACCAACTCCTTTCTTCATTGCCTAAGCCCAACCAAAGCATCTCCCTCAGTCAGCTGTCAGCACGAGTGGAGGCTGTCGGAACAGCGGTGTTTCGGAACAGCGGGGTGTCGAAGTGGAGGTGCGTCGGAATGGAGAGCTGTCCCCGTACGAGTTCACGGATCGGAAGTTACGAGTGGTCGTTATAGTGCACTTTCACAGGCAACAGGATGGTAAAAACACGAGTTACAGGTTGCCTGGAATGCTACAAAGTTGTAGTTGTGACTTGAAGCTGTAACTTACGGTTTCAAAAGCGTGCCTTGAACGCAGCATTAGCGAAAACGGCCGAACCGCTGATATCTGCTTTAATCAATCAAATCAATTTTCATGCTATGTTCCCTAACAAACATAACAATAGGCCTATACTTAACATTTTAATTATATTCCTTTTTCTTTACAACATGTTAAATGTGTCTGGATAGACATGGATCTAAACTGGTGGTATAGGCTACTAGTTTCCATATTTGAGTGAGTGTGGGATCCAGACTTGATCAGCAGTCTTTCACCAGCTAGCTTTTTGACCTTTGCATTATATGAAATTCAAATTTAATCAAATGCGCTTATTAAATAAAACCAGCAATACCACAAAAAAACAGCACTGAGTCTGAATGCTTGTTGATGCCCTGAGAGCAGAAGCCCATCCATTCACTGCTGGGTGAGCCATTCACCTATCAATCTCAGGGTGGCAGCAGACTTGTTTTTGCCTCAGTGTCCCCTTTGCCAGCCACAGAACGTGCACAATGCCAAAAACACATGAGCTGCAACCCTGCACTGGAAATGTGTTTTCATCTGGTTCTCTCAGGATCTTCCACAGAAACAACCATTTTTTTTCCAGGTCAGCGAGTGGGAATACCAAGCACGGCTTCAGTTCTGAATATGTTCCTCTTATGAGACATCACAAGTATAGACGCACCACCCAAACTCTACTCACATAGGTCAATGTCATAGCTCATTTTCATCATGATAATTCCAATATTAATGTGGAGGGAATACACATTATATCTTGCGTTGCTGGTTTAGACTAAAGCAGGAGACTGTGCTTAATCAGATGAGTAAACTTATCACTGAAGTCAAGAGGTTTTCTGAATGAAGTTTAGAACTATTCTCCCATCAGTTATACCTGCAATATGTCTAACATTGGGGAGATCTAAATCATATCCACTGAGAAGTCGTCCCTGAGCACCACCTCAACCATAACACCCCTGGAGCTCCCAGCTTGCTGCTTTGTTGCATTGTGCACTGAAGCAGAGCTGAGCTGGGTCCTGATACACATGACTACACAAAGCTGGGTAAAAAAAAAAAAAAAAAGTCCACTTACTTCAAGTGGTTGTGATAAGTTCACAGTACAGACCTCTTTTATTGCCCTGTGGTAAAATGTCACTGAGCGAGTCACCTCACAGCTGGGCTGCAGCCCCTTTTACCTATTTCCCAGGTTTTGCAATGTCTTACAAAGACATGAGCAAAAGTATTTTAAATGTGGACAAGGATCAGTTGGACTAAGTTAAATGCCACTGTATTGTACAGGTAATATTAATCTCTGCTGCAAAACCTATCTATAGTATTTAATTAGCAACACAATTAACCCTGCTGATGCATTGCTAGAACTGCTATAATGACAGTTTCAGTTATCACACATTTTCAGCCAAACACTTAATATGGGAACAGTGCAAGAATAATGATAGAGACTGGTACTGTCATAAAATAGAGTATTAGCAAATGCAGGGAGAGCTAATTATTTGCGAAGTTAATGTAATGACCAATAAGATAGGAGAAGAGTTAACTTCACTCTGTTAAGCTCAATCGTGAGGTTTTTAACACGACAACGAAACATTTATGAGAAGTAAAAACTCACGCATACAGATCCATGGAAAATGATTATTTTGCAGTTCAAGTTACATGTCTTGATAGCAAGCACCCTCTTCAGTCAAACCATCAATGGTTTTTATGATAGCCCTGCAGTGCTATGCAACCATCATGGTCACATGATATATCATAGCCGGCTGTCAGACAAAGGAAAATACCTCAAAGTTATCAATCTTTCATTTCTTGCCAGTATTATTATGTTTGTGAAATACGTGGCTTATTCATAATTTCATTACAGCATACGGGAGGAAATTGCACAGCAGACCAAACATTTAGAGATACTGGTAATGAAAATCTAAGTCTGAAACAGCAAATAGAACCACTGACAGCTGAAGCTCACAGTGAAAGCTTAAGTTCCAGTGTCCTGGATGGTATAAATAACCAGTGGCTCTAATATATTAGTATTCAAACTTTTTGCTACATTGCATGCAGAGTTTAGTTAATACAGTCCTGTAAATTATAGATGAAAACCCATACAAATTAATTGCAGCAAAGCACAATTGTGAGTGACAAAAATAAACCTAATTGCAGTGTTGCGTGTACGGTCATGCTGGGTTATGCTCCATATATAGTTCAACTTCTATGAGCCAAGCATCTGAAAAACCACCTGATCTCTGATGAACACTGCTGGCTTGGAAATCTACAATATAACCTTTGTTCCAAACCATTGTACACTTCAAATCAAGTAAAGCTTATGACACACAAGACCATGCAAACCAATCAGTAGTTACGCTTATTTTCCTCTCAGGGGAGTAACTCAGTTAGATCTAATCAAATTTGAGGGAAAGGGTCATATTATGTATGTTTTAACACAAGCTTTTTTTTCAAAAAAAGAATTCAGAGTTTGTGTTTTTAAACAGCTTTCTTTCCTCCAGTCATACCAGGGGCATTGTCGAGACTTACAAGCCTGAAAGCTGCAGCCTGACCTCCTGTCCTGCTAAGCCTCGAACGGTCAATACATTTCCATAACTATGACACCAGATGACCATTTCTCACCCCTCTCCCCACCGCAGGAGTCACACAACGGGCTTTTCAAACACAAAGCTGGGATTTTAAATGAACTCACACATCATAAAGTCCTGCTGCCCCCCTCCAGGATGCGCCCTGGGAATTCTCCTTGACTTTGACCATCTCTCGCATTTGCAATTCATCATCTCTCTCTCTCTCAGCATCACAAAACCGCTGCCACCACCACCGCCGCCACCACTGCTTTGTCATTACAATGACACGGACACAAGCTGCATTGTTTGCGTCTGGCACTGAATGGAGGGCAACACAATGGCTCGCTGCATGCAGTTGTAGGTGAAGTTGTGTCCTACACTAGAAGTGCTACAGGTACGAACACGAGGTGGGAACCCCACCCTTAACACAGGCTGTGAAGACCCCCGGTATGTGGTTACAACACACAAACGCACATTCACCTCTCAGATAAGAGCATGGAAATAGAGACACTTATGGAAACTAGCGGGAAAACCAATACCTGAAAAATAAAAACCCCTAAAGCACATCAACATTTACAAGAGCTTTTGGTTGCATCTGACAAATTTAAATGCATTGAAATACATTGAAATCTATGCTTACAGACTCAATGTGTGTGTGTGTGTGACTAAAACTGGAGTAATTTAGCACCTCTTTTGGGAGGTGGGAGTCCCAAGGCTGAAGAGCCATTTGTCTCCTCTATCTGCTAATAAACAGGCACACATTGTTGCAAAGCAGCAGAATAAATGGTGCAAATGGTGTACAATGACTTACCTCACTATGTACTACCAGGAAGTGTCACTTCTTCTTCTGCTCCCAATAGCAAGAGAAATCCCACACATCACTTAAAGAGAAATTTCAAGCTCCACATGAGAGAGATTATTGATACTTCTCCTGCAAGGATGAGTTGAAGAACTGAGGAAGGGAGAAGGAGGGAGAGAGTGACTGTTTGTAAATCCCCCCTCCTCCTCCTGCTGACTCTTTCACACTCTTGCTCCCTCCCTCCCTCCTTGCTCCCTCCTTCGTTCTATAATTCCATCCCCCTAAACTACAAACCTACTGCTAACAGGAATGCATGTTCCCTCCCTCGTCTCCTCTGTAATTGCCCCTCCACTCCCTATGAGAAGCATCATGTTTACACTAAATCTTGCAGCCTTCTCATTGTGCAAAAGACTGATAAGATCAACAACTATCTGAAAGTCAGACTCAGATTCAGGCATGGATTTCTCAGCATTGATCAATGGAAGTTTAAATGTAAGCTTATTTTCAATAATACTTGCATTTATCCGTTTTCCTTCATGGTTTGAATTGCTGTTGTTGAATAACGGGGTTGTGAAAAATTAGGCAAATTTTCTCATCACCTCCAAGGCAATGCAGGCTGAAAGGTCGCAGTCTAACTGTGTTGCAGTGCATAATTCGGAACAGCCTAAAATGGACCTGTGAACGAGAGAAAGGCTGGGCTTGCTGTTGTCATAGCACCAGTGATGTCGTGTGGCTATCGCGTCAGCAGTGACAGCAGTGCTGGAGTCATTTTGAGAAGATAGAGCCAGTGGAGGGAACGAGGGGAGAGAGGACGGGGGGGGGGAGCGAGGGTATAAAGACGTCTGTTCAGCTGCAGCCTGCATCATGTGCTACAGAATCAGCTTTGCATGCACACAGAACATTAAACATGCCCCAAGCTAGTCAAGGGTGTAGACACCCCGACAGCCACACAGAGGAGGAAGAGAGCATGAGCTCTGAGCTTAGGCTGTCTGAAAGGAGTCCAGAGATCCAAGGAGTGAATTGCCATGTCTAGACTTTGTGATGACTATGACAAAAATAAAAGGCACTCAGCACTGTGGTCAGGCTGGCTTTGTTTCAATCTAACTTCATGTTCTGCCAAGGTTGTGACCCTGATATTAAACTAAACCACTGGGGTTTCATAGTAAAGACTGGAATGTCCGGTCTGCAGAGGCAACCAGACATAATAACCTGTGTTCTTATCAACTCACCAAGCTTGATTTCACTCAGGTAATCTGTCAGATTTCAGTTTGGGCTGCCAGGTGCCAGGATTGCTAATTTCCACACACAAAACACACCGAGTGCCAATTTCTTCTTTTCAATTAGTGGAACAATTTGCTGGGATGTGATCCAATGACAACAAAAGACTTGGAAACACATGCTAGAGTATGAAGACATGATGTGAAGAGATTATTAATTAGACTGATAATCTCCTAAAAAAAACACAGATGCATGTTCTGGATTGTGTGATCTGACAGCAATGACTCACACCCAAAACTCAATCTAAAGTGTCATCTGCAGTATTATCATCTGTGTTTTTCTAAAGATTAAATCAATATTTAACTGTATGTGACATGATATGAGGTTTACTTATTTGCCCCCCCCCCCTCAAAACCCCCCCCCCCAAAACCTGGATCCAGCTGCAGTGCAATAAATGTGTCTATCAGTGAATGTGGACTAATGCTGAATCCACGTCTGCTCTCACCACAGGCATTTTAGAAATGTAGATTGCTTGCATGGAGCTCAGCTAAACAAAATCCTTTGCTTTCTCATCACCGGCACCAGGCTATTAAACCTACTGCTATTTGCACTCAATTTAGGAGCAGATTGAATTGGACATCCAATACATTGACAGGCCATTCAATACTGCAAGAGCAATTTGGCAGGTGAGACTACAGTTACAGATCCACTGCAACACTTCAGACTGCTGATGTTGTCCAGGTGTCACAAGCAACTGCAATCCCTGCCAATCACTGTCAGACCACAAAAAAAACAAAAAACAGCTGAGGGCAGCAGGATGACAGCAATACAATTGTTAGGGCAAGCAGAAAGTTAATAAATGTAACTTCTTTAACAATCACTACACAATTTTTTAGCATTTTTGTTTTTTAAATAGATTTTTTGAATCTGATTTACAAGGACAAAACATGTTTATGATCTAAAAATTAAATTATGAGATCTCATCACATAGTATCTGACTTTAAATTGTTGCCTTATTTGAGGCCAATAATTACTATCAGGAATCTTTCATTTTTAAAATAATCCCTGTTTTTCCACTGTAAATTATATTAACTTTTATATTTTCCCCATGTGCCTTAGTTGCTGCCTGTAAAACAGCTGAATCTGCCACCAAGCTTCACAGCAGGGACGGTGTCAGACAGGTGACGAGCCTCATTTAGCAACAACATGGTTTCCCTAAGCATCAGGACAAAGAGAGTGAATACCTGCAGTGCAATACCCCCCGCCCCCCAACCCAATCACTTTTTTAAGAATATCTGCTGAGTTGAGTTACTGTACAGACTGGTCACAAATTCCTACTTCTTTCTGTGACTGTTCACATCACAAAATGTGGAAAAAAAGTCAACATTGCACTTCACGGTCTCAAAGCGCAGCAGCTTAATGCTACACGCCTAGCAAGCTAAATCACAGTGCACCCCGGTCAGTTAATAATTGACAACACACAGCTTTCATGTAGCAAATGTGAATGGACTACAGGGTGAGACATCATTCAAGATGATGCTGTGGTCATGTCAAAGGTTCCATTGTATTAATGTGGAGGATGTAATGAAGGACACAGTCAATGTCACTGCTATTCAAAGACATACACACAGATAATTTCAGCATAAGAGGTCAAGTCAGGTCCACCTAGCTCTGTATAATAGTCAAATTTTTGGAAACAGTAGCATGGTATTCTGTGAGAGTATAATGTCTTATCATGTCAACCACAATATGAAAATGATATGACACAAGACGCTTCCTTGTCTCATACCAGTGAAACCAACAATTAACATACAGGGGTTGAGTATCACCCACAATGTGGATTAAATAACCTTCCTGTCTGTTGCTTCGAACTTCATTCAAAAAGCGACCAGTTTATAAATACAAAGTGTATACATGTCACATTGAGAACAATGGGTTGACTGTAAGCAGCATCTGGTTCAGCATAAAGTCTTAAATCTACTGCAACCCCGAAAACAGCATAGGCCTATATAGTCACAAGGGGTCAAGTGTTTATTTTCTTGAAGGTCTCTGTAATCACAACAACATTTGTACCCCAGTGTCCATCCGAGGAAACAGATGATCCATTGTACTGAAAGAGAACACTATGTACAGCTGATATCTGAAGTGGAAAAAAAAAACAACTGTTATGCAAGACATTAAAGCAGGAGCCCAAGCCCGGGTAGAGATCATTAGTGGAGGATCCAGTGGTCTCCTGCAGTGAGTTGCCTCTCAAGAGTCGACATCAAAGACACCGGGATAGAGGGGGAAATAATTTACAATGTGGAGAAAGAGCTGGAATTGATTGGTCAGGACTGAACCTATACAGCATAGGTGGCTCTCAAAAATTTGTTATTAAAAGATGCTTGGAGCGAATGAAAGTGCAGTGGTCTGCACTTAACAAGCTGCTGGGTACGGTTACGCTAATCAGGTTATACAAAGCACACTGACCATATTTTGGCCTGTAAAATTTGTGAACTGCAGGAGGCACATGTATTGCCCAATACACAACGATTTCCAGGACAAAAGATGTCTATAAAAATGAAACTGTATTAAATATTGGTTTTAAAGGATTGCTTCAACAAAATTTCAATCAGGACTCACAATTATGTTCTTGGTAGATTAAGAATCAGTAACAATTCCTAAAAATGTTACTACATTTCTAAGAATTATTTTTCTAATATTGTTTTCGTCAAACTTGCATACCAACAAGCAAACATTTAATAGGATAGTTCACTCAAAATTGTAATTTCACTCATTATCTACTCACCCTCATGTCAACTAAGGGCTGGGAGAAGTTTCAGAGTTATCCGTGGCTTCTCTGAGTTACAGTGGGGCTCCATGCAGCACTGCACGGATATACAGTATGACGGTTGCAAATGGATACCAACTGTCTTCATAACAGAAAGACACACCAAAAAACATCTAAATACCTCCATTCTGCTTGTATTGAAGCCCCGAAATGTGAAATTGTTCCAAAAAATATATATTTCAAGCTTGTTTGCAGCGGAAGCTCCTCTTCCTGGTCCGTCCAAATCTCGCAAGATTTGCGCCAGCTTCAGTGCACTTATTGATGCGGGCAAATCTCGCGAGATTTGGACGGACCAGGAAGAGGAGCTTCCACTGCAAACAAGCTTGAAATATAGACTTTTTTTTTTTTAAAAATCTGAAAAATTTTGCATTTCGGGGCTTCAATACGAGACGGACATTACATACGAGCAGCATGGAGGGATCTGGATGTTTTTTGGTGTGTCTTTTTGTTAGGAAGAAAGTTGGTATCTATTTGCAACCGTTATATGGACATGCACTGCTACGCCGAGATCCCCTGTAACTCAGAGAAGCCACGGAGGACTCTGAAACGTCTCAGCCCTTAGTCGACATGAGGGTGAGTGCAATTTGAGTTTGGGTGAACTATCCTTTTAAGAGGCTGAAATCCACAAAGTTTTGGCATTTTACCTAAATAAAAAATGTGAACTATTAATTCTCTGTCAAAAGACAATGTGATTCACATCACCATGTATTTCAGTATGCAGTTAGGGCCTGCCTTACAGTAAAATAACATTTTAAACAGGGAGGCAACATTACGCCTACAGTATATTACAATCTAGACATCATTCAAACTTCACTATTTCACTGTCCACATTTTCCTCTCGCGTTCCTGCGCATCATCCAATAAGTTCTGACAGATAGGTTCAAATGCAAACCAAGGATTACTGCGCTACGTCATCACTGCAACTTCAAAACACATTCCACATCAGAGGCAAACTTGAGCAAACAAAAATGAGTGAAAAGTTCATGTTTATGATTGATGCAGCAGTAGAGTTAGTCTAAATCCAGCCTCCCCAAAGTGACTCATAGCCGTACCAGTTTAGAGCACTTAGTATCTATTATTCATCCAAAACCACAAGGCACCATCAGCCATGTGAAGATAATGATCTTCACCATGTGCTGTTCTGACAGCCGGTCATACGTTCCTGCTCACAGCTCAGACAGGAACAGAGCTTTGATGAGGCTTTTTTAATGCTCAGGCGTCATGTCTTTTCAAACCCCATGACCATTGCAGAGAGCAAACATCATCCACTAGTCTCCATATACACATGCTGGCCTGAGATTTGGCATAGTATCCCCACTGTAAATGGACAAGAATCTTTTCAGAAATCACTTTTCCTAGGCTACCGCAACCTCAAAGGCGTCTTTGAAGCTCCAGTCAATACTCAACAGTGCAGGCGAGTCGACTTAATTTGTGGGGGAGCACTTGTTTGCTTGTTTCTAAAAAGGTGCGACCCACAGCATTGAGTTATTCATTTTGACTTTGATGTGAATGTTAATTTAGGCTTGTAATAATCCATGTGAAAAAGAACATCTCTTCATTAGGCTTGAAAGTCAATCACACAAAAACAACTCTGAAGAAGTTACAACTAAAGCCTTGAACTCAAAGAGTGGAAACTGCTTGGGGTTGGTCTGTGCTTTCTAGGGTTAGCGGAACACAACCGAGGTTTTTCTCACGTTATATGGAGCGCATCATCCACTCGAGGGCTTGGCCTCTGGAAAGCATCAGGGATCAAATCTTGGCAAACTATCTAGATGCTATTTTTTCAGATTCTGCTGATTGTCAGCACATCATGAATTCATCATGCATGACCTCACACTATCAGAAGCTGGAATATGTGACAGCTTGCAGTGCTCTGCAATTGGTAATAAATGAGAAAAACATGCAAGGCTTTTTAAATGCACGTGAAATGTCAGAGGGTTCAAAGATTCAGCAGATCACATGGTGCAAAGCAAAATAATACTATACACACTCAGACGTGTTTACTATGTGGCTGATTGTGGAGAACAATGGGATTCCTCTTTTCAACTGTCAGATACAGCAGCACATCAATAGTGCTCTAATGGAGACAGATGTGCCGTCAGGAACAAGGGAAAACCCAGCTCGTGTCTGAAAGTCAATACAACATGGATATAAACAAAGGTGAAAAGGAAAGCAGAGCTGTCCTTCATCCATCAGCTTAAGCTGCAAAAGGAACAAAGACGGCTTGATTCAGACAAAAAACCCTCACTTAAATAATCTGATATACATGTTATGAAACAAAAACAAAAACACATTTTGCATATGACCATATGACTGCAATATGAAGTCTGTCTCATTCTAATTGAAGGAATCTCTTGTTCTGTGCAGAAACAGAGTACATAATTATCACAAGACAGATCTGGCAATCAGCCCACAGTGAGTGCATTCAACAAGGGAGACTGAACGACCACTCACAGCTGCAACATCAACACTGTTGAGCAATACCACTGCTCCTTTGCAGCATCTGAATGAGAAGACCTATTTAATAGTTGAAGTGATTCAAGATGTAATTGTACCACTGTAACACAGGGGAACAGTACATAGTTTGTCCTGTAAATATGTCAGAGCTATAACAGATGATTTTTACCCATATTCAGTTTTTGTTTCCTTTAACTCATTGCTTTGTGTATCAATGTCAGAAATATTGCAATGTCAAACAACCTAAGATGATCTCTTCACAATGTCAGAGGATCGGGGAATCAGCAAATAAGTCAATTGATCCACTGATCAACTAACTGTTTCGACTCTACAATATGAGGGTGATATTTCTATATAAAAACAAAAGAAGTGTGGGCTTGTCTGTGAACAGAGCATCCATTCATCAACAAATATGAAATATTCAATGAGACATACAAACACTGCTCAAGCCCAGAGATTATTCAAATATTTAAACAGCTTTGCCAGCAGTGTGCATTTAAGTGGCCTGTGGTCATGTTCATCATTGAAACCCAGCTAACCCTAACCCTAGCTAACAAGGTAATTTGTAAATGTTGACTAATGTTTAAGCATTTATATCTCAGCCGTCCTCCTCCAATTACGTGATCAGGTCGACTTGAACTTGACTAAAACATCACATATCCACAATAGTAATAATACTAATACAGACTGACAAGGACTGAGCCAGTGTCTGTTGTTCTGTCACATTAAGTGTGAACTACAAATAACATGGTCTCTGAGGCTGTCCTCCTTGAAGTCCCGGACACTACAATGTTTAGAGCAGTGGAGGGAGTCATGGAAAATATTAAGCAGATTTCTCCAACACCGTCTTCATGGCGTGGCTACAAGGCACTCCACAAAAATGGGAAAATTAGTGATGACTTTGTATTGACATGAATGGTTCATGTTAGTGTTAGCACAGCACACTAAACTAACTGTTATTCGCAAAAACTGTCTTCACTATTTACTTTGCAAATGAATGAAGAGTTATGTGCAAGTGGGATGAAAATGAATAATTCACAACGAGCACTTATGAGGGTTAAATTATGCGCATTTCAAGAAATCAACAGTGTTTGATAGTACATTTCTGTACACGCATGAGGAACAAAGTCATGGATTGTATAAAAAGCCAACTAATTACCATATGAATGTGCAGGCATTCTTTCATGTGAAGCCACAACGGTGGCTATACACATGTCTCAAGTTGGTCGAACATGCATCTCCGAAATGCAGAGCTGAAGAGTGTGGACACAAGCCAGAGGGGAGGAAAAACTAGTTTCAACTCGACCACACAGACAAACACAATGACAGATGGGTGGGGGTGGGGGGTTCTCTGTGCAGGCATGTCACACAGGTGGGCTCAGGTTACCACCCTGAGGACACATCAATGAACACTGAAGCCATTCTGCTGGATGTTTTCTTCCCATGGTTCCCCACCACAGACTAAGTGCTCAGGCGCCATACTGTATGTTCCTTAATTCTAGAACATCAGGCATCCACTGAAACAGATAGCCTACCCAATTTAACAAACAATGCTAACTAAAATCCATTGCAAATTTGCACACCCTGTTTTTTTTTCATATTTTGGTGAAACAACTAGATCGATTGATGGAGGAAATCAGCAGACATCCAACACCACTGTGTTGAATACAGACACACGTTTGTTTGTCAGATGTCAGATGGTGGTCTACTGTTGCTGAACACAACAAATAGACGACACCCACCCATCCCACCCCACCCCACCCTACCAAGCCTGCATCAGGATCACAACTGGCTGAATCGCTTTTCTTTATTTTGTCTCACAACTGCCGAATTAAACAAGCCAATACCTCTGGTGCATCTCACTGCAGGTTGTGGCCTCACTCTGACTTCAATTGCTCGAAATCGTCCGTTGTAGCAGTGAGAATGCTTTTTTCTCTGATGTCCAAATCACCTTGGTAGATGCATCCACCATGGCATTTATGCACCAGTCACCAGTGAGTTCATACTGGGTTCACCACGAGTACACTGCTGACTGAAGAGAAACTGCAATGTACCTTCCATGCAGTGAGATTTTTCCTTTTTTTCCCCTTGACCAGACAAATAGCGGAAAACACTACTGGTCTGGAGCGAATGACTTTCCAATACAAAACAATTAGGCTACTTGTACAGTCATCTTACAAAAAAAAACAGATCCATCCAGCCCATTCATGCTGAATTTATTAAACCTCTCAATGTCACCATGAGAAAAATCTAATGCAGTACATAGACTACTGACTTGATACAAGCAGCTCATAAGTGACCTCTACATGCACAGCTCAGGATGATCATCACACAGCAGCTTCTGATGACAGGAAGACAACACTTGAGGTTCAGCAGCACCAGTGACGCTGCAACAAACTTGACACCTTAAGGTCATTTGAGTAAAAGCAACTTACACAAAGCGATCGCCTTTCAGTTGAGTCACCTGCACGCGATCTGTTTACCAATGCAGGTGTTAAACACAGCAACAGCAACAGCTCCGGATCATCCGCGGCGTCACAGCAAAGATGTAGCGGTTAAAGGATTCAGCTCCATGCAACAATTTACCGCACTGAGGCCACGAGCAGCTCCGTCTCTCCCCCACATGTAGCCCACGAATGACCACACAGACATAGCTACCTACAAACAGCTCAGGTATGACGGCGGATAGAGCAGACCATCCCCTGCACGTTTGCATGTCTTGTTAAATCATCATCCTGCTGCAGAAGTGAAGCAGCAAAAAAAAAAAAGTGTCCGTGAGGAGCTGCTGTGCGGGATGCGCAGTCAAGTACGGGGATGGAAACTGTAACGTGTGAAGAGATGCACGTTAACCCCGGTGCATGTGCTCTGTCAATCAGACTGCATGACAGCTTATAACCATCAGATCACTGATGATGTCCGAATTAATCAATCGACACCACACACCCGACCGTCCCTGTACTCAAACAGCTGCCGGCCCTGTCCACTGGACCACAGCGGCCGCCTCAGTGCGGCAGCGTCTGTCACCTCTGCTTAAACTTGTATGATTGAGTGACGCGGTCATGCGTTCAAGCGGCGCTAGGACCGCGCGGAGACATGATCGGACATCGAGCGTGTTTATCCTTCTCATGATTTTGGAGAGCATGCATGCTTTCCCCCCCCCCCCGGTCTCTTTACGTACCTACCTAGCCTACCTGTCACCGTCACCGCCACCGTCGGGATCTGGCTGCTTCCGCCCCGACATAGCCAGCTTCATGGTTCACACACGCACCGGTGTAGGCTATAGCCCTCTTCCACGCCTCCTCTCTGAATCCTGCCGCCTCTCCAGGATCTGCCTGTCTACAGACCATGCGTGTTGTTTCCACACCGCTGAGAGGGGCGGAGCTCGCGGGGCCTTGGAGACGACGTGCAAGTGGATCATGAGAATGCCACTTATTTGATCGCAGAGCCAATCAGCTGCGGTTCACCTCGGATCGGCGTTCAGTGACTGCGAAATGCACAGTTGTGGGTTAATTTTTTTTTTTTTTAACTTTTATAAACGCACAAGAAAATCAGTGAAATCCTTTCTTGTTGTTCTTCTGACGCATTATATATGGCTACTGGTGCAGTCTGTCTGCCCATGTCCTGCACACACACAATCCTTTTAATCAAGAGGAGCAAATGAATTAGAAAGGACATGTGATTGAAATATTTTAAGATTAAACTCAATTTAAAAAAATCAAAATATAAAATCAAATAATCGTTTTAGGTATCTCTATAAAGGCCCCATAACTTAAACCCTAGCTGTATGTTAAATATGATACCTACAGGTCATTTTAAAATAGGCCTATGGTCAACAGTATAAGAGCTAAAAACCTATTGCTTATTTTTAATACTGAGTGACTTGACAATGATGATTTAAAGTCAATACAGTTTGTTAGATTGGTTATCACAAATCAAAACACCTCACCAAACTGTAGTGCCTCTTTTTTTTTAATATTCACAGCACATGATCAAATAAGGTGTGATCTCATTGTACAAGGGCTTGCCATGGTAACAGGCATTACTCTACCCTCTGCTGGCAGGATGTGAAATCCCCCACTGCTTCAAATAAAACCCAACTTCTCTGGTGAAAGATGAAGTATCAGTGTGGTACAAAGGAATTTTACTAAAAACAAAATACCAAAAAGGTATGAATCATAGATTTTTACAGTCTTCTTCCATACACAAAAACCCCATTGAGGGAGAAAGCTCAAAAATACAGACAGCCTTTTTTAAACCTCCAACTAGCAAGATTACAGACTTGAGCATACTACACACCTTCAAATATACAAAAAGATAGTAAACAGCTACAAGCACGTACGGTATTTACAGATAAGTCTCTTCTTTGTTGAACTCAAAGGAACATGGGTCAGATTCAGAACACCCTGACATGTTTCGCAAACCACCAAAAAAAGGTTCAGGTGGTGTAAAAAATACAGTCTTTTGCATCCTTCTCTGTGCACATCAGTACGTGTTGAACCAGATGTCCTGATATTCATTAGTGTCTGTTCATTAGTGGTGCAGCCTCTTCTCCCCTAAGGTCGGAGCCAAACTCTACCATCTCCCTCTGTGGAACGGTGGGCCCCCGAAACCTGGCCTCCCATTTCTGAAAAGCCTCCCTTCTCTGTTATCCATGCCCTCTGGTCCCAAAGAAGGATGTCGGGGGAAAGGGGGGCCGCGAGGAGGGAAGGGCATGGGCATTCTGAACCTGTCCGGTGGAAACATGGGTCCTCCGGGCATCATTTGCGGAGGCATGTGTGGCATGTTTGGTGGTGAGAGGAATGGAGGTAGATGAGGATTTGGCATGCCAGGAGGGGGCTGCAGAGGGGGCATACCCGGTCTGGGACCCTGTAAGACCTGGCCTGGAAGGGTCATCACTGGTGCTGCAGGAGAGCCCAGCTGGCTGTCACTGCCTGCATCTGAGAGTGTGTCTCTTTTAGAATCACTGATGTCCTCTTGAGGTTTGACACCCCCTGCTGTAACAAGAGAAAAGGACAAGGTTTTCAAATGATTAATCCAAGAGAACTTTTAATAAACATGAGGGCAGAAAAATCCACAGTGTTTTCTCAATAAAGGTTCTTTTTTCTTTTTACCTTGTGCTAACTTCGAAGGGTCGAACTCAGGGGGGATGAACTGGGCTCCTGCTGGGGCCATAGCTGTAGGGGACAGCATAATGGGGACTGGGAAAGCAGGTGGACTTCCGATGGGTGCTGCCTGTTGAACCGGGGGCACCTGGAAGACATGGAAACACAATAACATCCCTATTAGGTCTAAAGTAAAAGGAGCAAGAAAGTCCTCTGCAGTGAACTGACAGAAGAAATTGTATTAACTTCCTCTGACTTCACACCATGGAGCAGCCTCTTGATTATTGCATCTCATTGTTATTTGATTCAGTCCATTATTATACACTGAAACGGGAAAAAAAAACATCAAAACAAAACATACAAGCATCAAATACTGACAAAAACACCCCTTTGTAGCAGAGGATGTGCACAGATCAGATATGGAGCAAAAAACACATTATAGTAACTGAAAGCTTTGTGTGGTAAACAGTTTTTATTCAGTTTGTTTATGCACATATCTATGAAAGTAAACATTCAGAAAAAAGGGAGAATTCAACACAACAACGCCTGTGACTTAGAAAGCAGATTTGGGTTAGGGTTAGCACTGACCAACATAACCCCTTCATACAGGTGGTCAGATTTCCCCAGAGTTGTGTTGTGACAGTGGGAAAATATAGGTAAGAATTAAGCAAAAGTGCCAGAAAACAAAATTATTATTCCAAGCAAAGACGGACCTAGTCAGCGCAAATCATGGCTGGACTAAAGGTTTCTATGGGACAGAGCAAAAGGGACCACACTCTCAGAGGATCAATACACCAAGCTCAGTTTCCTTGAGAGAAAGAAGTAACTTCATTACAGATACAGAAAGTCTTAAATAAAGAACACAAGACTTCAATCAGCAGAAGAACAGCTAAAAGAGGGCAGTCTTGAAGTGGTCTCAGCGGAATATTATAGTTTGTAACCTACTTCTCAGGAGGGGAAACAAGGCTCTTAGGATGGGCTAAGAGACAAAGGCATTTCATAGTGGATCTTTGTTGCTACTGCATTATATTTTTCACTTTATGTTGGAAGACAAGTGTTTATGTATATCAAACCCACAGTGAAATGTAGTGACAGGCATTTTCACCTGATCCGAACCTCTGAAAATGTATGGCATCTTGTGACATCACAAGAGGCTATTTGGGACATTGTAGGTCACACTGGGATAACATGGATCATCAGGATTTGGTCAGTCACGGAGTTCATGTCACATTGAGTTTTAGCACTTCAGAAAAAGGGACGGACGGACACACACACACAATTGTCCAAAGATTTCACTTTTCACTTAGATTGCAAAACTCATATTCTCATTTGGAATAAATACATAAAATTCACATTAAAACAAATGCAAAAGTATATTGATTCACGGTTTCAGTGTTTTGTGAATTTAATTTCATACACATTTTGTACACCCACCCTCATATTAAAGAGGCTGGATGGACTCAATCCCATATGTTATGTTCTACATATTTCATTCTGTATAAGGGAAGTCTGTACTGATAAATTAATTAAAACACAAAACACAGGTTCTTCAAGTTGAAGGAAACAAAAACTGGTTTTGCAGCTTTCAATTCACTTTGTATCATGTTAAAAATCACTGCTTGATCAAACTACATCTGACTGCTTTGTCACTTACGCCTGGCATGCATTGACCCAGATTCACACCACCAGGTGCAGCATTTTTTTTATGCCGTTCATACCGTTGCTGTCCTTCTTCAGGGAAACAATACCTACAGACACTTTTTACAGCTTACAGCTGTGTTTGTGTAAGACAAAGGCCACAGCCTGCAGTGACAAAGGGGAGTTGCAGACATGTTAAAAAACTGCATTAATTATGTGCACATTACTTCATCAATTACTACTGATTTGTAGTGACTCCTTGTTTAACATTAGCCTCACAGTTGTTCATTCATGTTAACAGTTACTCTAATTTACAGGGTGTTTACCTTTAACAAGGTAAATTGTTGTTGGCAAGTTTTTAAGAATTGTAATTGGTGTATCTGTTGAAGGAGGCAGACACTTAAGGTTAATTATTAAACTTAAAAAGCATTCCAATGGTGCAAATCACCACCATAATAAAACTGAATACTTTACTTATTTCTTAAAAGAACCCCAAACCACAACACCTAATTTGAGTTCCTTGTCCATGCAAATAGTAAAACAGAGTTTGACAGAGTTTTCCAGTAGTTTCAGACTTACAGCAACACAATGACTTTGCTTTAAAGTCAAGGAAAAGGTGAAGACCTGGGCAGGGAAGTCTTAAATTCCTGTACAGAGTTCACAACCTCCCTGCTTAGGAGATGAAAGCAAACATGCACACGCGACTGTTTAGACACACTGTCACCACACTACCGCAACCTTTAATAGAAACATATAATGTTTTGACCAAGTGGATAATGGTCAGAAGCTATGGTTCTGTGACAGAGGTCAAAGGTTGTCCTCAGTGTCTGAGACATCTCTAAACGGCCAAACACCAACACTTCACAAGCTACACCACACAACACAACAAATTACTTTAAAAAAAAAAACATAACTGTACTGATATATTCATATTTAACTGATAAAATGTGTCAATACTGTACAACCCGCAAATAGAGACTTGATTACGACTATGAGGTGTAGCTACTGTTAAACATAAAGCCTTAATGGTTTTCTTCCCAGGCCTCTCAGCTGTGATTTTGATAATGATTCCATAACAATAACTTAATGCACAGTGACTTAATGAAGAATATACATAAGCAGCACAATACAATTTCTAGGTAGCTTGTAAATATTTGCAAAGTAAAGGTTATATTGTAGTTATTCTGAATGATCAAAGAGTGTAAGTAATCACAGAGAAATCATGTAAAATTTCTAAAACTTGCTATATCGGCGAGAATACAGAATGAAGAATAACAAACGTGTTAATTGAATTAAGATCTTACATGCTCTCATTTAATTCAAACTGTCACTACATTTAATTGTTCCCTCGTGTGTTAATAATGTGTCATGCATCTAGTGAAGATTCCTAAATCCATGAATGCATGTTAACTGCTGATCACACTCACACACTTCAAGCCTACCAGATGCTGCCAGTTTCTGCATTCATATTCACTCCTTGGAGCCCCAACTGTCTGTGGGCACACTGGATGTAAATGTTCACCTATAAATCTTGTTAGTGAAACAGAATGCAACTTATCGTTACAAATGCCTGCCTGCCATCCCCCTGCAAAACATAAATACACAAAAATACCTGTTGATTCATGGAATCAAAAGTGAGTTGCAATAATAGATTGTCTCGCGTCTGCAAGTAAAAACAGAAAAAAGCACCCTCTTCAGTTCCAGCTAATTTTAATTATGTGTTATTGGATGATATAATCTCTGTGCAGATGATCACAAATCATTCAGTAGCCATATGTTAACTTAGGCATTAAAGTTACTGAGGACTATTTAGAGTTAGTTCTTTAGTGCTAAGTAAATCAATTCAATAGTCTGAAATATTACTGCACCTGCACCCCAACTCCCTTTGTGAATTGTTTTCTATAAAGAGGCACATCAACGGCCTGTCATGCCTAAATATACAAACAACAAAAACACTTTTCTAACCCGAAACTTGAAGAGGCATCTTTTGTGTTTGTTTTACACATAAATTAATTATATTATTAAATTACAAATTAAAACACACAACCAAGGCAAATGTAAAATTAGTAACTATGAAAGTAGGCTATATGGACACATCTGTACATTATAGCCATTTGTCCATAGCAACAGCATACTTTGTGTGCCAAAATGACTTTAATGACTGTTTCAGTAAAAACCTAGTGGCTATCAGAGGGACTGCAGGTCAAGTAAATAAACAAACAAACAAACAAAAATACTAAGTAAATAATAAGGGGAATTTGAAAGAGGTGGTGCTTGCTTCAAGACCCCCTCCCATGAAAATGGTGTTTTTCATGTTCCTGTGGCATTTTTCTCCTGTTAGAGGACATATCGTCAGAGGACATATAGAGGAGTTTTTCTGCCTTAAAATTGCTGTGAAGCAATGGCAGACGGAAACTGGCAGTTTCAGGTAGACTGGGGTAGACGTGTCACAACCCCAGGGGACGGCACTAGTGCTACAAGCTCCCGCCCCGCTCTGCAGCTGGCTCAGAGGTGAAAACCTTGACAGCTCGGTGTAGGTGGCAAGGTGTAATGAGTATAGTTTACCTGATAGAGCAGCTTGCACCATGAGCAAGGACTATATTCCAGCCTGCAATTGAAACCCAGTGTGCAGTTTTATGCTAAACGCACTGAACTGGTAATTGTACAGTGTCCAACTGTCAGCGAGCGTGGGGGGGTCGGTGCGAGAGGGTGGCTGGGCGGGTGCAGAGCAGTCTCCACCCACCCTCCAGAGGTGCATTGCTAATGAGCTGCTGGTGCTGTGCAGAAGAAAGATGGCACAGGATTTTGGCTAAAAACTTAATAATCACAATTTAAAGACCACAGAGAATAACCAAAAAGGGTCGCGGGAGGGGGACTTTAAGGAGCGGTATTTGGGCTGCGATGTAATCTTCTACAGCAAGATTTTTAATTACAACAGTTGAAAATGACATTTCCCCTTGTGAATTAAAGTTACCTGAAGAAACAGTTGGGTATGGCAGATTAAGATCAGAATTTACCAGATTTGTGCTGATTCAAGAACAAAGTGAAGCTCACTTCTTTATGATGAACTTGTCTATCTTTTCAGTCCTGAATATAGTGTACATTTCAGTCTGCTCAGTATCAACTTTGACACTGCCATTAGGGGGCTCCAAAGTTGAAAATGTAAAAATCTTACATTTTGCAAATCTCACACTGTGGCTTTAAGCTTTCCACTCATTCGTTTAAATGAGTGGCTTGGTTTTTTGCTTCTTCTTTCTAAGATTTCCTACAGCAGCTTTAAAGGTAAATCAATTTAGGGTAGAAAAATAAAAACAGAACAAAACATTAAGACTTAACACTGAATGATTCCAAATGATAACCTGGTTAACAGAGTGTGATTTATCTACCTGCAGCCAAAAGAACAATCACTGAGGCTGTCTAACAGTAGAAAAAGCACCTGTCAAATTTGTGCACAACCTTTTACGCTGTTTGAAAATAGGGAACAATCAAAAAGAGGAATAACAAGTTGATAAGTATAACTAACTACTGGAGTACTAACAGCCCCCTGATGCTGTTAGCACTCCGGTAGCAACAGGGTCTGCTTTTAGCCTTGTCTTTTACTGCATCAGCAAAAAAAAAAAAACAGGATAACAGCTGCTTCATTTTTCCTGGAGGGTAACACTGAGGAAAACCTGCAGGCAGGTGGGTTTGCAGGCTTTGATCAGGACTGCTTTCCCCCGTCAACAGAATTCCTTTGTTCTTTGTTTATACCTGCATCTTATTAAGGCGTGACAAGACAGTAATGAGGCAGCTCTACAATAACCTGGCCTTCAGATTGAAGAGCTCAGATTATCCAAGTAACAGGATGACCAGAACATTCAAAGGCCCATTTCATTATGAATGAGCCTTTCATTACCTCTCAACCATTCACAGTATCATCCAAGAGCGGGGATCCAAACATCCTAAGATCATGTCTATGACACTCACCTTTGTGAGGACTCGTGTGAGTCTGGTGTTCTCCACACTTGGACACAGACCACTGCTGTAATACTTGACGCAAACGAAGACTTTCCCTCTTTCCTTGAAATGTCTTTTCACACGAAAATGACTGAAAGGAGAAGACTGCTCAGATTTACAAAATTAATCCATGATCATTACTGAACTACCTGAACCTTGTTAGTACATGTAAGAGGGCTCAGACCTGTGATGTCTACAGCATGTACACTACATGTGTAGACATATTAATATTAAAAAAAGAAAAAAAGAAAAGAAAACCTATTACCTCTGTCTCTAGCACACATTCACAAGTACTGCATTTGTAATCCAAGCAGCACAGGTCCATGTTGAGAAAATGCAAAACCTGTGTGAATATCTTTCCACGAGACAACTTTAAGTGTAATCACTTATTTTGTAGTATTCAGACGTATGATGATCAGAAAAATTTCAAAGCACAAAACGGGATATTGATTCTAATGACTGATGACTTATTTGAACTCTAAGAAAATGCTGGGTTAGGGTTAGGTATGACAGAAAAAGTTTGATCAGGATCAGCAGCTACTCTGGATTGCAATGCTTAGGTTTATATCATTCATATTCATTTAAATAGAGGTTGATATTTTAAAGGTTACCTGTGTAATCTATATATGTATGCCCTCT
Organism: Decapterus maruadsi; assembly: GCA_030347415.2. Classification (NCBI taxonomy): domain Eukaryota; kingdom Metazoa; phylum Chordata; class Actinopteri; order Carangiformes; family Carangidae; genus Decapterus; species Decapterus maruadsi. Next base: position 19,556,344 of record CM064885.1, on the reverse strand, counting down.
TCGTATTCTCTTAGTTAGAGAATTGTCTATAGTGTGTAAATTGGCAAGATTTTATTGTTTTTGCCTTGGCCTCTACCATTGTTGTTTACCTTTTCATTCCAGCAGTTTATCTGTGGAAAAGAGCCACTTTATGTTGTATCCACATCCCCTCAATGTGCATGGTTTCCTGTAGGAGCAACAGCAGATAGTTGCACTGGAAATGTCCACTGATGTCTGTTTGTTTGTTTTTTACTTTGGACTTAGAGAACTGCACAATGGTCATCACCATCATCTTGAAGCCTGTTGAACAGCTAATTTATGCTTGAAACATATTCTTTCGAAAGGTGACAACAAATTTGTACACATTTCTCACTGAAAATTACGGAAAATTGATACTTCCGACCATTGACACAGGTCAAGATTTTTCTAAACCAATTAAATAATTTTGAATTGTCTGACCTAGTACTTACATCTACTGAGCTCATACAATTAACCCTTAACATCAGACCCGATTATTCTCTATAAAGAAGAAAGCCTTAGAGTCAAAATCCCAGGGTTGATGTCTGAACACTGACAAGACATTGGGCAATGTAGGGAGTTTGCAGGATTAGACATCACTAACCTTGTGGTGAGGAGCAGATTTTCAGTATTAAGAAATCTGCAGATATTTTTTGAAAAGCTCAGTCCAAGATAATCAGGTGGAAAGGGAAAAGAATCCTCAAAGAAAGAGCCACAGTAAATGGTCCAGGTGAATACTCCTGAATCCAGAGATGAAGATTTGACACATAGGAAAAGACACCTGTTGTTGTTTTTTAAAGCTACGGCGGGAACATTGCAAAACTTAAAACAAGTTGCACCAACTCAGTCAACCTGTGTTGAGCAGATATTGTCTGAATGCCTCTATTCATCTGAATGATCCACCAGTGCCATACAGCCATGTGTCCGTCTTGACACTTCCTCTCCTGTACATGAAGAGTGCTGTCAGTGAAGCTCACACTGACCAAGTCACATTAGTTGCTGTGTTATTTCACAGCCATACACAACACACGTGCCATACAGACAGCAGAGCCAGTCAAAGCAGCCAGTACAGTTGCTGGGATGTGCTGATCCAGGGAGCAAATGTGATGAAAATGCAGCTTTCCTGGAGAGTTGACTTGTATTAGTGCTGGAAACAGGACAACCACATGTCTTGACATGTACAGGTGTGTCAAGACATCATGTGGGATTATGTAGATATTAACACAGAAAACAATTGGTGTGGGTGTTCTGATACATGTCAAACAACACAATCTGTTGCTGGGCCAAACAAAGCTAAACGTGGCTACCTTCAATGCTGAACTGATGTAAACAGGATTATAATAATTAAAGGTTTCTATAAACTGAAAACAACATCAGTTTACATCAGTTCTCATAAGCATAAGTAATAAGTAATCAGTGAGTAACAGTTTGTCTGTGATTTGATCGGCAGAACATAGTGGCACGAGACCAAAAACAAGGTAACTACAGTAAAATAAATGAATAAAAAACTCCAGAGGTACACAAGACAGGTGTGCCATGTCTTTCACTGGAGATGAAATTTGCAGCGAGGTGGTGTTTTCGCGTTATTAAAAGTGGTTAGCCATTGAAAAGCACCTTGCGAAAAAGCCCCCAAAGACCTCAAAGATCAAGTCATTATGTGGGTATTTTAGACTGCTACCCAGGAACTTAATTTAGTCATTTTACCAAAAACAAAAAGCATTGGTGCAGCTTCAAACTTCCAAGTTCAGACTGCCACATAAGGAAATCAAATGCCACAAAGGGAAATTTTGAAATACAAGAATTTACACCGTAAGGCTTGACTAAATGACTACCACTGATGTCTTTAACAAAAGAAAGGCTGTTAAAACAAAATGGACAGAATTTGACAGCTTTTTGCTGCCATATGACTATATTAAAAATAAACCTACACACCAACATCCAGAACATATCCTGCTCATTGACTTTTTGACTTCCATGTAAAATTCAATCTTCGGTATAAACTGCCCTGAATTTTCATCTTGCCAAGATTGACACTGTGATGAAAGCACTGCAGTTAAGTATAACAAAAAACAAATTGCATCTTTCACAGCTTCTAGGCTAAGTTTAGCACCAAATAGATCTGATCTTGAGTAATATCTCGACTGTGTGGGCATACATTTGGATACACATCCCTATTTGGCTACTAACATTTTGTTTTTTTATTTTGTTCCATCCCAGAGAAAAAACTAAATTAAGTGTCCTGCATTTCAAAGGGACAACGAGGATTTTTGGAAAAGCAAAGTGTTTTCACACTGCATTTTTGAGCCTCCACGCGCACCGTAGAATTCCTCCACATGTTTTCATTCATCAAGAATTAAAGTCAGAGGTTCAAAGAGGTTCAGTTACCGTCGTAGTTCCGACTATAAACGGCGATTCGGCTGTGTTATTCTCATTCTCATTATTTTGGTCTGCAAAAACAAAAGTAGGGAAACACGGCTCGCCAAGCATTTCCGCCACCACTAATAATAACAAAATAAGGATAGAGACAAAATGATATATTTGGTGTGGGTAGCGTAGATTCATCCACATTACCGTGAGACTTTTTTATAACCAAATAGAAACTCCTCGTTGGCCCTTTAATGTTTCTGTCTTTTTATGTTTGTTCCCCCCAATAACTGTGATAACTTTAATTTTTTATAGGCTGCAGAGCTGTTTGGAAACTCAAGCGAAAGTTATAAGTGCCATGTGTAGTAAAATGAAAGGCATATACTGTAACAGTTTAACTGAATCCTGCTGCAGGTATGGCAGTTATTGGACATTTAGCATAAAATATACAACTTGCACAAAAAACGAATTGCACAACCTCTTAGAGATGGGACAGATGTAATTTAGATATACCGGTAAGTTAAATCCTTTACTCTTCATGAACATTGACCCTGCAATAGTTATGTTTAAAAATATTTCTTAACAACTTAGTCATATGCCCTGTCCAGTTTGTATTATCAGTTGACTGGCTTAGTGCCAAATTTAGTTTGGCCAAGTTGCTAACAGTGCTGTCGGCTTACCTTGTCTCCCACTTGACACGCTTCCTCCCAATCGGACCTTTAAGTCCCCAGCAGCATACAGTCACATACCCTCGTCCTTGTGACATGTAAGCAACTTTTCTTCCAAGTGAGGAGCTCAGTTGAGCAGGCCTGGTAAGCGTGGTAGGTGGCACACAGTCCAGCTGGATCATGTTTTATTTGAGATAGTTTTGTGGACCATTTATTCAGCATGTAGTCATGGGAGGATTTTACAAACCCTCTGAATAAAAGTTAGTTTTTGAAATGATATGGCATTATCACTTAACCTATCACAGATATTATTTTTCATACTAACTCAGTTATTTCACTGCATGCTCATGTTCTGCTATTTTATCAACCAACACAGATCACCAAGAAGTTGATCTACCTGATCACTTATTGATTTTTTATTGTCATATTTTTGATTAGTTGTCAACCACTGGTGGATGGTATGGAGAGTTGTTTTTTTTTGTAATTAGATGAGAAAACATTTCATACAAAATTACCGATGTCTTGCCAAACCCAAACATTCTGGATGAAAGAACTTGGTAATGGAAAAACAGAGAAAGAGTAACAGAGATGCTTCCCTCTACACATACCACAGTAAAGACTTTTGTATTACCCACTTTATTTGAATAAGTTAAACTGCACAATACAAGGTTGCTGAGTGAAGTTTTTTGCAAAGAAAAAGAAGAAAGGGATGAAGAAGCAGTGGTGTATTCAGTGCCAATCAGTAAAGGAGCTCGTCTGAATTGTAGATTAAAATCACCAAATTAGATTATTTGTTGGTTCTGAAACAAGCCTCATGAGATAAAGAAAGATGTGAATGACATGGGGTCTGCCGTAATCACTGAGTAATGTGGAAACATGAATATTTAATAAAAACCGGTTAAATTAAGCACTTCAATATAACATCCACTATTGTATGTTTCACTCAGGAAACATGTAACCACTAGGGGTGTGATGATACACTCATCTCACAAGACGCTTAGAAAGATGAGTCCCTCAAACCTCCAAGGATTAAGTTTAAAAGAATAGTTCACCCAGAAATGAAATTTCACACTCATTATTTGCTCACCCTCACGTCAACTAAGGGCTGGGAGAAGTTTCAGAGTTATCAATGGCTTCTCTGAGTTACAGGAGGTCTCGGCGTAGCAGTGCATGTCCATGTAACATTTGCAAATGGACACCAGCAGTCTTGGTCACAAAAAAACATCCAAATACCTCCATGCTGTTCGTATGTAATGACTGTCTTGTATTGAAGCCCGAAATGCGAAATTGTCTCGGAAAAATTTCAATAAGTCCAACGACGCCGACGTGAATCTCGCGAGATTTGGACGGACCAGGAAGAGGAGGTTCGGCTGCAAACAAGCTTGAAATATAGTCTTATTTAATTTTTTTCGGGACAATTTTGCATTTCGGGGCTTCAATACAAGACAGACATTACATACAAGCATGGAGGTATTTGGATGTTTTTTGGTGTGTTTTTTGTGACCAAGACTGCTGGTATCCATTTGCAACCGTTACATGGACATGCACTGCTACGCCGAGACCTCCTGTAACTCAGAGAAGCCATGGATAACTCTGAAACTTCTCCCAGCCCTTAAATCGACATGAGGGTGAGTAAATAATGAGTGAAATTTCATTTTTGGGTGAACTATTCCTTCAAGTACTGAAGGCTGAAAAATGTTAAGCACCTCTGTTCACGTTTCTCTGTGAAGTTCAGGGAAAGAAGGATATCAGAGATGCGTCGGATAGAAATCTAATATCCACAATATTTATCCAGTTTATTCTATATTATATTACAGATATCTATATTGATACCTCTGTCATCAGCATTCAAAGTCTCAAATACAGCATTAATAATTCACCTCAAAAAATCTAAGTGCTATTATCCAGCACTTCAAGCAGTGTCACAATGGCATATTTTCCATTTCAAGGATTTGTCAACAAACTTACATGTTGTGACACAAACACCTCACTAACATTTCCCCCTACAGAATTTCAGTATGAGAATTTCGGGGGTTGTGTTTTAGTCTGGAGGGGAAGAGGAGCCTTTGGAATCAAGGAGGATGATAGCAAAACTTGCTTCCTGACTGGGGATTGTCAATTGTAATGTATCCCTCCCAGATTTAGGGTTTTAATGGTTAACAGTGCTGGTAATGCTGTAATATGTTGCCCTATCTGCTTTGAGACTCTTAAGCTACGTTCACACTGCAGTTACAAGTGACCTGAATATGATTTCTTCGCTCATATGTGACCCATATCTGATTTGCTTTTGACAGTGTGAACAGCACAAGTCGCATTGAATCTGACTTTTTCAAATCAGATTCAGGCCACTTTCAAATGTGGTACTGAATCGGACACGTATCTGATTTTTTTGAATGCGACCGCAGTCTGAACAGCCAGGTCGCATTTAATGCGATCATTAAGACCTGCAGTGTGAACGTAGCCTTTCACTGTTTGCCACTGCCATTACTTTCAGTATCAGTTCCCAAACACAAATGATCACAATAATTCAAACGTGCCAATCTAAAAAAAAGACATTCAATCTGTTTCCTTTTAGTTAGTATGGATGTAGGTTATTTCTGATACAAAGATACTTGTTTGGATGGAAAATGTAATTTTAAAATGCCAACAATGAATACATATTAGTCAATATGGCCAAAGACTTTACTACAACTGTACAGCCAATCAGGACCAGATATTTCCTGTACCAATTTTATATATCCAGTTCAAAAGGTTTCTGCCTTAGAGATGTGAAACATAGGGCACCTAACTCATTAGTGCGTTACAACTTTGGACTATTTCTATGAGTGAAAACACATTCATTCACATAATTTTTTTTGTTTAAACTCAAAAATGGTAGGAATGTTTTGTTGTTTTTTATATAAGAGGCTGGTTCAGATAAGCTCCTTTACTAATTTGCAACAGAAATGTATTTGTCTTATGGCCTTCACATGTAAGATTGTGAAGTAAGTCTCCGACACAAGGGCCATTCACTAAAAAGGTGTTTAAAGACAGTATAAGCATTACCTGAATGTGAGCAGGGATCGTTCCATCTTCTGGTACACTTTCCAATGCTCCATTTACAGTTGCCTGCTTACTGGGGTCCATGGCATTATTCCACTCTGCATAACGGAAAATGTCAGAACAACATAAGAATAAGTGCATAAAAGAGGTAAATCTTGACTACCGTAATTTCCGGACTATAAGCCTCTACTTTTGTAGCAGGAAGCGCAAGTGAGACAGACGTCTGGGGAGAAATTATGTGCCGAAGAACACACTAGTTTTGAGTTTTGGTGCAGTGTTTTCTTTTCTAACCAGGCATGTTACTGTTGTGTTGACTAAGCAGGATTTCCCCCCGTGGCTCTGCTACACTTTTACCGTAGCCTAATTAAAAAGCTCCAGAGTAATTGTGATGGTTAACTCGCTACGTGACTTGTTACAAGTGAGAACGGAGGCTCTCTGCCTTCACCTGGCATCTCACGGCTGAAAACCAACCCTGCAACATCAGTGTAGTAACTACTTGGCTGTTGCCCCAGTGTCCCAGCTCCCAGCTCTCAGCTCTCGTCTCTGCACACCACGACACAAACATTCTCCGTACCCCATAACATTTTGTTCATGACGGTTTAGACTACACAAACACACACGCCGTAACATTGTATATGTTATGTAACGTAATCCACCGCTCCATTTAGCCTATTGATTTTTTGCCGGCTTCATTTTCAACAAATGCACATGTCTAGGAGCATAACCAAAACAGCGGAAAAGCGAGCGGACTTCCACACATCTTTTTCTGTGTAAACATCTCATGTTACAACATGAAAAACCTGCAGCTTATATTCAGGTGCGGCCTGTATATATACAAAATCTATTTTCTTTTCAAATTTAGCTGGTGCGGCTTATATTCAGGTGTGCTCAATAGTCCGGAATTCACGGTATGCTAAAGGAATTGCTCAGTGTTTACCTGGATTTAATGTCTCTGTGTCCAGCATCCCACCTTCCCGATAGCTGTCCAACTCCTCAACTTTAACTTTGTTCCAGGGAACATAAGTAACTCCCCGATCCACATCCCAGAATTTTTTGTGCGCCGGCTTTATACCTTTGTTCAAAGCCCATGCAATCTAGGCAAAAATGACAATAAATCTATTTATCAAGTTGTCAAACAAAACAAATTATAGAGTCAATACATGAAAGATAAGAAGCAATGAGTGTAAGAGAACATGTACCTTAACTGGTTTCTGATTGACTTTGTACGACCCCCTACTAAGCTTGTTCAAAGCTGTGTAGGCATCTTGTCTGTGGACCATTACAATATAGGCGCAACCCCTCGGAGGAATCATCTGAACACATGGAACAAGAAATAATAGTGAAATACAGGATTACTGACGGAAAAATACTGAGTGTTCATTTAATCGTGTCCTATCTTGCAAGAAAGCTGTGTGAGAACCTGTTCTGTTTTAATTAGTAAAGTGATCTTGATAAGACAGTGGAGATATGCAAATGGATTTTAGAGGTTAAGTTTCAAAAACATCTTCCTTGCAACATAAGAGATAACATGGCTGTTGCTAGGCAGTATGATGTCTCTTATGAGTACTCTGCTTTGTGCTTAAATACTGATGACTTTTTCTTTTCGGGGAGCTCCTCCCTCATGACTCTGTTGTGGGAGATTCTGTGCACGACTTGACTAAAGAGACAATGACTTCAAGATGCTGAGCGTGGTGACTCTTTTGCACCCACAATAACATTAGCTTAAAAGCATATAGGCTTACAAGGTTCTCTGTGTGTACAATCCAGACTTACATTGATGGACTCGATCTGGCCAAACTCTTCCAAAAGGGACATCACGTCAGACTGCTGGGTTTTCTTGTCTAACTGTCCAACCCAAAGCGTAGTGGTGCAAACTGCAACAAAAACAGATTTTAAAAAAAGTTTTAGCATCCTTTTAAATGGGAATACAAGAACATGAACCTGATTTCTGGTTGCCCACATTCATTGATTTACTATTAGAATTGAGCTGTAAATTCACATTATACAAACCAGTAAATTAAGTTTTACGTCAATTTTACTTTACAATTTAAGAACCAACATCTGTCTTTGTCTGGATTTGTGATAGTGTGGTAAAACCAGAAATTATGTTCAAGAAAACATGGACTTATAACTATTTCTGATGTCACCTTGATGTGTAAAGACTTCAAATAAATTTTAAACCTATGAAAGTCGTATTTTGATCAATTATGTTTCAAATTAATTATTTCACTTGTAAACCGTGTAATATGCAGGATAATGTAAGTTCGTCGGTTGTTATGGAGAAATAAACCCCTTCATGTTGTATGATTCCATACAACCTGTTGGGGTTTATTTCTCCATAACAACCTCCGAACTATACATTATCCCTTACATAACATATACAATGTCTTTTTTGTTTGTTTTTTTTTTTAAGTATATTTTTTGGCTTTTTTGCCTTTATTCAATAGTACACAGTAGAGATAGACAGGAAAGGGGGAGGCAGAGAGAGGGGGAATGACATGAAGGAAAGGGCTGCCGGATGCAGGATTTGAACCGGGGCCGCCTGCGGTGAGGGCCACAGCCTCCACATGGGGCAGCCGCCCCACCCACCGCGTAATGCACCGCCCCAACATATACGATATTACGGCGTGTGCATTTGTGTAGTCTTAACCGTCTTAAACAAAAGATTACGGGTGACGGAGCACGTTTGTGTCGTGGTGTGAAGAGACGAGAGCTGAACCGGTCTGGGCCATGTTCGGCCTGAGAGTAGGATACGAATGACAGACTTTTTTTTAAATAAAACACCTCCTCTTGCTGGTTGCACTGTGTAAAATGTACTAAATCGGCACTGATGCCATTTTTTTTCTCTACTTGGCCAGGTTCAGCGGCTTCTCTGCTCCACTCGCTCCTGTGGAGCATGCACACATGCACTGTCCAGTTTCAGTCCAATTACAGCATATACGAAATATATTTCCAATTGCATTATCTGGGTGTCTTAATCAGAGTTGGAGAACTTTGATATTAACGCATCGGACTAACGCGTTTACATGCACTCAGTTATCCACTTATTTTATTATTAAGGCAATAATTCAGTTTTTTCAAGTGTGCAGTGACTATGAACAGTAATGGAGAGCAGAGTTACAGTTTTTTTTAACACAAGTACAAAACAAAGGGTCACACAGGCTTTTACACACTTTTACATGAGCCCCACCCTGACATGAATGTGAAATGTGCCACATGATGGATGAAATGTATCAGATCAGTTTGCAGCTGGAGGCTCAATCCTAATGCTTATTTTGGTGGAAAAGGTTATCAGAAGACTCCTAAATAACTGATTACAAGCTGTTTCACAAAAACTTTCATCAGGACCTAGAATTTTACTCTTTTTCCAGGAGAGCTTTCATACAATATAACACCAGCCGAGCATAAGTTTATAACATTTGCTGTTGGGCCCTGAACTTCAGATCTTCTCTACCTTATCATGTGACAAATATCTCCTCATTTTGACAGAAAAATTCAAACGTGAGATGTGTTTAACAGTGACGAGGAGTTAGTATCTTCAAAAATCCCCTCTTTTTGTTACCATTCATCTACAACAGCTAAGCAAGAAACAAGAGGATTTCATACACAAAAACCTAAGTTTGGAAGACATCCACTTGGCTTGCCTAATTCAGACTGCTTAAATCTTATTAATTTCAGACAATATGGATATGGATAAAACATATCATTGTATCATTTGGTGGCAAAATAAATCTGACAGGGAGATGCTTTGTGCACCTTCCAAGAATGTGTGTGCGCACAGACTCAACCTCGCCCTACAATAAAAACATACCAGTGGTATGTAAGAAATGTACAGCAAGTAATCATAAGATTAGCAATGTTCGATACCAGCGGTGGGAGTGAGCGAGAGAGGGACAGAGAGAGAGAAAGAGAGTAAGCAAGCAAGTGAAAGAGTGAGAGAATAAGTTTCACTTTTAACGCGCACTGCGATCATGCATGAATAATCTGTGTGTGTGAATGCCAATAAGAAACAGCGCTATGCGGGGATGAACTGAATGATAATGCATTACCGAAAACATAAACATACACTGCCCGTCCAAAAAAACAAGTCACCACCTGGATTTAACTAAGCTAATGGGTAACAGCCTCCCATTGGATAATTACTGCATGGATGATTATGTATCAGCTGGCAAGAACCTATTTAACTAGGGATGTCCGATATTGGAAATTTTCCGATATCCGATAACCGATCTTTTCCAAGATTAGAATTTCCGATTCCGATATTAACCGATAATAACCGATGCCGATATGCAGTCTTTTCCCCCCAAAAAACGAATTACTCCTGTCAGGAATGAACACATTACTGTATGACTACATCTATTGTGATGCCCCACTGGATGCATTCCACAAATTAACATTGTTCTTTGTTTACAGACACTTATTTATTTAAGCAGGCTTTTGGTTAATGTTTTAAATTGTTTTATTCATTATATTTTTATGTTTTTACTGTTGTACTAGGCCTATTGTATTTTGTTGTGAAGCACTTTGTGATTTTTTTTAAGGAAAGTTAGCGACCCCGCAGTAATGTTGTTATGATGTTTAAGTTGTGTGATTTCGGACTGACTGTGAATGTGTACGGGCAGGTAGATGGAAGCTGCGGGGCCTGAGTCAGTGTGAGGGAGACAGCTGTGTGTGTGTGTAGGTGGGTGAGTGAGGAGGAGCAGAGGAAGAAGCGAGACCTGTCAGATAAGTTTGTGTTAGGTGTTGTAGTTACTGTATGTCGGGTCGGAGTCGGACGCCGTAACATCAATAAAAACGTCTGCTTAATACGGACGCAAAATAGCCGCGGAGCGAAGCCACTTTCCTTTCTGCGCCGTTATTGTATCAGATGAGCCAGAGTGCGCACCTCTGTGCCAGGCTCGCAGCAGTTTGCGTTTATCTTAACAGAACGCGAGAGAGATCAACACATATTCACACAGGCTGTACACATTCAAGCTACACGTACACATGCCCAGACACACAGCTGAGGGGCAGAGGCGGCAGCGCCGCACTGGTGGCGTGATCCCCAGGGTGCTCAACCTGGTCAGTGTGCCCCAGCACCAGAACACCCACGGAATTGCCGCCGCAAGAACGAGGGGACAGACAGACACACACAGACACAAAACCACTGACTGACGGGTCAAACCACCACTGCATACGTTGTGCGTTATACCGTAGCGCGCGCTGATTGACTTGAATGGGACTGCTGCTTTGCTACAACATGCGAGATGGCGATGATGGGAGCAGAGAGGGATTATGAGGAAATGACCGAACAGACAGTGTGCTCTCTGTCTGGTCCATTGAAACAGCCTATATCTTAGATGCTATGAGTGAGCTGTGTAGTTCACTGCAGCACCATCACCATGTGTGTTTGTTGACAACAGAACAGCTGTAATGACAGTGGACTATTATGTGAGTCTAAATCAGTGACAGTTAAGTAGCGAATTAAGTAGCGCCGGTCCACCGCTACTTAATTAACTACGTCATCGGCCTTTCATTATCGGCCGGAAAACCGATAACGATATTGACAGATATTACATTTTTATGCGAATATCGGCCGATATTATCGGTTGGCCGATATTATCGGACATCCCTATATTTAACCCTTACTAATGCAGTCTTGTTTCTTCAACAACTATGTTGGATGACACAGCCTGTGATCGTGGAAAAGATGTTAATCTGTTTCAGAACGGTCAAATAATTGGCATTAAGCAAATAAAACATCTAAGAGATTGCTGAGGTTACTAAAATCAGGTTAAGAACTGTTGAACTCATTATTAAAAACCAGAAGGATAGTGGGAAAACATCTTCTTCAAGGAAGAAACTTGGTCCAATGTGACCACAGAGTCCAGACCTTAATTCCATTGAGAACATTTGGAAAATGAATGCAAGTCTGGATGGAAATGAATGTTGTGACATTAGAGAAGCGCATCTAAATGATGCCATAGCAAATTCATGCCATAATCAAAGCTAAAGGCAGTCCAACGAAATATTAGAGTGTGTGACTTTTTTTTGGACGGGCAATGCATAACATAAGGTTGTTGTATTTACATAACACAACACAACAATACTGTTGACATGTATCTGCATGTTGTGGTAATTCCCACAGTTCCATATACTGTGTTGTAAGTGACATTCACAAGCCAGTTTCTGTTGTAGTACATACCACTCAGAGTCTGACTCTTCATGCTGGGAAGACCTTTCTGCCTGCGCTCTCTGTCCCTCTCTCTTTCATTCCTGTCTTGAGAACGTGAGCGAGATTTCCAGCGCCGTTCCCTTGAGCGAGAACGAGAGCGTCGATGCCTTGACCTTCTTGAGCGAGACGAAGATCTTGATCTTCTCCTCCTGGGAGATCTGAGATACACACACACACACAATTCAGCTAAATATGGTGTTAAAACAAAATTATCCCCTTCACCATTTGCTTATTATAGAAAAAATGACAGCATGAAGGCAGAAATCTGGGAGTGCACAACAGCAACTGAGAGCCATTAGTGCCTACCCCGTACAAACTGCTTCATTATCTGTCAGTCATCGTTAGTCATTTTTAAGTATCACTTAAAAAGTAATTCCTTAGATCACTCTAATATAAATGGCAGTTACAAAAAAAACACTTTGCTAAGTATAAGATGAAATGCAATGAGATCAGGACCGCAAGGAGGTAGCTGAAATTTTCTAGTTATATTTGATGAGAACGGTCTCTTACCTGGAACCAGATCTGGATCTTGATCTCCTTCCATAGCCTCTGTGTCTTCCCTCCCGCCTCACATTAGAGTCTTCTCTTGAATTTCCCTGTCAAGTGAAAATGAAAATTATATTTTTCCCAAACTAATGAACAGGACTCCAAATCCTAATACCCCAGAAACTTGTGCTAATTAATGCAGCTGTGGCACTGCCGTGGCAATGTTGACATTCCCATTCAAAAGGAATAAGGGGCCGTGTCCACCAAGCACGCTTTTAGCGCTCTAGGTGTCTACTTTCCATTCACATCCTAAGGAGTTTTGCGCTTACAGCATTCAGTGCCCTTGGTGGAACAACGCTCTCTGCGATGACTTTTTTTGTTGCGGCACTCAGAGCGCTTCGAGTTGAAATCTGTTCAACTTTTAGAACAACGCGGTGCTCCGCAATGTCACTTTTTCCACACTGACCAATCAGAATCAAGATAGGGCGGGATAAACGTTACTGACAACAACACAACCGGAGACATGGCTCGGTTTATATCGTGCACCCATACTTGTTTTGAAGGCAGCCCGATCTCAGGGTCCATGTTGAAAGCTGCCACTAAGTCTTTACATTAAGCAGGAACACGGAAGTGTCAGAGGACTTGTTTTATAACCTAGAAACAGTGGTGTTCTGACAAGAAAGAGAGAGCGCTGAGTGCTCGCCGTCAGTGCAAAAACTACGTTTGGTGGACACGGCCCCTAACAAACCTGAAAGTCTTTCTTTGACAAGGGGAGATATTCAATCACATTAAACTAAACTGGGTTTGAAGATTTACCCGTGAATGTGAATAAGCCTCATTCATGGGGTGGCATCCATCTGGTATCATATGATGTTCACTGTGACTCCTTCCTCCACTGTGCTGTAGGATGACAAAGACACAGCCAGAAAAGAAAGTTAAAGAAAAAAAAAAACACCTCAGGGGCACAGTACAGCCACAATGAAGCTTTCAGTTCCACACTGCTGAGCCAACAACAATCAACACAAAAATTATATAATACCTCCATAATACCAGTCTGTCCCAATATATGTGGATGAACATTCTCTGCATTGGGCATCTGACCAGCGAAGTGGTTAAACACATTTTCAGGAAGACATCTGTCATGAAAAAAAATACATACAGTGAGTCTGTAAACAGTAAATGCTCATTAGCTCATTACAATCAAAGCCAGGAACAAATGTAAAATGTAGACAAATGTAGACTTTTCCATAGCAGACAATTCTGACATGAAAAAGGTTCAGGTTGTGAAACTGCAATTCAAATAATGACAATGTTGTTGCGCAATGTTGTTGTAATGTCTTTCTACTGTTACTGCAAATGCTTTACCATTTGACAAAAGAGGTCTCCTACTTTTACTAAAAGTCAGTTTGCACTGGAGGTTTCAGGTTTATTGAATCAAATGCTGGACCAGTTGGTATTCTAATGTAGATCATTCTGTATGTGGATATGTGCAACATGATTTGAACTTGTAACCTAAAAGTTACTGCATTTTAATGAATGCCTCAGCATGCAAAATAAAGGTATTTCATGGAACTCACTGTGACTGGGCACCAAGTTCTTTAGGAATTACATCCTCAGGTTCATCATCGTAGTCAAAACGATCAAGGAGTTTCTGGTGAAACATGTAGCTCACACAGTTAAAGTTAATGGTTAATGATAAAGGTAATGCACAAGTTATGCGGTGAACCTGAGCTGCAGAAATTACCTCTGCTAAAGAACTTTTCTTTTCTGCATGTGCGATGTACGGGTTCAGCTGAGCCACAGGCATCTGGGAAGGGTTAGGTATGTTGTGTGTGATGGAGGCGGCCAGAGTCTTATCAGCCTGCTGGAAGTTCTGGAGAACTCTCTGGAGCTAAACGGGGAGGGAGAAATTCAGAATTAACCAAAACTGCCATGATCCATTGACACAATACTGTATTTATAGAACTGCTAGAACAAATATACACTAATTTACTGCTTACCTCCTGACCGTGAGGGGACTGAAACAGCTGTGCCACTGCGGCTAAGGCATCAGGAGTGGGGAGCTGGGGCACAGCAGGCACAGCTGAGGCACTAGTGATAGCAGGTTGTATCACTGGTTGAGGGTCGGTGGGAACTGTTCAGAAAACATAGCATCTCAGTATAATTTCACATAGTTTATCAAACAGTGGACAAACTGCAGCCTCACTTTAGCCTGGGGTACCAATCATGGTGTTACTAACACATGAACACTGCCCAAACGTAACTACAGTCATTTCTCTACCTTGGAGTGCAGGAGGAGGTACAATAGCTCCATTGGCCATATCCATCAGAGGCTGAATGATGTCCATGTCAAACACGCCATTCTTCTGCCACAGGTTCAGGACACGGATAATTTTGCTCTGATGAAAACAATAAAACCCATGAGATATTTCTTATTATCAATCAGTGTAATTACTTAGGTCAACGAAAGCAAAATCATTGAATACCTTATCATCCTCTGGGCAGCGGTAGAGATTTTGAAAGGTGTCTGAGAAGTTCTTCAAGAATCTGGGCCCAAACACATCCTTGTCAACACCAAACTGGTGGCGTGACTGTCTAACAATGGAATCGACCACATATAAACCAGGGACCTTTAATTCTGGCTTGCACTGATGTAAGGGAAAAAACCAACAAAAATGAATAAAAATTGATATTCATATAAAGGCACTCATATGTTTAACATTGTTGCGTAATAAGATCTATAGTACCTACCTTTTTAATGAACTTTTCAACAATCTGGACAACATGTTTGTAAAGCTAAAGAAAGACAAAAAATTAACATCAGTCATAGCAGACTAGATAATACTTTGATCATGTCAGGTATTACCATAGGGCTCATAAGTTATAAAAAAAACAAAAAAACACTTCACATTTACTGCATTGGTGGTCATACTAAAGGCGGGCTTACACTGTACGATTTTGCCACGATTTTGTCGTCCCAGACGAGTCGCAGCCTAATTTGCATAATCGTAGCGGGATCGCGGGGTCGTGAGCCCTCGTCGGGACGTATGGTTAGTGAGGCTCTGCGTCACGTCCCGACGCCCTAAAGACGAGTCGCCGACCATCCGACAAATTTCTGACATGTCAGAAATTTTCTCATCGTGATGGACAATGTATGGGGTCCCACGTCACGATTCTGCACATACGGCAAGTTTTTGCCATGACAGATTGTTTTAGCACAGAGCAAAGAGCCTTTATGAACCTGATTACAGATGCTGAACTTGGTCAGATGGAGTTACAACGGGCAGACAGAGAGAGGAGGGACAGGGGAGTGACAAGCTGCACAGCTGTAGCTGTGACAGACAGGGTGACCGGGTGATGATCAGAAATGCAGCGCAATCCTTGATGGAAGATCAGCCTGACAAATGTACACACAGACAATTTTATTTTTTTTCTCGCCGTTACAGTATAAAATAGCGAGCCTACACAGCAGCCACGTCCACTGTGATCTGGCTCAGCTGACCGCTGTCCAGGTGGTATTTAGATCTTCACATGGTCAACTTTTTTAAACAAAGTGCAGGCTAGAGAGAGAACTAGAGGCTCTTCTGACAGCTGCAGGTGAGCCGCCCGCAGGTGAGCTACACGTCAGCTGGCTGGAGAGTAGCGCCGGCCCGTTTTGTTTATTTATTTTTTTTCCAGCAGCACCGTCCGCGGAGGTGATGCACGCTGTCTGTCTATGTCTGATCCTCCACCATGGACTCTGCTATAGGAACAGGAACCAATGTCATTTTGAGGTTTACAATCGAGCAATTATAGAGCAACACAAATCGTAGCGGCATCGCAGGATAATCGTGGTGGAGAGCAATCGTAGAATGACGTGCAATTAGTGCGGGTCTACGACTGATATGAGACGCAGGACTGAAGAGGGAAGATCGTGCAGTTTGAGATGTGAACAGACGAATAGTCGTACAGTGTAAGCCCGCCTTAACACTAAATAATCAGTCACTAAATAACAAGTCATAAAAACTGAGAAGTCGTCATCCAACGTCCTGAGAGACCATGACTTGTATGGACTAATTACATGACAGTGGATAAATCTGCAATCGAATTGTGCATAATTTCAGATGGTACTATGGGACGTCGTTATCCCCTTTCTTTTAATTAAGAATGGCGTTTAAGCAGCTCTTATCATGGCTGTCACTTACATACATCTGGGTGATTTCAATCAGTTAGAACCCCTTTAAATCAAACTCCAGCCCAGGAGTGGTTTTTCCACTTTTGTGCTGCTCAGTGAATCAAAATACATATCTGATCTTTTTGGGCTTATTGATAATCATGTCCATCCCAGGAAATTCTCTAATTTCAATATGGTTGGCCACAAGCAGAAATGGAGATGAGCTGCTGAAATTACTGAGTAGTCTATAAATAATGTGAGGTGACCATATATCAGTCAGTTGAAGGTAAAGAAGAAAGGGCACTTCTTAAGACCTAAGACAAACTCCTTCTTGCACCAATCCACACCATGAAAGGTGAAGGTGAATGGTCACTCCTTTGAGTAATGCTCATCTTTCTACAGAAAAGCCTTTTTTCATTTTTAGCACAATGAAAGATAGAAGCAGTATCTTGAATAAACGAGGAAATTATAATTTCATAATTTCAGTATTTAACAAAACCGATGGGGGATCAAATAATAACATCGTCATAATGTTTTGGTTGCTGACTAAAACTAAAAACTAAAACCCCCTCTTGCAGTAGCCACCCTTTCATATGACAATCCATACAGTATTCACTTTACCTTGATAGCTTTGATGGCTGATTTTGTTACAGACATCATCTTAGCACGGGATATTGGAGGCTTCATGTCAATCATGGAGAACAACTGATGGGTTTTGAAAAAAAATAATCAGTGCATTTAAAGGAGCAATTACTAGTACACACAATAACACAGAAAACATGCTTCACCTGTTTGATAATGCAACACAGACTTTAGATACTATCATTAATATTCCATCAACCTAAGCAGACTAGTTCACAAGGGTAAATACACCTTCGCCCCATTATTCCCATAAAAACATAGGTTTTTTTTAGCAACATTTATGTACTGGAGACACCATTAAGTACACTACTTCTGTTGTATCTTAAACTTGTGAAAAGTTTATAATTTGCACACAACTATGTGTGATTATCTTCAAGGGTCTGTGGGTGGATTTGTGTGCACCTGGGGGAGTTACTGATCAACAGTATTTACTGACACCGAGTTAACCAACCGATCACTGGTTTTTAAGTATCTTCAATCCCTCATTAGGTTTCTCTTTTGAAAATTTGCACACAGATCACAACACAGCGTGAACTCAAATGTGATCCTTTAAAAGCAACACTCCCACTCCATGCATGATGTTCACCATCACCGCCTTAATACAAACACTCTTAAAAGATACAGCTAGACAAGAACAACAGAGTCCTCAGTTGCTTATTACCATGAATTTACCAAATGTTGTTCTTAATCGTGGATATTGCTGTTTATAACGATGGACTACACTCAAATTCCTAAAAACAAGCAACATGGATTTGTAGCAGCGCTGACGTTACCTAGCTACGCAGTGATAACATTAACGTCAGCGTTGTTAGCAAACGGATAGCAAGGCACATAATGTTTACCAACTCGACAAATGTGGGGTTTAAAAGCACAGACACCGTTGTTAACCGCTACCAGCTGACTTTTAGTTGTAGTTTTAGCGCTGTGCGTTAGGTGGACAGGCCTTGCAGGATTACCACCATCGTTCAAGCGTTGGACCCGATTTAAGCTAGTGGCTAGCAAATCCAATCATGCCAAGTTTGCCTTGAAAGCGACTACATTTAGACGAATGTATGCCTTCTACATCATTTACATAGTCCCGTTATCAATGTTGAATGTAGTTACTGGTCACTATCAATCAAATTAGCCAACTTAAACCACTTGACATTAGTTAGCATTTACGTTAGCGCTCGGATCTAGCTCCTTGGATTTTGTGATAAGACACGAGCAAACTTTAACGTTACCTCCATGTTGAACGCGTTCACTGCATCCATAATGCTTTGTTGTTTAGAAAACAGTCTATCAAAATGTTATACTTCGTTATTTTAGCATTAATATAGCTAACAGCATAACAGCCAGCAACGCAAAAACGTTGAGTTTGTGTTTTGGCGTGGTCACATTGCTAGCCGAGAGGTCCTACTATGCTAGGAGATTGCTACTAGCTTCGCGGTTCCACCCCGTGCGTGATTACGTACAGGTAAGCGTGTGACATCAGCAGATAATGCTGCCTTCGCGGCTGTCGGAAAATGGTGATTTGAGAAACTTTAATGCCAGTCAACTGGCAGGAGGGGCCAGAGCGGTTATATATCGCTCTGGGAGGTGCTAGTTCAAAAGCTGCCAAAGTTAAATTTATAGGCTGCACAGTCACAAAAGTAAGAGAGAAACTCAAAAGAGACTATACATGAAACTGTCTAGATGGCTGGAGGAAAGACTTTCCCCTTTAGTTTACTTTTCAGCAAATAGCCTACCCTGATGCCCGACAAACCTAGGCAGCCTTATGAATGGTAAATTTTGATGGTTTTCTTTTCTTTTTCTTTGTTATGCTCTTCTGATCACATCTTTAAAAAAAAACATGGGCTGATTAGTAAGACCTACTCTTTATTCCAAACACTGCTTTCCTTGACAAAACATAAAGTAGGCCTACACAAAGTAACATAATGTTTCTTTTTAGGCCTACTTGTAAAGAAATACACATTGTTTTAGTGTTCAGCTGCAGTAGTATTTAGCCTACATAGCTACTTGTATGTAATTGACAAAATATTTAAATTAATAAGATGTGAATGCAGAAATCAACAGAGGATTATGTATTATGAGTCTGGCTCACTATTTCTTAACGGCTCTCTATTTGCAGAAGTGGTCTACTGATCCATTCGGGAAAGACGTATTCTTATTTTTCTCACAAAGATTATAAAACACACAACAGGCCTAATCCATGTCCTTGACAAGCTCACTGCAGTGTTTTCCTTTGCTCAGGCACCTCCACCCACTCTTCAGCCTCCAATACCCTGCTGGGCCACAATGAGCACTTGACTTCTGAGTAAAACAGCTCCTGTTTTGGCCTCTGTCTGACCCAAAGATTGTGATGAGGAAATAGTCACATGCCTGTGCTTCTAGGAATTCACTGATCAGGCATCCCCATTGCCTTTAGGGTAGCATCTATCTCAAAATGCCAGTAGCCTAACTATGATGTGTTATTATCGAAATAAGTAGCCTATAAAAAATAGAAATCAACACATGATAGAAATGTAAAATCTATGACTGACAAAGCTAACGTCTCACGAAACTGTTCTCTCATGAGGATACTTGATGGTTGGAAACAAGTTTCTACTGTCCATGGTTATTTTTAAATTATTGGAGCACATAATGTAACGCCAATTTGTTGCTCTAATAAGGGGAAGCTCTCACCCCTTAAATTCATTTTCCATGGCACAGAAGTGGTGCTGAGTCTGTTTATAGATTATTTTTCTCTCCATATTTGTCCTAAGGTAGTGTTGAGCTGGCAGCAGCTGCAGGCGGTGCCTATGTCACTGAGCCTCTGTTCACTTGTCCTGTGACTGCCTCATATCGCATCAGGCGATATCAGACAGAAAACAAATGTGCACATACATCCACCCTACTCCTATGGTCACAAGGTCAACCCGTCTACTCAGTTTTCTGGCCAAACCCACACACTTGCACTCATCTACTGAAGCATATACACACAACAGAGAGCAGGGATGAACGGCAGGAGTGGAAGGCGTAGGTAAGACGTGGAAGGCTTTCTGAAAACCTACTTTATACAGATATCATTATTTTTTGTAATCCTTATTGTTATTTGCTCTACTTTTATTTTCATTTTTAGGACATATGTAACAGGATTTTGGTTTTGTAATTTTCATTAACCTCTGCTAACGACCTGTCCACTACCTGTTTCCCAAAATGAGATGATGGCTGTACCAGACAACTCTACCAGCACTGTTCCCTATGAATGGGAATACTATTATGATTACCTTGACCCTGTGATTGTGGACGAGAGCAAGCTGAAATACAACAAGTGTAAGTGTCTTTGCTTGTTATTTGTTAAATGTTATATATTTGTCTTGTGTTGCATGAAGGTAACTGTAATTCTCCCCTCCCCTTTCAGACTCCATTGTGATAATATTTTGGATAGTTCTGACTGCTTTTGTGGGATTCCTCTTTGTCACGTTGAATCTAATGTCTAGCAGTGGAAATTTACCAAGGTAAGTGTGAAGCTTCATCTTTTATTGTCTAGATAGATGTTAAGGGTCAAAAAGTTCCATACTAAAATTCCCACTTATTATTGCAGGAGTCACAGATGCAAAATCAAAGGGGGACCAAGTATATCAGCTGCTTGACCTGAGGCTGAACCTTAATGAGAGTATGTCTTTGTGGATATGAAGAAGAATGACTATGAATTGTGGTGACCACCCATTCAAACTGATCATTAAACTAAAACTGTGGAGACAATTACAGGAAACAGAGTGAACTGTGAGTTTGTTGATTTAGTGGTTGTGTGTAAAAAAAAAGCCACGGCAATTATTCTGCTTTACCTAATATCTACAAACTGCAAGGCTACATTAACCATTAAAATAAATGCTCAGTAACCATTTATCCTGTGTATCAAGTCTGTTGACAGCCATGTGTACATACAGTTAAAAGGACGAGAGCACAGGTATTTTATAGGTGTAGATCCTGATGGAATTAATTTGATTTCTTGAATTTCCATAACATTTTAATCCCATATTTTGACACAATTACAATTTGAAAGTAATAAAAAAAAGCATTGCCAAAGTATGAAAGATTTGTAAATCAACATTTTATAACAGAGGGCATTTTTCATTATAAAATATATTCAGTCTTTCTACAGGATCATAACATGGCACACAAACCTCCAAAAAGTACAAAGTTTTGATTGGCTCCATTTCAAAGAACATGGTTGTGTTCAGATGTCCCATTTAATTCTTCAATGTGATGATGTCATTACAGATGGCTCTGATGGCTGCTTGTGGTGATTTACGTGTTTTCTTGCTTTTACATTTGGCTCTGGTCACCAAACTGACATGAGACAGGAACAGCTCTGCTGATGTGGCCCCACTCCACAATTCATGGATGTACAGTGACAACAGATGCAGTCCTGCTTCTGGAAAGAAGAAAACAAAAGTTATTTTCTTATTCTCTTAGTGTCATTATTTAGCTATTCACATACTGAGAAACAAAAAAAGACATTAACTCAGGTTTTAGTGTGCATGTGTTAAACAGGTTGATAATCCAATCCAACATTAAAAATCTCTATGTTATTGTCAAGCAGTGGTGGAAAAAGTATTAGTTGGTAAAAATACCAATACAGGGATATATGTCCACTCCATCACAAGTAGGAGTGCATAAATGTTTAAGAAATTTAGTTCAAAGGAAGTATTTAAATAAAAAGGTATTGGTTTGCCCACTTTGACTAATATTAATCGTATTACATATAGAGACAAGATAAATCTGAAGGGTAAAGAGGTGGTTTTTGAGAAAAAAGAAGATAGACACATGTTTTCAGTTTTCACATTTGTCTTTGATCCGAGCCATATGATTGATTTATGGGAAAGCATATTTGGTGGAGCTGTCATCTGTCTACAATGTGACACTGACTGCAAGTCAGAAGCCAAAAAAGCTGGAAACCACTGGTTTAGTCTTCAGAGCTTTCATATAGTATTATAAGAACTGGTTTTGTCCACTGTAAAGTAACTAAAGATATCAAATAATTCTAGAGCAGAAAGTACAATCCTTCCTTCTGAAATGTAGTTGTGTAAACTGCATCAAATGGAAATTCTCAAGTGCATCAAAATTGTACTTAAGCACAGTGCATGGAGAGCTGCACTTGGTTACTTTCTACCACTCGAGTGCCAGGAAACTATTGAGTCGGCCTGTGTCAAAATCAACTTTCTACTCCATGCCTGAGCCCAGAATTTCATCAGTCTTATTCTACAGCTGGCAGTGGTTGATGTGTCTCTGTGATATCTTTACATGGATTTGTGAATTGCATGAATATTACAAATTGGGCTTTACTGATTGACTGCAGTGCATTGTAAGAGCCTCACACCCCAACAACACATGGTCTTTGATGGAAACTACAATAAAAGTTCTAAAACTTAGCAATGTATGTATCCAGTTCCACTGTCCACTTTTCTAATGTATTCTAATAACATACCAGTCATAGGACATATATTGATGTTTTTCATTCAGAACAAAAGCCTTAATGAAAGTCTAATTTTGGGGAAAAAAATAAATAAATAAAAAATCATCCCTTAAGAGCTCAACTTTGATTATATGTCATTGCTTTTCTACATGCTTGTGTAACCTTGCTCTTAACATCACTGTGACTCCCATATGATGATACAGAGATATTTCAGTGCAGTGCTCACGTGTGCATGAGTATCGGAGGGTCGGCTCTTACCATCATGATCATCAGTGGCCTTGGGCAGGCAGGCAGAAACGACTGCCTCATGCAGCTCTGGAAGGTGGCCTTCAGCCTCCAGTAAGCGGATCATAATGTTGGTAAACTGCTGGAAGGTTTGCGTTCTTGACAAAATACTGGAGTGACCCTGAGCTTCAAAGGTCCGGTGGTAGAGTCGAAGGAGGTCGGCTTTCATGGCAGGACTCAGCAACACAACATCCACAATTTCCCTGTGTTTTAACACCGCCTTTTCAACCCACTGCAAGAAGTCCTCTGTTTTATTTTCATCGTACGAGTCCTCCACCAAGCACCTCAGGGTCCACTTGGTGAGCAGGTGTGCAGTATCACTGGCCAACCGTCTGGGATCCTGTTTGTCTCTTGGCTGAACCTGCTGAGGTTCAGAGAGGGGAAACACTGGCTCCCAGTGAACAAAGATACTGCTGAGGTAATGTTTACATGCTGTCAAGGGGCTCTCTCCTTGTTTCTCAGTTTCAGTGTCGCATGCCAGGTTCTCTTTTTGGGTGCAGGCCTGGGAAAAGGATCCTTTATTTCGTGCCTTGTCTTTCCCCGTCCCTGTGGAGGAAAATGAGAATGAAACCACGTTTATCCAATTATAAATACACGGAATGATAGAGATACTGTGAAACTGAACAAAGCTCAAAATTCTGTGGTTGTAATGGAAATATGTAACATGCAACGGCTTCACTGTCAACCCTGAAGGCCTATTTTACATTAATCAGAAATGTTTGGGAAATAATGTTGGCCTTTTTACTCATTATCTCCTTCAAGTTTCTTGGTCTGACACAATGTCAAGAGGGATACACTCACCCATCAATTCCTTCACTCTGCACTTTTCACACAAGGCTTGTATTTGGTTACAGAGAGCCATGTTGCCTGATAGTGAGGCCCAGCAGAGGAGCAGAGAGAGGGCCTCAGTAGAGGAGAGAGGCTGTGGGAGCAGAGTGAGCCACTCAGCCTGTTTGTTTATGTTGAGAGCTGTCCCACGATGCTTCAGGATGGAGCAAAGAGTCTGCAGGAACGAGCTGAGCTGAGCGGCCTTCACGCCCGACCTGACAGGGGAAGGTCAAACAAACACTGAGAGTCTTGACCTAAAGACAGTTAAGATTTATAATGTGCAATGTTGTCTGACATCTCGCCTCTTTTTTTAGCAGTTTCTGCTGGTGTGTAGCGCCACATTATGTAATAACGCTGCATTATGTAATAACATAATAAATTTTCACCCCTTAACGTACCGAAATAACGTCGCATTTTGAAACAATCTGTCACCTTTTGTAACAGAATTTTTGAACGCAAGATGTAATAAACTTTGTCGCATTTTATGATACAATGTTACATAAAGCACCAAATTATTACATTTTCTTCATAAAAAAGTGACAAACACTTGCATTTTGTAATAGTTTGGTGCATTATGTAACAACTTATCACAAAATGCGGCAAAGTCTATTACATATTTCATTCAAGAATTTTATAACAAAAATGTGGCAGATTATTACAAAATGCAGCGTTATCACATCATGAGGTGGAAATGTATTTATTACATGTCGCACTACATGGTGCTTTACCTGAGGTGTCTGCTGATGGTTAACGCCACACACAAGAAGTCACTGATGAGTGGGATAGGGAGACACTTCACTGAGCTCGGAGGTTTCTCCTCTTTAGATGAGGAAGCTTTAGCTTCATCCATCTTTTTTTCCTTCTGCCCAAGGTTAGTGAACCAGAGCACATGGAGCAGATCTATGATGGCGCTTAGCAGCTGTTGGTCTCGATTCCTGAGGAGAATAATACGTACTGAATGAGGTAGAAAAAAATATCTGAAGAGTTTATTGTGGTGATGTGAAGTACACTGAAAACATAAAGAGCCCAAACTATTACTGGACCTCACTATGAAGCTTACTTTTTTTCAACCATCTGTATCATCCAGGTTAGGAGCCCACTGTTTTTGGTGAGGTTATAAGCAGCTTTGGTCACACGAGCGGCTTGGCATAACACCCTGATAATCTGGGACTAATGAAACAAAAAACACAAAGTAGACATAAATGACTTTTTTTTTCTTATTGGGTGTACTTCAATGCATGAATCACATCATCATTTGACTTCATCGTTATGTATTGAATCATTTCCTCAGTGTGTACCTGGCAGTGTTCATCACACAGGGGGCTGCTGCTGAAGCTTAGAAGGCTCTGAAAGATGCCTTGTTGGTCGCACAATTCATAGCAGTGTCCATCACTTATCCCTTCCTCCAGCACACTCAGGATCCACTCGCGTTCCATCTTATGCTGGAAAAACAAACAACCAAAAAAAAAAAGACAGTGAGTAATCCTCCCATGGCCACAGGCACTTGACAGAACCAGATAATGTCAGTCTGAAAGCAAAAACAAACAGGATGAAGGTTGAAAGTTGTTGACACACATTTGTTCAGGGTAAAATTTTCCCATCGTGATTAATGACTTGCAGAGCAACATGTTGTCAACAGTTTCCTATAATACTTCACCTCCAAATCAAAGCCATAGAAGAGCTTGAAGAACTCAGGGACTCTTCTGAAGTCCAAACTCTGATGGGACAGCAGGAACCTATTTAAAACCACATACATGTGGTCCTCTGTGAAATAAGGGAGAAAAAAGAGGTAATGAGATTACGACAAGTGTTGCGGTAGGAGATTCTTTTTAGAAATAAAACACCCATAAAACCACCCATAAACATGGAAATTATGTCATTCACTCCCTCGTTAGTTCAGTCTTTATGAAGTCTTGTGTTTTCAGTAAATATTGTCAAATGACACTGATCAAAGACCAACTCAGGTTTTCAAGGTTACACACCAGGTTTTAACATCTGCTGAGCTGCTTTTGTGATGTAAGTGGTCAGGACAAACGGAAGTCGTTGATTCTGCTGTCGGACTCCATTCTTCACTATGTCCATCAAGTACAGCAGCTGTGTGACCAAAAACAAGCACATCAGTGTTTCTGGAGGTGATTTCTTTCACACATTCGCACAACAACTCTGTCACTTTACCTGTTTCTTCTCCCGGAGCTGAGCTCCCTCCAGGTGTTGGTAGAAGCAGCTCAACACATGGTACGCTGCCGCTCTCACCTTTGGGTCGTAGCTACTTAGAGCCATTACAGTTAATCCAAGAGCATGGCTGGATACAAACTTGAGGCAGTCAATCACACACTCTGTTGTATGGAGGATGAAGAAGATGACACAAATAAGCCTTGGTGACCAAAACAGATGACTAAGAGCGATGATAACAGCAGTGAATTATAGTCACCTGGCTGCAGGATGGCACTGAACAGAGGCAAAAGAAAACAAGGATCATATAGATTTCCATGGTCATTCCTTGTGTCATTGCTGTGTAGCAACTCCTTGCCTTCCTGTGAAAGAGCAAAAATGTACATTAAAAGGTCAGTTCAGCCATCTAACAAAAAAAAAAGATATACATTAGAGTTCATGAGATCTCAACTGAGATTTCTACAAACCACAACAGACCAGATGAGCTGAGTCAGATTACATTTTTTGATGTTCAAAGGGATGAGAAAATATGTTTGAAAACCTCACTGTAAACTATTTGGAACTACTTTCAATCACACAAACTGGCCAGCAATCTAAAATATGTAAACGCCCTGTTTGTAAAGTCCAAACAAGGCACCGCAAGGAATATTTGTGTAAATATATTTTTGATTTGGGGGAACTGAGCCTTGAGAGAAAATACCTCCAGGATGATTCTACGCTGTTGTGGAAAGTGTGCGATGGTTTGGAGCATCCTGTCAGGTTTCAACAGCACCAACAGGTCGTCTGAGCTTGTCTGCTTCCACAGGGAAGCTCCAAGGCTTTTCCTGGTCTTGTGGTGCTCCACAGCTGCTGGGCCCCACAAGAAGGATCTAAAGTAGGAAATTCAGGTTGAATATTGGCAACATACAGTACACTAACATAAAAAAAAAAGGAAAATGAATGGAACCTACTGAAACTTCAGCAGACTGACTTGGTTTCTTTCATACTCCTGGAGAAGCTGTAACAATTTCTGATCTGCAAGATAAAAACAAACTGTGAGAAGAAAGGACAGTAATAACAAACTTTGGAAAGTCCTTTGATCTGTGATGTTTTCACCTGAAATGTTCAGTGTAGCTCCATACGCTCCCAAAAGTATAACAAAGTGACTGATGTTACACACAGTTGGGCATTTCTTCACCAAACAGAGAAGAAGGGACACTAATGCTTCTGAAATTACAATAAAACAAGCATGGTTATAGTCAGTGACTGAAGAACAGGACTTGACATCTGTTTTACTTCTGCAGTACCTTTAGCCTGATATCTGCTAGGCTCTTCATCAGACTCCAGCATGGTGGGCAGGAACAGAGAATGGCTGTTGGTCATCATGTGAAGGGTGGATAAAGGTATCAGCTCCTTCTGGACTTCGCTGCTGCTGTACATAAGGTTCAACAGGCCGCTCAGGGTGTTCAAGAAGTGGTGATCTCTGTACCTATATCTGGAGTGGAAGAATATTTAATGGGATCATTTGTTTAAAGACAATTATCTGGTGTGGCAAAAGTTGATTAAACAACAGGCTGGGTTTTAACAAATCTCTTACTTGAGCCCATTTTTGACAAAGCTGTTCCATTCAGCTGCGGTGATGTCTTCAGCTGATGTCTGTGTGAAGAGGATAAGTTATGAAACACATGAAATCAAGTCATTCATGCAAGAGTTAAGTATGAGGAAAGTGAACCCACCAGGAACCTCTGCAGTCTTTCCAGAACATTCTGCTCTTTCTCTGATGGGGAAGTAGCCTGATCTTTAGAGTGACTGTAAGAGGCGATGAGACACTTGAGGGCAGCAGAGGCAACGGACTTCCTCCATGTTTCTAGTTCATCTGGACAATCGGCAAGTTTCTCATCAACGGCATCCACTAGTTGCCATCTGGAAGAGCAAAACGCAGGTAAATAACACTGATAATTTACTTATTATTGAAAGTTCATTTCAGAATCAGAATCAGAAAACCTTTATTGTCCCCTGCATATAGCTGTGGAAATTTTTCTTAAACGCGTGCATATGTTTTTTCTTTTTTCTTTTATTACTTTTATTATTATTTATTATTACCTTTCAAAACTGTCCACTTTTTGAAGAGCACTGGGCAGATTATTGATCAAATCCCTGATGTCCGCTGTGTTTGCCGAGAGTTTGATCAGACTGCCAAGTGCCTCAGCAACATGGGCTCCAGAGGTTTCCGTCAGGTTTCCCAGAACACACTGCGACAATTTGGCGAGTAGTCCTTGCTTCAGGGCCTTTAAGACTTCATTTTGCACTATAAAAACACAGCAATAAAGCGTATCTTAATTAATGAATACGTAGGCAACAACAGATGGACAAATCATTGTGATGTGTGTTTTTAAACTATTGCAAACTTGTTTCATTACACACCATCTTTGGGTCTGGCTGGGTCCTCTCTGCCTGCCACCTGTAGGTAAGCATTGATGATTGGGAGGAATGTTTCAGTCTGGTCTGAGAGCTTCTTTATGTTTGCCGGCTCCAGACACCACACCTCAAAGTAGAGGCGGTGGGTGGAGGAGTTCTGTAGCAGCAGGGAGCTGACGGCCTGTGTGTCTGAGAGAGGCTGCTGGAGACAGCGCAGCAGCACATCTGTGTGGATGAGTTTGGCACTGCCTGGCTCACCTGACAGAGCCTGGAGCAGGAATGCCCCCAGCGCGGGGCTGGAGCAGGACCGCAGCAGCGTGCCCAGGCCGTGGAAGTGTGCCGGTGTCAAAAAAGTGCTGTGGTCCTGAGAAGGGTTAGATTTACACTCTGTAAGGATCTGCAACGCTGCATTACCATACACGCTGAGCTCAGCATGTGTTCCCTCACTGCCAGGAGAGATGAGGCTCTCCTGGGGGAGGAGCAGCAACTTGGAGATCACCTCTCTTAGATTAGAGGGGTCCATGTAGCTATGTAGAGACAGGAGGGCCTGGAAAGGTCGGGACTGTGTCTTGGCTTGAGAGCCTTTCTCTGTTAATTCTTTGAGAGCGGCTCTTTCTAACACTCCCATGTAGCTGCAAAGGAGCTCCAGGTGACCTAGGTCACGTAGAATGGGAGCGCTGATCTTCAGCAGGGCCAGGATGTCATCAGTCAGCTGAGCACACAGACGCTTTAGTCTGACAGGGTTCAGAGTATGAGGAGGCAGAGCACACAGCTCCAGAGCAAGAAACCACTGCTCCAAACATGGATGTTTGAAGATGGAGCCAAGAGCCGAAACAAGAACCTAGAAACAGAGAGGAGCACATTAGATTCACTAAATCTAGATACTGTTGAAATAAACTCAATATGAGAAAGCTGAACTTTTTCTAACCTGCTCTTTATCAGCTTCGGCTGTGGATGACTGGTGGAGTTCCAGGAAGAAGTCTGATCCTTGTTGGAAGCTTTCTGCCGATGGCTCAGGCTTTTTGCAGTCCTGAAAGCTTTGCAGCTTTGTCACCAATTCCTGCAGTTGTTCCATTAATGTCTTCAAAACGGCAGCTCCTGTATCTTTAGAGAACTGTACAGAAGAACATGATGTGCTGTGTGTACTTTTAACAGTCTTTTAAGCAGTCTACTGAATAGTTAGTCTGCCTCGAGTTCTTACCGTGCCAAAGTTATCCACTGTTGATCTGATGTAGAGTAACATCTGCTTGATAGCTACGGGAAACTCAGCCATCGACATGGATGTCTGAGTTTCTTCCACACTCTTCCTGAAGGTGTCCTCAAGGAAAGCGCTGGGTCCTTGGCTGTATGCAGCTTTCATTAGTGCAGTGTATGAGCTAGGGGTTAACCTTTGAACCTCTGAAAGGCACTGAGAGGACTTGAACTGCAAAAAAAAAGAGAGGTTTGTTTTTCTCTATTTGAAGAAAATAAACATCACTCAGTCATTCAGTTAAACAGTTGGTGGCACTGAAAACTGACCAGTTCCTCCCGGCACTGCTGTGGTAGCCATTTGGAATAATACTGATGAAGGCATGAGATGGCAGGATGAGGAGAAGCACCAATTTCAGAGGAGACAAGCTCTTTATCGTACTGCAGCATAGCCAGGCAGAGGGGGAGT
Organism: Decapterus maruadsi; assembly: GCA_030347415.2. Lineage (NCBI taxonomy): Eukaryota > Metazoa > Chordata > Actinopteri > Carangiformes > Carangidae > Decapterus > Decapterus maruadsi. Next base: position 19,525,999 of record CM064885.1, on the reverse strand, counting down.
GGCTCTCTCTGACAGTGCAGCACATCAGAGAGCACAGCGGATAAGTACTCATACACAACTCCTGAGGGGAGAAGACACAGATTGTTATCAAAACATGTGAATTAATTTTTAAATATTTATCAGAACTAGAGGAAACACTTCAAGCATGAAGATGAAAAGTTGCACTTTTGATGAGGCAATTTGCGAACTGTCAAGCTGCAAAAGAAAATGTAGGTCTGCCCCTAGAGAACGTAACTCTACTCCTGACTTTTTAATGTGATGTATTTTGTGTCTGTCCACATTAAGGCAGATGTGCTCCACCTTTGTTTGCTGGCAGTTTGTTTCGGGCCTCCAGGGCAGCAGGTACGACCGCGCTGAAGGGGAAGGTTTGGATAATGAGGTCTTCGCTCAGAGATGGACCAAACTCCTCCATCTCACCGTCGTTACCCTCCATGATGACATCCAGCATGTCTAAAACATCTGGAACACATGGTCGGATCGTAAAAAGTTGGGTCTCATGGACACAGGTTTGGATGGAAGAGAGAACTCTTGAGATTCCACCTATAAAATGCTCACCGTCTATGTGCGAGACAGGAATACTGGCGGCGTCACTTTCCTGGCTACTCAGGTTAGCCTGCAGATTAGCTGCCTCTTGCACCAGACTGGCAACCTTATCCGTGTATGTGTGAGAATTGCACACGAGTTTCACCAATACCTAGAGACAGAGACGTGGAGTTCAGGATCAATAACATCTGCTAATGCCATGATTCCAAAAGTTTTATTTTGTCAAACCAGCACTATAACAGTAAAACGTAGAACTGTTGCATGGATGGACTCACCCTCTCTAAGAACTGGATGACGGTCTCTTGTTGCTCTGGCTCTACTCTGGTCAGCTGGTCAAGCCAGAGCTCAAGTTCAGTCCAGGTGTACTCAAACACTCCACTGTCTTTAAGCACCTGGATACAAAGCAGCAGATTTAGAGCAGTGGTTAATTATCCTTAAAACTTTTAGCAGCACTGCTGGGGAAAGCACTGGCAGTTAAATATTAACACGGATATATTTCTTAAGCTGCTCTCATCTCATTAACTTCATAAATATGCAGTTTTACCACAGTATTATAATATATGCCTTAGGACAAATCGCTTTTCTTAACTGTAGGGGCAGAACCAATTTATTACATATCCTCTAGAAATGATGCCATGCCCTCAGTGAAATAACTCGCCAGCTACTGTGGGGGTGAAGTTGTGCTAATGTGTTTAAAGAGTGTTTTTGAGAATTTGAGTTGTTGTTTTTTTGTTCTATCACATTGTTTTCTGTTTAATATTTGTAAAAAAAAAAAAAAAAAAGTCAAATACAATATGAATATCATGGCTCACTATGTATGGTGTAAACTGAAAACAAATGTTCAGAGGGAAAGATGAAATTCTTTCTTACTTTCAGAACCAGCAACCGTGTGGAGGTTTTCAGGTGGCTGCTGCTGCTGCTGACGAACATCTTAAGAAGCAGGTAAAGCACCGACTTCTCTCCAGAGGATGATTCAGTATCTGCAACGTCCTGGGAATAAAAGCAATATAGACCGCAACGTTATCACAGAAAATAACCGAGTAACGAAGAGGAAGTTAAAAATACGTGTTGGAAATGCATTTCCATGATATGTGTAGTTCCTTATACTTCAAAACAAAACGGACTAAAAAGATTATAGAAAACATACACTGGTAGATCCATTAATCTCAAAACTGTCAATGAAATACAAATAGCAAAGGAACTGGTACAAATAAAAGATGGATGGGAAAACCAACTATATATCTATAAGACAACTCCTCAACAATGGGAGACCATCCATGTGTTGCTGAGCCATGCTTGCTGTGGAGGAGCTGTGGTTGTGTAGAGCCTTCCAAGTGTTTTGGGAAAATGTCTGGAAACTTACGCAGCAAAATCTAGGGCTACATTGCCATGCATGCATGCATACTACTCTATTTGGGTCACATCCCGAAGGAAATAATGGGCAACGGCAAATACCTCTTAAGACATTCACAAGACAAAACAAAAAGCAATTACTTGTAAATGATCACAGGCCGATCCAGAAACAGTTGGACAACTGGCTAGAAATTATTGAATGCCTTCATGAGTTGTAAAACACTGACTTTTCCGCTAAGACAAATTTTACAGTATATGCTACAGGATGGTCAAGAACAGCAAAAGAAAGGCTTATTTCGCTGTTTTCTTAATAGTTCAAGTCTACGATGTCCCATCTGACATTAGTAATACTGAAATGTCAATATGCTAGATGTATTTGTTTTATTGTTGCAATTAATTGCTGTTACAGGCATTGTATTTTTTAGAGATGAGATAAAATGACAGTAAGTAAATCATCATAAAATAAAAAAAATCATAAAATAACACAGATAGTGTAATTTCCTTACCTGTATGCGGAACCAGGAGAACTTGCTTGCAGGGAGATCCAAGGCCAGTTGCAGTATCTGATACTGTAAAACTGGGGGAACTTCGTCCCTCACTCCCTTCTCTGACACAATCCCTACACAGGTAAGGACAGCGATTCAGTGTTCCAGCCTACTGTCGGAAGTCAAACCCACACTAAAAGCCACGTCTGCTTCGTTCTTACCTTTTAATAGCTTGCTGAAGTCAAATTTGCACTGACTAACCAGATGTGGCACCACTTTCTGGAAGAGACAAATGACCTGGAGAATCAGAGCCTTGAGCATGATGACCTCAGCTGTCTCTGCATCTGCACAACAGAAAACACATCAGTCAGTCAAAAGACTTTTCTTTCTTTTTTCTTTCTTTTAGAGAAACTCCAGACAATATAAATGTAGTGTAGATTAGTTATTACCAGGCACTTCATTCTTATTATCCGTCTGCTCGGCGCTCTCTTCTGTTTTGGCCTTTTTCTCGTCACCACTTATCTTCTCCTTCTTGCTAAGTGATTGCCACTTTGAGACTATGCTGGTCATGTCAGGTAAAATCTGAAGCACAGCACAAAAATGAGGAACTCTTGAGTGGTGCGTCATTATTATTTGTGTGTATAATGGCTGCGCTTTTCTGAGCTTACCTTGCTGAGTGCTTCTCTGTACTGCTGCACCAAATCCCCAATCACATCAACAGTGTACAGATCTGAGCTGCGCCACTCAGACTTATCCAACAGGTACTCTATATTCTTGCTGGCCCTTTGCAAGATGAAACTCATCATGGACAGAGTTGTGAGCTGCACTGCTGTGTTGGAAAGCTGTTTGATACACAAGAAGATCATCAAAATACATGCCCAAACACCACACGTTTTAAAAATTTGTTTATTTTACTTAATTTTATTTCATGAGACTTGATGACTTACACTGAGGCCCTGTGTGAAGAAGGCCTTGCTACAGACGGGGGGAAGCGATATCACCATGATCATGGAGAGCAGGCGAGGAAGGGGGATGACCTCATTGGTTTGAAATACTGTGGAAAGCTCTGGTTGGGCCTGGTAGATCTGACACAACAAAGTGAACATCATCATTACCGTCATTCAAGATGTCTCAAGATAAACAAACACATGAGGAATAATTACCTTTTTGAGTAACCTGACATTGTCCTGCCAAGCACTTTTCAGGCGCGGCGTGTATGAATACTGAGTCTCCTTGAAGTATCTGGCCAGAACGTCAGGGCTGGCTTTCAGTATGTTCACTACCAGCTCTGCCACCAGTTCGTCCTCGGTGGCCTGCTTCAGTCCCACCAAGAACTGTAGCAAGACAATGTTCCCTGGTCTAGAAAAAAAAAAAAAATTAAATCAAACGACAACATGAGAGATGTTTTCAGAGTGCAAAGTAAACACGGCATCCCTCACATCACTTACCTGCCAGCTGTGCCCAGGCTGGCATCGTGAAAGCTGATGCCGTGCTTACGAGAGGAGCAGAGGTCGACAAGGAAACTGTGAACAAGTTCCCGGACGACAGATATCCCAGCACAGTCCGAGTTCTCCATCGTCTAACAAATAAAATACAAAAATAATCAAAATTTGATCTATGAGCTGAAGAGCTTTCGTATAATCTGCACAAGAGAAAAGCAAATAACTTACGTTATCATCAGTGGTTGCGTCCACAATTCCATTCCACTTATACAGAGACGCAATGTTCGCCAACACAGCAGGTGTGAAAAAACGCACTTTCTGTGTTTTACTAACGCCCTTGTTCAGTACAACCTGCAAACAAACAGTGATGTAAGCATCAGGTCTATACATTGAGTCTTAAACGGCACGTGTGAGCAGCTGTAACATACTCTTGTCTTCAGTGTGGACAATATTAGATTGACTAGAGACATCCTGTCCTCCTTCAGACCTGTGTTCAGGATCTCTGGCAGGAGCTCTGTTGAACCAAATCAAAGTGTCATCAACATACCCAAGGTAACCTATTCTGTAAATGATAATCCATACCTAATAATAATTACCTTTGATCTCTAATATCTGTCCGACCGTAGCATTATCTCCAGACACCAAAAAGGACAGCGCAAACTGGATAAAACTCATCCGGACATCAGGTTTTCCCTGGAAATGTACATTAGTAAATATAAGCATACATCAATTGAACCAAACAACTTCCAAAAAAATGCTGAAAACTAAAAAAAAGAAAAGAAAAGAAGCCATATCACACCTTCTTATCCTTTCTCTTTGCCAAGCCAGACAGTGACTTGTTGATGTGAATGTGACTTAAAACTTCTCTTGCAGCTTCTGGTCCTTGAGAGACCAAGGCTGACAGGAGACTGAGGCACTGACGGACAAACCTGTGCGTGTGAGTTGAAACAACATTAGGTCTTTGGGCAGAAGGCAATTTATTATGTCCTGTGGACAATGTGCTGAGCTCTGTGGACCAACCTGTGGTTTTCTGAGTGGAAAGATCCCTGCAGAAGTCTCATGTAGCTAGAAACTGTCTTTTTCACAATAGCATTGCCAACCACGTTGAAGTGGGTCAGGTCACTTGCTGTCCTCAGAAGGATCATCTCCAGGCTTTCAAAAACCAGCATCATCTGGACAGAGGCAAATTTAGATTAGAGATTCACTGAGGTGTAAACTCAGGAAATCAGTCAGTTCTGTTCACTGAGAAAAGCTCTTAACGCTTACCTCATACTCTGTGTGCTTTTCTCCCTCTAGTAATTTGAATATCTCTGCACACTCCATAGAGATTTTAATATACCCTTCAACCACGTCATACAGGTCAGAGCATGGCAGCTTCTTAGCCGTGGATATGAACGTCTCCAGTCCTGCAGGCGATAACCATATTAATCCAAGCAAAGCAGAAGAGAAGAAGATCCAGTGTTTGTGTGAGAGAGGGAGAAAGCGAGCAGGCTGTAGAACTGGCACGTAACACTGCACTAATGTGGGTAAAATTCTAAAATACTGAGGTGAAATGACTTCTGTGAGTAAAAGCAACCATAAATGTACATGTACACTCACCCTTCATGGCTGTGGTGGGTTCCTTCAGCATGGCTTTAAACACGGTCCCATTGAACTCCGGGACTTTTTCTTTTTTGGCCGGAGTGTCTGACTCCGCTGAGCCCTCTCCGCGGCGCTTATTACCCATCTTCATGTGTAGAAAAACAGATAGTAGTAATACGAACTTTTTATCTCACTCTCCTGCCATGCAACTTCTGTCACTATCCCCCACGTTGCGGTGTAAACAGAAAGCTGTCCAACGAAATGTCGTCCGGGCGGAAACGTATTGCTACTGAAACTTAGTTCCGCCTTCTTCATCTTCCGTCACCCGGCTTCACCTCTATTCTCTAGTGCCAGAGCTGCATTAGCCTACCACTGCATTACATGGCACCGTCAATTAGTAGTTCTGCCAATTTGAGCTGCAGCTATTGGAAACTATTTACTTATTAACAGCCAAAACAAAGAGGCTCATACAAATTAGTTGAGATGTCCATTTACTAGGCCTACATTTGATACCGTTGAAACCTGCTTTGTGGCATTAATTAGCCTACCCTGAAATATTTCCCTTATGTAGCCTATAGTGGGTTTAGTTGTAGCAGTCTGTACCAAATAAAAATAATAGGCTAAATATTTTTGTCCTGTTTCCTCCTGCGGTTATAATTGTCAGATATGAAAATTTACAGGATGAAAGAGAATGAGTAAATGCATGCATTATAATTAGCATTAGTCTTGACCTTTGTTTAACTTTTGATATTTACGCTTATCAGTCTGACATCCTCAGTAAACATTCTTGTTGTAGTGGGGCGGATTAGCCGAACAATCGTTCACTTTGTGATAAAAGCATGAAATTTGGTGGATATGTTGGTGAATATGTGTGAAACAAATCTGGATATTGGGCCACCTCAAAAGCGCCCCCTAGTGGCCGTGGCAGGCATTTGTTATGCAAATAAATGAATTATAAATACATACTGCCCCTTTAATAATACCAACTGGTGATGTATTGTATATTGTTGGAAAGCCTGATTAGTCCCCTTTACAACGAGGTACAGCTTGTAAGGATCGTGCATTCACGGAATGAGCAACAGGGCTAAACGTGTGGGTAGCGCCCCCCAAAAACCTGCATTCCGTGTGGGGCAGATTAGCTCAATAAATCACAAGAATGGTGTGTTGTGTGATAGAAGAACAGCATTGGTGGATGTGTTGGTGGATATGTTTCAAACATTTTTGGTTTTTAAGGACATTTAAGATGTCTACTTCAGATTTTTGCTTGTTGCCGGGTCAACCAATGTTCCATGGGAGTTTTTTGGCGGCCATTTTGAATTTATGTCCGCACGAACAGCGAAAAATGCCAATTTTCATAACTCCTAAACCAGACATCATACAAAGACAAATGAAAACACTTTTTCTGATAATTATCACACCAGAAATCAGTTGGAAAGGTCACTGAGATGGTAAAACCACTCTTTATCAAAGAAAAATTTACTCTCAAGTAGTATTTTAGTATAAAATAATTGGTCGCTCCAACATGTATAGTTTTGTCGCTCATTCCATTAATGCACAACGCTTACAAGTTGTACCTCGTTGGAAAGGCAACTAATCAGGCTTTCCATCAGTCTAAAAGACAGCACCAAACGGAATTATTAAAAGGGAGAAATTATGGGCTGAAAAAATATTTCCAAACTTTTTTAAAAGTAATTCATACAAAAATACTACTTTTTCTCCGATAAAGAGTGGTTTTACCATCTCAGTGACCTTTCCAATTGATTCCTGGTGTCATAATTATCAGAAAAAGTGTTTTCATTTGTCTTTGTATGATGTCTGGTTTAGGAGTTATGAAAATTGGCGTTTTTCGCTGTTTGTGCGGACATAAATTCAAAATGGCCGTAACATTGGTTGACCCGGCAACAAGCAAAAATCTGAAGTAGACATCTTAAATGTCCTTAAAAACCAAAAATGTTTGAAACATATCCACCAACACATCCACCAAAGCTGTTCTTCTATCACACAACACACCATTCTTGTGATTTATTGAGCTAATCTGCCTCACACGGAATGCAGGTTTTTGGGGCGCTTAGCCCTGTTGCTCATTCCGTGAATGCACGATCCTTACAAGCTGTACCTCGTTGTAAAGGGGACTAATCAGGCTTTCCAACAATATACAATACATCACCAGTTGGTATTATTAAAGGGGCAGTATTTATTTATAATTCATTTATTTGCATAACAAATGCCTGCCACGGCCACTAGGGGGCGCTTTTGAGGTGGCCCAATATCCAGATTTGTTTCACACATATTCACCAACATATCCACCAAATTTCATGCTTTTATCACAAAGTGAACGATTTTTACAAAACATTGAGCTAATCCGCCCCACTATTGCTATATCTTCTGTAACAGCTATTTTTGTCTTACAAAAAGCTGTATCATTTATGTGTTATGCTGCCTACTGTGATGAAGAGTCTTCATAAACACCCTGATTTATGTCAGACAGCCCAGAATGTCATTGATTTAAATTTAAATCTCTCATGTAGCTAGAGGTTTTCTCATTACTTGAAAATAATCTAATTCTTTAGATGTTTGGGGGGGAAAAAAGATTAGCATTTCTGAGCATTTTTAGTGTCCAGCTGTCAACATACCTTGTTTTAGTTTCAGTCAAATAGACTACAGCATAATAATTTTGGGAAAACACATTTTGGTGGGACCACATAGACATAGTTGTGGTTTAGCTCTGAAGCCTATTTGAAGCATATGTGGTTTTCAACCAAAGTTGAGCCTCCTCTTAGTTATTCTTTCAACAGACTTTTACAGGCACTGCCTTCTGCAGCCATATCTCCAGGCTTATGTAAAACTGATAAGAGCCCAATGCTCTTAACCGTTAAAAACACACTGTTCTGAAAAATTAGATCAATTTACACTGTACTGTTGAAGTGTTTTTTTAGAATATAATTGTATATTTATTAGAGGGTTACAAAGAGAGAAACCCAAACAGCACATCTGGTTACTGTAGCCTACTCAAAAGCTTCATAAATTAGGCAGCATTGTGTTTGGCTGATTCACAACACACAAAGACTGTAAAATGAATGTGCTGTCAATGCATGCAGGGATAGGCAGCAGTTGTTATTATTCAACTGTATGAATGAGACCGCAATCTGCACTGCACAAAAAAGAATGGCAGCATAAAATCAGAGCTGTTTCCATTTTTAATGAATGAATACACGCTACTCTTAGTTGCCATTCAGTGAAATGACCACCAGGGGTCACCTTTGTTCGGGTAGGGGTTGAACTTTTGGCAAAACCTTTCACTGAGAACTTACAGGTAGACTGGCTCACATCAGCTGCCCTGGAAATACAAAAGGCTGGATTAATGAAATTCCATTCCGTTGACAGATGTGCAGTGAATCACCTTTGGAGGAGGTGCACCATGTTTCATGTTCTAAGATACTTTAGTCATTGCGACGTACTTCCAGATTCACTGTGTTAAAACATAATTATGTAAGATCCAGTGTGAGGTTGAGCCTACAGGCAGTCTGCTATTGTCTGGGATGTTACTTGGAGCCCTGATGATTTGATTATAGCTCACTGCTGTGCATGCAATAAAACACATCTGCCTGTGGTGCAGAAACAGCCAAACACTACTTTGAAGGCATTTTTAGAGTAAAAGTCTAAATTTGGCAAATGGGGTTTTTGCCTGTAAGACATTACACTCTAGTATTTGTGATATGACAGGGTAGCATTGTAAAACTTCACTTTGAGGTCCTGATTCACATTCACATTGTAATTACACAGCTCCTGCTAATACTGTCAGATTCTCATTTGTGGGAAACAGTTCAAAAGACTCGGGACCCATTTATTAACTCTGTGTTGTGAAGCTTGTAATGTTCAATTTTCGTTTATAACAAACTGCATAGGTTTTAGGTGCACAAAATGAAACTGTGGCATGTTTATTATGTGAGAAGTGTTCTGATGCAACTTGGCCAAATTATGATTGTCATCTTGTTCACAGCTACTGAACAGAATATTCAGCAAATGAATGCCCGGGTAAAGCAAAGCAAAGCAGATTTATCTGTAATCACAGCGCAGTGATATAAAACTGTGATACAAACAATGCAATCCTAGCCAATATTCTGGCTTGACAGTCAACCATGATGAAAATAAGCCTTTGATTTTTTATGCTTTTCATCACGGGTAAAATTAAAATTTTCTTATTTGGCTCTATAACTGTGTATAACTAATTCATGTTTGGCTTCATTCTTGCTTCCATAGCTCCTAATGATGAACTGTGTTTATAAAGAGCAATTGATTTATAATAAAAAGTAATTATGTTAATCTGAAACCTTATATTGCGGAGTGCATGGAATTAATCTGATTTTGATAAGAAAGGGCAATTTTATTCAAATTCAAATTATTTTTGTTTTTTACATTCTTGTGAGTTTTCTACTTCCTGTAACTGTCACAGTTACTGCCCAGCCACATACTTGGTTGTGGAAACGAGACTTCTAGCACCTGCTATCTGAATTTGAACTAAACGGAAACACAACCCTGATGTGGCAGTATTTCTACATTTTTTTCTGAAATGTACAATTTATGGCAATAAAAGCACAGATGGCCAAACAGGAAATAGACTTTCTGTTCCATTCAAGCTACCATCTGAGATTTTGTCCTTGCCTCGTGAGGGCATCGCTCTGTGAGTTACTTACTTTATCAAATTCACTGTTGATTTCTAACCCTCTGTCTGAATTGTCTGATTTGTCTGATTCATTGATGTACCACTGCTGCAGAGACCTTGGAGGAAGGCGACATTTAAAGCACTCGTGACTGATGCAGAGAAAACACATCACCATGGTGACTATAAGCTGTTACTGTCCATTAGAAGATATTAGTCCCTTTTACATCTGCTTAACTGCTGTGTATTTAAACGTCAAGCCATTAAAACATGAGAGAAGAATCTGCTGTGTTGCCTCATTAAGACCTGTTGCTGAAGTGCTCCTGTAGTGGGCCCAAGCTGCTGTGTCGGATGAGAGAGGAAGCAGGAGTGGCACAGCTATGCAAAGCCTTTTCCGGTCCATAAATGCCATGTTTATTTTTGAAATTCTGGCCTTATGTGCACTACTTCCTAAAATACCATCTCTGTGAAATAAAATGTTGGGTGTACAAAGCCTGTCACAACTCTGTCAGGGATGGTCAGACCTCTATAGCCCATAGATGTTTTGAGGGGGATGTCTGTCATCTCAAAAGGGTTTTAGCCACGTGAAGCTGCAGGCAGAGTGATCATGTCAGCAGAAAGGTAAACTCCCTCCTTTTTTGAAGTGGAAAAGAAAAAAATAGTTATTTATGACATCGATCTCTTTCATGCCACAATGTACACCACTCAGCACTGATAACATGAAGGAAAAAGCATTAGATATAGAGGAAAGAATAAGTTTGCTAGATACCTCAGCGAAGATATTTCATGAGTTGTTATTTTTTGAGTATTATTAAGTTTTTTTTCATATAAAACACACTTAAAAATTGCACACTTTTCTTTTTTCTTTTGGCACAACAGTAAATCATAAGGTTATATACTATACTTATGTGTTTACTTCCTCTATTACGATGCCAGTGGATCTGGATAGAGGTGCTGGGTGGTTTCCAAGGAGTTCTTTTCCACAGCTGAAGCCACTTTACCATGCCTGTTTTCACCACAGTGCACCACAGGCTCTTCTGTGAGGTTACTGTGCTTCCGTTGTGTGCCTCTCGCAGCCTCTGCAGGCCCTCCTCACGATAACACTACAGCCAGTACTGTTGAAGGATCAAAGATCACCCCACGCCTAACAAACAGCTAGACACTTGGCCTATCAGAAACATCTGGGAGTGGTTGGTTGCAGCTGTCGGTGCATGCCCACACCCCTGAAACAATCAGGACTCAGGCCAGATGTGGAGATCATCTCACGTAAGGTACAGATGTTTCTGTTCCTTAGAGTCACTCACCACAAGGAGAAGTAGGATGCTTTCTGAAGTCCTATTAAATTTAGACTGTTTGTGCTGCACCCATATTGGGTTCAGTGCCTTGGGACATGCCACCGGCTTGTGGGTTGTCACTATTCGGCAAGTTAATTGAAAACAGTGCTGCTTTCAAAATGCTTATGGAAAACAGTGCAAAAAAGATGTTGTTTTTTTCCAAATGGGTGAGTGTGAACCACTAAATATCACCTAGTCTGACCCCACCGATGATATTGAATGTTGCAGAGCCTTTTCATCCATTTGACATAATAAGCATTTATATTTCAATTCTAGAAATATGTTGCCAGAAATTGGGTCCCGTTGAAGTAAATTTATGTTTACCACAGGAGACTCCACAACATACCATAACCCCTCAGTGTCACATCCCAACAGCTGGGAACCCCACTAGGGTTTTTCGCTGTCACGCTTGTGTATGTGGAAGAAATATTCAGAAAAGTAAAAGTGACAAAACCACCACAGGACAACATTGGGCAGTTTCATGTAAAGCTGGTTATTTTTAGACATTTTAGCAATCTGATGTTTGTTCTGAGTCAATCCCATCACCACTGCTCAATTCATTTTTATCAGAAGGTGTTCTGCTGCTACACTATATTGTTTGAAAAAAGCTTTTCATACAGCGTCCAAAGCAGCTTTGTATCAGTGTCCAGTCTTGGAGATGATGCATTGGAATCAACTGTGGACATGTAAAGTTAATGACTCGTGGACATGAAGATACCTATAGAGTGATGGCAGAGCTGACATGTTAATGCACTGGATATGATGCTAATACCAGACCTGGGATGGTCTGGAGATAGTCTTCCGCTCCTGCAGTCTCCCTGTGGTGATTAGAAAAACACTTTGGTGGATATTACACCCTGTTATTCTTTCCCTCTGCTGTCTCTGCCTGTTCCCTCTCTCTGCACACCATTAAAACAACATCTTTGGCCCAGACTCACCAAGCACGACACAGTTTAGTGAAGTACCCTCACTGTGACCCCCTCCTCCTCCATTCTCATGAATGAAATGGTTTTGTTCTGTACATCAAAGGGAAGGTCTACTGTTTACACTGGCTTTTACTTTTTGTATATCTCTTCTTCAAGTCTGTCCCTGCAGTGTGAGCATGATGAGTTAGGGCTTCCTCATAAGACTTGCGGGCCTCGACAACATCAGTGCCCCTGCTATGCAATTGTTTTTAGTCTGGAACTAGATAGTCATCCATTGCTGAAGCCTCATGTCTGCACTACTTTTGCTGTCTCTCCATCACCAGCCTGTACTCCAGCTGCCCGGTGGTCTTCAAAGAGGCCTAATGTGGAACCATGCCTGTACCCTAAGGTCTTTAAATCTCACAGGACTGTTACCTGTCACACAAGTGTCACACTCTGAATACTGGTTCAATCCTGCTCTCATTTCTTGTCAGATCCTTACTCCAGATATTAGACAGCAGAATAGAGTGTGAGCAGGGCGATGACTTGAGTTACTGTAACAATGGTTTTCTTGTACATCAGTCAGCAGATGTGAAGCAGCAGCTTTTCTTGACAGTGATAAATATCTCTGAAGCTTTTCTGCGAGGGCACAATGTTTTAATTATCAGTCTCTTTATTTATCGGAGACCATGGGGAAATTACTTATTACTGTATTACCATGCTTTCTAAATTACTAGATTTGTTTCCTCTGTCCATATTGATTATAATTTGTCTGGGAGTGTTAGGTCAGATGTCATGACATGGTCCATGATACAGTAAAATCTACATTTATTAAACACATAGCTGCCAATTTAGTTCTGACTTTACAATGGTATAAAAGAATTAGTCAGACCTCTTGCATTTCACATTCAGTTTTGATTACCTCTATCTTTTGCCACAGTGGATCATTGAGAGTCTCTAATTAGACTTGTATGTTGTTTGACCTTGGGGGAAGTGGTTTGCAGGAACAGTATGAATGAGTTCAAAATTGATCTTAAAAATTTCGCATTTGTTGTGTATCTAGTTTTCCCCATGCTTTGAAATAAAAAGACTGAAATGGTTTCAGCTTTGGAAACACTGATTCTGCACTCCTAACTCGTCCACTTCCCTGCAGAAGCCACAGGCTGTCTCCTGTGCATCCTGAACCTCTCCCACCCGTCTTTGATCATACAATTACTTTATCTCTTACGACAGCCTTGCCATTTGTTAATTATTTGGCTAAAGGCATTGGCTCTAGGTTCCTGAACTGATGAGCGTGTGTGTGTCTGTGTCTGTGTCTCTGTCTGTACTTTCAAGAAGAGGATTGTGCTTCAAAACCTCAGAGAATCATCAAAGGGTTAAAAGGCGGGATGTGGTTATTTACGATATCTGAGGATATGAAATCATTTCTTTCACCATTCAAATGATTACACCGGTGTATTTATCTATAATTTCTGATGCAAATCCTTGCCTGTGTATTTTTAGTTGTGGGCTCAGCAGCTGGTTTATAGAGTGCTACTGATTATAGTGTTTGTACAAACCAAAGCACATATGGCTCTGACAATATCATAGCAGCTCTTTTCATGAACATCTGTGCATGACTAACACTGAAACATGACATTCTGATGTCGGCTCTTCCCATGGGCCATTTATATATTAGATTTATACATTAGAGTCTTCTTGAGCCTACTCTGGATTTCTATGGTTTTACTGTTTAGCTTTTTACCTAAACTCTTGACACAAATTTATTATGTTTCCCAAGATGGGCGTATTTTACACGATAGGCTGTGTTGCATGCAAACATGGTTTTCACTTGGATGATTTAAAGCCTGAGATGACAACTGACCAGCTGTCCTGTGCTCAGAAGATGGTTGTACATGGTCACAGCTGTGTGTAGTTGCCCTTTGATTTCACTATAATGTTAAGATTCTCACAGTATGAATATTTGGTAAGACTCCTACATTTTACAGCTGAGCCTGGCTGATGATGAATATGAGTCTTTACAATTTAAAGGATTTGCTCTAAGGACAAACACAATAAGCACATACAGAATGTGTATATTTAATGGTATTTACCAAACAGTCCTATTAAGATGTGGCTGAGGTACCTTAGTGTAATTTGCTCTTATCTTCAGAGTTACCAACAGACAGGCTGTTGTGGAGGTGTATCATCAATTTATTGCATTATCAGTATCACGGATTTCATCTACCAATTTTTTATATATGTTTATTGTGTATAGGACAAATGTCCCTCTCCACATATGTAAAGTATATGTATGTATAGAAGTGAAGAAGAAGTGTCAAGATTGGTTTATCTTGTACACATTGTTATTGTCTTTTTTTTAAATTGATTTTTGTATTTAATTGGAATGAAAACCTGTGAACACATGTGCATTTGAGATGTGTGGAAGTTACATTACTAAAAATTTATGGTTGCCAAAGGATGAGCGGACTTACACTGAGTGTATTGGACCATAGAGCTGGATGTTGACCATAGCAGAGAGTTTTGAAAACCCTGAGGATAAAGGATAGTTTTCTAGACCGATAGGTTTCAAACAGCTTCCGCTGCTCTCCATCATCACCACTGGGAGCCGATGAAGGATGGCTTTTACTTTATTGTCCAAAAAGATGCATGTCTCAAGTGTTCACTTCCTCAGACAAATGGCCAGCTACACTTGACCTCTTATCCCTGATTCCTGTTGGGGCTTCTGCTCATAGCTGAGTGATGATGACATTAGCACTTCCTCTGTAGCTTGTGCACCTGGTGGTGAAGTCTGTGGATGCCAGGATCCTTGTGTTTTACGGAAAACAAGACAGTTTCAGCTCAACTGGAAAATCAAATACACTTACTATGAATATTAAACTTCACAACAAAAATGTATGAAGAAAATGGAGAAACCATCAAAGGAATACAGCCAAGATAATTAATCCCTTATACTGTATATAAAAAGAAAACAACAAATACTAAGGCAAGCTTGTTTTCTGCATGACATCCCTGTAAAACAATAAGCCTGTCAACACCCCCCATTTTACTTTTGATGCAATTTCTTTCTAATTTTGAATGGCATGAATAAAAGATGAGAAAAAGTGTAAATCCCAAAGTTATGTATTGAATTGGTTCATGCACTGAATTCAAGATGCTGTTTTGTATTTGCATCTGCATAAGGAACCATTTAAAGGGCAACTTCGGTATTTTTCAACCTGGGCCCTGTTTTCATATGTTTTTACGTATATGTGAGTGATGGATAACACTTTTTTTGAGGTGGCTCCAGTATTGAGCGGGGCAGGCAGCCTGCAGCCCAGCTAACGCTCTTATATGGGGCAAGTGGCTCCCGTCAAAGTTCGCCGTAAACGGGCTTTTTTTCCCAAACTGACAGGCTCAGATAGTTACAGTGAGTGTCCGACAACACACTAGAGAGGAGAAATTAACGTAATCAGGGTTTTTTCTGGCCAAAATTTGGGTTGAGGCGGCCGCGGGGATACGTATCTCTCCCTCGGCGTCTCCCTCAAACGCCCCGTCCTGATCCACATCCACTGCAAAGAAGGTGCCGCCAGCTGTAATAGTGAAACAACCGCGCTTTTACAGCCGATTTTAGGATAAAACTCTGAACATGACGTAGACATGGAGATCTAGCCGGGATAAAATAGCCACCCATAGTTGCCTACAGGAGAGCCCGGCTCGCTACAGCAGCAGCCCTCCGTCTCCGTCTCCTCTTTCTCTCCACGCTCTGTGCCGGTGGGGCAAACAGCGCCGCTGAGCTTCCATACCGTACAGAGTTGAACTGAAGGCTCAGATAGTTACAATGAGTGTCTGACAACATACCAGACCCTATGGTCGGCACGGCCTCGCTGAAATTGTCAGCCGCTGCGCTGGAATCTTGATTGAAACTCTGTACGGTCTGGAAGCGCAGCGGCGCTGTTTGCCCCACCGGCACAGAGCGTGGAGAGAAAGAGGAGACGGAGACGGAGGGCTGCTGCTGTAGCGAGCCGGGCTCTCCTGTAGGCAACTATGGTTGGCTATTTTATCCCGGCTAGATCTCCATGTCTACGTCATGTTCAGAGTTTTATCCTAAAATCGGCTGTAAAAGCGCGGTTGTTTCACTATTACAGCTGGCGGCACCTTCTTTGCAGTGGATGTGGATCAGGACGGGGCGTTTGAGGGAGACGCCGAGGGAGAGATACGTATCCCCGCGCCCGCCTCAACCCAAATTTTGGCCAGAAAAAACCCTGATTACGTTAATTTCTCCTCTCTAGTGTGTTGTCGGACACTCACTGTAACTATCTGAGCCTGTCAGTTTGAAAAAAAATGCTCGTTTACGGCGAACTTTGACTGGAGCCACTTGCCCCATACAGGAGCGTTAGCTGGGCTGCAGGCTGCCTGCCCGGCTCAATACTGGAGCCACCTCAATAAAAGTGTTATCCATCACTCACATATACGTAAAAACATATGAAAACAGGGCCCAGGTTGAAAAATACCGAAGTTGCCCTTTAACTTTTCTAACTATCCACCCCTGTTTCTTGTTATGTAAATGTTTACTCATGAGCATGACCATATGTATAATGTGACCCTTGGATAAAGTGTTGGTAAAGTTGGCAGCCTTCGAGCCTGATTCCTTACCCTTACCCCCCGAATCCATGATTGGCACAATAGCTTTCTGTGTGCATAAGTCCCTTTTTGAAGCCATAACCACAGTATAAAACAAATAAATCCTACTGTTATCTTTAACAAGAAAGCTGTGTTTGGACCATCACTGCAGCAGCATCGCTCAAAGGAACATTGGCAACTTCTAGTTCATGTGGCGCATCATGAAACTGACACTTCTTTTGGCCACCGTTTAGGTCTGCTTCCCCATATGGAGCTGATTTAAGGAGGTTAACTATACATGGACATCTGTAATTTTGTTTTTCCCTGTGAACTCAAGCGGGGTTATGGACTACTGGCTACAAATCATTGTTTACTCTTCAGTATTGATTACCTTTATGTGCTGACATTGACTGACACATTTCTTTTTTCTCTCCCACTGTCTTAATACAGGGATATAATTTATTGGTGATAGGAGGGTGTGGGTCATTTGTGTTTCCTGTGGAACCAACTGAAAGCATCACATCTGCCAAAGAAAATGATCACAGCAACAGGCTCATGGCAGAGAAAAATAGTTTCCACTGTTATATGTTATTTCAGTTTACCCTGTCACTCTATGCTGCTGTGAAGGAGCACCCTTTTTAGTAACAATGGCTGTGATCCGCTGGTGTGGCCAGGACATGCAGCTGAGTAAGAGTTCGGTCTCAATGAAGAGATGCAGGAATTCACCTATGTTGCTCTGTGCTGACCCGTATAGTGATTGTTCACTTCAGTGCCAGGGCTTATTGCCATGGTATGCTTCAAAAAATGGTCTACCAAGTAGAGTCAACAGTTTCTAAACTCTCTCAAGTGACAGCATTGTGAAGTGTGGAGTAATGGGATTAGAGGGTTTTTTTCCCCTTTCCTCAAAGAAACGTTTGCTTGAACAATTTAATTGTTTTGGGAATTCCAGGGCAACACTCTCAATGCTGAACATTCCTCTCCTCAACAATATAATGCATTCCTGGAGAATAAAAGTGATCTCCATCAGAATAAGTTAGACTCCCCACAATGTCTGAGGAATTTCGTCCTGCAGGAGAACGACATGTTGGACTGCGTGATTGATAGTGTATTAATCAGAAAGCATTCACAGTGGACCGCCTCAGAGGTTGTGATTTTTCTGAAGTGGGTGTCATTGATAAAAGCCAGACTGCTGTTAACTGGGGCAAGCAGATCTGATCCTGTATGCTATTAAAAAGCAATGAGATTCGAAGGAGAATATAACATTAATATATTTGGATGTTTACGGTTAACACAAATACTTTAAAGTAATAAAATCAGTATGTTTTTACTTTAAATTTCAGAAGCACCCAAGGTTGAATTTCCAAATCACAATAGAGCTACGTCTTCCAGCAGGAGAAATTCTTTTGCTGACATCCTGAATTATTATCATGCTTGGTAGGTCTTTAGCAGTTCATATCCACTCCTCTCTTTGCTGCATGGCTTAAGGTAAAATGCCACTTTTATTGATTTTCCTTCTCAATTCTATACGTGCATATGTATTTTACTTCCTCTGAGATTATTTTCAAAAACATGATGTCCATGAATTTTCATTAACTACAGCTGTTTGTACTGTTCAGATCCAACCAGTCTGCCTTTTTTTTTTGAGAGACAGCACAATAAAGACACTGCATCTCATTCAGGTGACTTTTAATGACAGTTAAGCTCAAAGGTTTAAAATAATCTTTGTAGGTTGGTTGGTTTGCAGCGTCAGACTGCCAGAGTTTTACCAAAACTTGATTTTCCAGTCTTGAAGACAAACAGATTAAATCCTGTATTAGTCCTACATAGTACAGCTAGGTCCTCGTGAGAAGGGGTCAAAGAAACATAAGATGCACCACTGTTCAGTTCTCCCTTGTGCACTTGTACTTTAACTTGTCACTTTCTAAATCTTATGGTAGCCACAGTTTCATCAATGTGAAACTCTCAGTTGACTGTAGGAATAGAAAAGATACACCAACAACCATGGGTCCAGAAACACGGTGTAGACAGCCTGTAGCTGTTTTGCAGCAGTATTAAATTATTTAAAGGTGGATTTTCCTTTATAACTTAGTAGATGAACAGACTTGGGCAATCAACGCACGATATGTAAGAGAAAAACAAAGGCGACCCAGCCAACTCACTGGCTTTGTCACGAGAGAAGAGATGATAAACACAATACTGTTGTGGTTAGTCAGACTTCAGGCTTTTTTCTTTTTTGCATTTTTAATCCACACAAGTATTTACAGATCATGCAGGCAGGGTTTTTCCGTCAGCAGACCTGCTTTGTATTTATGTAGTCACACACATTCACACCTGGGACTTGCTGAGCACAACCACAGTTTCCTCATGGGTCCCTGAACACCAAATGTCATGGAAAAGTCTGATCCTGCCATAATGATGCTTTGCCTCCAGGGTGGCGATCTGCAAAATGAACACTCTGCATGTTTTATACTTTTAAAGGATAACTTTCGTTTTTTACAACCTGGACCTTATTTCTAGCATCAAATACGATCATTTACTCACCCTGACAAGTGTCATTTGGAGTCGTTTTGACGAAATTAGCCCCAATCGAGCGGCGCTTATCCGTATAATGCGAGAACACGGGGCACCCAATGCAGCCTCTAAATAACACATTATCCGCCGCAAAACTCGTTCATTTCGCCAATATTTTGTGATGATACACTAGTGTTATTCCCCTCCGAGCCCGTGGTGGCATGTTAGCAACATCCTGCTCCTCTAGGTTGACCTACTGACCTCTGATCTGGATGACGTCATCTCCGACAGCTAGGTCCTCGTGAGAAGGGGTAACTTGCTATCGCTAATGCTATGGTCCGTTTCTGCATGTTTCTGACTTGTCAGAACAAAATGAACAGCTGGATGAAGTTCAACTTCCATAGACTTCCTCTCCACAGCCTGGATCCTCACTACAGCTCTGGCTAGTTCAGCTAAAAAGGACCCAAATGCCGATTTTCCTTTATGATTATTATCAGAACGAGCCGGGCACCGGTCGGAGATGACATCATCCAGATCAGAGGTTAGTAGGTCAACCTAGAGGAGCAGGATGTTGTTAACATGCCACCACGGGCTCGGAGGGGAATAACACTAGTGTATCATCACAAAATATTGGCGAAATGAACAAATTTTGCGGCGGATAATGTGTTATTTAGAGGCTGCATTGGGTGCATTATACGGATATACGAATACGATTGGGGCTAATTTCGTCAAAACGACTCCAAATGACACCAAGCTTGTCAGGGTGAATAATTGATCGTATTTGATGCTAGAAATAAGGTCCAGGTTGTAAAAAACTAAAGTTATCCTTTAATTCAGATTTGCAGTGAAAGGACCATCTCCTCCTGTCTTTTGTTACAGCGTAGACCATGAGCATGTAGTTTATAATTCATAGAAACCAGGGATAACAAATTTAAATACTAAAAATGATCCATGGTGGTTTGTAGAAGAAGTTGGTTTTGAGTAAACTCTTGCGAGAGCAAAGGAAACAGATATGTCCTTTTTCTGGAAGCGCAGATGGAGAATAATAAAGTTTTCATGCTGGGTTCACAGGGAGGTTTGACCCAGCAACCGCAGAGCGATGGCAGGATCACCTCTGCAGGCAGCACTTTCAAATACAGATATATCTGGCCCTTTCATGTTTTTAAACACATCTGAGGTCAAAATAACGGATACATGGAACATGGGGTAAAGCAAACCAAACATTCAATTTTAGAGACTGTTAATATGCTTGGATTGAACTCTTCTGTGTCCCTCAGTGCAACAGTGACCGCCACCACCACTAACACCACCACCATCATAATCATTGTCATCATCATCATCATAGTCGTCACCATAGCCACCATTGTTGTTGTCGTCATCCTACTCTGTACCACCATAGTAGACTGACTATTTTTCTGTCTACAATAAATTTAAGTCATAAATATCATATTGTTTGAAATATGACTCTATGCCTGCAGGCCTTGATTTGAGGGCCAAGCCTGGGGTACTATGAAGAATTTAGTGTTTTTTTTTCCTTTTCTATAAAGATTTATTGTTGCAATTTCTGGAGTCAGGAAGCAGTAGTAACACTAAACAGAAATCTATAAAAGATCTTTTACATCATGATTAACCAGAAGATGACAAAGAGCTGGTACTCCCAGAATTTTTCTAAACCAAATGAAAACCACCTGTGCACTCAATATCTAATATCCTCTGGAAAGGAGTATACAGTCAGTGCTAGTCTATGTGAAATATGTAGATAATACATGCACACAGTCCAACACAGAGATATGTACAAGTGTGCTTTCATGCAGCGTAACCCAACTTTTTAGATTTGATTATGTGTAAAGTAAAGTGAGTAAAATACCTTCTGACCTTATCCCATTCATATTTTTTTTAAGTAACATTCAACAAACCAAAGCTCATATTTCCTCAAATGCACCGGATCTGGAGGAAATGGTCCACTAGTGCTTCTGGTTAGTGTTTTGTCTACATTAGACCTCTGCTCAAGCACATGGCTGACCCCGTGAAGCACTGTGGTGGTTTCGCTATTAAATATTCTACACAGTTATGTGTAGTACATAAATACCGTGCATTGTGTTATGATGGAGATGAGGCTGTAGAGCAGCAACGTGTAATCAGTATCTATTCAGACAGACATTAAATTCATGACAGAATGAAACATTATGAGTATGTTGAGAAATCATACTTACATTGTTTTTTTTCCCTAGGTAACAACTTACGTAACTGATGTAATTTTAAAGAGTTTGGTTTGTAGTCTGTTGTGTATCACAACAACAATCAACATTGTTTAATTTTCAATTTGAGATATTGTTTAAGAGTCTGAAATATTCTTTTTACTGTATATTGTGATACAACACAATGTGGCGAGGTCATGCTGTGATTTGATGAAGCCTCGATCAAATTCATATTGTACAGTATGTGCACAAGCTGTACAAAGCAAACCCTCTGACATCTCCTTCTGTTACCTAAGGCACACATGCAAATGCACACAATGCAATCCTTGTGAGTGTAACAAACACAATACAGACTTGGAGATCTCTAAGTCAACTGAAGTGAAATAGAAATGAAATGGAAAGAGTAGAACTTACAACCTCACAACACAAAGAATTACAAGGTAGGAGGATGTTGGAACAGCTAAATGCTATTCTGCTTCCCACAGTATTAATATTGCATATGGCAGGTCAATAATTATGGACTTCAATGACTGTGGTGCAAGGCTAAATTCATAGTGTTTTTTTTTTTCAGGGAGCATGCACCACATACATGTAGTATCCTTTTATCACATTTGTGTGTATCACGTCGGATACACGTTTGTTCTGGTTGATATAAAGCCCTCTGCTAAAACAGCCTGCCACACACTTAACTTTAATCTTGATTAAACTCGATCCGTTTATTATTTCTTCCATGAACTTTCAGCGAGGCTACAGGAGCCAAGCTCTGTGGTTTTCTCCCTAATCCATGTCAAATGTCACTAAAATAGCCATCACAGAAAAATTACTAAGACCACAACCTTGTGATGTGGACAGCATCTAACCTCAAAGTAGAATTGCAGATTTATCCACCATTGCTGCACCTTGTTTTCTTTATTCAGGGTCTCCCATGACTCATTGGAGGAGTCAAGATGCTCTGAGCTGGATATAAATGGACAGTCTCATGCATGGTAAAAGAACATGAAAATTTCAAGAAGTGTGAAGTCAACTTGGGTAAAATGAATGTGAATCAGGTTTTAAAATGTCGAGAGAGAGAAAAAATAATCTGAGCTTTAGGCCAAGTTGTACTTTTTATGCAACTAAAGAACTGCAAAATGAGCAACAAATGCTCCTCTGATAATTTGATGCAATATATCCACAGTGCAATACCTAATCTGTTTGTGTTGTCTCTTCAAAACCGTAAACAAATGTATCAACCTGACATTTTTTATATTTAGCTTCAGTACATCGTCTCATCTTTCATCATTAATCAAAGCTGGAGTAGACAATTCTGTCAAGTGAACCTTTTGTGTGATTAGTATGCTGTCAACAGGATATTTGGCCATCTGTTGTTGTGTCAATGGGCAGAGTTTAAACTAAATTAAAAAGAAAAAAAGGGATATTTGAAATAAAGGAGGATGCATCTCGATAAGACAGTAAACATATTATTGTTTGGCTTAATAAAACACAAGCGAGGTGACAGGCTACACAGATAGTGTGTCTGCATCATAACTAGAGATGATAATAAGAAACAGTCCAACATTTTATCAAAAGAAAGAAATGAGAATAAACAAAATGTTTTGTTTTCTTTACAACTGCCATACATCTTACACTGACATTTATGAGATACCTTTGATGACTACATTTTTATCTTCTCACTTCATTCCAGGGAATCTGCAAACATTAGTCTGTGGACAACAAAATATTCAACTCTGCTTTATTTCTCTTCTCCACTGCACCATAAATCACAACTATCTTCATTCAGAAAGACCAAGACAAAACACATGTCATTGTGGGTTATGTTTCAGTTTTACCAGAACAGGCATGGGCCCATGAATGCATTAGAAATGGTGATTATGCATGTAGTAATAACACTGGAGAAAAAAGTAAAAGTAAAACATCATCTGATTTTGTGTTTGCGTCCATGTGTACAGTAGGCCTAGATGTGGACTGGTGGGCATTTTGTGTGCATGTCAGCGTGACTTCACCTCCTCTTCTCTGCTGTCACAGTGATAATGAGTAGCTGGCAGCACTGGAACTGGTTCCACTGATATAGAAGTTCACAGTCAGAGTGGGAGACATAACTAGGTTGCTTGAAAAAAGTTTAGCCAGCAAAAATGTTGAACTGTAGTACAGATCTGACTGACCAAACAGTTTTCCCCCAAAAAGTTTTATTTTTCTCATTCAGCACAAAGCGCATGTCTTTATTTAGTTACACTGATGCTGAGTCAGTTTTTAAATGATGTCTCTTAAATGATAATAACAACAAAAATCAATAAACCTAAAAAGCAAGATGATTAGTTGCACACATTCACTCCATTCAGGTCAAACCGTTTTTCTTGACAACAAATAAGACAGTTGAGACGACGGGGCCCCTTTGTTGTGCTCTTGTTTATACTCTAAATGCAAAGTGACAAGGGTTTAATAACTTTCAGAGCTTACTGTGATTGACAAGAGAGTGAAAGCAGGGTTATGGCTCCAGCACTGTATGAGATAAAAGCAAAGGTCTCTTGGGAGCTGACTGGAGATGAAGGCTACGCTTCTTTTAAGAGTCACGAGTTGTGAGGAAACGTTAAGGGCATTGGCTCTTTTCTAGACTTCTAGAAAAACAGCCCTAGGAGAATTCTTGACTTCCAGCATCCAAAGGAAAACACTCTTGATGTGTGATAGGCCTCTTTTTGTTGAGCTTGTTTGGTCAAGGTATTGCCTCGCTGCAGCACCTGAGAACCAGAAAGTACAAAGTGATGCTTTCAAATATATATATATATATATATATATATATTTAGAGATATAATATCTAGAGTGCACACATTTAAAAAGCTCACTGATAGCACAGATAAACGTCCTTACCTCTCAGATAATTTTTCATTTATTTCTTTTCGTGGCTGCTTCACCTATTCAAGCGCCTACACTGTCACTCAGAATAATATATAATTCTTGAACATAATAATGATGATGATACCTATTCAGCGGTATACTACAGTACATGTAAGATTTGAACCTTGTAGAGAGGAGTCACACTACTTGTTTCTAATATCCTGAAATAGTCTATCTAGACAATGGCAAGCTGCATAGATTCACATTCAGTCTCCTATCATGTCAACAACTGATTGTACACCTATTATTTGGTATTGTTAATACAAAAAAGCACTTCGTAGGCATGTTGTGTGGCCTGTATACTGTGACTATTTCCCTATTTGAACCATTTGAGCGCCACCCCTCATGGTTTAAAAGCTCAGAAAATGAGTTGGCACACGTTCAGCCCAACTTTATAGCCATATCAAGCCTTGTCAAACTTTCCCTCATTGCCAGAGCATTTGAACCTGTTCACAGCTCTGTGATAAATCAAGCGGACCGGCAGCGAGTAATGCTGCTGATTTACACTTCCCTCTCGTATAGGATGGTGGCACCAAAGTTCAGCAATAACCTGGCCTGTCTCTCCCTCTCACTGCAGTCGGCGTGGCTCTTTGTAACAGCAGCAGCAGCAGCAGCAGCAGCACCGGAGAAGAGAGAGGAGAGGAGCAGGAGGTTGATCTCTGTCACGTGTTGAATAAATTAGATTTGGAGAAAAGAGGGAGGGAGGAGGAGGGGGGCGTCCTCAGCACGGCCCCACTGTTTGGTTTCACTCAGCGTGCTGCAGCAGTGTGTCTCCGACCAGACAGGCAGACAGTGGATGCCGATAAGTTGATAACATCCACCGGAGGAGGAGGACGACTGAAAAGTTTCTCACGGCGCAACTTTGCAGTTTTTTAGCCTACCCACTTTTAATCGCATGGAAATCGGCAGGACCCTTTGGTGAAAGAAACTTAAGTGTGTGCAGCGGGACGGATCTCTTGGTCAGAGGAGCCCGTGGTTTCTGAAGTTCTGAGATGGATGTAACTTTCACTTTGGGCTTTGTCTTCATAAGGAAACACTGAGGAGAGATATTTTTTTTCAAACTGGGCTTGTCTTCTCTAACACAGAGGAAAGGAACAGATGAATGTGAGTATATCACACTGCACGACACATCTCACCCCACCAGAAACCTGATGCCATGAAGTTGTCCATCACTGCAGTTTATCCATAACCAACCACACTCTTCGCTCTCATTCCTCTAACGTTTAACACACTTTACAACTCACTTCAAGTGGGAGGACACATAGCCCATAACTTAGTAGCCTAGGACGTTTGCTTTTTTTCTTCTTCTCCCCCCTCCGGTTTCTTTTTGATTCATGCCCATACTTCAGTGTAACGGTAATGCACATAAAGGTTTCATATGTCCAGCTCATTCATTTGCAAACCCCGTTACAAAGTTGATTTGAAGATACAGTCCTGACAGAAACTACCTGCATACTTAATTCGAGGACATATTAGTTAGTTTCCAAGCCAAACACTGTCCAATAGGCTATCACCAAGTTGAAGGATGACCGCCTTTGTGTATTAAACATAACTCTGCAGTGTGGACGCTGCGCGGAGCACCCCCAGCCAGCGCGCAGACTTTGAGGATCAGTCAAATATTTGAAGTGCATGTCATGTCGCACTTTTTTTCTGAGCCCCCTGTGAGACATTCCTCTCAAATTGGTCAACCTATGGAGTTATTGTATTGTCTTCCCGAGAGCTGCTGCCACCACCACCACCACCACCACCACTGCCGCTGCTGCTGCGCCTCTCTGTCTCCCTCATACTCCCTACTTGAACACATACCAAATGATTAACCGCATGTCGCCACAGTTATTGTGTTGGCAGACTTGTGCTCATTGACCGTGAATAGGTGTTCCTTTCCCTCAATTAATAAATTAATTAAGTCCCCGCTGGGTCCCATCATCGCGCACTTTAGTTGTGAATGTGATGGTTGCCATGGTGCAGCTGCGTAATTGTACTGCCTTTTTTTTTGACTTTAGACACAACAAGGGCTGGAGGCTCCTCCTTTTCTTTTTCTTTTTTTTCTTCTCTCACCACCCACCATCAGTTCAAGAAGTGCAGAGTCCTGCTCCTGGTGTAATAGGCTGTGCCACTTCCATAGTTGTTAAATTGAACTGTTACCGCCACTTTCTGTACACTATCTCTGGCTATTATAGTTGTCAGGGGCAAATTGTCCACAATAGTAGAGTACTGTATCTATAGCAGAGGCTTTTTAAAAGTTGCAACCTAAAAAATATAGTGTTTTTTTAAATTTATCCATCCAACAGCTATGCACCAATTTCTATACCTGATGAAAATGTTTTTGATAATTAGTATCAGCTTCACTTTTATTATTCTAATGCGTGACACTTAAGACTTTGGGTTGCGTGAAAATGATGAGAAAACAAACACAAAAGGCAGCATTGAGGGATGAAAAACCAAAATTCGAACCTCCCTAGCTTTTATAAGAATCCAAAGATTATGTCATAAACCCTTGGTGCAGTGCATGAAGTAATCATTTCACTAGTCTTGTCTTTGTAGCCGGCATATGCTGTTGATGAAGCTAGTGCTCCAGACGCCTAAAAGGGAATGAAAAACACAAGATATGCCTCTCCCAGGGTGGCCACCCCAACACCACCCAGTATGTCTCTTGTTGCTTTACATTTGGGGAAATTTGCTGGGCTGTATTGCTGCGGTTTGACTCATCTTCTTGTAGTGTCATCATCAGTAAAATAAGTCGAGTCTACATCAACCATACTGTAGGCTTTGAATGTGTTGTGCAAAAAGAAGGCTGTCAAATTTAGTATTCATTTTCTCTTCCATGACAGACGGTGTCAACTAAAATAAATCATCTGTATCAGTAGTAAGAGCAGTTTTGAGGACACCATTGTTTAAAAAAACAATCCCTGTCCTGCCCTATGTGAGGGTTTACATATGCTATGAACTTTGACCTCATGCAGTAATGTTGTCCAAACCCTCCTTGCAGTCCTGCTACTGTAACTTGATGCACATGTGTTTTTAATGATGCAACCACTTTTGCTGCAAACGCAATATCAGATGGTGTCATCTTCAAAGACATGAGGTGTGTGTTTTTTTATCT
Organism: Decapterus maruadsi; assembly: GCA_030347415.2. Lineage (NCBI taxonomy): Eukaryota > Metazoa > Chordata > Actinopteri > Carangiformes > Carangidae > Decapterus > Decapterus maruadsi. The sequence goes on along the minus strand of CM064885.1, from coordinate 19,498,390 downwards.
GGAACATCTTACACAAACAGCTGGACTAACCCATGCTGTTCATGCTGTGGGAAAGAGATGATCCCTCTTGTGACAAACCCCCAGAAACCTTCTGCTCACCGTGAATAAAGTAGTCTGTGTGTTTTCCCAATATCATGTTTGTTATGGCCAAAGAGTGCATGTGTATCTGAGGCCTGTGATGGTTTTTCCTGGCCTTTTTAACATGCCTCGGGACCCAAGTTTCAAAGACTAATGCAGAGCACAGAAACGTGGCACTATTGAGAGGCAATAGTCTGGCAAACATTCAGAGCTTTTTAGTTTTCTTTGTGCTAAGCCTGTCATCCTCACGTCCAGTCAATCTGCAGCTCTGTCTGTGGTTTCCATTATGGCTCCATTGAGCTCAAGGCAGCCTGGCATGTTCCTGAAACCACAGAAGTTTTCTTTGAGTTAACTGAAATCATGACTTGGAATTAGAAGCTCATTTTACGTAGTCTGTCACTGTAGCTGTCCCTCTTGGCCTGTTGGTGGTGAAAATGATTTGGTTACGTTAATTAAAATATGCAGCTGAAGTAGAGTGTCTGGGGTCAGGTTTGTGGATATGTACAGTATCTCTGGAGATCAGATACTCTGGTTAGATGAGGAAAGCACCACATTAAATTTGTTAGCGATGATATCAAATATCATGCATGGTTGATATTAACTAAAGATAGTTATTCAGTATCCCAAGATAAGTGTTCTCAGATGAAATTATATGAGTTGGCATGTCCACTGTATTAGTTATGATGTTAAACAGTTTCTTTTACTCCTATTTAATAAGAAGCTTGGCATTAGTCTATGTGATGTGGGTATTGGCTCATAGAGGGAGGCAGCACTGTTTGTTCAGATGCATTGTCTATTGTAGGTCTTTCCAAACCAGAGGCCTGCCTGGCATGATAGTTGCACAAAAAAGACAAATATTACTTCACAGAAAAATGAAAAGTGAAAAATAAATAAGCAAATGTATTTTCAGCTGTCATGAAAAGTGGATATGACACATTTTTGCCAAACACGATCTAGACCACAGTGGAGAGGTGGGAAATGTGCCACTGATGTTCCCAGCATGCACTGCTGCGATGGACTTTTATGCAGATTCCAGTCATGCTAGAAAAGTAGCCAGAGTTACATGCAATGCATTCAAACAGAGGTTTCTATTCTGCATATAGTAAATCCTAGAAACCTTGGATTTGGTCGGTCGACTTGGTTTAGAGGATTCAAAAGAAACTGGGTCAATGCCATAGTTACTGCTTACGATGGGGTGCGTGTGATGTCTTCTATGCACATGTGTAGGTTTTTATGTGTAGAGAAACAACAATCATGCTTTTATGGTGCGCAAACTAAATAATTTAGTGTTGTGGCCGAAGGTACATGAGGGTTAATCCTCCAGCAGTTACATCATCTTAACAAAACTCTTCACCAGTGTTTAACTACCAGTGGGAGGGACTCACCATGATCTAGGACAATGATGCAAGGAAAACATCTGAATCCAAGCCACAATGGGATTGGCTTACTAAATACAACAGCTTTCAACCATCAGCAGCTATTCTGAACTGTTTTTTCCGGATTGCTTTCCCTGAAGCCCTACTCACGAATAGGTTGTTGCCTTTTTTATCTCAGCTGCTAACTGGCTTTTAACTTCCAGACACTCTCAATGATAGGTGTCAGGGTAGATGGCAGTGTTTTCTGTCAGTTTGGTGAGCATCTTTCTTTTTATATGCATGAATTTCTTTTAAACTTCATGCTGAATCTTTTTTAACCCATATGTCCTTTGCAACCTGGTATTGTGCAATTAGCCTACCCGCGTGTGTCTGCTTTATCCATTAAGCTACACAGCTCTGCAGAGGTCCTCCGCTGTAGCTCAACCAGAGAATGCATTATTTCAGTTGTGGCATTTGGACAAAGATTCTGGCCTTGGAAGTTATTCTTTGTGCTTTGGAGTATGCTTTGTAAAAGTGCATCCCCAGTGTTGCAGTAAAGTAAATCAATACTGCAACTTTAAAGTTCAAGAGCTGTCAAAATTTTCAGGGTCTTGTGGATATGCTTATGTTTTAGCAAAGTGCAGCACGCACAAAGCAAACCAACATATGGTGTGCAAGAGTAAATTTGTAGTGCTTGCTTTTATGGTTCTGTCATTTGCAATTATTATGGTCTCTGTGGAAGTAATACGACTTAGGAATGAAAGCAGAAAATTGATCCAGCATTCATTTTATTCTTAACAGTTAAATTATGAAGTAGGACTGAACTAGTAGTGCAGAAAATGTGGTAAAAGCACAGGTTTTTTCTGTCATAATTCAACACGAGTAATGTTCCAAGGTTTCTCACTACTCTGACTAAGTTGAATTCAAACCAGTTTGAAGTTAAAGTTAATACGTTTGGTGTTGTGGACTCTGAATCATGGCAGACTGAAATTAGCCCTGGAATCTTGTGTGCATATGGCCAAGTTCCAGCAGACCTCAATTACAATGCTGCAGAGCCAGAAAAAGGGAGAGAGGTAGACTGCATGGAGCCCTTCAACTCCGCTGTACAATTCTGTCACTCAAACACACTGTCACCACCGTGGCTGAGACACATCGCCACACTGCATTCAGGGGCACATAGGAGGTATTTAGCACACACACGCACACATGCTCGCACACAAATACCCAGATGTTCTGTGTTTCCGTCCATGTATCAGTTAAACCACTGGGGGGAGCATTAGAGAGCTTTCACTTGAAACCCAAGTCCTCCAAATTTAATACAGTATAATGTGTGCTTCTGAATATATTTCCTCCAAATTAAAGCTAAATTTACTCTGCAAACAAGTCGGAGAGGTTATGAATAACATTAATTCCGACAGAACCACAGACAATTGGAAGCTGGTCTTTTTATTTAATGAAAACGACACAATAATTTTATGTGTGCCAGACACTTGGTGGTTTTGGATTATTCTGCAGATGGTGACAGTCTTGTTGAACAAGTTCCACATTGCTCCACAGTGTCTCTCACTTTCAATTACACATCCTCTGCAGTGGTATGGGTCTATTGCCAGAGTGTGCCCATTATTTATTCAAGGAATTCTAACACCTTCACTCTTTTTTATATCAATATTTTGATACTCTTTTTTCTTGATTTAACACCCATAGTCTTAATTCCCACAAGTATTGAAAGACAGATATGTTTTCTTGGGTAGAGTTAAATGTTTAAAATGGTTCTTGGGGCGGTTTCTGACAACTGCTCATTCCCTGACAGCTAAATGTGGTGGCACACGTAAATATTAAATCCAGGACCTCACCTCCTAGACTTACACGAGAAGGTGAGCAGCCTGGCAAAAATGATTCCTGCACCTTTTTAATTGGAGTTGAATAGCGAGAGCCAAAGACTCCCTGTCTGAGCTAGTATGCTCCAGCCTGTGGTTTTGATGTTTCTTTAGCAAAGGAGAGCTTTCTGGTATGTAGGAGGAACAAGGTGTTGACTTATTATGTGAACTAAGAAGTGTAGGAAAATGTTATATGCAGAGCCTATTGTACAGTATGTGCTGTGGTTGGAAACAGAGCCCATAAAACATATGGGAAAGTGTTTAAGGCATATATTTGTTTTTCTTAAACTAACTTTGTATTTCGACACAGAAATAATACACCTTCTCTTAGTTTCTGCTGTTGTCAGGTTTTGACATTGCTCAGCTTTTCCTCTTTGTGTGTCTCCAGGTTTAAAAAGAAACAGCCAAAATGAAGACAGCTGCCAAGGGTTTTGGGAAATCTATAATGGACCCTTTGCATCGTGAGGGTTGGTGGAGTAGAAGGATAATGCTAATGGTGTACGTGGCCTTGGAGCTTCTAACAGTTCACTCACCCACAGTCCTGGGTACCCTTGAGCTACAGCTAGATGAGGAACAACCAGCAGGAACCATTGTTGGTGACATCAGTGCTGGACTTCCTCCTGGCATCACGGCATCCCTGTACTTCATCTCAGACCATGAAGGAACTGGCGTCGGCAGTGATTTGGACATTGATGAGAGCACGGGCATTATTAAAACTGCCAAGATTCTTGACAGGGAACTGAGGGATAGATACAACTTCATTGCAGTCACCATGACAGGTGTAACCGTGGAGGTCACCATCAAGGTGAATGACATAAATGACCATGCCCCGACGTTCCCACGAAAACGGGTAACTTTTAAAATCCCCGAGCAGACTGCCATTGGGACCAGGTTTTCTCTCGAACCAGCTGTAGATGCTGATCAAGGCCAGTTTGCGACGCAGGGCTACCTTATCAAAGATGGAAACGTCGGCCAGGCCTTCACCTTGGAGACCAGGAAGGGAAGCAGTGAAGTTCTCTATCTGGACTTGGTGGTCAATGCCATTCTAGACCGAGAGAAAAGATCCACCTACACTTTATCTTTGGAGGCATTTGATGGTGGTTCTCCTAAAAGGACTGATCAGATGACATTAGATATTATTGTGCAAGACATTAATGACAACGCTCCTGTTTTCAACCAGAGCCGCTACCATGCCATCATTTCTGAGAACCTCCAACCAGGAACCAACATCCTGCAGGTGTTTGCCACAGATGCTGATGAAGGGGACAACGGGATGGTGCTTTATGAAATCAACAGGAGACAAAGTGACCCAGACCGCTATTTTGTCATTGACTCCCGAAGCGGCGTCATCACACTCAACAAGCCGCTTGATTTTGAGATGAGAAGAGTCCATGAGCTGGTGGTCCAGGCGCAAGACAACGCAACTCAGCCAGAGGTTACTAATGCATTTGTCACCATCCATGTCAGAGACTATAATGACAACCAGCCCACTATGACCATCATCTTCCTTAGTGAGGATGGATCTCCCAGGATCTCAGAGGGGGCACAACCGGGCCAGTATGTAGCCAGGATCTCAGTCACTGACCCAGACTATGGAGAGTATGCTAATGTCAATGTGTCACTAGAGGGAGGAGATGGAAAGTTTGCCCTGACCACTAAGGATAGCATCATATATCTGATCTGCGTGGACCAGATTCTGGACCGGGAAGAGAGAGACACCTATGAGCTGAGGGTGATGGCAACAGACTCAGGCACCCCCCCTCTCAGGGCCGAGTCCTCCTTCATCATCCAGGTTACTGATGTCAATGACAACCCTCCTCTGTTTGACCAGCCAGTGTACAGACAGGTCATCCCTGAGGTTGTGTTTCCAGGGAGTTTTGTGTTACAGGTGACAGCTAGAGACAAAGACCAAGGGCCTAATGGGGACATAAACTACAGCATCTTGCAAGGCCAAGGCCCCCAGTCCAACTGGTTCAATATAGACTCCATTACAGGGATTATCACCACTCTGTCCCAGCTGGATTATGAAAAGAACCCCAATCCCAGTATAACTGTGGTAGCCAGAGATGGAGGGAAACCCCCCCTGTCCTCCACTGCTGTGGTAAACATCGTACTTCAGGATATAAATGACAATGAACCTGTTTTCGAGAAGAAAATCTACAATGTCTCCATTAAAGAGAACACAGCTCCAGGAACCTGCATTCTTGAGGTAGGACACTTCTTTTGTAAATGTATTTAATTAACAGTTTGTGAATTGATTGATTTTTGTAAACACACTCCCACACTCCAGTGCTGGGATCATATAAAAGTCTGAACTCCAGTTGGGTGCAATTACAAAAAAACATAACAAATGGAAATTTATTAGACAAATAGAAAAGGAATTTGTCGACTTTGCTGATTTCTTTTGTCTATGAGGAGTTATTTTTTAATGTTAAAGTTATTTGAATTGGACTGCCTCAGAGAGGATTTACCTGTGGTTGTAGGCCAAGATGATCTCCTTTTTGGCTGTCCTCCCCTTCACCTCTCAAAAGGTTTCCAGGGTAACAGAGGCAGTGTAAGTCCTCTGTCAGCCTCGGCACAAAGGGGTTTTTCACATATTCAGAGGCAGAGACAAATTCAAGGCTTTATCCCAAGAAATAGATGTCACTTCACTCTGAAAAGGCACCTTAATTAGGCTAGTTGAGCGTGAGAAAAAATGGCTATAGATGACATGATGAATTAAAGTTCAGACAAATTACAGCACCCCCGGTGACCGCAGTCTTTTCTCATTAAAACATATTGTTTTCTCAAGTTGCTTCAGCAATCTTATTAAAAAGACAACACTTTCAAAGCCTGCTCTTTTTTACAAGTGTAGAGGTCCATACAAATCTATTCCTCAAGTGCCTGCATTAGTGTTGCATGGATCAAGGAGCTGGATACAAAATGCAGTCCAAACAGAGGGCCCAGCAGACGGGATCTTGGCCCAGGGTTTGGCCTTGGGAGAGGGAGGAGTGGAGGGAGACGAAAGCCTTACCGCGACTCCTGGCTTGAATGCAGAAATAGAAGCTACGAGGGTTTCTTGTGGGAGGTCTCCCAATTATAAATCTTAGGGAACACAAGGGTAAGGAGAAATGAGAATGTACTGAAATTGATTATCGAATTTGTAGTAAGTAAACCATAGAATAATTAAAAAAAAAAAAAGTATGTTTTGGAAAAACTGTAGAACTCTACAATCACTCTTTCCAATGTGGGTTGCAGTTCGTGTTCTGTGAAAATATCTTAGTCTTATTTTGTTTTCTTTCAAGCTGAAGATGGTCAGACTTTAGTCTTCCCTCTGCACTGCCTCCAAAAAATGTTACTACCTGCTTTCAAACAACTCTCGGAGTATGACATGCTTGATCAGTGGTCTCACAAGGTCCAAGTATGAAGTAGTTCTTCAAAGCCACTGCTCTCCGGTCTCTCTTGGGCCTGCCTGGATGCTGCAGACGTGTGTTTGGCGGGCCATGTGAGAACAGACTGCTCTTACTCAGGGTGCCAGCTCTACATCCAAACAACTCAGCAAGACATCTGATGACTACCTTTTTTTTCTCTCTGTAGATGAAATTCCCAATGTCCCCTTTTCCATACACAATGCTGTCCAACAACCATCACAATATGAGTATTGTGTTCATTAATTCAAACATTTGAAGTGGCTCTTTTTTCTTTTTTTTTTCCTACTCCGCAGGTCACCAGCACAGCAGTTCATGATTATTCTAATGCGGTCTGGCTCCATAGTGCTGTCCCTATGAAATTTTGTCACTTTCCGCTAAACATCATCTGGTTTATGCGTGGTTTTATAATTGGATGTGGGGGGGGGAGAAAAATATGACTAAAAATGAGGACTTAAGCATATTAACACCAATCAGTCTTGTAATTCAATATTTAAGATCTACTGCAAAGAAAATAGGTCATCCTTGAGAGGGGAAATCAAATACAACATGAAACACAACATTTTAAGAACCATGAGCTGCATTGTGGTATGTGTTTCATGAGCCATCACTAATTATTATTAATTTTTTTTAAAGTGTGTCCAATTTTACAAGTGCTCTGGTTTATAAAGAGGTCACATATCTCCCATACTATTTCATTTTACAGTGGCAAGCATGCATTCATTCTCAAGGTAAAAAACATTGTATTCTGCCAGTGTAGGTTTTATTATAAATGTACAATGTTTCTCTTAGAAAAATAGGATAAAGAACAAGAAAGAAATCATTACTTGAAGGTAATTTAATTTGGCCATTAAGCATAGCGGTTTTTGATTCCTGACATAGAGGAAGAGGAGTAATATAAGACGTCATTAGGCATAATGAGGCACATCATCCAGCCTTAACATCTCCAAATTCAGTAAAGCAAAGCCCGGCTGCCTCGGCTTTGAGACTTATGTGTTATTTCACTTACGAAATAATGAAGCTTTTCAGTTAGTTGTGTCAGAATTTTGCATTGGGGAATAATTTACACCTCATATGCTTGTGGTTTTTGGTTGGTTTGGAGTGTGTCTCTGGTAAGAATTGTCCCTCTGTCTGTGTTTGGGGGGGTCGTTCTGGCTCCAGTAGAAAGGCGAGAGGGGGTCTCCAGGCAGCTGAGGGGGAAATGAGCCCTGACAAGCGCTGGCATGAGTGGCGGAGGTGACATGAGCAGGGGGGCTTCCTTGTCTGTCTGTTGGTCTGTCCCGCTCCAAATTCTTATCTGATTTCACTTCATTTCTCATTAGCTGGGTGTGAGGATAGGCCAGACCTAATTTTCAACTCCCCACCTCCCCACTGTTCGTAACAGAATGGACTGCTTGTCGTTGCTGTAGACCCTTGAGCAACTTGAGAAGAACACAGATTGCTGTGAGTGAAGGAGCAAACATGTTGTCTTTCTTGAAGCTGTACAGTAACTCTCTCTACTTTACCACACAAAGTGCTTCCTGTTTCAGTGAAGTGTCTGCAACATTTTAACTAATTAAAAAAACACCGCCAACAGCGTGTAAACTTGTCATGCTTTGGCCGGGATTTTTTCATGTGTGCAACAATGCTCTGAGTTTGCTACTTATAGTTTAGATAACTGCAGACATCCGCACATGCAGTCTTTGCAAGCAGCGTAACATACAACACCACCCACATAACATTCATTATTTCAGTGAAATCTTTAAAGGCAGCCTAGTTGAAAGAGGTACCTCGGTAAAGTGGCACTTCTCTATTCCTGTCAACATAAAAGCAGCCGCTCTGTAGGGAAGAAAGAATAGTCATAATTGCCCTGGAGAGAGAGTATGAATGATTGAAAGAATGTGTTTCTTTCACGCTGGTGCCTCACAGATTCAATGCTCTTTTTCTACTATAGTGACCACCCACTGGTTACTGCCAAACAGGTACTGATGCCATTACCCTCTCACATTTTGTCCTTCAGCCCATGTTGCTGATTAAAAGATGTAACTACCACAATAGCGTGATATAATAACTTTCATGAGCCAGAAATGTTTGGTCCAGTACATTCAGGAAAAAGATGCAGCATGCAGTCTGCATTGTGAAACTATAATCTTGTTTTGAAATTATAACCATCTTTTGTGTTTGTTGTTGAAGCTGGTTTGTATACTGTTTTGTATCTCTCCGCTCCTCCATAGAAAGGGTCTTCTCTCAATGCTTTAGCAGTTTCTCTTAAATTTCTACCTTATTTTCTCAGCAATTTCTACATTAGTGCTTTGAAATTGCTCAATTTGACTTTTCCAATCTGACCGTCGGCACAACAGCCAGGCAAAATGCAGTGATTTAGAGACTGAAAGGGACACCTGACTGCTCAGTCACACTCGCTTTGCCACTTTGTCTCTGTAATGGACTTTGCTAACTTCTCACACACAGCCATTCCAGCCGTTTTCTTTTTTTGCAAGTAAGTGAGACTAACTATGGAACTGAATGAAATTGGCAGTTTCAGATTGGTATTTCTGTACAAAAGCCGTGTAATCAATTCTTACCAGACATTTTTCTGGGGATGGTTTGTGTCAAACGGAATGCTCACTTGTCTGTTTTAATACCAGACCGGCCTGTCTCCCCGTGAGATTGGTTTAGCTTGAGGCAAGCTGACTCTGCTCTTGGTCTGTTTCTTCTTCCTCCTACTAACTACCAAGCTTCGCTGTGGCTCTGCGGTATAACAGTATTTTCAGGGAATGGTAAAATTGCAGGAAACTGGATGTGCTACTTAATGTGTTCGCAAATGTAATACTTCCTTGAACACTTACTCCTGCGCCTAGCAGGGGCACTGAAGCGAAGATAAACACTGATGTACATCTGGATAGAGTGTGGGTGTTCAGGTCAAATGCTGGGCTTGAGACAGCTGAGCGCATTTTATTGTGCTCAGATGTCCATCAGTAAATCCACTGCCTCCTGCTTTCTTACAGCACAGGGAGAGGAGGAGAAAGTTGTGGTGACAATTTTAATGTTATATGGTTGAAAACAGAAGCTTGGAGGAAATGGTGCTCATTAGGGGAAACCAAAGCTGTGAGCATTTGAACACCAAACTGTGAAACAAAATGACACGTGACGAACACCAAGCTGTATTTATTTTTGCCCTGAAACCATTGTTGAATCATGTTGTGATAATTATTTTGGGAAGTTTTTTTAAGTATATTTTGGGCTTTCTGCCTTTAATTGATACTGTAGTAGAGAGAGACAGGAAATGAGCAGGCAGAGAGAGGGGGAATGACTTGCAGTGAAATGGGCCGACTGCAGCGAGGGCTATAGCCTCTGCAGCCCATTTCGCCTAGTTGTTGAACTATTTGAAATTTCAGATCATCCTATCCAAAGTTACATCTCCATATTACTCTGTCCAACAAATTCAAAACATGTTAAATTCAAAAATAGTAGAAATGAGAAAAAGATTTGGAAAGCTGAAAACCTAGTATGAACCTGTGGTATTTTTGCCTGATGACTTAGATTTGCACTGAATTGGATGTGTGGGTTATAATTTCAGCAGCAGTAGCTGATGGAATGTTGATAATTACTTTTGGTTTAGCCAACGCACAGCTAACACAGTATTGTTTAACCTGTGCTCAAAACAATTTTGCAAAACATGCAATACGACTTCTTTGTTGATTGCTGTCTTTTGCATGAGTGCTGAGTGGTAAAGCAAGCAGCGTTTACAGGACTTCAGGGAGACTTCAGAGAGGTCAATGCAGGCTGGGATGCAGTCACGCGGAGTGTTGGCTGTGAAGCAAAAGTTGTGAGAGATAAAAGCCTGCTGGAGGGGTTTCCTGCCCACATCTGGCAAAAGAGGGAAGATGGGCTTATATAGCTCTCTCGCGGGACTAGAAATTTCATGAATACAGTCTGTCTGCCTGGCTGTCTGCTGCAGGTGAGGCAGGCTTCTCATCACTGCTTCCAAGTTTTAGTGAAAGAGTGTGAGTATAGTGGGGGGAGACAGAGAGAGAGAGAGAGAGAGAAAGAAAACAGTTGGGTCTCCAGTGGGACAGTTTGCCTGTGGCAGCTGTGACACAGCTCCGACTCAGCAGCTGGATCCAGCTGTTGATCCCTCCTCTGACTCTGTGGAGATGGGTTCTCCCTCGCTCTTCCTGTGTCTTTATCTCTGTTTGTCTCTCTTTACCCTTACTCCTTGTCCACCCAGACTCCTTATCTCTTCCCAGTTCCCTTTCCCACACTGCTCTGTCCCCTATGTGATCCAATTACACCTCCTCACTTCTCTGTTTCCCTCTGGAGTGGTGACATGTGCATCGGAGCAGGTGAGAGCAGCACATCTGCCTGCCTGGGGATGCTTCGGCCTCCCTGGAGTGGTGCTAACACACTTCCTTGTGGGTCCCAGTCAGACCAGGCCACGGCTTATCCAATTTGATGATGCAAGAAATACATGGGTTTAAATTACGAACAGAGTGAAGTCAGACTGCAGGTGTCTGTCTTCCGGCTCAAGAGGAGCACTTTTGCTTGACCTTCATAAATAGAGACAAATATCCACTTTGCCTATCTGATCCTTTGAGACGACCAGGAGAATAGGAGATGTGGGGATAGACAGAGAGGCTCGCTGTGACGAGGGCTGCCAGGCCTTCTGTTCTCACAGCCCGTGGTCCCCCTGCACATGTGCAAGGCAGTTGGTGCTGCTAAACAAGCTGGGCATCAGGAAGCATCATCTGCTCGTGATATTCACTCTGTTCCAAAGCAAATCTGTGCTTAATCATCCGTCCAGTCCCCTGCTGTCCATCAGAAGCCACCAGACTGGAAAGCAGACGCTGAGTGACAGCTTGCCAGGTAACAAAGATCGCTAATCAGGAAAAGTAGATCCCAAACAGTAACAGTAACAGATCTTTCTTTCTTTTTTTTTTTTTTTACTCAGATGATTAGACACAGGTATTGTAATGGCAGATCGTCAGTTGCCACCATGTTTTATTTTACAATCATGACAAAATGTGCCCCTTCCTAGAAAAACCTGTGCTATATATACACAACCCTAGAATATCTTAACCACTGAGCAAATCGTCTCCATATCCAGAACTTCACTGTTACAAGGAATGCGAGGCTTTCGTCCGCCAGCAACCTCAGCCCCCTTTTTTCTGCTTCAGTCCTGCTGCTGCTGCGTTGGCTGCCAGTTGAAATAACGATTGAGAAGAATGTTACTGAGCCCAACAAGCACATGGAAACAGTGGTGCATTCAGTTGCCGGGCATGTGGTCAGATAAACCTATTTCTGCTCTCAACACAATCAATGTCGGTTTACTAGCTGCTCTGATTAGGGCTGTGAAGGTAGCTGAGCACGGGGATTAGTCAGCACCTCATCTTCATGTGAGAAAGAGGTGATAGGAGGCCGTGTTTGAGGAAAAAGGTGGTAAAGCAGATATTCACAATACAAACAAGGCCGGGGGTAAAGGCTTTAAAAGCCAAGACTATCTCTCTGTGTGGTCAGGAAAATGTGGGACCTGCTGTGGCTGTGAGAGCAGGATGTTTTGCAGATGCTTGTTAACAGTAATGATGCTATGAATACTCTCGGCTCCTGTACCGAGTACAGGGTATTGAAACTCAGTACATTTTTGGTGATGAAAAAAATGTAACCAGGCACCTCGTATGAATAATGCCTTCTGAGATTTGTTTTACCCCGCGTTGTTGTTCTTTGATCAGTTGGTTTTTACATTTAAATAATTATTTTGGTGATTTTAGCATGTGTTTTATTTAGCCAAAGTATGTCTGCTTGTTTTAACACAATATTATTTCATTCCTCTAAGAAGTTATTTTCTTACACGAAAATGGGGCAGTCCTGAAAAAACTGTTTAATTCCTTGAAGATGTCGGGGGAAAAAAATGTTATTTTGTCATTGGTAGTGATGTTTGTATAATACCTGTTCAAAAGATACCCAGCCTTAATTGCATTATAATAAGTTAGAGTGGGAGATTAATGAATTAGCCGATAAACAGAAAATTTCGTAAAAACTATTTTAATCATTGATTAATGAGGGCCATTTGTCAAGGGAAAAAAAGCCAAACATTGTGGTACTCGTTCCTAGTTCAATTTTAGTGAGCAAGTAACTTTTTCAACTCCTGTACGCAGACAAACCAATAGTAAGAGTGAAAAAGTAACAAACCATATGCAGAATGAGGTTAGTGGGGAGAGACGATCCACTTTTACATAGTGGTTAGCCAACGTTGTCTGTCTTGGCTTCAGACAGAGAGGCACCCAGGCCCGCTCCGACCAGACTCCCAGTCTGTGTGTACTGATGCTCCACGGTGGTCCACCCTCACACTGTTGGTTGCGTATCTTGAAGCCTTTGCCACATCTGCAAGAAACGCCCCTTGTGTCATAAAGGAGGACATCTGTTATGGCTTATCTATTCTAAGGTAATGCATCTACACTGCAGATTAGTTATAATGAGGAGGCATCGGCTTAGTTTAACACAGGCGTCCTCTGAGTGCTGGGAGCTGATTTAAAGATTTAGCGGGGGAACTAATTACCACAGGGCTATGTACCTCATCAATAAGGCTAATTTGGTCTGGTATTGCAGAGTTTATGTTGAGAGTGGTGTGCTGCTTCTTTTAACCAGCGTGTTGAAAGGCCAAATCTTTGTTTAGATTGTTGTGTGTAGTGTGGTGCTGTGAGGAGCCGGGAGGCAGTATAAGAAGCAGTGGGACTCTCTGCTGTAATTAGGCAGCGCTGGTATGCAGGAGTGCAGGACTCGAGATGTGTGATGTGGTATCAGAGCAGGCGAACAAAAAGCCAGGGGCTGGGGTGTGCGTGTCTTGGTGTAGACGGGGTTTTAGGGTGGAAGAAATGCTCTAATCAGTGCCCTGGGTTCCTCCCTGATTGCCTCACAAATGCATCTTGTGGGATCCAAAGTATCAACACGGGATTCTCGGGAGCAGAGAAATTTATGGGGTAGATATTATTTTGGCGGCTCATGGACAAACTAAAATGATGCACATCAGCGCTCCACACCACCTTTCCATTAGAGCGTATACGTTTAAAGCTTTACACGCAGCCAGTCTGATCCAATCGGGCAAAACCATATTGAGTTGCAGCACCTTGGAATGTGAACTGAAAAAAACAACAACCGAAAATACTGACCTTACATTTCTGCGTTTCTTTTTTTTCTTTGAATGGCCTGTGCTCAATGTATAGAGGCCCTCTTTCAGGCTGTCAGGAGAAGCTGATCACACTCGGAGGGTGTATGAAAAAGTACTTTGTGGTCAGGTGCCCAGAAAAAGTGCGCAGTCTTTGCATTATCCTCTGTAAAGTCGTCTCACCACTCAAATCGATGCAGACAAGGAGCCGGTCAGCGCAGTAGCCGACATAATGGAGAAACAAGTTGTTGATGCTTTCAACAAGCCAATGCATCATTGCCAGGTCTGTAAGCATCCAGACATCTGGTTTCAGAAGCCGTCTCCAGTCAAACCTGGCTGTGTCTTTATAGAGGATCTCTGGAAATGATGCATAATATATTTCATCAGATCCCTGAACTACAAAAGCCTCAAATCCCAGTTGAGTTTCTGTCATGTGCTACAGAATACTGTATCATCTCGTCTTTGAACATCCGCTGCACTGGATCCATCTGTCCTTCTTTACAACCAAGTGACCTTTTGAATCACCTGTTCTCTCAGTGCTGCTCTGGTTACACAACGCTTTTAGGGGTTTACTTTTCACGTCATAGCTGTGGAGTGGCTTGAGTACAACCTTACTCTCATATGGTGTGGGCGGTTAATCTTGGTGAGCAGGAGTGTGCAGATGTGACTGATTTTGCTTTGCAGACCTGTGCAGATCTTTGGTTTGGTGCCTGGAGAAAACTAAAGAGTCACCTGCTGCCAATTTTTATTATCAACAACTTATTGCTTACAGGACCTGATTAGCTCTGATAGCGGATACAGTGATTAATGTAGCAATTTACCTTTTGTATGTGAAGTCACGGCATGCTGGAATAACACTGGCCCATTCAAAGATCTGCCTTAGACTGGACAGTTTGGCTTTTAACTGCTAGTAATTCAGAAGAAGTTAAAACGCAGCTGCTTGATTGTTTTGTTTCCTTCTTGTGTCCCATTCACAGCTTTCTTGCACAACCCCCATCTTCTATTGCTGCAGAGCAAGTTTTACTCACGGCATTTAGTCAATAGAGGAAGTTAAAGTGAAGCACACTGTGACATTTTCCCCACATGAACTGTCAGTGTCGATCACAAGCCAACAAGTTTTAATGTCTTGAGAATCCTCATTGAGTCAGCCAGTGAATAGAATGCAGGACCCAGGCAATTTCATCATCACTAGTAAAACAAAAGCTTTGATGAAATATAGATCCTGTTTTGAACCCAGGGGAAGCCATTCACTGCTTTTAAAGTTGATTTTGACAACATCTGAGAGTCTCCTGAGTTATATACAGTAGATGTGTGGTCTCCAAAGCAAATAGAATGATTGATAAGACAGTTTGGATTTTGACTCTCTTGCTTGTTGTTCTGCATGATAAATAATACCCTCACGACGTAGAGAGGCTCATTTCATGGTCACAATTTGATGTAAAAGCTGCTGCGGCACGTGCAGGATTTTCAAATTGTACATTATGATTCCAGCGCATCCCCAAAATGTAATCCCTAGTGCTGTGAGCATCTTGTAATGTTCAGAGGGGTTATCTCCGCTGTATTAGAAATGTCACTCATCTGTGAGGATGAATGGAATCAAAATATAACTTTAAACATCCAAACTCTACCGACATGCAAGCACAGAGCATTTCATTTCTTCCACTATGTGTAATTTGAGTGTTTAAGATTCAGCTCCGGAGGTTTAATGCAGTGTCACAATGCCAGTGGTTTGGCAGCTACCTGCTTTAGAGAGCAGTCGTGTACTGAGTATTACATGGCTGTGCTGAAAAAATGAGAAAATAATCAGCCTTTTTTTTCTGGCTTTAAATCTCAGCCACTTTCACTCAATGCTCTTCCCCTGTCACCATTCCTGTCATCGCAGCTACAGCGCCATTTTTTATTCATAGGCCTTCCTTTGCAGGCTTTTTTTTATTTTTACCTCAAGCATACTAATTCTACAATCTAATAGGCATAGTGGTATCCATGCAGTTTCTATTCTCTTATTACCACAGAGTCATCCTTATAAAATGAACTCCATGGAAGTCTTTTGCTCACAAAACCTTTCCCTAACAAGAGCAAACTTATGCCCCTTAAGAGAGCACATTTCAGACAGTAGAGTGAGTTGAAGATTTCTTCAGGTTCAATTGATTCTGCTTGCATATTTTCTGAAAGGAGGGCTTTCTTTTGGAGGCTCCTCTGAGCCTCTCTCCCTCCCGCAGTTCTGTAAATGACTTGTAAACAGGCTGTTTAAGTGTGAAGTCACCCTATGCCCTGCTGCTTCCGCTCTTTATTCATCATGCTAACTCGCATGCACATAGAAGTATGGCGAATGTTTTTGCTGAATAGCTGGGGGAAGGGCACCATCGCTGTTGTGGGACTTGAAGACACGCTCTGCAGAAAGTTATTTCTGCAGAAAGGAGGAACGGACAGAGACACTTTTTAGCCTGTCCTGCGGCTATTCATTACACACGAAGTTAGATTTTTGAGATTCTGAAATTGACCAAAAGTCCTGTGTGCAAAAGAAATGGAAAGATACTGAATGGAAATCTGAGATGGAAAAAAGGGACAGGAAAAGTAATATGACCTGTACCTTTTTGAGAAGGCTAGCTAAAAAAAAGTGGAAAATGATTGAAACATGGAGGAAGAGGGGAGGAGGAAGAGTGAGAAAGAAAGCAGATGCTGAGAGGGAAAAGGAGGCGATTTACCTCATGCAGTGTGTGTGCAAAAGTGGCCTGTGTAGCTCAAGTGGTGGTTTGTTACCATGGCAATGTTGGGGAAACCAGGGAGGGAGGAGGGTGGCATAAACAACAAACCCCATCCATCAGGGCAAATCATCGCTGCTAAATGCCTGTTTATCTGTTTATAATTGTGGTGTGAGTATTTACACGCTAGGACGATCCTTAAATGAATCAAGGACAGACAAACTTGTGAAACTTTGAAACCTCAGTTACCAAACAGCTTGTTTTTTTGGTTTTTTTAACGTATAGGATTGCCAAGAATTAACTGTCCTTTTTTCCCAGAGTTCATCACTGTTTCTTTTCGGGCTGCCTCATAGTCTCAGCTATCACACAACATTATCAACACAACCCAGAGGTCTGGGGAACATGTAGGATGTTTGTTTGAAGATAGAAACATCATGATCTCTTGGCTGGAGAAGGTACATTTATCCTGGTGTGTAAACTCAGAGTATAAACTCAACTATCGGATGAATCTATATTGTATATCAACGGAGGTTTTCATTTGGAGGGAGGAATTGAGGGGGTAGCCAGGGACTGACTATGTTTATTCAACATGTTGCCCACCTCCCCCACTCACCCCCTACCGAACCTCCCCACCCCTTGCGTGCTGTCAGTGGCTGGGGCCTCTGGGCATCTGTCACGAAGGACAGACATGGGGAAGAGTTCACAAGGCCTCCTCTCTCCCAAACTCCAGCTCTGCCAAGACATCTTTGTCCCTGTGTTTTGTCTCGTTGCCTGGACCTCCATTCGCCCTGTCACCCCCAGCTCTCCTGGGTTCTGATAACAGATCAGGGGCATCCTAATGAAGTGCCAGAATGATTAGATTCAATTTGCCCTCTCCTTTTTCCACTTGAGAGAGAAGAGCTATCAGTCCAAAAAACTCTTCCGTCTAGAAACAGACTTATCCCACACCTCCATCCCCCTGTTGCCTGGAGCAGCCAGACTGCTGCGCACATTCGGCCTTTATCTCTCACAACGTAGCCATGTGAAGAAACAAACACAAATCTGCTATCTCTCACCAGAGAGAGCCAACGTGGGCAGGATGGCTTCCATTGGATTGATGGGAGTCTGAAAAAAAGACAGTGTTTGTCTGAATAAATTTCTGTGAAATAGCCAAACTTCTAATACTCTTGTCTTGTTTTCACAGCGTGCGATAATATAACAGAAGAGCGTGCCTGTCTGACTGGTGGAGACACTAGTTTCACCCTATTTGTCAAAACTGAATTATTATGTAGGGTCTGGTTACTGACAGGATATCATAAAGATAATAATTTATGTTGTTTGGATGTTTTCTGAACATTGTGCAAAGTTTCTTGGCAGGTGTAAGATTTTTCCCTTCTCCCGTATCTGCTAGACATATTTCAAAATGATAGTAAACTGTCTTTATCCGTCTTCAGACAATCAGTTGGACTGAAAAAAACCAATAGAAATGCTTTTAAAAACATAGGAACAACTCTGTTTTGTAAGAGGATGAGAGAGGTAAACTATGTAGCAGTTTGCGTGCCAGTGTGTTCTTTTCCCAGTCCAGGAAGGTGGGACAAAGCTGCAGGATTTGGCGAGTGTTTGTGCAGGAGAAGGGCGCATCAAGATGAGGCCAAAGCACACAAGCTGAAAAGATTTTTTTTGGCTTGGACGTACAAGAGACAATGCTACAATCACGGCAGATCCATACCCATGGACCAATGGGATCTGAAAGCAATCCATGACATAACTGACCTAATTCCTTCTGTGTGTGTGTGTGTGTGTGTGTGTGTGTGTGTGTGTGTGTGTGTGTGTGTGTGTACTTGTGATTGAGTTGAAGTCATAAATTGGCCCGCTATTGATATTATACGACACAACAAGCACTTAAAGATGGGAGCTTACTGAAGCAAATTAGGTTGTGTTGACACAAGGCACTGAACACACCTCAGCAGCATTGCAGACAGACGGCAACGAAACAGTCTTAATTCAGTGTGACGGCTGTAGATGTTGCCATGACTTCCAGTGTACCGTAGGGACAGAGTGACTTACTAAGTGTCAGTGTGTAAGAGGATGAATGAATGAATGATTGAATGAATGGATGGATGATTGAATGCATGAATGGATGATTTAATGAATGAATAGGTGTGAATTCCCCTCACATCACTTTTGTATGAAGAAAGCTGTGGAAGGGAGTTTGCAAAGGGGGAAGATAAGAACAGGTAAACCTTGAGCAACCATAGCAACTGACAAGACGTATGTGTCATTCAGCTATTAAGTTATGCCATTTGTTGTTTCTCTGTAAATGCATAATGCATCAGTAGACGGTAGTCTT
The DNA here is from genome assembly GCA_030347415.2 of Decapterus maruadsi. Lineage (NCBI taxonomy): Eukaryota > Metazoa > Chordata > Actinopteri > Carangiformes > Carangidae > Decapterus > Decapterus maruadsi. Next base: position 19,479,504 of record CM064885.1, on the reverse strand, counting down.
ATTTATTTATTTGATGTGTTGCTTGTATGCTGTAAGACGAGATATAACCAGGGACAAAGTGGTGATTCCTTTGATATTATCTTTGCAGCACATACAGTGATTTTAAAACTGCCATGAAAAGACAATGTGAGGAAAGCAATGGTCTTTATTGCAAAGGTGGGAGCTACATTTATGTCTTCACTCCAGTCTGGGACCAGACAGAGTTAGGCTGCACCTGTGCAGAGGGTGTTACTGACATTTACAAGCCACACTAATTGGTAGGCTATGGTACAGTCCTTACAGTGGTGAGCCTTCTGCACAAATGCACAAATAAAAGCAGGGCGGCTGGCAGCAAGGTTGTTATGGTCGGAACTGAGCTTAAAAGAATGATTAAGTGACATTACATTTTAGATTCATAAATTATAACTTACCATCCAATATGGCTCATGGCTACAACAAGGCTCAGCTGTAGTGTCTGTTTTCTAAGATCTGGCAGACTTGAGCTGTCTGCCTGAAGGGAGGAAAGATCTTCTTTAGGTCGTAGACCATGATCATAGGGATGCATCTATGAGGGAAATGCTTACAAAAGCTTCCCCAGTGGGATGTGTAGCTGTGGCAGCAGCTACTATATAGTTGGCTTTGCAACTCGCAGGCCTTTGTAGGCCACTTGGGCCATTTTTTATTTTCCAGAGAGCGTCCTCTCAGCTGTGGCAGCAGCTCTACCATTTTGAGCATACTTGTGCTTAGTTGAAAACCTGCACTTTTTTCAAAAACCAAGCTGATTTATTACAAACAGTGCTGAAGTGGTTCAGTCGTCTTCTTAAAGAAAGTTAATATGTCAGCAACGGCTATGCATTTTGCTGAATAACGCCTTCACTTTTAGATCATTGACAACAAATCATGTACATAATTCAAATTTGCGGTGACAGTTTTCAAGCACATGCTTTACTGAATTTGAATGGTTCTTTTTTCTATCATCTCAGTCAGCATTTGTTTCCCTTTCATTTGTGTATGGCATCAAAATCAATCAAGCGGACACTTGTGAAACTTGTTTGAGTTAATCCACCCGAGCAAACACCAAGTCTGAATTCATTTTGACAAAGTCACACTGCTGTGAGTGCAGATCATTACAACAGAATGACTAGAATTCATGCAGACTTGATGGATTACAACTTCCAGGCATGGAATATAATAATGGAAAACATTGGAGGCCAGGAACAAGAGCGCAAAAAAACACATTAAAACTTATGTGACAGCAGCCAAACTTTGTAGTCACGTTCTGCAGTGACTGTATTTCTGTCATACTTGTGACTAATAGTTAACCCTGGTTTTATAAAGGGTGTTGTGAGTAAAGGCTTCATGTGAAGAAGTCCACGTAGTCTTCCTTTTCTCCTGGAGATCGGTTGCTTATGAGTCATAACTTTTGTGATTTTGTGAGAGGAGAGTTTTTCTCTTTACTGGCAAGCAACTGTGTTAGTTTCGGTACGACCTCTTCTTTACTAGTGCAGCTTTTGGTGCTTTGCCTTATGTGAAGTTCATTACCGGTTTACAGTGTGTAATAAGCCTCATTAAAGCGATCCCAGTGGTACTCGCTCCTCTGCTCTAAGGGGCGAGTGCAGGATTTGGTGTGGTCTCCCCGAGGCTTGGGTGGTATGGTGAAAGCAATTAACGGTGTGACGTCAGAGAGCTCTGACTGGAAAGAGGGGCATGATATGCTCACATAACTGTGTTCACACTGGACAGTAGGTTAGTTTCCAATCCCTGCTTAATCCTGCGAGTCTTCAGATGTGGGCACTGGAGGAAGCCAGTGGAAATGAACACCGTGGCAGTGGTGTGCTCTGTGGATGACAGAGAGGAAATTGCGTGCTCATACGCACCAAACTAATTCTGGGTTTTCAAATCTTTTCCAGGCTCACCAAAGCAGACTTTATTATACAACTCTCTACCTTTTTTGTTTTCTGCTTCTCAGCTCATTGAATATACAAAAACAAAGAACAGAGGCGAAACTGTTTTTCTAAAGCTCAGTGTCAGACTAGATTGATGGATCAACCATTTCCCCATATTCATGCTATTCTGCAAAGTAAATTATTCAAATGAATTCTACTTAGCCAGGATGGCTCGGAATACTTTTTGTAAAACAAAAAAAAAACAGAGCTCATTTAGCTATGGTTGTTAGAAGAGAGTGATGGGTGATGCTAAGAGAAAAGCAGATTGGTTCTAAATAAATCAAATAATTCCTTTATCTCTTGCCAAGGACCTTCTGACTCTGCTTTCGCCTTCTCTTAAAAAAGCTTTGCCGTAAGTGCTGAGGAAATCTTAATAGCTACAGACCTTTAGTAGTGTTTGGGATAATTGCAGTTATGCCTTAATATTATTATTTTTTTTTTACTCTTGCACTGCTTTTCGGAAACTTGCTGTAGTGACTGTTTGTTCCAATCTAGACTTGTGGCTACCAGTCCTAATTAAGGTTTTATTTACAAGTACATCAGTATCCTTGTAGCAATGTTTCTTTAACCCAGAGTGCTAATGTGAAGCAAGGCTCTCTTTAGAGGACCAGTCTAGACCCCTTTCACTGTGTGAACTTGTTGTTGCCAGGCTGTTAAAAAATGCTGGAGGAGTTGCCACAATGTGCCTTGTATAGAATGGCTTATGGCACAAACACGGCACTGTCTCTGTCTGTTGGTACTGTTGATGTGGGACAGCTGCTTTATGATGGTAAACTCCCTTCCTGAGAGCTGAGGACCCCCTGCTAACTTGCCAGCATAACCACATTGTACGTGAATTGACTCAACATGTTGGATTAGCTGGTTAAATACAGTGATCCTTTCCCTCAAGAGTACAATCCTGACATTTAGGGCATTAGAAGACCAACAAAGACTGTTCAATCTTTCTCAGGGCTTGCTTTTCTTGTTTATTCTTGGCCCAGTGTGAGGAAGATGGCAACCTGCATGTTAATTATGTTTCCCAGTGCAACTCTATGTAAGAGGTTACATGTGAAGATGAAATCAAAGTTTGATAGAGACAAACACGAGAAGCTGGACAGGGTTGTTTTTTTCCAGTTTGCAGCTCTGCTGTAGATATGGATAAATAATTTTTGTGCATCAAGGCTAAAGCACTTTGAATATATACACTGCATGGTTACTGCCAAACCAGTGACAGGCAGCTTCAGCCATCTTGGCAAGTGTCTGCATAAAATAAATACAGCAAGAAAGAAAGAGGGGGAAAAAAAGCAAGTGAGTATCGGGATCCAAACCAGAAACCAAGTCGTGTAGGTTTTTCGTTTTCGTCTCTCATGCATACAGGCCGAAACGCATCTCAACACCATGGAGGAAGAAGACAGCGCTAAAGAGATAGACAGACAGGGAAAGCAAAAGTGGAGGGATAAAAAAAGAGCAAGAGAGAACTGAGTAGGGGAGAAGAAAAAAAAGAGAAAGCGAGAAAATGGAATAAAAATAGGCTCATGATGGAGCTGGTGTCTCGATGAGGGAGCCCACTAACCTCAGAGGCGCCACACTCCCTGGCTTATCCCAGCCCAGCGAAAAAAGGAGGGGCCACACCACAGATCTTTCTGACTGCCAAGGCTCCAGCGCCAAGCCGACTCTCTCTCTCCTTCTGTCTGGTCGTGGGGGGGCCAGGCTAATTCTTTGAAAGGCAGCAAAGTGCCGCTCCTCTGTCTGGATGACACAGCAACCTCACATGCCTCAAAGCAGAGGCAGGGATAAGTGCACAGCAAGGTGTCACTTCTCTGCGTGTGACTGCCGGGATGGTTCTGTTGGTTTAGTCAGGTTACTGACTCGGCGTGGGAGCTGGTTGCTACTGAGTTGGAAGCCTGTCATGCAGCCCAGGCATTATGACTGCATGCTGCAGTGAGGGTCACATCAATCAAAGTAAGTCGGGGGGTTGATGAAACAGACAGAGACCTGGCGGGAGGTGACTGACCCGGAAGTGAAGTTCCACAGGTTTGTCACTTCCTGTCCATTTCCTGTCTTCCTGTGCTTTCCATCCCCGCAAAGCACTTTGATCAACTTAATCACAACTTTAAATTTCAAGTTGGACGATTAAATTGAACTCCCAAATCCAAAATCTACATAATTTCCAATAGATATCAGACAGATTATCTAGTGCCTGATCTCAGACCAGGTTTCTGTTACAGAGAGTCACTATAAGTAAAACAGACTTTATGCTGCATATGAAAACAACTTAGTCTGATCTCTCAGGAAGTCTACACTGTCATCTGGGAAATATTGACAGACAAAGAAGGGAAGAGAAGTAGACAGCTCAACATGCTTCCTCATCTGGAGGATATTCGGAGGAAAAATATTTTCATTACTGTTAGAAATCTTACATATTAAGCAGATTACAGGGACTGTACACACATTTTTCCCCCAATTGAAAAAGAACATCTGGACTGCATTAGATGCATCTTGAAGAGTATAGTGTGCTTCTTTTAGTTTTGTCACTTCACAGCCACACAAAGCATTCCACATCAAATCTGAATAAAAGACTGGGTATTTTATTGTTGTTTTTTTGTTTTTTTCTTGTTTTGCATCTTCCTCTTGTAAGGCAAGTACATACAGTATGCTGTAATTAACTGGCAGAGAAATGAAACCTATATTTTTCCACCGCCACAGATGTTTAAATTTTGCTGAATGGTTACATTGCTTAGTTATTCTATATCAGGAATTTGTAAGAGGAGTCTTCCTTTTGTTACCAGCGACCTGCAAGATTACAGACAGTTCCCTTTCTCTACCCAACAAAGAAGGAAAATACTGAGGTAAAATAGCTGTTATTCTGTTCAGTCTGTTGTTCTGCCTTTGGAAGGAAAGGAACATGCTTTATACCTAAAGTTTTCAATTCTGAAACTTTTTGGAAGTGCATGGGTCATTTTTTTCTCTACCCATTTTGAATGTGGTTGAAATAATGAAAAAGTGGTTGTGGCTAATGTACATTATATGAAATGTTATAACAATGGAGCAATATAACAAGTTTTGTTCATGAAGAAGTTGTAAAAAATGAGGTGTACAAGTCACCTCATGAAGATGGAAAAATATTCCTCCTCCACCAAATAAATCACATTAGGATGAATGTTCACATTCCAGATATAACAAGCAGATCACACTTGAGGTTAGTTCTCCACTCCTTTTCTCTCTCTCTTTTTTATGGTTAGAGAAATATTGCAATTTAGTACATGATTTTTTAAAATCCAAAATAGCTTACAAGTATCCCACTGGGAGACAAAAAAAAACAAGAAAAAAAACCACAAGTGAATTTCAGCACAATGTGTTTTCAGCTACAAACTTGTATGTTTTCCATTTCTTGTCAAGCTAAATTTTTCAATTGTGTTTGACGGTAGTCGACCTTAAAATACCTTTACCATAAAATATTTTGCCTCAGGGTGGCAGATCGATTAGTTGGTGTTTTTTAATTAAAAATTCTCATAATTGGACCATTTAGAGCAAATGAAGTTTCATTTCTGCCTATGTCACACTAGTGTTCTTTATTTAAAGTGGTCCCTGATAACACTCCTGGGAGAGTGTAGAGTTATAGCTTTATTCAAAACCGCCCAGTTTGCACTCTAAGACCTTTTCATCTGGTAGCAATCTCCCCGTGAGCACTTTTAGCCACCAAAAGCCCAATCCATCAGCCACTGTCATGTGCCGCAATGAAATGTGAAAGGGAGTGTAAACTCAGACGCATAATTGTCTTTTAAAATGGAAAATTCCAGTTTAAACTTCATTTGAGCCTAACTACTTTTTAGAGGAACAGGAAAATAAGGAAATCGATTCAAAATCCCCCCTCATTTATTTTTAGATTTTAGATGACACATGTTCTCTCTCTCTCTCTCTATTTTGCTTTCTGTTCTGTTCATTGGTCTTAAGATAACAATGGAATTACAGTGACATGTGCTGATTTCATTCATACACAACAGATTGGTTTTAATTGGTCGCTCTTTCATGTTTTATGAGACTGTCACCACAGTGTGTTTGGGTCTGATGTGGAAAATGAGCAGCAGATTGCATACACTTGCAATGCAAACAGGGAGAAGAGGTGCTGTGTGCATGCGATGTAAGTGATTGTTGCCAGATTATATGCACCATATGTATTCCTTCAAGAGGGTAGACCGTATTTCCTTTCATCACATGGCTAAGTCATATTTACCTACCCCGGCTAACTGGTTCCATGCATTTCAATTAAAATTGTCTTTAGCCTGTGGTGGAGGATCGCTGCACAGCAGGTCATAGAAGGACAGGACAGCCTTCAGCTATCTCCCACACATAAAACAAATCATATCCGCTCAACCTTAAGGAGTAAGACCTGGGATAAAAGGTAATATTAACTGTCTGTCTAAACAGATGAAAAGCAGTCTAAGAGCATGCAGCCTCCTCACTCCTGCCCCGAGCATCACGGTCAGTGTTGCAGAGCATCCCCTTAGGAAGGTCAATAGAGGGCTGTGTCATGGGATTATGGGATGTCTGCCCTTACTAGGCTGAGAGAAGGAAATGAGAGGTGTCTAAATAAAGCCAGTTAAAATGAGTCAGACAAAAAGTGAACAAGCCCGTCTTTCCACTCACTTGTGGCCTTGAGATAAAATAGATAAGTTACATGCTCAATGGGATAATATAGGGATACAGAGGGAGGGAGGGAGTAACAGGCAGAGAGTGACAATCTTGCAAATCACAGCTGTTGGAAACACAAGATGACTGTTTTTTTCAACATTATTGGATGTCTCCTGTAGTGGAACGACAGCTACAGGGTTATAGTGACCCCTTGACAGAGACAAGACAGACACAAAGTGAGACTGCACTGAAGCAATAAAACACTACAGATTTACTCTAGAGTATATGCATAGATCAGGCTTAGTCTGGATATTGACTTCCAGCTGCAGGCAAACCAGACTAGAAAAACGATGGACGGATCTTTCACATTAACAAAGAATCCTACTGGAATAACATTAATTGTCAGGGAGAACTATGGATTAAATACTGCTTATGCTGCATTTTTATCTGTTGCTTTGTCCTAATGCAAACCAATCTGGAAATATACACACCCCTAATCTGTTGTTTCCATATAATTATCTTTTCACAGAGGAAACACATACACAATAAAAAAGCAGCTAAGTCTTTTCATCATTTTTAACAGTGATCCTTGGGAGGCTGCATCAAATCTAATTTATGCTTTCAGTGTCATGTCACAGAAAAATCAAAGATACATCAAATTGAAGGTGACAGGAAGTCATCTTCCTCAGGTTGCTGTGGTGTCTTGAAGGTCGACCACCATATATCACCCTTTCACCATTTGGGCAAAGGTGAATGCTATAGCTATAAGTCAGAGATGCTGACTGGATCATTTTCTTCCACCAGAAATGGCCTCGCGTACCTGTAAAGCTTGTGAGAATATGAAGTTCACTCTCTGTGTTTGCTGCCTTCGAGACCGATTGACCGTTTGTGTCCTCTTTGTTTTCTCAATTACGTTGCTGTGAGAGGGTTTACCAGGGTGAAGTGAGGCCTAGCAAGTAGCAGCAGTAAGCAGCTGCTTCTCATCTTTCTCTACAAGCATGTGTGTTATGGCTGTGCTCTGATTGGGTATCACATAACCTTGTATCTCCTGAGCCTGTTGAGACAGTGCTGTTGGCACTCGCCGTTTCATTACTGCGCCACATAGATCTCTGCACTGGTAGCAGAACAGATTTTAAATGCACATCTGTCTGACATTTATTGTTATGTTAAAAAAACTAAACACAGCATAAATGACAATACAATTGGAAGCAAATGAATGCATGGTGCTTTTCCACATACAAGTAACACTGTATGTGTTGACTTTGACTCATGTATTATTGCAATAACAGTGTATCCTCCAATCCCACTCATCAAGTTTGTGAAATTCACATTTAATTTAAGAGTTCAACTGTGGCCCAGAGGAATCAGCAACTGCTCAACCGCCATTCAACACGACATCTCAATTTTCGGTGATCCCGGCTCACCAAGAGCTTTTCTGCCTCTCTCTTTTCTTGTCAGGGGTCACTCGCTCAGATATAAACCTGGTCTCGCTCCAGACTCAGACTTATATCTGTTTCTCTGTTTTTGTAAGCTGGCCCTCTCCATGGCTCCTTCACTTCCCGCGTCCTGGGCGACGGTCCTCAGGTTGTTTGTGAAATGGAAGTAGCGCGGGACTCCTCTGGGATGTAACGGAGAAGGGAAGGTCTGCAGCCCCCTCACCTCTGTGTTCCTGCAGAGTCCCAAGTGGCTCAGTCGACAGTGGGCTTGCTCTTGTAGTTTTTAGACTTCTTGTGTGTGTGTGTGTGTATTTGTCTGACAAAAAAAGAGTCTTTGCGTTTGTGTTAGGAGGTGGGCTTCTCTGCTTTTTTGAATTGGATGTAGATGTCACGTTGAGTTAGACCAGCATTCTGCTGAGGTCTGGCTAGACTGGAGAACAATATTTTTCTAAGATTGCCCTGGAGTGCCAGTAGCGCAAAATTAGGGGATACTGCTGTTTAAACTTCTGCCCACTCCTGTTGTTGCTCTGCATGAATATTTCTTGCCCAGTCTTTTTACTATATCCTTGCCACAACTTACCAGGTGCATATTTTATAGTTTTGACAATAATTACACATTTTCTATGCCAGCCTATCAGTCTTACTTTATCCCTATAACACAGTAAGCTGCAATGAGGTTTGTACTTTGTTATCCTTATCTGCAGGATGCACCAGGCCGACTGCAGGAATACATTCTGACTGAAGGGTTGTGCATTTTCTGTGGTATAAGATACAGTAGGCCTATATCTCCAGCACATAAATTTCTGTGGTATCATTTGTAATTCATTTGTGCTGTGTGCAGTTTCTTATATTTCACACGCTAGTTTTCCTCATTGGCTCGAAATTCCATTACCTTTCAGGCTCGTTTGAGCACATCAGATGTAAAGGCAGGTTTTCTTTTCTGGAAAAAATTAAGAATCCATTTATAATAATAAACTAAACATTTTTTTGGACGAGACATGAGTCATTGCTTCACTAGAGGGAAATTAGCCCGCCTTATTTGTTCTCAACAAAAGATTGGGGACGTCCCACGTTTCTCACTGAGACATTCAATCTATGGCATGGGAAAGTAAAGAACGTAGCACGTAGCTGGTGTGAATGAGGACTTGTTTGGTTCTGAAGTGAATGCCTATATACATCATACATATCAGTCATACCAAGATAAAATTGAGTACTTCCCATGATTGTTTTTCTGTTGTTTTGTTGTTGTTTGTGCCTCCAAGTTGGTGGCAGCCGTGGGCATAGGCATTATGTTTTCAAGTTGTCTGTCCATCTGCCTGGACATCATCCGTCTATCCTGTTCTCATGAATGTGATATCTCAGAAACCACAAGAGAATCTATTCAGATTTGGCACAAGCGTTCACATATGACTCAAAGTTGAACTGATAAGAATTTCCTCTACTCTAGATTTGGTGAACAAAGGTCAAAGTCACTGTAATTTCATAAAACATTTTTTGGGACATACCTAATTAATTTGCTCATAATGAAAAGCTTTGTCACGAATGTGATGACATTTAGATTCAAAACATCCAAGGTCACCTTCACTGCTACATAGATTTTTGGCTATTATTTATCAACTTAGAAACAGCAGGGGGGGATTTTGACCATAGTTGACATTTGGTCAGATGCTAAAATGGAAGGCGTCTTTGAAACTGTGGCGATAATATAGATTTTTTTTTTGTTGCACCTTTGAAAATGTGTGCAATGAATCCATGTTGCTTCTCAGTAGAAATATCCATATTTAAAGCATTGTTGATGTCATGGCTACAAGTTTGTGTTGTATCAGCGTTTTTTTGTTTTCCTTGATTAACTTGCTAAAACAGTAGACATGATGCAGAAGAAGAACAGTGGAAGAACAAAGTCAGGTCAAATCAGTTTTGTTCACATAGCCCTATATCATGATTCAAAAAATATTTGTGTCATAAAATGTCTTTGCTGCTAATATGAGTCTAGACAGACATACTACAGTTTGGCTGATTGGCAGAGGCATACAACCAGCAAGCTACCAAGAGAGATGGTAATTCTAGTTTCAAGCTGGAAGTGAGAACGTTTTGCGGGCTGTCATGCACACCTCCACTGGTTGACTGAGTTGGGTTGACTAGGCGGTTTTCTCTGGGCAGCTGTTCTGGCCCAGTCTTACCCAATGCCCAGGTGGGAGTATCCGTGACCAGGCTGTGGCAGGAGCAGCACACTTGGATTGCCAGCTTTAGCACAAATTCCATCAACACCCACATGTTGTATGTCAGCTGCACTAATCTGAAGCTGACAGTTGTAAAAATAGGGCTGTGTACTGGCAGATAGGCTACATATTCACTCAGGCGGTCCATGGGAGTCTCATTGCTTAATCCCACAGTTGTTTCCCTGATTGAAAACAAATGCATCCTTCATCACTGCTGTCATCGAAACCAAAATTCCTTATAACCTGATTGGTCTATCAAAAAAATATTTGTATTTGCAAATCTGTTTGGTATTTTTCAACTACTGTTGAGCAGAATTGCTGTTTATTGTGGTCAACTGGTTATGAAAAAATAACACGGTGATAGGATGTGAGAGCAGTGTAGCATCATGTTACTGACAGTTGTTTTTAATGATTTTTTAAAACAAGTTCTGGGACGTGAGAAACACAACAGTTGAACAGACAGTACAGAAACAGTGACAACAACAACAAAAAACCCACAAAGTTGTCAAAATAAAAAAAGTAAAAGCCATGAGAATCTTTTCAGTTGTAAGAATATACGTAAGTCAGACACACATATTGTGTTCCTGTCTATCCACAATAACTTATAGCCACAGAGCCTCAGGGTGGGTAAAGCCAAGGGTCAGGGTTCACAGAGTGGCCAGGAGTTGACTTAGCAACTCAGCAGGGCCCAAAGCATTAATCAAAGACATACTCTCTACTCAAAGCTATGCTCCACCATTCCCAATCAAATCAGGTTTCTCCAACAAGAAAAAAATAAAACACTTGGAGAGTTTCTCTCGTTGTATTCCACCTCTGCTGCTCTCTCCTGTTCGACTTTTCTCTTTTCATCTGGGTCTGGACTGATCTGTTATATCCATTAGTCTGAGGAGGCCTATGGCTCTTTGTCTGAGGGGATATGTCAAACTGTTTGTGGTGGATGGTCTATTGGCACATAATATCACACAGAGAATTGAAGCATGGGCTTCAAAAGACAAACCGCTAAAAGGCTGACAGACATAGTGAATGGAGTCTCTAAGCCAATAACCATGGAGACTGTTTGTCCCAGCTTTGACATCCAAAAACACAGCAAACTGTGTTCTTTTGTAATTGGCAGATTAAATCCAGTGCAATTCCTGTGTCATATTTTTATCTTAAATATTTAGAAGAAATACCAAAGAGCTAAAGAGAGAAAATAAGTAACCTGAATTTGATGGCTTCGTGCTCAGAATGTAGGAAAACATTTTTATGAGGTTCTTTTTAAAATAGGACATAAAATAATTCTGAATTTTCAATTGGATGACCATTTGGGAAACCCTTAAACAGTCTGTGGTAGCTTTATGCAATGCCATACGCAGAGTATTTGTAGTGTGCAGAGGAAGTCACTGTGCTGAAAGAGAAGATGGCAAATGAATTGACTGACCCAAAGGGATGCCTGGATGTCCAAATGACTCTACCAGAGACAGAGGGGGAGAGAGAGGTCAAGATGCTCATATAAAACTGATTTGACCTCTGAAGGTCTTTTCAACATAATACACAGTATCTGTATGCTGTGACTCACAACACCTGCTGTCAACATACAGTGGTTATTTCAGAGAAAACAGCAATACATGAATGGGAGTATTTGTTTCTTTCATTCTTTTGTCCAGAGTCGGGTGCATGAAGCATTAAATAAAATCCTGACATACTGCAGTGCATTTAGACGACTGTTGAGCCTTGGCTTTTGTTGGTTTATGTATGGGTGGTTTGTTATTTCCGTCGCCTCCTCCTCCGCTCTCTCCATCCCCATCCTCTGTCCCAGCTCTGTTTGGCAGTGCACATTGTTGTGTCTCTTGTGGTGTCAAGCAGTAGGTCCACCAAAGTCATCCAGAAGCCAGGCCTGTGGAACCGTGAGAAAAGACTGCTATGCGATTGGATTAGCTTTTGAGCGCCACGTTGCTTAATTAATGAAAATGACCCGGAACAGGGAGTGAAGCCATTGTCTGCCCAGTGACAAAGTCCCTGCCCATCAACAGTATCTTTAACAGGATTTCACAAAGTACACCAGGCGTTCTTAATTTGTTGGCTTAGACCACTATGGCCCCTAGCAGCTGAAATGTTGTCTTTTTTTTTTCAGTGACCAAATTTCAAACAGGCATGCAGCATGCAGTTCAATTCAAAAGTATAAAAAAAACAGATGTTGAATTTTGAATCGATTTTTTCTATAAAAGTGGCAAATTTAGACCTAGCCAAGCGGTAGCAGAGTCTTTTCACGTGCTGTCTAGCTATTTAACCTTCATTTCCATTCAGCCAGCCAGCCAGCAACTCACACCTGCATATTATGGCACAGTTCAATGCATTCATTGCACATGTGAACAGTAGCTATGGTTCACTTGATTATGTGTGAGTCCCTCCCTCTTTCCTATCGTCCTTTCAATCTTCCTCCTTGAACTTTCTGTTGAGGAGGGATGTAAATGTGGGTTGGTATTACGAGGGTGACGACCCCGCGGGGTCTTCTGAGAGGTTCAGCTGAACCAATGTGACCAGATTACTCTGCATTCCTCAGTGCTGAATGGCTCTCTCTGGAAACTATTACCTGGAATTACCTCAAATCAAAGACTTCTTCCTATCATCTCAGCAGGATCAGTCAAGGCAGACCACTCTGTGACTGCCAACTAAGATTTTAAAATAACAACACGGCATATTTGTTCCCTTGACAACCAAACTATGTTTTCGTTTAATCAGTCAACCAAATAAGTTTTGCAAATCCTGAAAGCTTTAACTATTGCAGCAGCGATTTATCAAAGAACATATTTTTCTAAGCCAACATTTAATCTTATTAAATTTACACATTACTTGTAAGACAAACTAATACAACAGGCTTATTTACAGTATCATCTAGTGTGTCTTAAATAGTCGTACCAAGATAACTTTTTAACAGTACCCCCACACACATGCAGGCTGCTAAGGTCCACACCTGTCAGTCTCTTTCTGCAGCCTCATGTTTCAATCACTGCTAACACCTACTGACAGTCGCTAAATATTGCCAATAGCTCACCCTCTCATCATGTCCATGAAGATGTGTCAGACACAGTGGTGTGCTTTGTCTCTGAAGCCTGTGGGAGACAGACTGACTCTTGTGCACAGAACAAACGCTCTGACCATATGAAAGAGAAGCTTATTCCACAGCAAGCAGTGGTTGTGAATCTGAATAGTGAAATGTTTGGAGAGTTCCCTTTTTTATAAAGTGCATATTATCATTATTGTCATTACTATTATAATCATTATTACTGCAGGATTGCAGCACCGTGCAATTTGAAATAGGTAACTGATTCATGTACACTGTTTATAGTAAACAACAACTGGTTCACTTTTCAGTTACCTTACTCTGCTGTTCTCAGAGTTTACTTTTCAAAAGAAAATATCAAAACCACAAGGAAAGAGCAAAGAAATCCTCATATAAAGTCAGCCTGTGTGTTTTACAAGTTTAAAGTGTATAACATTGGCTTTTATTGGTGTACAGTAGGTTAACGGAAAGACTCACTGTGGCTTTAAATGGGCTTCCCAATATGTAAGTGTTGTGCGACAAAGGTTTGTCGTTGATGTTTTTAAATCTGAAATTTGGTAAAGCATGAAAACTAGCCCTTTCTTCTCAGTGCTTTTCCACCAAGGCCTTTTGTTATTTTTCTCCCCCCACAAGTGTTCATGGTTTCAGATTTCTCCATGTCTCACAAAGATCTGGAAATCTCTGAGCTTTGGACTGCATCTGAGACATTAACTTCACATGCCCCATTTCACTGAACATATCTTCATAGCTTGCTTTTTGTTTTCATTCTTTTTAATTTAATCTTTTATTGTATCATTTGTTCTTTAAAAAAATCAGCAAGTTACAGAAAAGGATGACGAAAAGATTTAGCTGCTTTGTAGTCACAGCACAGTTTAGACAATGGCAAGGGGAAATGTAATGAATGAATTAGCTCCCCCTCATGAATTCATTTTGGCTATTTTGTGAGCTTTTGACAGTCTTCGTCCTGGACTGGTGTTCAGTCCCAACCTACTTATAGCTGGGCCTCTCTCTTTAGAGAGGTGAACAACAGCTCAAAGACAAATGATCCTGCTTGCTGCATAGTACTACGACCAGGGTTCCTGGGCTGCTTGCCCATACGAGTGAAAATCTGTTTTTCCTAGTGCAGGGGTGTTTCATAAGATGTTGTGTTGTGTGTGAAGTAAATATCTACGCTGCGCTGATGAGCACAAACACAGGAAAAATGGCTTTAACCTTTTATATAAGAGGAAACTGAAAGAGTGAGAATTCTATCATTATGTGGGAAAATCAACATCTTGCTTCCATTGTTTTGTCCTCTTTATCTGACTTTAAAATAAGTCAGCAAAAAAACAGGAATAGCCTTTAATTTCCCCTTTGATTAGATTGGCGGGGTACTCTATTCCCTCTTTGGTCTCCCTCCAGTAGGCTTGTGTGATAGGAAAGGTCCTAATCCCCCAGAATAATGGGGTCTGTTGTGGGGGAAACTCTTATGAGAACATATGGTCACAAAGTGTGTGGCTCCTGCGTCATGCATGGCAGTTTGTAATAGGATCACCAGAGCACAGCAGTCCTTTCTTGAACATATCATCATCTGCATTATTCTTTGTGTTGTTCAAATTGTAAATGTCTACTGGAATGATTAGCCTGCACTATTGTAATTACCAAAAAGCATGGATTTGTGACACATACTGTAGTGAATGTTTGTTCCGTTGTGAAATAGTGTGGTGACTGTCTAGTGCTAACTCGCGTTGGTTGGCTTCACAGTTCACTGGCTTTGTGAGACGGGACTTATAGTGGCCCTCGACCCGTCTGTGTAGAATCTGTTGTCCGGACAAGGTGTGAAAAGAAGCTTTTACTACAGGAACTGTGTCCAACATTCTCAAGATGGGGATGGTGAATAGGTTTTATTCCCCTAGTGGTAATTTTTAACTCACACCACACTTTGGGTGGGAAGATCATGTAAAGCGCAGTGATGACCCACTGTTTAAAATGTACATCATAAATATGTCAGTTGGAGGAAAAGCATTTATCATTTCACATTTCCACTGGAAACCACATTAGAAACAAATGGGTCCAGGGCCTAGGGTTGGGGGTGGGGAAGTGGGGGTATTTATTTATTTATTTTTATTTATTTGAGGACAATGCACATTAATGAAAAAAATGTAAAAGTGCCAGTATTAGCCAACGGCTAGTTTTAGACTCTGAGTTTGACTCTCAGTTTTACCTGTTGCCGACAGTGTAACCACTAGCACTTGATCCACCCCATCCTAGCCACCTATAGCCACGCTGTAATGCAGCTAGTGTCCCTGTCTAATCCAAACAGCTGTAACAGTTGTGCAATCACGCCAAGACACACTGAAGTGTTTGCTTTGAAAACAGCTCTCAACCAGGTGTGAAACTGATGAGGGCGACTCTGTGTCTTGTTGAAAATATTTCAATGAGCTGAAAACATTTGGGCCGTTAAACACGCAGCAGGAGCACACAAAGTGCATTGTAAGTCTGGTGGAGAGGGTGAACGACAACAATAGTGTGAGATGTGTTTTTAGTGGCACACATGTTCACACCATTAGGTCTATCTACAAAGTCCTTATGTGTTGTAGGGGTTGTACAGTATGGACATGTGGGACAGGTTTTCCCACCCAAAGTGTGATTCATGTCAAGAAAGTGAGAATTGTGCGGTTCTGTGTAGTCTCGCGTAACATGTAATTTAAATACATAAAACAACACACATGACACCTGAGCCAGCTGAGATGTGGTTGAAAGCTTGAAAAAAGCTCATAAGTAGGCCTATGTTCAGTATGTCATTAGAAGTAAAGTATACAGCAGCCACTTGGCACATTGAATATTAGAAATATTGGACACAAAGACCAGATTTGTTCTTGCTGCATTATTGTAACTAAAATGTTGGATGGGATGAAATGGCAGTCATGTTGCTCAGTAATGATGTTATCCTCTTGCTTCCTTTTATAAAAATAATCACATTTGAACAGGGTTTAGACTCCACACTATGAATTTACAAGATCAAAGTGGACCTGCAACCATTTCTTCTCATTGATGTGTCACAGTCACTCGAACATAAACAATTGTCACAGCTAATGTGCCTTGCTCACTGAATTCTAAATAGAGCCAACCCAAATATTGCTGTTAAGTGTAAACTCTATCTATCTGTGATCACTGACATAATCCTCTTCAGGCTGTCTGATTTACAAGACCCTTAAATAAATACATGTACCTACTGTGTGTCTGACATATATCCAACATAAAACATGCTGTGCTGTTTATAAGATGAGAAAGATACCCTGAAAGAAAGCTGAAGTCACTTTCCAATGCTGACTTGGGGTCAGTCCTAACATCAGCCAGTGGAAAAAGATACAAATTTTAATTTAATGATAAAACATTCATCGTCTTTGCAAACACAACATGAAATCAGTATTAAATCACACTGTTCCTGAGCTACAATTAGGCAAACACAGTTCTTACTCTCTTATTAAATGACACATAAGCAAGTGCAGTATATCTTCTTCCAAGTGATATTTTGAGTAAATCTTTGTGTCATCTAGTTTTAACCATGAGTCTTAATGGGTCTTTAAATGCCTCACAAGGCATCACAGATACTGTACCACCGATAACTGATACTACATCTGTGGGTGAGGGTGGAGTGTTAACAGGCCACACACTCAGATCCATGCCGCCCACTCCTTCGGCACATTTTCTCACTTCTCCGTGTTCATTGCTAATATTCTCATTAGGGCCAATAGAACGGCTGCCTAACATGTTTTCACAGCCGGTGTGTGACATCATCACATTTCAAAAGCACCTCATAAACATAGTCCTCTGCTGAGGTCGGGTCTGGGAAAACTTATAGCCACCCCTTCACCCGCGTAGCCATTGTCTCTGGAGTGACAGTGATCTAAGAGACCATGAATGATTAAAGCAGCTGAAAAAAGTCTGAAGTTGAGGAGATTATAAGATATTTTTTCAGAACTATATGTTATAGTATCAGTTCTTTGTTAACTTAAGCATCAATTACTTATCAGGTCACAGGTGTTCTCACTGAGCACTCTGGGTACCTGGCTGTTTTCTTTGTGGAGAAAATTGATTTATTCTGCCATTAAATATTTCTTGGAATGTCTACAAATAATCCTTCCTGTATCTAAAAAAAGAAAAAATCTCAACCTCGAACTGTAGAGAAAATATCAAACAAAGAAAAGCTTACAAAAAAAGTCAGCCCCTGGTCAGCCAAAAGGTCTTAAGTCAGTTCACAATAATAAGGCCAAAGCCTTCAAATGTGTGAAGTGTGTTATCCAACAGTACTGTCATTTTGAAACCTTTAAGCAAAGGCCACACAGTGTGAAGAACAAAAAGTGAAATAGCTCTAAAAAAAATGCCGCTTTGATCTCGAATGTGAATGTTTGGCAAAGAAACAACTGTTTCCCCACAAAACTGCTTAATGGGGCTAAAAGAAAAGGTAGTAATCATCCACACGCAGTTAAACAGCTTGTTGGCATGGTGGATTATTATGTGCACATGGTGCGAACGGATGCTGATATCATTCCTCATTAATAATTGATCAGTGATTGAAGCTTTTGCTTGGCGTTGATATTTTTAGGTCATCATTTGCACTTTCACTTCAGAACCAGCATTGGAAAAAATGAAAGGCTGCTGGTTTGAAGGAGTTTTTTTTTATCCGTGGATAGACAAATCAGAGATTGAGGGGTATTTTGGGAATATTACATAACTGTGAATTTGATTTTACAGTAAAAGAGGGAAATCCATACTGTACCTCTGCTGGGTAGACATTTCCTGAAACACCACAGGAGATTAAATTCAGTCCTTTAGTGTCAAAATGGTGATGTCTTTCGTTTTCCATGTGCAGTTTCAAGGGAGAGAAGCAACAGATTTTCATATTTAATGATGTACAACATAAAATCATTAAGTCATGTAAGCATGCGCCCGGTATTCTCAGTTTTACTAATTTCCCTCTCCGAGCATTTGCCCTCTGAAATTAGACGTAATCCCTTTGAGGAGTGGTTGATCTGCTTATCGTACTGCTCCACACAGAGCCCCCCCCCCTCCAAAAGAATCTATCATGTGACATCTGAATCTTTAACCCATCAAATGAGCTTAAGTTATACTGGTGAGGCAAAGTTTGATCCCATGACTTGCCAATAATCCATAGTCCCCGTTTCCCATTGGCTCTTTGGATTACAATATGTTTTCTTTGTGACCTTTTTCTTTTCTGCTATTAACAGTAAAAAGGCCACATATCCTTGGGTTTCTTTATGAAAGCCACAGCTAATCCCTCATTACCCCACAGGCCTTTATTGAAATGTTTGCAAGCCTGCGGTCCTGCTAGATTAGCCGATTCAGCGTTAAAAATTTCCAATGCATCTGAAGTACACGCATGTGGATAATGCCCCCTTTAGTAGCTCTTTGCAATGACCTGTGCCAAGTGTCAGGTTATTTTCTTGTGCTCTCCCATATGTCTCTGCCATCAAGCTGATCTATCAAGGCCAGGGCCCCTAACAGCAGCCACAGTTAAAGACACTTTTGTGAGATGCAGCAACTGTTTGTAGTTGAAGGGAATAGACTCTAGTGTGCTGATGTAATCTGTTAAAGGGAAGGAAAACATTGTATAGTTCTTGCTGAATGAGCCCTGGAAGGCCCAGCCTCAGAGGAAACCAGGAACAGGGGGTTGGAGGATTAGAGTGTTTTTTCTTAGTCTTTGGCTTTACTTTTCCCACTTTTTCCTCACACTTTTTCCCTGTTTCCTCTCTTTGTAGAGGGCACTACATCTGCTCCTGGCCTCGCTGTACAATGAACCCTTTAACATTTTAAGATGAGTATGACTGTCAGATGTAAGTTTTGTGTTCTGTGTTTCAAACTGAACTACAATGGCAGATCTCAGATCAGTTTGCAGTCTTAGTTCTTAGTAGAATGGAGGGTATCAACACAAAGGGCCACTTCAACTTTGAGAAATGAAGCTCAGATGCTATAAGCATGTGGTCACATAATGGTTATGCATTATCTTGAGTGTTGTTGGTTCTCTTTAATGTGGCTTTATTTTCCAAATCCCAGTTCTTCCTATAAAGAGAAGACATCAGCAGTTTCTTAAACCATAATAGAGTTCAAACCATAATTTTGTTACCCTACCATGTGAGCAAGATGCTTATGAGTCTTGAGGTCCACAGTTCGAGAGATCCTAGAGGTTTTCCGTGCCACATCCCAGATTTGATGATCTCCTACTGAAAACTAAAACCGAGAGGTACCATAATGGATGGGACCAACACCGAGGCTTTTCCAACTCAGACAATACTCTTCATCATGTGATCTATCAGCAAGATAAGCTGTAATGTTTCCATGACAGTTGTGTCATAAGGCAGGGTTAATCAGCACTGTAGGGGTGTTCCATGTGCTCCGTCTGTTTCACCAGCACATTTTCTCTCCTACTGTTAATGCTCAACTGGGTCACGTTTATCTTTTTCCCTAAACCAACTCTGCTCCTACAGAGCAGTCTGCCCTGCTCAATTTCAATATGAGATGCATCATTTATTACTTGAAACAGAGACATACCAAGTGAAAAATAATGCTCCCTTTTATAAAATCTTGTGTACAAATTGAATGCCCTGCTTCTTTTGTCTTCTTTTAGCAAATGGAAATCCTTTCTTATCAACTTTTTATCACAATCAGAATCTCTGGTTCCTGTTAATTTTGGTTTGGTTGTTTACTTAGTTAGTCTTCAGCCCTTCTTCCACAGTCGGACTGGCGCAGAGCTGCTCTTACACCAGCTCATCCACTATACCCAATGAAACCAGTGGCCCCAGGGCAGCCTTACTGTGCCAATGTAAGGCACTGATGCATGTGTCTTTTAGACAGCTTATCCTCCCTACTACAGGACTTGAATTGCTTAGTAGCCCCTGTCATTAAATAGCCTCCACCTCTCTTTGATCTGGTCAAGGTCTGTGTCCTTCCTTTCCTCTCTCCAGTATCTGCTCTGCTGCTTTCATGACCTCTCGCGTATGTCTGTGCTGAAGTATCACCGTGACTGCCGTTATCTCCAAATGAGGATACGGCTCGGCTTCTACAATAACATCAAGCTTGAAATACACTGACAGTTTTATATCAGGAATGGGCTCTTTAGAAGTACAAAGCAGCCTCATTTTTAATGTAACGGGTAGAAATGTTTACCTCTAACATAAAGACTGCATGAAGATTTATATGCTCCCAGTGCACATACCTGCAAGGTAGCTCGACGCTGTGTTACAGTATATAAGAAGACAGAAAGGGCCGAGAATGACTGTTCAACATGTTCAAGCTGTAAAAATACAATTTATCACTGAAGCTACAGTGAAGTCATGTACCCTTTACTTGCAAACCCCCATTTACCCAAATAAAATTCTGATTTGCATAAGTAGACCTACGTCTGTTGCCTAAAAGGAGTGACATTTAAAATTTTAACAACTGTCTAATTAAATAGCAGCAATCTAGACATTAACATCCTTAGAAAGTTGGACTGTTCCGCCTGTCAGTCCCTATCCCTCCACATGAAGAAATAACAATGCAGCCAGACTGGTAAAAAAAAAAAAAAAAAAAAAGATAACACACTGCTTTAAATGATTTCTGTCCATTGAAGTAAACATTTACCTCATGTGGTTTACAGTTAGCTTGGGTCCTCTTTGCAGAAATATTGGCTGTACTATAACATCCTCACCGTCTTCCTTGGTCCCCAGTCACATAGCAAGATACACAGTGACCTCTGAGTCTGACCGTTGTTGTTCAGGTCAGGCAGTCAGACACATTCCACTCTTTCCAATAAATCTTCCTCAGAAATCAATGTTTGATTTATCCCTGCCATTGTCACAGGGGTCTGGAGTCAAAGCACCAACAGAGAGTAGTGGGGGTTAGGCTAGTGCTCAGGGTCACCCAGCAGGATATGATGCATTAACCCATTCAACTCCTGTGTAATGTCCTCTAACGCTGCTTTAATGGCCTCATTTGTTAAACTATTATGGTCATGTTTGAGAGACTAATATGCATAAGATGATAAATAATTTAGTCAACTGAACAATACCACTTTCAAAACAAGAACCAATGTAGAACTAATGTAGAATAATGGATTTTTCAGCCACACAGCACCACTGACAGTTAGTTCTAACAGTCATGTAATTAAGCTATTTGCCGTATCTGTGCAAGGAACCCAGTAAGAGACAGTGACTGTCAAAATAAGAGTTTATTTGTGGAAAGAAAGGGAAAGGGGCAGCTGGTACAGGGGAATGAAGGCTGGGTGAATGGGTTCAGAGGGGAAGGTAGCTGCAGGTGGACTCTAGGAGATGGTTTGGCGGGCAGGCAGGCTGGCAGGACAGGGACTGAACAAAAGAAAAACAGGTGGCGTCGAATTCAGAGGCAAACGCTAGTGCTGGTTCGCAGGGTGAGTTAGGCTAGACTTCTCTCTCTCTACATAAACTGTGTGTTCAGACAATCCGGCAGAGACTGAAGGTAGGGGCACTGGGTGATGAGCTGATGGAAACCAGATGGCTTGATTGCAGCAGCAGGACAGGTGTGGAGTGGGAGGCAGGCAGATCCAGCAGGGGTGAGGGGGAAGGGGTTGGTAACATAGACATACAAACAGGTAGAGAGACACTGACAGAACAGAAACAAACAGTACAGCCAAACACAACAAAAAGTGTCATGGCGTTGGCCTCGAGACACTATTTTTCAAATGGTAAGATTTGCACAAGTGAAGTGCAAAATATGCTTTCTGAATCTATCAAAAATACATGTATTTATTCAGAATAAAGCTATACATGCTGTAAGAACCTTTTTCTGTTAGCACCAGGAAAGAGAGGAGCAAGGAAACAGCATGTTTTTTTAATATGTTAATAGTGAAACTCAGCACCCACATCCACAACCACTGGGATTAATACTTAAGCAAACAAAAATAAATCTTCAAAACAGATTTTTGATATATTACATTAGATGTAAGACGAATTGAAAATGAACCCTTGTGTCAATATTATACATATTCATTGGCTTAGATTTTTCTGAAATAGATGTCTATCCTTGAAAGTGTGAGTGTTTTTTCATTCAAAGCTTAATTGAGCAGTTAACCCATTTAGCTTAATTGCTCTGTGAGAACCGCAGCAATTTTCCTGCACTTTACACAATGTAATGCATTCAGTCAATATAAAAGTACCAGTTTTAGAAAAAAGGTCTCTGACTGAAGAACTGAGGGACTCAGCATAGCTAGAGCTGGAAAAGTATCTGGTATCAAACAGCAGAGGAATAAAAGAGACACTAACATCAGCAGAGAGAAATCGTTTGGCTTCCAGACGAATTTACTTATGAGTATGTTATTCACAGGAAACTGATGAAGATAAATCTAAGCTGGCAACTGATTATCTGTTATCACACCTGAGAGCATTTGAGATTAACCATAGCACCATGACATATGTTTTGCTGGAATCATGTCCGACCATAACCAAACTAACAGCAGAAAGTTCACATGGAGCTTGTTGAGTGCTTCTGCAGATAAGGACATGATGCATGATGACCCATTCACCTATTTTATGTGCATGGTGAATACATTCAGTTATAATGATGATGTTTCTCTGCTGTGTTCCTCAGGTCACTTCAGCTCAGTGTAGTTTCTTGTTGTTTTTTTTATCACGGTCATCACTCATAGAAAAACTAGCCACAAATTCAGATGAAATGAAACACAGACGATGACTGGAAATGGGGTTTCAGTGCTGCCAATGAAGCATTGACTCCAACATCTAAATGACAGAGTGTGAGTGCTACAGAATTGTAGCGCAACATATTAAGGCATTAGACAAAATGTTGTCTTTCGGCTTGGCTTTCTTGTTTAATGAGTGGGTTACGGCTTGTGGCTTATTTGAAGATCATTTCTCAGTCTATGATGGCCTTAAATATCATACCTCAGAACACTGGGGCAGTCTTTAATTACAGTCAGAACAACATTTACTTGGATCATGGAAAAACACAAAAGACTCCAGGGAGATGTTAGGTGCCAACTTATCTGTGATATATATTACCCTTCCTTTTTCCTGTGCCATAATTCACTTGTCTGCCTCAACGCTGCTGTTATTGATGAAGGCAGTAGAGGCTCATCTGCTTCCCTGACACACAAGTGGCGGGTGGCTGGCTACCAGATGAAAGAAGGAATAGATGGTCCCAGGGCCGAAGGTCACGCAGGGCAGCTGGACGTTTGGCTGACCTGTGACCAAGGACCTCACATGTTAGTCAGAACTTTCTGCTTGATTGGATTAGATTAGGTATGGCTCGTACCCCTTTCTGTGTAAATCACAGACTCATAGATGCATGAACTCTCACAAACATTATCATGTTTTTTGTGTTAATAGGTGTGTTAAATCTGACACTGGGGACCTCACAAGAGTGGGAAATGAGAATTTGAAGTTTTTCCACCTTTTCATTAGGCACCAAACATGCTGTTGGGGATGAGGAACAGCTCCAGCCACACACAGCTTACAGCTGTCAATGGTCTTTATTACATTTCTCAAATTCCCTAACACAGAGAAGATGTGATTTCAATAAGCTTCAACATCATTTGTAAAATCCAAAACTAAATTCACAAGGGGGATTGTAGTGTGATCTCATTTATTAATTTGTTGTCCTGTCAAGTGGCACAGAGCCAGTAGTCTTAGATTGAGGGGGGAGAAAAAATCCAAGTTTCCTATACATTTCACAGCAGACCAAGCTTACATTTATATACAGTAAGATATTGGGCTATGATAAGCATAGAGAATGTGTTTTAAAGAGAAGAAATCCATTCATCATTTGTTTTAGAGCTTGCCAACAGAGGAATCTAATTCTTGTAGCATATATTGACATTTTCATTTTCTTGGTTTTGCATGTGTGGTGCATATCTTATTATGGAAGGAAACCCTTCCCTTATTTTCACTGATAACCAGATGAAATCCATTACCAGTGTGTGTGTGTGTGTGTGTGTGTTGGCTACTAGGACGTAGTAAAGGCAAAACAAAACTTGTAATGCCGCTCGACTCAACTCAACCCCTTTTTGCGTTTCCATTTGATAAAAGTACCTGGAATCTACTTTTCTAGTACCAACATTGAAAGATAAATGTCAGTCTCACAGGTGAAATCTAACAATTGTGGCAGCCAGATTTAGGCCACAGCTTTGTCTACTATTGCCCTGGCCCCTCACCTAACTTTACAGTACCTGCCCCTTGAACCCAACTGATCTACAAACCTCCTACTACATCTACTCTAGGCCTTGCACATGGACCAAGCTTTCTCTGCATGGCTGGCAGGACTCTCATATTCAAACTCAATTCTCAATTTGGTCCCTAACTGTTTGCAAACAAAACAGCTGTTTATGGAGAGATTTATAAAAATATGAGAATATAGAATATCCATTATGTAAATGTATTTATTTTATTTATATATTCGAGCCATAAAAAATGGAGTGCATAATCTGAATACATTTAGTGGAACTTCCTATCAAGCTCAAGCAGCAGTCCACATTTAGTCAAATTTAGTGATCTCATTACATTTATTTGTTTTATTCAGCAGGAAGCTGAGGCAAAATTTTTCATTTTACTCATTTTAGCAGTATCTTGCATTGACTTCTACACTGAAAAAAATGTGGAGTATTATTTACTTGAAAAAACCTAGGAAAGTTTTTTCACTTAGAAATTGTAAGTAAATTCTACAAGGGCGATCATCAAGTAAATTTTACTTGCAGGATTTAAGTTACTTTTACTAGCAAACCTCAAGTAATTTACTGATTATTATTGATATGGACATTGAATTTTACTCTCTCCTTCTTTGTAAGTTTTACTCAGTTTCTGACTGCTGCAAATTGAAAAATCTCACCTAAAATCAATGGCCTTTCAAGTTAATTTTAAATACCTTTTCTAAGCTTTATATATGGACTATATGTAAGTAACATTTACACAACATTTTATATTAATTTTGTGCATTTTAAATTGCCTAAATTTGTTGATGTTTTTGTGTATTGACACAATGACTTTAAAAATGAGGCAACTGTTAATTTAAGACATTTATTTTTCTGCAAAAACATGTGTTTTCCAATAAAAAATGTTCCAACAGGTTTGCAAACAATACAATACTCACATCTGTGACCCTTTGAAAATGGCCCCACAATCCAACAGCTGAGAACCTCTGGTTTAAAAGAGGGTTAAAAAGTGTATTTCATTTTTGGTGGGTAACTCGAGTCCATGGCATAAACGATGCCCATCAGCAGGAGACAGGTCTTTGCAACCCTTCCACAGTTGTCGAGTACCTCAGTCCCTTCAACAACAATCGGCACATCAGCGTCGGATGCACCTTCATCTTCTTAGACACAGATCCTCAGGACTTGCTCAGCCTGGTCCTCTTGAGCTGCCTCTCTGCTGATACCCTGTAAAATATAAGTGGAAATATGTTCAGGTGCATTAGAGCTTAATTATTTATTCAAGTTACAGACTTCTGTCAAAAATATCAACATTTCAATAACAGCTTAAGTTTGACATCGCTTTTACATTCACAAACAACCTGTAGTAAATCTTATGCACAACTCCAGTGATTCCTGAACTTTATTTCCTGTCTCATTATGTGAAACACTGATTAATACAGATGTGCATGTAGCACGCAGAAGAGATGAGAAGGGAGAAGGGAGGAGGTAAGAGGACAGGGAAGAAGAGAGAAAATGGGAGACAAAACCATGTATTTATCAAAAATGGGCCCATTAACAAGTGTGGGTAGCTTAGATTCATCCACATTAACATGAGACTTTTTTTTAATAATCAAATTGAAACACCTTGTTGGCCCTTTAAGCAAGTTGTATTTCAAGGGGAAGTGAATAAGAATACAATATAATGAACTCAGGTGAACATTGTGATCTGAAAATGTTTGAATTTACCTTGTAGTCCTTGATGAGTTCCCCTGAAGACCCTCCCAGGAATTGCATCAGGGCACAAAAAATGGCCTTCCACCCGGCTTCAACATGTGGCTGCAGACAGAATGCGGAACATATAACTTCAAAATTCAAAACATATTCTGCTTCAATTTAATTTGGAATAATATGTTCTAAAACCTCTTTCAACTTATTAAGTGCAAAGCACTACACATCTTTTAAAATTATATTTTACTTTTGTTTTTTTACCTGAATAGCCAGATGACCTTGCTTGTGACACTGCTTGCTGTAGTTGCTGCTTGAGAGGGCACTGTGTCAGCAGCAGGAAGTTGGTGGTTTGGGCTTAAGGACAAAAAACATCGACAAGATAAAGACATTAAAACTACAGAATCATGTAACTCATGTAACTGTAATCATCTAACTAAAATAAGCTGTACCATTATACCCCCCCCCCCCCCCGGTTGCTACGCGACCCGCGTCCATGTGCCTGTGTTTGTGTACGCCAGCGCGAGGGAGAGAGAAACAGGAAGGCGAGGCCATTAACGGCTGGATGCGCCGTTATGCCGAGTTCTGCCTGTCCGCCGAGCATGCTACTCTTCTAGCTTGGAAAAACGGCAGCTCACACCTACAGCAGTGCAGAATAACGCATCCACCCCGTGGAGATCTCGGCAGTTCTCGGCGGGCAGGCAGAACGCGAAAACCACCTGTTATTCGGCAGTGCAGCCGAAGTGCACTCCCCTGTTTTTCCAAGCTAGAGGTCTGACTGTTCCCGGGAGTGCATCACCAAAGTCCACAGAGACGTTGCGTTTAGTGACCATAGTAAAATTAAGCTACAACATGCAGCCTATGGTAATGGCAAGTGGCGTCATGTTACATTGGAAAACCCCTGCATTACTTACCTTCAAGGTGATTTAGCCGCTCCTGCCGCCATTCAAACTGACCGCCGTAACCGTCATCATGTGTTCAAAGATGCGCATGCGTCCTGGAGGCGAGGATGGTCACAAGGCGCATGTGCGGATTCATATCATGAAACACTATTAAAACTTACTTGATATTTCTAAGTTCATGTGCAATGATATGAAACCTTTGAATATTATGTGAAAATATTAAGTAAAACTTACTCTTCCCACACTGTTTATTTATTACATGAATTACATATATGGATTTACTTGAATAATGCCAGTTCTCACTGATACTTGTAATTAGAAATGAAAATTATGACAGTTAACCTAATAAATATTACTACACCACAAAATCATTTTTTTCAGTGTAACTTTCCTGACAGGTTGTGGCAGTTAGAAGATTATATTTGACATACTCAATGTTTTTTGTTTTTTTTATGCTGGAAAAACGCTTGTGACAAATAAATATTCATACCAGTAATGGTAAATGTGTTTCTCTGAGTTTGGTTTGTCAGTGCATTCTGTCTGCCATTTTAAAAACTAGCAACACATACAAATGAGCTTTTTAGCAAGTGCAAAAAGTGTATAATATATACCTTCATCAACAAGCCCCACTTCACCAAATGCATGCAGAGCGCATTCTCCCTCACAGCTGGACAAGCAATTAATACTGAAACATATGTCCATACACTTGATAATAACAACCCTCATTGCTTAGCAAAAAGCAGGAAATGTAATCACTAGACCAGGGGTCATCAACTATATTTGTCGAAGGGCCAGAATCTTTCTCAAAAGACACCTTGGGGGCCGACATTCAAATAGGCCAAGATTGAAATTAAAGTCACCTTTTTGCCAAATCATTTAGTTGCTAATATTTTATTTTACCTGTAAGCTCATAGTTTCATTTACATATCTTTGGTGTTTTGTATGATATAAAATGAAAAATCTTGACAGCTGACTTTCAGATACTCCCATACACTGCTGACCTGGCCTGTGATTTTCAGCCTACATATGAAAGGAGGCTGACAATCGGTTCTGATTGATACAAGTCAGTAGTCCTGAAATGCTTGTTTCTCTTCTATAATGCACATTTTACATCTTGGAGGCGACATGTTTCCACACACGACAGAGCTCAGTGGGAAACAGTAGGAGAGACACAGGCCGAGGGTGAACCGGGACACAACACCGGAGGAGGTCCGTACGAAAAAAACAACAACTGAGTGGCATCAAACACGCGTCGCTACCAAATTGCTTCTGTTTTGAGAGCGTGCATAGCGCGCATCTACACTGAATGGGTTTAAGTGCGCGAAAGACTCTACATCTGAACGCATGCACAACCAACCACGGCGTTTAACCTCCTCGGCCGCGGCGGCCAAAATCACCCAGCTGGCCTCTGCAGACAGCCCGTGTGAACACGGGTTCACTGCCAGAATTGACGTGGTCGGCCGCGGCTCGCGCACAAAATAGAACAGACGCCGAAACTGGCGGTTCACGGCGCGAGCCGACCGCGGAGGACCGCGACGCTCCGCGTCTGGTCTGAACTACAACACCGGTTAACGAGGGCGCCGAATGGAAGCGGACTCCGCTCCGCGTCTATTCGCGGCGCTTCGGCGTCCGGTGTGAACCCGGCGTAAACGTTCATGCATGGTGCTTTGGGTATGCGGTGTTTCCTAATCCCAGCGCAGGGGCTCATAGGCACACACAAACACGTTGAGCCTGTCTCCATTTCCCAGCACATTGACTTACAGGCGCACAGAGCCCGATAAATACAATACTTGTAAACTATAAGAACTCAGTCGCGGGCCGGATTGGAAGGCTCGGCGGGCCGGATTCGGCCCGCGGGCCGCCAGTTGATGATCACTGCACTAGACTGACTGAGGCTTGAGGATAAGTGTTCTTGGGTAGTATGTGTGGTGAATTTGAGGTGTGTATGAGTGGAGCTTGGGGATCATCAGGGGGAAGTCCTGAAACCCAAACAGTTTTTTTTCATTAAAATCCTTCAAATAGATGAAAAAGATGAAACATGTTTCAGACCTGTGTGTGTTCCTTTTAAGAGCTTGCGTGAGTGTAATCTTGTGGAGGACATGTTTACTGTGGAAGTCCCTTTTGCTGTGAGAAACAACCGAAGTGCTCACTGACTACCTTATGTATACTCAGAAGGGATTGTTTGAAATGAATCACATGAAGGAGGGGACTGGACATGTATACAAGATAAAATATAATTACCCTATCACCTAAATATTTTGCCGAGAACTAAATAAATATGCTAGCAAGGAAATGAAACCTGCATATGAGTTTGATGACTCAAAGAATTTGTGTGGAGAAAAAAATGTGATCGTGAATCAGACCAAACATCTCAGACAGTAAACATCCAAAAATTGCATAGTAACCATATTGAGCATGTCAAATAGGAAACAGGCTCTACAATAACAAAAACTGTTGTATTTTAAGCGGTGACGTAGTTTTACACGCATGTGGAAAAACTGCATGTGGAAATATGGAAAATCACATTATCACATTTTCCAGCAAGTTTTGAAAACAAGATAAAAGGTGTATGGAGGACAGAGTGAGAGTATCTCCATCCATTTCCATGTGACAGAGCCAGAGTTTTATGCAAAGAACAGCTGTTGTTTGTTGTTGGCAGGGAACTGTTTGGAAAGTCATAGTACATATCGTGTGTGTGTCCATGTGCACTCATCTATCTTATCTGTACATGACTCTTTGTCCGCTTGGGATGAATCTGTGGTGACTTGTTATTATGTGACTTGATGAAACAAAAGAAAGAGATCTAAACAGACACTCAGCTCTTCGGACCGTCTCCGTTGCCAGATTGTGTTGTCTTTATGTGTCTGAACCGGAGATGACTTCCTTCAGGACTGTGCTTGCAGTAAAGCAGACTTTGCTGGAGAAATCACGTGCACGCCAGCGCCCGGCCTGAGCAGTCTTCATTTGTTTGCAATGCTCATCAGTCAGTGACAGAGCGTGTTTATGTGTACGGTTCCAGTAGGCCTTCGTGACCCCAATGCCCCGGCTCTCCTACCCTCCCCACCATCCCCTCTCCCCCTCGCCTTGCAGAGAGCAATGCTTAGAGAGTGCTTCAGTTCTCTTCCCTCAGGACCGATTACAGTACTACAAGTGCAGCGCAATAAAGCAGGTTTCAGTCAGAGTTTGGTTATTATTGAACAGTAGGTTCACAATAGCAATTGTATACTTGAATGGTTTCATGCATGATGAAATTCAGAGTCCATTACTGTGGACAACCCTCCAAGACAGATGAAGCACCAGTATCAGAGATAACAGAGAAATTTAAATTGCAAATTGTGTGTCATGTAAAGCAGAAGCCCTCAACTTCCAAGCAGAAAAATCAAGAATAAATAGATTTTCCTGGCAAAACGGAACATTTGCCTGATAATAGGTTGTTAAGGGCTACTTCCGATTGATCTATAATCATTATAGATTTTATAGTCACTAATAAAATCAATATATTTTCTATTTATTATCGTTTATGGTCACACTGCTTCTCAGTCCTCTGCTTTCAGCAAGAGGCAGGGCTCATCTTTACTGTAAGTGCAATACAAAGTAGAAGGCATAATAAACCACCTGCTCAAGAAGCAACAGCAACAGCAACATATTTATATCTCTTATATCACCGTATCACTTTATTTAGACATTAGGACAGTCAGCCATAATGGATGTTGTCTCTTTTAATGAAGTGACTGAACATTAGTGTCTTTTATATGCTTTTAACAAGAATATAGACTGATGACTTTACTGCTGGGTCCACATGGCAACAGAATTATGGTCAATTTAAACTGTCTCCAATCAACATCACAGCAGGGAAGTCTGTCAACTCGGTCATTACATGGAGCGCCTGCTGTCTGAGGGTGAGAAAACTGAGTAATGACCTGAGTCATGGAGCCACCGCTTAATGCATTCAGAGCAAATGTAAGCATGTAAGCATTCAGATCACTGAGGTAAGGGACAGCCTGAACAACACCAGTTCCCCAGTGTAATACTATCACTGAGACAATGTGAGGCATACAGTGTGTTGAATCTAATATTCAGTTTCTACCAATGACGTGTTGTAAACAAATACAAATATTAAATAGGAAACTGTATTGTGTGTTAAAAAATTCTTGTTCTTGTTTTGCTGCAGAACATCTTCCCTTTCAGAGTTTATTTGTTTGTTCCTTCGATGAGACTGGACAGGTCTAAACATTCGGTATAAGCAGCTACGCACAGCGAGACAATCCTCTGTCTCTGATTTCCAAACAGTCTGTTTTAATTACTGTTTTCCAGAAAGCTGAAATGAAATTACAGTGACAGTATGGCCATCAATAAACATGCCCTTCACACTGGGTGACTTCTAAATTCCTCATAAAAAAAAAAATTCAACAACCTAAAATTGTCTGTTTTTGGATGATACCTCTTGTGCAATGCTTTTCCCATTTCCCGTTACTCTCTGAATGATGAAGGCGGTTGAGGGATGAAGTTTTGGTATGTCATTAGAGCTGCACTGGTGCTGTACTGTAACAGCTGCAGAGCTTTGGAGGACTCCCTGTCACACCACAGATCTGGCTCCCTCTGCTGCGCTAGGAAACCCGACCAATCCCCGTCTCTGACTGCTGACCTCAGCAGGGCCTCAGGCACAGTGCTGTAGATGCACACAAAGTGAATACTGCTTGTATATTTATGTCTGTGTATCTGTGTCCATATGTGTTGCATTGTCTACATCTGTAGCCTATGTGTAGAGGAGAGCTCCTTATACACATTTAAATCTTATTGAAAAACATGAAAGCAGAGCAGAACGATCTACTTTGTGATCAGACAAACCACCAACACAGACAAGACGACGACGAGATCGCTAGTTTTTCATCCATTATTAGTGATTATACTGTATGCTGCTTTGAGTTGAACTCTGAATGAAAAAATCATAGTTGCATGGTACTTGTTTTGAATGTCTCAATATAACACTCTGGCTTTGGATAAGAGAATTTGTATAAATGGCCAGGCCTCGACTGGTCCTGTATTGATGAATACAGTGTTGCTTCTGCCTGTTGTGATCAGATATACACAACTTGATCACAGGAGTGAAGCAGCCTGTCCTGCAGACACACAGAGAAGAGCGGGTGAACTCCACTTTTGAACAGTCTCTATCTAACTCATCAAACGGGCTCATGGATCTCTGGGAACCAGGGTCCAATCTGGCTCTGCAACCGCATCTGTGCTCTGCTTGTGCATGCCATGCTCAGTGGGCATTCTCCCACCCACTGCAGGCAGCTGTAGCACTAGCCTAGCCCACATCAGTACTCCTGCACCCCCACATGCTGTGCATGTTTCATATTAGCTCCCCTCCCACCTAGCCAGACCCTGAGATCCACCGCCTGGCCTGCCTCAGCAGACCAGGCCTCAGGACAGCTATTGGATGGCTGTGAAGGGCTGACTAGCTGAATCAGAGCCAAGCAAAGAGCCTGACAGGGCCAGCTCCACGGGTATCTGATACAAGGTCGCCTCGTCTCGTAGATGTCTTGTGAGAGTGGATCATCTCAGCAAGCTTCTAGCATCAGTTCACCGCCCACACTGGACCTTGGGCAGAGTTTGAGAGGCTTTTCGTAGGCTTTTCTGAGTTTTTTTTTTATTGTGATGGTTTGGGTTTATTGGAGGTTATCTCAGCAGTGCGTGCTGATGTTGAATAATGTGAGGGTTGGTTATTGTGCAACGTCAGGTCAGATTTGAAAATGCTACATAATTGCTTCTTGGAATTTGCATTATTTTAATGAGCATTTTACCAGCACTTTTCAGGGGTGTTTATGTTCCAGTTCACCTAGATATTTCGTCTTAGTATTAGATTGCTCAACAAATACACAACCTCTGCAAATTAGCTAATTGCAGCGCAGTTTTGCATCAATTAGAGCTATTGAAGTGGAGTAAAAAGAAGACTCCCCAGATTCACTTGTTTACCTGAAACCTAACCTCTTGTTATGAGATTGACATTCAGAAATGATTGCCATGCCTTTCTTCACAACTCCAACTAGAAATTTTGTTTTTCTTTCCATTGGATAACCAGTGGTCAGCATGCATAAGAAAATAGTGGCAGGTTTGTTTCTCCCATTTGACCTTTGGAAAACAAAAAAGCTAATGTCTTGAGCAGGACCCTCTCAGACGGGTTACTGAGCTGGCTCTGTCATTCCAGGTGGCCAAGGGTTAATGCCACACACTCGTACGCATCCACCTCCCAGCAGAGTGTTTGTCATGTTTATTTTTCTAGCCAAAGTAAGACTTTCCTTGAGAATTGCACCCGATAATGTGTGAAAATAAGATTTTGTCACTGATGGCTTAACCCTACACCAGCTCATGTCTCATATGCAGGGCAATATCCAAGACCCCCTTTCCACGCATGTGCTTCTCAAAATTAGAGTTTTTTTCTTCCTTCTACAGGAAGTAAGTATTTCAAACTCTTTCAATTCACCTGTAGGGATCATGGCTCACATTGAACACTGCCTGGATTAGTACACACACCAGAGGGCCTTTAAAAAGTTGCTTCCAAGGTGTTGACATTCTTTTATGATGATGTAGGATCTGCTTGTAGAGACACTCCTGTGCTACTCAGATTATTTTTATAAAGCAGCTCCATGTGTGTATCTGCTTGATTCCCTTCATTAACCTACACAGATAATTTCAAAGTTGAAAAAAATAGCATTGCATGTCTGATCTTTCATTTCATATAAGTCTGTTAACTCTAACTTTATTCTTCACACAATATCTCTCCTCGCTGCTCATTTAGCCTTTTCTGGAACCCTTTTTTCCTTAAATGGTTTGATGCTTAATCACTTCCAGATGCAAGGTCCAGATGAAAGACAGATGCTCCGCTTTTAGAAGAAAGTTTAATGAAAGTTTTTTTTCTTTTTTTAATGCAGACCACCTAGCTTCTAATAAGTTTGTCACAACTATTTAATTGCAAACTGCAAAGTGTCCCTGCATATACTCCATTCATATTTTGAGACTTTGAAAAAAAAAGTTGTGTTTTGGCAACAGATTAAGTTACACCATATAAGGAAAGTCTGACCTCTACTTAAAAATGATGAGATATTTTATTCTGCAGCCATTATTTCTGTTGTTTGCTTCTTTCTTTATTTACATCATGTGTTTGCTCACTAGATGTTCATTAGTGAAAATGTATGATAATGAATGCCAAGCTCTGAGAGACTGTGTTTAAAACACCTGTCAATCTTGTGCTGGAAACTTCAACCACTGGAACGGAAGGGATTCTTGGAATTATTAATCAGCTCCAGTGTTCCAGAGATATATAATGAATTGATTGTTGAAAGTGTTTTTAGGTAATAACAATAGATATGTAGGATCAATCCTTAAAGACAGTCCAATTCTGATCAGCAGAATAAAACAAACTCTGCTATACTGTCATGGAATATATCACGAGGTAGAATTTTCCCAAATGAGCAAATGAATCAAAGTTGGAAAAGCCTTCCAAATGGTCAGTTGTCAGTTTTTTTTATTTTGGCTTAATGTCTAAAACTGCATGTTGCATCTCATTAATTAATCAACACACTGGCCTTCTACCTGTTCAAACACAGAAACTCTGTGTCCATGTTTTGACTCTTTTTCTTTTCATTAATGTGTAGTTACTGTACAGTGAGTGGTGTGTGAGAGGAGAGGAAAAAGACAGAAACCTTATCCTGTTCTGTGTCTGTACTCCAGCACCACGTGTCATTATATCCCTGTCTGCTATACCTCCCCTCTTGAACTTTACAATATATACTAACTGCCCTTAACCTAGCTTCTCCACATTTATGTCAGTCCACTACACACACCCAGAGACGGATGAAAAGCTGCGGAACCATTGTTGATTTAGAAATCAATACTTCTTTGTCTCCCTGCGTCAGAAAGCAGTTTATTTTATGGCCATACTGTATCTTTCCTGAGACTTGCTAAGGTCATAATACGTTTGACAACATTGTGATTTTTTGTGAATAAGTGAATTATATCCAGAGCGTGTAATTAATTTGTGGAAAGATAACCATAAAATATTGTCTGAAATCTTGTTTACCCACTAGCACACGTGTAATTGATTTTTATTTGTGTTAGTGGACAGTTGTTATCTGGTTAAACCATTAGTTGTGCAAGGACAGTTGGAACCCATTTCCATAGTGGAAGGACAGTTCTTGATGATATGATTTGGCGGCTGGCACACAACTGTATATTTTTGGAGAAATCTGTGTGATTAAGATGGTTAGTGACCTTGACAGTTATATTGTGTTTCACAGGGATACCCCAATACTGCAGATGTCTTTTAATGGACATCTGGACAAGTTCTTGACAAATCTGGAATAAATTGTCCATATGAAGTCATACAGGGATACTAAGGGAGGTTTTGTAAATTTGAATTGCTAATGATGAATGCAGTTCTATATTACCATTTGTTCTGTAAACATAAAGTATGTGTGGCTGTGGTAATGCCAGTGTAATACTGCCGAGGTTTTTACAACAGAAATTATGCAAAGGATAATTGAGAGCTGATGTAAAATTTTCATTTAGAGGAGTCATGCTCGAATTGCCGTATTTGAGTGTTTCCTGTGAATAGAATTTATTTGGCTGGCCACACACAAAGTTTTTGCTCCTAACTAAATGGATTTTTCCCCAAATCTGTGGGGTTAGAGCATGGTAGTGTCGGAGTATTAGCCCAGCCACCCTTCCAAATCTTTGAGTTCGCGTGACCCCTTGGCCTTTTTGTCTTGTGATTCCTTCGGGTCAACATTTTGCAGGCTGTTGGTGTTTGATTCCCAATAAATTCCCTCAGAATATTACGTGCCCCAGTGTGAATTATCTTCTCTGTTGTTCTTGTCCCAGTGACCCTGCAGTATCACCACTAAGCTATTATTTCAATTTGTAGACAAGGAATATCAAAATCCATCAAAAAGCATTGCCATTAAGATTTTATTCAACTCATGCTCAAACTTTAAAGTTGCTTTCATTTTCAAAGTTGAATTAACAGCCGGCTGTAACTGCAGCCACTTCTCCTTTCAAGGGCAAAGCTATCTCTGTACATTTTTAATGACCTGTGGTTTGCAACTTTACACTTAAAAGTACAAAAATTATCAGAGATTACCAGAGGGATAACATCACACCACTCTCAAAAACTGAAAAAGATCTCAAGATCTTTTTCAAATGGTGTTTTCCTGACAGCATAATGTAGTATAAGATACATCTTTCAGCCAGGTAGTAGTGCCCCAGAGAGACCACTGTACAGTATCTGCTTTAGCTTTCTTATACAGTATAAGAACGAGGTCTGTATACCGTAAATATGAGGAACACAACAAGGCAGCTGGGATGAGACTTCAGCATTTTTCATGCTGTTTTATGTGGGATGTCTTTTGAAATTTCATGACTTTTATCACACTTACACAAAGCAGCCAGACATTACAGGCTGTATTTAATGTCACCATTTTGTAGACCTTACACATGACTTAAACTATGCAGTGAAGATTTCAGCTTTTCTGTCTCCTGAGTAACCACCAAAATCTTTCACATATGGTTGGTCAGAATCCAGACAATACTGTCTGTGCTGCAGTTGTTTGGAGTTTTAATATATTCGTCAACAATGTGTGGGCTTCTTCCTTCCACTGGGCCGGTGTGGTCTCAGTCTAGGTCTTTAGTGTGGTAGTAGACATGTCACGAAGTCTCTGACCTGCCTATCTGCTACTTCAGCGAGAAGTGAAGGCGGCCTTTAGGAGGTCTCCACCTCGCTCTCCTCATCTCTGCTTTCCTCAGAAGTGATGCCAGGACAATAGAGGGAGAGGAGTGTGCACGGCCTCACACCAGCTGTGAAAGCTCAGAGCAATACTCTGTCCAGATTTCTGCAACTCAGCCACTCAGTTGATTTCTGCGAGTCACATGCTTTCCTCTCTCCCTTTACTGTCTTTGTCTCCATGTCACCCCAACTGTCTATCACATGCTGCCTCTAATTGCTCCTGTGGAATTGTGTTTTTGGAGACTTAATTGGTCTGTGAGGCTGTCATCAAAGTTATGTTTGATTTACAGTTGCATAAATATCTATAAACTTTCAATTTTTTGCCAAAAAAACATATCATGACTGAGGCTTGATATGTCTATAAATGTCTAAACTAATTTACATAAACTGTAGCATTACTGCAGCTAATATCTTGTAGGTGGACTACTCTGCCCTTTCACCTTTAATAAACAAGGTTATCTTTATTCAGATCCCACAGGATGTAAATTTGTTCCCGTTCAACATCCCCACTGATCTCTGTAACTCAAGTACCTCTCTAAACCCATATCAGCTGCCAAGCCAACTGGCCAGTGTGTCACATATGGTGCTTTAGGTTCGAACACGCTCCAAGTGAGATAAAAGCAGATTTAGTCATAAATATGCGCTTAAGATTTAGAAATGTCATCCGCTATTTTTTAAACATTTTTTTCATGTCACAAAGTTAAATCTGGGCCAGAGTCACAGTTGCCACTGCTGCCATAGCCATCTGTGCTTGGTTTGTTTGAAAGGAGTTCCCGGTGAAGATTTTGGTTCAGTTGTAGGGAGTGCAGAATTAACTCGGTCTTGCTCTTTTGCTCCGCAGGCGTCCTGAGGCCGTGATGAGCAGTGCCTTTTCCCCAGTGTTTGTACATTTGTGCCTTTGCTTACGCATCTAAGGTACATTCGAAGGATGAGTGCACGCAGAGTTTGATTGATGTGTGTGATAATTTCCCTGTTGGCAAACATTTACATGCGCACTCCGTCATTTGTGGCCTATTTAGATTGGCAGAGGTGCAGTCCTGATTGGCTGGTTTCACTGAGGACTACGTGAGACAGATTTGTTTGACTGGGCACTCTAAAATACGGGGAGCGTGATTAAAAACTACATCGCCTTCATTTCACCCCTTGTTGGCCTCAATGGTTTCGGCTCTACATCATTCATTTACTCCGTGCTTTTTGAACTAGTTCTTTCCATGATGGAGTTGTTTTTTGCATGGCTGCAAAAGACGGAGAGAGGAGCAGTAGCTTTGGCAAATAAGGTCATGCTGACACACATGACATGTCCACATGTGTGTGTCTTATCCACAAAAACTTAAGAACAAGAAGTGGAAAGCTACAGTGGTAAGTCACATCCAAAAACTGTGATTGTAAAATTCAGCTCTAAAAATAGAAACCACCCAAATCTTGGGCTTGTTCTTTTCCAGGCCTGGCTTTCTCGCTCAGACCACAGCGAGGACATTAGATGGCCCAGAACAGTCTGGAGCATCCAAAAGCCTCAGGATCATTATTCCATTTGATCATATTATACATAAACATACAAAGGCATGTTCTCTGCTGTGAATCCTGTACTCTTGATTGGACAGTCAGTCAGTCAGAAAGTCTCCTCTGGAAGGCTCCTGGAATCTGATGGGAGAACCACAAAGTGCCCGAGTTATCTTTGGATTCCCCCAGCTTGTTTTACTAAGGGCTCGGGCCAAACGTTGCCTTTCCCCTGCTGATAAGACAGCTCCCATCATGCCTCACTCAAAACACGGAGTGTAGGGAGAATACTGCTGGCTGTTGCTGATGATCTAAGATTACTCCTGCTTTTGAACCTTTAATCCAATAAAAAATAACATCTTGCGTAATACCTATACGTTGCCGTGGAAAAAGTAAAACGCCAGTGGGAAACCGTAAGAGAGGCCCCTCGTATCCACGTCTATATGACTACAACAAAGTGGTGAAGTGTAGTGTTCTCCCTCCTGCAGGGTGGAGAATTACTACTTAGGACTGGCACATCTTACATTACTTTTCTAGTTACAAATACTTCCCTTTTTCATTTCACTTCATGCTGATGTAGAGAATGCTGTAACATTTATCTACACACTGTATGTGGGTAAGGATTTTCCAGAGAACATTTGAAAGGGAAAAAAAGAAGTGTATAAGTAGTGAAAATACCAGGATGAAAGATGGATGACTCCTCACTGTGACATTGTGGCTGAACTGCAGCATTACGCAACAACCCGAGCAGACTTCAATCTTTATTCAAGACTTTGTGAGAATCTTGTTTCATCTGTTAAGCTTTACCCTCGCTGTGTTATTGATTTATTCAAATCTTTTTCTATCAGACATTTATGGCAGAAATGTTGATGCCAGAGGCCACAATTTGTTAGGTTATTCTCATCTCTCAGGGTTCATGGTTTGTGGTCTGGCTAATTGTCCCGCTCGTTTTTCATTTGCATATAGTCTCGTGTGTCATTTCATATGGGAGGCTGGCACATTATAATCTCCTGGACAGGCAAGCCTCTCTGTTCCAGCAAGATGACACTGATATGCTGCTATTAACCTACAAATGAGAGTGCAAGTGGAATCGCAGTCTCTGCAGATTCCAAAGTAGACTGATTGCTTCAGGCAACCTACTTACAGTGGTCAGGATTTATGCAAATGTGATTGTGTGGTTTATTATCTTACAGTTTATTCCCTTCCTAAAATTTATACACTTAACTCATGGAACATATTGTTCTCAGATTTTTTAAACCACACATGGCTCCAAATATCTCCTCCACTTAACACAGTACTTGGAGCACAGGGAGAAGTGTAATTATTAAAGAAGTGGATCCTCCTCATGTAAATTAATTTCGCACACATCACTTCAGTCTCCTGTCTCTACTGAACTTGTTCTTCACAGAAAAGCTCAGTATCTGTGCAGCAGTACTGCGCTGTACTGCTCCACTTTACTCAAGTTGAAACTTTTGTTAACTAAAAAGAAACACCCCGTGCAATGTAAAAGGATTGGATGTAATGAACACAATAATAGCCTTTACTGTGTATCATTATAGATTCAGATGAAAATGGGTTAGACTCCTGTTATGTTCTCCATGTCCCCTGGTTTAGTAAAGTTGTTCCTCTGTCTCCTGTCCTTGTCCTCTGTCTCCTGTGTGGTTCTCCTCCGCTTCCTGATCCTTGTGATTCTCCCGTGAAGTCTGCTTTGTTCAGATTTTTGTTTGTACTTTGTGTTAAGGCCATTGTGTTCCTTTGCGGTGTTTGTCTGGGACTTTGGCCCATTGACCTTCTTGTTGATGCAGTACTTTGTTTTTTTGTTGGACTGCTAGGACTCTTACCTTTTCTATCAAATACTGTACCTTTTTTGTTACCCTTACCCGGTGTTTGGTGTCAGCTGTTTGACCCAGTGACAGAGAATGGACCCAGCAGATATACCTTTTGGGTAAGAATTGTATGAGCTCTCCTATGACCTGAAGTGCCTGGTGGCATAGCGTCAGGAGGAGTATGACTGAGACCTCAGGGAAGCAGCCTGCTGCCTAGCGTATGCTAGGATTATGGAGGCACCCTGCCTGCTGAGTTTAAGGACTTGGTCCGAAATGTAGGTTCCTAGCCAGGATTCAGTCAGGTGAAACTCAGCAGGCAAACCCACTGCCATCTATAGGGCCATCTCTGACTGGGCTGCAGCCTCCACAGTTTTTCTCCAGTTTCTCCAGTTTTCTCCATCTGGGTCCCTGCCTACATATCCCTCTCCAGGTGGGCTGCAGCTTCCATGTCAGTCGCCTCTGTGTCAATCTGCCCAGCCGCCCTCCAGAGCCTCCATTCCTGTTTGCCCAGCCAGCCTCTAGAATCATTGTCCCCCTCTGCCCGGCTGGTCTGCAAAGTTCCTTCATTCTTAGATCTTTTTCCCTCTTTTTTGTGGTCCCCCAGCTCTTTTGTTTCTGTTGTCTTGTGCTGTCTCTGTTCTTTGCTGACTTGATGACGTCTTTTGTGTTCGTCCTGTGTCCTCTTTCCCTTGTGTTGTACCTTTTCTATTTATCTTTTTGTTACCCAGTGTATGGCGTCTGCTATTGGGTCCAGTTACTCCTGGGTTTTTCCCCAAACGTGACATACCCCCACCCCCCACAAAAAGCCAAGAGTGACTTTCATTTTCATATTTTTTTTCAAGTTTTCATACCATAAATATAAATGTCTGGCTTTATACATGCTTTTTTTAACGTTCTGTGTGTGGTTTTACTTTGTGAAAAAAGTTTTTATGGATGGTTGTGGCTATAATGGAAAACAACAAGGAGTCTCCTCAAATAGCCTGTGCATTCAGTGCCTTACCCTAACCCCATTGGGTCAGTCACAAGAAAGGAAATATTTCCATACAGATATTGTTGGAGCATATCTGCTTTTTTCTCTTACAAACCAAGGTGGTATGCTAAAATGCACCTTCAGCTGTACCTCCAGCTGACAACTGTGAAGAAAACAAGCACATAAACCAGCAGGATTGTTATAAATAACTTGTCCCCCTGTAAAATGATAAAATATTACAGTAAACTACCCCCCTCCCCCTTGTATTAAAAGATGGAGTAGCTTTCTTGTATTGCTCTTGGTTTCCCCTTTCCTTGTGTGGTTTATTATTCTTCTCTATGGCTTGCATCTCTGCCAGCTTTACAACTCCCTCACTCCCACACACCACTCACTCTCTGTTAGGAGTTACAGTCCAGAGTGTGGGGCATGCTCTCTGCAGAGTCCTTGTCTGCCATCTGCTCAGGAAGGAGTTGAAGCCTGAATTGCCACAGCCGAACCTTCAGCACCTTGAATGAATGATTACCATATTCTCACACTCACAATATTGCCTTCAAAAAGTCGAGTTTTGATGATAAGCATGGCTTGCCTTATTTTTCTTGGCAATGTTCCTGATGACTAGTCGTTTTACGCTGAGGAGGCTCCCTGCCGCCGAGAGCTGGAGCACCGGAGCATGATGCGAGCGTCTATTTTCTTCCAATTAGCGTTTTCCTAAAAAGATCCATTTATATAAGATGGGAGGAAGGAGCATTCTAATCAAGTTGTGAGGTTTAATCCTACTGTAATCTCTTGCAAACTGCAATCCCGAGCCAACACTTGCAAACAATTATACTGCTGGTACCTAGGGGCCCGATCTGATTGGTCTGTTTGCCTTGTGCTGTCTTGGGAGATCCTGTAGTAATTGAGTCGGCTCCCTGGCTGATGGCTTGTGAGCTGCTTTTATAGCTCTAGCAGTTTCGGCCCTCTGTAGATGTGTGGTGTTATTAAAACCAGACCACAAGCGGGACATGACATTAGGGTATAATGCGTTGCACTGAAGCATACTGTGTGGTATCCCACTGTTCCCTAGCTGTCCCCGTCACTGTCCTTTGCAGACAGCCGCCACTCCTGAAGCAGGCAGTTTTCCCTGCTGGCAGCCCTCCCAGTAGCCTGTAGAAGTCATCCTCCTTCCCGCCAACCCCTTTCATTCCCTCAGAGCCCCTCTCTGCCAAAGGGCCTGTTTGGCTCATGCTCTGCCTCAGATAAACAACAAAGAAAAGGTCCAAAGATGTCTTCACAAGGCACCTGGTACCGTGCTCTTGTTTCAGTTTGTGTATTGCCTTTAGTCTTACATCCTTCTAATAGAATTTAGATTTGATCTGCGGTGGCTT
Organism: Decapterus maruadsi; assembly: GCA_030347415.2. Classification (NCBI taxonomy): domain Eukaryota; kingdom Metazoa; phylum Chordata; class Actinopteri; order Carangiformes; family Carangidae; genus Decapterus; species Decapterus maruadsi. The sequence goes on along the minus strand of CM064885.1, from coordinate 19,437,047 downwards.
AAGAGTGATATTAATGACTGTGGAAACTGCTGAGTTTCTCCAGTAAAATATTTCTCTTCCAACTTGATAGATTTTAATTTTAGTGCACAATGTTGGAATGTTTGACCAATAGCATGTTTTCTTCTCTCTAGGTAACTGCGTCGGATGCAGACAGCGGCTCCTTTGGCTCCATTACCTACTCCCTTGGCTCTGGCATTAACAGCGCTGTTCCCTCTCAGTTCACCATTGGCAAGGAGACCGGCCAGATCTGCACTAGTGCTTTACTAGACAGAGATCAAGGGCCAGCCAGCTTCGACTTTACTGTTACTGCAGTGGATGGGGTGAGCCACCACATTTTGAAATCATGCTTAATATGAATCTATTGAGCCACAGAGTAATCCTATAAACACAGCAGCCCTACTTTTCATACTGACAGGAGAGCAAAGATATGGCCAACTGCGCAGAAAAACTTTTATTGGAGCAGCCAAGTAAAAAAGGAAAAAAAAAAGAAAAGAAAGAAAGAAAAGCTTGAATGGCTCTCCATGGTGGGCTTACTCGAAAGTTAGTATAGCATCATGTTGACTTCATGCCAGATAATACTTAGAAAATAAAAGGTTAAAAATGAAACAAAATTACTGTGGTCATGTTAAAGCCATCAGATGGAGAAATGCCTCAACTGTCAGGCAGTAATATTTTAACAAGTTGGACTGCCGCCTCTGGTTTTTGCCACCTGGTCCAAATGAAAAGCCTGCACTGTATTTTCTGCAAATGAAAAGCCTATGAAACAGATTGTTTGGTTGAGGCCAGGCCTCTCGCCCTCTACGGGTCATGACATATTGCTCTTTCCCGAGGGAAACTATCAATCTGTATCCCCGCACGAACCTGCTGGGAGTATATTTTAGGGGCTATGCTATACATCGAAATTTTAACAGGGTTTACTGCTTTTTTTTACTAGCACCGTTAATGTGGCCTAAATCCTGCTTTTAGGTGTGTGTTTTTTCTGTTTCTGATTTAGTGTATGTGAAGGTATAACAAAAGAGCTTTTTGTTTCTTCCACAGGGTGGACTGAGCTCAGTAGCCTACGTGAAGGTAGATCTGGTTGACATTAATGATAACAGACCTGCGTTCTACCCAGTCAGCTATGCTGTTAGTTTGAGCACGCAGAGCGCCCCTGGGACATCAGTTGTCAGAGTGATGGCCTATGACCCCGACTCAGGCGAGAATGGCAGAATCACATACAAAACAGTTCCTGGAGGAGCCTCGCCGTTCTTCACACTCAACAAAGACACAGGTTGGCGCAAGCACTTTTCCAGTTCCTGCATACACAAGATTTCAAATTTCAATTATTGATTTAGTCCACAATTCTAAAAAGAGCCTGTCGGGATGTTTTTGTAGGTGTGATCTCCCTATCTCAGTCCGTCTACGGAAAGGCCAACTCCGTCATCCCCATGGTAGTCTCTGCTCAGGATGGTGGTGGGCTGGTTGCCCTCGTCAATGCCAGAGTCAACATCAGCGTGGTGGCAGGGCTGGTGGCTCCACCTGTGTTTGAACAGACTCAGTACTACTTCACTGTAGCAGAGGACGCGCTGCGGGGAACAGTTGTAGGCATTGTCCAGGCCAACACCAAGACAGGTGGGGTTGCTCACACATACACACATATGAACACGTTCACACACACACACACACACGCACACTTCTTCTCACTCAATCACTTACTCACTCACTCACTGCCCATACTGAACAGCTTAGTATACATTTATCAGTCACACTGGATTGTGCTGAAAAGAGTTTCTTCCCTGCTCCCTGCACCACTTGTACAAATAGGTGTTGAGCCACTATACACATATAACTCTGAAATAACATCAGTCAAGAATTCCATGTCAGACCTTTGTTGATATTGTATCTCTGAATTTTCAGAGCTACTACAGTCGTGAAAATTGAAAAATGACATAGTTGGAGTGTGTACTTCAGTGGTTCTAGTGCACCATCCTAGGCTGTTGTTGACATGTCTTTGTTGTTTTTCAGGCACTTCTAAAGAGATCTCCTATACCATCAGCTCTGGAGACCCTGTAGGCTACTTTACAGTCGATCCTGAAACTGGAGCCCTAAGAACCAGTCTACCTCTGGATCACGAAGCCCAGACAGCTCTTGATTTGGAAGTGCAGGCCCGCAGTGGAAACCCTCCAGCCTTCGGTCAGACCCGTGTCCATATCACCATCACAGACATCAACGATAACCCGCCTGTTTTTCTGCCCTCATCTTCAGAGTCCTTGTTGCTGCCAGAGCATACAGACATGGGTACAGTAGTGTATCGGGTCCAAGCTGAGGACAGAGACTCTGGAGCTAATGGACAACTGAGCTTTGACCTTTCAGCTCCAAGTGGAATCCAGAGGAGCTTCAGCATAGATCGCAGCAGTGGTGAGGTCAGATTGGTGGGAAGCCTCAACTTTGAAACTAGCCCCCGTTATGACCTCCAGGTGGTTGCCAAGGACAGTGGGGTACCACAACTTAGCGCCACCTTCATGCTTGTGGTTCATGTCCAGGCAGAGAATGACCAGGGACCTGTTTTTGATACACTAACCTATCGCGTGGAACTAAAGGAAGGCATTCCGATAAACACGCGCTTCCTGCAGGTCAGAGCTCTGAACAGGGAGACCCCCGGCTCGGGTCACTTTAGCCCCTTGGCATATCACCTACGTCCAGATGGAGATGCTGCAGGGTTTGGCATTGCTTCAGACAGTGGCTGGCTGTTTGTGAAAAGTGCTCTAGACAGAGAAGTTAAGGACATGTATCTTCTAACAGTGCTGGCCAGTGCGGGTCATGGACAGTTAAAGAAGTCGGGCAGCGCCACGGTGCGGATATCGGTGACTGATGAAAATGACAACACTCCTCGACTCTCACAGGAGAGGGTCTTCATGGCCGTGAGAGAAAACCTGGCTGCAGGAACGGGCTTCGGCCATGTGTCGGCCACAGACCGAGACAGCGGGCCCAACGGACGCCTCAGCTACCGATTCCTGCACCCTGACCGCCACTTCCAGATAAACTCCCAAACAGGTTAATTAAAAATGAATATGCATGTGCAGTGACAGCTGGTAATATCACATTGCAATAAGGCTGCCATTCACAGAGGAGCTTGCCCGAGAAATGAAAGGCAGTAGGACTAAGGTATTTTTTAGATGATGTGAAATATCTGCCTTCAAAAAACACTAGAGCATGCCCGATCCAAAAAATCAAAATGAGCAGTTGCAGTACATCCATTACATTTTTCTGCATACTGAGCGAAAAACCAGACCAAAACTAAAGTGAAATAACCGAGCATGTCGTTCCTTTTAACGTACACTTGAAGATTCTTCTTCAATCTGGGAGACAAGCTATCAAGAGTTGGTTCAAAACATTTTTTATTCTGTGCCATTGAACATTGAAATTATGTGGAGAAAAAAGTCATTGTTTAGTCAACTCACTGCGTCATCTGAAAAAGATGAGAGGCTAAAGTACTGCTGCCTCTTCCCCACTGTCATAAATTAGTCAGATGATGGTGACAGCAGCACTAAGCATCTTGCTGGGCTCTAATTGGCCTGCTGAGCCTGTTAGTCTGTGGGTGGAGACTCAGACTCTGATTTGTGATCGGTTTCTGGCTGCGTTGTGAGTCTCTGCACCATCCAGAATTCCTCTGTTTGTGTGTACGTACACATGTACACGACATCTGCAGTGTGCACAAATGAATGTCGGTTACTTGTGTGTCATAAAGCAAAGCCCGCTGGTTCTTTAGTCTCTCATCATTATTCCAGTGCTCAGGAAACATGGCCTCAGCATAAGAACACTCTCATCTCCTCCTCTCTTCAGGTGAGATCAGTACGAGGACAACTCTGGACAGGGAGCAGCAGTCTAGTTACCAGGTGGTGGTTGTGGTACAGGACGGAGGTTCGCCCCCTCGTAGTGCCACAGGCACAGCCTTCATCACTGTCCTGGATGACAACGACAATGACCCAACTTTTATCCATAGCCAGTCTGGCAAAAACCTCATAATACAGGTGATGTCATAACAGCAGTAAAATTTAAAAAAAGACCAGCAAGAGATGAAAAGTCCTTCATGTCTGTATCGGTTGTGTTTGTTTTTTAAATCTGCAGGTGACAGAAGGTCAGTCCTCTGGAGTTTTACTGGGCACGTTGCAGGCCAAAGACCCTGATGAAGGGGAGAATGGCACCTTGGTCTACTCTTTGTCAGGTACAGTAGCTGCAGGAAGTAAAGACAGGTCTTCTGTTTGTTGTTAGATTGTTAGAAGAGATTTTATTTTTAGATTCTCTTGTTTGTTTCACAGTCTAGTACTCGTGCTATTTTAGTGTGTTTTTAAATACTTTTTAACTGTGTTTAGAAAAGCACTGTGGGTAAATAAAAGAGATCATTTACTGGTCTGTCCATGCGTGCAAATACTGTAAACATCTGACATCATGAGTCGGAGCTGATTAGTAACTGAGTTCTAAAAGTGGCTTTGATTTAAAGCTGACAAAAATGTTACCACTGACTTGCTGAGTTTGTGTATTCAGGCCTCCCACACACATCATCTCCACTGAACGTTTGGACTCTGTGTCTCTCCCAGGTCCCAGAGCTGAGCGTTTCTCTTTAAACCCAAACAGCGGGGAGCTGCGATCATCGTCTCCTCTCAGCCACTCTGAACGAGCTGAGTACACCCTGACGGTGACAGCCACTGACAGAGGACTGCCCCCTCGGAGCACCTCCTGCTCGCTCACCATTCAGGTCAGACTTTCTCTGGAGCACAGCCAGCACAAACACCCTCAATACTCACCTATTTAATATCAAAGAGTAGACTCGGGGTTGAGAGGATCCATGTCTCTGGGCCCCTCAGACTAGCTGCAGACATATCAGCCTCACTTCTGACAAGCTTCCCTCCCATTCCCTCCCTTTTCTTCCCCTGTGAATTTTCAAAAGGAAAATTTCTATCTGAAATGGAAAAGTGGGTCTGAATCAAATACTCCCAGCTGGCTTGTGATGAGGGCCAGCTGTAGCCTGCTCTGATCAAGGTCATTCTCAATGACTTCAACACTTTTTTAATACAGTAGCCCTTTTTGCATAGAGCAGCGGGGCTATGCACTCACGTAAAACACAGCATTGAAGGTAATTCAGTTAATATTTAATATAGAACAGAAAATGGACACAATGGAAGAACGCTGGAAGGAAGGTAGATTTATGGGCTCCAGGAAAATAGAGTTACCATATAAACAGCTCCAGTAAGTTGCTGTTCACTTTTCCTCCTCTCCAAAAAAAAAAAAAAAAATGCCAGTCATAATTATTAGTTAATTAGATTAAACAGTGCAAGTGCTTTCCTTGCCCGCTGATGCATTTCTGTAATTTACTTAAGTCATCTTTTCAGACTGATTTACTAAATCCATCTATGATAGGATGGGACTATAGCAATTTATTTCTGGAACGCTTGTTTTCCATCTAATATGGAACCCATTTACAGCGTGTCATATAAGATTTCACAACAAACACAGTTTATTTATGGAGTTCCTACTTATTGTGGGAACTGTGCTGTAGGATGCCATGCTAGAGTAGATCACCACTTGAGCTGACAAAACACATGCTGCTGAAAATTTGATCAGCAAATCCTCTTCATCTCCCTCTTCTTCCTTCCCCCTCTCAAATTTTCTCAATCCATTTTTATTCCAAAAAAAAAAAGTCTTGCATGTTACTTACAGTATGTGGCTCTTTTCATACAAAGGAAGGTAAGTTGTGATGTTGTAGTCTTTTGAAGACGCTTGAACTGCTCATCAAAAGAAGTGTAAAGCTATACATAGTGCAGGAATATGTCCCAGTGCTAAATTCAACCCCCCTCATCATATCCGCCTCTGATTGTGTTACTTTTATCATTTCTTATTTTTCCTGGCAGTGACATAAGTATCAGATTAAGTGTGATTAATGTTAGCAGTCATGTTATTCAAGCCTATAAAAACCTCTTGTAACTGGTTTCATTTATTCCCAGTGAACAGATACGATACAAGCAAGTGGAGTGGATAAAATCTGGTTTTGCTTTCCTACAAATCCATGAAATATTTTCATTCTTTGTATTGAATGTTTTCAACTTAAGTTGCCACTGGGCATTTAAATGAAGCATTAGATGCACTGTCATGTTGCTTTGTCCTCAAAATACTTACCAAGTGTTTTTCTTCCCTGTAGGTTCTCAGCATTAACAGACCTACTACTTCAAAAACCAATTCACTTTCCATATCATTCAACTCTGTGGAGGAGGCTAAGCCCGGGTCTGTTGTCGGCTCAGTCCGCCTCCATGACAGAGAAAGCCCAGGGGAAGGGGAGGTGACCTACACAGTGGTTGGGGGTAACGACCAAGATGGAACCTTTGTTGTGGACCGTCTGACTGGAGATGTGTATTTGGCTCGCCCGCTTGACTATGAACGAAACGCCCGTTACTCCCTGCAGATTGAGGTGGATGACTTCTCTCAGGCCCCTCCCAGCAGCACCCTGGTCCACCTGGGAATTGATGTGGAGGACAGCAATGACCACGCCCCTCAGTTCCCTGAAGACCCCATCACCATTGTCATCTCAGAGAGCATGGAGATCGGCTCATCCATCTATACTTTCCAGGCCATTGATAAGGATGGCAGCGGACCCAACAGTGAGCTAAGGTACTCAATTCTCCATCAATGGCCGAACACACCCGGCCTACTAAACCTCGACCCTTCCACTGGGGTTCTGTCCCTGGCCCAGGAGCTTGACCATGAGGTCACGTCCAACCTGATCCTGGTTGTAAAGACAACAGACTCTGCCCTCGACACCAGCCAGAGGCGCTGGGGGTCCGTCACGGCGAGGGTGTATGTAACTGATGAGAACGACAATCCACCAGTGTTCAGCTCGCCAACAGCTGTCAGTGTGATGGAAGACCAGCCAGTGGGCTTTGTGGTGTTGTATGTCATGGCCAGAGACGCAGACCAAGGGGAGAATGGAAGAGTGACCTACAGCATCCAGTCAGGCAACACTGGAGGAACATTCAACCTCAACCCTAACACTGGTGAGTAAGGCCCAGTGCTAGTACAGGAGGTTACAGTATGTCATCAGGAATGTGCAAGTTGGGGGGCTGGTGGGGTCACTGCCTGACCAGTGGACCAGTCTGCATATCAGTGATGCTAGTATTTCATTTGCACATATTGTTTGAATAGATCATGTAAAACATTATTAAATGGAGCATAATTTAGGGTTTTGGAGTCATTCATACCCTCTCTGGTTTTTCTATATTAAAGGGATAGGTTAACATTTTGGCAAATGGGCCTATTGCTATAATTGCTATAGTCATAACAGTAGTTTTGTTATCTTTAATTTTCGGTGTAAGCTATTTTTAGAATGGCGGAGCGGCAGGCTGCTCAGAGCTACACTATGGAGGCTAATGGGATTTCTTGGTTTTCCTCATCAAAGTCATCAAATACACAACCCAAAAACTCCAAAACCCTTTCGTGGACAAGTTTTGACCTGCACATTCACCATGCTATGAGATAATAATGGAACATTACGAAACAGAGTTGTTTTCGGGGTAAATACAGAGTCTGCTTGCTGAAAAACTATCCCTGAAGGCAACCCGCATCAGCGGTTTTGGATGAATTTACCTCAAACAACTTCAGGGACAGTTTTTCAGCAATCAGACTCTGTATTTACCTTGAAAACAACTCTGTTTCGTAATGTTCCATTATTATCTCATTGTGTGGTGAATGATCAGGTCACAACGTGTCCACGACAGCGTTTTGGAGTTGTTGGATTGTGTATTTGATGAGTTTGATGAGGGAAACCAAGAAATCTCATTAGCCTCCGTAGCGTAGCTCTGAGCAGCCTGTTGCTCTGCTCCACCACTCTAAAAATAGCTTACACCGACAATTAAAGGTAACAAACCTACTACTATGACTATAGCGATTATGGCAATGGGCCAATTTGCCAAAATTTTGAACTATCCCTTTAATTATACTTATACTAAAATGTTCTTTGTTTTCACTGGTCTTAAACTTTGCTGTGCTGTGTCACATAGTTAAAGCACAGATATTTCAACTTCAATTGAACAAAAAAATCTACATCCATTCATCTCTGTCCGGTCTTTTCATGGACCTCTAAAGTTTGCTTTGCTTTGCATTTGTTTTCATCTGTTCACATGCTTCCACACAACCCCACCCCCACACCACAATTGCCAAAAGTTCTCCTTCATAAACACACACAAGGTCTTATAAGACTCCTAAGACTTACTTCTAAGTTCAGCACAACTCTTGCTTCACCTTTCATGACTTATTTCTCTCAGTTGGAGGGCAGACAGACGGGGGCAGTCTGCCAAATATTAAACACACACGGACACACATACGCATGCATGAGCACACACATGCACGCACGCACACCCCATCATCTGTTATTGTGGATCTATTCCCATGAAAGACCAAAGAGCCTCCCGCCTGGGCTTCTGGGAACCATTAGAGGAGGGATCAGTTACGCGTGTTTATGTGTACGCACGTGTGTCTGTGTGTGTAGGCATGCACATATGTGTCTGTGTGCTTGCATGAGACTCTGTCACTTAGTCAACACTGACCTTGGGCTATTTGGTCCTGTGGGCTTTGTTGTGGTGTTTGAGACACGTGTCGACAATGGCTCCACCCTCCCCTTCAAGTCGCCAACCAGGATGCCCCCCGGAGCAGCTTGGGGATGGAAACATTCAGAGTCTGTCATGCATGTCACTTCTCCTTCGGCCCAGTATGTGCGCTCATCTTGAAGTGTTTTCATGCACACTGGTTATTTGTTAAAATCATGACAGAGTTAATCCTCTGAACACCTGGTTTGCTCCTGTTTTGGGGTCAATGACCGAGACCTGGGACCATCTCTACACACTCTGTTTTCATTACTTTGGCATTACAGTTACCACAATAGAGAGAACTATCAGACTATTATTAGGGGTCTATAAAGTCAGAGAGTGAGACATACTCTCATCGCTCATTGTCAGAAGTGAGGCCATTAATTTCACTTTTGGAACTGGTGATATGGTGAAATGCCTCTCTGAAAAAGACAACACCATTCAAGGATTAACACATCAAATTTTGATAAATGGCCTTTGCATTCGTGACAAAAGAGATGACGTTTGTTGTCTGAGCAACCTCAGCTAACCCTTTATACTGCAGTCCAACATGTTGGCGCCACAAACCCTGCATAGGCTTAAGATGTTGGAATTGAAAACATCCAAAATAAAAACTTTCCTCTGTTTCCACTGTTATTTCTTTTTTCTGTCCATGTGTTATCGGTGACCAGGGAGATGACAGGATCACAGAGAAGTCAAATTTGGTGAAAATATTCCATCCTCTAACTCCTACCAGATTAAAAGCTCAGGGGCAAGTTATCTCAGTTCGAGCAAGATACAAAGCAAAAAAACACACAAGAAAGTTAAAACCAAAACAGCCCCTGCCCCCTCTTTCTTTAACAGTTGCAGCTCATTTTAAAGCATGAAATTGAAATTGAATCAATGCAAGCTCTACCCTCTTAGGGCAGGATAATGAAAAGGCAAGGGTGCCCCTAATTTCTTCAGAGCACGGCAGGCCTGGCTGTTGCGTGTCTAGAGCGTGTGTTTACTGCTTCTTTCTCGATGGCTGCGGCATTCTCCAATGGAAAATCTCGTAAACTGTGGCCAGACCATTGGGCTGTTACAGCAGTGGTGGTGGTAGCATTCAGGTAGGCAAAGCTGTGTGTGTGGAGGAGATTAGCCCTGATTTGGCCCTCACACGGCAACTTTTCACACCAGCGTTTTAAATCACTTGACTACACACAATCGTGGAAAGTGGCATGTTTTATTGCCTTTGATAGCATGCTTTCATACTGTAGTTGTCGTGTGTAACTGCCTCTGGGAAACAGGCAGTAATAAGGCACACCCACATGCACACTCACTCTCACACACACATATACAGGAAACCTCTCCTCACATTTCCCCTCTGATTCATCTCTCTGCAGGCTCTCTGTCTATTTTCAAACCTCTGGACCGTGAGGAGCAGGACATCTTTAACCTCACAATAATCGCTGAGGATCATGGGATACCCCAGCACTCGTCCAGCCAGCTGCTGTGTGTCCATGTGATTGATGTTAATGATGAGGTGCCCTGGTTTGAGGAGAGCCAGTACGAAGCCCAAATTTCAGAGAATCAGCCTCCAGGAACCACTGTGTTGACAGTGTCCGCCTCTGATCTGGATCAAGGTGAGGCATGCATTGTGCACTCACTTAGTCATCGTAGCTTTGGCTCGTAGCGCACATAATCAACAACACTCTCCTAGCGAGCACTGATGTGAGTAGTTTTCATTTCCAAGTAAGATTGGAATGTTTGTGTTTTGCTATTCATTCAACATTTTTTATGTTTTGTTGTCCTACAATTACATGTTAAATATGATCATAGGAATACTGATCATACACTATACTTAAACAAAAAAAACTTACTCACACTGCTGTAAAATGACCATAATGATGCTGCATGCACGTGTGAGGATTATGTCTTAACGGATATCACACTGTGCTGCTTCAGAATGCCCGTAATTATGCCTGTCCTTCATCTGCTGACTGTGTGTTCAAGTTACAGACATTAACAGTTGTTTTTAATTGAGGACTACACAGGAGAAAGGGGGAGGGGGTACAGAAAGGATGCATTCCCCTGGTCTTAGTCAGAAGCACATAAAACAGAAGGATTATAAACTTTCTCTCCAAAAGCAATTAGTGAAGTAAACAGGTGAGGTTGCCAGACTGCTCTCTGCTAGCACGCAATCTGGCATCCAGACACCTGAGGGAAGGCTGTCACTGCCAAATGCTTAGACAGCAAAACTAATGACAAGCAAACAAATAAGTATACAAGCTATTAGCAGGAGAAGCCCAAATACTTGAACATGCTGATCGATGCGAAGTGTTTGTTCAGGTTGTATGAATGAACCAATGGTTTGATTTCAACCATTTTTTTTAACTGTCATTGTGTGTTTCACTACAGGAACCAACGGGCAGGTGACGTATGGTGGTATCTCAGAGAAGGCTTTCCACATTAACCCAGTGACAGGTGTCATAACAACCACTAAAAACCTGGACCGGGAGCTTGAGGAATACTACACTTTGACAGGTAACTGTCCCCTGACTTTCCTCAAGATTCATACTGTGAACAGTTATTTTATAATATCCAGATTGCTTGTATATCATTCATTCTCCCAAATCATTCTTCCTACTTCTGTTTCTGCAGTTTATGCAAAAGATGGTGGCCTTCTACCCAACTATGCCAAAGCAACAGTGAGGATCAAAGTACTTGATGAGAATGACAACGTCCCAATCTTTGGACGTCTCTTCTATAGCATAGAAGTGCCTGAGAACCTAGATTCTCTGCCTCTGTTCACCCTCAGAGCCACTGACCCAGATACTGGAGACGGTGGGGAAATGAACTACAGAATTACAGGTGAGAGTTTGTTTTGATGTACCATTCAGTATCAAGACAATCGGCTCAACTTTCTACTCTCTACTGCTGTTTGCATTTCTGCAGCTCATTGTGTTGAAACTCATTTACAATTGCTTTGCATGCAGCTGGAGATCCATCGGGAGACTTTCGCTTGGATAGACTTTCAGGTGTGCTGTCCACTTCGAGGCCTCTGGATCGGGAGAAGAAGGCTGGTTACACACTAACAGTTACAGTTAAGGATGAGGGCCATCCTCCCCTCAGCAGCACCACAACTGTGGAAGTTACTGTTCTCGACATCAATGACCACAGCCCCCAGTTTCAGAGCAGCAGCTACACTGCGGATGTCTCAGAAGATGTTCCCATTGGCTCCCTGGTTTTGGAGGTGAAGGCTATTGATCTGGACCAGGGCCCCAACAGTCAGGTGCTGTACTTTCTGAGCCGCGGCTCCCAGAGTATGTTCATCATAGATCAGAACACCGGCCGCATCATCACAGCAGCTCCTCTAGACAGAGAGAGGACCGCCTCTTATACCTTTGAGGTGTGTGCCACCGACTCTTCCCCAGCAAACCCACGTAACTCCACTGCTCAGGTGACCGTCTACATTCAGGATGTGAACGACAATGCACCCTTCTTCATTCAGGATCCACTTATTGTGAACATCTCTGCCAGCAGTGTGTCCAGCCGTAGAGTGCTGGCCACTATGAGGGCAGAGGATAAGGACTTTGGGGCTAATGGCTCTGTTTTTTATCGTTTTGCCAATCCTGTGAGGGGCTTCACCATTAACTCACTGACAGGAGACATCCAGGCCACAGAGAAGCTGCAGACTCTGACCCAAAGCCAGCGGACCTTAATAGTTCAGGCCATGGACCAAGGCAACCCCGCTCAGTCTTCCCTCGGGGTGGTTATCATTTATATTAGGGAACAGAATTACAGGGGGATTCGCTTCTCTCGCACAGCCAGAGATGTTAGTCTGCAGGAAAATGCTGCACAAGGTTTGTATGTTATAAGATTTCTGTCAGCATGTAATACTAAAATATCAAAATAAAACATTTCAACCAAGTCTCTTTTCCACAATCCAGGCACAGTAGTGACACAGACTCAGGCCCAGTACCCTGATGGCTCTCAAACCGGTATCAGCTACAGTATTTTCAGTGGAAACCGAATGCAGTCTTTTGGAATTAACACCATCACTGGTGAGTGCACAGATAGCAGCACACACTACAAAACAATGTTTTCCAAATCTCCAGTGACTCATTGTTGTTTTTGTGAATTAGGTGAAATATGGGTCCAGAAATCTGAAGGATTAGACTTTGAGGAGACCCCCAAACTCCGCCTTGTGGTGAAAGCTGAGACGGCATCCTCCAGCTCCTACATGGCTGTCAACTTAATTCTGCAGGACGTCAACGACAACTTGCCACGCTTCCAACTCCAGAACTATGTAGCGTACATTAGAGAGGCACAAGGCTATGATTTTCCCATTATCCAGGTGCAGTAGCCTGTCCCCCATATATTTATTATGGTTGGCTGTTGTTTAAGTGTGAAGTTGTAGAATAGAAAAGCACTCAAGCTTCAGAAACCTGGATTGTTTCAGCACTGTTAGAGAAATGACTGTTCATTTGCCTGTGTTCTTAGTGTCCCGACTGAATATGTAGAATCATTTTTGTCATGTTGCCAGTTTCATATAGCCCATTTTTATGAACTCTTGACTTCTACTGTTAGTCCAATATTGCTCACTAGTTCATGTTACATCCAGACAGCTGTTGCAAATATTTCTATATTTTCCTCACCAATATGGGTTGGTCATTTCCTCAGGTTGCGGCAGATGACCTGGATCAGGGTCAAAATGGTCAGGTGACCTACTCCATAAGGTCATCATCCATGAGTGGCTTGTTTAAGATAGACCCACTAACTGGCAGCATCACCACTGCAGCCATAATGGACAGAGAGATCTGGACACAAACGAAGTGAGTCTTGCTCGTGTTACTCTTTATCTGCTCATCCAGTTTTGTGGTTCCCCCCAGCTTATCTCTGCCCATGACATATGTTTGTTTAAATGTTTCCCCTTGCTTGTGTGTGTGTTTGTCCTCGTGGCAGAATGTGGTCCACGTTTCAGAGTGGTAGTTTTGAGGACTCTGGCAGGTGTTTACGTATATGTCTGCGTATATGTAAACAGATTTTTTTCAGTGTGATACCATCACAAAGAATACAGTGAAACTATTTCACGAGATAAAAATGAAAGCCAACTTCAAAATAAGATCGGTGTGGTGTAAATTAGAGGTAGCTGGGTAGAAAGTGGGGAACAGACCATTTACCCCCCATTTACACTCCAGTCCACCTTTGTTTTAAGCCATGGATCACTTTATCCCAGTTTCAGCCATTCATTGTCCACTCCAAGACTTTATCTAAAGCTTTAGACCAACCTCTCCTGAAGTCACACAATGACCATCAACATATTGATCATAAACATGACACCGTGACTGGTTTTGTTTTTACCTTGTGATCTGTGTATCATCTGTCAGTGTAGTGCTGTGGTGATTTTTACGTAGGGTCAACACAGAGGTTTGCATCAAATTGAATCTTTCCATTAAATGGCACATGGATTTTAACACTGATTTCTGGATTAGTGTAGAAAATAAACTCTGTGACAAAGTGTTATGATACTCCCATGTGTACAACAATTGCCACACACAGTAAATAGATTTCATGTTTATTGTGGAGACATTTGATTTCCCAGAGACCCTCTTAATAAGGTTGAAACTGTTTACCCTATTTCAGCCATTAGTTTATGCACAATTTCAGTGTAAGTGATGAAAAGCACCACATCAGTTTAAACTAACCTCAAGTCTATGGTTTCATGTTTTTGTACTGCAAGACATTTTACTGTATTACTGTAAGTGAAGTCATGTTGCCAAGGACTACTCAGAAACATGTTTCAATTACAGAGGGAGAAGGGAAGAAATTGGGAGGAAGTGTTAATGAGATGATGATCATATTCAGAGCCAATTAAAGTAGAGGGAAATCATGCTTGTACTGAAGATTGTGTTTTATAGATTAGATTAGATTTTAAACACGTTTAGTTTTATTGATTTCTAGGATCTGATTGCATTTTTTTTCTATTATTGTTCAATGGAGACAGTGAGCCTAATTCATTGTTTTAAAAACAGTCTTGTATTGCACACTCTGAAACAAAAAGCGACTGGTTTAGGTGGGGGGTGAAACACTACGCGACCTTGTTCATTAAAGTTCAGACAGTGACATTCATTTTCTGGCACCAGGCTTGTCGTTACGGCAACAGACCGAGGAACCCCGCGGCTGGCTGGCTCTGCCACCCTCACTGTGATCATCATCGACCTCAACGACAACAGTCCCATGATTCCTCTGCCTCGGGAGATCCATGTGCCTGAGGGTAAGTTCGCTTCACAGGGGAACTTAGTCCAGTGATCCTATCATAAAGCCTCACATCACCCTTCCTGGCAGCTCACACAGCAGGGATCAGTGAGAAAAGTCTGACCCTATTATGAACAAGCTATTGCCAAGTTCCTCTGTTCATTTCCTGTCTATTAGATATAGGCTTTCCAGAACAGGATATTTCTTAATAAAGAGGAAAAAAAACTGTGTGCTTCATTTCAGCTACAACCTAAATATTTGCTCTTCCTCTCCTGCCCTCCCACCCTCCCAAATACAGATACTCTGATTGGCACAGTTATCACGCAGGTAACGGGGAATGATGTGGACTCAGGGCCGGCCCTGTCCTACACACTACACCTGGATTCAAGTAGCCAAGGAATGTTTGGTATTCATCGTTACGGAGGAGGAGTGTCTCTGACTGGCCCTTTGGACTATGAGGAAAGGACATGGTACACATTGACTGTCCGCTCATCTGACTCCAAACATCAAAGTGAGGCTAACCTTACCGTGCTGGTGGATGACGTCAACGATAATGTCCCAACCTTTACTCAAGATTTCTATCAGGTACAGCTACGTCACTCGCCTGCACACTGCATATTTTCAAGCACTGTCATTAAATTGCTGTAGTATCTGTAAAGGATACAGATGTATTTACACTGTGTTATGCGCATTAGGTGACTGTATCAGAGCACCTCCCAGCAGGCAGTGCGGTCATCACAGTGACCGCCACGGACCGTGACTCTGGGGAAAATGGGAGGATCACCTACAGAGTAATGTCATCAACTCGGGGCATCTTCTACATTGACCCAGGCAACGGTAAGATTTCTGCGTGCACATTTATGGTGGCTTATAACCATTTTCTAGCCAAAGCTCCCTTTAATTACCCTTCATAAAAAATGTTATCCCCTAAGGCTTGACTTGGATGTAAATTTGAGGTTTGGACATATTTTCAACAGGCATTGCAAAAATATTTAATCATTTTGTTCATTAAAAGTCATTGAAAGCCAGATTTAATGTTATTTGCCTCAGATGTTTTTCTTTAGATAGCATCTAAAAATAAGTGTGTTATAAAAGAGGACTCTTTCCCCTCAGGCTATTCTGTCTCCTGTTCTCAAGTGCAATTCCTTTGCCTTGAATAACGTTTCCTTAAATATTATGTGCTCAAACTTGCTGCAACATTTACAAAGAATAACTGGAATTTAATCATTTATTTGAATCATCCATGGATATCCATTAACGACCCTGTGTAATGATCAATTTGGATGATTAATATGATGAACCCCAGACAGAAGGTCGAAATCATTAAAAGTTGCTGTTGTAATGACCATGTTCTGTTTCCTCACAGGGACTCTGTTCATCAAACAAAAAACAGAGTTTGATTTTGAGAATCCCTCCATCCTGGTTGTAATTGAGGCACGGGACCAGGGCACTCCACCACTTTCATCCGTTGCCACTGTCCAAGTGCAAGTGTCTGATGTCAACGACAATGCCCCTATCTTCCACCAGTCAGAGTACAGAGCCACTGTGTCTGAAGATGGGCTTCCTGGATCAACTGTTCTGATCCTAGAAGCCGTAGACGGAGACCTGTCTCGGGACAACTGTGGTTTTGATTTTGCCATTGCCAGTGGCAACTCAGGTAATGCCTTCCAGATTGAGAGCAGCGTGCGTTTCTTGGAGGGGCAGGGCTTCCAGACAGTTGGCAGCCTGATCCTGGTGGAGGAGCTGGACTTTGAAGCCGTTCCAAGTTATAACCTGACTGTTGTGGTATCAGATCGTGGAATCCCTCAACGTAGCTCCAGTGTGCCTATCCTTATCAGTGTTTCAGATGCCAATGACAACCCTCCAGCTTTTAGCCGGGCAGAGTACAGCGTGGTACTGAGTGAAAGTGCGGCAGCAGGGACAGAGATCTTGCACCTTTCTGCCACAGATCCAGACTCTGCTCCTAATGGGGAGGTCCAGTACTCTATAAGTTCAGGGGACGAGTCGAACCTTTTCCAGGTTGACAAGTGGACCGGAGCCCTGAGGCTGCAGAGACCTCTGGACAGTGAGAGACAGTCGTACCATATGATTGTTGTTCAAGCTACTGATGGTCAAGGACACTATGCTTTGGCCCCAGTCAGCATCGAGGTGAAGGACATCAACGATAACCGGCCGTTCTTCCCTCTCAATACAGTAACTGCCAGCATCAGGGAAAACCAACCCCAGAATGCCTTAGTCACCATGCTACATGCAATTGACCACGACAGAGGTGTTTTTGGACAGCTGAGGTACTACATGTTGGACAACTCTAAAGAGGGAAGGGAGGCCTTCTTCATCAACCAAACATCAGGCGAAATACGGACTCGCTCCACTTTTGACTTTGAGAAGGTAGCCTCCTTCCATTTTGTGGCTGTTGCCATGGATACTGGTAACTATTCTGCCACTGTAACTGTGGAGGTGTATGTTACAGGGGAGGATGAATATGATCCTGTTTTCACATCCTCAGAGTTCTCATTCGAAGTGCCTGAGGGAGCAAAGAAAGGTCAGGTCATTGGCAAAGTACAAGCCAGAGATGAGGATGGAGGTGTGGATGGGATTGTCCTGTACTCTCTAGCAGACAGTTCGCCTTATTTTGAAGTCAATAAATCGACAGGGGCTATTTCTTTAAAAATGGACAGTTACAGCAGGCATGTAGGTCGCTCTAAAAGAGAGCTACGTCTAATGACGTTGGACATGACTGCTCACAGCCCTCTGGAGACCTCCCGCATAGCAGTGGCTAAAGTTACCGTAGATGTGACCCACACCTCTTTTGGTCTCACCACAGACATGAATATGCTGCTTGTCAGTGTCATTGCAGTTTCACTTGGGACAATAGTCATATTGATAATAATTGCAGTGGCACTGTTTTTCATTAAATTAAGACGCCAGAGAAAGGAGCAAAAAGCGCATGGACGAACTCAGACATCGGGCACTATGCTGCATAAGCTTGAGGAAACAAAAATATCAGCAAGTGAAATGATTTACCATCAGACCCTACCTGGATACACAGCCAGTCAAAGTGGCAGCGGTGGGGGTCCGTACACTCGTGGAGGATCTTTGGATCCGTCGCACTCTAGTGGGCGTGGCTCTGCAGAGGCAGAGGCAGCAGAGGACGATGAGATCAGAATGATTAATGAATACCCACGTGTGTCAAGCATCTCCTCTTCGATGCAGGAGCGCATCTCTGCCCGAGGTCCAGACTCTGGCATCCAACAGGATGCAGATCAGCTGTCAGATGTGTCCTGTGAACCGTCCATAGACTGGTTCAAAGGGAAGAAACTTGGTAGTTTGAATAGTACTTTATTAGCTGGCCAGGTGCCAGTCTACAGGGATGAGGGGGGCGGGTATGTGGGTGTGGGACGGGGACTCAGCATCTCCCACCCTAAAGACTATACTTTCCCAGAGGATGGAAAGCCTGCTGTGGATGGCTCGCTGACAGCCATCGTGGCCAGTGATGAGGAGCTGAGGGGCAGCTATAACTGGGACTACCTGCTAAACTGGTGTCCCCAGTTCCAACCCTTAGCCAATGTTTTTACTGAAATAGCACGTTTAAAAGATGAAACAGCTCCTCCTAATCCACGCAGGTCATTTCATCACAAAGCAAAGGCTGAGTCAAGAATCGACCCACCGCCTCTCATAACTTCTGTGGCCCACCCTGGGGCTAAAACTGTACCTCCGAAGCCTGCTGTAGGCAGGACCTTCCCCCACTTGGCTTCTTTACGAAGATCTCCAATCAGCGCCGAGGGATCCATCTCCTCAGTTGCCATGTCTCCAAGTTTCTCCCCCTCTCTCTCCCCGCTGGCAGCACGCTCCCCTGCAATTACGCCGTTCAATGTCTCACAGGGCCCCTCTGCATCCATGATCAGCACAACTGAACACAATTTGGAACACAGCGAGGAGGCAGAGCTGAGGATTTAAATTCTTGAGACAAATCTTGAAGGTGGATTAAAACTGAGTCATTGCTGCCCCAGACTTATTCTACTGTATGACCACAGGGGCTGCAACCTGAAATGAGTCATGGCTCGTCTCTTTTCTGTTCTCCTTTTTAAGAGAACAACTACACAAGGTTACACTAAGAAGTCCAAATAGCTGAAGTTGTGGTGCTTACTGGAAAAACTGAACTACATGACTAACAGGCCAAAATGGACCATGCATTTTCTTTTTTTTTTGTGAGTGTGTGTATGTGTGAAAGAAACTCCTTATTCTTCTGTTGATCATTGTTATTTTGCACATTTGAATAGGGATTCATACATGATGTCAATATTTTGTACAAAAGCATTGTCTATATTTTTATACGTATATGTGGTTTCTGACAAGAAATGGAATTAAGGTGTCAAAAAAGGTTGCTAAAACCTCAGAATATATTTCTATATTTGTATATTTGTAGCTTGTACTGTATACTTGTTTGTACTGTACGTTGGTTTTATTGCTCGTTATTCTTAACCTTGTGGTTTTAAATGAAGCTCTTCATTAATGCTTTATGAATTGGAATTTTTGTAACAGATTATTGTAAATATTTATAGAAGAAGAGACATCCTTGCTTGAACAAATGAAACATCAGTCAGAATAGTGTATCGTGTGATCAGATTTTCTATGGATCCAGTGTTTGAACTCACATCAAAAGGTAATCATGAATGTGAATTGTTGAAAAGTTGTATTAGTCCTCAATACACGTCCCTTCATTTTCTGCAAAGCATAATGAAACTTGACACAAAATGATCCTGTCCTTCAGGTGCCCTGGCTTTAATTTCTCACTACGAGCCTTACTGCTTTTCATTTTGCATTGTGAAAATAATCCATGTGAGGCAGAACATTGAGCAGCTATGTATGTAAAACTGTGTGCTCTATCAGCAGCCTAATCATTACAGATAATGAAAGCAGGTCTTGGTCATCTGTCCACTCATACAATGTTCTTCAGTAAAACTTAAAAGAGACATTACTTAAGCTCAGTGTTATCTGCACACTGAGGTTGGCAGCAGAATTTTTAGATTGCTGCCCAGAACTGTTTTGTTGTATAGATTTATTACTAAACTGTAATGAATGTTATTTTGGACCGCATTTGTTCCCTCTTTTCAATAGCACTATAAAGAATACTATATGGATT
Source organism: Decapterus maruadsi (assembly GCA_030347415.2). NCBI lineage: Eukaryota > Metazoa > Chordata > Actinopteri > Carangiformes > Carangidae > Decapterus > Decapterus maruadsi. The sequence goes on along the minus strand of CM064885.1, from coordinate 19,417,073 downwards.
AACAAATGTTACATACAGTATGATGAAGTATGAAAAAGTGTATATTTATGAATGTTCAAACACCACCAGAGAATGTTTCCTAGTTAATGAGAAGAAATTCATGTCATGTACATGTTCAGCCATAATTCACATTAACAATTACACAGATGCCTACGCCATTAATAAATATATTCATATTCATGATTATAACTGTGTTGATGGTAGCCTTTACAAATTGAAATAATGTGTTAATTTGCATTAATAACTACCTAGAGCTCTGCCTAAAGGCAGATTCGTCCTTCCCTCCAATGATTATAAAATTATTTTGTTTGCTTTTGTTTCGCCAGTTTTTTATTTTTATTTTTTAAAACTGTTGTTAACATTATATATTAAGCAAAACTAACATTTTACAGTATTTCTATTTATTATATAGGTAGACCGCAATCGCTGAGAGATTTGGTAAATTATTTACAATGATGCTATTCTGACCATGGCCAAATATACATAAACACTACCTACTGTATTTGATAACGTGAAGGTACCTTGTTGTCTTGTGTTGTTTTGTATTGAACAGTGTTACCTGCCACTTACATCTCATGTTTGTCCAAGCTGTCTGTATAATGGTGCCATAAAGAAGAGAAGTTCCTCCAAATGTTCTCACATATCATCCTAGACTTGTCCAGAGAAATGTTTTGAGCAAAGTGCCTGATTAAAGTACTTATGTGAACACACACACAGTCGCCAATGTCGCATTATTCTCAGATCATAATAATGGTGAGGAATGACAATGATAAACAGTTATTATGTACACCTAATCAATGAATGAGGTCAAGGCCGTATGATTTTGGACTACATGAGTGAAATATCCCAAAGACTCTGTCCAAATAAAATATAATTTTCCTATAAGCATAAGACAAGACCAATTTTCTAGGGCATATAAAGTTGGCTTGTCTGAACATTGATGTTTTGGTGATCTACATGCATGCTGTCAGAAGGATCACTCAACTCCTCATAGTAACCCCAGCCTTATATCTTATATCAACATTGAAACTGAAAATTCCCTATTGTCTCAGGGGCCACAGGATACATGGACAAATTGTGAAAGTTCACTCCCAGTACTGTCCAAGCTTAAGAAAACATACCTCAAATCGACAATATTTTATTTAATGGTAGCCATTAAGTGTTATTTAGATCTTGATAGGTATATGTGATGTAACACAGTCACAATACAATTACTTTAGTTAATGACTTTACAGATGCCCTCGTTTGTATTGAAAGCAACCACAGAAAAAGTCTGTTTTTGCTCTGGCTCTTGCTGAACCTCCTCCAGCACAGATTAAGGACAAAACACTGGAAAGACACTGGAAACCAAGAAACCACCAGTTGCTTCACATGAAATTCTCAGTTCAGTTTTATTCTATTTATATGATATTTGTTTGTTCAAATTAACTCCACCTTAACATGGAGCCAGCCTTGTCCACTCTGCTTTTGTGTTCTGATGCCAATTCATCTACTTCGCCAAAAAAAAAAGGGGTGGGGGGGACCCATTCACATCATGTTTTGCAGCTCAGAAATCATTCATCATGTAATACTGACCACACCAAACTCCAGGTCAAATCTCCGATTTTTATCTTTGAGCATATGCAACTGACGTTCTCACAACAATTCTTCAGTTCTTATAACTTCTCTGTTATTGTCCCCACTCTTATCTTTGTTATGCTACCTCCGAAATCTCAGTCTATCTTGCGGTTTCTGCTAATTGTCCTCAATTTCTACTCATTCAGCATGTAAGAACAGCAGGGTGAAGGAAGCAGAGTTAAGATGTCTCTGTCTAGAATGTTTTCATTTTGTACTTGTCCTACCACAATGAACTTTTCAACAAAAGAAAGTTCAAGTTTTTCCACAGAGAAAGTGTATTTGTCAGAATTATTTTGAACTTGTTCACATTTTAGAATTAATGCATGTCGATAATGTTACTAAATTGTGTTGTTTTTTTGTATCCACCCCCACCTGTCATGGGAACTTATTGCATCATGCTCATATTGCCCAAGGCTGGACAACACTACTGCTGCCTGATGAAACAGAGCTGAAACTGGACTAGCACTGTGTCCGCTCCACAGCCTACTTCCAACTGGTTATGGAGTTGAAACCTAAACCCTGTGGTACTCTGAGCAATTACACACACACTGAGGTGAATACATGTGAGTTTTTTTTTGTTGTTGTTCCTGGACTGGAAATATGGGCGGAGTCGGTTGAATTGGACAGGCCGTTGATGATACACACAGCCTGAGTGTCATAGCAGACTCAGGTTATGAGATGAATGCTGTGACCCAAACCGAGCACCTTGGATCAGAGGCCAGTATATACACAACACAACTCAGATAATATGAGTTAGAGGGCAAAAGTCATTACTCAAGGATTAAATTAAAGGCTTGGAGTAAACCAAATGAAATCTATCATTTTCCCTTCAACACAAAGTGGATACACACGAGGCTGCTCTGTTAACATGCAATCTTCGGTGCCAGGCTACACTCTTCCCTACACTGAATCTACTACTGCTTCTCCTTTAGATCTGTCGGTGCTGTTATGCTTTTCTGGTACTGAAAGTCCTTGATCTTTATCAGTTGGCTTAATTTACACATACATTGTATTTACCCAACTGGATGTTAAAAGGGCTAGTTATAGGCTAGGTTATTTGATGTTAGGTTGTGTGAGGCACTTGCTCATAACATGAAGCAGAAAATGTAGTTCCAGAAGAAGTTACTGTTTGATGGCAAAATAGGGGAAAGGGAATACTGTACCTCTACCCACATCCAAATGTAAGAGTACAGTAAGAGTAAGAAGTACTTTATCAATCCCTTAGAGGGGAAATTAAACCTTCATACAAAGACAGCCAACATACAGCAAGGAAACATACAGACTCAGGCAGTACAATATAAGTGCAAAGTGTCACATCAACGTTACACAAACAATCCACAAAACACCTCACTGCATCAGGTGTAAAGGAGCTTTTAAATATTTCTGAAGAGCATCTTGGCATCACTTGTCTGGCACTAGAGGAGCTCTTCAGTTCTCTAAAGACACTATTCAGTGGATGGTCCTTGTTGTGCAGGATAATCTGGAGTTTCCTTCCTTCTCACTTCTCCATGACTACGTCTAGAAGTCAGGAGACAAAGTTACTCATTTATTAAAGCTGTAAGAGGCTCACATCTCTTGTCTAAATCAATATTGCCATTCTCTTGCCATTCATTTTCCAAATCTCTACACAGGAGGTTGATCATAAAATCATATTGTGAGTAATAGTCATGATGAAAGAAAATAATGTGTCACAATTTTCCCTCAAAATGTTGAAAGCACACTCATCCGTATTCAATAACAGTGTGTTCATGCTGTTAATGCTCATTGCTGCCTCTCCACAGAAAGAGTATCAAGCTTTTGAAATCTTTAAACCTGGGGGAGAACAAAATGTTTGTCACATTGATCAGTTTCGCACTTTGATCAAAGAATATGCTAATAACTAATTTCATGCATTGTCGAATGATTTCCCTTTGTTACTGCTATAGCCCCTTCTGAATAGACATATTATCTTCTTTCTGGCAACAAAACAAGATGCTCAGGTAGCATCATGTTCTTTACTGACAGTCTGTGTGTCTGTGAAGGATTTTGCATTGTTTCAAGATTGCTGCTTTTTTCAGTTACATTGTGTTGAAACAAGGCTGTACAAGTTGCATAATTACATGATGTGTTTTTCTGATAGTGAAACTCCTTGTAGCCTTATGTTGTTTTGTCTTCATAAGTCTCAAAGATGTGTTCGTGAGGCAAAAAGAGGCATATAAATGCCTGCGAAGCCTGTGCATGTTTAGTATTTTATTCTTTCCAACTGTCAGAACTCAATGATTAGTCAATAGTAGCACCTCAGGGGGGGAAAGAGGTCTTGAGAGTTGGAAAAATCAATTGGTTTCTCTTTTTAAATTTCATTTGAAAGTGACAGTCAGGGTTACAGGTTGATAGATGTCCATTGATGCAAGTCCCATGATGTGCTGTGCCACGCAACTATATACTTAATGTTTAATGAAGAATTGGGACACAGTTTGTCTCAGCCTTTCTCTTAGTTCATCTTTTTTAATTGACATGATAAGTCAGGCTATGCTGATTTCATGATGCATTACTATAAGATTATGTGAAATGGTAGATTCTTTGGCCAGTGAAAATTATTCTTAGAAAGTAAATAATTTACCCCATCATTCACTGGCCTATAAATCACTAATTAGTTAGTGCATTAGTTCAGATGGATGGTAGTCTTTTGGTCTACACAATAATGTTAAAGGTCTGTTTCCAGAAAGCTGCAGTGAAATGTGGTTTGGTTGTTTTGGAACAGTCAGCTAATGAACAGGATCAAATGTATATAGGGAGTTGGGGAGAGAAGGAGGAGGTAGTGGTTAGAGTTGTTGGGTGGTGGTTCAGACTTTGAAAGAAGTAAAATTAAGAAACATAGGACAGATAATGTGGAAATGAACTTCAAATGACAAATAAACTCTTATTTTGAACTGTTCATTTAAAGAGGAAACTCCAGTTGGGGACCCCCAATGTCACATGTTGTCAGGGAATGGAGACTGTCATTAAAGGAAGCCAAAAAAATGAACCCCTTCTAAGATGTTCCAGAAAACTTTCATGCACTTATGCAGTAGGCGGCTTATGTAGCCTTGAAGGCGTAATGACTATGACAACTGGAGGATATAATGGGTTTAACATGGCTTCTGCAGTTGAGCTTGTGCCATGGGCCCTTCTCACTATCCTATGTTCAAATGCACTATGATGAAGATACCAAAATGGGCAGACCTCAAAGGTAGTTACCAGGCCTTGACAATGTTTCTCTTTTTTATATCATAGCTAATGGTCTCATCCTGATGACACAGTATATGATGTGACAGGTAAAAAGACGAATAACAACTGCAGAGATCAGTGAATGGTGAGGTGAAGGATGTGGCTTACAGAAATAGGGAATGAGAATCTTGCATACGACTGTGAGCTGCTTCGTCTGCAGGCCCTTTGGTAAGGATCAGACTCTTCTCTGGAGAAGCCCAGGCTACCGTCCAGTTAAAATGAGGCCAGACCAGAGAGAGGTCTCTCTGTTCATGCTTGGATTACCCATAAACCCCTCATACCTGCAGCTTGCACGGAAGTCTCTGCTCCTTGTTCCCTCAGCAGAGAGCCAGGCTCCAGGGATGCTCCATCCTCAGCTTACCACAATCCTTTCTCCAAACACTCTAGAGAGACTTTTTCTCCCCCCTCTCCGTTCCTCTTGTCTCTTACGAGTTCTGTTTTTTTCCCTTGCTCTCTCTTCAAGGTCTTGCCAGGCTACTTGCGTGACTAGAGGGAGTGGAAAAAAAGGTTTCAAAACCCATTGGCACGCGAGCCCCAAATCTATTTTTGGAGAGTGTTCTTTTTTTCTTTGAAAACAAAAAAGCCACAGGGAGAAATAGGCAATACCGGGGTGAAGGGGGTCTGTTTCTCATTTGGCCAGGCCTGCCTCCTGTCCTGCCCCGCCAGCGTCAGAACCACAGCACTATGGGGAACGAGGGTGGCTCAGACTAGGGAGGAGAAGTGTTTTTCCTGCAAAACCACGGCCAAAACTATGGACCCTCATCTTAGCCCTTGTCACTTAGCAACCAATCCAACCTGCTTCCCATTACTAGGCCATCTGCTTGTGTTTCAGGCTTTACTTTGTTTTGATTTGTTTCGCCCCTTTCTAACTTTTGTCTGAAATTCTCCATGATTAAATTATTGCATTTGAATTCGTCCTTCATTGTTAATTCATTTTCATCATGCATTGTTTGGTAGGCCTGCTGCAGAAGCATTTACTGCAATGCATGCCATGGCTTAATTTCATTTTGCCTTGGTGATTTGTAGCAGTTATTGTGTACAGTGGTTTGTGGAGGAGACATGGCGATGAGATAGGAATTCGATAAATTATGTATGAGGTGTTTATTGTTTGAGAAATCTGAATATATTCCTCTCTGTTTTGCTTTGGGTGTGAAGAAATATATTTACAGTGTAGGCTTACAACCACTCTGAGTTTTGTGCATTTAATTGGAGGCTTTGCTTTGAATTAACATCTAAATTTCAGACTGATTTCTTCGAAGCAACTGTTGTGACTGCAAAACAATTATAATGTTGGAGAACAAGAAAATTACCAGCTGCACAGTGATTCAGATGATTCAGTGAAACAAAAATTCCATCCCCTAATTTACTTGACAGGAATACAATTAACATAATTCTACCATAATTTTACAACTGACATATGTTATCCTTTTTGATTGTTGATGAGGATGTTTGTTTATGCCAAGTTAAGATTTCCTTTGTTCTGTTAAGAAAAGGCAACAAAATGTCATGAAAAAACACTGTAATAAATTAAACAGTGATGATGTAACTGTTTTTAAGACTTTTATGTAGAGCTATTAAGGCTGACAACGAATCTGAGTTTATAATGACAACAGCTGTAATTATGCCAATTTGGGCAAAAGATGCTGCAGTCTGTCAGTCTGACGGGCCAAAGCATTATGGCATGAATGAAAATGGAGAGCTTTGTGGTTGTAGTGTATAATGACTCACAGCAGTACGCTGCTGCTCTGATGACGAAGTGTTTCCCATCACTGATTCTGTGATGGGAATTTTCATGTACAGACTTGGGAAAACCGTTGTGCCCTCATCTGATTCAGTCAAAATAAAAGCTTTTTTTCCCCTTTTCAAATATACTGTACAACAACAGAGAAGTACAAGCTTACAAGCTTACATCTCTATGTGAATGAGCTACCCCTCCTGCAACCTTGTCTGATAGGTGTGTCATCTTATCTGAATAACATCTGGATAAGTTATTATCCCTAAGAAAATGTACAAGTAAATCAAATTAATTCATGAGGATGAGAGACAGAGTTAGATACCCCATGATAAATCATTTGCACAGCCATTTGAAAAAAGGTAGATAGATGTTATTATCAAAGATGAAACTTCTGAATGAGGTTCATAATGACAGTTTTTGTGACATTTTTGAAAAGGCAGCTCAAGTTTTTTTTAAGACTATTATCCTTTATATCTGCCTAGCGCAGGGTGAAACAAGTTTGATGAAATAATGAATTAAATAAGTAATCAGCATATCAGAAGATTTAAAATTAGAGAATTTGTTTTATCGTCCTTTTTTTAACTTGAGAATTTACCATGTTTATTTCACCTTAATAGTGAGACCTGGGATTATTTTCTTTAGTTCATTATCTCTATGGGAATCTGGCTCAGAACCTTGGAAGAATTAGATTGATTGATTCAATGAAAACAGATCTTAGCTCTCTTCTCATAATCAACAAAACAGTGGTGCATGTGCTATAAGAAAAGCCACAGGTAGTTTCAGAGAAAAAAAACATTATATTGGAACTTCAGAAGTTTCCCCACATAATGACCGGCCAATCTGCATCTCCTGTAGAGTATACAGGTGCTGAGGGAAAACGGTTATAAAGTATCCAGGGGGAAAGTGGCCTCATAGTGGCACGTAAACATACTTTCTAGACAGATTTAGTCTGATAAACCAACATTAAAGTCCAACTGCTGTAACTGAGGAACTCAGCACTCAACACCTGCTTTTACAGATATCTCTACCTTCCAGCACTATCCATCTCAGGGACATAAATCTAGGACTATGAAAACATGCGCTGACAGACATAAGTAAGAAGACCAGAAGAAGGCATGAGTTATTTTCATCTTTCCTCTTATTAAACTATCATATATTAAACTAGACATATTTTACAGAAAAATAGTATAATTAATGTGTCAATACACTGTGTATATAGCTTCATGTTTTACTGAAAACAAAAAGAGATGTGAGTTGGAATCTTGAAAATCGTACAAGAGGGGTTGAATCAAGGACAACTGGATTTGCTTGAATGCATTTGTAGAAGACATTTCTACAACTCTCAATCATGAGGCGTCTTCAGTTCTAAGTGACTGATGGGGAGACCAAGGTATTTAACCTCTGTGGGGTCATTATGAAGGCCACTAATGTCCCTTAGTCCGTTAGTGTTCCTGGCTGTGGAACAATAGCCATTAATTATTGGGGGTCACATGAGACCAGCTGTTAATGACTGTCGCTGGAACTTTTGGAGTCATCAGCAGCCAAGTATAACAAGTTGCAAAAACTCCTGGGAGAGGATGACAGTTGACCCTACTGTGTGGAGGTTTCACCAGTATCAGTATGTTTTTGACTAGACTGCATTTTTGTATTTGGGTGCACTAGGAACCAAGTGCCATCAGTGACGCAACAAAAGTTAAATACCTACTGCCCCACATCAGTCAGAACTGAAGAAGCTCTCTGAGAAGGGAGGCACATTTAAGTGTACAAGAAAATCCTTTCCCCATGATTCAACACTCTCTGAATAACTGTACCTGAGAATCTTTACAGAAATCCTGTGAGTCCTGCAAACAAGCTTACTAATTATAGAGAGTATCGAAATCCCATCACAATCCTGTGCATATGGGCCGCTATGGATTTTGAAAAATGTGTGAGTGGCGTATGTGTTGGAGTGCAAAATGTGAAAATAACTTGAACTTGGTAGTTAAAGCTAAACACACTTAAAGCAGATGTCAGCGGAATGTTTTTGTTAATATAAGCCCTAAATAGTCCTATTTTCCGTCAGCAATCACTTACATAGAGTGTTTCAGCCAAAACACGGGTCTCTCAGTCACTCTGCTCTGCTGTAAACCGAGGAGAAAACTTTCCTTGTGGGATACAAGTGTTATCCAATGAGGAGAGAGAACGGCATGAAGGGCTGTGTGTGCAGCCAAGGGATGCCCGTGAATGTGGTGATGTGGTGATGTAGGGATGAGGACCAATAGATCCCTGACGAGGGCGGGGGCTGCTAACTCATGGTGCGTTCAAGGAAACTCGTAACTTGTGTTTTTCCGACCTGTGAAGTCATACCATGGATGTATTAGAGTCAGATTAGAGGCCGTTATACTGCACTTTCACAGGCAACAGGACGGTAAAAACACGAGTTATGGGTTGCCTGGAACGCTACAAAGTCGTAGTTGTGACTTGAAGCCGGAACTTACGGTTTCAAAAGCCTGCCTTGAACGCAGCATTAGCCAAAATGACCGGATCGCTGATATCTGCTTTAAAGACATTTGAAATCCTCAGTAACTTTAAATTACATCCTTCACAGACTTCCAATTGTAATAACCCAAACTGTCTGAATTCTTTAAATCACTCTGGTATATAATCAGCCTAACTCCTGCTGAGGTCTCCCAATTTAATAAATGATAAATCTTTGTTGTTGGCAGAGTCATTCATACAGTATGTGATTGATGACCCTGTCAACAACTGAAAAATGTAGAAAATAAAAACAAATATGAATGGGCTTATGGCAGACGATGGACTTACTTAGTAACACTTACAAGCGTCCTTACAAGCGTATTTAAAGTTTACTTACTTTGGAAAATACTTACTAAGCATTCTGAGGTCGACCACTAGATTAAGAACACGGCACATCCAATCCCTGATGCTAATTAACCTCCTGACATTCAAAATACACTAAGGCCTGAACGTGACTTCCTGGCAATTAGGATTTAAAACCAGGAGACTGATGAACAGATTTGTGGATGGTTGTACTGTATACAGTAGACCTGTTGCCTTATAGGCTCTGACTCTTGATAATTTTGTTTCGACTCTGTGTCGGTGGCATTGAGCACAATAATACATGGCTGTGTTTGTGTTTTCTCTTGCCTGAGGGAAACCAGCATGGTCCCAGTAGACATAAGCATAGCTGCCAGTTTTAAGGTTTGAACAATGGACTGACATACTTAACCTCATCAGTGAGTGAGCACTTTCTCTCATTTGGATTTTGCACTTGGCAGTGGGAGAAAGGTGTGGTACAATAATAAAGTTGCAGCCAAAGGGGCAACAATAATTTATGATGATCCCCAATGATGTTTATATCAAATACACACACTCTCTACTGCTTTGAGGATTATTATGGCACACACAATGAATTGAGAACATATGGCAGTGCTTAGCTGCCAAGTCCCCCCCCCCTCCCCCCAGGCTTACTATCCTCACAGTTCAATGAGAAGTGGTGAGATTGCTAACACTGAATGGGAATGTTAGCACAAAGGTGCACAGTCACAGAGGAATTACTGATTACTGTGCCTTCCCTGGCTAAAGCTCTTGAATTTCCCTTATTGTCATTATCATTTATATTCAGTACACACACAAAACTGCAAGCCATGTAACTTTCCACATTCAAACTTTCACTTAAAACTGCACAATGACTACTGGAACACTTTCAGCCGAGAAATAGATGCAATTCTTTGGCTGTGGTTTCTTTACCCCCTGCTCCTGCGAAACAAGAGCTTTCAAAATTTTCATTCTTACCCAAACTACATTTGGTTTGCCAGGTGACTGCAATTAACAATACACTTTGTTACACAAGAAGAGCAGTAGGCCACACAGGAGTTCTGGATCTGGACCTACCTAAAGTCTTTCAAAGGAAAATATTTGAAAACCATATGAACAACTCACTCAACTTAAACTTGTTTATAACATGAGGTTTCTACTATAAAACACGATACCATTGTCTACGTGGATATTGGGGCATTAGAATCCTTCCTGTCAACAAACAAACTGCCTATCAGTTTGCCCTGCACTGCACTCTCCTTTGTCCCCTGGGGTTTTCACATGTGTCCTTTGTGGCTACATGTTTCAAATTTATTCTCATAATTACCAAACATAAATGGAAGAAACCATTAAAGATCTAGGATCATCAACTGTCCATTGTGAGCCCTTGTGTCAAATGGCCATTTCACAAATTGAGAAGTAAAGTGACAAAAGGCACCCAGCCTTGATGTTGTAATCTTTAACCTTCTGATCCACTATGAATACTGCCCTCATTTTCTGAGGTCGGATTTTTCACTTTATGACCCTCTTGAACTGCACATCTAGCTAAGCCATGTGAAGTGATCAATCACTGTCCTTATAAAATAAATTGAGGCAGTATGGCTGCTGGGTGAATTGCTTTTGACACTGGAAAATACGGATTTGTCTTTCATGATAATTTAAATGGAAAATGGACTGAGTCTCCTGCAACATTTTGCCTGATTTTTCAATTTGTGAAAAGCTGTGGAAAAAGCTTAGTGTTAGTTTAATCACCACATGGGAACATGGAAGTTTTTATGACCACTGTGCTGCTGGTTATTTGTCAGTGGTCTAACGAATGGCTTTGGAAGCCACACATCTTATAAAATAAGTAGCTGAATAATGAAATATCACTAAAACAATATGAATCAGACATTGAAGGTGAGAGACTGGTAATGATACTATACTGTTCTCATCATGCGGGACATGATTCAACAGCAAGCCAAACTCTAATAAGTGCCGGAGTCAGGAATCATCTTCGTAATTCTCTTTAATAAGATGCCTTAGCTGCACTCACACAGAGTGAAACTGTAGAAAACACCAAAATAAAATACATCAGCAACTTAAATTTACAGAGCTGTTCAACCAACAGTGTAGCTAACTGCTAGCTAATGCTATGCTACATATGCTAAATATGCTAAATTATGATTCTTTACACATTTCGTGTTACATGACTTTCTAACATGTACATATTAAATTATAACGATGCATTTGCACTTTATTTACAACAATCTACTTACAGACGATGCGTTCACAAGCGCAAAGAAGAGGATGGCAGCGGATGAAGATCCTTAGCTTGCCCAAGAAAACAAAATGGCTGCCGGTCATAAGTCACATGACAACAAAATGGCTGCCAACCATAAGTCACATGACAACATTTAAAGGGACAGGCTATCTTCCTGCTTAAAACAACTACCGCTAGAAACAATACAATAAGAAATCAAACTTAGAGCCTGAGGCAGGACACTCCCCGCCTGGCATCTATAAGATGTCATAACTACTTAACCATCTTGATCTTTTCTTGACAACAGAAGGACGACTTCTGTGACAGGTCTGGAATATGTCTTGCACGATCCATCCTTGAAAACCCTGATTTGTATCTTGCGCACCTTCTCATCTGGACTTTTGACAACATCTGAGACAACTGCCATTGGCCACTCATTGCGCGCCACTTGAGCATCCTTCATCAAAACGAGATCTCCCTTCTGAATGTCTGGCAGTGCTGTCCTCCACTTACGGCGAGTCTGCAGAGTGGGAAGGTATTCACGTCTCCAGCGGTACCAGAACTGGTCTGCTAGACTTTGCACCCATTTCCAGTTCTGTCTGAAGTGGTTGCCTTCTGAGAACACGCCCACCGGAGGGGGTACACCAACCTTTTGGGTAAGTAGCATGGCCGGTGTGAGTATCAAGGGTGAGTCTGGGTCGGTAGACACGGGGGTCAGAGGCCTCGCATTGATTATCGCACTGACCTCTGCCATGAACGTGCAGAGAACCTCATGGGAGAGAGGTTGGTTCTTGACCTTCGTTAACAGGAAGTCCAATATCCTTCGAACAAGCCCAATCATACGCTCCCAAGCCCCTCCCATGTGGGAGGCATGGGGCGGATTGAATTCCCACGTACAGGACTCGTCTCTGAGGTATTTCTGTACAGCGGGTTCCTTCGCCATCTTGTGGAATCCCAGTTCTTTGCTTGCCCCTACGAAGTTCGTTCCACAGTCGGAACGCAACTGTTTTGCCGGTCCTCGGATGGCAAAGAACCTGCGAAGGGCATTAATGCAACTTGAAGTGTCCATGGTGTCAATAACTTCAATATGGACTGCCCTGGTGGACATGCAAGAGAAAAGCACAGCCCAGCGCTTGTTTTGGGCATGCCCTCCTCTAGTTCTTCGCGCTGAGACTGTAAAAGGACCAAATACGTCCAGGCCGACATATGAGAATGGAGGAGATGTACTCAATCGTTCCTCAGGCAGGTCGGCCATCAGTTGAGTTTGGGTTTTCCCACGGAGCTTCCTACACACCAAACATCTGTGAAGAACACTGCTTACACATGCTTTGCCACCGACCAACCAGAACCCCGCAGTGCGCACGGCTCCCTCAGTGAACAAGCGGCCTTGATGGTGGACTCGGTTGTGGTAGTGGCGTATCACCAAGGTGGAGATGTGGTGACGGCTTGGTAAGATAAGAGGATTCTTTTCCTCACTGTTCAGTTGTGCGTGTGCCAGGCGACCGCCAACTCTCATTAGTCCATTGACGTCCAAAAAGGGGTTCAACGCAGACAGAGGACTCTTCTTGTGAATGTCTTTTCCCTCTGTGAGAGCAATGTATTCCTCGGAGAAAACCGACTTTTGAACCGAGAGGATAACTACATTCTTAGCTTGAACTAGTTCCTCTTGAGGATGTGGTTGTTCACACAGGTGCCAGCCGGCGCATTTGTGTGGCTGCTTGTCAGGAGAGGACTTGAAGGAGCGGGCCACATGGATAAGTGAAGCGACTCCATTCAGCAAACTGACCCACGTGGAAAACCGCTCAAAGCGTTCTGGACCAAGTTGCCTGTCTTTCACACCGGTGGAGGTTACGGTGACTTGGGTCTGAGTACGAACCTCAGGATCTATCTCGGGACTCACCAACTCAAAGGGAGCTTGTGTTGTAGGATGACACACAGATGGCTTATAGAGGAAGTCTGGGCCTGTGAGCCAACTTGTGACCTGAAGCTGAAGTGCCGAAACGGACCTCGAGGCGTGGTCAGCTGGATTGAGCTCCGAGGGCACATAATGCCATTGCTCGGGCTTGGTTGACTGTCTTATCCTCTGGATCCTATTGTGCACATACACATAAAAGCGTTTGCTCTCATTGTATATGTAACCCAGTACAACTCGACTGTCACAGTAAAAGCGCACCTCATCCGGTTTGAGATCCATCTCGTGCAGTATGAAATCTGACATCTCAACAGCTAATACGGCTGCACACAATTCCAGCCTAGGGATGGTAGGCTCATTTGGAGGTGTTAGCTTCGCCTTTCCCAGAACAAAACCAACGTCACACTTTCCGTCCTCACTGATGGTTCTCAGGTATGCCACCGCACCAATAGCCTTGGTAGAGGCATCCGAGAAGAGACACAGTTCGGTGCGTTCTGCCTTCGAGAGAGATTCTGAACTGTATGTCCGGCGAACGTGAAGCTTTTGCAGATCATTAAGGGAGTCCCTCCATGCTTCCCACTCCCTGCACTTCTCTGCCGGGAGTGGAGTGTCCCAGTCGTCTACCTCTTTGGAGAGTTCTCTCAAAAGGAGTCTCCCTTGTATTGTCACTGGGGCTGCAAAGCCGATGGGGTCATATAGACCGTTGACCGTTGAAAGTACTCCACGTCTCGTGAAAGGTTTGTCACTGTTTGATGTCTGGAAGGTAAACGTGTCCGTCGTGATCTCCCAGCACAGACCAAGACTACGCTGAATGAGAGTAGCGTCATCTCCAAGATCGAGATCCTTGATGCCTTTGGCACAGTCTTCAGGAGGGAATGCCGATAGCACCACTGCACTGTTGGATGCAATTTTATGCAACCTTAAGTTTGACTCTGCTAAGGAAGCCTGGGTTCTCTGTAGCAGATCAATCGCATCTTCTGCGGTAGGTAGCGACTTAAGACCGTCGTCCATGTAGAAGTCGCGTTCTACGAACCTGCGGGTGTCGGTTCCGTATTCGGGTTCGCCTTCTCTTGCTGCACGCCTTAGTCCGTAGATAGCCACCGCCGGGGATGGACTATTTCCGAATACGTGGACCTTCATCCTATATTCCAAGATGTCCTTGTCCAGATCATTGTCGCGGAACCATAGGAACCTCAGATAGTCCCTGTGATCCTCCCTCACTGTGAAACAATGGAACATTTGCTGGATGTCCGCCGTTATCGCAACTGGCTCCTTTCTGAACCGGACCAAGACGCCCAGGAGACTGTTGTTCAAGTCGGGACCGGTTAGAAGGACGCTGTTGAGAGAAAGACCCTGATACTGCGCACTAGAATCGAAAACGACTCTAATTTGGTCAGGCTTTCTCGGGTGGTAGACCCCAAATGATGGCAGATACCAGCATTCCTGACCCTCTGCTAAAAGGGGTGCTGGCTCGGCCTGATCATTGTCAAATATTTTCTGAATGAAATCAATAAACTGTTGTTTCATTATTGGCTTCTTTTGCAGGGTGCGTCGTAGGGAGAGGAGACGATTGAGCGCTTGCTCTCTGTTATTGGGGAGAGGAGGTCTTGGGTGTCTAAAGGGAAGGGGTGCCACCCAGCTGTTGGCCTCGTCTTGGAAGATTTCCTTTCCCATAGTGTCCAAGAAGACCTTATCCTCCATGGAGAGCGCAAGTTCGTTGTCATTCCCTGTTTGCTCAAACACCGAATGTCCAAGTCGGTCTGTATCTGTTTGATCTGACGAGTCCCATCTGAGGACATGATGAAGTCCATGCTGTTTGTTGTCTCTGACGCTCAGCTTCTCTTTCAGATGGACGTGGTTCTCGCAGGGTGTGAAGATGGAAGGCCGTCCATTCTCCAATACACTGGTTTTGAAGCTTTGCACCGTTGGCACGTGAGAGCTGCCCAAACATACATCCCCCACCAGAACCCAGCCCAGATCCAACTTGAGTGCGAAGGGGGCGTCGTGAGGTCCATTCACACGTTTCCTTACCTTGTGGACCCTCAAGATGTCGCGGCCTAACAACAGGAGGATTTGAGCTTCCTCGTCCAGTTCCGGGATCTGCGGGGCGACGGACTTGAGGTGTGGGTGGTAACGGGCTGCCTCGGGTGTAGGTATCTCGGATCTATTGTCCGGTATTTCGTTGCATTCTATCAGCGTAGGGAGCGACAGACTGAGTCCTCCATGGACAGGCTCTATCTGGTAACCAACAGCTCTTCTGCCAACCATGTCTTTGCTGCCGGCACAGGTCTTCAGTGAGTAAGGAGATGCATCATCGTTGATGTGAAAATGCTCGAAGAACTCCGACTTCGCCAATGATCGGTTGCTCTGATCGTCGAGCATTGCGTACATCTTCGTAGCGTGTTCCCGCTTACCGTTAGGATAGACCTGGACCAAACAAATCTTTGAACAGGATCTGGCTGTAAACCCCTTTCCACAGACCTCTGTACATGCACTGTTCACAGATGGTAATGCAGACGAGTCTTCTTCCTCCCCGCCATGACCTGTAGAGGGGCTGGATGCTCGAGAGACTGAAGGAGGTGGACCTGGATGCAAGGCAGCGCTGTGGTTTTCACTGTCGCACTCTGTACACTTAACCGCCACATTGCAATTACGTGCCAGGTGAGAGGAAGATGCACAGCACCGGAAGCAGATGCCGTTATCCTTCAGGTAAGCTCTACGCTCCTCTATGGTCTTCATCCTGAAGCCTCGACACTTCCTCAAGGGGTGAGGCTTGTTATGAATGGGGCAGTGTTTACCAGGGTCGTTTTCTTTGAGAGTCAGACCTGTATTGTGAGGTTTTTTGGGGAAGACGTCTGTTTTATTGATGACGATAGGCTTTCTCAGACTGTCGTATTTGGTTGTAACTCTGTCACCTCTAGTAGGGTTACTGCTGGCAATATTGAAACTGGGATCGTTTCTTGCCTTTGCCTCCTGGCAGACAAAGGCGGTGAAATACCAGAAAGGAGGGAATGTGTCGTGGTGTTCCTCCTTGTACTTTGTGCCCTGTGAAATCCACCTCTCTTGTAGATAGTAAGGCAGCTTTTCCACTATCGGATTGATCCCTCTCGCGGTGTCCAAATATCCCAGTCCTGGCAAGTATCCGTCACTTTTGGCTGCCTCCAGTTCCATGAGGAGGTCTCCCAGCTCTCTGAGTTTGCCGTAATCTCTAGTTGAGATTTTTGGGAAGGCGTCCAGCTTCTTGAAAAGTGCGTTTTCAATCATCTCGGGCGCGCCATAACTCTCAGCTAACCTAGTCCAAGCCATTCTCAGAGCTGCAATGGGGTCAGACACATGGACCGACCGGATTCTTCTCACGTGCTCTGATGATTCTCTGCCCAACCATTTTGTGAGTAGATCCAGTTCCTCACTCGCTCTAAGATCGAGGCCATGAATGGCATTATCGAAAGCTGACTTCCATGCCCTGAAAGTCTCTGGTCTGTCGTCGAACTTCACAAGACCCGTATTAACGAGTTCACGACGTGCTAGAAATCTAGCGAAGTCTAACATGTTTCGACCTTCGGGCTGGTGATAAGTTGCCGAGTATGTACCCGCCTGAGGAACGCGCTCATGTCCGCGTTGCTGTGGATGCGGGCTGAATGAATCCTGCATAGTTGGATTCGGATATGAAGGGATTTCTTCTCGGAAGGCCGGCTCTGTAGAAGCAAACGGTTTAGCTGGATAGGGACGGTTTTCAAGTGACGGCTCTCTTTTATATGAGCGTACTGAACCTGGGTTCTCCCTTTCAGAGGAACGAGCGTGTGCCCTGGCATAGTCTCTTGTACGCTCCATTCTGCCTTGTGGTGAGACGGCGCGGCTTGACTTCCTCTGAAGTTCTTCGAACTCTCCTTCCACTACCGCTTCTAGTACTTCGGCCTGAGCCTCAGCGGCGGCTGCCTCTTTCTCGTGATGTAACACCTCTAAGTCTGCCTCTAGTTTAGCCTTGTCGAGCTGATGAGACATGTCCAGTTTAATTTTGTCGAATTTGATCGCTAGTTCCTTTTGTTTAAATAGTGCTCGTGTTCTTGACGCTTCCGCCTGGGCGCGTGCTTTGGCGGCTGCTGCGGCGGTCGATGACCCAGATCGATGCGACCGTCGTGATGCGCTGGAACATGTCGAGCCAGTCTCTGACTTGAGATCCTTTGAAGTTTCTTTTGACGCGGCGATGGCCCCACTATCGGCTGCCGGGGTCTCTGATTTGCCTCCTTTGTCCATGATGCAGGATCTGTATGCAGTCTACTGCCACGAAGCTCTTTTGCTTGTAGGATTATCGTCTTTTCACTATACTGTTCTCATCATGCGGGACATGATTCAACAGCAAGCCAAACTCTAATAAGTGCCGGAGTCAGGAATCATCTTCGTAATTCTCTTTAATAAGATGCCTTAGCTGCACTCACACAGAGTGAAACTGTAGAAAACACCAAAATAAAATACATCAGCAACTTAAATTTACAGAGCTGTTCAACCAACAGTGTAGCTAACTGCTAGCTAATGCTATGCTACATATGCTAAATATGCTAAATTATGATTCTTTACACATTTCGTGTTACATGACTTTCTAACATGTACATATTAAATTATAACGATGCATTTGCACTTTATTTACAACAATCTACTTACAGACGATGCGTTCACAAGCGCAAAGAAGAGGATGGCAGCGGATGAAGCGCGTCTGATCCTTAGCTTGCCCAAGAAAACAAAATGGCTGCCGGTCATAAGTCACATGACAACAAAATGGCTGCCAACCATAAGTCACATGACAACATTTAAAGGGACAGGCTATCTTCCTGCTTAAAACAACTACCGCTAGAAACAATACAATAAGAAATCAAACTTAGAGCCTGAGGCAGGACAGATACAGTATATAGTGTTTGCACAATTTATTTGAATTATTTTAAATGAAATCATCTGCATATCAGTGCATTTACAACAATGATGATCTATTAGAAGACAAGTTTTGCTCTAGCCACATATTTATTCATATTCATCAGAATCAAGTTAGGGCAATTTTCTTTTATTTCCAGGAGACGCAACAATGACTCAACTGGTATAGATAACCTACTGTGTCTCTCTTCACTGCCCTATCACAATAAAAATGCCAAAAAGTAATTTTAGAATAACTTTAGAATAAATAACTGTTTATTTCATCATGCAAACAATTGCTGTGTATCTTTACCCAACATGGACTTCCCTCCCACACTCACTCTTTGATCGGGTCATGAGCTGTGACCTTTTTTTTGCTGGCTGTTTAGATGTGGGTGTCATAGACAGGCGTGAAAGAGGCTCTCCAGTTTCCATTACACGCTGCCCTACCACATGCTTTGTGCACTTCAGGAGATTGTGTGCGGCCTCCTGACTTTAAAGGTGAAAATGTTTGACACTTGAGCGTTGTGCATTTACTGGAAAAACACATGCAGATCTGATCTTTTGTTTTGAGGTGAAAAATCAGATGGAGTCAGATATAAACATTAACAAATACTGTATGTGTTTGTGTTTGTGTGTGCGCACACGCGTGCAAATGACTAAGGAAGAAATGTGCGACTGAAACAGCTATATGAGAATGGTTGCTCTTATTAAAGGTTCTGTCAGCGTTCTGATGAGAGTGAATTTAGTTATATCAGACATTTGAATGGGTGTTTGGAGACTGTGCTTAATTAGCCCCTCACTCTCATCTTAGTTTTATAATTATTGTTATCTCAATGTGAATATAGGCTGGCTGACCAAGGGTGAATAAGTAAAATGCATACAATGAGCTGTAAGTTATTTAATTCACAGAACTGCTCTGCCCAAACTGTTCTAATCAGACACAATAAGTGAAAACATCTGTGTTGGTGTGAAAGGTCTTAAAAGTGGCTGCAGTACCAACAACAACTACAGCTGTACTTGTAATCAAACTGAACTTTTAATAGTAATGTGCATCAAAACAATCACAATGAAGTGTAGGATATACTGTTTTCAAATGATCTCAGCTTTTACCCACGTTTCTCTATGAGCTCTGGTATTGCACATGAACAATATAGGAAGAATTCTTGAATACCTCCCCAAAAAATACACTGTCGTGTCTGAATTCTTAGGTGTCACTCTCCTTCTCTGCCCTGAGTTCATCTAGTCCAGTAGGAGGACCTCTGTCGTAAATCAGCATTCTACTCTGCGACAGCATGGTAAGAGCGGTGGGAGCCAAGAAGTTTGAACTTCACTTCTTTAGCCAGCTGCCTGGAACAAGCCCAGCTATTGAGAACGCTCTGAACATGAGCGGCCTACTTCAAGTGGAAAGTATTTTAGCCTACAAACCCATCTGCTTTCATTTTGATCCTCAATCTAAATAGATAGTGTCTACAGCATATAGACGATTACGTATTTTAACACTACTGCATTCACTTCAAAAATATAGACGTTTTGGAGATATGCTCTCATTATCATAAGCTGTTCACTACACAGAGTCTACTTGGAGCTTGCAGTAACATACTCAGCATCTCATAAAAGTTATAACTCATAATTGCAAAACTTTTTTTTACTGCTCATAGGAAACTATTAAGTTTGAAACTTTAGACTCAGACAAGAATGTCATTGATATGCTCAGAAACTGCCTGCTTGTTCCTTTGAGTCCCTTACATAAAAACAGGCTTTAATGTTGCCAGAAAAGTAACCCACATGAGGAGTTTAATCTCACACATAATGCCTGTACACATGGATATTATCAAACATTAAAGACATAATAGATGTATAATAGACATAGGTCTTCATGTGTAGACCTAACCAAGCAGTGTGTGCACCTAAAAATAATCAAATCATGATGGTTCCACAACTTTAACAGCATGTTTTTGTATTATTACCATGAGGACAAATTATGCTGCTGAGATGATACACACTATTAAAGTGTGTTTTGACTTATGCTGGTAAAAGTGTTATGGGTACCTGTAAATCACATATGCATTCAAAGGAACCTGACCTGAGCATCAGGCATCAAGAAGAAAGTAAGATGTAAGACCATTTGCAATTGCAGGCAGTGGCATTTCTCTTGTCAAAGACGTTGCTACACCTTAATTGGACTCTGGGCAATTTAATTGATTGGACATGGTATGGAAAAGCACACTCATGCTTATGTAAGGTCTTAGAGCTGACAAACCAAGACATGAGGTGAGAGAAACTGCCTGCAGAGCGGAGAGACAGGACTGTATCGAGGCAAAGATCTCCAGGGAAAAGCTACAAAAAAATCCAGCTGCAATGAAAGTTACAGAGAGCACAGTGGCCTTGATATTTAATAAGGATGAAAGAAGTATGGAGAAAACAGCACTCTAAACCCTTAGTTATTGGTAAATAACTAAGACAACATATTACCTGAAGAAGCTTTTATGACTCATTGCAAACCTCATATGACTCACACATGACTTGAAGCATTTTTATAAAAACTAGATAAGAAGTCCATCAAACTGTATATTGTGTATTATGTAGATAGTGCTAATTGCTGCACAGGTTGTTGATGGTTCACATCCACTTTGACAAGTCTCTACAGCTATCAATCACTATTGATACTGGTCATGTACGTATGGGTTTTTCTGGGTTATCTTTAATAGCCCACTTTTTATTTCTATTATTTATTTGTATTATTATTTTCTATATCATCATAAACTGGTTGTGCTGACTCTCTATCTTTTGTAACAGTAAAGTTTTCCTTCTCTGTTGCTACAATAGGGCAGTGGCTGCATGACACCACCATCACGGTGCTGAAGGACACTCTTCTGCCTGTGCTTTTATTCTTTATCTGTCTTCTTTTATTCTTTAGGTCTTGATCAGTCCACCCACATTTCATGGGTGATTAAGATGAAAATTCGCTAACAGCCAGCCACTGCAAAAGGTTTAGTAGGATTTGAATATGTATAATTTATGACTTTAATATGGAATTCTATTTGACAACTTTAGGCTTTTGGTTTGAAATACAGTAATTTATGTGAAATTAAATTTTTTAAAACTCGCATGTGACCCCCATTGAAAGAAGGCCCAGACTGAAACATAACATAAAGAGAAAAAGCAAATAATTCTTGGTGTGATATGAGTGTATGACTTGGTCTGATCGGGGATTTGACGTGCCTGGAGTTTGAGATTAACTTCCTGAAGTTGTTAAAGGCCTCAGTGATCCACTCTTGGATTGTGTTGATGAGAAAGCAGTGCTCTGATTTGCAACCCTGGTTTAAAACTTCAAAGGGTATACTTGAGTATTCATGGAGAGGGAGGTGAATCATGACTCTTGTGTGGAAATAGAAAAAAAAAACTAATTGGCTCATTCTTCCTTTACCAAGGTTTTGACCATTTCTGAGGCTTAGCAACCTCTTTTTGACACCAATTCCATTTACTTTGTCAAAAATATTTAATTGAAATTGAATAAACCACATGGCTTATACTTTCAAAAAGCATCCAAACACACCCTAAAGACATCTTGTGTTTAGACTGACCACAGTTGTCCAACCCACATCGTCTGTCACATTAAACAGCTGTTTGGAAAAACATTTCCACAAATCTGGCCCAACTGTTGAATGATGCATCACTGCAGGATACCACGATGAGAGAACCTGACAACGTTCTCTCTACCCAAATGTAATTCACATGTAATTTTTAGAGACATAATTTGTCATTTTTTATTGGACTGTTTTTAATCCATGACATCTTGACTACACACATTTTATGCTATGGCAGCATCTCAATCTCATGAACTCAACACCTCGTTATACTAGTGTTGTAGGTGCCGTCCTGCTGAGCCGGAGCACTGTGGTGTAGAGAGCATTGCTCAGGGATAAGGAGTCAGATGAGATCAAACAGACAATCTTGTGATTAATGGATGACCTCCAGCAAAACCCAAGAAGAACAAATTTAGATGGGATGGTGTGGGAAACCATAATAAATGCAATCTTTTATTGTAATTTTTTCTCATAGTGTGTGTGTGGGCATAAGCTAACAGTTATTATTAGATAATATTCATTAAGCCTTCCTGCACACATGTATTTCAAAAGTGACTGTAGGACTACAAAGAACAGCTGTAGGGAACTTCCACATACACAGTCAAAGAGGGGCATATTTAGAGGCCATAAACTATAGTATTTGTCTTTTCATTATCCCTTAATGCACAAAGCAATTGTATTAGCTTACTGCACATATTGTACCAGTGGCATTTTTGAAATGTCTCTTCCACAGTAGGTTCCTCACAAAGCTCAGATCCCTCATTTCAAACAGATTTACATATCGCTTTGAACACTGCAAGACACCAGTCAGGATATACTGTAGCTCATAAAAAGTGTAGAAGCTTGGCAAAAGTTGGGTTTGAGGAGTGCGTGCAGTGCAGATAGGGCATGTAGTTGATCCATTAACCAACAAAGGCACATCTGTGAAGCAGCTTTCACCTTAATGAGTGGCAGCATTAATATTTGGTGTGCATGGCTTTTGGAAAGGGTACCAGGTGGAAGGGACTCAAGAGGTCTGAGCTGATGGTGATAGAGGGTGAAAGCAGATCCTGATCAACGCATGCCGCTCAGCTCCACATCTGCTTTATCACACCTCGCCTGTTGCTGTGATTTAGAGGGCAGGACGCCTACAGGTGCTGTTCCACTTACTGCATGCCAGAGGAATCATGTCCCATGCGATAGAGAAAAGAAAGAATAACAGAGGTCAGATATACTACTGTGCAGTGCTATTTCTGCAACCTCTACTTTTTTGTGCAATATTTGCTGTGCACATTTTTGGAATAAATGCAATAAAATTTCTGATTATAACCTGATCATGGTTGAAAGATGAAGATAAATTAGCTATATTTCACATTTTAGCTGCTGTAAACTGTGGGGGAGGGTCTGAACACTGGTCGGTCCCTGGTGTGGTTAAAAAGCTCCATACTGGCAGATGACAGCTGAATGCTGTTTAATGCTGGATGCTCGGGATACTGTTGGATGTTGTAAATCCCTTGAAAGTACTGTGACACAGCTTCTGAGAATACTACACTTGAATTAGTAAACATGAAGAGCGGTGCTCATATTTTCAGTTGGACTGGATGGGTTGATGTGTTTACAGCATCTTTGGAAAGCCCCTACCAAGGTGCTGGAAATGAGAGACCAGCCAATTCAAAAGAACTATTTGGATTCCCTCTTGGTTACAGAGTTGTTTGATTTTTATCCTCTCAGCTAAGTGAGGCTCCATGGGAGTCTGCTAATCCTGCCTACATGTGTTTTGTGAATTCAGAAAAAAGTTTGAAACAAAGTCCCCTAAAGTATCTTGAGTGAAGAATTGCAGCAGCATGAGCCATTTTGTTCCTTTACATTTAGGGACAGGGCTGTGACGGTTCTATCAACATTTTTATGAGTTCGCTAAACATGATCATTAAGCTTTTACTCTTCTGCCTGTAATATATTCAGCGACACCAAATGGTCTTTATCTTTCTGTTTGCTGAAGACTTATTCAATTTCACATCAGAGACTGTCTGGGGATGTTCTCATTAGTGAAGGTATAAAAGATCAAGAGGTCTCCACAAATCTGTCTGCACACATACAGTACCCACACACAAGCTCCAAGCTGGCCAGTCCACTGGCTCCCTGCCACATGTCAGAATGATGTGAAGAACAGCCACTGAACATTTTCATCAGTGCTTTGCAATTGCCTTTTCTTGACCATGGATGATAGATGAAGGAATCTTTTTACATGATCAAATTTGTGGTTGTTTCCTCCCTGCGAGGAATGATGAAGCTTCTCTACAAATGGCTGCACAGATGAACTTGACATGGCATGCTGGTTGAAGGGAAGCTACACCACAAAGCAACAGGGTTTAGATAAAGCAGTTGTCTAAGGTGGCCTCCACACTGAGGATCTAGCAGGCATGGCCAATTTGAAGCAGACGTACGGAAGTTCTAGGAAATGCTGGAAAGAATACTTCTTCCAGCTGGTCGGTAAGCACCTTGGGATCATCCCAGCAGGAAGAAATGGGAACTTCCTGGAGGTTAGGGCTGCTTTTTCTATCCTGCTGCCCTTGGAACCTTGACCAGGATATAGAGCGGTTTAAGAAATATTGTTTGGGTGCCTCACAAGGGCATTGGTCACGTTTTATTGTTTGCTCATGATGTTCATTTAATTTGTGTTAAAAACATGTACTGTAGGTTTAAGATACTGTAGTATATTCAAATTGTGGTGTTGGAATCTGCCAAAATATTAAGTTTCCTAACTACCCTCAATCCAATAAAATGTGGCTGCTTGTCCACAAATTATCCTCCTTTGTTTCCAGCACTCTACTGTATATTTTCCTATTTTGCACAGTAGTTTTATAACTTTAACACACCCACACTTTACTTTTATGCAATATTATTTTCTCTCAATACTTACTATTATCTTCGCTTGGTAAAGCAGCATGATTATTTGGTGAACTGGAGCACACTGAATGCAGCCGCCTGAACAAATTTAAACTGAAGAGAAAGAATCTGATAAATCCTAAGTGTTCTGGTTATTCAGCTGTTATGTAACTGAAATTTTCAAATGTTTACCCTGTGTTGGGAAAATCGTCACAGATGGAATAATTATTTTACATAGGAATAATTCAGGGGCTCCAACTGAAAGGTAGTAGTTTTCATGGGCATTGCATTTGCAGTTTAAATCGGTACAGTTATTAGCAGTGTACACAGTTTGTTAATATGTAGCCTACATTATACTATGTATAAAAGTAAGAGAGAGAGAGTTCAGATACTGTAGCATTCCTAATTCATGGTTGCAGAAAAAGCCGGAAACTAAAATGAATGAATTTGCAAAACTGAAGTCCTGCATAGCAGAACATTGCATGACAAAGTAAGTAAACAGCATAAATAAGCTAAACATGCCCTCTCGTGCATATCCTGACCACAGCCTCTGTGCGCAAATCGAAGGTAGCCTCAATGAAAACAAAATTAACAACTGCTTTAACACTTCAGTGAAAATGCCAACAAGCCCTTGTGGGATTTACGGTTCTTAAATTGCCCCCTTAGTTTATTTGCGGCATCTGAATGGCTGTCCCTCTGATTATGCAGGTGAATTTAATTGAAAACATCAGAGCAATAGCAAAGCCTGTATTTTATGAGGGGCACTGCTCTCACGCCATGAGGTCATTGTGCTCACAGACACAGAGGCAGCTTGTATAGAAGAGTGAATCTGTCTTACACATAAAAAGACCTAACAGTGGTAAAATGTTTCAGATGTCATGCTCAGGAATACACTGAAGTTTGTTTTTGTTTTTCTTTTCATGTGTTAAGATAGTAGTTGCTTTGGACTTAATTCAAAGTAGTGATTCATTTGAAAACTAATCTGTCTGTCAAAATAATGTTTCTTGTCATTAGAAATTTGTTGTAAACCCTCTCAATCATGCATTACTCACACAAATTCATATCTATACTTTGTAATTGAAACCTTTTCAGAGCGGATTTTATACCGTTTCTTAGAGCAACAAACAGTAAAGAGAGTGCATTGTTTTTGATCAGTCTTCTAAGACACATTCAACAATTGACATTCACAGAATCCAAGGATCTATTATGATGATGAATAGCTGTTTTTCTGAAAGAGCATTGATTGAACCACCAACTGGGAAAAAGTTGACAGACTGTTTGAAACGACACATAAAAGACACTATAAAAATTGCTTCCATATGCCCCACAATGTAAAAAACTGAGCCCTGTTTGTAATTCACACGGAGTACCAATGCAGACAGCACTGCCTTGCCATGTTTTGGATTCCCCTGTTTCACTCTACTGCTCTTGGTTGCTGTAGCAGAGCACAGGGGATTGTGTGAGGATGAATTTGCCTCCCAACATCTGGAACCGTGATCATTAAAAAAGCAAGATGAACTTTTCTCTAAATTGACAGGGGGAAGGGTACATTGTGTAGGTCTAACACTCCCCTCATACTTGCTAACTTTGTGACATTCAGTTCAGTCTCAGACGAGACCCTGACTGAGACCTTTAAAATTTAATTTGGACTTGTTCTAAATTTATGAGCGACACTAAATTTACATTCTCCTGTGCAAGATTTTTTTGTCTTAACATTAACTTGACAACCACACCACCACCGCCACCACCACTACCCTGCTTTAAGTATAAAACTGCTATGAAGCTATCCGTGGTTTTTAGCATGTTAACATGAGAACATTTGTGATTAAACTCTGCTTTAATAAACTTTTAGAAGGCTAAGGGATTACAGCTTGCAATCTTGTGCAATGTTAGTCACTAACTGCTGCATATAATTTCCTTAGCCTCCATAAAAAACAACAACAAAACAAAACAGTTTTAGAATTCAAGCCTCAGCAACAACAGGCTGTTTGTGGCCCATGAATAATGTGGAGGTCAAAAGGTACGGGAGCTAAAGCATGTTAAGTCAGTCACTCTCTTCAAATGGTAAGTCACAACATACCCTTTCAATTATTCACTCACCAAACTGGAACTAGCTGAAATATTTAGCTTTGAGATGATGGTAGCAGCAACTTTACCATTTCTGATACTTCAGCTCCTACCCTATACACTGATAGCCTAACTCATTGAGCCATTGTATTGGGTTTGTCTGTCAACTTGTTTATTTTTCCTCCTAAAGGGTTGGACACGTTTTCATATCAGGCTCATTTAGAATCACATTTTGCCATGTTACAAGAAATTTACCATCTGGACTGTTGTGTAATCTAAAAAGCGTGTTAAAAATGTTGTACTTCAGCACTTCTACAGGCTACTTATTGATATCTCAGCCTAAAAACTAACCATGTGGTTGCATACTGAACTGCATCAGTCAAATACTCAAAATCTGTAAACTTTGACACATGGATCAAATGCAAAACAAATATCATTCCAGTCGAAAAGCCTTTGACATGTTGATTTGCTGGGGAAACATGAATAACCCTCGTCATTTGCCATTTTGTTTTCTTTGATCTTGGGGATGCAGTAGGCTATTCAAATTAACTCATGATGACAGAAGATCATGAAGATGAAGCAAGGGGGGAACAGATTTCCTCAACATGACATTTTAGATGTTTGGAAAATATAGCACTTCTAGGAAATCCACACATCAAGAAAAATTAACTACGGTAGCAAGGTTATTTTACCTTAGGAATCCACTGGAGGTGGGTGTGAAGGGTTGGTTCTCTGCTCAGAGCTTGAGTAATTACAGAAGGGCTTCTACATTTGGAGACCATGTGCACTTGCATCCCTGATTGAAACAAATGAGGCAAATAATTGGAAGTGTGGTCAGTTAACTTGGGTGAGGTCTAACTTGAGGCCTTTCACATCAGAAAACAAACGACTGTATTTATACAGTTTGATTTCAAGAGATAGGCTATTGCAATCAACAGGCAGGACGTAATGATTAATACTCACAAATTTGAGGAGCCAGCGCCTTAATGATGAAGAGTTGCTGAGTGAGGGGCATGTCAGGGTTTGTTTTATTGAGTTAGTGAGCTGTTAGTGACATCTTAAGGAGCAGGGCGGTACTACAGCAGCTTTGCTACAACGCAACGTCAGCACTGCACTACGTGGAAGATGGAGCGGGGGAGGAGGATTGGCGACGATCCTCCGTTAAAAGTAATACCCTTCAAAATAAGAGCATGCATTCACTGCATACGCTTTTAGCCCTTCATTTCTCAAACACCACTCACTTAACAACCTTATACAATCATTTTTACTCCAAGTACCTTTCTCTCAAGGTCCAACCATACCACTAACGACGGGGAAAAAATCGCACAAACTCTTATTTCGAAATGATACTACTAAAGCTGCTAGCTGGCTAGATGCAGGGATTTTCTGTCTGAATTAAATGGAAGCAGGTTGATAACGTGAGCGCTACTGGACAAATAATCATGGATGTTGCATTCAGTGACAATTGAAGACAGCGGTGCTTTTTTCCCGTTGCCATCATCTGACCTCCAGAAGAGTCTACAGACTGTGCAACCCCAGGGTGTTTCTCCCTCGGACGGCTGGACGTGGCTCCAACACCAGGTCGCTACAGTGGTGAGGGAGCTAGCTGTCAAGTAGCCACATCAGCACCGCTCATAATAGCGAGCCACGATAGCATCAATGTAAGCAGGCTGTTTGTTGTGTTGCGTCGGCATGGATTAGAGAGGCGTTTTTGTTCATCATCATCCTCATCATTATCATCATCTCTTACAACTGCACCCATGATCCCATCTTTAAGTGTCAGTGTTTGGTGCTGTCTTGCAGAGATTTCACTATGGCAGACAGTATCATGAGCAAGGCTGCTACCATGGAGATCCCCATTAACAGCAATGGAGACACAGGGGCACTGACCGAGGATGACAGCCTGGAGCAGGTCAGTCTTCCACCTCACTGACGGTGTCCTCTCTGTTTAAGCTGAGTTTGTGTTTCTCTGTCATTTTCCATATGAGTGAACAGTCAGGGAGTAATGCTGGTTGGGCCAGCTGTTATTCACACAGGCCTGCTGTTACCATTCACAGGCCTGTTAGCTAGTAGAAATAGACTGCTATCACAATTAATACTGCAACTAGTGCTGATGTTTTAGCATTAGAGAAGGAGACAGTGTTAGTTGTGATACAGTGTTCTTGTCACATTTGCTTTTACATGTCCCATTTTAACACTGTGGGCCTACATAAGTAGGCTAATATCTGTCTGTGTTAGGAGCAACAGTAATGAAGTAATTATTGAGAGCTACCATATAAATTATATGGTATTGTTATTATAATAACAGCACAAACAATTTCTTATTGTGGATTAACTTGACTTAGATCACCACGTTAAGTCAGACATTGTGTAAAATTGCTTGGTTCCTTTACATTTGGACAAAAATACTTGTAAACACTAGTCATCTACTGTATGCAGCATCATCATTACTGTATTATAGTTGATGAAAACATTCATAAGGTGTACTCTGTAGTGTCTACGTAGATGGATAAATGTGATTATTATTATTTCTCTTCTGTTGAAACAATATTGATTTGTGATATTTTGTTGTATTCATCAGGATTTGCAGCAGGTGATGGTGTCTGGACCCAATCTGAATGAAACCAGCATTGTCTCAGGAGGATATGGAGGGCCTGCAGGGGGCATCATTCCAACAAGCTCTATCAAAGGTACTGCTCACGATCCTGTCTACCCAGGTTGCTTTGTTGTTTATTCTTAGAAGTACATTTTGTCCTGCAAAGATATCAAAGGAAGCAAAGAAGTATGAGTTGCTGTACTATTGCTCAAAATTATGCTAATAGTGCTCGGAAAATAGGGTTTTGGATTAGTACATATCTCTGCAATTATTTTGTTGCAGACACCTCGCTGCCCATTTCACTGTCTGTTTTGTCTGTCTGTTGTCAGTTGACTCTGATGAGCTGTGCCAAGAATCTGTCAGTGTTGTTGCAATCCTTCACTCACAGAGAGAGGTCAATACTTAATGCCGCTTTAAGAACCCATACAGAGAGCTTTTCCTCCTTGTGCTTTAAATTATGTCACTATAGAGCTCTGACCTCTAGGCTCCTGCTTCATATTGCAAACATCCATATCCCATAGGGCCTGCGATTCGCTTCAACCCTCATTATCTGGACAGAAGAAGAGCCCCTGCACCAGGACCAGGTGGCTGTGTATTCTAACAACCCCTTTTTGTTGTCTAAGTTGACCTTTTTGTGTTGGTCTGCTGTGGCCCTCTATAAAAGGTTTTGATATTGCTTGACCAAGGGGGATTGTATGTAACCTTGCTTGTACTGTATCTCTTTGACTCACAGCTTCGGCAGCGTGAAATATTTTGGCGGCTGTCAAAATTAGGGATGCACTAACCTGATACTTGACTGTCACTTGAAATGTATTGATGTCTATGAACGGTGTTCTCTTTTGTACTGGAAAAAGCATTTTGGATAATGGTTTTGTCTTTCCTTGATACTTGCATTTAAAGCCCATTTTCATTGTTTGTTTTTTTTTACATAAATTCTTTTACTCTGCATGGGCAACTTGCATGATGATTCATTTTAAGCTCTTTTTAACTCCTGGTTATTATGTATCTGCCTCCTAACATTTCCCTTTCAGTTTACATACTCTGCTGTTCAGCTGCATATCTCACTGCCCAGCTCCTCTGACACATCTTGCACTGCCATGCCTCCTTCTCATCCTCTCTGTTTATCATCACCATGCTCATTTCAGACATACGCATGAAATCCAGGGGTGTTAGCTTGCCTAAAAGCCAATCTGCTGCCAGTCGCCTTTCCCAACACACAGACCAGCATCCAGGTATCACTAGGCTCACTGTCATGTCCACACTGTCCTCACTCATTGTCATGACCCATACATTTTCTGTACATTTGTGTTGTCTTGTAAACTTAGGTAGAGTAACACAGAGTGGATTTTCTTTCCTCGTTTAGGGTCATCAAACCATAATGCCAGTAATTCAACTGAAGAAGTTACCCGTGGTGTGGCGGTAGAGAAATTGGACAGTGTCAAGAAATGGGGAATAAACACGTACAAGGTATTTTGTGCTGTGTTGCAACTTTGAATTAGATACTGTACTTGTGGAAAGAACATTGGATATTGTTCTTTATTTTTATTTTTGTAGTATATGGCATTTATTATTATTATTATGTATTGAAGAACAGTTAGGAGGCATTTTCAGGTATTCTGTGGTACCATGTGTACCCTTGTTCTTTGTATTTTGGCAGAAAAATGACTACACATGCACTTTCAGTACACTAAGTTTAATTTAACCTATCCGTTTTCCACTATTCAGTGCACCAAACAGATGTTTTCAGAACGGTTTGGCCGGGGCTCACGAACAGTAGACCTGGAACTGGAGGCTCAGATTGACGTGTTAAGAGACACCAAGAACAAGTATGAAAACATCCTAAGACTGGCCACTGCACTCATCAATCATTTTCAAAGCATGGTGCAGACGCAACAGGCTCTGGGAGACACCTTCACCGACCTCAGCCAGAAGTCCCCGGAGTTACAGGTACAATCCTGCCAAAGCTCCTGCAGCGAATTGACATGAAAATAGCTGTAGTGTGTAAGACATATGTTTTTCTCTGCAGGATGAATTTGGTTATAATGCAGAAACACAGAAACTGCTGTGTAAGAATGGCGAAGCTCTGCTGGGTGCCATCAACTTCTTTGTCTCCAGTATCAACACCCTGGTCAACAAAACAATGGAGGATACTTTGATGACCATCAAGCTGTATGAAAATGCAAGGTACTGTTCCGTAGTTGAGTGATAAAAATATGACTTCCAGCCATGTGATCAGGTGAAAGATGAGAGTCTGTGACAGCCTGTACCGTTTTCTGTGTGGCAGACTTGAGTTTGATGCCTACCGCTCTGATCTGGAGGAGCTGAGTTTGGGCCCAAGGGATGCAGCTACAATGGTTCGGATTGAGATGGCTCAGGGAGATTACCAGATCCACAGAGACAAATATGAAAGACTGCGCAGTGATGTCACCATCAAGCTCAAATTCCTGGAGGAAAACAAGGTTTGTAGTTTACACATCTCCAACCTCACATTTACAGATAGACTCATGTTTACTAATGGAACACAACTTTGTGACAAAAAAATTACTCAAAAACCCTGGCTGAAGGTGGAAAAAATCCAAACAAGTTGTAACAACAAGATGGATGTTTTACAATTCACCATTGCTTCGCAACATTGATTTGATGCCTAGTTTACACTGTTAAGTAAGCAAGCATACTTTTTATGCAAACAACTGCATGATCATACTGTTGATAATAGGAGAGAGAATTCTTCAATTCTCAACACAGACCCATTGCCGACACTGTAACACAAAACATAATTCTGTTTTATTTTGGCACTATTTGGCAAATGAATGAAAAATGAACCAGATAAAACATCAACATTAGTTGCACTGTGTAAGACTTGTCATGCCTGAAATATCTTAAAGGGCCTGCTTGACACAGAGGAATGTGCGGGTGTTTTTTAGGTTGATTCCCCAGGCAGTAATCTGAGCAGCCAGTAAATGTCATTTTAACAGATGGCCATGGGCCGTGCTTTCCTGTAAACACTGAAAACTGTGTTTGTAATGGCAGATGTGTTCCTTCTCTTCTTTTTTTAAGGTGAAGGTGATGCACAAGCAGCTGCTTCTCTTCCACAATGCTATCTCAGCTTACTTTGCTGGCAACCAGCAGCAGCTGGAACAAACTCTAATACAGTTCAATGTAAAGTTAAAGCCCCCAGGATCAGACAAGCCGTCCTGGCTGGAGGAGCAGTAAAGATCGCTCAGGGTTCAACTGTCTGAGATGTACAGTGACAAGCTGGTCAGCGAAGAACATGACATAATGGTTAGATGGACAAGAGTTAAATGTATAAAGGAGTATATTGTAGAATCATTGGAGTGATAAAGAAAAACATGAGAGATACATTTAGTAATGTTTTTCAGTATCACTTATTTTACATAGGTGGACCATGGGTTGCAGTTGTATTTAGAACTTTTGTGTTAAGCCACAGATGACCTTTTGTTACTTTGTTATTCTTTAGGTAGCACAATCATTTACTTGTACGTATATCACTTCTTATTTATGTACACTATAGTCTACTATTGTGGAAATACCCCGCAGCAGTTTTGCACATGCATTGTTTTCTTGTTTTTTTTTGTTTGTTTTTTTGTTGTTGTTGTCTAAAGCATTATCTCAAATATTACAGAAAATATCACATGGGCAGAATTCCACAAGACACCTAAGAAAGTTAGTGGGGTAACGTCAAAAATTATAGGAAATGTCCTCTGAAATTGTATTTATTTCCATGAGTATGCATGACTGCACCATATTCAAGTCATCAGGATACAACCGTTTTTAAACTTATCCTGCTATGTTTCTGTTGGTGCTTTGTGGAATACATGCCTGAATCATCACTGTTTACAGTTTACACACATAGAAGGGAATGCAGTGAGTTTCTCTAATAAATATACAATCAATAATTAATCGGACCTCCTGAGTCTGTGATATCCTCAGATATGTCCTTACAGTATGAATCCAACAGAATTCACTATCTGACTTTTACCCCAGTGTTTACACATGGAAAGAAGCCTCAAAAACAGATGTAATCCATTCTGTGATTAATCCAGAAAGCTCAGTTTTCATCTTATCTAAAACAAACTGCTACACAAAGCCATGTATGATTGTTGCTGCGTTTCAATTGGAGGTGCCAGTGTTTGAGACTCATTTTGGAAGTCTCAATTTAAAAAACACTCACAGTGGATGGGAATACCCAATACCCATGATACCAGGTGTGCTCTAGAGTCTAGGTTACAGTACAAGTTTCAGTGTCTGTTCAAGGACGGAATGTATGATTACATTTCTCTTACTTTGGGCTATTTATTTACCTGTTTATCTGTTCGTAACATAACATAGTATGTTACGTAAATTTATTTTTCAATAGTCAGCTGGTCTTTGTCCTGTTCTGCATTTCCAATAAAGTCTGCTGGATGTTTTGTTTCACTTAACTTTGCAGTCAACACAATGTTTCACAGAGTATGTACAGAAAACTCACAATGTCTGTTATATGTATGTATATGACAATACAGTCTCATACAGTATATCCCTAACATGCTTTCCATGATTTATTTCATAATTCATGAAATCATACTGGCATTGTTTTCTTCACATGCATAGTTCATAATTTCAAGGCTGATGAGAGCTTTTTTCTTTTCTTTTTTAAAGGTTTTAAGTTTTAATGTAACAGTAATTCCATGCTTTTGCTGCTGTTTGAAACACAAAATCCTAACAGCTTTTTGCATGAGATGACCGCAAATCATACATCACTCTTCTCTGTAATAAAAGACATGAGTAAGATTCATACAATTAAAACTCTGAATTAAATGACATTTGAAAGAAAATCCAAGAGGAAAGACCATGCAAATTAGAGGCATATTTACATGATTTCAGACATTTACTTATAAAAAAAAATCTTGATTTTTGTCTGTCTAAATTTCTTCCTTTACTTTGCAACCAAAACTGACTATCCCTCAGATTTTGTTGAAATCCAGATAATAAAAAAGGCCCATTGAGGGGAAAAGGGATTAATTTCAGACAGTGAATCAAAGCAAAGTGAAAATGAAATGACCTATAGCCTACTTGTAATAGTTAGCTGATGACACACAAGTTTGCAATGAGGGCACACATAGTTCAACATCTTGTATCAAGACTGAGGACATCCAACAACATGAGCCATGCATTTGTATGAATGAATTAATTACACTTGAATTAAGACTAACTTGAAAGTTGAATAGTTTATCAGACTCACTGTTATACTGTCACGTCTACACATGTCTCTGCCCAGACCACAGAGTATGGTCCAGACACTACAGCACCACAGTGGATTCTGTACTTTGTTACTCCTCACAAAGGCGCTCACTACTCTCTCTTGTGGCAAAAGAGGGAAATAACAATATAAAATAAAAACTATTATAATTTTATAATAGTATAATATTTAATAAAATTAACAGTATAAAATGGTTAAAAATAAATAAATAAATAAAAAAAAAAAAGAGGGTTACCTTTTCGAACTAAACTCAAGATCTTGTTTTACAATAAGGATCCCATAAAAAATCTGGTTTAAACTGGTTTTATAGGTGTATCTCAATATTTGATCGTGGATAACTGTGCTGATGATTTGCATACAGATGTATTTAGGGCATTGCAGATACCACTTAAGAGCTTATCACATTGTGGACGGATTTAAGTGTTTGCTAGTAATTGACTGCCGTGTAAACAGTTAAAGGCCAGTCTGACCACCGCTACAACCATTGTGTGAGCGGGCCAAACAGCTTAATGTTTAACTAAAGTATAGGCTACAGTGTGTTTAATCCAGCTACTCAGGTATTACATTTTTTCTGATGTCACCAACCAAAGACACCAGCAGTAAAGGGATTAGTAGGTAAAAGGGAATTAACATGGGCTCGTGTTAAAAGCAACAGACACCAAGAAATCGATTTCCCTCCTTTCTCAATCGGGGCGTGCATCACGCTGGAAGAGTCCATAAATCCAGTGGACTGCTCACACATAACCACTTGTTGACAGCTGGGCAGAAAACACAATTGACTGCAGCCGACAAGTCAAATGAGTTCTGAGTAAATCCCGCAGTTCCTCCTCCTGCACGAGGGTGTGGGCTGCTGCCATGGACATAAATGACTTACCTGGGCGTGTCGTTTACGCTGCTCAGGTAGTTTCGACACTTTTGTTGCGTTATCCGGTTTGATGTCACCCTCTTCCTCGGAGTTTTCATCAAGGTGACGGAGGAATGAGACAGAAAAAGGGAAAGAAATCGGGAACAAACTCGTGAATCATAAAGGTAAGTTGTTGTTGTTGTTCTTTTGACTTCCTGGCCTGTGCGATTGTTTCACAGACACGTAACAAACCGTGTGATATAGCCTACAAAATGTTTTAGTTACTTAAAGATTAGGTAGATACATTTAGTAGCTCCACTTATTTTTTCACACAATGTAGGCTACCTATTCATCAAATAGGTGACCCCCATTCTCTGGTAATTTCTTCATAATAGGCTGGTCGCCCGCCTAAAGTGACAAAAACATTAATAAATATCATCAAATTGTGAATGCCATGACAGATCTGGTGTAATTTCTGTTAATTGTGTACTAGATTATTAGAATGCCAATGACAACCTTGAATGGGCCTAAAACAGCAGTATGGTAACTAATTTACAAAGTGTGTGATGTGTGGAGAAAGTGTGGGCTGTGTTTGTGAATGTGTCCACACCCTTTTCTGTTCCTTTAGTCTGACTGCATCATCCTTTTTGAAATTCTGGAGAAGTCCCTCCGTCACAGAGGCTGTGTCGCTGTCCTATAAAACCTATCATTCATCTTATATTTTGCCACATATTTCTCCATTCCTGCTTGTCCGTGTTAGTGAGGCAATGTATCCATCACAAACCCTCTGAGAGGTCTTTGACAAAAGATGCAACCTGGAGGTCCTCCCGCTCCGCCACCTCCGCCACCACCACCACCTCCTCCTCCTCCGCCACCCCCTCCACCTCCACCTCCTCCAGCTCCTGGTCTTCCTCCGTTCCCCCATGGCCCAGGCCTCAATGCCAAGGTTGAACGACGGCGCTCCCGGATGCGCAATTTCAACTGGGAAACCCTTCCTAAACACACAGTGATAGGAAAACACAACATCTGGACATCAGATAAGATCGATGGGGAATATGAACTGGACACTGATCACATGGAGGAGCTGTTCAGCCACAAGCAGGGACAGCAACAACTCAAGGCCTCGAACCGACAGAGTCTGAAGTGCCTGCCAAATGCTGCCTCAGGAGGGGAGCTGGTGAGTAGAGTCATTCAGGATACAGGAGTCTCGCTTTGCTAAATCACTGATACTTTAACCCCAGTGGTTTGTCGCAATGTATTGAAATGTATGGCATCTTTTGTTGTGCAACACCAAGATATGGAGCTGGATTGATTTTTGTTTTGTAGGTTGGTGATAAACTGAAAACATTCTTACAATGTTTTAACCTAAAACTACAATATAGGATCTCCGCAGTTGGGCTTAATCAGCATAGTCATATCATATGCAGTATTTCAGAAGTCAGGCTGCAGTAATACTTTTCATCAAGTCTTCTCTTGTTCAAGTAGAATATATAGAATTGAGATAAATGTGTTTTCTCAGGAACATCATGTTTTGATTTTGAAACGCTACTGTAAATAGAAGGGTGGAGTTTCTATTCTTCATATCTGTTTGCTAAAGGACGCTATATTTGTGTCGTCATACAGCACTGTATTCTGTATACTAGCCTACTTGTGCTCTTTATTCTGCCAAAGACAAGGCTTCAACCAAAAGAAGAAAACACAAAAATAGATTTTTGTTTGTATATATCAGATGTTTATCAGGTGCTGTGATTTCGTGTACAGATCAGCCGAGGTCAAACGTTTTGCCTGTTAGTTAGGTGTGTTGGTTAACTTTTACTTCGACCCCCGTCCCTTTTTCCAAGAGAGACAGAGAAAACGTACCACTGATGGAAAACGTAATCTTTGTGACTGATTGTTCAATACAATCAACTCAAAGAATTCTTAACCTTTGGAACCAACTGTCTGTTTGGAAAGCCAAAGTATCTGTGATACAAAAGACACTGTCCCAGCCAATAGTGAAATTATCTTAGCAACTGACAAGCTGACTTTAACCAGGTCTGTGTCTGTTTCCATTCCCAGGTTTCCATCCTCAGCTCCAAGAGAAGCATGAACATTGGAATTTTCCTAAAGCAGTTCAAGCGGTGAGTCAGTGAGTGGTAACTCTTTTAAGGTGTGATTGGTTTTGCACCATAATCTCTTCATGTTGGGTGAAACAACACAGGATCAGGCACATACTGTAGACTAGTCTGCAATATGGCCACTTCATGCTCGCAAACCCTTCACAATCTGCAAGTCCTAGCATGTCTGATCAACATTGTTCTACAGCTCTGACAGGTTGCCTCCCTTATAACCTGCAGTACAGTTGTTGAGTGACAGTGCAAATGTATTCCCTCGGGTTATTACACGTACACAACAGATGCTAACAGGAAGTGGTTTCTACCACTGGTAATTGTGATTATAATGATGATGCATTTATTTCAACTGAATAAATGTACGAGCAACAAAACAGAACATACATCATCTATTCAGTGCTTTCACCTATTGCATTTTCTTGATTATATCATAGTTAAACGATATTTCATCAGTCATCATCATTCATCGTACGTCATGTGTTGTTTTTTTTTTAGGATTGTCATCAGAAGTTCCCGTGTTGTGATCTTGCAAAGCTTTTTGTGCAG
Organism: Decapterus maruadsi; assembly: GCA_030347415.2. NCBI lineage: Eukaryota > Metazoa > Chordata > Actinopteri > Carangiformes > Carangidae > Decapterus > Decapterus maruadsi. The sequence goes on along the minus strand of CM064885.1, from coordinate 19,378,723 downwards.
GCAGAGGCTTGCTGGTCTTAAACGCCCAAGTCCTCCAAAGTGTGGATTTAATATGAGTCACACTGTTCTTGGGATGTCCCACCCCTAAAGAAAAATGCAAGTTAATTGGAAACTAAACAACTGAACCCTATTCCTCTGTCCATCTCACTCCCCAGGCCTGTAGAAGACATGATTGAAGAAATTAAATCAGGAAGTAATCTCAGCTTTGGTTCTGGAAAACTGAGGGAGCTTTGCAAGTTGCTGCCAGATGAAGGGGAGGTACTTGTGTCACATTTTATAAATATCTCACCATTTCTACTCATGACAACAGTGAAAATGAAAGCACAGTCTGTTTTTAATTTTTGTGGTCTTAATCGGGCTCTTTCAATGAATATAGGTGAAGCAGTTGGTCGCTTTTAAAGGTGACAAGTCCGCTCTCCCTGAAGCAGATCTGTTTATGCTAATGCTGGTCAAGATTCCCAGGTGAGCTACCTCTGATGTGCAGTAATCCCAAGTGTTAAATGTGATCAAATTGGTGGTGATTGATTAATGATAGATATTTTATGTCTGTTAGTTATGAAGAGCGTCTCAGCAGTTTGGTGCTCAAGGAAGAATTTTTCCCGCATGTGGATGAAATGAAAGACTTCATTGGCACGCTGACAGCTGCTGGAACAGGTATTGTGTGTTGTCCTGACTCCTGAGTTTTAAATAGATATGGCCCATTACAGATGAGCAATTTTATTAAAGTATTAAGATTTATAATTCAGCCTTTGTGTCTTCTTTCAGAGCTATTGGAGTCTGATCATCTCCATTCTGTCATTCGCCTGGTGCTGAAGACTGGAAATTACATGAACGCTGTGAGTGAATAACATGTGACAGTCGAGTCTTGGATGACTTCCCTTCGTAAATGTGCATCTCTGATTCTTATTTTGAATAATTTGATCACAGGGTGGTTATGCTGGCAGTGCGATTGGCTTTCGAATGACTTCTCTGTTGAAGTTAGCGGACACCAAAGCAAATAAACCGGGAATGAATCTCATGCATTATGTTGTGATGGCAAGTATCTTTTATAACTTTAATCTGATTGCAGTCTATAGCTTGTTTTTGTATCTTTGAACATGTTTTTTCAAATGTGATTTTTATACAAACTTTCATTTCTACAACAGCAAGCTCAGAAGGCAGATATGGATCTGCTTAGATTTCCAGAACAACTCAAACACATTGAGGCAGCAGCAAGGTAAACGATCAGATTTTACAGCACTTCCTGTATCATATTTTAAACTTCTTTATTGTTACTATGCCTATTTTTTTTCATTCTCTCAGAATAAAAAAGGGTGATGTGGAAGCAGAGTTTGGAACGCTGGTAAAAAGAGTACGAGATGCCAATGCGAACACGGTGAAGCAGGAAGACCTAAAGGGACAGATGGAGAAATTTCTAAAGGTGAGGAAGCCTTCTGTTAAGTATTTTAGCCCAGCTCGTTTGAAACAAAATGTTGATAATGGTTTTTTTTTGTTTTTTTTTAATTTCTATGTAGGAGGCTGAGGTCTGTTTGACAGAAATGGAGACGGATCTACAGGAATTGCAGTCAGTGTGTAACTCCGTGGCAGAGTACTTCTGTGAGGACCCAAATAAGTTCAAATTGGAGGAATGCTGCTCGATTTTCCACTCCTTTTGTGAAAGATTTCTGCGGGCCATGCAGGTGAGCTTAATTTTCTGGTGTCTTTTCATCAGTTGAGGTAAAATTAAACAAAAAGAAGAGAAACAAATTTAACTCCACATTGATTCATTAACTATGTATTTTTCTGTAGGAAAACAAGGTGAGAGAGATGGCTGAGGTGAAGCGAAGAACTAGAGACAGACTACAAACTGCTGCCAAACGCAGGTCTACTGCTACCTGTTCCACTAGAGACAAGGAAATGGATGGAGTTGCATTAGAGTCTGTCCTACAAAACTTCCTAACCAATCGTGTCTCCCGAAGGAGATCTGGACGCTCTTCATCTAATAATGGGAGCCCCACAAGAGGAAGCCCCAAAAATGGGAGCTTATCGGAAATAACCTCGCAGGCAAATGTCCCATATGGAAAGAGAGGTGGTTTATTCAGAGCTAAGGAGATGGGCAAAAAAGAGTGGAATTCAGCAGCTGAACTCACTGAAAACTTGCAAAAATCACAAACCAAAGCCCAATCAAATGATGAGGAAACCAAAGCAAAAGGTGACTCTCCTCATGAAAAGGAGATTAAAACTTCAAGAAAAGATGACTCACACCCAACCAAAAGGACACCAAGCATTTCCTCCTCAGTAAGAACTTTTTCAGTAACTGCGGACGACGATGAAGAAGATGTCCAAGATAATAACGAGGAGGAAGCCCAAAAGTTGCGTGAAGCATCAAGGAAAGTGTTGCGCTTCCAGAACAGCCGTGGAAGTGTCTCATCTGGGGAATACTCTCTGGAAAATCAGAAATCTCCTGGAATGGGTACTAGTTTACCTCGTCAGCGCACCTTTGATGAGGACACAGAGAAGTATCCTGGAGACCCGACCAATGACGATTTGGTTTCATTTTTGCTCAATCCTCCATCCACCTCAAAACGTAACCTAGGCCGCCGCTACACCCTACCTACCAAGGTCCCCAAAACTGAGGGAGAGGAAGATAATGTCTGGGAGCAGCCTCCAATCAGAACTCCTAATCCTGTGACAAGAGAGAAAGGAGCATCAGCAGAAGGTGCTGAACAGAATCCCTCGCATCAAGTGTTTGATTTTACTGATGTATCTCAAAATTTTAAAAAGTATGGTGCTCAAGACCGGAGTCCTCCATCAGCAGAAAAGAAGAGCAAGCCAAATGTTTATTCAGCCCATATTTCCGACCAAGGGCTTGTGGAACAAAGCCAACAGGGCAAATCAAAGGATGCTGGTAGCCAGTTGCAAAGGAACAGTGAAAATAATCCCCCCAGGACTGCATGGATTAAGACCGAGACCTCTGGACTATTTTTTAACTTGTTTAAGCGCCTTGGAGATATGGGCAAAACGCAGAACAGCAAGGACACAGCTCCTAAGGGCAGTGATACCAGTGTATAGACCTTGGAAGATGTCAAAATCAAAATTAGGGAAGCACATCTAACTTTAGTGTTACCTATAATTAACACCAACAAGGTGATGATGTAGTATTTTAATTGATAATGGATTGTAAACATTGTAAAGAGACTGAAAGTTCTGGGAATGTTGTTAAAGAGTGCATTTGCTGAGAAAAGGGTATTTTGTATGTTGGACCACTAGATGGCAGAATATGACAGCAACGTTGTTGCTCAGAAGATATGTTACTGTAGTTTGCAGGCTATTTGTATGTTGTCTACTTGACAAAAGAGTGATAGACACACTCACTTTAAAACATTTTATCATACATTTTCAACCAAAGAAAAAAACACTTTAACATGATATTGTTGGTTAAAATTTGTTAACACTTAATAATGTGTTTTACAATGTTAAATGGATGTTGAGTGGGATGATAAGATATTGGAGTAATCAAACTGTGTTAAAATCTTGGTTTGATTGTTATTTTTGATACTTTGATAAATGACTACCTGACCTGTGTGCTTGCATACAACACTGTTACTCTCAGTTTTACAATTATGAATCGTTGTGTTTTCCTCTTTGTTATCTTCCTCTGTTGTTCTCGCTGCAGCACGTCAAAAATGCAGAAGTCCGTGGATGCTCTCAGGGTCTTACTCAATTCAGCCATTGTTTCAGTCTTAAATGGGTCAGTGTTACAAAGGCAGCCTGTATCTGAGCAGAGCTGAACCATGGACTGTTGGTAGCAAAATGAAGGGTGCCGATCCCAAGACAGTTGAAGGACTAACACCTGGTTACCTAATATGATGGATACTAACAGCCTTCCTGTACTTGTACACCGTCAGACTACAACCCACAACATACTGTACATATAAGAGCAGACACGAGCAATCATTGGGGCTACAGCTTGTACCAATATAAGAGTTCAGAATGTAGGTCCAACCAATGATATTATTAGTTGACATTGACTTTGCTTTTCAATACTGTCTTTATAAGTATAGTTCTCATTTAAACACCAACTACAGAAGTCTTTTTCTATTTATTTGTGATACAATATTTATGTGAATCATAACCACTGAAATTACAACAATATTATTGTCACTAAAGTGTAAGTTGACAAATAGTTTTTTAGTTGTGTCGATGAGAATGTTGAATAAATACACGCAAATACCACACAAATTTCAGTATTAGAGAAAATACAAGTGTATTCATATCTTTGTAGTTCAGAAATAAAAACATCAACTACACATCACATCTCTTTTTATTCAGCGTGTTAAATGTGTTTACACTTAGATGTAGCACTGTCTGCATTTAAAATGGTCTATTTATGTTATCTCAAATTAGAGGAATGCTGATATAGAGAGCTCTTCCTACTGTGCTTCTGAGTTGCAGGTCGCGCAGCTATGCAACACCTTTCAGTGTAGTTTATTTAGTTCATTCAAACAAAATCAGCTATCAAAAGACAACAACAATAGCATGTAAGGAACCGTTGCAACATAGTGACACTATAATGTCAGCTGCGAGTCTTTATTAGTCGTGAAACCTGTTTTAAACTGGCAATGTAATTATAACAAATGACATGGCATTGTACCGTGTTATTTTAGTGATCGTTGTTTCTGTTGCATCATCTTTTATGAAAAACAGTGGGCCTACTGTAACATAGTCTATTATTTGATTATATTAGATTCTGCTATCTATAGCAGTTAGAAAATTGGAGTCATTGATAGTACCTTGTTATAAGTTATTCAAGATGTGTTGGTCTTGGCGGTGAGGCTTACCCACAGTTTGTATTGTATGACCGGCTCACTGCTGCTGTTACTGCCAGACTGCAGCAGCCATCTTGACTAAACTACGACGATGGAAGCAGTCTCCATGGCAACTCCACGTTGCAGACAAAACCCAGAGATGACTGTGTTAGCCCCTCACCCCAAGCCCCACCCCCAACAAACCCCCCATCGCCTGCACCATCATAGCAGCCTCACTGTGCATCCACATTACAACACACTTCCATCTTTTTTTTCCATTCATGCCTTTCACTGTCATCCACCCTCTCATAGGTCTTTACCTAGAGCAGCTATGGACCCATCCCCCACTCCACCCCACAACTAAACCCTTAGAAGAAGATTTAATATCTATAGAGACTCTCTTTGTTCTTCAGTTGTCTTCCATACTCTTCTCTATACATTGTCTGTTCATATTCTGTTAGACTCATCAAGTGTCCTGACATCAACCAACATACCACCACCTGACTCCACCCAAAATAACTGGACTACCAGAATAAGCAGGACTCCTGCTGATTGCACACCCCTCCTCTCTGCCTCCCCTTCACCCCTCTTTTCATTTCCCAGCCATCATAGACTCTATAGTCATTATAAATTTCCCTGTTTACCATTAATTATGTAAGGAGCTCATGAGGTAAATTCAACGAGAATACAACATAAAATATGATGTGAAAATCTTAGGGAACTGTTGAGTTTGCCTGGTTGTTGTTTTCAGTGGTGCATACCTTTTGTCTTTACACTTGAATAATTCTTTGTGCCATAATAATTCAAGCTTTAAGGTAATAAACTGCACCCTTTGTCCTTTTAAGGGAACTGGGTGGTATCTAAGGAAGCCAAACCCCTTTGCACCAGACAGACTGTATTTCTCAGTCGGTTCCCGAGATTTTATTCTTTTGCATATTCCCTGCCCCCTCCATATGCTATTGGGTTCTTCAGCTCCTCCCATCAGCCATCCGGCCAATGCTGCGTGTAAGCCACTCCCCTAATCTCCTCCTTTCCCTTCTCCTCTTCCTTACTGTCCCCTTCTTCTCCCAGACAGACCCTGCCCTTTCCTTTCTGTCGCCTAGTCTGTGGATTCTGTTGTAGAGGATTGAGACACTGACAATGGGAAGATTTCTCTACGGCCTGCAATGCTGACACTCCACTCCCTCCTGCTGGGAATTCATGTGAGTACAATCCGACCATTTACTTTTTTTTATGGTGTCGTATTTCTGCTTTCTCATCCCGCTTGTGCCATGATCTGTAGCTCTCAATAATACAATGACTGAGATAGAAGCAGATGAATAATTGATTACTCCATCCCATCCAGCATCTGTGCATGGGTAAATCACAGAGAGGGTGTACTGCTTTGTGCCCTCTTGTTGTGTCTTTTATTTCAATCATTCATCAGTCATTGAAAACATAAAGTAAATGCATTTTACCCTAGTCTCGTTTAAGAGCAACTGTTGCACTAAAAACTCCCCCTGCTCTGATTCTTTAATGCTTCCTCAACCAGCCCACACACTTCTCCATTTTAGCTCCTAGGCAGCCCTGGCTGTCGCTCTGTAGCAGGTGGGCATCTCTGCTGCAGTCTGAGGGCTGGGCTCTGTAATCAAGCATACATGCTCTTTTGTTTAAGGGATTAGTGATCTTTCATTGCTTTTCTGATCTGAATTTGTATGGGGTGTACTGCCGGGAAGCTATGTGAGAAACATATGAATCAGCGTGTTGTTTGCTTATGTCACTCTGTGTTGCATTGTACTGCAGCAACAGCCTATGCATCATTTCCACATCTCTGGCCTAGTCTATGAGCAGATGGTTTAGTGGCTCCTTATTGATTGGTCTTTTGTTGTGGAAGATGGCTCATCTTTGTGTAAAACTATCTCCAAAAGTCACATGTTGGGTGAGTGCAGCTGATGGAAATGTTTGGCTGGGCTTGCTCTGTTGGCTGCCTGCTCTGGGTCACAGCGAGGTTGCAGACGGTCCTGGATGCTGTGCCTGAGGGTAGATAATTAGCCGGGGTTATGTGTCTGTCTTCAGGCCTCAGGGTTCTATTCAGTATTTAAAACATGGGCTTAGAGTTCCAGATAATGTCTGCGTTCTTTAAGTAGTTGGGCCCAGCAGCATCACAGACACAGTGCTAGCACAGTAGTAGATTGTTCGGTAGTTAAGCCACATGTAGGCTGCTCAAAGTGTAGCTTACAAGGGATCAGATACAGTCTGACCTTTGAATACTAATTTAACCAAAGACAGACATGTGGCAGTAATGAAGATGTAGCATGAGCCTTACATGTTGTCAAAATCAATTCCCTGTGCACCAACACAAAAGAGGAGATACTGTAGGCACATCAATTAACTGGCTGTAGGTAGATAATTTGATCCTGATCCTTAATATTCAGTGATTTAATGCCTTCACCTGCAGGTTATATCCCCATCATGTGATACCTCTGTGATTGCAAATTTTACTACACTGTACTAGGTTTTCTAAACCTGTGCACAGAAATTAAAATATAATTGTATTCAATTTCAGCTGTAGTAATTCAACTGGCTCCTCGTTTCAATTTAAATCGATGAGCCTATGTAAACATACTGTAGGTTTTTGATCCTAGTCTGGAGAAAAAAACTGATTCCCCATGGAGGGCTGTACAGTAAGGGCTGAACTAATCCGTATGGACTAATGTTAACTATATTTCAGTGTAAATAATGCTATGGGCCCCTACAGAGTCATGATAAATACATTAAAATACCTATCAACTCAAAATACTTATGGTTGATAAACTGGAACAGCGGTAATAATGCAAAGTAATTTGATTCAACCGTGTATTCTTTATTTTTCCATTATTTCAGTTCTAAATCACCTCATCAATACAAATGGTTCATGGCTCATTTTCAAACCAAGATACAGTATATATATTGACCAGTATTGATTGTATTCCATTCATTATTCTGTGTACTGTGGTTCTATACTCAAGTTTGATCTAAGCTAACCATCAGACTCTGTAATTTCCCCTCCTTTAAGATGGATTTTCCTGAACCACTTATTTACAGTTTGGCCATTTTCAGTGAAGTCAGCAATTTTAACCAGTAGGACATTTTCTGTGGCATCATAATTATATCATGAGCTTATAAAGAAGGTTGCAGTCACATCAGACATGACACAATGGACAAAGTAAATATTAGATGAGCCTTTATGAGGCTGCCCAGCAGTATTAGTCTACACTTCACATCAGTACTGTACCACACTGCAGTATAAAGTATCATTGAGTATTATTTGGCATTGTAAGATGAACACAGATGATGGCAGCCTTTAAGGTTAATATTCACTGTGTTTTACATTTGACATTTAAGTTAATGAGCATATGTGGTTTCACATATATTTTTTTAATGGTTTTCTTTATTGTGATGGAGTTGCTATACTGATACTATAGCCTACATTACATCAAACTACACATTTGTGTTGTTCAACAAACCATTATGCTACAATCACAAACAACTCATCTCTCATTCTTAACATTTACTGACCATGTTATGAAGTAATTCATATTGTGTTTAAAATGTGTGACAACACTGATAAACAGGTAATCAAATCTTCAAGCAATGCATTGTCAGTGGATAGGACTACATGTACCAGACATTATGTGATCATCTGAGTCATCACAGTTACTGTAGCTCTTGCTGCAGGTGGACAAGGGTCGCAGACAGCAGCCTGTGTCTGTGCACTGTTCGTTCTTTTTTTTATAAAATCTGCAGTGCATGTTGTGCCTGCAGACACATTGCCTGCACGCCGCATTGTCTCCTACCAGCCTTTGTGATAGTGGTCTCACAGGGAGAGACCCAGATGTCTCATGACTGCTTTTTTGTGTCAGTGTTGATTAAAAACTCTGCTGACTATTGTAATTGACATGATGTGGTCACCGTTCCTCTTATCTGCTCTCGTGAGTTGTCAGATCTTATCAATCTAATGACAGAAGAGCAAAATATGTAAGATGACGTTAATGTTTTAGCCCTTTGAAGTACAGTAACTTGTTAACTCACATTCCAGAAACAGTGGAATGAGTTCCTTTCATTTTCACACATTCCACACATTTTCGGTGTTACCAGTGCACAGAGTTGGTCAGCAAATTGTGGCATATGTGATTTATGCAAATGAATTCCTATGTGCTCAAACTCAAAATCTGACAAGCACAGAATACAAATGCAAACAATGAGCCTAGTTATGGGTAAGATGATATCCAGGAAAAGAATATATAATGAAACAAAAAGCAGTGGGTTAAATTGTGATGTCTTGACTCTCATACATTATATCCACACTCTTTTTCTTTCATTATGTGAAATCCCATGTGGACTGCTATGACTGTTCTGACAGAGACTGATGCATTTAGACAGATTCCTTCATTTGATGCAGTGAGGTGTAAGGGGAGCTTGTTAGTTTGACGAGCAGAGGTTTCTGAGTTGAGTGAGTAATGACTGATGAGTCATCATAGAGCCAGGCACCCTTGCTGGCCCCTCAGCAGCCCCTCCACACTCTCCAAAACACAAAGATGTACCTTCAAAGATTTGATTCTCCAGATTTCTCGTGGTTCAGGCCTACATCAGATGTTGTTCAAAACAGCACAAGGGGCTCTTTGGTTCATTTAATGATAGCACAAATTGGACAATGCAGTCAGTCATGCTTGACCTGTGTCTGAATTAGATTCCATCAGATATCGCTGCAAATTGACATAATGATCACATGTTTCCCATTTGTTTGTAGATTCACTTCCTGGTGAAGACTATTCTTGGACTACATTTGAATACATTACATGGACAGTTAAATATCAAATCGACAAGGCACAGCATTTGCAGCAATGCAAATGAGATGTGACCTTTACAGTTCTTTAGAAAGGAGTTCACATGGTGTTTGTCCTGCGTGATTCATGGGCAGTGATGAGTCTCTCTGATAAGAATCAGTGGAAGTCTGGTCCACTGCAGTCTTTCTCACTTTTACTCTTTCTTCTCTATCTGTTTTTCTCTCAGTCAAACACAGACATCACACTCCAAATGCATCCACTTCACACAGGAATAATGATTACAGTACATGATGACACATGCATGGTGACACAACAGATGTGGATTGAAGCATTAAAATACAGCCTGTATTTAAACACAATCTTGAGATCACATCAGGGCCAACACTTCCCACTTCATGTAATTTTTACTGGTCTGGCTATTGAGATGAACTGCTAGAAAACTCTGTAGTCTTAAGTCAACCAGTCTGATGTTTTTGCTTTCCGTTTTGGTAATGCAGATATCATTGGGTAACTGGGGAGATTTATGAACGACTTCTCAATAATGATGCATATGATTTAATATAAACACAGACTTCAAATACAACGTGCAGTAGAAGGTGCTTGCCCCCTGTGCAAACAAGGGAAGAGAAAAATACTTTTATGGGCCTTGGAGTGCAAACATCCTGGATTCCTAAACAGTCATAGCCCGGGAATGATATTAACAATCTTCAAATTACAGCCTGCAGCCTGCTTGAAGTTTACAGCTACAGTTTATAGCCTTTGTAATTCACCAGCTCTCAGTGAAATCAGATTTTTAAAAATATATGATACTGATGTACATTTGAATAACAAAGGAATGCTTCATGATTTGATTTATCTTACCTACATTTGTTCATAATATGATAATATCATATCATGATATGACAAACAATCATGATAATGATATTACTGATCAATGATTATACTCAGAGCTAATAGCCAAACTTTCTACTAAACATACTCATCAGTCAAATTATTATCACCAATCCCAGAACAGCTGAGTAAGTGGAATTTAGTTTGTGATGGTCAAAGCATCAGCAACATAGCTATGTTTCTAGAATCACGTCTCAGTTTTTCAATACTGGTGTCAGTCATGGGTGTTGTCATGAGTTATCTTTGTTAGGAACAATTCAGTCAAAGAAAATAACAAAATAGCAGACTGTATCCTGGATTATTTCTTATCAACTGACCTCATAAAGAAAATACACATTTAAAATCATATTAACATGTTTTATTGACTCAAACTGACTTTTTACTTGCTGAAATTGACCAGGTTACATTTGAATTCAGTTTTGGTAGGTACTGTGCACTTTGGGAATAGCCTGATTCACCCAAGATGTCATATTTTATATGTCTCTCTACAGTATCATGTGTAATAGGGTCCATGAATAATTAAAAACTGGGTGAGAGAAGTAGTTCTTCTATTACCTAGTCTGGCAAATTTTGGGTAATTCTAAGAGGCACAATTTCATTTCATTTATTTTACTATACAAGGTTGTGAAATGTGCTGGACTAGCAGACACAAGTCATGACTTTTTGTGTTGTGGAGGACAAGGAAACCTTAGAGTTATGATTTGCAGAAAGTATGACAGCCCTCTGCTTCAGGAATACACAACTAGTAATGGCAAAAACAAGCAGCTGTTTATTGGAGAGGTGAAAAAGAGTGACGCATGGATACCTGCCTTTGTGCAGCAGAAAAGCCGAGAGTAATGTTTTCTCTCGGTGTGAGCTTGCATAGCTGAAACTCAATTAAACTATTCATATTACAAGTCCCTGTCAGGAGAAAGGTGTTAAGCACACAAACAACTCGTCAAGTATGAAATACCTCATTATACCCTCATGAATTTCACTGCTTCGTTGATGGTATTAGCAGTAATGTAGTGTGTCAGTTTATGTGTATTTACAGTATGTTAGGCCTGTTGTCTGACTCGGATTCAAGTTGATCAGGCTAGATAGTGTCATCAGAGTCTGGGAGGCACATTATTCCAGACGGCAGACGGGGTCTGACCCTGCAAGAGGACGTTAAGCCACTTAACTGTAATGCAAGGTGAGAGTGGCAAGAGGTGCTTTGCAGCTGAATTTACAAACATTTGCATTGTGTGGATTTCGTTCAGGCGTCATGTTGCCCCGTGACAGATACACTACAGAGAGAAAACACTGTTGCACACTGACTTGGATGATTGACCTCATCTGTATGAAGTGCTGACTGTACAGTTCCAGAGACCGGGCCTTGAAGAGGATATCTGGTCCCACGCTGCCTCATTCATCACAGTCTTCACGCAAAACACTTGCAAATTTAGGTGTAGACTGTGATGAATGAGGCAGCATGTGTTCAGATTCAGGTCTGCAGTGTTCACTCTACTGTCACTCTAGATTTTTTAGTCTTAGAAAGGTTTCACTACATGTAAATCTAGGAATAACTGAGCCCTTCAGAGCTTTGCCAGAGAGGCTTGTAAAGTTTCATATTCAAACCATCTGAAGTGATTTCATTGATGTTGTGTTTGTCGTTTCTCTTTTTTTTCTTTACTTTTTGCTCATATTGTCTGTTTTTGGAGTACATCCACAGCTACCAATTCGGTGGCTGTCAGTAAGAGACTGTTTTTAAAGTAAGATCCTCTTTCTGTGGTGAGGCGAGTGGGAGGAACTGAGCTGAGGAGGGCTGCTGAGGGAGGGAGGAAGGGAAGCATAAGGGGGTTGGAGGGGGTGGGGGGCAGCCAGCCAAGTAGGGAGGAGCCTGAGGGCTTTGGCTCCTCAAGCTTCCTCCTGATGTCACTGTTCAGCTGCTGTAATTCAGTGTCCATGTGAAGGGAAGGCAGGCCAGATAGGGGAGGGCGTTTGAGGGGAGACAAGGGGAGGGGGAGGCAGAGAGGGTGGAGAGAAGGCTGGTTGTGTGGACAGTGAAAGGGCTCGGCAGAGCTCCTTAGTCAGTAGGCCTTGTAATCACTTGGCAAGTTGCAACAATAGGGCCAGCGTGCCTGAGAAAATCCCCATCTGCAAGGCGTCTAGGGCTGAGATCAGGCCTGCTAATGCTACGAGTGCATTTATGTGACCGAGAGACAAGAGAAGGAAAGTATAAGAGATTGAAGGCAGCGAAAGATGTGGGGTGGGGAGCTGTGAGTAGAGAGCTGGAATGCCATTGTTAGAGCTCACAGAGGGACAGCTGCCTCTGAGGCCTGCTAGCTCATGTGAGACAAGCAACCCAGCTCACCCCCTGACCCCCCTCCATCTCCCCACAGACAGACAGACAGGTGGTGCCTGAACTCAGCCAGCTGGGAGTCAAGGGAAGGAACTAGTTTTTGGGGAGTGGTATTTTAAAGCTTCCTCTTTCCTTATTCTCAAGAAAAGGGGCCTAGCCTATGTTTGTCAAGGCACCGGACAGAGCTGAAACAGAGAGTGTGGGAAGCCTGAGTTATTGGTGCTAGACGTCGTGCGGATCTGATAATTTGAACCATCCTGGGTCAGATTGAGAGAGTATTTGTGAAGATGCAACTTCAAAGTAGAGATTACAAACCCTGCTGGTGGATCAGCGGATCAAAGATCAGACGAGGCTGAAAAATTGTACAGTCATGGGGCTGTGACGCATTAGGATGTGATGGGCAAGTTGACAATGCTCTCGAAGGAAAGGTTTGTGTGTGTTTCTTGGATTAGTTAGATGTAGACAACGGCTTTTGTTTGGTTTTAAATTGCAGTTGTATAAGATTAAACTAACACTGAGTCATTCTCAGTTGAGTTAATCCATTTTCTTATATAGTGCACACTTGGCTTTTCCCTGGTCTGTCTTTAAATTGCATTCAGTTGCAACTAATGGATTGTTCCATATCCATATTCTGATCCATAATGTATACTGTTTGTTTCATTGAGTCATTTCTCAGCTACATGAATATTATATCATCTGTAACTGAGCGATAATATTGTACAGTAGGCTAACTGACAATGCACTATATTCTGATCTAAAGAGATTTTTTGGGATAAAAATAGTATCTGCTCACATCTGAAGTGTTCTTTTAGTTTTGTTCTTTTGTAGATGCTTCAAGTAAAAAATGACAATTATAGAAGTTCAACTGATTATAGTAACACCATTACTTCAAGAACAGTGTTTTCTGTGGTCTAAGCTTAGTATGGATGTAAACCATCATGTTTTTTTTTTTTTTAATGATATCCTCTGGTTTTCATATTCTTCCCTCCTGGAGTGAATTTCAGCATACAGAGTAGGCTACTGCAGTTAACCTTTTTTGGAGTAAGATTGACATAAACAACATACTATACATGCAGCAGTAGAGGACAGCATCCAGTGTTTGTTTTGTTTGTTGGAGCCATTATGTTGAAAAGGATGTTCCATGACTATACCTCAAATTATCCTCATCCTAGACAGGATGTTGCTTTTTGATGTTACCAAGGAAAATATTTGTGTGTAGGAGTAATGGATCCGACATTTATTATCGGATGTATTTATTTTTTACTTTCTTTTTGAAATGATTAATTGATTCGCCTTGCATGTGTATGGCAGAGCTTTAGCATGCCAGTACTCGTCATGTCACTGCTGACAAAGTCTTTGTTTTACACCACTCCTTGACTTTTCATATAACTGCCTCTCTTATTCAAGAGGCACAATGCAGTCTCAAGGTTAGATGAGGGAGGTGCATTACAGATACAGACTGTGAATTATGAGTTCTGTGCTAGCTTTTCAACAGTTCACTGACAAAAGGTGTTATGGTAGACAGAAGATATTGGGGTGTAAACCTGAACACAATACACTTGTTTCTGATTTTGCACAGGTGAACTAAAGAGAAGCACCTAAGTAATTTTACAATACAAAACAGATAACAAGCAAAACTGATCAGTAGCTGAAATGACACTTACAGTACATGACCCATAGATTGGTTTAATGTTTGTTGACCATTAAAGCATTGTGTCTGTGTCTGTGTCTGTGGTAGCCCATGTAATCCTTTAGGCGCTTATTTACAATATGACAGATGTACTACATGCCAGTGGCACACTGAGATAATCTGTGCTTGACCCACTGATACAATTTAATGTAATAGCAAATCTGCTATCTGAACGAACAGTCATCAGGCACCCACTCTCCAAACAAATGATGTGCTTCATGCTAAAATAATGTCAAGAATGAAACATCAACTTTTTGTTGACAGTGTAACATACGATATACTCTTACACCACTGTAAACGCAGACATGTTGGCTTTGATGTTGCATAGTTTTCTTGACTGAGGGTTTTTTTTTCTCTGTGGTGATGACATGTATGAATATTTCTTCTGCTGCATTTACTTGATTAGTATTTTCACTTTAAAAGTTAAACAGCTTCTGGCCATATGGGTGTTTGTGAGAAGAAAAAAAAAAGGCTCATCATCGCATGCGGCTTCAAAAGGGAGGGAAGGCATTAAATGCCAGTAGACACAGGGCTTGGATGAGGTTTTATAACGTTAACAGAATAATGACTCATTTCTTCCTTGTGCTCTTGCTGAGGGTAAGTGATGAACACGCCCTCTTCACCCTCGCCCTGGTTTGAATGTTTCCTCAAGGCTTTCCTGACCTTTCTCCTGTCTCTTCCGTCCTGTGTGCGCAGGTTAAGTGGTCCCGGTACCCCCTTTGAATGTCCGTCACTATGGCTAAGCGTGAGACTGGCAGCACCAGCCCTGTGGTCAGGCAGATAGACAAGCAGTTCCTGGTCTGCAGCATCTGTTTGGACCATTATCACAACCCCAAGGTCCTTCCCTGCCTGCACACCTTCTGTGAAAAGTAAGCTCTTAATCAGTCAAGCTTTATTTGTACAGCACTTTTTCTACGCACAGTTCAAAGTACAGTTCATGTGACTGACATTTAAGATAAACACCTAAGCAATAAACCATGTTTCAGCAAAATTACAAGATGAGACAACAGAAGTAGAATGTATGCCTTTAGCTTATGCTTAATTCAGAAACAGAGCGCATAACCAACTGGAACGCATTAACAGGATGCTTAAAGACACAAAATCACCCCACTTATACCAGCTATTCTCTCATCACTGTGGCTTCTGCATGATGTAAGGCACCAGCCACTCTGTACTTGGCTGCAGGAAAACAGACAGCATACTTTATGGCACAGCATTGTTGGCAGCCAGCACTGATTTCCACAGCTTTGCCTCGCAGTTCTTATAAATAATTTGGTGCTCTGTTTTGCCCAGTAAAAAAAAAAAAGACTAGAAGGTCCTTGTCTCCTATGTCAGTCAAAAAGACAGATTTTGTGATTTTATACCATGTTGACAGGTGTTGATAGGTGCTATACTACAGCTTTAGCCCTCTAATTCATCTTCTTTGTATTGTGTGTCTGTGTAGATGTTTACAGAACTACATCCCTCCCCAATCTTTGACGCTGTCCTGCCCAGTATGCAGACAGACCTCTATCTTGCCAGAGAAGGGTGTGGCAGCCCTGCAGAATAATTTCTTCATCACAAACCTAATGGAGGTATTACAGCGAGACCCAGAATGCAGCCGACCTGAGGCCTGTAATGTCTTGGAGTCAGCCAGTGCAGCTACAGCCTGTCAGCCCCTTTCCTGCCCCAACCACGAGGGCAAGGTGAGTTGATGCAAAAGGACAGAGTGTTATGTAACAGGTAAAATCTAACAGGGTTAGACTGCCCTATTCATGGAAAACACAATACTCTTTTGCAAGATGTCAATGTGAACATTGCTGCGTAGTGTGTGTTGAAATAAATGAAATGAATAAAATGTATTCATAGAAATGTGACGTTCAGGTGTCTCCTGCTCCACTGCACCATCTGCAGGTGATGGAGTTTTACTGCGAGTCGTGTGAAACAGCCATGTGTCTGGAGTGTACGGAGGGAGAACACAGGGAGCATGTAACAGTTCCTCTGAGGGACGTGCTCGAGCAGCATAAGTCAGCACTAAAAAATCAGCTGGACACTGTGCGCAACAGGTAAAATGAATTTTTAGGACTTAAAATTTCAGCTGTACTGTAAATTGTGTGTCCTGAAGGGGAAAAACTGATTAAAAGTTTTGTTTTGTGTACTACTTTCATTTTGCAGACTACCTCAGTTGACGGCTGCCATTGAGCTTGTGAATGAAATCTCCAAGCAGCTCACAGAGCGGAAAAATGAGGCAGTGACTGAAATTAGTGACACTTTTGATGAGCTGGAGAAGGCCTTGCACCAGCGCAAGACTGCTCTCATTACCGAAGTGGAGAACATCTGCAGCACTAAGCAGAAGGTTAGCTTGATCTATCTTTTTTCTGCAATGATAGCAGTTAAAAAAATATTGAGCTCAGTCAATTTTTAGATCATAATAGAAGTTATCTCAATGAACTTTTCTGATAGTCTAGGCCGTACTTTGTTACAGTGTCCCACATGTTAGTCCAAGCATCACTAACTGTCTGGCTCTGCCTTTTGGATATTCTTAGGTGCTTCAGGCACAGCTGACCTCTTTGCTTCAGGGCAAAGAAAACATTCAAAGCAGCTGCAACTTCACAGAGCAGGCCCTGAGCCACGGCAGCGCCACCGAGGTCCTGTTGGTGCAAAAACAAATGGGTGAGCGGGTGAGTGCCCTGGCACGACACAGCTTTCCTGAACATCCCCACGAAAATGGACATCTGGAGTGCCAGGTAGAGACAGACGGACTCAGGCGCTCCATCCAGAACCTTGGAGTTTTGATCACAACCGGGTCTGTGGGCCATACTAGTGTTGCCACCGGTGAAGGCCTTCGACATGCACTGGTCGGCCAGCACACCACCGTCACAGTCACTACTAAAGATAAGGATGGAGAACTAGTAAAGACCGGTAATGCTGCTCTGAGGGCAGAGATTATTTCTGCAGACGGCGTGTGCAATGAAGCTGAAGTGGTGGACAACAAAAATGGCACCTATGAGGTGGGATATACCATCCGCTCAGAGGGAGAATACTCCTTCTCCTTGCTGCTATATGAGCAGCCTGTGCGGGGGAGTCCGTACCGTTTGCGTGCCGTCAAGCCGTCAGATGTTCTGCAGTCACCAGACGATGTGAAGAGAAGAGTGAAATCCCCGAGTGGAGGAGGAGGCCATGTTCGACAGAAGGCTGTGCGCAGGCCCTCCAGCATGTACAGTACCACCAAGAAAAAGGAAAACCCAATAGAGGATGAGCTGATCTACAGAGTGGGTGGGTGAATAACTGACTACATCTGTTGTTAATTATGGGAACTGCCGACATCACTGCATGGATGTTTTTACTTGAGTACCTGATGATGCAGAATTTTAAATTTTAGCCTCTACTGTGGCACAAAACAGTTCCCTTTGTCTGTTTAAACTAAATGTGCAACAGAGCCAACACATGCCAAGCTCTGAAGCAACCTAATGTCTCATTGATATGACAGGAACAAGAGGGCGAGATAAAGGGGAATTCACAAACCTGCAAGGCATCTCAACCTCCAGTAATGGTCGGATTGTGGTGGCAGACAGCAACAACCAGTGCATACAGGTCAGTGTATGTTAAGCTGCAATTAAAAATGTAATGAATTAGTCCGTTGTTTTGTTTGTGGAGTAAACGATTTGTCTCCACCTGTCCAGGTATTCTCAAACGATGGGCAATTTAAGATGAGGTTTGGCGTCAGAGGTCGTTCACCAGGGCAGCTTCAGCGTCCCACAGGGGTCACAGTGGACATGAATGGTGACATCATCGTTGCTGACTACGATAACAGATGGATAAGCATCTTCTCCTCGGATGGCAAGTTCAAGGTGAATGGTCTCATCCGAACAAGAACAAGTTTTTATCGTACAACCTACAGTAACACACAGAGTAACCAAAACCTTCCATGTGGCTGTCACAGAACAAAATCGGTGCTGGAAGACTGATGGGACCAAAAGGCGTGGCTGTGGATAGGAATGGACATATCATCACTGTTGATAATAAAGCCTGCTGTGTCTTCATCTTCCAATCAAATGGGAAGCTGGTGACAAAGTTCGGAGCGAGGGGAACATCAGACAGACACTTTGCAGGTAACTGCGTTCTGCTACAAGTAACAAACTGAGTGATCTTTTCATTAATGATTTCTCTTGTAGGAAAAGACTGGGATGCACAGCGGATGATGCTTGATGTTTCAGAACATGTGGTTGGGCCAGATTTACAGATTTCATTTATGTTTCATACTTTACAGGAATGTTTGTTTTTAAATCTTGTATTTATTTGGTGCACAGCATGTTTCACACCCAACTAACTGATGTATGCATGTATAGCTCAATCAATTACAGTATGTTCTTATTTCATTGATAATCTAAAGCCGTAAAAACAATTACCTGATCATCACAGTGCAAGGTAGAGTTGTAAATTCATAATGCACTCTAATGCATGCAAAAGATGTGATGATTCTCCTCTTGTCTTTGCCAAAAATAACACTTGATAAGATGTGCCTGTGTTACTGGGATCCCACATTGAACTGGCTTGTGCCGTTGCACAGAGAGCAGTATTTCAGTTGAAACTCACCCGTTCTTTCAATTTCATTTCTCACTTGGACCTTTTCTTTTCTTTTAGAAAAAAGTGGTGCAAACATTGCACTGGAACAAAAGCTTAGTAAATCTGGCCCTGTTTTCAGTAAGTAATTAATTCACTGTTGAGTGTGAAGTAAACAAAAAAATCTCTCTGTTCTTTTACATGTTGATGCATCAGCTCTGTCATGTCCTCACGTCTTGTCCCACGTCAACTCTCCAAGTGTCTTTGTGACCACTGTGTGTGTTGTTTTCAAAGTCCAAAAATAGTGCGGAACTTCCTCTCATGTGTTGTAAAGCAGTGGATGACTTATCTTTCCTTTGTCTTCCTCTGTCTCCTCTGCTGCTTCCAGGTCCTCACTTTGTGGCCGTAAATAACAAAAATGAAATTGTGGTAACAGACTTCCATAACCATTCAGTTAAGGTATGGTCCGTTGCAAGCATGTTTACATTCATAACTGTATTCATTAGAAGTGGATTAATGGATTTCAGAAAAAAATATCTAAACTTTAGACAGTTTTCAAAGCCATAACAAACTTCCCCCAGTTTCTTTACCTGTAAGTGCCCATCTTTTACATTTTTTTGTGGCTTCAAATGTTTTTCCCAGTCTTTTCCTTCTACAATGATGTTGCAGGTCTCTGCCTGTAAAAATGAAATGAAAATAAAATAAACAATCACTCAGTTTCAGTTAAACCCATGGGCTGAACAACCAAAGATTAACATCCAAAAACTTAAAAATACAAAAGTCTGTTCTTACAAATCAGAAAGTTAACAGCTGTTGTACCAGACTGGCTATGTTGCTTGCTATTTTCCAAAATGTATTATTATTATATGCAACAGCTGAATGTCATTCTCCCATTTCCCTGTTTAATCTCTCCTGCAGGTGTACAATGCAGACGGGGAGTTCCTGTTTAAATTTGGCTCCCATGGAGAGGGGAATGGACAGTTTAATGCTCCAACGGGCGTAGCTGTGGATGCCAATGGAAATATCATTGTTGCTGACTGGGGTAACAGTCGGATCCAGGTTAGTTTGACAGAACTACATGTCCCTGAATGCAGAGATCAGATCCACGAGCATATTACTCAGTGACTCAACCTGTCCATTTATGTTGTCCCATCAACCAGGTTTTCGACAGCTCAGGGTCCTTCCTGTCCTATATCAACACATCAGCGGACCCTCTTTATGGCCCCCAGGGCCTGGCCCTCACATCTGATGGCCATGTGGCGGTGGCAGACTCTGGTAACCACTGCTTCAAGGTCTACCGCTACCTGCAGTAGAGACCTGAGAAAGCCATCTTCACCACTGCAAGCACTGACAACGACACAACCAATGTATTCCACAGGGTGCAATGACCTTTCCAATTCAGCCTTTTGATGTGCACATCAGCTGATCCCCGGATATAGTTAAGTGTCTGAATCTGAGTTTACTCTTTATGATGTGTATTGAAGGTTGGTTTTAAAGTTGGATGATGTAGCGTCCTTGGGACAAGTAATGGACAGAAAGCTATGAACTGGTTTTAGAGAATGTACAAAAGCATTTTTTGTGTGTTGTACACTGTTGATGGTATTATTACACCACACTTTCTGTGAGACCGGACAGGGTAGGAGATAGATTGAAGTATTTAATGAGCCATAACTTGTCCAAATGCATGAAGTTTTATTTTATCTTAATGCCTAGGCGACAACACAGTGTACCTATCAGTTGCTTTTCTCATGAACTAGTTAAAGCTTACAGTGAAATTAACAGCGCTACGCTTCTCTAGCAATGAAATGTAAAATTTCTCATTTACTGACATCTCACATACAAATGTCACCACCATCTGTGCATTGATTTGCTGTATGTACTGTACATACATAAATGTATATTGTGTATATTAGATGACTCAGTATGTATGTGCTATGATTTTGAAACACACAGCCTTTTGGCCATTCAGAGAGCAGCAGTCCAGGATCCCAGGATTTTAAACATGTGTGTATGGCAGCTGTTACAAAGTGTGCTTTTGAGACATACCCAGCACATGCTTAAAAGACGAAGTGTGTCATATTTATTGCTAATGTAAGCAGCACAATAATCATTTTTGTTAATATTTGTTGTTTTAAAGGGAAAAAAAAGAAAATGAAAAAAGCTAATTTAATTTATTTTATACACTATTTCAGCATTTACAAATTATTTTTCTAAATTGATGTGCTTTTTTGTTGGAGCTTCACACTTGTTCCCTTGACCTTGAAGGGAAATCCCACCTTAAAGCAGAATTCAGTGTCCCGCGCTCACATCTGGAAAGTTTTAGACCTGTGTTTTAGCACATGAGCAGCTCTTTTCCAAAGCTACAAACCCATCTTAACTTTCATTTGAGATGTCATCACAAAGAGAGTTTTGTAAGTTTCCCTGTTGAGGGTGAATGGCTAATAGATATGGGTTCATAGAGTGATCATTTTGCCTTTAATAACTGAAGAGCTTTATTCATTGAAGTGCTAACAGATCCAAACTAGAAATAATACAAATATCTCAGGAAATCCATCCAAATTAGGTCACAATAGAACAACTTGAAATACTTTGATGGAATCATAGATTGGGAGGAAATGGTTTCAAGATCACAAATACTGGGATGGAATATGAATTCTGTTTTACCGTTTTTGGTTTGTTTGCTTTTCTTTCACATAGGAAACAGTTACAAAAGTATTACATGACAACTTATTAGATGGCATTTGCCAGCAAACTCATCCATGCTTCGCTTTTGAAAACACTCGCCTACAATTCTGTCTGTTAAGCTATCTAACAAAACACTGTTAGATCTAAGTTTCTGCCTGCACAGCATCAAGCCATGACTCCATCAGAAACACTTGTACCAGTAGAGCTGTTGCTGCTCTTGCTCCCCCCAGTGTTCATTCTGTGTAATGTCATGAGAGCATGGTGCCGGAGCAGAACAGAGAGCGGGTGCAGGAAGAAGGCAACTTCCTGGTCTGATGTTATTACCCACAGCACTGTGCTTAAACACCTGAACACCAACATCCACGTTTCCCAGTGTGGAGATTTTCTTAGCCACAGGATACGACCAGGAAGCTGCTGTTTGTCATGCACCTAATCTGATGTTTGACTTGTTGCCAAACAGGAGCCCAGACATCTTTATAGAGTCAAAGCCCCATTTTATCTTACGCTGTTTGTCTCACACCAAAACAAACAATTTGTTTTCTCTATGAATATGCACTGGTAATAAAAGCACATGGTTTACTGACCTGTATGTGTATGTACCTGTATGTGATTTATGCTTGCCTTGCACCTTGGAAATTAGGATGATTGATCGATGATAAGGAAGTGGTAAATTGGGTTGGTAATTTTGATGAAATTGAGATTTCATTATCCCAAAATGAATAATTTGGGCATTCTCTAAATCATTTCTAGCAGTTTAGTGTAATTTAAAGTGAATTTATGGCCTTCTATCTTTCTTCTCAAAAGTACTTACACCTTGCATTTTAATATGTTTCATCAGTACATCTACAGGACAATGGTTGCATGTCATTTTAAGCATTTTAAGGGAAAATTTTTCTTGAAAAATTATTTATTTGCAGACCACGTTGTGCTTCTGGCCTATGTTACAAATACTTACAGCACAGTATGCATTTTTAACAATAATCATTCCCAAAACATCCAAATGGTATATTTATATGTAATACATATGTATATACATACATACATGTGCATAAAAATGCTCAGAATGCACTCAGAGCATTAGAGTGAAAAAAAAGAACCACAGTACATTGATACAGTGTTAAACCTAAATTAGCAAGCAAATTGTGCACTGTAAAAACAAAACAAAAAATCATACTTGGGGTCAATATTTCATGAAGGTATGATATCACAGGTTGCATAGAATTGTTTTAAATTTCAAAACAAAATTGCAAATAAATGAAACATTTATAAAGGAGTGACTATGAAATGAATGTTTCTTATATGATATACAGTAGCATGAGGTAATCAGATTTTATGGCAATCCGGTGCCTGGATCTGAAGAAGACATATACAGTAGAACAAAAAACAATGATATATCGAAAGTATGTACGATGTTTCACCTTATGTGCACAATGTTTTAATGTAACCATGGCACACAAACTGTATTATGTATTATATATTCAAATCACAATAACAAACAAGTAATACACAGACAGACAGGTTCAAAATTAAAGGGAAATGTTATATGTATATATACATATACTTGTATCAGCACAAAATAACAGTGAATTGAAAAATAAATAAATACATTTTAAACTAATGAACCAGGGAGCAAATTTTAGATTTTGAAACTGATGATTGAAGATAAAACATTTCATTCCCTTTCAGTGAACTCTGATAAATCTATTTCATGATATTTCACGGTTTTAAGAAATCTAACAGTAGTACAGTCAAAACAAAGCCCTGTTGTAAGAGGGATTTCAAGTCCCAGCTACCTCTCTACAAAGCTACAGTAGTAAACACCTGCGTACCAGCTGCGCCAAGGGAGCAAAGAGAGCATCTGGAACTGCTACTATACTTTGCTGTACATTGCAGACCAGCTGTCTTAAAAATTGCATTGATGCTACAGACTATCTTAGACTCAGTTTAATGTCTCTTAATTGATCTAGTGCCATGTGTCGATCATAGGGTCTTAAAATCATACAGTGTTTAAACAACTTAATATTAGAGGGAATGTAACAATAACAATCAGCTACTGATAAATACAGTTTTTCCTGGGATATACTTTAAAAAAAAAACTGGGGTCAGATTCCTTTTTCGCAATTCCTTTCAAATCAGCATTGAGAATACTTTTGAGAATTTAAAAAAAAATACAAAAACAAATGCATGCACCATGAGCACAGGAAAACAATACTCACTCAAATGTAAAAAAGACAAAAAAAGAAAAAGAAAAGTATCCTTTTTTCATTTGAGTTTGGATGTAATGCTGATCACACAAGACAAACATAACACTCAAAATCCTGTGAGTTCCTAGGCACGCACTGAATCTAAGGACAAATCATTTTCTACAGGAACAGACAGGTTTACCCAGTGTAAGCAACCTATGGACAGTGTCTTAATGCAGCAAATCAAACATACAAAGCCTGTTGTTAACAATTACTACAGTATGCAAAATACCCAGCTTCTCTTGACCTACTCAGTAAAACACCAAATGCCATTCAAGTTAAGAGGCATCTTCTGTAGCACCTTTGGAAACATAATAACACCTTTTTTTGGATCAAGTGGCATCAAAAGCAAATCAATAAGTGAGTGATGACAACTTGACAAGTGCCTTGAAACAGCTACCAACACAGTCTGTCTCCTAATTAGTGTCCAGACCACCGCCTGGCTGTGGAAGTGATGCAGTATTTCAAGTAGATTTCTGAACAGAATCAAAGCTCTTGTAATTTGTGTCGCTTCACGCACAATCATCAGTTTTTATCTAAATGTGAGGCACTTGCAAAACAAAAATATTAACTAAAACTCTCAATCATCAGTCTGTTTGTTAAACTTCAGAGCTGTCACTGTTGCTGTTGCTGACGCTTTGTGTCATCATGGGCTCTCTGCTGCCGGAGTTCTTGGGTACTTCTTTCTTCTCCCGCTTGGACCGGACCAGCAACACCACCAAGATGGCGATGAGAACAGTGAGCAGCAGCCCGACAAAGACACCGATGATCAACACAAGTCCATCGTCACTGTTCTCTTTCTGGTTGAGCTCATGGGGTATGATCCCTTTGGTGAAGATTTCCCTCTCTGGGCTCGTCCTTCGCTGGCTGCTGCGGTCCAGTGTGATGTGCAGCATGTTGGTGCCACGGTTGTTATTCACACCAATCTCCTCTATTATGTCCGGCACATCGTTGGTTGATCTTCTGGTTCGTTGTTGCAGGTTAGTGTACTGGCTCATGGCATGGTATTCCAGACTTCTCTTCCCTATGCCACGGTTAGCGTTTTCTCGGGAACGGACAGTGTAGATGGTGTGAATGTACCACTCTCTCCCTGCAGACACCTGGAGAGAGCAACAGTTATCGCTTTATAAAATGGCAAAGCTTTCTGCAGAATAGCAGTTCCCTTTGTTTCCCTTTAAGGGTTGATTTTAATGCTTGCTCTGATATTTTCTCTGAACAAACATAAACATTATGAATCACCTCAAACACAGTTTGAGGAATTGAAACATTATCAGTGGAAAATGCTCAGCAAGCCCCTAAACACTGATACTGACATTTTCTCCTTAAAAAGCCAAGAAATACACTCACTGACCAGAGAGAGAAATCTGTACTTCATGGATTAGGGAGAGTCTGAGTCATACGAACAGTATGAGTCTGTCAACAGAGGCTTTGCAAAGGACTGTTCACATGGTGACAGGATTTTTCACCCACAATTAGGTTTCCATCATGATGCAGAAAATGTCAGGTCAGCAAGTCTATTTCTCAGCTTGTTAAAAAGAAAAAAGTTAAATAAAGTTCAAATGGCTTAATCCAGAGCAGTGAGTTTCTTGCTCTCTCAATTTGCTCTCCGCACATCAGGATACCACAGGTTTAAACCAGCTCCCTAAGAGTAACAAGCCAGGATGACTCAAGAAAAACAAAGCCCGTACAAGTCCACAGTATAACATCTGGAATGCATCGCAGATTGGTGTTTCTTGTCTTTGACCTTTATACTGACCTGGAAGAGCGCTGCGGAATCCATTCGGAAACCGTCTGACCCCGGTTGTCTCACTAGAGCTAAAGCACCAGGATCATCAACTGCCAGGAAGGAATTGAAAGCTACATTGCCAAATGAGCGGGCCTGGGTCTCTGGTTGGGCCTTGTCCTAGATTTAGAGGGTAACATATTAAAGAATATTACCTTTAAATGGACACAAATAACAGGTGGCAAGAGAGACATGTTTCTGTGACTGTACTTACAATGATTTTAAATCTGTAGAGTAGTGATGGGGCATCAGCCAGACAGCCAAACTCAAAATTGCTGGGGTTGTATTTTGGGACATAACCATCAGCTCCAGTACACAAGAATACTTTTTCTATATTACAAATAAAGGAGTCACCCAAGTTCTGCACTGGATCCACCATCACTCGGCCATAAATTGTATCACCTGAGGGAAGAAAATTAAAGTTCTGAGCACTGAAAACACATGTAACATGTAATATCACATACAGTATCTATAAACTTGATAGTCTAACTGAAGGTTGAACTAAAAAAGGTTTTGCAGATGCAGCTCTCTTACATGATTTTATTTTATTCAGCTAAAACAACTCCCTCAAACTTGGCATCAAGAGTTTTCTTCAGCCTCACTTTGAGGGTTAGGGTTAGGGGGTTCCAGGCTATCTTAATTAGCTTGTTTTGGAAACAGACATCAAAGTGGTCAAAATGACACTTCATGGAGACCTCTCATTTCCCTTTCATTTTTATCCTGTTGAGTCAGGAAAATAATGGGGAACATTTGTGCTAAATCAACAGAAAAATCCTTCCCACAGGGATTTCTTTTTGATCAGTTGAACAGAGTTAAGTCCCAGGAGCTGAGCAATGAAGCCTCGTTTGTTTTTTTTGTTTTGTTTTTGTTTAATCTGCAAATTTCCATGTGCAGTTGGTATTTTGTGACTGTGTGCCTTACCCTGTGAGAAGGCAGTGTCACTCTCCTGTCCAAAGCCCATGGAGCCGTCTGAGAGCCAGAGTGACTGTTTTGAGAGTAAGATCATCTGAGTATTCAGACTGAACTCAGCAGCCACTGGGTCGCTAACCTAGAAACAAGCAGAGAGATAGACACAAATGCAATGCACAAATTAATACATTTGCAAATATGGTAGATCTAATACTTAGTCATATTCTGGATAATCACATCATTGTGTTTGTCTTCAGGTTTGTTTGCAACATCACAACTTCACAAACAAGAATATGCTTCAGTTTCTCAATCTTATATGATTGTGAGTAGAATGCTTTAAAGAACATTTTTTGGGCAAAATAGGACATTTCGGAGAATAACTTTGGTTAATTAAGATGGGAGTTTGGGTTTATTTTTGATTAATTAGTCTGCTTTGTCATTATCACTCTTGTTTTGATGCTCAGCCAGGTAGATGTTGGTACAGTATTAGCATAAGGGACAAAAACACAGTGCTACAGGTACATGCTAAACTGATTAAATGAGGGATGATGAATGAACAACTGTTTTATGAGTACTTGACTGGCTAAAGTGAACCAGGAGGGAGTTTACTTTTAGTTTGTTTTTTTTCAACTGAAGTCAACTGGATAACTGGCTACAGTCCTTAACGCAGACGTCCCTGGTTCGAATCCCGCGTCGGGCAGACCTTTCCTGCATATCATTCCCCCTCTCTCTGCCTCCCCCTTACCTGTCTATCTCTATCTTTAAAAAAAAGCCAAAAAATATATACTTTAAAAGGAAGTAACGAATGAAGGAGATGGGGCGAATAAATGGAAACTTTGATTTAACTTTCAAGATTTATAGGCAGTTTTTCAAGTAGTTAGAACTCATCTGTATTTAAGCATTTGGGACTCCAAGTAAAGCTCAGAGCTAAGATAATATTGATAACAGAGACCCACACCTGTTCTGAATATCATATTGTTTTAATATTAAATTGGAGGGAAATTCATATATTTTGCCTTATTTCTGTTCTATCCTGCTAAACGAGGTGAAGTTACCTGCTGAAAGCGGATATCCAGGTCAAAGGTGAGTGGCTCTCTGGGATTGCAGACCGGTGGGATGGTGTACTCCAGGCTGGGAGGGGATGTACAGGGGACTAGCTTCACTGTGTATGTGCCAGAGTAGTCACGCACCTGAGAGGGGAAATTATGATGAGTACAACTTAGGTGTAAAAAAAGTTAAAGTAAAAACAACTCAGCTTCTCTTCATAAAGGATAATGTTTCCTCACAGCAAAGTCAGATATGAACGTCCACTGCTGGATGGGCTGGTTGTAGGTTGGTTCATTCCTCACAAGACTGAGGTTAAAGGTCAAACCAGGGTGGTCCGGACACATGACCATGGAGGTGAGTGGTGAAGCTAAGGGAAAATTACAACAGGTAAATTACACAAACCAAAATTACATACCTAAATAATACTAACCAAAATAATTAAGTTAAAATACTTCAATAACAAAGAAGGTTAATAAAAGTCCTAAATACTACATGCTTAAACTAAACCAGAATTAACTCTCTTCTGCACTAATGAAATATTCTTCGTCAGGGAAATCAATTATTTCAACTTTCATGCAAAATACAGTGTCATGCTACAATGCTGTGTTATCACATTAAATTGAGTCTGTTAAACACGTCATCACTACTGTACCTGGATGTGAAAACACAAACAGGCCTCTGAATCGAGCCTCAGTGCGGAAGTTGACAACAAGTCGTCCCTGCCCGTTTATCCGCATGCTGGTTGGGTACAGGGCACCTGTAAAGACAGTCAAAGATAGCTTTAATTTAACTTCTTTTAATTTACAATACCCTATTCAGTCAACATGACACATCTATTTGAGTAAGTTAATATTGCTGTTCAGGTCTTGCCTTGTAGTTCAGCCTCTGGTGGACTACCGATTCCATCCCTCCACAAGATGGCAGTGTCGTACACAAATGTGAGCCTTAGCTCTGACTGCAAGTCGAAGTGCTGCCATCCTCCTGCCCCCACGGGGGAGTGGAAGACGTAGGACACGTGGAGTGGGACTCGTAGGGTCACATAGGACTGGACCAGATTCAACACCTGCAGGAAAAAAAACAACAACATGTTACATCAGAGCAGAAAAGAAAAAAAGAATTCATACCTCACAGATTAACTTATCTTTGTTATAGAGACATTAAAAAGAAAACATTAAGACATCCTGAATTAAGTGCTGGAAATTGCTGATATAAGATAGTTTTGTTCTGGTGGTGCTTCATTAGTTCCACAAATTGATTGGACTTGGCAACACATGCATATTGAAACTGCAAGCACACTTCACTGCAAGTCTATAATATTAAATTGAAATAGTCTTCATTAAGTTCACTTGATGGTCTAAAAATCTTTTCATCTATAGCCACATTTAAATGTATCCAATATATAAAAGAAACACACATACACACACACACACACACACAGGCAGAATGCACTACATTTATATCTGTTGGGGATATTGAATTTCTGCTACCCCCCACAGCACCCCATAAAATGGCTGCCCTTAAATGGCCAAAGGATTGTGAGTGGTGAAAGTCGTCAGAGGGAGTGCTCTCTGGTATCTGCACTTTCCTCTGACCTGTGAGAGGTACCTGCCTGCACTGGTCCTGTGTTCATGTGGAGACGTGCCTAAAACCTCTGGGCACCGACTGCTCAAGCAAATGATTTGCAGAATGGCCTTCTGACACAACCCGCTGGTCCTTAATAGTTTCCTGTGGTCCTGTTAAGCTGGGTACTAAGCCCTACACTGCGACATGACACTGGCCCCGGCCCGCATGGAGCTGTCTCCGGTCTCCTGCCCACTTAGAGGATCACTCAGGTCACAGGGCACACACAAACAAAGGCTATGTCTTCTACCATTGATCCTGCTTTACAGATTCTGAAACTGAACCTGTGACTCAGTCCATGCATCCACATACCGTCTTTTAGCTCTACTCAACAGTAACTATAGCAACGTAATGTACATGGAGAGCTGTACAACGGCTGAATGTATTTTCCTTGATGGAAAGACAACAGGGATATGAACAGCCTTCACTGCTAGATGCACATTTTTCAAGCTTTTGACACTACAGTAGTTGGTCTGAAAGTAATGCTTGCTAAAATGCTGCATTATCTAAATAAATTATTAGATCATATCTGATAAATGTTGTCACTAATCAAGAAGGCATACAGTAGGCTACATAGTCAGCATGCTCGCTATTATCTTTTTTTTAACATGAAGGCTGAGGTAAAGTTGTTATTACTAGCAGAAGTCTGCTTACTTGTCAGGACATGTTTATTACTGTCCATAGCTACAGGCAACAAAGTTTGACTTGTTGTGAAAGCCTGTTATCACCTGGGTGAAGCTTTTGTTTGAATAAACCTGAAGCCATGTGAAATGAGTAATTCACATTATAATCACAAACCAATATACAAAATATATATTTGCCAGTGCTGTAGGGCTTTAATGAACAAAACTCAGTGGGGAGCGTAGTGGAAGTTTTAACAATGATGTGCCCTGTGCACTCCTGCAGCCCTTCTTTATCAACACTCTATTTTAATTAACTGCAAGTCAACTAACAGTAGGTTTCCAAGGTGAATGCAAATGTTGAAGGCTGCAAGGCTTGTGTGCCAGGAGAGGGCTTTAAGTTCTCCACCTTACACCTTCACATATAACAGCTGCTGCTGCAAAGAGAAGACTGGGGATGTAGCACAACAGACAAAAAAAAGGGATTTTTATGAGACTGCTCGTTATTGACTTTCCCCTTTGACAAGACAAATAATTGGTCCTACCAGGAACTGAAGGAAGTAGGGTGTCGGGTTAGTCATTACCACTAAGGTTAACATGGCTCTCCAGACAATAATAGATGATTTCTCTAGAGGGTGGTATTTACTGAAGCTCTTTAAAGGAAAACCAAGTTGGCGAGCAGGATTTTAATATGGTTGTAAATGAATAGTCAGGCTGGAAATCCAGGTTGATTGAGAACAACACAGACAAGGAGCTACTGAGCCCACATTCCTGCCCTCAAGGGGTTCCACGGCTTTATTGAACGAGCTCCCTCCACCTCATGTCTGGAGATGACAAAGGGGGTCAGAGGTGAGCTGAAGCTCATAGGTGGGGTTGCTTACCTGTCCATCAGTCCCGATGGTGCCTCCACAGTCACTGAGCAACTCAGACATGTCATAGTAGCTGGTGAATTCCCATAAACAGGCCTCCAAGTTGAGGTTTCTGTAGAATCGCAGAGTACTGGACCCCCGGAGGAAAGTGCTGTACTGGTAAGGTGAAGTCTCACCGATGACTTCTGGATTTTTGGTAGCTTCAGTAAGGAAGCCGTGGCGAGTCTTGACCTCGGTGTAGTCCAACAAATTGGAGCAACGATGATGGCCAACGCGGGTCCCGTCAGGGCTCAGTGTAAGCTCAAAGTTAGATAGGGGTCGTGTTGACACAACAGGCAACATACCTGAGGGAAGATGCACAAAAAGCAGCTGTATAGTAGAAGCATAGACATGATGAAATTACAACAAATTATCTGACATGGCTTTTTTTAAAATAAATTGTTAGATTGGTGACATATTGAGCCACTTTTTCCCACTTAGGAGGGTTTCAAATCAACAGCCTGCCTCTATTTTCACACAGTCACACAATCTGTGGCTCTTACCATCAATGTGAGGCATGGTGACAGTCAGTTTGATGAGGTTGTGATGGTCTGTGTCTTCTGTTCCAGTGTACCGCAGCTTGGCAGAGAAGGGTTCGGCCCCCACTGTGCCTACAACACGAGGCTGGCACATTCCTGCAACGTCGCCCAAAGACAAAAAAAACAAAACATCAAACGTTTTGTTTCCCTAAAAATCCTCCACTGAAAGTCCTTTTATCTTTCAGTTTTCTGTCAGAGCAAGGACAGCAAGTACTGTGTTGGGAGAGCAAAACACAGCCAGAAGCTGTTTATCATGTCGAGCCATTTCCATGAGAGAGACTAAACATTTGAAGCTACAGAAAGAGCTGCACTGACCCTCTTCCTTGCTGATGGGCACTATGGGGCTGCTGAGTTCCAGACCCTCGTCCCCATTAGAGTTCACGGCCCTCGCGGCACACTGGACCCTGGAACCAGCCTGGAAGTAGACTGAGTCCAAAGTGATGAGTTTGGAGGAGGTGAAGAACGTATCAAAGTCAACCTCCCTCATAGGGCTGGTGACTCCATCGCGGCCAGTGGGCGCGCTGACAAGCCAACGATAACGGGTCAGGGTGTTGTTGATGTTCTCGCTGACACAGATAGAGCCTGTTCTGTCGTAGTCTGGGTACTTGGGGTTACAGGCCTGAAAAAGGAAAAGGAAATTATGCCTGTGAAATCATGGGAGCTTAAGATATTTCTGTCTACAACTTATGAGCTCTCAAGGTAGGTGTTAATTAAATGTGCTCCTCTGCTAAATACCTCCTAATAGAGTATTTTCTTTTCTGTGACTACACTTGTGAGACTAAAAGCTTCACTGAGTGAACCATTAACACAGTCGATGAGTGAAAAGTCTATGGCTAAGTATTTATTGTCCATCATTGAACATACAGTGACACAAATGACAGGGTATCCAGCCACAGGGAGAGAGTCGCTGGTCCTGTCGATGTCATCGTAATGCAGCAGCGACACCACTCTGGGAACCGAGGGGAAAGTGACATCCGCCATGCTGTTGGTCTCCTCAATATATATAATGGCTTTGCTCATCTGTTGATTGAGAGGAAATGGCAATTAAGAGGATGTTAACAGGGCACAAATTGCTACTACCATGTAATGTGATAGTTGGTCCGGTAGGGACAAGTTTGACAGGTAAATTACATCCTGGTTTGGCTTAATGTTCACCTTTGTTTCTGCCACCATGTTCTCGTCTGGCTTCAGGTGGACGGTGAATGCCTCCCTCATTTCTCTGACACCATCATATAAAATCTCCACCTCCACATAGTGCTCAACGTCACCATCTTTGAACACAATTTCTGTAAAGACAGCGGAGATCGAACAATTATTTTTCCATCAAATTTCAAATCACTGCTGTCCTGATAACAGCGCCTGGCCATATCATTTACCCTCAGATATGGGATGGTAGTCCTCCCCAGAGGTAGCAGATCCGTCCTTGGTGTGAACTCGGACAACAGAGACCTTGGAGGTGTCTCCGACTCGCAGCACGGGGATTTTCACCACAGACACTTGTCCACTTTCCTTTGGCTCATTCACACTGAATTTGGTCTCTCCAAATTTAATAATTGCCTCTAAAAAAAATCATAGCACATAGTTTTAATCATGTTTATGTATTGCAACTGTAACAAAGCACATATGGAATCCTCTGTGTCTACAGCTCTCTGAATGTGTTGCCCCAGGGGTAATGTTATAAAAGACACTACTGTATCTGAGCTAAACTTATAATCAATCAAAAGTTCTGTACAAGCTGGCTTTATACAGGGCTATTGTAAGGAACAATGAATGGCAAGAAAGCAAAGCATCCGTACTATCTGCATCATCTCTTATCTTGATAAGCGTCTCATTCTGCTTTCCAATAGAAGCTCCGAATGGTGATTCACTCTTGGGGCTTCCCAACACAAGACGGAGCTCTTCCTCTTCCTCATGTTCTGTGTCATCAACTAGTACCAACACACAGGGTTTTTCAATCTCTCCTAAAAGAAAAAACACAGTGAATAGATATTGATTGAGCTTGTATTGATTTTTAGAAAGTGAAGAAAACACAAATCAAAGCACTGAGTTTTGTTACACCACCTGGTAAGAAGGTGATGATGGAGGTGTCTGTGTTTGGCCTCTCACTAAAGTCCATCATGACCTGGGCTGTCCCCTGTCGGCTGTAACAACGTACTGTGGACTTGTAGCTGATGTCCCCACTACGGTACACAATAGCTGAGATCTGCCCTGAGTCCTCATTGCCCGCATACACGGCATCACGGAACTGAACCTTTGGCACTAGAGCGACAAAATTAAACCCATAAATCAACATCAGAAATATAGTGTAAACATCATATATCACTATGTGTAACCTTTTGAATATTTTGATTACAACCAAGATTTTTACTCACAGTCAGAGACAGAGTCATTGATGAGGACAATGGCTTTGCTCGGCTCCCCAAGGATGCCATTCATGGGCATCCGTAGTACCAGTTCAAACTTCTCTGGCCCTTCCAGCACTGGCTGGCCCAGGTCATCGAGGATGGTCACACGAAAAGTCTGCATGGTGACCCCCGGTGCAAAGTCCAGATTCCGGCTGATCCCCACATAATCTACACCAGCTGGTCAATAGCACAATAGAGGTCAGTCGTATTCCACTGAACAGAGATGAGATCAGCTCATGGAAAACAGTGGACATGTGCAAATGGACTACAGTACAGTACTTATGATCTACAGCAGTTCTCATGTTACATCATAATTTATCAGTGAATGTGAGGCGGCGAGTAAGATGAAATGATACACCCTGCATGTTGACAAAATTATGCTTTCTATCTGGTGGTCGATAGCCAAGAACAGTTGGAATTTGTTGCATGATTAAAAGCGCGCTGCAAGAAACTAGATATCTCTCTGAGCACAAACAGGTTATTCATTTGCCATTCTTTGATAAGTCTGGGTATTGAGAGCTCAACCTTTGCCTGCAGGCTTTTCTCATGTACTTATGACCCAGTTATAGGTGTTAAAGCAGAAGTAAGCGATCCGGTCGTTTTCGCTAATGCTGCGTTCCAGGCAGGCTTTTGAAATCGTAAATTACAGCTTCAAGTCACAACTTACGACTTTGTAGCGTTCCAGGCAACCCACTCGTGTTTCTCCGACCTGTTTTACCGGTGAAAGTCACTATAACAGCCACTCGTAACTTCCGACCGGTGAACTCGTACCAGATCGAACTGGTACCACTTCACGGTTTTCCTGAACGCACCATAACAGTCCTGTCCCTGAGAGCCACATTCACGGCGTTCCTTGGCTGCACACACAGCCCTGCATGCCGTTCTCTCTCCTCATTGGATAAAAACTGTAGGATACGATAAATGTTTTCTCCTCGGCTCAGAGCAGAGCAGAGTGACTGACAGACCCGTGTTTTGGTCCAAACACTCTATGTAAGTGATTGCTGTCGGAAGATATAACTATTTAAGACTTATATTAACACAAATATATCACTTACTTCTGCTTTAAGTGTGGGCTTGCATTTCTACCATGCTGCATGTGATTAGATGCTAGTTATTTTTACAGTTGTAATGCAGGCCAGAGGAGAGACGTTATGAATCTGTGCAAGAGGGAAAAGACTGCCTGGGGGCAGGAGATAATAGAGGCTTTAGGGAAGGCTTGAGTTTGCAACGAGTCTTAAGAGTCCAAAGCACTGACGTGCAGAACAATGAGCATGCATTCCTAAAGGCTAGTCCTCACTCAAACCACAATTATCTTCATAGCACTTTGTATATCCAATGCCCACAAGGCGAGGGCCCAATGAAACATGATTTCTCTCTTCCAAACTTAAAACAATGTTTACATTCCCCAGGCCCACCACCCAAATGTATCCAATATTAGCATCTCCTTGGAGTGTTACACCCATGAAAACAAAGAGCGACAGGGTGACGACTTAAGTCTATTGTTTTCTGCAATTTACACTTCTCTAAGCCCTAGCTAAAGCTGTCAGAGAGAGGTACCTTGCATGGACACGTACCTTCAGCTGAGACAGGATCTGTCTTCCGGGAGCGCACCGTGACAGTTCCTCCTTTGGAAAGATCAGTTCCCGTCCTCCACACCTGCACCTCCACAAAGCCATCACTTTCATCTGCATGGTAGTCTGTCTTGCCAAAGTAGAAGACGGGAGCTGGGAAAGGACAACAGTGGAAGATGAGATAAAACACACAGGGGGATGTAATCCACAATCATCTTTTAGCTGTTTCACAACAGGATATTTGAATGCCTGATGTAATTGCTGTGTTGAATCTGTAATAGGTGGCATACTCTGCAAGATTACCTCTGATTACAGGAGAAAATGAGGGAATGCTTCCATAGAAACACCAGCAGGTAGTAAACACTGTAATTGTAGCCTTTAAACAACACTTTCTAACTTCCTGGAATGGTGTTTTGGGGGGATTTCTACATCTGCATCAAGCATTAAAAGACACAAGGCAACCTGAAGGCAGAAATGTGCTTCCTGGTATTGTTTTTGATGAGCCTGTAGCTGGAGCTGACTTTGATAGTGACGGGTCTGAGAGTCAGACAGGAGGCCTGACAGGAGGTCTGGGGGATGTAGAGCTCAATGTGCCAGCCCAGGCCTGCCTTACTGCAATTAGTGTTTCTATGAGCTGAGATTCCACTGCAGCCAAACTCACCCACTGTTATCTTTAACCCTTTCAGAGCATACTTTCTCTCAATGATGTACACATCATGATGCATGTCACGTGGCTTTTTTAAGGACTTGGACCTCTGTGTGTCCCCCTCTTTGTGAGGTGCCGCGAGCCACTGTAACTACCGGTATGCAAGATTTTCCAACACAGAGACTATTTTTGTCTTTAACTGCAGAGAGTCAGTCATAGTCCATTACAGCAGAAATAACACAAGCAGCCTAAAGCTGAAACTAATCCAAAGAAGCAAGTTTTACTTACAAAATGCTCACCTTCTCATAATAGATCAAATACATCATTGTTATGACTAATGGGAATAAGCCACTACTGAGCAGTAAAAACCTGCAACTGTGACCAAATAATGAATAAATTAACTGAATGGCAATGGCCATGGGCAAAGTTGTGGTTTCCATGACAATGGAACTCTGCACCATCCATGCTCCAGTATGCACCTACAAAACTGTACTTCAACATTTTTCATCACACAGTATGTGGCAAAAAATAGAGTGGGATTTTGGAACTTGGCAATAAATGCCCAGAACAAAAACAAATCCATACTGTTGTGGATGTGTTGCGACCATGTTATCTAATCAAACTAAAATATAAGAGCAGGGGAAAGAAGAGATTACTGTCACTCTGCAGGGCTCCCAGGCACAATTAACGATCAGCAAAAAGTGTTTATTATTTTGCACTATAGTAGCCTACAATTAATCTTCCAAGTAATTTGAGTCTTGGATGATATTGCATATTCTGATGCAGTCTGCTTCGCTGGTAACAGCTCTATATTAGCAAGATGAGACAAGTTCTAAAAGGGGAATGTAGACAAAGCCTGATCTGTGGTTCTCAGAGCAGCTACCTCTGTGGTTATAATAATGTTACTCCAAGTGCAGGCAAAGGACAGAAAATATTTATGCTTTAATCTGTCCTGAGAGCACAGCCTAGGACAATGAGTGCTGCATCAAGAGGCTTGCAGCTGCCATGGCTTCTCTCCACAGAGAAACCAAACAAAGATGGTTTTGGCTGCCTGCACTGAGTCCCAACAGGAGGGGTAATCAGATCTACTAGCCTGAGGATGGCAGCCAGGAACTCAGGCCCTGCTGTACCAGTCCAGTAATCAGATAAGGTTTGTGCAGCAGACAAACAGTGAGCTTCAAAGGGCTACGCCCCATTAACTGAAAGGTAAACCGCTGGCTCTTGGGCTCCAGCAGCACAGCGGCAGCCTCCTATGCCACAAAGCACATCTTATATTACCTGCATGTAAGAGAAGACTATCTACAGTAGACTTAATAAAACAATTTAGGATGTATGAACCCTTATTTTTTTATTTTTAAGAATACATCTATTAGTGCTGTCACAACACCTGCCACATTTTACTTTTACGTCTCAAATCTAAACTAAATCGTGTTTTTTAAGATTAAAATATAAAATTCATGATGCGTGGTTGTTGTTTGAAATGAAATGGTCAACATATTGATTTTTTTTTTCAAACCCAAA
Source organism: Decapterus maruadsi (assembly GCA_030347415.2). Lineage (NCBI taxonomy): Eukaryota > Metazoa > Chordata > Actinopteri > Carangiformes > Carangidae > Decapterus > Decapterus maruadsi. The sequence continues at coordinate 19,341,188 of CM064885.1, read as the reverse complement.
CAGTCCCATTGTCTCCTGGCAAATTAAATATCCAAAACATGAGCCAGAAATAGGAGCCCTTTACTTACAGTCATTATGCTGGTCAATGCATTGTGCAATGCCTGAATAGCAAAGCCAAACAAGGGAAATATCTTTAGTGCTGCATATGTATGAGCATAAAATAAAAGAGCAGGCACAAGGAGAGACACAGGCATCCCTAAGGGAACTGTTGCACTCCCACTGACTGCTTGATTTCACTTGAACTTTGCATGACATTCCCACAGCGCTAAGTGGCTTCTCGAATGGTGAGATTGAATTGAGCCCTGACAAATGCTCTTCTGCCCACTATGTGTTCGACAAAGTTCTCACCAGTAGCAAACGCCTACAAGCGCAGCTACATAGTCAAAACAGAATAATCTACAACTTGAACACATCTGTGCGAGAAACTTGGATTTTTAAAGCAGGGTCTGGATTGAACATCTTAAGTCACGTTGATTAAAACCAGCAACTTGTCTTCTTAAGTGCTTTGGACATCTGTTTATATCAGAATGAGTGGGAATCCAGGTGAAACATAATGACAGGGCTTGTGGATTCTCCCTTGATTCATCCCCATCCAGGATATACTGCACATGCACGGGACCCGCCCATCTTTAAACCGGCTCATAATCATACCTTTGGAACCAGAATGAAATTTACAGGCGACTGACACAAGACTGTAAACGCACGAGTCATGTCCTGCTGTACAAGCATTCTCATGTCCCACAGTCCCCACCACCAAAACATTTTTCCGGATGCAGAGTCAATATCAAACAGCAATTACCTCTGCAAGAGAGAACAAGTTCCTCCGAATCCATCATAGGCAAACACCAGAGAGCACACACTGTAAGGATGCGGCCCTTTATGTGCAGATGGTCGGCTGTTGGGAAAATAGCTGGTGTTCTGAGGATGGCGCAGCTGTTCATGCATGCTACTGTAAAACCCCTGGACAGCCTGTAAACTTTACAGTCTTTTAACACTAACCTGCCAGAAGATTTAGCTTTATACAGCAAAAGGTAATCATAATTCATTGCCCTTTCCAGCAGCAGCTCCATGAAATCATGCTCCTATTTGTGCAGTCGTTGCAGGCTTCGGTGTGTGTATCTGTGTGAGAGTGTGGTGATGAAAAGGAGACAGAAAAGAAGAGTTTGGAAGCCCATTAAGCTTTGTGTGTTTATATTGCTTTATTAGCAATATAAAACAACAACCAGCTATAACCTTCTGCACACATGCAGACCCAGCTTCCTGCTAATTACCTCATTCCCTTTTATTTTTCATTGAGCTTGTCTATTTGTGCCTCCTGTTGTTGTTTAGGATGTCCTTCAAAGTTGTGTTCTGCTGTCATTAGGATTCAGTTCACCAGACCAATTGTATCCTTACTTATTTTTTGGGCCTCTTCTGATAGCATAACTAGAATTAATTTCTGAAACCGACCCTTCTGCATTGCAAATGGAATAGACCTGTATTTGGTGCATATATTCAAACAATATTTTAATTACTCCCCCTTCAACAAACCAGACAATCAGTCAATATAAGGTTTAGGCTTCTTGGGCCTTATTAATTCAGCCCTTGTCTGACAGCCAGGTTTGCAGAGTTGTATTGGGAGATTGTTACCACAAAGGTTCACACAATCCCTCCTTGGTCCTCCCCCTGCTGAGCAGACAACGTGAACAACCAGCAGGGATGGAAAGTGCAGGAGGCAGACAATGATCCCTAACCACCCTCGCACTCACATAGATTGGCAATTGTGTTTGTTGGAGGCTCTGGTCAAGCTTGAAACACAGCTGTTGTTAAGAACTGGTTTCTTCACTTTCACTCACAATAGAGCAGTTTCATCCTGTTAAGTGATAAGATATATCCTAGATATTTGCCATCCATCTACTCAAAACCATCCCTTCAATATATAAGCTTCTATTGTGCAATATTATATATTGGTTTGCAAAACAGCTTTGGCAATAGTGGATTTAAAAAGCTTTGCATCAGTTCATCAATGGGGATTTCAGAAAACAGTATGCACTGACAGACGATTTTGTACACATCACCCTCTTAATCCATAGAAGTGGATCCATAAGGCTGAACTTGGATGCACTGACACAGGAGGCAAAAAAAAGACAAAATCAGACAAGATGCAGTTTTGCAGTGAGATGTACCTTTTTTCAGTTGTTTTCTTAGGGCAGTATCATTCTGCTCATTATGTGCCCTGGGCTGATGTCTACGGTGCTCAGAGCACTTGAATTGCAGGGATGGACTGAACACCTCAAGTAGAATAAGTGCCATTTGTCTTTTTTCCATTGTTCAAATCTGAGTCAGAATGAAATATAAATAATAATTCTGGTACCCAATTACAATGTATACACATTTCAGTAAAAGTACTAAACTGGTACTGCAAGTGGTAGATGAGCTGCAAGACAAATTAATTTCTCCTTGGGGATTAATGAAGTCATTGTTCTTATTCTTAATCTACTAAATCTTCTTTTTTCTTTTAGAGAAAATTGTGTGGAATCAAATGTGTAAAACTGGAAAAGTCTACTACACAAACCAGGGTGGATTTTCGGAAGTTTTGGTTATACTTTCTGTCAGATGCCGGTTGCCAGATTTCCTCCACAGACATAAAATTCAAAAGTCTGGCAATTTTCACTCCAAACAAAGCTGATTTTAATTACTCTCCATCTGTGAGTGAAGGTGTGCTATTTAGTGAAAGGATGGCAGATAGCACAGGTCTTCAAATCTGGTTACTAGTAGCAGTAAATCAACTCATTTCTGGAATATGAGGCACACACATAAATTACCAGATTAACATCAGACTGTTGGCAGACGATATGAGCTCCACCTCTGACTGCACTTATGCAGGTTCCTCCACATGCTTCGTAGGTGGCCAGGACTGTGTGTGTTTGCACGGAGCAGGGAGTGCACACATCTGCGCCCTGTGGCTTCCAATTTCATCGTACTGTGCAACCTTGGTTTGTGGTCTTCAAAAGAGAGGGTATCTTGCTGACATGTACTTTTTTGCTGATAGTGTGTGTTTCTAAGAACCAGGTACTAACAGGTGCTTAGCCAGGAACACACTCCTTCCTCTCATGTACAGGACCCACTGGTCAGCTTTTCCCACAAGGGCTGACAAAGATGGATGTGATGCCCCCATTTGCCTCCCTTCCATATATACTAAAGTGGAGTTAGGAAAGGAATGTGGGTTACTTACTTAAATTTAATACATAGTAAGGTTAGGTGTAGTGAAGGTGGGAATGGATATAATGCTGCCTTTCTACTCTTCCAGATAAGAGATTGGTTTTTCTCTGCTTTCCTCAGAACTCGGCTATTTACCATTTATTTCACCATCAGTGCTCAAGCCATTTCATTATCACCTCCTTCAGGGGGATATTTCTCCCTATACTTCACATTACATTTATTCAGTGAATGTCGGCAACCTAAACACCCCCAACACCTAATTCAAATTATACTTTGGAGGTTTTGCTGTGCCAGTTTTACATGTGTTGTGTGTGCATGTGTGTTATGTGAGCACAGGAATCTGATGTCAGGTACTGATGTCTTTATAAGGAATCAGCTTGTCAGACAACAGCTCCAGGCATAGTTTCTCCCCATGACACTCATGGAAACATCTTAATAAATAAATGAAATAAATAAATAAAACACAATGAAATGTGTTTTCACAAAAGGCAGCTCTTTTCTGGCCCTTATAATCATCCTCGATAGGGGCACCCTTGTGGTTTCTGACAACTGACAAAGACGTTGATTGTCACAGATAAGGCAGGAACAAACCTAAGCGCAGACTGTTACCACTGGTTCTGAGTTGAGTTAATTCTATGATGCACTGAGTCTTTGCTTCTGTTTCTGTGTGATAGTACACTAAGGACCTGTAATATACTGTAGGCAAGGCCCTGCCAGGAGGTTTTAAATCTGTTGAGTAAAAACATTTCTTAGTGCATCTTATAATGAATTGAGTTTTCGAGCTACAAAAATTGGATTGCTCAGTCAAGTCATTGTTTATAACACTTGAGATAAAACAGCACACTGGCTATAAAGCCAGGGCAGTGATAAAATAGAGTTTTCCTTCCTCAACTCTATGAAAATGCATTAATGAATGAACATGAGCACGCTATTTATCAGTTGCAGAAAACTGTGGCCCGCTAATGGAGTAGTTACTCAAATGACTAACCCTTTTGCCTTTGTCCCTCTGAGACCACTTCCAAAGCAAACTTCAAGCAAAACTTCAAGCTTATCTTATCCTATGTAGCAGTGCTTCCTAAGATGTCTGAGCTTTATTTATCAATCTCCTTGATTGTCGAGCAGTCTCAACCCTCACTCTAAACATAAAGGACAAGCAACCCTACAGTATGTGACTGAGTCAGATAATCTTTCAAAGAGAAAAATCAATCATCTCCAATCAATGACCTATGTGGCAGTTGGAGACATGCATGACTTGCACTCTTAGTCTCAGGGCCGTCCATAAAGACTGCGACACTGGTTGGAGATGTAATAGCTGCAGTGGTAAAACGGTTTCTTTGTGAAACAGGCTGTAAGGCCATATGGAGTGACTGTTGAACATCCTATTAAAAACGTGTGTGCCTCAGCAGCTGTCTGGGCAGTTTGGAGTAAATACCCAGGAGTGGTGGAGGTGAAAAGGCCCCATGCTCACTCTCAGGTTACACCGGACGCTGCTACAGTACAGTATGAAAACATTCCAGCCACGTAACCTCGTCCTTCCTCGAGGAGGTCAAACAAATCCACTTGAAGTGTGTCTGCCTTGAGTCCCACGGGAATAGAAGGGGAAAATAACTTGTTATACACTTTGAAAAACTGCTGCTGACCTCTTTACCACACATTTGTGGGCAGATGCTTCACAAGACCAATTTTCGGCCATGTTCTGAAAAATTGCTAGAAATTGTCATTCTGATGGAAAAGCTACAGGCATATGCCCAAAGTCAAATTAATGATTGTTTCTGCAGCATCTATAAAAGCTGGGTGGTTGGAGGTGAGGGGGGTCTAATTTGAGCATTTGGATAACAGCCAGATAAACCACCATACCTGCTTACTTCAAATGCGGGCCAAGACAAAAAAGAATGATCATGATTTTCTGATAATATAAACCAAGCAAACAGATAACGAAGCGCTATCTTGCTTCAAATGTTTTGTGATTCAAGGAAAGGAAGACGCTTCCATAATCACATCAGGTTTTTTCAGGTCCAGTGTTGCCTGTCTTGCGATCACAGAGTCTTGACTTCACAGCAGTGCTTCCGGAGATAGTCAGAGTGATAGGGAACTGAGGAATGGCCGTCAGGTGTTGGGGAACAAAGAGGCGTCAGGGAGATATGGAATACTATCAGCCCTCCAGTCTGAGCCTGCAGATATGAGATAAAGGCTTCGCCTCCAGGAAGGCAGGAGGCTCGCACACTCAAACGCTTTCTCCCGGAGACATCGCCAGACAGGCACAAACACACTCGGAAAAATTAAACCTAAATCTCACATACACACCAACATGTTTGCTGTCTGTCTGCCCACTTGCGCGTACCTGCTTCAGTGTCTCTCTGCATGAAGTTATGCAGCTAAAAATATTGTCTACACAAAACTTTTTCGAAACCAATTTCCAGGTGCCTATCCGTTACATATATATGAAAAAAAGCATATTGCACAAATACTGTAATACCTCAAACTAAATCAGATGAAAGCCAGTCTAGCCAAAAAGTAAATTCCTACAGCCTTTTCTTGAGGTTTTCATCAGAAGTGAAAAATCTTTAAAAATGAAAGGAAAAGGGGACGAAAACCTTGAAAAAAATGATTTAATAATAAAAGCCCTTTAAATTCTTCTACTTACACAGACCATTTCACACTGCGCGTATTGCATTCTGTTTCACATTTAAGCTCGGTGAAATGTCATCTTACCGTCATCTGTATCAGGGATGATTGTGATTCTGGCTGTGGGGAATTCTGAGCCCAGTCGGCCCCCCATGGGCATACTGACGGTGACATTGAAGCTTTCCTCGTCTTCATAAAGGGAGTCATCAATGATCACAACCCGGCAGGATTTCTCCACCTCTCCTTTGTCAAAACGCAGGACACTGTGATGGTCCTCGGGCCTGGAGATGTAATCAGAGTAGGACAGCACTGTTGTGGGGATGGTGCCGGTGGCCGAGACTGAGAGCACAGAAAACAGAATTACAGAAAGTAAAGTTAATGATCCAAACTCTGCCCAACATATAAATAGGCCTATTATTTCATTTATCTTTCTCACGAAAATTATTTGTATACGTCACTGAAATCCTACATTAGGATGAGAGGCCTGGAAATAATTATCTTAAACCACTCATTTACTTTTGTTTAATGTCAAACACATCAGAAGAACAACCTAAGGTCTTTCTCCAATTACAAGCAGGCCTGCTTTAAAAGGCACAAGTAACCTTCACTCTCCAGTGCATTTTACCATTTACAGAAACATTTAATCCAACGTGGATCAGGTCATTTTCTTTGCACTACCTCTTCCATTTTTAAAGGTTACATCTTGTGAAAATCAAACAGCTGCCATCAAGCCTCTGATGAAAGGCACGACCAAGCTTATGGTTTCTCTTTTCTCTGATGCAATGATTAACTGTCGCCCTGAACCTACTTTTGATGTGCAAGAACGTAACTCTTTCAAACACTGAGCAGTGCAATCCTGTGCAAAAGCCATCAGGTGTGCTTCAGTTGTCTTTTCACCACTTCTTTTCTTTACATTCACCATCTGTTTCTCCAACACATGCTTGCAAGATGAGAGATAAGCACTGGAGGTCCAGTCGAAGGAGAGGAGGGTACCACTACCAAACACATCTTTCCTTCAAGGGACATGGTCATTGTCAGTTTAATCATTATTTCTCTTCCCAGGTAGACACAGAGTTTACCACTGAAAATTATATTTGTTGTGTTACCTTGCTGGGTGTAGCAGATGACCATGAACTCTTGACTGACATCTCCACTCCTGCGTACAGGGATGAGCAGCTCACCAATGTCCTCCTCTATATTGTACACCGCTGAGGGTATGAACACTGTTGATTCTGTATGTGGGGAAAAAACAAACATCAACAAATGAGATCATTACTGTGATACAGCATGTTAATATTATTTGACCTGACTACTTCGTTCTTGTGTTATCTGACTCATAGTACAAGGAAACTGCTTATGGATGATCAGCTGTCAGGCAAATTGAATGCGATAACCTGAACGTGAGTTGAATATATCAAATCATATGTGACATTATTTATATCATAAACCTTTAATATACGGGTTCATAGCTTTAGCAGTGGGAGAAATGAAAGCTGTCATTACAGTTATGCTGACGGAGCTTCCATCATGTCTTATCAAAACCCATCATCTCCTGTTTATTTATCTGCAGCAAATATTCCAACCTAGACTCGTCTTACAGCATGTGACTCAGAGAGATGGTGCTGGTTATTGACCCGGTAAGTTATATAGACGGATGTGGAAAATATCATCTGCAAGATAATGCTTTTTAGAGGGAAAGTAAAGGAATGATGAAGCCTTAAGAGAGTTAAAGAAAAACATTGTGTTCAAATATGTCTCTCACACAGTTAGTTTCATTTAAAAAGTCTCTTGTGAGTTGGGCGCATTAATTGCTGGAATAAAAAGTATGTTCATTATGTGCACAAGCAGAGACACGTCAAATCAATTGTCTTCTCTTTTTTTTTGTTCTGTGGTTTTGTTGCAGCGCTCCTGTGGGATGAGGAGAAGCTTTATCCATATTTATGTCAAGTAATTCTCTATCTCAGCTCCATCACAATCAGAAACACTGTGCATCTGTTGGAGCAGTGCTTCCATATACATTATGATCATTTCACATGCAAGGGAGGTCAGCATATGGTTATCTCCATATCCCTTTGACCTTGTTTATATATTCCCCCTGGACAGAAAATGCTGCCTATAAAAAGCTCTTTGCTCTTTGCATATAATTTAGTAATGCTGATAATTATGTCGGCTTCAAGATGTTGTTAGTTCTCTTCAGTTTTCAGTCTTCATGAGAATTAATGTTGCATTTAAAACACTGTTCTCTGATGCCCTCAGGCAGATGGACAGAATCATCATCAATCGATCCTTTAAAATGAATTAAGCTGAGATGAAGGCAGAAGCAATCCTGGACCTAAACTCAGATATTTGCTTTGAGAGGGGGTAAAATATCTTTTGATTCTCAAACACTACCTGCCATTTCCGTTTAGTTTATTTTTCCTAAAAATGCATTGCCTTCTCGCTGAGTTTTAGCGTGTTGCACTTTGTGTGTTCCCCTGTTTAGTTAAGTTTAGTTCCTGTTTTATTTTTTAGTTCTGTGTCCTATCTTCCTGTGTCATGGTCTATGTCTTTTCATTCCCTGTTATGTTCCAGTTTCCTGTTTTATTTTGTCTTCCTGTTAAATTTCCCGCCTGTTTGATTACCTAATGTGTTTCACTTGTCTTGATTGCACCACCTGTGTCTTCCCTTGTGTATGTTTTGTTGTTTCCCCGCGCTATTGTGAGTAATAATAAATCATTTTGTGTCAACAAAACCCTGTTTTTCATTATCACAATTTAGCAGTGTGACGACATGCAAACATTTGAATGAATAATAAATCCCTTAAAGTGAAATCATTACTGACCGTCATCAGGGTCCAGGATCTCCACTGTAGCAACCTCTGGGAATTCAAGGGCTGCCATCACCGGCTCAGACAGAACAATCTGGAAATTCTCTGACACTTCATATTCATTATCTGACAGGATTCTGACCTTCCAGGTGGCTGTGGTCTGGCCAGGGTTGAACTGCACCTGTTTTTGAGACTTGCCCCGGAAGTCTTTGTCCTTTTCTGCAGTGCCGTCCTTTGTTCCGATACCTTTAGAAAGACATGGGAAAGAACTGCTTATAATCACAGCCTTTTAAACATCTGCTAAACCAAATACAGTGTACATGAGGGATATCAGGGCGATGTATTACTGTACTTTTGCAAACTTGTTTCTCTGATTTCTTAGATATGTTCAGCTCTGTAACTATGAATGGCCGTCAATAAACAATTAAACCACAGTTTTTTTAATCTCCTGTAAACCAGGAAACTGTCACGCCCTAGTTGGTCTTGTCTGGCAATATCTGCACATCTCGGGATCTGGTTTCCCACCTCCAGTGTTTAAAAATGGCCATGGTGAGAATAAAGCCAATTATCCCTCATGTCAGGTCGGTCTCAGCAGAAGTGGCTGGAGGGTGGCTTGCAATGTCTGACCTTCAGCATGTGAGCTGTTTGATGGGGCTTACAGTCACTATAGCTGTGACCCTGGCAGGATTCCTGTTGTGAAGGAGCACTGGAGCTGGTGAAATGTCACACAGCCTCTCCATTGTTTTTGCTAACTGGTCACACAACACGCAGCGGGGGTCTGGCTGTAAACAGAAAGAACATGGCTACAAGGCGATCCTGCAGGCTGCCACAAATGTAGGAAACAAGAAATTACGGGATGAAAGAATCACTGGAGTAGCAGAAACTAGAAAGAAAAAAATGCTGTTTGTTCACAACTGAAAGAAAAAGTAGAAGAGAAAAACTGAAATATCACATCACACTACCCTTAAGATCTTCAATAGACCTCAGATTGAGAAATGCATGAGTTTGGGTTTTAAAGAAAATTACCATTCTATTCTTTGATGAGAATGAAAAGTGGGCTTTGATATGCAAGTTCAGACAGAAGGAAAAGGCCCCTGCACATATGTGCTGAGATAAAGTGGTCAAGCTCAATGGAGCTTGAAAAATCAGGAGTCTTCAAAGAGTGGCTAGAAGAGGAGAGAGTATGATTTTCTTCTTACTCTCTCCTGCACAAGGCTCGAATTGGATGGTCCTGATCACAGCAGTGACTCTAAAGGCTTGTGAGGCAGGTGTAGCCTCCAAACCGGAGCCACCTGCACTGTGCATATTGACCAATGAAGCAACAGTCCACCAGTGGGCTTTTCAGATCAGTGTTCACTCAGGTGGGGCTAGGCGAGAAGAGATATCGCCACTCTTCATAAGAGGGTGCTGGCCTGGGATCAGTCACTATCTCATCGCAGCACTGAGGCAGATGGGTGGCTTGAATTGTCAGGCTGCTCTGGAGGCCTCTTTATGCTGGTTAATCAAAACATTTTGCTTCTTTTGCACTTCTATCTTTTCCGCACCAGAGGAAGAGGAGAACTCCAAACGATCACTGTGAAAATGAATATCCTTGTTTCCTTACCATGAAGGATACCATTCACTTAGCTACAGACAACAGACAACATATCGGTTGTTACAGTAGTTGTGTACCTGCTAGGGGGATGCTGGAGAGATGTTTGTGAAGCACATAATGTTTTGAAGTCTTTATTGGATTACTTTCTTATTTTAAGTATACTTTTGGCCTTTTTATGCCTTTATTGGATAGTTTAGCTGAGAGCGACAGGAAATGAGGAGGCAGAGAGAGGGGGAATGGAACACAGCAAAGGGCCGCCCGATGCAGGATTCGAACCGGGGCCGACTGCAGTGAGGACTGTATCCTCTATATATGGGGTGCCTGCTCAACCTACTGTGCCACTCGAAGCCCCTATTGGATTACTTTCTAACTGAACCCACAATTATTTACTGAAGCCCTTATATAGCTGTGTCACTTTATAGTGATTTAAGTACATTGTAGACTCTAAACATGGCAGAGACACATTAGACAGACAGATTACAAATATACATAAGCCTAATAGCTCTCGCAAAACAGCCTCCTCTCAGTCTTTTAGTCATGACTGTAAATGTTTTTCTTGGTTGGAAATAGAAAAAGGAATATTGCTACCAAGGATATTTGACAAAAACAGAACATAGTGGGCTATGATCAAAGAATTATTGCCGCAGGACGTAAACATGTACTCACTTACTGAAGTGAAAATGCATTTAGAAAGAAAAACTTTATTGCCATGGTACTTTGAGGGCACTGTCAAAACAAAATGGTCGTGACTTGAAAAAGACTCTAAATGGCACCTTGCTTTGTGTGCTTTCCATCACCAGCATGGAGAGGTACCTCATTCACTATCATTCCCCTTCATGCTGCCTCAATCATAAGAAAATTGCTCTGTGAAAGGCTGTGGTTTGGACTTGAAAGCACACAACAGTCATTTTGGACATTAAAGAATGCAAGGCATATTTTCTCATGACGCTGAACATAGAGTGCAAGTTCAAAGTAGCGCTTCTTTAATTTATCAAGCAGCCATTAATAAAATAGTAGGGACACGCCAGAAAACACAAAGGGGGATAATTACTATGTACACCGTTTTGTTGTTCAATATTTGAAAAGAGATCACTGTGGGGTCCTCACACACATCCCATTTGAATTTTTTTGTGTTTTCTTTTGTTCTCGCACTTAATAAATATGACCGACAACATATAAGGTCTTGTTTTTAAAGTTATTTATCCCTTGTGCTCATCAGTTCTGTCTGCCTGTAGCACAGTAGGCCTTTCTGATGGTCTGCCTATTTATATTCTTATAGATATTTTTCATTTCACCGGGTGGATACATGTTATGCAGTGTGAGACACTATAAAGGTCAGCAAAATTTACATATCACCATAGAGCTGTTTCATTAGTCCAAGACCCTGGGGCTTACCAAGATATGGAACACTGTGAAGTAAATTATTCTGTGGGATTTGACCTTTACCATTAGTTCGTTTAAAGCAATCCTCATCTACAGAGACAGAATAACCGGCAGCACTAAAAATGGCTATTTGTTCCAGTGGTAAGAATTCCTTCAACTCATAAATGCTCATAGCAGCTAGTTTGTCCTTTTCTAAACTGTGTTAACAGGTATTGTTCATTTAGTTCCAGTCAGTAAATTGCCTGGACTAACATTTGGAGTGGCATCTCTCCATGACCACAGACTCTGGGCGACCTTTCTCATGTGCACATGCAGTCCCCGAGGGATTGTCCGGTGCCATTGTGTGATTGGAATGCAAATACTGGCGAGAAGAGAGGGGTCACAGGTCATGACCTTTGTCACTCTGAAGGGTGTCTGGGCCAGCCTTAGAATTGCCTTTAAATATATCAAAGTGTGAGGTGCAGGCAGTGGTGTCTGAGGGCTGTGAAGTGTATGTTTTGGCCTCTGGCAGTGGGAAAGTTTTCAAGAAGCAAAAAAGGTAGATAAAGAATTTCACTATAGCACAAAAAAGATCTACTTATGATATTGTACTGTTTTAATTTGAACTTTAACTAACATTAATGCTTTATTTATTCTTTCTGTTTTTGTTGGTATCTATTATAGCACCATTTATTTGCTAACTCTATAAAGTGATGCTTGCTTTATAGTAACTTTTAATGATAATCATGATCACTTAGGATAGAATAAATCTTGTTAAGTGACTTGCAGAAATCAAAAAAGGCATCCGCTTACTAACGAATGAAGTTTCCCCCAGGTAACCACGACGCTTCAGCACCACCTCCAGGAACTTGACCTCTTCATCCACCACGTAGTGTTCCTTCTCTACAGAGATCCAAGCCCAGTTCAGACGGAACTGCTGGTTTTTCAGTCTGTTGCCTCCTGCAGACAAAAACAATGAAGAAAGTTTAAGACACTTCAAATGTCTCCTTAGAACTCATCAAACAGTAAAAGAAGAAAAGTTTCATAGCCCAAGTAGGATTTAATAATCCAAATACCATAGTTTCTTTCTTCTTCTTCTTTTTTTTCTATACGGTAGAACAGGAATTTTCCATACCCTTATTAGAATGATTTCTTGGATACCTTTAGGGCTTGACTTCACTCAGTGGGAGGTATGAGGGTTCACAGCCCGTATGCAAAAGGAATGGCATTTGTGCTGTCTAATTGCTTCATTTCTAGTTAAGATAAAAGGTGTCTGTTTCCTGTCTGAACTGGGTTATTTTATCCTTGCTTCTTGAAGTTGGACTGAAAGAAGGCTACAGTCCTGGAGGGTATTGCTGCCACCATGACCATAGAGACTCAAATCAGAGCCACAGGCATCAAACAAACAGATGCACACAAAAAACTGCAAAGTTGTACACACACTAACTCAAACAGAAACCACCTCACACTTCCATGTTGTAATTTCTTGAGCATAGCAGTCTAAATAATAATTCACTGGTCCCTAAAACTCAGCATGAATCCAACAGACCTCACAGAGAGAGAGATGCTGCCTGTTGCTACTGGATAAGGATGGTGAGATCCAGATGACTGAACCACTAAACATCTGGCAGTTGTGAAAGTGGTGGAATAATGGTGAAATTGCAGAGAGGGTGCAGTGGGATTGCTCTGAGGTTTCAGAGTGCTGCGGTTGTTTGTGTTAGGCACAAGTGAGAGTCTTTACTCCACCCCACCCCAGTTGTTACGGTCAGTAAATCTGTCACGTCCAGCCGACCAGTCCACTGAGCCTATTTCCTTCCTCAAAGGGCATAGTGAGACGTACACACATTCACCCTGGGTGTTTTATTATGTGTGAGGGTGCATGCATTTAGTTTTATGCCTGGGTATGCACATGTGCAGTGCACCTGTTCTTAGCATTTTTCTTTATTCTAACAGTGCAAATATATTTCCTTTCACAGAGTAAAACTGAGTCCTAATTACCGTTAAGTCAGGCTTTTTGACATTATTGTGCCACAACTGGGATAGAAGGGCAAAGTCAGTGTGACGTAAAAGGACAATGGAACTTCACACAGACTTACAGTAGCAATGTCAACACCGAGATGTGATTGGAACAAAGATCTGCACAAAGTGTGGAGTTTGAGCAGAAACAAGACAAGAATCTGTTCCATTTGCATTCTCTTGCAAAATTTACAAAATGTTTGAATCATTTAGACATATACATTTCATGGAAATCTCATGGAAAGAGAATTTCTCTTTGTGTTTTTTTTTTGTGAAAATAGGCATTGTTATTTGAATTCCGAGGAACCATTTCAATACATTTGTGTTGTGTTAATGAGTCCCTGACCTTATTACATTTATAACTCAAAGAACCATTCCCTTTACAACTCATGTTATTACATAAATTGGTCACAATATATTAGCTCTAATATTGATCATATGGTCCATCTGAACATGTGACAACATTTGAATGTTTTTTGTAAGCCCATCATCATGTCACTTTGCACAATCCAGTCCTTCTAATCATTCCTATACGCTGCTACTACTGAGGGTAATGTTTAATGCTTCATGTATTTTGCAACACTACAGTAGGCTATGTCAAACTGCATCACTTACAACATGACAAATGAGGCAAATGCACTGAACAAAATTACAAGTACAGCAGGAATACTTGTATGGTAGGTTAATGTGACACTAAGTTTCATAATAAAAAAAAAACATGAGTGCTATGGTTGGTTGCGAAACTAGCAATAAGAAAAACAATCTAATGTAAATCCTAATATGATGTAATATGATGAAAACAGATTTTCCAGGGCAGAGTAAAAAGGAAAATGTATTTTTAGCACAATACAGTTTGTTTAAAGCAGCAAATATTGCACATGTACTAAATGTTGAGTCATTATTGTATTGTATAATTCTTTTCATGAAAAGGTCTCAGGTGATATGTAATAAGCCATACATTATTGAGGTCTACCACAGGGTAGGATTTAGCCTTCCTGTGTGTTCCACATCAGTCGTCTGGAGACAGGCGACCTGTGTATGACAGGACCTCCCTCTTGTATCTGGATTAGAGCCAGCAGCATGGCACGCACGCCACCGGTAAACACTGCATGTGTGATCTCTGAGTCGTGAAGGAACCCATCCTCCTCTGACATGAGGGAAACAGAGAAGGTCTTGACTATTTATCTGACTTCACACGTTGGCACAGGCTTTGTGATAGTTATTGTAGAACTGAGACTCTTGATGTCAAGCATAATTCTAGAAAATGAACCAAACAGATGCATCATTTCTTTGTAATGAAATGCTCGGGCAGAGACATCCAAGGATTGCTCATGGGTAGAAGTTAGCAAAACTACCTCATACATTTTAGTGACACCATTAAATGCCGACGTGTTTAACAAAATTATTTACATGACATTGAGGCAACAGTCTACACGTCAAGCTAAGCCTCAAAAGGGCTGCTTGTCTTTCCGAGATGAATCACGTTTAACACCGTTTCCTTCAACAGTATTAACAAACACATGGAGTAGCTCCATCAATTATTCATTTTTCATATCCAGCACAGTCTGACAAAGATACATCCCAAAGCTGCACTTTCAAACCTCAGAAATTCATGTTCACAGTTTATTCTACCAACATGACATACAATTCCTCCATGACTTGAGCAAATATTGAGTTTAGGAGGTCTTAAAGTCCTGGTAAAGCTGCAGTGTGGCGTTCAGGGAACTGGGGAGTGGAGATGCTCGTTTCCAGAGGACCACTTCACTCCTCCAGATTTCTTTCTAATTAAGATAAGCAGGGGTCGGAGTAAGTCCACTTCAAAGAGGCCCCAAGGAAAACACCAGAGTTAATCTTTAACCAGCACTGAGACAGAATTTAGTGAACTATATTGGTATCTCTTATGTGCGGGTCTTTGCACTTCTACACAGTTCAGTGCCAGAACAGACATTCAGTGAAAGCATCATGTAATGTAAGCTGATGATATCAGGCATATGGGTGTTGTGTTTATATACTGTATATACTTAAAATATGTATATTTTGTGTATCTACATAATATCTATACCCTATGCTAGCCATCTGCTTTCATTCACTGAATTAATTGGCTGCCTGTCTGCACTCTTGTTGGTACCTAAGAGGCTTTTGACTGCTCATGGTATAAGTCCCTCTAAATAACAGTGTCAACAAAGTGTCAGCCTCTGCAGTTTCAACCACTTAACTATAACCAGACCTGTACATGAACCTTTTCATAAAAACCCTTGTAGAGTTCATGTTGCTGCACAAACACGAGTTCTGTCCTTTCACATACTGGATGTGTGATGAGGGACAGAAACCTTTTGAGAGAGGCCAAAAAATGCGCAAGGCTGGACGGTGCCAACTTAGTGCCCCCGTCTCCTCCCTGCATACATGTTGCAGACAGCCCTTATTTGGTCACCGTCAAGCATCGCGGGGCCACGATGCCCCATGGACCCTCGTCTGTTCACTCAGCGAGGCAGACAGACAGGCGGCCCTTTGCCCACAGAGCCAGCACCACACTGATTAGACGGGATAAATTGGGACAAGCCTGTGAATCCTGTTCAATGGGCACAATACATCTAAAAATACTAATGATCATATACTGCAAATGGACTTTGTGTGCCAACAGCTTCCAAACTGTAATCTATTGTATTAAAGTGTCACGCAACACCCTATAGATAGATGAACAATTGTGTGCAGGAACAGTTAACGGCTCACATTCTAGAGATTTTAGTTGAGTGAGATCTGTGTGAACAGACAAAATATGTCCCAGTGGAAGACCACAGTCTGCCACATAATTCATTTAATAGTACAGGCAATATGAACACTATAGCGAAGTCTAACATCTTTCTGTCATACGCATATGATCACGGCTGCAGCAATCCAAAAACATGTCATGTGATAACACAAACTAAAAAGAAGTATTTTACAGGAAAAACATTTCTAAATAGAAACCCCTCTACAGAATGGAGCTGTTCATTAACTCTTGCATAAGAGGGCATTTAATTTTCCCCACATCATTTGTTTACATCCATACAAATATTCAATAAAGCGTAGTCTATAACAAAATGCTGGATAGGGAGTTTTTGCAGCTGCACTGGGAGCCACAAAGTTTCATGAAGCAATCAATCATAATATTAATGCAATTCCCTGATTCTTTATTACACCACTCTGTCTGGGTTTTAGCCCTGAGCAGTATAAGATCAAAGGGCTGTGATAAGGTGTAGTCAGTCTATTGGTCTGTTCGTGAGCAAGGTATTGCACCAATCACTGATGAAGTTTTGGATTATAGAAATTGATTTTATTAGATTTAGATTGGATTTGGAGTAATCCCCCAACCTTTTATCTGGGTCAAAGATTCACTAAATTTTGAGCTATTACAAAAGTAGGGGATGTTACTGAAATTTCCACTGTTGCTCCTCAGGATCCTCAGAGAATCGTCTAGTACTTTTTAGAACACAAATTCCTCTTATGGCAACCACAAGACTAAATGCCTCTATAATTAAATGTAAGTGTTGCAGCATCTAATGGGGCCTATAGTTTTCACTTTTTCTCTTGTTTTAATTTGTGCTTTTGGAGCAGAATTGCATTTGAGATGCCCAAAATTCAACATTATTAATGCAAGAGAGATAGCTTGCTGACTTAAGTTAGAGAAAATCAATATTTAATTCAAAGGAAATGACAAGGACTCGTTTCTGTGATGAATGGTAAATATACTCCATATATAACATACATACTGTGTATCACTTGAATTAACTCTATGAATGAGTTGTCTTTAACTTTCATCATGTACCAGAGCATACCAGCATACTTTGCACTTCTCCAATTAAGGGAAAAGGGATATGATAATCCTGTTGAAGGAAAGAAAGCACATAGCAGAGCAGAGAGCGAGAGAGAGCGATATGGTCTAATCACCCTAAGCCTTGTATCAGCAGTAACGAGTGGGGAGTTGGCCATGGCTTGAAAGATTTAGGACTGTTAAGATTTCACAGGCCCTAAACCCTTTTCTATCGGCACAACCTTTCCGGGAACTACTGTGCTATAAATTTGGCTACTCCGCAGGATCCATTCTGGCTGATGTCGCCTCTGTAGCCACTTTGACACAGTGGTCACTCTGAGGCCATATTTGAAGGGCCTGAAAGAAAAGGCCAAAGGCATTTTTGGACAAAAGTGCTGGGTCAGAGAGCCATGCAAGGCTTAAAGCAAGAGAGGCTTTGCTCTCAGCAGGTAAAGTTCTTTGAGATTAACATCTGAACCACAACTATAGAGGTGATTTAACTTGCGGTGCTCTTTCCATATTTGTACTGGCTGGAACTACTTGTGTCCAAGATTTTCAGTGGCCATATCATGAATTAATCTACTAAACCGAGGGTGTTGGAATAATTATAGATATTTAATTGACTAATTTATATGGAATATAACGTGAACATAATAATTATACTAATAATTAAATTATGGGCTTTTGTAGTGATTTTCGCAACACCACTAAGCAAGCAAACCCAAAACTATTACTATAACTGTTCAGAGTCAATACACAACTGTGATGGTTAGAATAAGGCAGAAACTGAAAAGCTCATATTTTTTGAAAAGGCTGCGCTACTAATGAACAGGCAAAGTAATCCATTCATGCAACAGCACTTAACTTTGTAGTTCATGATTTCTTGGTGCCTTCTGTGAATCAGAAAATATGATTTTGCCTTCTTACAACTGTAGTCCTCCAAAGAATGACTGATAAGAAATGTTTTTAAGCAAAGTAAGAAACCTTTATACTGTCCACAAGCACAGTTTCTGATTGCAAACTGAATCACAAGGTTGTTGCAGAAACTACTCTATGATTTTCTTCCAGAGCCACAAAATAGGGGCCTCTTGCTTTAGTGAAAAGCAGTGAGGAATTCCCAGAGGTCTTATTTCAGAGGGTGCTCCTTTATTTGTGGCCCAGGACAGAAATGTGGCAGAGGAAATACTGTACAATGTGATTGTTGTGAAAGGTCACTCCTGTCCTGGGAGTCTGCTTCATGCCCCAGTGTCCTCACACACTGCCACAAATTATGTCATTTGTCATCTGCTACAGAAAACACACACAGAGTTGTTGCAAGATAGGAACCCACATGAAAAAATGCCAGATAACATATAAAACCACACACAGTGGGTTTTTGGCTCTTTACTAGGGTCAATATTTCTCTGAAGTCAGGAAATTGCTGTCATCACATAGGCGTATATGCAAATTGAGTTTTTAAGTATAATCTTATTAGCCACAAGTGGAAACATTAGTTGAAACAGACTCTTTCCAAACAACCTTAAGGATTAGCAAGCAGCCAACTCTGGATGCAAAACAGTGTGGAGGATCAACTCTGTCGCAGGTTTTGGATTTCCAACAAGAGGCAGGGGTTTTGCTGCAAAGCACCCAAGGTCAGCGCTCATCCCTAATCATGGCTACATCATTAGTGACTACATCATTGATGTCCCTAGTTTAAGCTAAGCTACAATTATTAATACGATCATAATTTATGCAATTTAATTGGAGGGACTTATGGTGAATCTTCAAATGTATAAGATACATCTGAATAATTTACAGTATAATTCCACTGGCATTCAGACTGCAAGAGATGTTTTGTTGTCTGACCTTGCTCAAAAGGATGATGAGTATTGTATACGGTTTCTCTGTATGGGCAAGTAAATAAATCAATTAACTGACCTTGGTTTTTGGAACCCAGCCAAAAGAGGTATAAAAGTGGTTGCTGAGGGCTTTGCATGTTTCGATTGTGTAGGTGAGGTCAGACAAAGTATTCCTTGATTGCCCTTGTATGGCATTCCTGTCTGTCAAAGAGGATGCAGCCTCGAGTGTGTTAATTAACAGCCAGCCACACGGTTTAGAGAGCAAAAGCCTGAACTCTCAATAACAGGAGAAATAACAACAAAAGACCGCATTAGCAGCTGCAGGGCTTTCTTGGGCATTTGCGTTTAAAGGTCATTCTGGATTTAAAATCAAGAGTTTCTCACTCATTACCAGTCAGTCATGTACAGTATAAACACCCTGGAAGCCTGTAGGCCACAGTTACTGAAGCAGGCCTCTATGAAGTATGATGAATAAGGAGAAACCTGCAAAATATATTCAACAACTCAGGAGCAAGAGAATAACACACTGCACTCCCCTTCAGCTTATCTTGGAAAACAAACAAAAAAATTTCATGTCCTGTCAGACACTTCCTGACTTAAGAGATGAGCTCACAGAGACAAAGATCTGTCTCCGTCCCAGGGGCTGAAAAGCTTACATTGTTACGACTGCCTGTGTTAAATGTACATCAACTCTCCACTGCTGCTGGTGACTGAATTCAGAAGAAGAGAGACAGCGAAATAACAAGGGAAGCGTGAAAATGTGAAAGAAAACAAAGCAGCATAAGGATGCAGGATGAAGGGACTTGACAAAGAGAGGGGGGGTGCTTTTTCTTGACCCTTGAATGCACAGTGTTTGCTCTCTTGTCAGACCGAATAATGGTGGACTGTTTGCTGAAAGCAGCAGTGTGAGGCCATAGAATATAAAACCCAATCCCAGTCCCAGAGACCCATGAGCTCCATACTAATGGAGTCGGGTGTTTGTCAAGGCTGTTCACAGGGCTGGTTTCATTTATAACAACATGTTTCAGCTGCATTTTCACAGTTGTTACTTGCAAATCCTCACATGTAGGGAGGCTTTTGCCTGAGAGGAAAATAGTCCCCGAAAAGCTGAGATGGTAATGCCTAAAGAAGTGTTAAATGACTCTTGGTCCTTTGTTTATGACTAGTGAAAAGGAGCCTTCAAGTAGAACTGTGCAAACCTGCATGTTAAAGATAAGCATGCAAGTCTGCATTCATGAAAAGAGGGGAGAAAATATCTAAGGATTTAGTGTTGTTATTGTCTCTTCCCTGTAACACTGGACTGCAGATTAGCCTGAGCGGTGGAATAAACCCAGGGTTCAGGTATGTTAAGAGAAGATTGCCTTTATGGATGTTGGAAAAAATATTTTTCATAGACTCAAACTGTAAACATCTTCCTCTGGATTTGAATAATTGCAAAAAAATCTTGTCAATGTACATTAGAGAACGTGAGGTGTTACGATGCAAAACCTTTAGAAGCACTCTGCTTGTTGCAAAGTCATGAATTCTTCTTTTTTTATAGTGGTGGTAATGCAAATACCATTCAGCATTATATTCCTCTGCACCTGGTTCATGTACAGTACACCATAAGGCTTTATGTTATGTATCCAGTTACTCCTCACTTATTTACTGAAAATTTAGTTACTTTTAATCTGATCATCTAAATTTATCTTTTTAAATCTATCTTTTAAAAAAGAAGAGTGTGCCATTCATTGAATAAAATACAGCCTTCAAATTCACTGAGCAATCACTTGTGCAAAGCAAAACAAAGTTCATCAACAAGTACTATTATTACAGGGAAGTATTGTTGTAGTATTGTAAGTATTAGATCATCTAAATGACATAATATTTGTATATAATCATATACATTAAAATGTATGACATGTCAAATTTGGGTAACACCTAATTTACAACAGGATGATTTATAAAGAGCTATTATATCTCATTATAGATTGTTAGAATTTACCTTTAGTTGCTTCTAATACTGTATATAGTAACCTGGCTGCAAACCAAATCTAACTCTAGGGACATTAAAAATAATGTCTTTAAAGACTATAAGATTGAAATCAGTTTAGGTCGCGTGGCTTAAAATTTTATATAGATAGATGTAGACTTTATCTATCCCCAAGGGGGAATCCAGTAAGGTACAATACATACCTAATCTATACTGCTGCATCAAATACAAATTTACAAAGTTTGAAATTAAAATCAAATCTCCAAAGCAACCAAATGAAAACCATTAGTGCCTAATACAAATTGCTATAGACTTAATATAGAGGGGACAATGTTGACATTTGTGACAGTATGAGAAAACAGCAGTGCTCACAGACTGAAGCTCAGTGATAAAGGCAGGTAAAGAGAACAACTAGGCATATTTCCCAAGCAAACGTAACACTATGAAAATTACCACTGGATCAAATGTGTCAAAAACAATCAGCAAAAAGTAAACATCCTGAGCTTCAAAAGCCTGCTCTCCCTCTGTGTCAGACACTATTGTGTTCAAAGCTAACACACAAAGACGAACATACTGTACTGATGTAGGGCGCACAACACCTGGTCCCCCAAGGATGGAAGTAATACGGTGTGATAAGTATTTCTTATACACTGACAAGCATTAGATCTGAAGGACAAAGGTTTAATGTCATGAGGAGATAAATATGAGAGGCATGTGGAATTTGCATTGCTGTCTACACCTTCTATCTGTGACATTTTAACTCACACACACTGAATGCCCTTTGAGGAAATGATCAACTCTCCTTTCAAGGTAAGTTAAGTGCAAATTAAATCTGTTAACTGAGCATCCCAGAGGTTTGAGTCCCAATAGGCCCTGATTCTTGCTTTCAGTAATGGAACTTTATGTATTGAAAATACAGCACTTGCTTATGACTCACTGGCTGGTGATAACCTTTAAAGTATTACAGGCCAATTCTGTAGTAATTGTAAATGTTTCAGCCAATTACTAGGGGATTTAAAGAGCTAAATGTGGTGGCTATATCAGATTGTCCTGTCGTCTTGGCCTGCACCCCGTGGCCTTTCTTTGTTTCCCTCTTCTCTCTTTGCCTGCTAATATGTAACTCTTCACTCTAAGCTCATGTCCTGGAAAAGCAAGATAAGCCCAGGCATGGTCGAGTTAATTTCAGGCAGAAAGACATTCCTTCTTATTCCTCATGGGGGGAAGGGTTGATGTGGGTTCTGGACATTTCCTCAGCTGTTCAAGAAATGTGTTGTTTGTTTGTTTGTTTTTTAATACTCCACAAAGCACAAAAAAAAGAATACAATTTGAAAATACAAATCACTGCAATACGTTATGCAACATACAAATATAACTTAAAAAACTTCAACACCTGCAATCTGAGGTTGAAATAGAAACAGCTAAAAAGAGTCAGTTATTTGCTGCCTACGGTGCCGTCAAAAAGAGTCCAGATAACTATGATTGATTTACAGGGGGTGCTCTGCATTTTAAAACAAAATATGACTTGCAGTCACTTGATGATAGCTCTTTTAAGGATTGCAACAGGAAACCGTTTTTTTTTTTTTTTTAGCCCCTTGTTAAAAGTTGACTTCTCAGAGATGTGCTATAGATGCTTGAGGGGAACATGAAGTAAAAAGATGCGAATGTTCTCTGACTTAAATAACCACACAGTTTGAGACTGTCACATATTTTTAGAAATGTGGAGAAGTGGGATGCATACTTCACATATAAGCCAGCTCCACTCTTTTTTTTTCCTCCTAATCAAGTCTATGGCAAGTATCAAAATAATTTCTATTCATATGTAAATGAGGCACCATGCGAGGAGGGCTCACCTACTACATTTGAGCCCTCACAACTTGTCAACACAGGCGCTGTTCAGAAAGAGAACTGAACATCAGCACATTCATGCCATCGCTACAGGCAACAGGAAGCAGCTTGACGCCTTGCCCCCATCAATACTGGGACCAACAGAGCACTTCTATCTTTCATCTCTTCTGACTGCTCTTCCCTCCCATTTCTCAACCAGATGAATTCTCATATCCTGCCGATCAGTCTCCTCTTATAGAGGGAAGCAGGTGGTGGAGGTGGTGGTGAGAAGACGCTTGATCCACACACAGAATCCCCGAAGGGTTTCATCAGCACCTTTTATGTGATGAGAGCCCTGCTTCTCTCAAGACACGCTCCTACCGCTTTCATAGGGAGTGTATGAAATGAAAACCTTCTCGAGAGAATTTGCTTCAAACTGTGTAACATTTTCAATTTCACTCTACTGTATATTTTCTTGGCATACTGAAATGCTGATAATATCAAAATGAAAGTAGCTGGTGTTTTCCAGGCCTACTCTAATCAAAAGAGACAACAGCTTGAAATCAAAGATAAAGCAGTTATCAATTAAACTGTAGTTGATACCATGCATCTTGATGTACCACTTAAGCAATGCCGGCTTCATCTCTGATTGTGCTATCAGGCAGCTGGCCCTGAAAAAGATAGATGGTGGATGCTCTGTGTGTGGATGTTAATGCACAAACTGCATGTGCAAAAGAGGTGTCCTGCACTGGGCTCCAATACTGAAACCAAGGCTCAGCTGGAGAGAGTTGTGACACTACAGCCTATGCCCAGCTGTCAGGGGCTTATTATGCAGAAGGGCTGAAAGGAGCAGCTCTAGCCCAGTGCTGGGATTCAGGGGCCAAAAACACATTATCCAGAGTGATTTTGCAAAATTGGGCAAACGCTCTGCTCCTGTGAAAAAAAGATGTCACAGCAGCAGTCAGAGCAGAGTTCCTGCTGTTTTCTGGGAATGTCAGATTTGTCAAAACACACCCTTGTAAAACTGTTTGATATGTCGTAGGCAAAAATTAAACAAGATTCAAATGGAACACTCCCATGAGAAAGTAAGGTTTTAATAGTGAATAGAGTGAAAAGAGTGAAAAGAGACTCTCTTTGCTGAACATTTCAGTTTCCAGTGCCATTTCAAACTTTCTTCAACTTCATCTTCCACTGTTGTCCATGCTAGAAAGCTTAACGCTATTTTATACAAGTATTCATCAGGTTCTCTGGAGTTGATGGGAGTCCTGGCTGCCCTGCAACTGATAACACAGACTTCAACCTGCACGCACTGTCCACAAAAGAGGGATTTTCTACGGAGTCGGTGCTTGAACAGCCTCAGTTCTGCTAGACTGATATCCTAAGGCAGGTATGACGACACATATCATCATCCAGGGAACAAGTCTGGGCCTGGGGTCTCTATACTTTTGGGAATTTGCTTTTGCTTTGTTAACCTTGGCTCCATGCACTTACTTTGGCAGTGTATTAAGAGAGAGGAAAGGTTTGATCACACAGGGTTTCCCTTCTGTTTTCCAAAGGGAAATGAGGGCATGTCAGTGTGAAAGGGTCAGAGGCTTATGCATGTTTGAGCTCAATTCTATACGGCATTTACAATCACTCACAGAATTAACAACTTATACGATATTGCTTTTGCTCTTTGACATGATGATCTATAAAACATTTTTAGGACCTGCTTTTTCTGTCCCAGCAGACAGTAGAGGGTAATTTCACTTGCTGGCTAAATGTCTTTAGTGTTTACTCACTGTTTAGCAGTAATCTGCTATTGAGGAATAGAGGCATAAATCTGAGACACATTTGCTGATTACAAACCAACACAAAAGAGCTAAGGAGAAAGACAGAAAAACCTTCACTGGTTAATTCAATTGCAGTATAGCATGAGTCCTTGATAATGATTTTGTATTCTTTTTGTATGAAGGACTTACATAGACAGAAGTCTATTCCTCTCACAAATCAGTACAGCAATATGCCTTTACTCTAAATCTCTGCTCTACACACATATGAAAGGAAAATATGTTTTCAGATACACCTCATTATGTTGTGTTCAATAGAGAACACTGGTTTTGCATAATGAACATATCAAATATAAATGCAATAAAAAACCATCGAGAACATTATGACTCAAAGTTAGAGACTGTGGACATAAGGGAGTAGTGTCACACAAATCACTCCCCATCTAAAACGATTAGCCTAAATCCTCTTTGTAATTCAGTTTTTCATCCCCAAGTGAAGCAGATGTTACACAGGAATAGCTCCGCAATCAACTCGCAGATGTTTAATCACATAACATTTTTCCATAACAATAAAATGGCTACCTGATATTTTATTAGATGCAGCACAGATGGACTGTGAGGAAAAACCTAACAACCTAAAATCTCTTTAAAAACACAACTGGACCGGCTATGTAATTTGCTGGAGCTTACAGTGTATTTTGTGTATGTTATGATTCATACCTTGGGTCCTAAAGATAAAGTGTAGGGGAGACAATTTCATTAATAACAGGATGGAAACACACAGTGAAACTGCAGAATCAGCACCTGCACTGTGATGGGGATATTATAGCATGCAAAAAATCTACGCTAACCTCACAAATGCATGTCAGTGCCTGTTCTGTTCTCTCTTATTTTAGCTGTGCTCTGGCACGCTATGGTAAAAAAAAAAAAAAAAAAAAGGATAATCCTACCTAACCTGGGATTAACAGGAGGGGAAACAGAGGAGATGGATTCAAGTATGCACTCAGTGTCACAAGCGATTACACACTGATAACACAAAAGATGTTGATTACCTACATAGCAGACGGGACTGAAGGCTGAAATGGTTTGGAGGATTTAGTATGGTCAAGGTTTTCACAGTGACCTGAACTTATCTTGTTATACACAGAGCATAAAAAGAAAGTGTGCTGCAGACGTGCAATTGAAAGTGGAGAGGAGAATTCAGGGGCTGCCATGTAAGTTAAAAAAAAAAAAAAGTTCTAGTCAGAAACAGTATTATACACTGCGGGCCCATTCCACTACAAACCTGAATTATTGATTTACATACTCAATGCACTTTACATACTAAACAACTCTCCCCAGTCAAATGGGAAATCCAAGGAAAGGTTTGAATAGCTTTTGAATAGCTGTGCATTTTTAACATTCAAAAGGAGCACATTTTTATGAACTGAACAATCAATGATCTTTTGGTGCCTCTTTGTAATACAGAAGAAAAAAAAAAGGTGGTTGTGAGTGCCTGGAATGAAAAACAAAGGCCACTGCAGAGTGTCTGTCAGTAGGAAGCATCCCCGATGCTGACTGACTGGCTGGAGGCAGACAAGGATTCAGCTCCACAAACAACTGCCTGGGAATGCCAGGGCTTGTGTGTGCTCAGGTAAGCCCACCTGAATGCACTCGAATCCTCAGGAGACAAGGGGAGGGATGGAGTCTGCTGGAACATGGCAATTAACTGACGGGTGACAGGACAAGCCCCCTTCCCAACACACATAGTCACACACACACTCTCGCAGACATACAAGCATCCAGATACCTATACTGTTCTAACCAAGACACCGTCTAAGTAATCAAAGACTTTTTCTGATCCACACCTCTGTTCATGAATTTGCCGTCCAGGTGTGATATTTCTCCAAAACAGTAAACAGACACCCACAAATTAGTATGTGTAATTTCGGTTCTCTGTTATTACTCATTCAAAGCTTTGACAAGCTTGACAAATAGCAAGACACATGAGCAGCTCCAGGAAAATAAGCCTTGTCATCTCCTTTTTGGCAAAAGCACCTTAAATACAGCCATAAAGACATACGGTGGCAGCTTTCTGAAATGAAAAAGAAATTGGAGACAGAGGAGACGAATGACACACAGTCCCTTAATTACTCACGATTATATAGTTATATAGCCTACTAAGACAAACAATAGGCTATGCAGTATAATTTCTGAATCATTTCAGTTTTATCCTGAAGTTTGCTGTACCACGACTGACTCAGAAATTGCAGTGTTCGAGTCACATATTGAGAATCCTTTTATTGTGACACACACTAATTAAAAATTATATGCATTTTGGGTTGTGGCCTAATTGCCATGTTGTTATTTGTAGCAAAACCCCCATCTGCTGTTTTTATGTAGCCAAGTTAATTGAGTGAAACAGCAGCTTCTCATCAAGTCGAAATTACATAAGCATGATCTATCAACCTAAACAAAACAAGCAACAACGAGTTTATCGTCTTTTCTCTTAAGTCTTTAAGAATTAAATGTTGTGGGTTAAAAAAAAGCAAAGGTCATTATTGCATCCAATACATACAAAAATGGGTCATGTCCAACACAGATTCAAACCTGCATGGCTCAGAGCACACCATTTACTGTTAAAGTGACCCATCAAACAGCAGCAGCAACAGTGCCAAGAAGAATTCAGCCCTGGCAACTCACTGTGAGCCAAGACTGTAGCTCGTACAGAGACAATCCTTTTATCAAACAAATTATGATCCAAGCTTGAACAACTAGAACAACCTTGTAGTGTAGGTGTCAAACTGTCACAAGTGTTTGGATAAATACTAACGACTGCCACTGTACTTTGCATTTGGTCCCCTTTAAAGATATACAGGAGTAGATGGGAGGAGTGGAAGATATAGAGTAAGGTTGTGCCTCTCCCTGAAATGAATACAAGTTGTAAGTGACTTTATTTTGGTATCGACGAAGGAGCCAGCAGAAATCCTTTAACAATCAGCTGTGTGGTGCACTGATCCTAGTACAGTTACAGTAACTTACGCTGGTACGGAGGGAACAAATCATGCCCAAAGGTGGATTCAGGAATTTTATTTATCTCTTTCCTCAACTTTGAAGATTTGCAACTATATTGTCTGTCAGTTTCTTAGGAGTAATGCATGGGCTTTGATATAGAATGTGTTGTATACATTTATGGTACTGCTATCTATATATATTTGTACAATTTGGTGCAGATCCAGATATCCTAATACATGACAGACTGTGTGTAGGATTGGCAGTCAATTGGCAGTATCAAACAAAGTAAACACCAGTGAGAGTAATGAGTTGTTGCAAAAATATAGTTAAGTTTAATTTCACCCGCTAAGATGTCAAGATCTTCAACTTTTTCTGTTTAACGTTGATAAAAAAAAATTAGATCAGTGTCTTTGTGGCAAATATGAAGACCTCATTTTGGGCTACAAGACGATATAACATGACATCATCACTAGCTACAGCCATGGTTTATAGGGCTATTTTTCACTGAATGTTGTTTCTTCTCAGATGTGGGTGAATGTGATTGTGACATGACATGATTATAACATGATTATACATAACATATACATAACTGACCTTACTTTCCACCACTTGGCAAGTAGGCTAAAGGAAAGGATACTCAACTCCAAATTTGCTCTAGGCTAGTTAGCAAAGAGATAGCCTATAAATGTTAATGTTGGTGATATAGCAAAAGCAATAGTAAGGAACAGCTCCTAAAATTACTATAAACCTATTAGTACTGTATATTATATATGTAATTTGAATACAATATCCAGCATCCTGAAATACATGGCTTCACAAGCACACAAATTCAGTCACATGTGGTGATCAGCAATCAGCAGCAGGTGCATCAAACTGCATGCACATTCACAGTTCATCACAGCTGTTCACACAAAACTCCTTGAATCCCACTGAGCAGCTGTAACATGCAAAGTAACTTTTCACCCCTAATAAAAAACTGCCAAATCCAGTTGGTAAATTTCCCAATGAACTTGAAGCAAGGAGGAGAATGTTTTCCACTGCTGAACATGACAGAGTGCAGCTGTGTGCCAGTGTGCACCATTCAGCTCCTCCCCAGCACAACTGTTCAAAGAGCTGGAGGGTCTGTCTGGGGATTTAGGGCAGCCACCGGCACAGCTTAAATCTTATTTAAAAAATGTTCACTGACTGCCTCAGAGGCTGCAGTGTACTATGTGTTGACTTCTTATGGATGGGTCATCCAACAAGACTCTTTATTACTTTGTCAATCCACTGAGAGGCCACCGAATGCAATGTTAGACCATTGCAAATTTATGTTTTGTTTTGTTCAAGCACACAACTTTAATTGAGGATAGACTTAGACATTAGCTGTTCTGAGGCCCCCTGTCAAGTCTAAAAGTGATGTTAAATATTATAGGAGGTGCTGAAAAAAATGAAACTAATTGCCAGTTTGGGGAAGATAATCTCCCAGTGTGGGCTATAAATATGCCAGAAAGCATCAAGCGCGCTAGAAAGAGAGAGAAAGTGACAGAGACAGACACCTGGAGTGATCCATGACAAACAACCCAACAGAAAATTATAAAAGGACTGAACCTCACTCACCACCAGAGGAGAGTTGTATGGGCTCAACACTTGCTAGTAGCTCAGGAACTGTCATTCAGTATCACCTCCTGATATGTCGTTATCTCCTGCATTTTAGTCATCACTCACTACCACATCATCCTACTATTGGCATTGATGTTAACTTATTATTCCACTAAAGCACCAGATTAGTCCCAGGTTGAGAATTGAGAAAATGTGTAGGGAGGCCCAGTGAGGTGCTTGTGGGAAAAGAGGGCCCCTATTAGAGAGATCCTTTGTGCTCACTCATCACCGCTGAAGGGTAGCAGAAAGGACACACCGTCAGGCACGCTGCTTCTGCTAATCGGCAACACTGGCATGATTGCCTCAAACCATTCATTTAGCCTGTGCCTGATTACATATCTACAGTAGAGGGAAGGCCTGTGCTAATTGTTCTACTAATTACTTACTTGCTAAATCAGTGATTACTTTCTACATTAAAATGTCCTGGCATAGAAAAAAACATGCAAAACATCAGTGATCATGTGTGTTGTGCTAAAACTCAGCACCTTACAATAATGGACAGTGAAACTAACCTGACTTACAAAGGTTAACAAGCATGGAAGCTCTGACAGTCAAATTTCTGATAGTCTTTGGTAAAATAAAAACAAACAGAGCACAACAGAAATGAAGTTATTTGTTTTCTTGACTTCTGCATACTTGTTTTTCTTATTTGCTCATAGTGAAAAATGATGTGGAATGAGGGTTCCGGAACTCTATCCCATCTGCACAAACTTTTTGCTTTGCTAAATTCGACCTATTATGAAGCACATGCAATCCCCCTTCTCAGAGAAATGATAGAAATAAAACTCCAAAAAGTGTGACAAAATGTAATATTTCAGCATCAAGGTTCGGCATGACAAGAATTTCAAACTTAATGGTGTGAGAAGATGCTTTCAAGAGGGGACATTTAAATAAAATATCTTACCATTGTCTTCGATGGAAAAATAGAAGATGTCATTTGTGGCATTGTCACCATCCCTCAGAACATAGCAGATGCTCATGTCATTGATTTCAGCTGAAAAAGAGAGACATTTGCATAAGTATGATATCCTGCTCATAAAAAATGCCATCATTTATTTAAATGACAAAGATGTGCCCAATTTGTCCCTGACAGATTATTTCCCAATAACTACTCATAAGCCTCTCTTTAACAACCAGAGAGAGGCTGTGTGATAAAATGTGCATGCTGCATAGTGTCTGGGGATCTGAAAGGGGAAACTGCCTGGTAACAAGGGTTATATATCTATTAGACTCCTGAATGACACTGACAGAACATAAAGGATAGCTTGACTCCCTGGGTTCCATCACAGTAGTCTGTTTACCAACCTAATAGTGGGGTGCTAGAAAGCATTCTTTATAGCCTAGGATCTGGAAGACTGTGAAGTTTACAGCCCTTTCTATCTTCAGCATTTGATGTCAAACACTTCCTTTCAATTTGACCAAAGCGTGAGAATACATAGCCACAATTTTCAAATGCCCAGCAGGTAGTGTCTTTATTTACCATGTTTACTCTTGTGAGAAGTCTTGAAATATTGAACAGGCCTCTTGGGGAAAGCATGTCAGTGACTCAGTGAAAAAAGAAAGGAATACATGGATATTGACTGTACACTGGTGCTGTCAACCAGATAGTTATCACTGGCCAAGATCAAGACCAAGAACCCACATTCTCTATTGTAATTTCTCTTCTGTAATGCTTGCTGGTTTGCTGCGAGCCAGATAACAATACTGTATGTCCCTCCCTTTCACACTTTTACACATTTGAAATATTTGTCTTCATGCCTGTAAGTATATTGTCTTAAAATATTACTGCAACAATGTACAAATCACCATCCATTCTTCACCCAAAGTGAAATACACGAGGCACTGTTTGAAAAATGCACTCCTCAAGTGAAATCTGGTCAGCCTGAGGCACTGGCATACTTCATCTTTGTAAATAGACAGCCTCTTGTGTGAAAACAAAAACCTTTATATTTAAACTCAGTATTTTTCAGAGGGGAGTACATTTAGCAGAGTGAGTAAATGTAAAATGAGTTGAAGACTGCGGCTCAAATAACCTGAGAACTAAATGCTTGTCTTCAGTGTAAGTATCTGCAGTATTTCAAATCTGACAGAATGTCACAGGATCACAAAGCTGTTTGAGATGTAGCTCTCTTACCTTGCGTGAAAGTGGTGATAGTGGCATTTCCTTTTCCGAGGTTGATCAGGTAGCCATGTTCTGGGGCAACAGTAATCCTAAAGGTCACAGATTTGTGTACACTGTCTCTGTCCTCTGCTTTAAGAGTCTTACTAGTGATCACAAATCCCAGATGTCCAGTCTCCAGAACTCGCAGTGTGGGTGCACCTTTATTCACCACAATCTGTGGTACCCCGTTATCCACTGGCAGGACAGCAATCTTCATTACTTGGGGCTTTCGAGTCTCAAATACAGTGTCAGGGAAGACAAAGAAGTCTGTGTGAGTGCCATCAGTGACAGTGAAGGAGAAGCTGTCCTCTGAACTCTCTGTGCCATCATGCTTGTAGCTGATCATGTTCTCATTCAGATCCTGCTTTGTGAAGGAGCTGACAGGCCTGGTGTTGTTAAAGAGCAGGCGACCATGAACCGGGATTTGAGTGACTGTGAACTTTAAGAGGCGGTCAACAGTGTCTCTGTCCTCCACTGTTAACTCAAAAGGCGTAATCAGTTTGTTCGCTCCTTCAGTCACCACCAGGCCGTGTACTGTCACCACAGGCTTTTTATTGTCTACATCAGTGATGGAGATGCGGAAAGTGCGAAACACGGGGTTGTAGCCATCAGTCACCTCAAATTCAAAGCTGTCCATTTTCATCTCGTCGTCAGCGGTGTGAATGTAGTACACTTTGTTGCCAGCCAGCTGTAACTGTGTGAAGGATGAGATGGGCATCCCAGGTGTGTCTGTACACTCCAGGTGTCCTCTCATTGGAGCTCGGGTGATTGTGAAAACCAAGTGTTCATCTGGGCTGTTAAGGTCACTAGTGCTGAGCAGGTCTGTTGTCAGAGTGACCCTGCCACCCTCTTTTAGGGATACACCTTTACTGACCACATCTGGGAAAACCATGTCAATGCCACCCACTGTTACATAGAAGTACCTGTCAATCAGAGGGTTGATGCCATCTGTCACATCAAATTTGATGAGGTCTCGGATCCCCTCTTGCCCATTATGAATGTACAAAATCAAACCCTGATCCACTTCATTCTGCGTGAAGTTCATTCCAATCGTGATATTTTGCAGCGTCCCAGAGGACAAAGTTCTCTGTAAATACCCCTGGCTCGGCCCATATCGAATAATGTAAGATAGCATGCTGTCCTCAGAGTCCAGGTCAGTTGCTTTCAAAACATTGCTGTTTATGACTTTCACATCACCTATCTCAATTTCAAGGCCATCATTGATTGCCATCCTTGGGGTTTCGTCGTCCACGGGGATAATCATAACTATTACTGTTTTCTCTACACTGAACTTTCCATCTGTAAGAACAATATCAAAGCTGTCCTCTGTGGTTTCTGAGTCATCATGTTCATACACGATGCTGGACACCTCTCTGATCTGATCCAAGGTGAAGTTAAAGACAGGGACAGTGCCGGTGGTGAGCTGATTGAGAATAAATCCATGCTTGGGGGGTTTGGTGATAATGAATGTGAGCTGATCAGGGGGGAGATCTGCATCAGCACCATTCAGAATGGGAGTATCAATGACTATGTTCATGCCCTCCATAACCACAAACTCTCGCATGTAAATCTCGGGCTTTTCATCATTAGAGGGGATTATGGAGATAGGGAAAAAGTGCCTTTCAGAGAAATTGATGCCATCAGAGCATCTGAATGTAAACCTGTCCTCCACTGGCTCAACTCCTTTGTGAATGCTTTGAACATAGTAAATGTGATTCTGTCTGATATCCTTGATGGTGAAAGCGCTAATGGCTGTCCCAGACCTGGATTTCTCTGAGCCGGGAGCTGGGGAGATATTTTCCACATACCCTGAAGTCGGCTGCACAATGATTGTACAAAGGAGGTCGTCATTGGGGGTGTCGACATCATCAGCGCTTATATGAAGAATTTGAATGGCATTCTTCTCCCCCTCAACAACAGTGAACTGTGGCCCCACAAAGACCTCTGGTGCCTGGCTGTCCAGGGGAAGAATAGTTACATGCACTCTAACACCTGTGATCTTATTTCCTCCAACAGTCCATTCATCAGACATGTCTGTCAATGTTAGATTGAAAAAATCCTCTTTTGTGATCAAGCCGACCTCCCCACTGGTATGAGCATATACCACAAAACCGTTAATGATATCAGCTTGGGTGAATGTAGCTGAAGGAACGCCTTTCACCAGGATTTCACCTGATGATGGCGGGTCCTCAACAATGAAGGTCAAACGAAGGTCATCTGTGTCTTCATCTCTTCCCTGAATGACATTACTCGTTATCTCCGTTGCTCCATTTTCCAGTACATCTATGTAGGAGCCAATTGTGCCGGCTGGGAGACTGATGATTGGAATCTCATCATCAATTGGCTTCACTGTTATCCTTATGGTGATTGGGACGATATGGACCCCATCGCTGACATCTATTTGTATAGAATCAACTGTTGATTCATCTCCATTGTGGATGTATGAAATTCTTCCGTTTGCAATATCCTCTAAGCTGAAAGTATCCCCTTTTGTCATGTCGGTGAAAGTGAACTGGATCTGGCCATGCAGCGGTGGCTGAGTAATAGTAAAGATTATCTGTTTGCTATCTGTGTCTGTGTCTGAGGTGTCCAGCTCAGCACTTGTTATGATATGTGTGCCTCGTTCAAGCACTGTAAACCCAGAGTTGGTTATCTGAGGCGGCTTGTTGTCCACTGGCTTTAAAAATATTATGAAAGCTCCCTCTACACTATTTCCAGAAGCATCCTCCACAGCATACCTAAACTGCAAAACATGAGTGGTGATTCCGAGCTCAAGATCAGGTGGTTTGTATGTGATTTTATGGTGGTTAATTTGTGCCTGGGTGAAAGTTGTGACCTCAGTGTCAGGCTTTTCCGTTAACACCAGAGCTCCCAATATAACAGGGCTATTCTCATCAGTGTCCGTCGGTGGCTGGATGACTGTGTATTTGAGATCCCGATCCTCTGAGTCGAGGTCAGTATAGCGGAGGAATTTTTTTCGGAAGTAAGTGAGCTGATACTCGTGCACTGTCATTTGCAGAGTGGTGCCAGGGTACAGTTCAGGTGGGAGGTCATCTACGGGGAGAATTTTGATAATAAATGTGCTTTCACCTGATTGGTTTGGTGGGTCATTGTCGTCCTGAACTCTAAAAACAAACTGATCCATTACTGTGCTGGTGCTGTGGGACCCGATGTGCTTATAAAACAGTTTACCATCAGTAATATCCTGCTGCAACCATTCAGTCACTACTTTCTCATAGATTTCATCCTCTGTATTAAACTTCCAGGTGGATGGGTCCTCTGGGGCCTCAGATTGACGCAGCAGCACCTGCCCAATAGTGGAAAAGGGAGGCTCTATCGTGAATTTTATTGTAGAATCCTCTGAGTCGATGTCTGCTGCACTGAGCATAAGTGAGGAGATGGGCATCATTTGATTTTTGAACAAAACCAAACCAGTGTTGGCATTGATTATGGGAGGCTCATCATCAGTTGGCACAACAGTGATGGGAAACAGAAACTCTACCTCATTCGAGCCATCTGTCATTCTGAAAATAATATTATCACTGTATGTGTCACTTCCATCATGTTGATAGATGACTACTCCCGCGTCTAGGTCAGCTGGGGTGAAAAATTTCTTCCTTGCGCCCAGAACAGTTAACTCTCCATGCCTCAGCCCATCAATAACAGTGATTCTGACTTTGTCTAAATTGTCCTCATCGCTGATTTCTAGATTCTGTGAACTGGACAGAGGCCTGGACTGACCCTCATACAGTAACTGGCCAGTATTCCTAGTCACCACAGGAGCCAACGTGTTCATAGGCTTAACAACAATCATGAAAGCAAAAGGGTCTGACACAGCCCCCTCTGTGTCCACAACCTCAAACTCAATCTGGAAAATCCTCTCAGTGTTTGAATCCACAGCAGGGGGTTTGTAGGCGATTTTCAAGTCTTTGAGGTCTCCCTGGTAAAATGAGGTTATTGGTAAATTCCTATCATCTGTGCTCACTATGTAGCCCTCCTCAAAGGACAGGGGGGATGTGATGTTGAAAATTAATTCGTCAGGATAAGACTCAACATCCTCTGCCGCCAGCATATCCATGGTTATTGCTGTCATTACAAACTGGTCTACTTCCATCATCATCATTGCAACAAAGCTGGGTTTAGGGGCTGTGTTCTCCTCTCCCTCCTTAATCCTGACCAGAATTTGGAAAAATTCCTGCTTGACCAAATTTCCCTCTTTGTCATGTAACTCCACAATCATTGGAATGTAATCTCTGTTTGGTGATTTTGAAGCAAAAGTATGCTGATAACGGATGTTCATTTTAATGAATTCATCACAGTCCACCATTGTTCCAAGGCTGTCCTCATCCACAAGTTTTCCATACCTGGGTAGCACGCTGCCGCTGGAGAGAGGGGCTATTTTGCATTGCTGTGCACTTCTATCATAGCTGAATTCTAAAATTTTTCTATCGATGGGGTTACTGGTGCTGAGCAGTTTCTCTACAGTGAGTGGCATGTTTTTGGTCAGCACTTCCAGCTGTGTGAAAATGACTTCCACCTCCATCATGAAAGGTATGATAATGGTATCCGTTTGGGTGTCATACCTGAGTTGCAGTCTCACTCTATCCCTCGGAGGACTCCTAGAGCCAAAGTGAGAATACTTCACGTCATTGGGGCCAAATTCACACGGAAACTTTTTCGGAGACAAATGTCCAGGCCTTTGAGACAAGGGATCATTGTCCAGGACTGTTATGCTGCATCTATCACCAGGCTGAACTTGGATAACCAAATCGTTGATGGGATCGATGAAGACTGATCTCCCGAAAGGCACGCGGATCCCATTATTGGCGACCAATATCGTGTCTTCTGTCAGCTCGGACCTCAAGGCGTAAGATAATCCATAGCTGTCAAAAACCTGTGCAACTGCATCACCTGTCAGAATCACCGCAAGCAGAATCAAAGCAGCGCCGGTCCCGTGCAGATGCGAGGGAATAATCCAAGCCATTTGTAGTGTGGAACCGCAGAGTAGACACGTTGAACTTTGAGCATAAAACCTTGTTTAACTAAGTACGGCAGTTAAAGTTGCAATAATATAAAACCGGAGTTGGATAATATCACGCGCATGTGGGCACCGAGGTGCACCATTCTCCCACAGCAGCTGTACACTGATAACCTAAACTTCATACTCCTGCTTTGTTAGAGTAAGGAGAGTTACGCCCTCCTCTCCGCGGATTGGTTCGTATCTCCGCAGGAATGCGTTTGTCACATTTTAAATGGACGTGGCTTGTGTCATTCTGGCCAGACAAAAACGATTCCGCGTGGGTTGGACCTCATCAGGTTGGATAAGATGTGAAAAAGAAAGGAATAAGGTAATGTTTAGGTATGAGCATGACTTACAGCCTGCAGTACGGCGACTAATGGAAATGATGAAGTATGCAAAGCATTGCACTGCTGTCGGCTAATCAGAGCCATTCAATCACTCCACACTATTATTAACAAGGAGGGAAAACAACTAGGAGTGCAGATGTATAGGCGTCTTCATGACTGACATCCTGATTTGGGAAAAGCTTTGTCTCCCTCTCGTGGTTTCTGTTGCTGAGGTGGGGGGTGCTCTGCGCACACACATTATCACAGAGAAAAACACTCCGATGTAATTTTCCATTTTCTTTTCCTGATAAAAATGCATTTTGGCATAGGATAAGGGTTTATTATACTGTATGAACCTGTCACTGTTAATAAGGTGTGGATGTTTTTGACAAGTTACACACAATGGAATGGAGTCACTGTAATTGCTTGTTAATGTGCATTGTATTCAGACTAGAGCTGATGGAGAATCTGACTGTGTCCACTGTTATGTACTACAGCCGATCCTTGTGACCAAAATACAGCTTGTGTTCTGCTCACAACACATTTTACCTGACAAAATAGCCAAACAATGGACTCTTTGGCATGAGTTAAAAGTTCTGTTTATTGGAGTCATGTAGTGATGTAGTGTCCTGCATGCTATGCCACTCTCTCAGCACACGGGTCCTCCAGGTATCAGTGCTTTCACAAGCAGAGCATTCTCCTCTGGCTCCTGACAAGCCCAGTCATGATCTGGCCTCTCTCTGCACCATTTATCTGGAACCAGTGTTGATTAAAAGGACACCCATACAGACACTGAGCAGCACAGCAGAACAGGCCAAAATGACTCAATTATATTAACAGTTGGTTTGATTTTGGCACAGAGAGCACTACTGCACATCAGACCGACAGAGTCAGAGACCTTTTAGAATAGGTTAAGATATGCGCTGACAATATTGGTACATTAGGTCATAGCTGTTTTCACTTCTACGTAAAATGTAGATGTACTAAGAGAGAAAATCTTGATTTCTCTATTGTGTTATTCATTGTACATCACTCTAGACACACCTGCTCTATGTGTTAAATCTACCCTCACAGCCTTTGTATGCTCCCCTGTCAATGATCCGGCACATTGAGCTTTATATTGCCTGGAAGAATTTGACTTCAGCAGCCTCCTCTGATCCATTTAAGTTGATTTTCATTCCATCCACATGCTCTTGGGTGCAGCCTTTGTGTCTGCACCTACCTATTGTTGAGCATTAATGACATACAAACTGTCTCACAGCTGGCATCTGTTGAAAATCAGTACACAGTAGCTGCCATAACAAACCATGCAGTTGAGCTGCACTGGACACTGTTGACAGAGTCCAATTATAAATATAGCCAAGTAAACTGCAAGGCAAAGCCCCCAGGCCTTGACAGCTCCTAGTTACAAGAGAAAATGAAAAAGAAGATGAATAGAACTTTCTGACAGCAGCGATGGCAGAGAGGGAATTGAATCATACCCAAACCTTCAGGCTTATTTTTGAGGCGAGGGGAAATTTGATGATATTCTGTCATATCACATTTATGTCAAATTTATTGTAAGTGACCAATAATTCTTAGAAGATGGAACTGTCGGTTTATAAAGGAAGTGAGGATCCCAGTCGCACTCCTGATGTACAGGTGATTTATTGCAGGGCAAAGATACATACTGTATGATGCAGACAGAATTTAGACTGAAGTGTTACAATTCAGTTCCCTATTGTGCACCATTGTTTATTAGAACAACAATAGATGATTTTGGTTGCTGAGTGTACTGACAGCTAAGTATTCAAAGCGGTTCAGGAGCTGTTCTTTTTCACTGTGGCTGTTAGCGCCCACAAACTCCGTTTGTTTTGCTTTGCGATGACACCGCTGACAGTTAAATGTGCATATCACCGCTGTTTGAAGATACCACTTATATTTGAAGAAAACAAAACAAAAATCATATTTACGTTACATGCATTCATAATTTGAGAATATCCTGTTCTGCCAGCATGACTAACTTTCAATTTCCTCTCAGCCTTGTTACCACCACACACATTCACCAACAGGTCAAACACTGGGGGGCTTACATTCCCTGCTGTCAGTGGCACCACTGTTATTGTAACAGTGTTAACAGAGATATACATCATGTTCGGCGCCTCAAGCTCTAAGAAGTGACATCACCAAGTCAACCTGATACATGGATAATGAGGTGATGCAGGATGAGCCATCTGTGTGTTCAGTCTGAGTTCAAGTGTCAACCCAGACAAACTCTTTGCAACTGTTGTTTTGTTTTTCTATCTGTATATTGTCTTAATAAGAACCCATCACATTCTTTTCTTCAATAATATTCCTCTATTACTTTTAGCTGACTTTGGCACTTTGGAAAAGAAACAAACCTGATGCCTTCTGCTTGTGTCAAATAAACCAATAAATAACAAGCAAATGTAATTTTTAATGGCAGGCACACTCTCTGGCAAGAATATGAATTTAGACAATATCTCAAACCAATTTCAATTAATTTGCCACATAATGCAAAGCTGGACAAAATCAATCTCGTTATTATTAATAATATCACCATTCTATCTACCCATTGTGACAGCAGTGCCTCTCCCTTGCTAGAAATTGTCTTCATAATTGTCTCATTTTGTGTCACCACAGTGTTTGTCTCGGTGTTGCTAAAGTGACTCTGCTCTAGCAATTGCTTGGGCTTAACAGGTCTTTTTTTGTTGGTGGTTATTTCCTAGAGACAATACAGCCATGACCTCACTGATCTCATTAAGGCTATTTTAGTTCATTACATATCTGTCAGGGACAATTCATTTGATGGTTGAAGCTAGAATGGTGGCAGCTGCTACTCCGAAGTCCTCCCTTTATATGTACAAGTAAATTGTGTAACGTAAGGAAATACAATGTAGAGAAAACAAGCAGCCAAATCCCTCGTCCTTAGCTCATGTGACTCTTGGGATACTAAGGCCTACATATGGCCAGGGCAATCATACTGCTTTTAAGTCTAATTAGGTTTATTTACAGCATGCATTTAACAAATAGGCTCCTCGCAGAAAACAAAGCAGACAAAAATAGATGAATTCCAAGGATAAGAATGGGGACGGGCACATGTGTGTGCGTGCGTGCGTGAGTGTGTGCGTGCATGTGTGTGTGTGTGTGTGTGTGTGCGTGAGCGTGTGGCACTTCAGCCTCTGGTCACATTATACTGACCTCCACTCAAAGCAGGGCATAACCTCAGACTTAAAAAATGCAAGAGCAAAACCACAGAATGAAATGAAGAGTGTTGCTATACTGTGACTGATGTACTGGCATTCATTCAAGCAGAAAGTACCTCTATCTCCTCATTTCAAACCTCAAAAACGGTCAACTTTGTATTATGAATATTGTTTGTCGTTGAAATAGAAATTCAAAACCTGAAGGCTCACAGATGCCTCTTCAAATCCTGTCACACCCAAAACAGGAAAGATTATATTGTCTTTAATACAGTCTGTCACCAAAATAACTGCATGTACATCATCTTGATAATCTATTGCTAAATGTAGATTTTAATTATTGTGGCAATAACTGTCTTTCTTGGCACAGTGGGAAAACAGCATGACACAAGTAAGGGGCTTTAGATCAAAGGGCATACATCAATTTAGCTTGAAAGATCCATAGTCTGCAACAACCTATAAACAAGTGCAGTAACTCTCTGTGCTTGTACCAAATCAAAGTTTCTGTCTGTGTGAACAATTAATTGCTTGCACTCTTGTAAGGACACCATGTTACAGAGGGATTTTAATGAAGTCCGATGTGTAATGCTGTGCCCAAAAGCCTCTGACAGTGCAAAAGCAATTGTTGGGGCACCAGGGCACTGTCAAAACTGCCTTAATTATATTCTAACTAACCTGACTGATACGGTGGCAGTTAAGGACAACGGCAGACATTTAACCATTCATCCGTAACTGGAAACTGTGTCTTTGACTTCAGACTTTCATATTAAAAACTCAAAATTGTGGGCTTCCTGTGGAGGTGTGTTCGCCTGCAGGCCAAAGGTTACATCATTTAATCGGATTGCCGCCAGAGACCCCACAGGCCTTCCTTCTCCTGATGAGTTTTAAAGCTGAGGGGCACTTAACATGTATGCCCACCCTGCGGGCTGAACTCATTTATACTGTGCAAAAAGAAGAGAAATGAGAATTCACCAGGTGGGAGTCACTGTGTGATATCTGCACATTGTCACACCATCAGCAGGAAAAGTGATTATGAGATTTCAGACGCAATAATTACGAAACAAAAGTTGAAATTGGGTAACATTTGACCTACTGCAATGACCGGAATGAATTTCAGAAAATCCAAAAATAGCACAACAAAAACAATTTACCTCTAGACGAAATGTCTCCTTTAATTTAAGGATCTTGTGTGTTGTAGCTGTGCATGTTAGCCTCTATTTTGTATCTGTGTGTTGTATTTTGTTTTTCTTTGAGTTTCCAGTTTCTGCTGAGCAGAAGATATTTTCGTTCTTCTCTGATCTAAAGTTGGGGACTAACTCAGCAACAACATCATCTAGCTGGAACACAGTACATTCACTAGATGCTCATGAAAAATCTGCACACGCTGCACATGTGGGGACAATAATACTTTCTCTTGGACTGTGTTTCACTGTTATCATTATGTTATCATCAAGATTTACTTTCTAGAAAAAGAAGCCCATTTTTGTTGGATTTACTTTGACATAAT
Source organism: Decapterus maruadsi (assembly GCA_030347415.2). Taxonomy (NCBI): domain Eukaryota; kingdom Metazoa; phylum Chordata; class Actinopteri; order Carangiformes; family Carangidae; genus Decapterus; species Decapterus maruadsi. Next base: position 19,299,539 of record CM064885.1, on the reverse strand, counting down.
GACATTTACCACCACATAGTGACTGTCTGTGTGAGTGCCTATTGTTCCAGCAAACTGGGGAATGTCTCAAATATTTCTTAGTCTCCCTGCCAAGCTGTAATTGACTTAATCTTTCCATTAGCCCCGAGTCACCAAAGTCAGCTGTCATCTGTTAGAGTTAACTGTTGTAACAAGGTGCTTTTTATGCTTCATGATAGATTTGAGTTTTAGCTTTGAGACATAAGAATGATTTTTAACCCCCTTACGGCCAGCACTGCACACAAATGCACATACTTGAACACTACACAAACACACACGCACACACACGCACACACCTCCCCTACTGACAACTCTAATAAGCCCCAGCACACAAACCGACAAAGTCTTGGCCATTTTGGTCAGGTGATGGGGTGTTGATGATCTCGTCGAGTTTAGTAAATACCCCTGTGGACAGACATAAACAGAACCTATAACCTCCACGCATCATCACCTCTCCACAGGTAGCAGGCACAGATGACAAATCCCTGCAATGTTTGGAAACAATCATAATCATGCTTATACTGCCTTTTTGGTGGAGGTAAAAAATTCCACTCAAGTTCATTGGTTTGTCACATAAAAAATACACTTACAGTGAAAAAAAAAATTAAATAAAATACTGAGCAGTTCAGCGAAGGGTTGAGGCAGATAAAGAAAAAGACCCATTTACTTTTGGTGCAGACCCAGTCAAATTGATTTTATTTTATTACAGTAATTTCTTTGTGTAAAACTGCACAGGCCCGACATATAGAGGTGGTCAGTGCACACACACTCACATTCACAGCTATAGACAATTTATAGTTCACCTATTGTGCATTTCTTTCGACTGAGGGGGAACCTGGAGAACTTGGAGAGATCCCATGCAGGCACAGGGAGAACATACAATCTCCACATAGAAAGTCTCCTGAACTGGGACTTGAAACCAAAACCTTTTTGTGTTTTATGAATAATAAATACTTACTATGTAATCTGAATACTTTTCTCTTTATTGTAAAAGATGACAGACATGTTTGCTTGGTGGAGCTATGTCCTCTGAGCTGTGAGTATCTTGTATACTTCACTGCCACAGCCAGAAGATGGCAGGCAACATCAAATTATACATATCAGTTGTTGCTGATTTTAAACTTTAGAGTTTTCTGTTATAGATTTATCATAAATAAATATGTAAATATATTATACAAGTTGCAACCGTTTTTAAGTCTGACATTGCTGTGTTTACTTAGCAATGAATTCAATATGAGGCAATGCAGAATGAAAGCTTTAAAGCCACTTTGAATTATAGAGTAACACATTCTCAACCATTCAACAGTACATTCAATGTCCCGTGGTGAGAGCTGTGGGAACAGTAAGCGTTAAACACTGTTGCCCTACCTGTAGATGAAATTTTTATATGTGCTCAGGTTGGTTCAGCTGGTTGAGCTATGTTCTGCAGTCTTTGTTGCTGTCTCACTTCTGAACAACTGGTCGGTCCAATTAGTTCAAGACTTTATCTAATGACATGAATTTCTGCTGCCAGCTTGATTATTGCATCAGTGTTCATTTTTAGAAGCATGGTTTAAATCTGGCCCATACATACTACATCTAATTGACACAGGGCTGGACTGCACTATACCTCCAAAACAAAGACTAATGACCTCCTGCGCAATCAAACCAGCCATGTGTGACGCATAATGCTCACATCTGAAAAATAATTGCAAAAAAAGCATGCATTTACAGTAGCTCAAATGGGTATCCACAAAGCCAGTTACATACATGGTGATTTTACATCATTTGCAACACAGACTTTAGTGATTGCAAACACATGCTGTTGAATGGCTACAATGTAGACACATTTTATTTTAGTTGGGAGAAGTTTAGTTATAGCGCTAGTGTGACGGTTGAGGTTCCTGTCACTATGCCTCCAATTGATCATGTGCCCTAGCTACTTCGCCAAGGGGATGTCCCTTTGGGTCACTGGCAAGCGCGCATGACTCTTACCCGGGAGGTGTGGGTAAAATCCCCGCCCGGGTCCTCTTCACCTTGCCACACTAGCATTACTGAAGTAAGTAATTTCTCACAAACCCTATACAGTGGGGAAAATAAGTATTAGATCTCGTGCTGATTTTTGTCCTCATTTGACTTGATCAAATGGGAAATTTGTCACATTTATTAAAACTATAGACCACCCATTTTTTGTGGGGGGGCAAACTTAGAATCAGCAGTGGATCAAATACATTTTTTCCCCACTGTACATCCACGAATTCACATACTTTTTTGTAAATGTACTGCGGTTTTCATTTTTTACCATACAAATATTAAAGACATAAACCCCAAGTGTTTGCACATTAAAATGAAAGTCACTGCATACTTAATAAAAGTGAGAGCAGTAATCAACATGCCAGGAAATGGGTCAGAGGACTCTTTGGCAACAGCAAACATCATTAACAAACATTTGGCCCAGATTTTCTAGTCCTCACTGAACATAAACCTTTGTAGGAAGTTTATTCGCTTCTCAAACAGCTTCCCTGTTATTCAACAGGAATCCTCTTAGGGAATGTTATTTCCTGACAGGGAAAAGAGTCAGTCGTTTTTCCAGGTCCAAGATGCCACCAAAAAGCAGATAAGACAGGCAGGGTAACAGAAAGAGAGTAATGCCTTTAATAATGTGGTGTCTTTAAAAATGTGTGCAGCAGGCACATTAGTATTTTGGCAGAGAAGGAAATATCTCCATGCCCTCTAGTGGCAAGTTTGTTCTGCAATTCACTAAGTCAATTACATTGTCATTATTTATGGTTGTTTAGGGCTGGTGCATTAATTTAACAGCTGTCAATCAGTTTGAAATGGGAATGGGAATGATATTAAGTTTCCATCCAGACTGTTGAATTTTGAGACTGCATATTGTATTTGGATCAGGGGTTGTGTCTGTAAAACAATTCTCATTATGTACATATGTACTAACAGAGACAGTCCCCATGGTGTCAAAAGCTGAAGATAACATAATGCTTTGCCACAGAGGCCCAATACAGAGATACAAAATTAACAGTTATAAGCCATGGCTAAATTAGACAGGGCAGGGTTACGGTGGGTTATTAAACCCAAAAAGTAAATCAGTAATATTCAAAAGCTGGTCATATCAGGCCCTTCACTTTTCAGCTCAATTACTGTAAATGGAAAAGACATGCCACTGAATTGTCCTCAAGCAACTGTAAATCAACTGCCTCAGCTCTCCTTTCTTATACCACAACGCGAAACATTTGATGGCTTCTTTGTAACATCTGATTCTACCTTTATTTATTTCTTATTTTTTGGCTCAATGAATATTCTGATGAGCAACTTCACTTGTCTTGTGTTTCAAACTAAATGAAAGATTGCAAGCTGTATGCAGTTTATGTATTTCTTATCAAACTAAATGTTATGAATATTACAGGAAAACAGAATATGAAATAAACTCATTAAAGAAACCACAAAAGACAAAAAAAAATTCCACATGTCGGAGTGTCCTTGGGCAAGACACTGAACCCACACTTGATGTGTCATTGGATGTATGAATGCGTGTGAATGATTAGCTTCCAAAGCCTGTTTGCGAACAGCTGTGTATGAATGTGTGTGAAAGGGTGAATTAAACCATTACATTGTAAAGCGCTTTGAGTGGTCGAAGTGACTAGAAAAGCGCTATAAGTGCACGTCCATTTACCATTTATGCATATTAACGTCTGATTTACAAATTTTCCCTTGCAGTTAAACGGGAACATTATCATTCTTTTTTTTCATCAACTCCATTACATGAATCGAGATCTTTCTCAATGTTTGCTTTCACAGTGGCTATAAAGGTTTCACTGTTATTTTGTTTATGTCACAATATGAAAAAATTTATTCCAATACCTGGGGTAAAACATGAGTGTGGTCTTTAATTTTTTTTTCTTCCTTTTTTTGGCTAGTAGCCTAAATACTATATAAAAATAATAATATATCTATTATATATAAATGTTCCCACTTGTTCCATCTGCATGAGTGAGAAATGAAAAGGCTGGGACTGTATGTCAAACTAACCAATAAGACAAGAGTTTAACGACCTAGAGGATGCAGTTTGCAGCATGGAGTCTCATTACATAATACCTCACTTTGGCAGTGGAGTAAATCAAACTTTTAAAGTGCCCACATGTCCACAGTTCAAACCTGCAAAGTGTTTGTTTGGATCAGGCTGAAAATACACCTCTATTTAGGATTCTGGTGTGTGGAGTCAGGTTGGTGAGGAAATTCAACTCACTTGGTCTGACTCTACTCAAACTGTTTCACAGTCATGAGGCTCCTCCTCGACCCAGTCACCTGGTTGTCTGCCTTAGTTAGATTTAGTTTTGTGTTCAGCAACATTATATTGTCATCTCATCAAATATGGCATACAGCATCCCTGTTTCAGATTAGCTCTCTAGGCTCTATTTATATCAGATTGTCCTTTCTTATGCCAGGGTTTGGCTAAGGCATACGTATGCTTCATCGATCTGTGCAGAACATGTTGGGCTAATTAGAGCCATGTGGTGCAGCTGTGTAAGTCCATGACATCCCATGACCATCTTGAAACTGCAAAAGGGCCTGTGAAGCATTCATAGTGTATTTGAAAAATGCAATAAAATATTGTTTCAATTCATATTCCCTCAGTACTGCTAGATAAGATGGTGCTGGTATAATTGCCAGATGGCTTTCAGATGTCTTGGGATGAGTGCAATGTGATAAAAGCTGAAGTGATGATAATAATGACCATGAGTCCTGTAAGTGAGAAATTCTGTTGATCCGAGGGGAGGAACATTTATCTCAATGTCCTCTAACACACACAGGATCTGACAAAATCACACAAAAGCACACACGTCTCAAAATGTGCTAATTACAGTGACTATGCAGGACAGGAGCAAATACTCAATGTGAGCTTGTGATTCAAAAAGCATGACACACTTTACACAACACACCAGTCCCCACAACTGTGACACCTGAGAACGTTGGAATTTTTTATTTATTTTTTTTAATGAAAAGCAATTGTTTTTCCATAACAACCAATAGCATTTTTCTGTGACTTAAAATTTTAAATTATATTGCACTGTGCTCATGGGTGTGTACACATCCAGTAGAATAATACAGAGATACATTTTAAATAAATTCTCACTGATTTCAATAATTTAGAGTTTTGAAAGGTGCACCTTTTCTTCATCTGAAACATCTAAGTTAACATTGACATCTCTTCGTTCAGCTATTCTCAGTTGGCACTGGTTGACATAAGCAGCAATGTCACAGCTGTACTACTGAAAATCAGACAACTCCTCATACAGGGACCGCATCCCGCTGCGGAGCGTGAATCTGAATCTGAGCTCTCTGCCCTGGAGAGAGCTTACCTGGGGGCTGTTGAAAAAGGGGACTATGCCAGTGTGAAACAAGCCCTGGAGGCTGAGATCCATTTCAGTGGGAAAGAGCTGAGTGTCGGAATGTGAGAATGAACTGTTCCAACTCTGTTCTTTTCATAAAGATATCTGTTATATTACAAACATTTACTTGTGTGTGTTTCCACACAGTAAATCATTTGAATTGAACAAGGCCTCTGTGTGTTTATGTTCTCTCTTAACTTCTCTTTAGTTATTTTTACATCATAGTTCACAACAAACATCACATGATATTTTTTACATTGAATAACAGATCTCATGGCATATTCATCAGGGACCAATGCATTCCTGAATCTATTCCAGTGGAGTTAAGCATTCCTGTCTACATGGTGTGGTACTTGGTGTCATAGTAAAGGGAAAACAGTGTTTCAGTGTTACTGGTGAAGAGTAAATGACGATGGCACACAGAAAAAATGAAATTTAATATTTGCCCCCCAAAAATCATATTTTGGATGAGTGTCATTATTCTATTCAGAATGATGCTGCTAAAGCTCAAAACCTCTATCAAATGATCTCTGCAGTGGTTGATTCTGCAAGGTGAAGCAGTAGGCAGGCAAAATTATGGAGATTTTACTATAAAATAGCTATACAGGCGAGCTTTCCAAAATGTCCATTTTTGGCACAGCTTGGAACCACCTGCCACCATAAACCATTGTTTAATCATTATTTTCACACAATTTGAATTAACTAACTGAAAAAGAAACAACCAGGACTAAGTAACAACTACTTTCTAGGCCCTCTGATAAAGCCGCCCTTGACCTGTTTATGGATGCAGTTCCGCCTGCAGCGGATTGGTTGATTCGAGTGATTGGCAGCTCATTCGAACCGAGCCAATAGAATGAGGCCATACCCACGTTGATGTGACTGACAGTACTGGCAGCCAATCATAATCAGCCAAATCCTGACATGTGTGACGCGCAGGCTGTTGTGTGCGGGGCTCACAAAGGTTCCGCAGCTCCTAAAGCACCCGGACCGATTTAGATGTAACAACACAAGTTCAAACCAAACCCACTGGAAATATTCAAACTTTTCAGGGCAAAACAGCAAAGGTAAGAGGAAATTTACAACCATGTTTTGGCCAAGCAGTGTCTGTGTTTTCTTGACTTTACTCGTTTTTGGTTTGCTCTCTGCCGTGCTTCTGTGTTAGCCGTGGGTGCTATGTACAGTATTGTATAAGGGCTCTTTCATATGAGCGGTAGCCGATGTGTTTTGGATAATGTAGCCTACAGTAGTATACGAGCCAGAAATGTGGCGACTGGGTCCACACAGAGGTGCTTCATGAAGTTTGATGTTCAGTTGTTTGAGTAGCCTAGTGTTTGGGCTGTCATATAAACATGTTTTTGACACGTTGTGGGCCAGCTTCTGCTATATTGGGCTATTGCATAATTAGTGCAGTGGTGGCTCTGTGACTATTTTGTCTTCCAAATGGTGAACTTTGTGGTACAGCCACTGCAATGCAATGCTTGCCAAAAACCTGTTGTTCTTTTAAAGTCTTCAGACATGTTTTAAACAAGAAATGCAGCAGTGTAAATTATCTGCTATGAATTATGTTATGTTCAGCATAATTTAAAAAAAAAAAAACTTCTGCTGCTGGCACCACAACTTCTAAAGTGGCCTTCAGCTGCTTGAATACTGTAAGTTGGCCAATAAGTGAGGTCAAAACAAAAGAGTGCAGATGGTTTGCAGGGAAACATCATAGAGCCTCAGACTCAGACTTGGTACTTTGTTGAGGAATGAGGAGTCTGTAGAACGTTGAGTGTAGTTTGTTTCTGATGTTTGTTTTCATGCATTGCAATGTTAGCGGTCTCTAGAGGTGGAGAAGTGTATCCACATAGTCCGTTAGAGGAAACAACAGTCAGCCACAGGTTTGACCCTCACTCAGACTGACTCAGGTTTCTGTTCTCTTCTCTACCAACATTGGAGGCTCCCCTTCCATTTAGCCTACACAGCATTACCTGTAGCAGTGATGCTTGTTCCAGATAAGTTTGGCACTCTCTAATAAGCTTAAGTAATCTGACATATGAATATCTGGAACTGAAAAATGTCTAATAATAGCATAAAATTCATCTTTTTCAGTGAATTTTTTTTTCAGAGTCATTGGTTTTCAGTTTCAACTTCCTGGCAGGGTTTGGAGTGAAGGGGAGGGTTTAAGGATACAACAAAGGGTTTGTTTTCTCGTGCTACCTATAATGAAATAATTGAATGTGTTATCACAAGAAAACTGACTCTGTTATATCAAGATAAGAAAATGGCCATTCTCAGTTCTTATTTCTTTAATGCCTGTGTTTTATTTTTTCAGTGAGACATTTTTCAGTGCCACATTTTACTTTCAATGGCAAAACTTGATGTCAGTTTTCTGGTTCCATAATAAAAGGCTGTTTTTGTTTGTTTGTTTGTTTGTTTTAAAACAAACAAACAAACAAAAATTGTATCATATTCACCCAAAACTTTAATATGAGCTTGTGCTGAAAATGTATGAATATGCAGGAATAGACTGTGATTATGCTCACTGTGTTATTTGGTTTAATTGGCCCACAAAGGCTGAGAGAAAAACAAATGCACAATGATGAAATGGGTTTGCTGTGTTTATGACTGCCCTGATAATGTAACAAGTAGGATAATGTCATTTGTTGTCTGATAAGAAAGAGCGCATGGGCGATAGTTTTCTGAATGTAAAAGTAACACTTGCTCAAGCGACCCGAGTGTGGTGTGGTGTGGGGTGGGGTGGGGTGAAGGGGCACGATATTGGCTGGAAACGCGTTTTCTGCTGAAGACTTTCGCTGAGCGCGAGGTCACCTCTCGTCGTCCCTATCTGTTCCAACATTGACGCGGAGGATGTGCAGGTCAGAAGCAACTGTGTCCGTGAAATGCTCCCACAGACCGAGGAGCGAAAGGGTTGGGCAGGAGTGCTCTACATGCTATTAAGTTACAGCGTCTTCAGTGGAGACTTGAGTGATAAGATGAGGATCCAGCCCTCCTGACAGCCGCAGCCTCTAGTTCTCCAGAGTGGTGCTCGAGTTGAAAGCAACAGTAGGAAGGTAAAGTCTCTCTTTTCCCCTTTTTCATTATTTAAAGCATATATTTGATCATAGTATGTTAATATTGTAAAGAAGTTTTTTTTTTTTTGTTACATTCCGTGATTAGTTATAAACAAACTTAAATCATGTTTCAGAGTAGGCTATATTTGTGTCGGTGTTTTCAGTTGAACAGGAAGGAGTTTTTACAATGTTTGTTTGTTTGTTTTTAATGAAAAGCTAGTGTTTTGCCATAACAACCAATGGCAATTTTCTGTGACTTAGCTAAAATTTAAAATTATATTGCATTGTTCTCATGTGTGTACACATCCAGTAGAATAATACAGAGATGCATTTTAAATAAATTCTCACTGATTTCAATAATTTAGAGTTTTGAAAGGTGATTTTTCTCACTGATTTAATTGTATTCCATATATTTTATACCCAGCAAGTAGAGTTTTGAAAGGTGTACTTTTTCTTCATCTGAAACATCTAAGTTAACATTGACATCTCTTCATTCTCAGTTGGCACTGGTTGACTTCAGCAGAAATGTCACAGCTGTACTACCGAAAATCAGACAACTCCTCATACAGGGACCGCATCCCGCTGCGGATCGTGCGGGCTGAATCTGAGCTCTCTGCCATGGAGAGAGCTTATCTGGGGGCTGTTGAGAAAGGGGACTATGCCAGTGTGAAACAAGCCCTGGAGGAGGCTGAGATCTATTTCAGAATCAATATCAACTGCATTGATCCCCTGGGACGCACAGCTCTGCTCATTGCCATTGAAAATGAGAATCTGGAGATAATTGAGCTGCTGCTCAGTTATAATGTATATGTGGGTGACGCCCTGCTACATGCCATCCGTAAAGAAGTGGTGGGGGCTGTGGAGCTGCTGCTCAACCACAAGAAGCCACGTGGGGAAAAACAGGTACCACCCATGTTTCATCATAACATCCTGTATACATTTTATACTTACACAAGTGTTTCTCTGAATGACTTTTTGCATCTATAAAAGAGAAATGAACATGCCTTAAGGGGTAGCTCAGTGGTGCAGTGGTGTCTGTATCTCAATGGAGTTTGCATTTTCTTCCTATTCCAATGTGGGTTCCCCATGGGTACTCCAGCTTCCTCTCCCAATCCAAAGACATGTACATTAGGTTAATTGGTGTCCCAGGAGTGAGAGTAAGCTTGCATGGCTGTGTATCTCTATTTCAGCCCTGTGATAGACTGGTGACCTGTCTGGGGTAAAAACAGCATTTGTGCAGCTGGGACTGGCAGCAACCCTTTCCCACGACCTTATAAGGACAAGCAGTATAACTGATGGTTGAATGGATGTCCACACAATTGTGCCACATGTGATTACTGTACTGTATACCATTTATCTTTATTTTCCAGGAGGATTAGTCACTGAATATGGTTAAAGCATAATTTAGCTGAATGTTTTTGTTAATATAAGTCCTAAATAGTCCTATTTTCCATCAGCAATCACTTACATAGTGTTTCAGGCGAAACATGAGTCTCTCAGTCACTCTGCTCTGCTGCAACCCGAGGAGAAAACTTTCCTTGTGGGATACAAGCGTTATCCAATGAGGAGAGAGAACGGCATGAAGGGCTGTGTGTGCAGCCAAGGGATGCACGTGAATGTGGTGACGTAGGGACGAGGACCAATAGATCCATGAGGAGGGCGGGGGCTGCTAACTCATGGTGCGTTCAAGGCAACACGTAACTCGAGTTTTTCCGACCTGTGAAGTCGTACCAGTTCGATCTGGTACGAGTTCACGGGTCAGAAGTTACGAGTGGCCGTTATAGTGCACTTTCACAGGCAACAGGTCGGAAAAACACGAGTTACGGGTTGCCTGGAACGCTACAAAGTCGTAAGTCGTGACTTGAAGCCATAATTTACGATTTCAAAAGCCTGCCTGGAACGCAGCATTAGCCAAAACGACCGGATCGCTGAATTATGCTTTAAGTTTGGACATGCACTTACATCCATGTTTGAACAGAAAAAAGAGCAATGGATACAATGCAAGGCAGTATGTGGTGCCTTTAATCTGCATGTACTGTATGATAAATATTTAAACTGTCCATTACTTTAACAGTGAAGTGAAAACCTGTGGCTTCCTCCATGAGTCAGTGCACCGCTAACACAGAATTGTCACAAATGATCATAACACTTTTTAAAGTATAGTTTATGATGCATTGTTTTCCATCATTTTATTCTTTAGTCTAAATACAGATGATAAAGGAAATAATAACTTGCTTTGCTCTGTCTCGTAGTTTTAGGTGTAACTGGTTATTTTGGAAATTCAAGTCTTATTTCTGCTCAAATGTTGCTGCACTGATACTCTTTGATGGGCTGCTGTAGGTCTTTTTGCCACCGTTTATAAAACAAAGTTATTTCCTGCAGGTTGTATTTGAATTTGAATTTATTTATTCAGGATCGCCCCTTGAGATGAATCATCTCATTTTCGAGGGGGTCCTTCTCGAACTGTATCAGGCAGTTTGATAAAGGCCTCAGTTGGAATCAGTTTCTTCACATCTTTATAAAATAGTTTTTCAACACAGCTGGGTTTCTCTGTAATGCACTTAGAGTTTTCTGTGAATAGACGGAAAAAGGAAAAAAGGATGTAATCGCTTCCAACAAGGAGGATGTTTTGAAAGCAGTAGAACCACAACCCTTTGTGTGTACAGTACTTGTTGTTAGACAAGATAGTGAGAGACCCAAGACAGATGTAATTAACAACTGTTCAAACCAGCTGCTTCAGTTTTATGCATTGTAAATTGAAGTTGTATGTTCCTTTCTCTGTTTCCTGGCAAGGTCCCACCAATTCTGCTGGACCATCAGTTTTCAAACTTCACCCCAGACATCACTCCAATCATCCTTGCAGCCCATACCAACAACTATGAGATCATCAAACTGCTTGTGCAGCGAGGTGTTTCTATACCTCAGCCACATTCAGTACGCTGCAACTGTGTGGAGTGTTTGTCCAGTTCAGACGTGGACGGATTGCGTCACTCGCGCTCTCGACTCAACGTCTACAAGGCCCTCTCCAGCCCGTCTCTCATTGCCATCTCCAGCGAAGATCCTTTTCTCACAGCTTTTCAGCTTAGCTGGGAACTGAAGGAGCTCAGTACAGTAGAAAATGAGTTCAAGTCAGAGTATGAAGAGCTGTCCCATACTTGCAAACAATTTGCAAAAGACCTCTTGGACCAGACACGAAGCTCTAAAGAGCTGGAAATAATCCTCAACTACCGTGATGACATCAACCCACTGCTGGATGAGAACACTAATGATCTGGCACGACTGAAGCTAGCTATCAAATATTGCCAGAAAGAGGTAAGCTTTGTGTTGATTGTAGCACATTTTGTCACATGACTACTGTGGCCTTTGGTCTTTAATAGATATCTTTAAAAATGAAAAGGATTTATATTGATATCAAGCACGACAAAGAATAGGCATTATAGTCTCTGAACAACATGGACTAGATGACAAGAACAGTGCCAAGATGGTCTGAAATGAGTGGAAGTATCCTTTGGGAGTCGAGAGCAACATGTAATTGCCAGGCTGGCTCTTAAAAATGCATTACAGTAACCCTTTCAGACAGTCCCATAACGACTGGATAATTGGGGATAATGATGGATAAGTGATGGCCATTTCCGTGAAATGCAAACTCATAATATTTTAATTAGGGAGGGAACCTTTTACTGTCTTTTAACATATTCTGTGGAATATTGATCCTCTATACTAACTTTCTGTCTTTTGTTGTGAAATAGACCTACCAAAAATTACACACTGCAATACACAGAGTGACTAACGGTATAAAATGCATTAACAGCATTATTTAATCCATAATAGATTAAACCAGAAAAAGTGTAGAGATTAAAAGGATTGTTTGCTTGACACAAGTGACAAAAAATGTATAAACTGTGTAGCAGTGAGATAACACTGTGAACTGTGTAATGTACAGCAACTGTACACTTGTGCAGTCTTAGATTTCCTCCTTTATTGAGATGAGATTTTACCTCTTGTCGAAATCAATGCCCTAAAATTCAATCTTGTGTCATTATTTATTTGTCTTATATAGTTAGGCTGACCCAACATTAATCAGCTAAACAAAGAGTGTGTTTGGGGCTTGTGTTTAGAAGAAGAGTAATAGACTACTTGCCTCACTGCACCTGGGCAACAGAGATCACAGACTTGTTTTTCATGCCGCCAAAATGTTCTAGGTAAGGTTGCAAACAGTGGTACTTTGTGTGTGTGTGTGTGTGTGTGTGTCACAAAGAATGCCATTTCGCTACTAGACAGATTACATGTCCTTGAGATAAGGGATTTCCATTTGGACTTCTGTAAAGAAAAGGCAACAAAGAAGTCTAGTTTAATGGACAATAAACCACTAGATGTCCACATTATTAGGGGTATAATGCTCCTTTAATGTATTTGGTAAAGATGTACTAATGCTGCCTTCTGCACTCATTCAACTCCAATCTGGAACATTCCACTTTAAAACATGAAACAGAAGTTTCTTTGGATACAAATATTTTCTTGGAGCTGTGAAGAATTATAATGAAGCTGTATGTAAAATACAATGTTAAACACTAGTTGCTTTTATTTGATTAGCAAAATAAATCATTATTATTTAATTGTAAGTATTATTGCAAAACTAAAATGACAAATCCTGGCTCACAACAAGGTTGTTATCTTAGATTTATGTAATTTATACTGGTCATGTGGCATCATGTGGTTCTTCATTGTCTGAGAACTTTCAGTGCTGTTCACTGCTGCAGGACTACTGCAGTGTAGCAATGTAGTATGAATGAATAATGGTTACTGTACGTGCTTTGGGTATCGGGTAATGATAGAAAAGCACTATATAAATGTAATCCATTATTCTTATTATTGAATAACGTTTCTATTTAGGAACCAGATTACAGTTCAAATTCAAGTGCTTTCTGCATTGATTTTTTTAAATGTGAAAAATAAAATTTAATGAATTGCCCTAAGTACTTAAGACTATACAACATGGCATCATTATTTCATAGCACATAATCTTTATATATCTTTTAAGGGGAGAGTGGAGTGACATGTGGATAACACAATTTTCACGTTCCAAAAATGTCCTCGGACAAAATCTGGTCCTGCCAGATGCCACCATTTGCCTGGAGTCATGTTGTGGCAAGTCAATATTTTACAAGGACAGATAGGAAACATTAAAGATGTCAGATTGTGCTCTGATAAACGACCTCATCACCCACACTTTAATGCAGTATAGAACCAGAATGGCGATCCATTTAGCCATAATATGGTTAAGATTAAATTAACTTCCATCACCATCTGCAGATGTCCAGCAGATGTTTATATTAAATCTCAGGGGGCAGAGAAAATGGGAATGGGAAACGGATTTGACAATCATGTTTGAATCAAGGTTTAGAGATCATGATGGCTGTCCACTTTGAAGTTTCGTCTTACATTTACATGTACAAAGAACATTTACAAATATTCCCTTCATCCCTAAATGTTGCATCATGGATTAGCTGGATTCGATTGCTGGCCTTTAGAAAGTTTTTGTCATTTGAACATCATGTCTGATATGATTTTTGAACTACAGAGAAAATGGTGGTCCAACCCTAAATGTCTGCTCTGACACTCCCTGCTTAAGTTACTGGTATATATTTGCCAGATTCTATGTACAGGCACACAGTTTAATTCACATATTCTATCTTTTTCTCTCTTTTGCTCTCAGTTTGTTGCTCAGCCCAACTGTCAACAGCTGCTGGCATCTCGGTGGTATGATCAGTTCCCGGGCTGGAGGAGGCGTCACTGGGCAGGAAAGCTCATCACATGTATCTTCATTGGCCTCCTCTTTCCACTGTTATCTGTCTTCTACCTGATCTCTCCCAAGAGCCGCTATGGTTTATTCATCCGTAGGCCTTTCATCAAGTTCATCTGTCATACTACTTCCTACCTGACCTTCCTCTTCCTGCTCTTCTTGGCCTCGCAGCATATAGCTTCTGCACACCCAGACCTTCAGGGCCCAGCACCCACCACTGTGGAATGGATGATCCTGCCTTGGGTGCTTGGTAACATTGTTACACACAGACATTAATAAATTGTTCAACCTCATGTTATTGTGTTACCATGTACATTGCAGTCCCACACATTTGTATAAAATTAAACACACATGTGTATGCAACTGGTAGCACGTTGTTTCATGAGCTCTGTTTGTTCATCTCTTCAAGGCTTTATATGGACTGAGATCAAACAGATGTGGGATAGTGGTTTCCAAGACTACATAGATGACTGGTGGAACTTAATGGACTTCATAATGAACTCCTTGTATCTTGCAACTATTTCGCTGAAGATTGTTGCCTATGCAAAGGTATTGTTTATGTATAATATTAAAGCGGTATTTCACCCAAAATTAATGATCCACCAATTTTCTACTCACTATTATGCCAAGGAAGCGTTTGGAGAACTTGCAGAGTTATCAAAACGATTTTGAAGTTCCAGAAAGGGTCCAGATTTTCATATGATGGCGGCGGATAGAGTTCACTTTTGAATCGTCCAAAACACACACTATGAAACATCCAAATTCCTCCATACTGCTTGTCCGTACTGACCCAAGTGTCTTGAAGCCACAACGTGAAAAAGTTGTTCAGAAAAAAATAATTTGATCTCTGTTTTTAGCCCTGTTGTAGCAGTAGCTCCCAGTGGCTCTGTTGATAATTGTGCACATAAACGAGATTTGCTGGGAGATGTTCGTTCGTAGTTGTAAACCATTGGATGTATGATAAACACGGAAGAACATCTTGCAGCAAATCCTGCGCATCTCACACAGCCACTGGGAGCCACTGCTAAAACAAGGCTAAAAACAGAGATCAAATTATAATTTTTTATGTAGCAGCTTCAGTACACTTGGGTCAGTACGGACGAGCAGTATGGAGGCATTTAGATGTTTCATAGTGTGTATTTTGGACGATTCAAAAGTGAACTCCATCCGCTGCCATTATATAAAAATCTGTTGCCAGCTAGCATATTAGTTTAATTGGAAAATAAAACTCACCATATATAAAAAGTAAACAAAAGTGATCTGAATAACATGAAATATTGCAGTATCTATTTCTGATTGCAGTGCGTCTACTCACAATTATACTAATTTTTTTTTTTACAGTACAGTGGGCCGAAACAGAGAGAGTTCTGGGAAATGTGGCACCCAACTTTGGTGGCAGAGGCGTTGTTCGCTATTGCCAACATCTTCAGCTCCTTGCGTCTCATCTGCCTTTTCACTGCCAACTCCCATTTGGGACCATTACAGATCTCACTTGGGCGCATGCTCTTGGACATCCTCAAGTTCCTCTTCATCTACTGTCTAGTGCTTTTAGCCTTTGCCAATGGCCTCAACCAGCTTTACTTTTATTATGAAACAAATGAGACAAATAAATGCAAGGGCATTCGCTGTATAGAGCAAAACAACGCCTTCTCAACGCAAGTTGAAATTCTTAAATATTTTACAACAAATTTGCATTGTTAATCATTCATGTTGTTACTCACTGGTGCACTGTATGATGTATGGTTCTTTGCTTTTCAGGCTGTTTGAGACTCTGCAGTCATTATTTTGGTCTGTGTTTGGCCTGGTTTCCCTCTATGTGACCAATGTGAAACCAAAACATGAATTCACTGAGTTTGTGGGTACTACTATGTTTGGCACATACAACATTATTTCCCTGGTAGTGCTTCTGAACATGCTAATTGCAATGATGAACAACTCATACCAGCACATAGCTGTAAGTAGTGTACCATACCTATTTGTAATTTTCTAACATTAGTTTCTACTGATGAATGAATTACTGTTTATCTTTTTTCCAGGATCATGCAGATATCGAGTGGAAATTTGCAAGAACAAAGTTATGGATGAGCTATTTTGAAGAAGGGGGAACTTTGCCCTCTCCATTTAATATAATACCCAGTCCTAAATCAGTTGTATATCTAATTGGATGGATGAAGACCTATTTACTCAGGAGACCAAGCATAAAACGGCTTGAAACCTTTGAATCTTTGGGGGTAAGTAGTTTCCAGAAATTTGTCTCCTCCATTGTGAATGTTTACAGACCAATCTGTCTGGTATTATAGCCTGTACTTTATTAACTTTTTGTCAACTTTTATCTTTTTTTTTTCCTTCTAGAGACGTGCAGCTGAAAATGTAAGATTAAACCATGAGTATCAGGTAAGTAGTAATTTGTGTTCCACCATATACTATATTTTCATGTTTAGTTTTTGATTTATTCAAAAATAATAGGCCATGATGATATGATTGAATTTAAGAAGCAAATGTGCCCTAAACAAATAATGTGAATGTTTTAGGAGGTTTTGAGGAGCCTTGTTAAGCGGTATGTGGCTGCAAAGATCAGAAATGCCAAGACAGCAGAAGGGTTGACAGAGGAGAATTTCAAGGTTGTATACACTTACTTAAAATTAATACCACGATATCCATTTTTTTCTGCTCTCTAATCTGTGGTTCTTAATATTTGATAGGAACTAAAGCAAGATATCTCCAGTTTCCGTTATGAAGTCCTAGGAATGATGCGGGGTAAATCTCACGTAGCAAGTAAAGTTGCCAGCACCACCTTGGCATACCCTGGGAACCCATTCAAATATTCCCCCAAATTTCATGCTGATGAGCATGAGCGGAAGCTGAACATGGACAATGTGATCACCACCACCCTACAGAGCAAGGCTGCCAACACCACCAGCTCTGTATACTCCAATGGGCGACAAAGTGGTTCAGTTGTTCCATCCAGTAATGGAAAGACTCAGGATGAGCTATCCAAGGATGACTCAGATGCTGGGTCCTTCCACAGACAGAGCAGACGGCCTTCCCAGAAATGTGATGAAATATATTCATTGTCAGAGGAAGAGTCAGTGGGATCTGGTGGACAAAACCAAGAACAACCTCCAACTAAGAAAATAACTGTTGAAGTCTTAGAGCAAGAGGAGAGAAACCTTCAGGAGATTGAACATTCTTGCAAAGAGAAAAATACAGAAGTGAATAATGGGCCAAAGAAATATAAAAATTGACCTCTTTGCACATCAGAGCAACATTTTTGGATTCCATTTTTATAGGTAGTTTAATACTTTCCTCTACTAGTGCATTGGAATACACCAATTCTATATATCTATTCAATAAACTACTGTAGTTAAATTGTATATTCAGTCTAAATTGTATATCTTATCATATATACAATGTGTAATAACGTCACAAAGTTTCACATGATATTAGATGCATTTATCTCTGACAGCAGGAATACAAAAGGTGTGAGTGAGGACTGACCCCAGCTCTGACTTGAAGTTCAGGGGATTGAGACACAGGTTGAAAATTCATGTTTTGAAAGCCAAGATTGCAGCTCTGACTTGAAGTTCAGGGGATTGAGACACAGGTTGAAAATTCATGTTTTAAAAGCCAAGATTGCTTGTTGTCTATCCTCCACTCGAGGACTGTTATCTCATACCATAATATGTAGGCGACGTAGGAAACGATTTTTCCGAAACCTTATTTTCCGACCGTGAAGTGGTACCAGTTCGATCTGGTACGAGTTAACTGGCTGTTATAGTGACTTTCACCGGTAAAACAGGTCCATAATATTGTGACAAAATTACTATATCTTAAATCTCATTCTCTCTATAGAAAAACTAGTACTCCTCATATGCTGACAGTATTATTTTTTGTTTAAATTAGTTATACAGGAAGAAATACCCCTGAAACAATTCACACTGAGTAAAAACATTGTTTTTTCTATTAATGTGTGAGCTCAATTATATTGTCCACTTTATTGACATGCAGCACATTAGCTTATTTGCTAATTTTCTCCACCTGTTGAGTCAGAGAAAAAGATTCACCCTTATTTTTGTTGTTGGAGCACAAGAGATGTGCTGCAGAATTTATTACTTCACTTCCTAGAGTGTTCTTGCATAAGCTTGCAACCATAAAGGCCCAAGTGCCCTGCAATCTGCAGCTGTAGTACAGTACAAACTTGTTATGTATGTACTTGAATTACTTTGATCAAATTAAAGTAAATGCTAATTTAAATGTGTTTCTGATTTTTTTCTGTCATCGTGTACACTAGTGAGAGGAGTTTGGTAAATAGTTTACCTTCTCCTTCGATGTTTATACAGTGGTCTTGGTACTTGGTAAACTAGATGCACATTTACATCTTCTCTTGGAAAGACTTTTGTAAGAAATAAACTTTCAGGCTCCCCTGCACTCTTTTATTTGCAGAAGAAAGCATATTTGCAACCTTATTAATATTCTGCTACTTGTCTGGTCATATACACCCCCCACACACTTGGTACTGTATACATAGAACACAACAACAGGCTTCCACACAACTTTCCAAAACAACTCTTTGCTATTACTGTACTTCTATACTTTTTTTTCAAACTGGCTACATTTCACATGAGAAATTATTAATTGAACTGCATAAAATGTATAGATCAGTTAACACCTCCCATAACAGTCCAATAAAGTTCCTGCCTTTTCACCGCAGGAACTTTCCCCAGAAACCAGAGACCTTTCAAGGAATTACTACTACACTAATGATGCAAAGCCTGCAAAGCTAGTTCAGGCAGACGACTTAAGCTGATCAGCTGATCAGTCACTCTCCTCATTCAAATAGGGCAGGTTATTTAAAAACCCAGTTTACCTGCTCATCCCTTGCTATGCTGCCACTTGTGCTATATTTTTCTGCTCTGCTGCTGCTCCTGCTGCATGGAGTTTTGCAAACCCACAATCTCCCCAGCATCCACCTGTGGGCTCTGTCTCAATGATCCCGAGGGGTGTCTGCTTCATTCCCTGTCTGGCAAAGCAGATCATCCACAGAATGAATAACTGAGACAGAGCCTGACCCCAAACTTGCAATGCTTACACTCAATAAATTATTTGTTCTCATTTCAGAGTTGTCTGACTGATCTAATATAATACTGCTGACACATGAAGCCTGCGTAAATTCATGCAGGGCACGGAAGTCGCCAGCCCCAGCTGTAGTCAGCTGACAGCCAGCCCATTAGTCTCTGTCCAATCACATTCATGCTCCTACCATAGGCGGTCTATTTAAATGTAGGCTGTCACACTGATTTCCCCCTCGACACGGCTCTGATCGCTGCGCATTGCTGCGCTGGAAAAGCTTGCCTCCTCCACCCCAGCCTCCACCTTTTCAGTGTCTCAGTGCTTTCTTCCACTCTGGGGGGTTTAAATTGTCTCCCTGGAGCGACATAGCATGCGCTTGTCCATCCAGGGAGCTCCCAGATTGGAGCTTCAGCGCCAAGCCGAACTGTATTCCATTTGTGGCTATAAATGGTTTTAATCATGACGAGAGTGTTCCTGAATGAATTATACTAAAGTAAAGTACATTCGGCTGCTAACAAACCACTGTTGTGAAAAAAAGTCCCACCACTGTGCACTAACTTCCGTCTAAATACTGCAAAGGTCTGATTGTTACTGGGTTTGATGTGATAAACCAAGAGCCTAAATAAAACATTAGTAGCTTTACCAATGCTTACTGTGATTTTTTTGGCTCACTCAAATGATTTGGTGATTCTTTGGGGGGAAAAAAAGCTTGGTCTTTTCTACTTACAGTAGCAGGCATCAAGCACCCTCTAGCGATGTGTAAGCAAAACTAGTGCAATGCTGTGGGTTAAATAAAGATATGTAAACAATGGAATCACTGTACAGACTGTGCACCAAATACCCACCCTTTCAATCATTTTTAAGTTTGACTTCTGTTATTTCTGTATTACTGCTGTAAGCATATTAGTTATGGAGATATCACTTATATTTATAACTATTATGCTATGCTACTGAATTTACTTACTATGTGCTGACAGTTACAAAATTATAATAATAATAACAGGATTTGTGTATACAGTGCTTTTTATACAGAGAGTGTTTTGCCCAATCTAGAGGAGAAGGAGTTAAAACTGGGAAGTCATTAAGATATTTAACTTCACTGTAATAGGTTACTTCTGTAAGCATCCTGGGGTGCCAGATGAAGTCTTCAGGTTTCTGTTACCATAGCAGCCAACAGAAAATCAAACAAACCCAATCAACAGACTGTTGTTGTTGTTTGTTTGTTTTTACGGCGTCTGAAGCGCTCACTAAGTCTAGATTGCTGTTGCATTTCCCATCTCATTTAAACTACGAAGGAGCTTACGAGCAAAGAGAGGAAACTATTTTCAATGAAAAGTAGCCAGTCTTCCTGATACATGCAGCCTTTGTGTCTGTGACTCAGTGTGTGTTAAAGTGACTGATTAAGACAAGACTACTCAGATTGAATTGTAAATGGTGCATCATCTATTTATCATACTAGAGAGTTCACTGGTACCATTATTTCTCCATGCAACCAAGTACAGAGTTTAAAAATTGGCAGCTTACTGGAATGTTGGGATTGTAAAGTTAATGTATTCCAGTCGTTGGGATTTTAAGAGAGACGAGAAGGAAGTCTGGGGAGGGATTTTATGCATAAGCACTTTTCCAAAGGCCTTGACTAATCAAGTTCATGAGAGGCTTGTTACCATGAGTATCACCTTTTCAGTGGACTCATGATTTCCTGAATGATTCATTTTCTGATGTTAGACTTTTACTCGAATACACACTGTCAGCCCATGCTTTTCAGCCCCAGATCTGTATAGTAGTTTTCGGCCCTGGACCACTGTGAAAATGGAAAAACAAACATTTTTCCCCGTATCACAGTGAACTACTGGTAATTAAGTAGGACATCACTTTCCTACAAATTTACAATTTAAACACCTGGCTAGCCAGTAGCTTTAACAACACGTGCTACAGTGAATGGTAAGTGATGCCACTTGGGTAATAACACCCAAACTGGTAAAACACTACACTTTTAGAACTTTTAAATGTTATAAACAAAATGATAGTCTCTTAATGACCCAACTAAAGGCAGTAGTAATTTTAGAAGATACTTTTTTTACAGGAACCACAAAACATTTAATGCACATTATAAAGTAGTTGCTTTAATGTTTAACACAAGCGCTAATGCTGTTTACAACTTGCAGCTCGTTATCATCATTTTTTAACAAGTCTGCGATTTCGAAATGCGCAAAGTTGTATCCAATGGATCCAAGAAACTATTGTCAACAAAAAAATACAGATGTGTTTGCCGTGTTAGTTCTTGTTTTACAAGACTTACCAACCAGTTTAAGAATGTGAGATACAGATCATCCTTTAAAGGCTGGCGTGGCTCCAAACATATAAACACATTTGACAGATATGCAGTTTGGAGTTGTATGCAGAACATGTTCTCTGAGTATTTTTCTCATTTTCACTGTAGAAACGAGGAAACAGGACAGTGCCTTTTTGACTGCCTACACTCCCACCCTCCACTAGGTGGCATAAAGTACATACTGAAAACAATCAGTGCCCTGGCTTTTGTTCAGAGGAAAAGATTATGTAATGCTTCTTTGTCTGAAGCCCAAACGGATTACAGTTTTATTCAGGTTGATCTTGCATCCCAAATATTCCATCTGTTTATTTTGTTATTTTGAAGTGGTGCACAAAGAAAAATATTTGATTAGAAACATAATATAAAGTGCATAAAACCTTATGAAGCCGAAAAATCTTGTCTGTTGTACTAATGTGTCTGCATAGGGCCAATCATTTACATTACAATGGAATTCTTAATGAGGAAGGCCAATACTGTCTTTGCAATCTGGTGGGTAAAATAAAACTATTTGTGAGAAATGCTTTTTAAAATATCATAAGAGAGGAATAACAAATATGATTACACTAAATATGCCTGTAATTGTGGTGGTGTCCCACTGTTGAAAAAAGTCCCATTAAAAATTATTTGATATGTAAAAGAATGCACTACATAAGACAACTCAGAAAAGTGATGAACAGAAATGCAGTTTTTGAGAGGTTCTGGGTGGTCCATGCATGCATGAAATGCAGCCATCCCCCTTGAGTCGTGGGTGAGACTCATAGTATATAAACTCCCACTCTGAGTCTGCCCCCATCACTCTGGGTCTGGAAGGGCTAGCTAAGAAATCAAGGATGAAGCTCCTTTTTGTAGCTGCCTTTGCACTCTTTGTGCTCTCTACATTTGACCAGGCTGATTCTTCAGCTTATGACAAAATAGTTGCCCACAGTCGCATTAGGGCAAGAAAAGAGGGGTAAGCCTATCAGTATTTTTATTATGATTATGTGTTTGATTTGGTTTTCTATTGGTATATCAGCATCTTTGTGTGGATTGTATTCTGCATGTACTTGTATTGAACACACATTACAAGCATCTATGATTATTATTACTATATTATTTACGCACATTTGTGCAGCTGCATTATTTACATTTGACCGTTGGTCTTAGAAACAGCAGGGGCAGCTGCTAAATAATTATTCACGTTTGGTAGTCTGTTATCATTCCCAGCAGGGCTGTTTGCCTCAAAATGATTTACATGTACTGTAAACTAAGTTCATCTCATGTGTTTTACCTGCTGATTAATTCTTTATCCACTTTTCACTCTCAATTCTTATCAGACCCAATGTCTGTGCGCTCCAGCAAGTTGTTGGGACCAAGAAGAAGTACTTTAGCACTTGTCGTAATTGGTATCAAGGGGCCATCTGTGGCAAGAAAGCGTAAGTGTTGTTTCATAATTCATGACATGACATGTTGTTTATTTTATTTAGAGAGGAACATAAGCTGATTGAATATTTGAAAGGTTTTGTAACCGTGGCATTTCTTATCTGCTCCTCCTTCTTTTACTACTTCTTCTCTGAGGATTTTAATGGAAACTTGGATGTTTCCATAGAGACAGACATCTGTTAACTTAGTTTGAATGAAACTATCGGTCAAAATGAATAGCACATTTGTGGACACAGCCCTAAACCCTTTGTATTGAACACTATCCCATTCGATCTTATAAACTTTAAGTTGGGCTTTTCCTAACTTAAGAAGCCTGGTTGTCACTGGATGCCACTGTGGTGAGCCGCTGATTCCAGGATGTTATGTGGTGGCAAATTGTTGCCTGTATTCATGAATGGAAAAGCATTCAGCTCAATCGTTCTAGACAAGCTCTTTTTCTGTTATTGTTCTTGCTCTCTCAGCACTTTGTGTTCAAACATGGATCGAAGCCATCCCTATTTTACAGCCTCTCTCCCTCTTTTTTTACCCTCTTTTATACAATACATGCACACTGAGTTTGCCCTCTCTTCTTGTCATGCCAAGCACTCTAAATAGGCTTAGTTAGTCAGGATCAATACACTCTACTCACTGTACTTGGCAAATGATTATGATGGAAACAGCCAAGGAATTCCATTTGTTCCAATGGGAGTCTGTGTGAAATCAATCAAAACATACAGTGTAGTTGGGCCAAAAGCTGAATACACACAGTAAACTGATTTACTGGTTTCCTTATAGCACAACTTACTAAAAAGAAAAAAAAGACATGTATCTCATGTAATAGTATAAGACATATATCGTAGAGTAGAGCTGCATTGGAGGCAGGAACATCCTGATTTGTTAAGTACATTAGTTTAAGAAGTGAGTTAAACATGTTCAGGGCCATTTTAACGTAACCATACAGTAATAGATACAATTCATTGTGCCAGATTGTACACATATACCAGAAAACATGGTGAGTTGTACATTGTATACATGAGTTATTGTGACACAGATCCCTTCCCTGTAACGCTCCCACCAGTCCTGTTGCTGTGTCTTCCACAAACTCATAAGGTGTTTCCCAGGACTTCACAAACTTAATAACATAAATATTTCTGAATCATTATTTTCAGGATTTATTTGATTCAGAAATTAGCTAATTCATGGCTGATTTAAATATTGGCTATATTGCAGACAAAATATGTGTCTCAGTCCCATATTTAATAAGATTTATCAGAAAAGCACATCCTCCTTAAGGTTGTGAAACACTTACAGTTTGGTTAGGCTTAGACACAGAAACTACTCAGTTAGGGAACAATTGTGGTTTGGGTTAAGAATAAGTGTTCTCTTAAAGTACAAGGACTTTCTTTGTTACAGTTAAAATAATAAAAACATGCTGTTACTGTAAGGTTGTGGAATGGTCAGAGATAAGTGAAACCATGTTGACGGTCAGTTTCACATGGGAGACAAACAGTAGTCTCCTGTCTGAACGTCTGGTATTTTGTCAGGCCATCCATTGTACCCCATGGTCTTCCCAGTGCAGCTTTGCTGTTGTTATTAGAATGGTTCCTACAGATTACATAACAATGAAATGTAACTAAAAGAAGATATCAGTAGTCTCAATCAGGACAAGACAGTTTATTCAAAAGGGAATTTGAGTTTCAGCACTTCTCCCAAAGTTGAATTGAACTAATACAGTACATTTCTGCTACAGCTACGTCTCTAAGATAAATTGACTGTCCATTTTCAATGGGTTGAGCTGGATTAAAACCACACACACCATACAGTATATTATGTTTGACAACTTTTATCATGAGTCTTAATGGAACAGTTCTTTTATAGAGATGCTGACAAGTCAAAAGTTTCCAACTTCATGGCCAGGCACAGTTTCTTTGTGTGGGAAAGCAATGTAGCGCGGGTTTTGCTGACGCTGCCCCAATGGGGTTTGTGTGATCTCATCCCAGTCCCTCCAACTCCACTTTACTTTGATTCAAAAACAGCTGGTAAAGAGTTTTGGTTATCCATGACCCAGAGGCCTTGCTCCTACCATGTCTGAGACATCAGCAATAGATCAAAGTAGTGAAGTGCTTGAAGTCTCTTGACCTAAGACCCTGAAGTTTTAGTCATTAAGTTGTGGTACATTTTCCTCTATTCATCACCTGCAGTTATGCACAACTATCAGATCATCATGCATAAATGTTCTTAATTCTTTTTTTGTTCTTTGCATTGCAAATAACACTTATATGGAGGATTCGTGACGATTCATGGAGTGCAGATTTAACAGAGAAAGTGCTGATGAAGGGAAATTGTCAGAATTAGAAGCTTGTAATGTTTTATAATGTCAACAAATTGTAAAACAGGAACACTTCATGATGGTCTTATTAGTTGTCATGATTTTTCTTTTTTTAAAACATGTTGAGAAGGAAAAAACGTGGTGAAGAAGCAGCTTCCCTGATAGAGTTTTCCTAGCAATAAAAGCTGGGTAGTCCACAGTAATGAACTTCCCAGGTGGCTCTGGACACATGTGGTATTGTTTATCCTTAATAGGTGCATCTATGGTGTTCTTTAGGTCTTGTGGGTTTTTTTATTGTTGCATACCCATGAGTTATTTGAAGTGAAATGTTCATCTCAAATGCTTGGTTTTGCAGGGGCTGGAAACAATGCTATAGTTTCAACATGTTCAAACCTGCTGACTCAAGGGGTATAGGCATGTTTATATCTGGCAGCTGTACTTCTGAATTTTACTATCCCCCCCAGGCCATGGTGTCCAGCCCTATTCAAGTGGAGAGGAGTCACTCCTTGTCTTGGGTTTATCAAGCAGAAAATAAACATTCCTTTCATTTATATCTAAATGTTTTAAGCAGAAACCACACTGATTATTCCAAAAATTATAGAAGTAATTTAAAATCTGTAAAACTCTGATGACAGTTAAAATAATGTTTTTCAGATTAGCTCAACTGTTGCCATACAGACCAGCACAACATTTAAATGTTCCTTATATTAAGCAAAACTCAACTCTAATTATACTACAGGTTTTTCAAGGCCAAATTCTTAATGTTTCTGAGGTTAACCGAATGCCAAGTTGAGTCAATTCTCTAATTGTTTAGCTTCAAAGAGGAGGTCTTGGTAATATAAATCTACTACTGAAATGGTAGCATAATTTTCAGTGCACCGTTTCCATTTGGTTTTGGCTTGAGCTACTGGTTCACATGGACTGTATGGGTAATGAAAGAGATAATTAGTGACATCTGGAAACGTTGAATACACATGACCAACGCCAAATGTTGATTCAACTCAGTGCGTAGCAGCCATAAAAAATACAAATTTCTTACATCACTATGTTGAAAGCAAAGATTATTTCAAAATACACACACTTCTTCTCTGTGGTGATACTTATGTTTGTTATCTGTGTGTTTTGCCTTCAGGACTGTGCTTTATGAGTGCTGCCCAGGGTACATGAAGCTGGAGGGCATGCGTGGTTGCCCTGCAGGTACAATGTGTTAAATGCTACATGGTAGTCAAATTTATCAGGGTGAAAAGAGGCCATAGCCACCAACTGCAGAGCAGCTGTGTGCTGTATTTGAACTTAGACCAAATAAACTGGGGAGGGGGGGGGGCTTAGCATATTGTTAGCACATGTAGAATCTTTCTTTCCATGCTCCAAATCTTCATTTTTGGATGTCTGTTTTTAACAATGCAAGCTGACACATCTAATAATACTCTGTATGAATCTCTCTCCTAGTGGCTCCAATTGACCATGTGTATGGCACCTTGGGTCTGGTGAAAGCCACCTCAACCCAGAAATACTCTGATATTTCTAAGCTGAGGCCCGAAATTGAGGGAGCTGGATCATATACCTTCTTTGCCCCAAGCAACGAGGCCTGGGAGGCTTTGGATGAGGTGAGTGGAAAAACAAAACGAAAGCTGTAAAACCTCCCTGTCTGTGAAATTACAACATCTCATTTTCCTCACTCTAACAGACAGTGAGGGGTGCACTGGTCAGCAATGTCAACATTGAACTGTACAACGCTCTGCATTATCACATGGCCAACAAACGCTACTTAACAAAAGATCTGAGGAATGGACTGACAGTCACCTCCATGTACAATGACCTGGGTCTCCATATTAACCATTACTCCAATGGGGTGAGTACCATTCACTGTCATTACAGCAGTCCCCTTGTAGCTTTCAGTGGTTTAACATTCTAACAAGTGTACATTATGCAGGTGGTGACTGTGAACTGCGCCAGGATTATCTATGCTAACCAGGTCGCCACAAATGGAGTTGTGCATGTCATTGACCGTGTCATCAGTGCTGTTGGAAACACCATGCAGGATACCGTTGAGGTCGATGATGACCTGACAACTCTGAGTGTGAGTGCACACAGGGAGGAGGGGGGCGGGGGGGTTATAGATAAAAAGAAATCTCAGCACTTTAAGGATAAGGACTCCGACGTGACTACCACTGATGCAAAAGTGGGTCACCTGGCTTGCATAGTTTGTTAGTGAAACACAGTATTGCAGACAAATCATTTGTTTGCTTTTCTGCTTCATTTAACAGAGATGACAGTGTATATTACTTAACTGTACAGAAACTGTATTACTATTTTTATTTTATTTTATTTGTTGTCTATTAATGACCACAGGGTGAAACTAATATTTATAAAAAATTGTAGGGTTTGTATATGTGATTAAGTTACTTTAAAATGCTTTTTTAGAGGGCAATTACAGTATGTCTCTACTGTGCTCTGTACTAAGCATAATCCTGCCAATGAAATCGTCTTTCAGGATCTGGCTATGTCTGCTGGACTGATTGACATGCTTGGTCAGTCAGGACATTACACTCTCTTTGCTCCCACCAACGAAGCCTTTGAGAAGCTAGGCAGCGATGTGTTGGAGAGACTTAAGAGCAACAAGGACGTCCTCAAAGGTAACCTAGACTTTTATTTTTAGAGGTCTGTCGCAGTTTCCTTAATGCTCAGAGGATCACTGAAGGCCATTGAAAACATTACAACACAGACTAAGGGTTTATATTAACTGTAGGAAACTAGGACCATATTTATATTTAATGATGTCGGCACAGGAAAAGAAATGCAGTGGTTCCCTGACGGCATGTTTGCCAGACTGAGTCACCCATGAAGTAATTTTTTTTCCTCCTCCAATTCAAAACATATGAAGCCACAATGTAACTGGAACTTACACACATTTGGCCAGCTATACATAACTGAGTTGAGTTGAAGAGTAATAAAAATAGGTCTCCAGTTTCAGGTTAGGCATGACATTGTGAGTGGAAAGTCAAACGATCCGACACATCATTTGACGCTTTGCTAATGTTTTCGATACTTTCATTTTTTCAAGCATCATACTGTATATTTTGTGAGCAGGTCAGGATCAATATACAGTAGCACTGAAGCCCCACACCACTTTAATTATCAATTGGAACAAGTTAAATCCTACGGTGACTAAGAGCTCCTGGAAAATCAGGGAAACAACAAAGTCCAAAATTCCAGTGTTTTTTGCTTTAGGACGTTTTCTGTGAACATTGAGGCAGGAAGCAGCTGCTTCATTGAGCAAACTGGTTAAACTGGCAATAGCGCAAACGTTTTTATTAGACCACAGCTCCCCTTATGATGTGAGATCAGACCATTTCACACAAAGTTGAACAGAACTGTGAGGAAATCTTGAGTCTTCTCACCCGAGGACCCAAGGGATGCAAAGGATCTTCTTGTTCCCAGGGTCTTGTAATTTGACATGCAAAAGAACATAACAGTGCATGCAGGCGGTTGACCTACTCTGCATTCAAATGAACATCTAAAAAAACTGTACTTCACCTAAACAATGCACTTTGCCTTGCTCTTGCAGCTCTCCTGAATTTCCACCTTTTGAACTCAATCCAGTGCTCTGAGGCTATAATGGCTGGCAGCTCTCATGAGACCTTGGAAGGCAGCAACATTGAGATAGGCTGCGATGGTGAAAGTTTAACTGTCAACGGCGTCAAGATGGTGCTGAAGAAAGATGTTGTCACCACCAACGGAGTCATCCACTTTATTGACGAAGTGCTCATGCCAGACTCAGGTTAGATTCTCATTTCCTCCTTTGCTCTTAGGTGTTAGATGCTTTCCTGAAAGACATATTTTAATGGTGCCAAAACTTCCTGTTCCCTTTAAGCTAAGCAGGTGATGGAACTGGTGGGACCGTCCCAGTCAACCTTTGGTGATATGGTGTCCGAGCTCGGCCTTTCTGCTGCCATGAGGCCAGAGGCTGAGTACACTTTGCTGGCTCCACTCAACCTGGCCTTCACTGGTGAGTCACACTCTGCTCAGTATTTCATGCACGTCCCTCTGTTTTCCTCTCAGCAGGTGGCTAAATGTGAACCCTGGCTGCTCCACATTCTGTCTGGGATAAAAGGCAACACTTTTTTATTTTTCTTTCCAGACTGAATCATGAGTGGATAGATACAGTATATACCCACATGTGGAACTTCAGAGAAGTTCTGGATTTATGGGGACACTGAATAAGCTTTATGCCATGTACGAAATATCCAAAACATTCTCGAACAAAAGAATGTGCGATTAATTGTTGCAACATTAAATCTATGTAGCCATTCTGTTTTCAATGAGCGTAAGGAATGCACAAAGCAGCAACAGCTGGGGAAGAAGAGGAGCCCTGCATTCAAACCATAAATTCACCCCAGTAATCCACAAATCATGAGGCATGATTTGCTGTGAGAAAACAACCTCTGCTACAACAAACAAGCGCATTAAATCAAATTCACTATGCTGGTGCTCTGCTAAGTTTCTAATGGGACGTATAAAATCATTCCTCTCTTCTTCAGATGAAGTGATGTCCATGGATCAGCGATTGCTCAGGATTATCCTGGAGAACCACATCTTGAAAAACAAGATTGTCCTGGGACAGTTGTTCAATGGCCAGCGCCTGGAGACAATTGGAGGAAAATATCTAAGAGTCTTCATCTATCGCACAGTACGTTCTCCTCTCTGAAATTGTGCCCAAAGATTGTGGCTCGGAGCCACTATACACACTGCATTACACGCATTATACACTATACACACACCACATATATTATCACTGTCATTTGACTATCAATCTTCACATCTTTGAGATGTAACATGAATCCCCTCGCCTCTAACTCGTGTATTATTTCTGCAGGCTGTGTGCATTGAGAATTCCTGTCTGGTAAGGGGCAGTAAAGAAGGAAGCAATGGGGCCCTTCATCTCATGAAGACTCTGTTGAAACCAGCGGAAAATACTATGTTTGAGATTTTGACAGAAAATGGAGGCTTCAAGTAAGTGCAGATCAATGTTGGCGAAAATGGACTGTGGTATTTAAATGCTGCTTAATTTTCAAACCACATCTTTCTGTATCTTTTCACTAAATCCTCACGGCATATATGGGAATGAGAAAGTGCTGCTGCTGCAGTATGTCAGCCCACAGTGGTTTCTGTAACAGCTAAGTTACTGTTTTCTTCTCTGTGCTGCAGGATCTTTTTGTCTCTGATGGAGACTGCCGGCTTGACTGACCTGCTGAAACAGGAGGGAGACTTCAGTCTGTTCGCCCCGAGCGACAAGGCTTTCAGTGGTCTGAGTGAGAGGGATTTGGACTTGCTGAAGAGTACGTCTCCCAGACCCCCTTAATCTTTGGTCTTAATGGGGATTTGAATGACTAGAATAAATTCATAATATAAGTTTTGTTTTTATTTTTATTTCAGGTGACATAAATGCTCTCAGAACCATCCTTCTCTATCACATCACAAATGGTGTCTTCATTGGTGGTGGTCTGGAGGGTGGAGTAACAAACCTTCTCAAGTCTCTCCAGGGCAATAACCTCTCTGTGATGTCTGTAAGTAGTTATTGCTGCAGTCTTACACCTTGAGTCAAAGTACAATTTAGCTGGGGAAATGCTTAAACTTTTAGGTGTGACTGTTTGGTAATTATTCAGTAAAACTGTTTTTTATGGTATTGTCACTCATCATTGCCTGATAAACCCTCATCCTGAGTTTTGAAACTTGGTTAATTACAGTATTTACTGTGCAACAGAATCCATTTCTAGTATGTACAGGTTGGTTCAGGCCCTTCATTTTATGGTTTTCTTCACTATAATTGTTTTTAACTGTCTCCCTCAGGCAAACAAGACTATGATGGTGAATTCTGTCCAAGTCCCTGAATCAGATATCATGGCCACAAATGGAGTCATTCACATTGTCAACCAAGTCTTATATCCCAAAGGTATAACCTTATTCCCTTCACTTCCCTTACCATGACTAGACCTGCACTCTGTACTGTTAACTATTATAAAATATTATGTTATGGTTAACGCCCTGTGTTCTCT
Source organism: Decapterus maruadsi (assembly GCA_030347415.2). Lineage (NCBI taxonomy): Eukaryota > Metazoa > Chordata > Actinopteri > Carangiformes > Carangidae > Decapterus > Decapterus maruadsi. The sequence continues at coordinate 19,268,093 of CM064885.1, read as the reverse complement.
TCCAGACCTCCCAGTTGGAAGCCAGGAGCTCCTTATGCTACTGAGGAGGATTATCACATACATGCAAATCAAGGTGTCATGCAAAAAATGATTTCTTGATATTACAACCACAAAACTTAAAAAGGGCAGGGTGCAGTTTCCTGCCAAAATGTAATGAATGCCAACAAACACTGAGTACAATGCAAGACCCTACTTGAAAACTGTCTGTATGCAAATCTTCCTTTGGGACAATAATCTTGTGGTGTGTGAGTGAGTAGTTCTGACTTCTCAGTTAGGCTATTTCACTGTCACTGTACACTAACAAACTCATTCTGTGGCTATATTTTATAATGTGTAGTATGTATTATACTGTGTTATATGCTTATACTGTACTGTTTTCTTTCTTTTTACAGTACATTTCAGGATTCAGGTATCAGGAAATCCCCCTTACATTCATGAGTAAGTAGCAATAGCCCAATATTCATTTTAAGTTGTTTCTTTTTTTTTCTTTTTTTTTAATCATTTAAATATTCTTCATATCTCCTCTTATCAGAGACGATCATCACTCGTGTCATCGAGGAAGGTACAGTAATGATGACAGAGTATCATCATCATGTGATTCCTAATCAGTCTGACAGGTGATATTTGGTCAATGGAACAGTTTGTATCATGCTGTTGAAAAAAGGGTGAGGCTACTGTTAGGACATGTACAGATCATTTACCAACATTTTTTGCTAATCCACATAATTCATCACACACATGCAAGAACAGGCACTCATGATGTGAGTGACAGCAGTAGTAACATCAGTCAGACAGAAGAAATGTCTCCTCTGTGCAACTGGTTAATTGTTATATCAGTGAGGAATAGGCAATCAGAATTGAAAGAACGCTTTTCTGATATGAAATAACAAACACTTAATCATCAGTAATAAAGTAATTTATGCACAGAAATATTGGGAGAAATTAGATGGAAATCTAATGATTTGACTTTGATTAAGAATCACATTCGGTATTTGTCAAAGCAACCTTTCTGATCCAGTTGAAGGCTCATTTGTTGTTACCTGCATACAAATGGAAGATTCTCTGTATTGAGGAACAATGCTGTAGCCCACTAGTTGTAGTTTCAGTGTGGTGAAACTGTATTTACTATTGTAGTTCCTCAAGTGACTAAAGTGACAAGGGTCATCGAAGGGGAACCCACCATCACCAAGGTTACCAGGGTCATCGAAGGGGAACCCACCATCACCAAAGTTACCAGGGTCATCGAAGGGGAACCCAGCTTCACCAAAGTTACCAGGGTTATTGAGGGGGAACCCAGCATCACCAAGGTGACAAGGGTCATTGAGGGTGAACCCTCCATCACCAAAGTCACAAGGGTCGTCTCAGGTGAATATTTCTCCTTCAACTCAGAGAACGTCAATGACTTGTTATTGTTCATCAACTCATGATTGCTATTGTTTCCAGGCCCTACGTATTCAGTCTCAAGTGGCAACATTGAATTGGAAGGTCAGCGAAACAAATTCACATGTGAACAGAGAAATTTAAGGACACCAGTGATAAAACTAGTTTCGTTTGTAGGGAATTATTTTCCATTATAAGTATGAAATATTGTTGAATATTATTACTTAATTTATTACTTATTAGTTTCCATGTAAATAATATATAAATCTCATAAACCCACAGCTGTTTAAACAAAGATTTAAGCATAATGCCAATCATATTATTGTTTTCAAAGCTGAAATGACAAAAATATAACTTGATAATTACTTACGGCAGTGTTTCAGTAAAAAAAAAAAAAAAACAGAAAATATTTCAAAAACTATTTTCGCTGTCTTTTTCCCTCAGGAGTTGACATTCCAGGAGTTACCATTGTGGAAGGGGACACTAATGTGGACCCTGAAAGTCTAACTAGAATGATTCAAGGTGAGTTTTATCAGTGAGGGTTTCTCAGTAAGTATTTCCTAAATGATGTACGACTTACATGTGTATTTGACTCTATAGCGGGCGGTAACAGAAGAACCGCAGGCCGAAGAGTTGTAGGTAAAAAAAAAGAAAAAAAAGAACTCCTGCATTTGTAACAAATGCAATGTACTGTAGTCTGTGAGCTACTGTACCTCAGGCAATGGCACTGAGTCTTCTGCTATGTTTTCATGGCAAACTCTTCTCTTTACACCCCCATGGGTGTATATGACATTATAGGATGTATGAGAGTTGAGAGCTGAGAGTTGGATTAGAGGAATAATAACCGTCTCATGTCTGTTTAATAAAAGTGCCAGTTTGCTTTAGCATGAACTCTAAAGAGAGGAATAAACTGCGAGTCTGGCTTTGTCCAAAGGTGGATAAATCTGCCTTCATTTAATCCACTCAAACAAAATTGAGGTATGACATGTTTTGGAATTATGTTGAATAAGTGTAAGAGTTAGTCCTGAAAATGACCCCCATGAAACCACTCAATTTCAGTTTAGTTTGTGTGAAAGTTTTTGTGAAAATATTCCTGAGCCCTTAGCCCGAGTCTGACCCATATGCGTCTGTATCTGGGCTGATTCCATCTGTTATCCCCAAGATTTTATATATTTGCTCCAGAATTGGTTCAGATGTAGATCCAACATACTGTTTGTAATGATGCTATAGATGTAGCTCCATATTTATCAAACAGGCATGAGAATTGTCTCAGTCCTCTCATCTGACTCTTGGGAAGAAAAGTGCATATTTTCCCATAATGTCAAACTATTTCTTGAAGCCAACTGTGGGCTGCTCACTCTCCTGCTGCCGTGCTTGTTGCCACATTGCTCACCTAAAAGCTATGCTGACTCTTGGCGCTAATGTCACTGCTGTTCTTGTAACACGTCATGAGCCCCACCACCACCACAGCATACGTATGTGGCCTCTGAATCTATACGCTCCCCATATAGGGGGGAAGTTATAACCATTGCTCCCACTATCTACTGTGCTGAGCTTGGTGTTTCCAAGTGGATAGTGATGAGATCAGTGCCAAGTTACTAAACTTCAACACAGCCCACATTCTACATTAACATCTGTTCCATGTGTTGGCTCACTGACATGTATTTATGGTACTTTTTTTTTCACCAGCTGGCAACAGGAGGAGGGGAAGGGACTGAGTATGGACAGATGAGAAAATCAACGTTATAAAGGTGGAGAGCGATGCCAAACCCAGAGGTTGAGACTGGTGTTTCAGTACAGGGGATACACATAAACTGTCAGTTATTTCAAATGTACATGAACAGGTAAAACTGACAAAATAAAACTGTTCAAATAAACAATTAATGGTGCTTTGGATGTATACCCAGTATGAGTGTGCAATGTCTGTTGGTTCAGTATATGTAAACAGTGCTCAAATGAATATTTTGGCAAGACATTAAAGATACAGAGTAAGTCAGGGTAGCAATAAAGTCTTTTAATAAGCCATTAGGGTAGCAATAAAAGCATTTCATTTCTAAACTTTTCTATCACTTTGCTAGAGGTGAAGGTTAACATGAGGAGATTTTACTGGCTGTTTGGAAACATTATAAATCTCACCATGCTGCAGACTGAAAAAAATGCTTGTGTGTTGTCAGACTGAAATTGATACATTTTCTTAAAGAATATCTGCCTGTAAGTTGTAGATTGTTTAGAGTTTCTTATAAATGTTGTCTGTGCTTGTATCATTTGGAACTCTGTATCTGACGGGAGGCTTTCCCCTTTCTACTTTCCAAACATCTTCCGAATAAAGTGCTTCCTTTCATATGAATATCCCAACCCAAAAACTGGCATCTAAGGACATTGTGGTTTGAAGTAATTTCTAATCCCCTGGAAGGCTCTTAAACAGCAGCATGGGTTTATGAAAGTGAATCTTGAATATGAAATTTCAGAAGTAAAAATGTTGTTGATCAGATTCTATTTCCGAGTCTTCCCTTTTATGTAATTTTTCTGTATGTCCATTTCAATTTTGTCATGGAAAGTAGCCATTAGATAAATAAATATAAAACTAAAACACATATAATAACCAAACATGCATATAAAATGCCAGTAATTCATTTTAATTTCAACATCATTAATTATTTTGTGATATGATGAAATCAACAGCAGCCAATGCATTAATGCAGGTTCATTAACAGAGGAAAGTAAATCACATTTAAGATTGCATTACAGCTGTGTAACATTTGAAGTGATTTATTTGCCCCGAGGATACAGGTACATTGCATGAGTTGTTGACATCAGGCTCCAACTCCTCTGGTATTTGGCTCAAGTGCAAACTCAGTTCAATTTATGGCTTTTTGAGTGTAATAGTCCTAGTAAAGATCGGAGCAACTGCCAAAACCAAATGTCATAAGATTAGCAAAAAAAACTTTCGTTTGCTGATTTGTATTTTGTCTGCTTATACCCACCCATGGCATGTGGAAAATCAAAGCAATTCCTTGATTGCAAATTATACAAAAGAATAGCACGATCCTTATGCTCTTATCAGTCATTGCTGCATAAGGGCTACCATTAAACTAAAGATTTTGCAGAGAATGAATAAGCTCTGCAGTCAGCCAATACAGAGGGCAACATTTACAACATCGTCTGAGAATTGAGAAAACATCTGCTGCTGCAAGATCATATTGCTTTTCCGTTTGGCTTTGGATTTTCCATGCTGTATAGCAGAGATCTCCCAATCAATTATTAAGTCATTTATGAGACGGCTGATATACCAACTTCAGATTCAAATTTTACTCAGCTTGATGTGGCACTTTCCACTGCTCATCACTAACAGCCTGTTCATCCTAAACTGAGTCCATACACATGAAACTTCATAAACAGTGCAGAAAGAATTACCATTCACACTTCTGTTGTTATTTTGTGACAGATTACTCAATAAAATGACTTGCTGGGGATACTTCCTCCCTTGATGGTGAATCAGCCTTTGGCTTTTGAACAAAACAATTTTTCAAAACACGTTTATATTGCTAGAAAATGCACAAAAAGTCACATGAAAATGTATAACAAAACTGCAGAAGTCTCTGAAAAATGACAGAAAAGGCTTTAAAGAATATGAGCGTGTAACTACAATTTAATAATCAACTTATTACCCAAGACACATTGCACTACGCTACATACTGTAGTTATGCAAAGAAATTATTGAAATGACTAATTACATTGTAAAAATGCAGGAGGTTTTGACCATAATGCTCTTGAGTCAGACCACAAGTACACCTCATCTGACCTGCAAATGTAGGAGTTCAGGGAAGGTCTCAGTCTGTTTTTAATTGGCTCCCATCAATCACAACAGCAAAGAAGAAGAGCTGTCTGGCTCACTGGAGTGTGTTGCTGAATGCCTTGAATGCAGCTGTGTGAAAACAACTCATCATCTGGATGTAACACTGACTCCAAAGACCTGACATGTTCCTGGCACACTGGCCTGTCATCAGTCTTCATGTATAGACCTGGCCACGATAACAAAAAAAAATGAAAGAAAAAAAATCAGATGGGGAGCTGTGGGGGAATACAATTACAGATATTTTACTTGGAAAACACCATTGTAAAAATACTCCATGAAAGATAAATAAATAAAATAAAATCCTGCATGAAACATCCTGTCCAAGTAAAACTATTAGCAGCCGCACCAAAGTAAAATGTCTTGGTCCCACAAGAGATCAATATTACCGAAGTGTTAAAATTAAAGGGCAGCCAATCAGATGAAATGTTGAATCTGAAATATTAACTTAATGAAATGTTACAAGTACTGTGCAAACTCTCTACAGGTAGACTGTAGGTAGACTGTGACATAGTGTGACAGTGGTGGTCCTGTCACTATGCCTCCAGTTGATCATGCGCCCTGGCTACTTGGCCAAGGGGATGTCCCTTTGGCCGACTGGTTATGACTCCGACAGTCTGGGGTTCGACCTGTCCTCTTCAACATTCTGGCTTGTTGGCAGGATCCATGTAGCACTGCGTGTAGGTCCATGGATTCCTAATGTGTGGCAGCCTGCGCGGAAGCACGAGGACGTGCTTGTGAAAAGAGGGGAGAGATGACAGTGGTGGTCCTGTCACTATGCCTCCAGTTGATCATGCGCCCTGGCTACTTGGCCAAGGGGATGTCCCTTTGGCCGACTGGTTAGCGCGCATGACTCCGACCCGGGAGTCTGGGGTTCGAAGCCCGCCCGGGTCCCTCTTCACCTTGCCACAATAGCATCACCTGTCCTAAATCTTTATAGACACCAGACAAACCTGAGTGGCTGTGAAATGATTCATGGGAGAGAAGAAAAAAACTAGTTCTGAAAAACATTTTCTTGATCACTGATTTTTGGTTAGGTATTGGGTAATTTCAACATTTCTTGAAGTGAAGTCAGGTTAGAGGATTCTGGGGAAAATGTTGGGGCTATGAAGTAATAGAAAACTGAAATATGACACCACTACAAGCTTTTTGTTAGACGTCAGAGGCCAAACAGATTGGAAACCATTGGTTTAGCTTTTAACCATGTGTGTTTTATCAAAGCTACCCAAGTAAAGTTTGCTGTATCTAATTCCTTCACATCATTTGATGTATGTTGAAATCTGAAGCATACATGGATCACTATCATGATGAGTCCTAAGGATAGTTTCTTTCCTTTGTATGACTTCAAAACTGTAAGTCATCAAATGAATATGCTGAATGGTAAATCTGCATACCAATTTTGTGTATGAATTAAGCACTTTTTTTTTCCTGTTCTGTAACATAATGACCATAAAGCATTTTTAAAGTTTTGAGCACCTTTTAGCAAGACAAACAGCTCAGTGTTTATTTACAGTATTTACAGTATATTGCTGTAATGTTTGATAATGAAAGAATTATTGCTCTGCCTTTTGCCTGTAGCTCTGTAGCTATTGGCTATTATCAACCCCACCTTACAGATGTGAGTGCATAATATATTACTAAATTCTGTATCAGCAAATGCATATACTGTGCTTAGTGGGTTTGGTATCAGTGGTATTGGTTTTGTGAGGGCCTCATAGCCCGACAATGTTAAACTTGTCTTGTGAGACAGGCCTTAGGCAACAAGATCTTTAACTTCCAAAAACACTCCCTCCAGTCTGTGGGCCTGCTCCCCATTTCCACTCTCAAATCCACATTGATGTACGGTATTGCCTTTTCTCTTGACATCTAGTACTGCATTAGATCCCGTTTGAATCAGGGCTTTTTAAGTCTCTTACTTTATGTGAATTGTTGTGGATTATAAGACACCAACAATTGTCTGTCAGTGCTGTTGTTTCAGGGAGTCACAGGTATATTTACAAGCATATTGTGGTTCACCAAAAAGCACTTTTTCCATAACCAGTAAGTCATTAAATAATTGCACCACTGTTATCAGGTATGGTATCATATGAGCTTTTAAACCACCCAACAACTTTTAACTTGTACTGTTTCAGGTCAGTTCACATTCTTACATAGCTGATAAGCATCTATATAGAGCATACCAACTTTAGTCTTCCCACCATGTCGTAGGGATTCAGAAGTTACATAATCTGTCAAGCTCTGACAGGCCGCCAGGAATAATGGTCTGAGTGACATAAATGGAACCTAATAAATAATCTTCTCTTTGTTCAAATCAGACAATTTATTGGACATCTTTTGCCAGAAGCTTAATTTGCTCTTGTGCTACGTGGCTAAAAATCTGTCTTCTACTGTGAGAAGTGTGCAGTGATCCCTTTCAATACTTCTACTCCCATATGTCTCCGGTTAGCACATTAATGTTCAGTTGATGTAAAGTTTTAAAGAAAACAAGACATAATAACTGTCAATCATAATAAAAGCTGCATTCCTTGACATGTCTCATCTTATAGTTACAGTAAATGTCCAAAACGTACTTCAAATTTTGTTAGACTGTTTCCATTTGAGGACATTACACATCTGGTTGATCATACAGTAGAAGATGGTTTCATCCCCTGGCTATATGTATTACGTATACAGTAAATGAGATTAGATTTTCCGTAGTTACAGTATCTTTTGAGCTGCTCTCAGCATTTGTCTATGCCACTGTTGATGGGTGTCAGTAGTGGCTAAAATGTAAAAATGTTGAAAATAAATGTGCAACTGTTTGCTTACTGGTTTGTTTTACAGTAAGGCAATATAAGCATATGTTGACAACTTGTTTTTTTGCTAGTACGTAACTTTACATAACCCAAATGTCACTAGAACCCAGTTTGACAGATATAGATAGATAGACAGGATAAACTCTACTGTTGCACAAAAATATGCTTCTGGAGTGTCAGATGGTCTCCAACACACATGACTGTACCTCAAACAGATCACTATCTATTCAAACCACCAGTGGGTCCAGATGGACTGAGTATTTTTTTCCTTTAAATAAATAGCAGTCACCATATTTTATTATTACTCCATGCTCATCCAAAATAATCATGTGGCTCCATTACATAAAAAAAGCACTAAAAAATCATATGTGGATTGACTGATATCATGCATCTGACACACATTCATGTGCGGTCTCAAGTCTTCAAAGGTTCTTTTTGTTCTCTGGGACATGCACCTAGCTTTGAAATAAAAATGACAAAACACAGCTACACGCAATATTCGCTATTACACTATTGTGCAACCCAATAATTCACAAGTGTGACAATCAGGTCCTATTAGTTTCTCAAACAAAAGGAGAATTGGACTGTTCATCATTGGACTATTGCCACATGGAAGCAGTTATTCAATAGACAGTGTTTGAAGAACAAGTTATTTTTGGTGCTGAATGAAAGTTCTGGCTAAGTCACAAAATGACACTCGTGACCTTGTCTGATAGCTATAATTAATAGCCAAACTTCAAAGAATCAGAGACATGGTTAGAAATCCAACCACCAACCATGTGTTGGTATTTGGCTGGATCTTATAATGTATTAATGCATACAGTGCTTTTAGTAGATCTTTATGTTTTTTATCTGTTGTAATCATATTTTATGTGATTTCATGTGATTGTTCTTTACAGTTAAGGCAGATTTGTTGTTCTCCAAATGTACTGTTTTCCAAATTCCTTGAGACATGTTCATGCTCTACATGGTTGGTGTGTAATGTATAGGTTAAAGGTGAATCCAAATTAATATTTGATTTGGCTGCTTGGAAATGTCATCAAAATCAACTGGTGATCGGATTTTAAAATGACTAACCAACACTGATCATGCACATTTTAGTCTTTAAAGCACTATAGCCCTGTTTTCCATGGAAATGTGAGATGAGCTGTACGCTTATGGACAGGTCCTTATGTAACTTTCAGACAAAATTGTGGGAGAGATATAAATTTCCTGAAACTGAGCCATTTATCCAAAGATTCACTTTTTGCCCCATCATCTTTTTCCCCCAACTGTACTTTCCATCTTAAATATCTGTTTTAAATTTATTTTAAAGATGTCACATTTAGGTTTCCTGCCTTTACTATCTGAACATTCAGACCAATAACTTTAAAAAAAAAAGTATCAGGGACAGTTTTGACCACCAGCTGCGGCAGTTTTTTGTTTCTCCCAAATTCCATAGCTGGCTCAAAGCACAAGAGGAATCAACAACACACAACAATTTCCCAGACACTTTGTCCAACACAGGCAGGTGGACAAAAAAGATTTGGTAGTGCTCTTTTTTTCTTGGAAAATACATAAAGCTCTCTGACAGTCAGGACTTTTGGATCTATTATTGGGATTATTCTTCTACTTTTGCCAGAAAGAGAATTCCAGCATCAGTGCAACCAACTCACTGAAAGAACATCAATCTTGTTTTCACAATTTTTTTTTTTTTTAAATGAATGTCCTATATATTGTGCAGCTGTACAGTTCACAATCAGAATCAGAACTGTTTTATTTGCCAAGAGCAGTAAAGGCCAGTTTATAGCACGAGGAGCTTGTCTTGGTGTCCGGTGCAAACATAAAAGTACCACAAATGGAATAGAATAAGAATTTAGAGACTTAAGAATTTAAATATTCTAGTGCAAAAGATACGCATATACTATATACAAAAAGGAAATATACATACCGTATACGATAAATACACATATACTATATACTAAAAGAATAGAATAAAGATATATACAAATACTAAATAAGTTATTGTGCAAAATGTTGTGTGACTGTCCATATGTTTAGGGTTATTTAGGGGGAACTGGGGCATTGTTCAATAGGCTGACTGCAGAGGGTTAGAAACTGTTCTTGTGGCGTGAGGTCCTGGTCCAAATGGACCAGAGCCTTTTGCCAGAGGGGAGGGACTGGAAGAGTTTGTGTCCAGGGTGAGAGGGGTCAGCAACAAGTCTGGCTGCACGTTTCCGGGTCCTAGAGATGTACAGCTCCTGAAGAGATGGGAGCCTGCAGCCGATCACCCTCTCAGCAGAGTGAATGACACGCTGCAGTGAATGACATGCTGCAGTTTGGCCTTGTCTCTGGCCGTAGCTGCAGCACACCAGACTGACATGGAGGATGTGAGGATGGAATCAGTGGTGGCAGTGTAGAAGTTCACCAGCATCTTCACAGGGACGTGAAACTTCTTCTGATGCCCCAGGAAGTAAACCCTCTGCTGAGGCTTCTTGGTGAGGGAGCTGATGTTCTGCTCCCATTTGAGCTCCTGGGAGATGGTGGTGCCCAGGAAGCAGAAGGACTCAACCAGGGTCACTGTAGAGTCACAGAGGATGACAGGTGGGAGGACAGGTGGGTCCTTTCTTTAGTCCACTATCATCTCCACTTTTCCTTTCTTAAGTCCACTATCATCTCCACTTTCTTCAGAGCGTTCAGCTGCAGGTTGGTCATGCTGCACCATGACACCAGACGGTCCGTCTCGCTCCTGTAGGCCAACTCATCCCCATCAGATATGAGGTCGATGAGGGTGGTGTCGTCCACAAATTTCAGGAGCTTGACAGACTGGTGTCCAGATGTGCAGCTGTTCGTGTACAGGGAGAACAGCAGAGGAGAAAGGACGCAGCCTTGAGGGGATCCAGTGCTGATGGTTCAGGTGTAAGAGACATGCTTCCCCAGCCTCACGAACTGTCGTCTGTCTGTCAGGAAGCCCGTAATCCACCTGCACATGGAGTCAGGCACGTTACTGTAAACTGGGAGAGTTTGTCACGGAGCAGAGCTGGGATGATCGTATTGAAGGCAGAGCTGACGTCCACAAATCCTGGCGTAGGATCCTGGGGAGTGCAGGTGCTGGAGGATGAAGTGGAGTGCCATGTTTACAGCATCATCTACAGATCTGTTAGCTCCGTAGGCGAACTGTAAGGAGATCGTCTGTGATGTCCTTCAGATGGGTCAAGACAAGGCGCTCAAAAGTCTTCATGACCACAGAAGTCAGAGCAACAGAAGGCTGGTGATCCTTGGCTTTTTTGGAACTGGGACAATGGCTGAGGCCTTGAAGCAGGCTGGCACATGACAGGTCTCCAGTAAGGTGTTAAAAATGTGTGTGGACTCCGGAGACGGCTGATTGGCGCTGTGCTTGACATGGTGACTTGTTTTGAATTATAGTCCCAACAGCCAAGGGCTTCTGCTTGCTGATGAGAGGACGCATGAGGATACAGCCTTTAAAACACTCCCTTCAAAACATTTAATTGCCTTCAGGTTCAACACTTTTCATCACTGATACTGTAATTTTTTTTTTTCAATGTATCATATGCCCTGGCACGCAGGGCAGCTTGCATGCTACAGTGAGAATTTTAACTCTTTCACAGCTCTAAGTGTTAAGTAGTTTTACATGTATGTTTTATACCAGCCCATGGATGTTTCTACGACACCAAGCATCAATCTGGCACCCTTGTTGCACAACTATATTTGCTTTTTTGTGTGTTTTTCATTCTGAAGAAAGTTCAACTACTGGGAAATGTTTTCCAGTGCAACTTTAGTGCTTCCAAGAACAATGTGGTCACTTGCCTCAGAAGGAGTGAAGAAAGTCTAGTATGATGTGCTTTCCTCGGGGGCACTATCCTCTTATACTGCACACATATATTGGATTGTGGTGTCATAACACACTTTATTTTTACTGGACATTTACTTGACCGCCCCTGGCTCAAGTGACAGCTAGGAGAATATTTCATATTAACGGCAAATGCAACTCAATTTTAATTGGACATTATAACTAACAGACCATGCACAGTTTTGGCTTTATTGTGTATTTTCATGGCTTGTGCTTCCAGATGTTTCGCTCTGTGCCAAAGGAGGACATCCAGTATAGTTGTCGAGTGCGTAAGGTCAAATGTTATTTCTCAGTGATGTGCTAGTTTGTCACGGTAAAACACATCACAACTTGCACCTTTGCGCAAACAAAGATGAAATAGTGAAGTTGTGAAACAGCAGAACTTTTCCAACCCAACATCCCAGCATATCTTCAGTCCTGATGTTATATACGTTCTTGTTCATACAAAATCGAAGCAGGGCCATGAATGTGTGGCAAAGATTACAGAAGTCATGGGTAGTGCATATCTTATGGTTAATGATATGGTAGTTGTAAGCAACTCAAACGCTTCTTAGGGGTCACAGAAATATAGTCAATCAAATTTAATCATTAGATCTGGGAAAACTCACATCTCCGACAGGAAAGCAATTTTTAAAATCGTATTTATTGCTATATGTATTGCTGTTGTTACACACAGGAACATTACTGTTTTTATGTTTCTTGTTTGGTATCTGTTGCTGCTGTGACACTGTGAATTTCCCCCTCAGCGATCAATGAAGTTTCATTCTATTCTATTTCATTCTTATCCACCACCCTGCTGTACACAGGTCAGCATATTTCCGTAACTGGCACTGACAGCTGGCCATGTGTGTAATTGTGAGATTGTCTTATCCATTTGAGATATAATTCTGCCTCAGCACTTTCTAAAAAAAACACACTGGGGGATTTTGAGGATGTTGTTACTAGTGTAGAGATAATAACCCGAGTGATGACACCAGAGTTATCTCAGCTTGTGCTTGGAGCCCACATGTTTTGAACGAAAAACCTGCATTACAGCAGGGGGTGTGGTGGAGAAACCAGGTTTCTACAGAAAAAGTTCAAGTTACAAAAGTCTGCATGCTTGGAGCTTGACACTACACGAGGCACTTATCTCACCCTCTGTTACATCAACTTTTTTAGTTTTTTTTTTTCTTTTAACAGTTTTGAAGTTATTCTGTGACCAAAACAGGTTGTAAAATAAGTTATCCCTTGTGGGGTTTGTTTGTTTATCATCAGTGGAAACCAGCTATTCAGTCCCAATGCATCAGAGTAGATTTCTGGACACAGTCACAGCAAGGGGTGAAAGAAACTTTGAAATATGTTACCACAGGGAGTAATGTTCCATTGCACGTGCCATTAGTGCACATTTGCGGTGTAATTACAGTTACATGTAGCTATAGGCTGTATACGTACAAGCTTTTCTGGCGCTGTTGCTCAGAGGAATGGGAAGGCAATAATTTACTGTTTTCCTTCAAAATCAGATGGCCAACAACAGTCTCCATACCCTCCCCCAGCACTTCTCTGGGAGCCATGAGCCACGTAGATGGGATTCCCTGCGCATTCGCGGTCCAGATTTCCAGTCTGCTGTTTCCTCTGTGTCCAGCCAGAGGTAGTGTGCTGGTCTGAGACTTGGCACAGGATGTTTCCTCACCACTGCAGGTAGAAAAGTTAAAAGCATTCAGTCAACATTTGAGCAACATAATGTTTTAGGAAGCCATATATTTCATTATGCAAGAACCTCTGTGAGCAATTCCATATGAGTTCATTTCTCTGGAGAAAAAAGAAGCAGTTTTTCACATGCAGCACAAATTTTACATATGATGAAAACTTGGTGTCTTTAAGTTCATGTCCTACCTCCTCTAATTACATTTATATATTTCAAGGATGGTTAAAACCCACAAACTGAATTTAAGACCATCCAAAGGCACTAGATACAGTAGGTCAAGCTAGATCATAGGAAAAAGTTTACAAAATGATGCTGTGAATGTGGTAAATATTACAGTAATTAAATTGATATCTCATCTCCTGAACGGATGTGTTGTGAGTTCAAACTGCATTAAAAAATGTCAAATTATTCTTTAAGATGAATAAAAGCATTATACCAAATTGACTGCCTAGAGAAATAAATAAATTTAACTGCTTGTTACAAGATGCCTTTTAAATTACATGCTCTGACACACTTTGAATATGAACATCACACCTGTAAGTTGTACAGACTTCAGTTGTCAACTTAGAGTGGATTGTGATGTGACAACAAAAAAACTGCATGCATGCCTTAAACTCAGATTTAAGAGGAGGACAGGGAAGTTTCCCGCTTTGGTAGGTGAGTTTGAAAAGAGTAGTGTCAGAGTCTGTGCATAGATAAATCTCCACAGCAAAGTTCAAAGTGCGTGTAAAGTGACTTTATGGAAAATGTATCTTTCACTGGTGAGGTACTAAAGTTGTGGGATGTCAAATAGATTTATGTTTACTGTGGTGGGCCATAGGTTTGTGTGGTATAGACTGAATAACAAACCCTTTACACCACATACTGCCAGGTTATTCTCCCATCATGACTGAGAATTTATTACATTCTAAAGTATCAAGTTTTCCAAACCTTAATATAAAAGTAAGAATGGATTGTTTCAGTCATAGCCTTGAGACAATATGACAATAAGACAGAACCACATGTAACTCTATCTGTGCTGGCATGCTGAACACATCTCCAGTTTCCACACTTGGACATTTTCCAAAGAGCACTGGAAGTCATGATGTATTGGGCAAAGTGGTGACACTTTTCCTGTGCTACATGCTAGTGCTACACAAGGAAATAAGATTGTTTCACAGTTTTCTAAGAGTAACACATCTATCCCTTGTCAGACACAAATTAAGATGATTTTCCTGGTGTTGTTTTGGTCTGTGTATCTATTTTTTAATCCCTGTTGTCATGCTGCTTACTGTGTGATTACGGCAAAAACAATCATCAGTCTAAAAAATATTGTTTCCAGATTGCACTGCAGGTCATTAATCATAGCCTACTATTTTTAACACTCACTCAAAAAAACTTTAAATGACATTTACAGTAACTTTTTCCTCAGAGGAATGCTTGGACTGTCTCCATTGACTCCAGTCATTAACCCCATCAATAGGTCCTATGGTTTCCATTTTTATAGAACTGACTATAAAAAGGTCTTTGCATTCAGGCCTAAAAGATGTTTACCACAGACCTTAAAAGTTTAGCACAACACTCGATGTGTTCCTTATTTTCTGTCTCTTAGATAAGTTGCTGGCTGTCTTGATGTTGATGTAGCAGTGCCAAAATGTTTGGCTTCCCTCCCACACTTTCCTGCCAGTGATATTTTACTGTCCAGTGAAACCGCATCGATGATGTTTGCATGTGTTTGTGAGTCTTCCATTACTGGATAAGTCATTATGCCTCATCTCAATATTCGTCAGATATGGTCACTGACCTTTTAGTTCAATCACATGACACTTAACATGCACTTACAGCAAGATACACAACTACACAACTGTTGCTGTGACTGATAAACCAGTCAGAGGGACATGGAGTAAGGATATAAACAGGCATATTTTCAGTGTCTAAATGGTTGAGCAGAGCAGTGCAATCATGTCATATTACTGAAAAAGAAAATGGCACATTTTATTTGAACATATAACTTTAATCCACTAAAACAAAACTATGAGCTTTAGTTTGAGAGTAATACACAATCACACGAGTAGACTACCGTTTACATGTTGAGCCATGCAGCGTCAAAACCGAAACTGCCACTCCCTTCAGCATTTTGATGTAATTAGAAATATAAAAACACGGGAACAAGAAGCAACAGGGAGCAAACTGAACTTTAATATAATAGATTTGGGGTTTTTACAGAGGGAAGTGTCTTAACCTTAAATTACGTTCAGGCGTTCAGGCGCAACAACCTCCCTGAGCTGAAGTTTATAGGATACATACTTTAGTTTAGTGCAGATGACGTCAGCTATCTCAGTCATTTCTCCTGGGGTAAAGTGCTTCTACATGCTGTGCTGTCAGATTGCTGCTAAGATTTACTATAGCCCCTGGTGAAGCTAATAACTCTTTAACAGCTGAGTGATTTATTGAAGAAACTTTTTTTTTTTTTACTGTGAGCGAAGACATAACAGTTTACCTTTGTGTTATATTTAATCACTCCTAGTCTAAGACCGCTTCAGATTAGCTACACCCAATTCCACATCGAACACTTCAAATAGGCACAGGGGTTGAAAAGGGGACTTTGTGTTTTTCCAAATACCTTGTTTCACCTTAAAGGGATAGTAGCATTTTTTTAAAAATGAGGTTGTATACAAATAGCCCCTAAGTACAGTACTTAAATTGCAGTAGAAGACTCTCTGCACTCACTCCCGTTAGCAACGCCAGCCCATAGCCCTGCCCAGAGACTTACAACATACATTGTTGTGAATGGACCCAAAGAAACAGCCTATTTTCGCGGCCTAAAAGAGGTTTTACCTGAAAAAAAATACACAGTTCCATTGTTCGCCATTATGTAATTTTTCCAGCCCTTCAAAGGGCAGGAAAAACACAGTTTTTATTTGGAGCTAACCAACTCACATATCTTCCGGCCCAGGGTTAGCGCCCGCTGATCAACAGTTGGTTAGCTCCAAATAAAAACTGCGTTTTTCCTGCACTTTGAGGGGATGGAAAAAATTATATTATAGCCAACAATGGAAATGTGTAATTTTTTCAGCTCAAACCTCTTTTAGGCCGCGAAAATAGGCTGTTTCTTTGGGTCCATTCACAACAATGTATGTTGTAAATCTCTGGGCAGGGCTATGGGCTGGCGTTGCTAACGGGAGGAGTGCAGAGTCTTCTACTGCAATTATAGGGGGCTATTTGTAGATCATATAACCCCACTTTTAAAAAAATGCTACTATCCCTTTAAGGATGATCACCGTCAAGTCTGCAGTGTAGAGCCACAGAATAACAGGATCTTTCTCCCCATAAATAATAGGACAGAGACACGTTTCCATGGACTATTATCAAGTCCTGTTTTCTTTATCCACCATTGGAAACAAAGAAAATGTTAGTAAAAAAGTCAGCTTCCTGTGATTTATGAGAATATAAACTGAGTACAAAGAACATTTGTTTAATAAACAGAATGGTTGCACTGAAACCTAATGAAAGGTTTTCATACCATTTCCCTATGTATACTGACAGATGTGATGTCATTATGTCATTTCTCACCAGAGACCAGAGTCTTTTTTTTAATGAGGGAGAGTTAAAAGAAGTTTACCTGAGGCAACACATAGAAGCTGAACCTTAGATATGGCAGGAGATGCTGCGCTGTGACTTTGCGTCTGTCTCTTTGAACAATGTTTTTACATTTTTACGGCACAGGATCATTCTTATCCTGATAATTGCACCCTGTCTCCGGTCATTTTGAGGTTGTTGCTTACCTCAGCAAAATAGATGATAATCAACCAACTACTGAAACTTTCTTTTCAGGTGGATCATTGTTGTGAACTTGCTGCTGGTATGTATGACTTGTCCTGAAACCAAACCACATTTTTTGTGCCTGAACAAGACACGATACTGTAGCTATGTGCACTGTGGGGACAATAACTTAGCATGTGATGAGCCTCAGTGGAGGGCTGAGAGGAAACTGTGACTGAGGGTTCGTATGTCTGTCTATGGAACTATGTTACAGTAATTCATATGGGTTTCATTAGATGTGTGCATGAGGTATGCAATAGCGTCAAAAATAACAAAGTGTGGGGCAAAAGACACAGCTGTCTTGTCCTTGTTTTTTTGTTATTATTGATTGTTTTGTTTTGTCAGTTTTTATCGGACACAAGAATTAGTGAAATCATGTGTTTTCTGTTTTTCGTCTTTGTCCTGTTTGCACTCCTTCCATCTGGTTCTGTCTTGTGTCATGGACATGGTATAGTTTGTTCTTTCTTCATCTAATAAATCTATCTCAAGGACATGAAGATTCAATTACTCCCACATTTTGTGTCAGTTGAATTAAGGCTCGTCATAAACTTGTTTGTTTTCGATGACAAGATACATTGCTCTCTATGGATTCTATCATCTATACATGTAATCATTTGCTGTGTCTAATTAATTACCATGGTATGTCATAGAAATGACATATAATCCTTATGTTGTCCTTATGTATAGTTATTAGTTTATCAAAAGAACTTACCTTGGGAGCAATACTGTAAGCAAGTTAATATTAGCAACATTATTCATCTACATGTCTTCCCTGCATGCAAGGAAAGCATGATTTCATTTGAACTAGTATTATTGTTGAAAGCGTTAGTTTGAACCATAGATCTCTTTTATGGTTCAAATTACACACAGTTGTTGATGCAGCGAAGGCTAATGCTGGAGCTGTGTAATTTGTGGTTTTTGATGCCAGGACAGCCAGGATGCAGAAAGATTCTTGAACCAAAAAGTTCAGTTTATCGTGGTGTATTTGCAACAGATCCACTAATAAGTGTGTCATCAATGACGTGTTTGGGCAGTTTGGTAAATGGAAGAAGAGCTACTGTTTTTGGCATACAAGCAGCAGCTGGTTTACACACCTGAGAAAACCATTAACAGCTCTTCATGGCCCATAGCTATTGCTCTTCTCTTCTGACCTCTACTCTGTCCTCATTTCAAAGACATACCAGATGTAGAGACATATCATTTAGCTGACATCGTCATCAATCACTTTTGACCATTATTTTCTCCATAAACATTAACTGTCACATTGTCATACTGCATCCATCAAAACTAGGTAAGAAATAGAAGTGAGAAGTGTAGGACCCTGTATAAAAATGGCAGTAGATTATTACCATGGTTGCATGCATTGCAGAAATGATCAGGTCTGCTCCACAGAACAAAGAACAAACAGATCTTTGACATAAAACTGGCAAATCATGACTGAAGCTTCAGCTTTGATGTACGCAGTCATTCAAATGAAGACCGGCAGTCTGGGACAATCAGAGGTCAAATTGGGGCAAAACAGTTTTATGAAGTAATTTGTTTGAAGGGAGAAAATGAGCATTATAACAGAGGTGTTTAAGAGATCCACAAGGCAGGCTGTAAAAATGAGCTGAACCGCACATTCATTTAAGGCTTGTATCTGGTTTCGTTTGTTGAATTCTCCCCCTAAATAACAAATTAACATTTATAGTCATTTAATTACATGTTTACTCTCAGAAATTCCATGAAAACACAAAACACAGCATACAGGATTGAAGTGACTAGAACCAGAGCCAATATTGAAGCCAATAAACCGTTATGAAATTTATTTTTACTCTGCATTTTCCTTTCCAGGCACATGCATGTTGGCTCCTTCATCATTGCTCATTTATCACTGTGTTTTGATTTCACTGCTCACTGCTCATCGTGTACAAAACTGTCTGTTTTAGGTTAAATTCAATTTAATGTGGTTTCTGCATGTGGGAAGTGTTGATGAATAACAATAACAACAGATGGTCATAGGATCTCCATCGTAGTTTTACTGTGCAGTGGGAATAATCCCAAATGGCTGTTCTTGCTTGCTTTTACATTAGTGTCGCTAGAAACAACAACTTGATTTTGATTTTTTTTTTTTAAGGAGAAAATATTTATGTGATCAAACCACATTCTGGCTTGGTAGATTTAAAAGAAGTTTGGCCTTCCATATGTTACTCATATGTGAACCAGCATTAACAAGAGGAACGACATGGATCACCAGTCTATTTTGAGCTGCACACCTTAAAACAGAGAAACAGTAAATTTACAACTTCCTCATGGAGCTTATATAGGCTAGCTCAGCTGCCACCATGTCAGTATGATAAATATTTCCATACCCTCCATACACGCCTTCCTTCACTGCATTTACATACTTGACCAGAGCTACAGCAAAGGAGCAAAGTGATTTGGTAGAATGTGATACACATACTGTATGAGGTGCAAAACAAGCTGTATGGCGGGAAAACACAACTAGAGGAAAGTGCTGTGTGCTGTATTTAGTGTGAAATTGACTAAAGCAGAATCATCAACAATTTCTCTTTTACTCACTTTGAGTGGTCATATGCACAGTAGAAAATCTGGTTTGTAAGTGAAATTGCATTGACTAAAATCAAAGCTATGTTTGGATACGATATGGTTAAACAGGATGTGAAGGTGAGGAGAAGCCACAGTTTATTACCTCCATATGTGTGTGGAGAGCGTGTCCAGTCTGGTCCCTGAGCACGATGCATGCTGGGAATCTGTCAAACTGGTGATGAGACTGATTTTTATCACATGCGTTGCTCACAGCAGCAATCCTGTTTTGTGCAGATGCTGGCAGCCAATAGTATAATAATTTCACAGCGACATGAAAGACTGTGAAAAAGTGACTTCTTAGTTAATTATCTATTGATTTGCACTGTAGGCTTTTAATGACTATGGTCTTTTTTTGTTTGAAGTCCATGTGCTTAAAATAAGCTATTTAATAGTCGTCATTGGCACATTTACCAAACTGCAGACCTAATCATTTCCATGCTCGGACAAAATGCTTAATTTATGAGTGTTGTAAAAATGTTTTGATGAACTTGAACCCACAGCAGTAGGCTATAAACACCATGCTGCTTTTCTTTACTTCCCTGTCAGTTCAGCACATTTAAAACAGGATTTGGTGCCCTCTGCAGATAATAGCCCTCCATTATCAAAACTCTTTCAGCATCTAAGCTCTACATCTGCATGATGCCAGGATTGATAGATGCTAAAAAAAAATACTACATGTATACTTTAGTTAGTTTAAATCACTGCAGAGCTTTCAAGAGCTAAAAATATTCCAGTCCAAACATGTCATGCAATGTCAATGTCTTTTGGATGTGAGTGAACTCATTTACATTTTCCAACAGCAGAATTTTAGAAAACCATGGAAACCATTATACTTCGAGCTTCCTGGAAAATTTAATGTGTTATCATAGCCTACTGTATGCGCAGCAGTGACACCATGGCATGTTTGATTGTATCCTTCTTTTTTTTTTTTCTTTACACATGTAGGCTAATAGTGGTTAAGTACAAATTATGGGGTGTCCTATAGCAAGTTTAGTATATGTTGCTACAACAGTAACATGAAAAACAAACATGCACATACTGTATGTGTCCAATACCGGTCTGTTAATTTTCCAGAACTGTCAAGTTCAAGTTGTTAACTTTTTATTGAAGGTGTCTGTGTCCAACATGACCTTCTTTGCTCCCAGAATTCACAAGGAACTATTGCTTCACTAAACTGTGTGAGATTATTTGGTCATTTCTGACGAAACCACTTATAGCCTATTTCAAAGAAATTTGAACAAGAAGGGTTAAGGGAGTGAAATTAGTTATCTTGTCTGCTTTGTTCTTAGACCATGGGAACAATTTTTCCAAGAGTCCATAATCTAAAATATTAACCATTTATTTATGTGACAGCACTTGTTTCGACATCATCAAACAGCCATAGTGTGATCAGATTTATGAGCTAAGTGGCCGTTTCCCTGCTCTCTGGCAATTAATTACTTTCTTAACTTATCTTGTGATCCAGAGCCCTGGTCTCTCTTTGGTTCATCCCTGCTGTGTGTGGTCAGGAAACATGGAAAGGTCACATATTGCATTATAAAAAGATCACCTCCTGAACAAATGAATCAGGCTAGTTTTGGGTGTCCTCCCAATAAAGCATGTGTGAATACTGCTTTCCCAGCTGCTGGGTTGTTTGCTGAGGCGAGATCAGGACGTCAACAGCTTTGTTTTTCTGAAGGTTTTGTTATAACAACAATCTGTTGCAGGGGGCATGCAGTTGAGCCAAAAAGCAGGGGCCCATGAATTGTGTTTACAAACTGCAAGGTACAAACCTACAGACTCCACCTATAAAGAAACACATTACGAGTGTAGTTACTGTTCACGATGTTCTACTGTAAGTAGGCCTACTGTCAAGTCAATCTCAGACGTCCATGGAGTAGCTACCGGTAGGCTATGTAGCCTAACTGTAACTGTCTGAATGACTGTGCAAAGCAAACATCGCTAGATGGCGCTGCGAGTAAAACCTTGAAACGTGCGTGGGGCCAGTCTGCAGTCATCAGACTCAACCATGGATAGCATAGATCCACGGGGTCAGTCAACACAAAGCTAAACATACTAAACAGTCTCTAAACTTTGTCCGCAAACTCACTCAGTAACAGCTAAACAGTCTCTAAACTTTGTCCGCAAACACACTCAGCAACAGCTAAACAGTCTAAACTTTGTCCGGAAACACACAGTAACCAGCTAAACTCTAAAACAGACATGCACAGCACTGCAAATGCAACCCATCATTATTCTCACAGGAAACAGTTGTGAAAGTAGACAATCATGGGGTGTTTAAATTAGCTTCTGTCTTTTGAAATTGTACAGGAAACAGCAGTATGTTTTGTGTATTGACGCTAATTTTACTAGAAATTGTGTCAGTTCCTCACTCAGACCACTAGATGGCAGTGATACCCCGTGACTGTTCTGAATTAACTGTGGTGTTTATTGCCCCGCCTCTGTACAAATTGGTCAAATTTGCGTCAATCTCCCATTGGGCCATGCGTTCACTTCCGATTTTAGTTTTCAAAATAAATCTAAAAATTACCGACCATAGTGGGCATGTCATTTTATTTCTTTGACGTGAACGACGACACATCCTGTCACGGTTCTTGTGTCCAAGCTGTTGTGCCTTAGGTCAACGCTGTGGCGACCGACCAGTCCGAGTAGCATCATCATCACTATTACTCCACAGAGGGGAGTTGACTAAAAGTTACCTCAGGAGAGGAGACAGCTGCAGTGAGGAGAAGAGGTCTGGAGGATCCGTTCGTGACAAGAAAAACGGAAAGTTAGCTGCAACTTAGCTCACTGGCTAATTAAGCTGTCGGTCGGAGTTTTACTCTCACTCAGGTAAGCGTGGACACCGTTAGCTAATCAATGAATCGTCGCTAAAACAAGCCGTTACTAATCACTTTACGGCGATACGCCCTTTATTGTCAGTAAATTTAGGTGTGTCGTTATTGGTAAGATGAAGTTATGTTCCAACAGAGGCTAACTAACTGTTGCTGTTGGTCTGTTTGCAACTTTACCATCAACTTAGCCTGTGTTAGCTAACTTACTGTAGCGAAACTAACAAAACAACAGACTTTCAGTCAGGACAGGCTCTCATGTCGTAACGTTATTTTTCTGACTGATTTCACATGACTTTTGTTCGTGAACCGGGTAAAAGTAACACTGGATGAAACAAAAGCATTCAAACGAAACAATAACAATAGCACCAAGTTACATAACGTGTTTTGTAACGTCTCTAATCAAGTTAAAGACAATCTGCTCTGTCATGTTGTGTGCGTATGTGTAATTGTTACTGTCAGAGTCAGGCCATGTTTGGTTTAAAGACAATTCATTAACTGTAGGTCTTGTTGCAGAGGGGATATGGAGAAAGCTAAACAAGAAGCCTTCGACAATGCCAGACTTCAGGTGATCAAAGATGGCTATGAGAGAGCCTTTGAGTGCATCAACAAGGGACTGACAGCAGATGAAGCTGGGGACAAGGCCCAGGCCCTGGAGCTGTACAAACGGGGGCGACAGCACCTCCTCAGGGCCACCAGTGTTCCCTCACAGGGGGACGAGTGTGTGGGCAGCTCCTGGAATTCAGCCAGACAGATGCAGCAGAAGATGCAGGAGACACTCAACAACATCACCACCCGTCTGGCCATACTAGAGACCAGCTACGACCTCGGGTCAGAACCCGCGCCCAACACTGCCAGTGTGTCCGGCCCTTGTGCCACAAACATGTCTGAAGATGCAGGTCTGTACCCTGAACTCCCCACTAAAGAGAAGTCAGACAGGCTGGCTCCACCGGGCCTGCCCTCTGCTAACGGTCACGCAGCAGGAGCCGTGGGCGGCCTGCCTCTCTCTCCCACCAGACAGCAGCCGGCGGTTCCGGCCGAGCAGCCTCCAGCCTACTCCCCTCAGGCGGCCGACGGCCACGTGTCTATCTCCTATGGGACGGATGCAGGGGAGATGTCACTGGTTGGGAATGACTTCTACAGTCGCACGTCCAACTCCACACCATCTCCCCAGAGTATGGGTGAAGACGGAGAGGAGCTGCTCTACATCCCTCACGGTGTGCAGATTTTCTTTGTCACACCGGAGGGTCAGGTGAGCGCTCCGTCCTACCCCGGCTACCTGCGGCTGGTGAGGTTTACCAGCGAGCACTCTGAGAGAATGCCCAACAGACCACCAGCATTTCTGCAGGTAAGACTGAATAAACACCCCCCCCACACACACACACACACCACCAGCACCACCTTCGACATGCTTCAGCACACTGAAACACTCTATACCACAAAGCTTTACAGGACTAGATAAGCCACTTGATGCAACAAGTGCAAGTGAGTTGTCATCACTGTGGTGTAATCTGTCCCGTCTCTATTGTGCCCTTTCACCTGGTTTTGTAAGATTGTTTGCTCGGCTCATCAAAACCTTTTCCACTGTGAGTCATCGGCAGCCGAGATAGGCCTGTTAATGATCTTTACCCCTCGGCCCTGTGGATGTGATCATGTGAGCCTTGTTGACGCGCTGCCCTAATCCCACTGGGTCCATGTGTGTGATGTCATCCTACTGGGAAATCCTGCATCAGTACCATCATTGGCTCTAATTTAGGGTTAAGGTGGTACTTGAGTCGTGACTTACTGAACATATTTTTTTGACAATGTAACTTAACATTTGAAGTTTTGTTGTGAGTGACTACAGTCTTGTTGTGGTTAAAGTTTTATGACCTGATGGAATTTAATCAATCAGAGAAATGAATCAGTTCACACATATTGACACACACTTTGTCCCCAGTCAGTGATAAGATAAAAAATTTCACAAAGCTATACTCGTATCATTTTAGGTTCTCTAAAATCTCAATCGATACTTTATGAAAAGTAAGTTAATCTACTGTAGCTTTTCCTATTTGAGATTTTTTTTAACAACATCTGCAGCCAAGGTACACTCGTGGGTCATGAGACTGAAATTTGACTCTTCACTGGGGAATTTCCCAGGTGCTATTGCCAGTGGGTGACATCAGTGATTCACATGAGGGCAAGTAGGCTAATTATCTAAATCCTCCTTAACACTGTTATGCCCTATAATCCTGTTAGACATGCAGCAGTCAGAGGGAGACAGTGTCCTCTAGGTTGTCTCCTCTCAGACAGTTCACTGTGTAACTCTGATGAGGATCTCCAGTAAGTCATGTCAGGCTCCACATTTCCAGGTTACATTTTTTTTATCCATAATTTTTTAGAGATGCACAATAATTACCGGTCCGATTTGGGGGAAAATTACCACACGCAATTTTTTTATTGATTCGATAGGTAAATTTTATCCGAAAAAAAAAGATAAATTAATGAAAATGGGGAAATTTTTGCAGGCCGAGTACCCCGTCAGTTGCGACCAGATTTCTGAAATGAAAATCACAGGACATGCATGTTCTGATACAAGTCAGCAGCTGCCTTGAAATGTGTGTTTCTCAAAAGGCATGTAAAACATTTATTTACTGACCTATAGGTGGTGATTTCTGTACAGAGCCCGAGGCAGCACTGCTTTTCTGTCCAGTTCACACATGAAGCAACACTTTTCATTCAAACAAACTAATGTGGCTTCCACAGTTGTTAAGTTCATCAATGAGACCAACATTTATCTCCTAAAAAGAATTTAACCTCTAAACCTGTAAAGGCCTGCGGGTAAGTAGATTGGCTCGTTTTTCTGACAACGCAGGCTGACTGGTAGCTGCTACTGCTGCCTTTGTGACGAGCTGCTGCTCCCACAACGTCGGAACAAACAGGCGTCATTTGGATGAACTAACCACAAACTTACAGATCAAACATTGACCTCTCTATGAATTGACTGTGACTTTGCTGTATAGTAGGGCAAAATATTTTCAGCTGATACACATCCATGACATCATACCTATTACCAGATTTTGCAGCATTGTTTATTGTTTGTTTTTCTACTATTTCTTCCTGACAGGTGTGTGACTGGCTCTACCCTCTCATGGCCATGGACTCTCCAGTGCTGCTGTGTAACACCGGCGTATTTATGTTTCCGGACATGATGGCGCCGGCCCCAGGCTATTACGTGGGGGTGGTGCTGTCCTCCGAGCTGCCCGCTACAGACAGAGAACTGTTTCAGGACCTGCTGTCCCAGATGACAGATCTCAGGGTTCAGGTCAGTCCAGATCTGTGACAACACAAGCTCAAATGGTGGTCTGTGCCGCTGAATATGTATCAGCACAGAACGGTCTGAGGCTTAATGAATTTTTTTTTTTGCTTACCAACCAAATCTTCAGAAAATATGTCTCCTCTGAAATGAATTCTAATTTTCACATCAAAATGTGTTTACATAAGCATTTGAAGTCACCAAACATTTGTTACACAATGCCTTTTGGCAAATCCTCTTGTGCCAGCGGGGGGCACTCCGAGCTATTTTAGGCAAATGAGCCTGTGAAGTAGGAGTGCTCTGCAGCTTTCAGAAGTTACAAGCATATGAGCATGGTTTTCTTCTGCATTTCATACATTTTAATATGCTGAGATCCACTTCATCAGGCAGATTTTTCCATGATAATTATACTTATCTGCCACGAAAACTGGCTTAATAAATCAGCATTTCCCACGTCGAACAAGATTGGTTCCCCATACATTAATAGATCTAGTTCTGTTTTGAAATGCAGTTGAAAGAAAAATGTTGCAATTTTGAACTTGTGATTTCACTGCTGTCTCACAGCCTCCACTCTTCCCCTTTTTCCTGGTCAGTCCCCAACAAGTTCTGCAATCATAGGAAATATATTCCTCCTGTGAAAAAAGACTGTAGCTGTTTATTCAGCGCTTAAAGTCTCATTGTTTTGGCCTTCCTGGCATGACACTTTCACTTCTACTTACTTCTGAGCTGGCACACTTCCCCGGTTTACCCCTGCCTCAGCATTGTGGGGATTTTAGACAGGCAGGTGAGCAGAATTAATTAGTTATAATGCTCTTATCTGCAGCAGCTAGAACAACCGCACAGCTTCAGCCGAAAGACAAGTGCCAGTTCAGCCATGACGGAGATGGAGATGGTGGCTCAGATCGATGCCAAACAAGGTCATTTCTGATGTATGCAGTAAAGCTAGTTATCTGCTCTGATGGATGTGATTCCATATCAGCAAGTAGGCACTTTTTTTTGTTTCGTTCTCGTTTTTGGGTCAAGTAGAAGATTTGAGGTTTTCAGCACAAAGGGAGACTGTTTTCCAACCGACTGACTGACTGAGACATTTTAAAGTGACGTTCTGTTTGTGGCAAACAAATAGCGCATTGTAATGAAAGGCACAAAATAATGAGAGGAGCTTTGTGAATTTTTCGGGGCGGGGGTGTTAACTTGGAGTCGAGCATCTGATTAGAGATGTGTGCAGCTTGGACAATTTAGCAGACAAGTTGTCCAAAGATTTTGACTGACAAGTAGCTCTAGCTTTCAGTCCGCATTGTATGTCTTCATCTTTACTCTGCCTAACTAATGTGTGTGTTTGGTCAGGCTTCCGATGAGGCTGCTGACAGCATTAATCTCAGTCAGAAAGTGTCCATCGCTGCACCTGCACCTGCTCCTGAGGCACCTGGGGAGGCTGCACTAGAGGCGTCCGAGGATGAGAAAGCTCTGCCTGAGTGGAGTGAGAAGGTGGCAAATGGGATCCTGACAGGTGAGGTCACATTGTGTCCTCAAAACTGGAATATCCTCATGCTTGAGTTTGTTAGTAATTCGTTTAGAAGTAAATATGGTAACCCTTTAATTTACATGCCGCTAATTACGTGATAATGTCAAGAAATAGCCTAAAAAAATCATAGTAATGTCATGTTTTTCATAAGGGCAAGTATTACACATGCTTTTCATGCTTTAAATTGTTTGGGACAGGCCAGAATTCTTCTCCACCAAGTCCTTGAAATTGTTAATTACAGTCAATTATGTCTAGGCTATTTCTACACAATCAATCTTTATTTCCTGGCATTACTACGAAATTGACATTTATTTCTAGGCTATTTCTGGACATATGACACAATTACTTGTTATTTCTGGGCTATTTCTTGACATTATCATGTAATTAGCGGCCTGTAAATTTAAGTGTTACCATAAATCACCAGTCCAGCATGATTAACCCTTTGTGATCCTGTTGGGCTTTCAGGTGCGTCCTGGTTAAGCTGGGGTCTGGTGAAAGGAGCAGAGTTCACAGGCAAAGCCATTCACAAAGGGGCATCTAAACTCAGAGAGCACATCACTCCGGAGGACAAACCCGCCAACGTCAGCCCCACAGTCACCAAAGGCCTCCATGTTGCGAAGCAGGCCACTGGGGGAGCAGTCAAAGTCAGCCAGTTTCTAGGTGACTACATCATCTTCAGTCAGCATGTTTTACTCACCTTGTGTGGTTGTTTGGCAGCGGATGTGTAATCGAGTAATGCTGTGTTGTTGCAGTGGACGGGGTGTGCACCGTCGCCGGCTGCGTGGGTCGAGAGTTGGCTCCACACGTGAAAAAACACGGAGGCAAGCTGATCCCAGAGTCTATGAAGAAAGACAAGGATGGACGATCCAACATAGATGGAGCCATGGTGGTGGCTGCCAGCGGAGTGCAAGGTAAAGATTATGTACACTCTCTATTCTCTAATAGAAAGTTGTTCGTAAGAAAATATACAAAAATATTTCATATATTTGCCCAGGATTTGCAACGATGTGGACTGGTTTGGAAGTAGCAGCGAAGGACATCACAACGAGTGTAGCCTCAGAGACTGTCACCACCGTGAAACACAAGTAAGTCTTCCTTTCTGTTTAATCACTTGACGGACCACTGTCACTTGCTTGAACATGCAGCAATGAAATTGTTAACTCAGCACCGGCCAATAAACAGTTTATTGGTGTGTATGATGCAAATGACCTCTTGAAACAAGCAAAACCAAAAATACACTCACTCGTTCTCCCCTCTTGAATTTGCTTTGCAGATTTAGGGGTCTACAAAACATCTTTGACCCACCTAATGAGAAGAACAGTAATTTATCTTAAATTATTCACAGCTATTTAACTCTTCACCACTAATCACAAGCATGCCCTGAGCCTCTTTTTTTTCTGGAATGTTTTGCACTTGCACACAGCAAATTCACTGCGTGGCAATTCACATGGTGGTGCTGCTTTTAACTGAATCCTCCCAAGTGTTCCTAATGGAAATATTACAAATATCACGTTTCTCTCCTGCTTGACCTTCAATCTTCCTTTACTGTATGGATTTGTGATGCAGCCTCCAATGATGAACAATATGTAATATGGTTGATTAATTGATTTCAATAGGGTTGGGTGATGCTGTGCTACTGTATATATTTAATGACTTTTTGCCATTTAGTTTCTACTACGCAGTGAATATCAGTGATTTATTACTATGTTATATGTTATTACAAACATTCCCATCTGGCTATTTTATCCTGAAATCTTTCTCGATTCAGTTTATTAATTTATTAATTCAAGATTGTGCCCTTTGGCATGGCACCTTTGCAATCCTTAAACTGCATACTAATTAATTCCTCCAAATCCTGTCCCCCACCTCTTGCTCTGACCTTTCACCCAATCTGACTTCTGATGAAGGTATGGAGCAGCAGCAGGACAGGCCACAGACAACGCTGTCAATTCTGCCATCAATGTTGGTATCACTGCCTTCAACATTGACAACCTGGGGATCAAAGCTGTGGTAAAAAGGACTGGAAAACAGACAGCACAGGCCATTTTGGAAGACTATCACCTTCAGGAAAAACCAGAGAATGGGAAGCAAGTGGAGAAATCAAAAAAATAGCCAGTGGTGCCCTAACTCACTCCCTCAGCAATGCCTTAAAAAATGATTTTTATTATTCTATCAGATTAATATATATTTAATATAAATTATTTATAAAAACCTGTTTCATATGAAAAAAAGATAACAACTGTTATATTCATAGTTTGATACAACTTATGAGCACTTTAAATTTCATGTAAAATAAGGTCGATGGAACAAGGTATAAAAACCCAAACATCTAGATAGCATATTGATACAGTATAACATTCAGGTATTATCACTTAACTTTGAAAATAACTTTGCTGCTTGTACTAACAAAGCATTGAATGGTTGTTGACTAGATACTGACTATATCCCAGTCTCAAAGACACATCTTTGTGTGGTTGAGTTTTTCTCTGGTGGGGTAAGTGCAATTTCAAGACTTTGAATGAATGATAAAAGTATCACTACTGCTGACTGTGCCTGCAAATATCCAGTGATATGCAAAAATCTAATGTTTTATGAAACTAAAGGTATCAAACTTGTGCAGAGTCATTTATGTATTTTTGTGAGACCATGAATATGTAACGGTGGAGCTTTTGCTGTCTAAATCTGTAAAACTGATGTGTTGTGCTACAATCTGCAGTGCTGTCTTGTGCATTTCAGTCTACTTGTATCCAGATATTTTCAAATATCGCAATGTTTATAGTATTTCATGTGAAAATTTATGTAGATTTTTATGTGTAGACAAAACATTTAACCAATGTGAATTTTGAAGTGCGATGCTAACTTTACTTCCAAACCACTGACTTTTTTTTTTTTTTGAATGAAGTGATCTGGTTTGCCTCTTTAAAGATTCCAGCTTTAAGCCCTCAGCAGGCAACTGTTATTTGGTTGTTTCTTTACCAACTGAAAAAATAAAATATTTTTCAGGGGAAAAAAAATAATTGTTTAAAGACACACGGTTGTTCATTGTGCTATATGATTTTAATGATGGATTTGGGGAGGGAATATCCATTTTTGGAATTAAGATTATGAATACGTGCTGAATGTATCCACCTAATACCGCCATCTAGTGGCTTTTGAAACATGTCACTTATCACTGAATATTTGCCCATACTAAAGCTTTATTCAGTCATCAGTGGAGAAAATGAAAATCGTCAGAAAGGTTTCACTGCTAACCTTTTTTAATTGTAAGATGCAGTAAAAGACTGATCTGCTTCATTTACTGAATCACAGCTACCACAATCCTTACAATGTTCTTCTGCAAAATTAGTAATAAAATTGGAAGTTTATCTCAAATGAAAAATCTGCACCTTTACCTAATTTGGACAAAATAACAAGAAAATATATTTGAAGTCTGCAGTATACAGAACTCACAATTTTTCTGTTCTGTTTGGCCGTTTATAACTGGTTTTATGGCTTTTCACACTATATTAATCATGTCATTGGTGATATCTCTCTTTATAGTTGGAGCCTGTTTAATGTAAAAGTAAAATGTTAACAAGATTAGCATCAGGGAAGTTCAAGTAATTGTAGGCATCCTACAGTAAATCACCAAAAGGGACTGACCATGACCTGTGGATTGTCTGTTGGAGCTATTCGCTCTTCTGGAGGTGTCTTGGGTTACACACAACAGCACTGACTGATTTCCACTCTCAGGTGTCAGGTCATCAGAGGTTAGTTAGAAGTTAAAACTTCAAACGCAGACAACAGGGTGAGTGGCTGGCTTGTAAATGCTATTGGAACATTGTCAGCTTTTCCATCCAGGGGTGAACCAATTTGACTTTGATCTCCTAAGGGTGAAATGACATTTGTTATAGTAGTTAATTGGGCTAAAATCTGACGATGTAAAGCAACATCAGGCCAGTATAGGGACATCCCACAGCACATGGCTTGGGTCTGATTCCCTCTGTGGCTGGCAAAGAGGAGTTGGTCGTGGTTGTTGATGCAAAAGCACAATGAAGTGGGATTCATAAATACAGGGGTCAGTCAGGGTCATCCAGTTATTTTCCACAGTCTGAAACGAGGTAGAGAGAGATTGATCCTGGCACATTTGCAGCATTTGTCCTGGGGGAACACCCGACTTGTCGAGTAGTATTGGCAGGGTATATGCATTGTGGTTGGGCCTTCAGCTGTTAGAGCATTTGATCAATTTTCAGAGGATAGTTACTGCAATACATAACCGAGTTCCTTGTTTACAATTCTTCTGCTGAGTGCATATCCACAAGACCTTATCTGAAATGAAACATGATGCACTAGAGCAAAGATTCTCGAATAATGCACCTCATTTACTGCAAGTCAGCATCAAAAACCATACACAAAATAATAAATTAAGTAAGCAGATAATGATACCCTCAGTTGACATCTTAGAAGCTTTGCACTTTGTGAGATTTTTTTTTTAAGTTTATTTTTTCGGCTCTTCACACCTTTATTAGATAGCACAGTTGAGAGAGACAGGAAATGAGGAGGCAGAATGACTGCTGCCCGATGCAGGTTTCGAACCAGGGCCACCTGCAGCGAGGATCGGCGCCACATTTTGTTACATTTACCCCTTTAACTTAACTGTTTTTGAAAAATAAAAATATTTCAATTTAACTTATTCCCCTCAAAAATGTTCAAGATATTTCAATAATTTTAAAACTGGAAAACTTGTTTGTTTCTACAATTTTTTTATGTGGTTTCTGTGCACTTATCCACCATCTGCTCTTTTTTTTATCAACCTGTGGAAAACAGGATATACAATCATAAAAAATATGACAGCAAACTTTTTTGAATTTCTGCCACTAAAAGGATGCAGGCGACCTATTTCAGACAAAATGTCTGTGGGCAACTCCATCAGGTAGCCAATGTTGCTTGCTGTTTCTGACAAAATTAACAAAGGAGGCCACTCAAACTGTTCTAATTTAAAGGCTAAGATAATGTGCAAAATACAGCATGAAATGTGTGAATATGTAAACCTATATTATTGCATCTGTGCCACCACTGCTTCATCTCATGATGGTCAGGCAACAGTGGACAAGATGGCCATCAATTAACAGAAAACAGGGATTTCAGCAGATTTGATAACACAACCTGTTCCCTTGCCTTCTTTCTGTTCAAAACAGTTGATTTGGTGGAAGTTTGTGTCCTACTATAACAATCATGTCTCAGATGATGAGATTTCATGTGGTAGGAATGATTTGCACCCAGAAAAATAAACACGCTTTTGAACATCTAATTAAATGAGCAATAATGCTCCCAGTGTCAGTGAGGACCTTTAGGTTAGTCCTCCATTATTTTAAAAGGCCTACCAGCCTAATCAGCAAAACTGAAGATAACCGACGTTCTAATACTGAGATAACCTTCCAAACTTTGAGGATAAGTAAATTATTCCTACAGCAGGCCAACTGGAGGAGTGCCATATAATAGAGTAACTGTTTGCATTAAGGTTGAACAAATTCAACGCTGACGGTAAAATAAATATGAAATTGGAGCGTGTCCCAGATCTACTGTTCATCCAGAGTATATGCTTATGACACCCCATCTTCTTTTTGAGAAGACTAAGGTCTTTTGAGATTTGCAATGTTATGCTGCATATGTTTTACCAGTCTGTAGGCTAATTGCAAGTAGCCTGATGCATCAGCCGCTTATTTCATTACATTTCATATAGCGTCTGAACACGTTTCAACTAATCGCTGCTGCTTGGTGGTCACGTGGGCTATACACCGGTGAAGCTCATAGGTTAGCTTGAGCGCTTGAGTTCAACGTCATCGCCTTCACTTACCCATCTGTTCGCTGATTGGTCCGTCCGCTCTGGTGGACGGAGCAAACCGAAACGCATTGCTAGTTCCCTGACTATATGGTTGAGGCAAATGAAATTTGCCGGAACCAGTAGGCGGCGCTAGCCTGGCTAAATTGCAAGTGTAACTTTCTTTGCTATTGTCTGCTGGGGTAACAACATCAAAGTAAGGGACAGAAACAGACTAGACAGGCTCATCAAAAAATGTAGCTCTGTGATGGGGGAGGGA
Organism: Decapterus maruadsi; assembly: GCA_030347415.2. Classification (NCBI taxonomy): domain Eukaryota; kingdom Metazoa; phylum Chordata; class Actinopteri; order Carangiformes; family Carangidae; genus Decapterus; species Decapterus maruadsi. The sequence continues at coordinate 19,234,413 of CM064885.1, read as the reverse complement.
GCAGAGCTGTTAGAGGCTGTGGTTAAGTGGAGGATGGGGTGTAAATTAAAGACCATCCTGGGTGACCCCCAACACCCAACCCTTGCAGGTCAGAGGAGTAGCCGCAGCAGCAGGTTTATCTCCCTGACCTGCAGGACCGAGAGATATAGAAGATCATTCCTGCTGCAATCTTATAGGCTATAACAATTCCTAAAATGTTTTGTATACTGTAGTATTCGGGGGGCATACGTCAGTCCGACTGCCCCAAAGTCCGACAGCTCATTTCTCCGACTACTCATTCTACAGCACTAAGGTTAGGTTTAGGGTAAGGAAAAGGGTTAGGGCTACTTAAGTCGGAGAAATGGGAGGTCGGACTAATGGATAAAGAAATGTATGGTCGGACAAATGGGTAACAGACGTGTTTTGTACAGACGCCACGCGCCCGTAGTATTCATCTCTCTTTTCTTTTGTGTCTCTTTGAGCCACTGGTCTTATTTGAATTTCCCTGTAAGGGATGAATAAAGTAGCCTATTTCTCTACTCTCTACTCTCTCTCTAGATGACACCCCGTGAAGATATCTACGGTAATGGTTTGGGGTAATTCATTAGTCCCGGACAGTTGTTTCTGCTAATTAATGCTATCAATCCCTGGTGTGACCCACTTGACTATCACCTACACCTGTGCGCACTAGTTAGGTTAGTGTAAAATTACCTTACCCAGTTTGGTGCCAATTTTAGCTAATTAGCGGTCATGTAATAGGCTATATCAATTTCGGTCAGTTAATCACATAACGTTAGCCTGAATGAAAACTGCTGTGATGTAATAATCCAGTTCTCGGGTAGGTTCGTTGGTTTCCCCGTCAATATCTCTAGCTCAGACTAACCGCTAACCAGTTGGACCCTAACCAGTTAAGCCTCCCCATCGAGCCGTGAGTCTACCACCACTCTGTGAGAGGTGAGTCCTTCACTTTTATATTTTTCGAGAGATTATTTAGTTTGAGCTGTCTAGCTAACTAGTTAGTGTGATGCTAAGTTCTGTTGCCATGGTGAAATGCTGGAGAAAACCTGCCAACCAGCCAGCGGTAGTGATTATTGGCTTTTGATTCATTCAAACGCCATTAAAGTCAGGTAGGTCAACCTGAACGTGAACATCCGTCTGGTCTCAACACATACACAGAGGTTTCTGCGAGTGCACGCCGGTGCGCGCTCACGTGCACGAGCAGCGCCGCCGCCGACACACGAGCGAGCAGTCCGGTGTAAATCACTGCAATGGCAGCGGAGTAGGGGAGGGTGGAGGACAGCGACTACAGCCCAACCTCCTCTCTACATGTGAGCACACGGCAGCGTAGACACACGACAGGCGGACAGGCAGAACACCACCAGAGGCAACAAAGGGACGCATGGTTCATCCAAGGCATCAAATGAATAAATGATTCATTGAGACTAGTTACACTTACAGACACACGTTTGATTGCATCTGTCCTCACCTCAAAGGTAAGAGATTGCACCAAAAAAGAAAATCCATATTCCATCCAGTTTTCCTGATATATTCTCTTTTTATTGTTTGCCTATTACAATATGCTGTCAGCTAAGACTCCTATAAAGGTTTCCATGTTGATGTTGTATTAGCCAATGCATTTGGATTTCATTGCTATTAAGATTGAATTTGGAGACACTGGCAAGAAATGGGTGTGACATGACATGTTACTTCTTAATGTGTGTATTAGCAGTAGCAGCCTCAAAGCTTGTATCAGAAGAGTAAGCAATTCCACTGACAGACAGCCTAATTGCTCTATGTTCAAGTTAAAGGTTTATTCATACTAAGAATTTTCTTTGTATTATTTAGGTTGAACTATTATTGAACAGACATGGAGCTGGAGCACTTTGATGAGCGGGACAAGGCTCAGAGATACACCCGAAGGGGTTCGAGAGGGAATGGGCTCCCCAGTCCCACACACAGTGCTCACTGCAGCCTGTACAGAACCAGGACACTGCAAGCACTGAGTTCAGAAAAGAAGGCCAAGAAGATTCGTTTCTACCGCAATGGGGACCGGTACTTCAAAGGGATTGTTTATGCCATTTCTCAGGAGAGATTTAGGTCTCTAGAAGCTCTCCTGGCTGACCTCACGAGATCTCTGTCAGATAATGTCAACTTGCCCCAAGGGGTTCGGACCATATATACCATTGATGGGATAACAAAAATCACCAGTATGGACCAGCTGGTGGAAGGTGAGCTGTGTTCCTGAATCTTTGTAAGTTTGCCCCAGATTTAGTTTATATTCAGCAGTGAGATGTGGTAACTCACAGAGTCGACCAAAATCAACAATGCATGCAGGTCAAATGAAAATGTGTGAGTTTCTTACAGCACCACAGACCCTGTTCTGGGATATTTGCTTTAATCTAAGCTGTTTTTGTAAAAAAGTAATCTGTGTGTTGTTTCTTGCAGGAGAGAGCTATGTTTGTGCATCCATCGAGCCCTACAAGAGGCTGGAATACACAAAGAATGTAAATCCCAACTGGGCGGTTGGTGCTAGGACTGCTATGGTTGTCCGTGAGCCTTCTTCCCTTGGTAGTGCCAAGGCTGGATTTCAAGAAACTAAAGAGACCAAGGACTTTATTAGGCCCAAACTGGTCACCATCGTCCGCAGTGGAGTAAAGCCTCGCAAGGCCGTCCGTATCTTGCTCAACAAGAAGACTGCACACTCTTTTGAGCAAGTCATGACTGACATCACAGATGCCATTAAGTTGGACTCAGGAGTCGTCAAAAGAATATTTACTGTTGATGGCAAGATGGTAAGTGTTCGATTATCATTATTGTGACTGTCTGAATCTCACAGGTGCTCTACCTTTTTATATGAACGCATTCAAGTGGGCTACAAATTGTATAGCATCCAAAATATCCATAGACATTAATAGTTAGCAAGAAACTGTATTACTGTAAGTTTTTCCGCCATATTTTTTCAGTTCAACAAGTTCAGTTTTGTAGTTCAAAATAGGCAGGTTGGTTACTATGTTCTAAGATTAGGTACAAATGCTATACACTGTGGTGAATGAAATGGAAGACATATGTAAAAGTAGACATACATTAAAATTCATAGCAATAACATAAGTTGATCAGTACATTAAGGAATATTATCTGCTGAATTTTGCAAAGTCACGTTGACATTTGCACATGTTCTGTCAATGGGTTTCAGTGGAGGAAGCATCGATCATGCCAGTTGTAAAATAGTCCACACTCAAAGTGGTGTAAGCTTAAGTGAACTTCTCCCCCATTTGGTTAAAGCTGCTTTTTGAGGAAATGTGACATTGTCTTTTTGTAATTTATTTCAATTATGCTAATTTAAAACTAAAGCAGCTTTGAGACTGAATATTTGCATGTGAAAGTCATTCAGCAAAGCAACCAGGGCCATGTTAAGTGCTCTATACCTGGGAGAGAGCTTATCCTTATGCCTTTTCTCCACCATAATTGCTCAGAAGTGGGGAGGGGTGCTTTTACTGGATAGAAGTGAAAGAAGACTGCAATTATCTTTGTGTATTTGTTCATAGCATGGCTATTAGCCTAGATACATTTGACTGTAGTGACAGGTATTTTGTTACTTTGTTGTTGTTGTTTTTTAAAAGCCTCTACATTTAGTCTTTCCATGTGTGGTGCTGTCTCACACAGAGGGAGTTTACCTCAGCATGTAGTATTTGTATTTTAGAAAATAGAAAACTTTGCCTCTGACATTAGAGGTGGTTTGTTTGGTTCTTTATTCATGTCTCTGATAATTGCCTCTCACCAAGAGTGAGACAGCCCAGAAGATTTAAACTCACCTGGGACTATTTGCTAAATGTATTACGAGAAATAGGTTTCTAGGACTCCATCTCATATTCCTGCCAACAGTGGCACTATTACATAGATATTCACTTGTGCCAGACAAATCTACTGAACTCTCTGTACAGCACTCATTATTCACATCATTATACTGTTCATTATATTATTCACACCACATAGTAGCCAATAGCCATATGTTGTGTTAACATTGTGAACAGTGCTTTTCCTTATAGGCTGATATGGATAGACAAATGCTGAAGTGGCAACTGCACATAGGCCTACATAGAATTGAGATACCAAAATAGTTATAAATCACCCCACATAAATAATTGGCTCGATAACTAAACCTATTTATATACCATCACCTGCACTCCATATTAGTGTCCTTATCAGAAAATGTAAGTTTTTTTCCTCATGGTTTCTATGGTGACATGGTTTCCTGAGCTGGTTGCTAAGGAACAGCCTCTGCGGCAGAGCAGTGCAGTAGTGATGTCAGGACTGTAGGTGTAGTGTGCGAGGGCTCATAGATGCTGGGTCTGTCAGCCTTATTATACACATGGCAGCAAGATGGAGCACATGGCTGTGCTGTAATCCTGGCATAGGATCCATTCTCTAGTGCTGTGTAGAGGGAACAGTTGGGGATTTTTGCATTAACAAACCAAAGTGCCTTTTACATTTTTTAAATTTTAGGGATAAAGATTTACCAAAGCATTAACGTATCATATTTCAAAAGATCAAAGGTAGATATTGATTCTGTGTTCGGAGTGTGAATTGACGCTTTTGCTGCAGTTCATTTCTTCCACAGTTTAGTGTGTGTAATGAAAATAAGATGTTCTGCAATCTTTTTCATAGTTCAGGTATGTGCTGTATATTTCTGCTTTTTGTACTTCTTGTCATGTTGTGACTCCAGATGGCCAAATGAGCATCCACTGGCATCATAGAGCCATGTTTCATGGGCGTTTAACCTTTGGTAAATGACCTGCTTGTGCATTTGCTCCCGGGGCAGAGACATTGGCTGACATTGGCTGTTGAAACAATTAATTCTACCAGGTTTATGTACACACACTGTACATGTGCATTTAGTACAATTTCTTCAAACCAAGCACCTTTTAGCCTATATATTTGTTTAAAATGGTTAAAACTGCTTGTTATATAGATATTATAGAGAATGTCCTTGTATTAGAAAATGTGCTGCAGTTTTAACATTAATCTTAATATTTTACCAATGCTCTCAATTCTCCCGCAAAAGCAGTTGGCAGATTATTTGGGGGATTTCCTGTTTATTAACATTTATTTTGGGCTCATGATTCATGATATTAGTTAATCTGCACAGCGGGTGGTTCTGCTTTTTGGTTGTGAACGCCCCCTGCTGCTGAGTCACTCTGTAAAGATGCTCTTCCATCACAGTCAAATTTATGTTGGCAAAATGGATACAACCAAGTTAATAGTCATAGGCTTTAACCTAAGTTAACAAATATCAATAAAACATTTCCCAAGTGGTAAAGAGTGAACTGCAGGCAAATGGAGGCACCCTGTGGATGAGGCCCTTTCGGGCAAGGACACATGCCATGGCCTGGTGTGATCCTGCTGTTACACTATGTGTGGGATAGAGAGAGAGAGAATATTTGCATGACTGAGTAGGTCTGAGCAGACTTGGCCCATGGCAGTCCAATGAATCCCCACTGTAATTGATGTGGCTGTGCCCTGTAATTGTATTATGCACACACTAACGTCTCTGTATCAGCAAGGTCCAACACTTTGTGCTGAAATAGATGTCAACAGCCACCTAAGGAAATAAAAGTGGATCCTCCATTGTAAAATTATGTATCATGTGATAAACAGTCCATTTCTGCTTTTTTTTTAAATAGAGTGGAAGTCATGAGATTGATGGTGGCCTTTGAGCCAGAGTGCAGAACCTAACTTTGTTTTCCAGTTATTTTCTCATATTGACCTTGATTCTGCTGTTTTTATTGCCTTTATTTATTTGTTTATTTATTTATTCATATATTTTTTTGTTTTGGCCTGCGTGTGCTGAAAATTGGTCTCTGGTCTCTAATACTACAGATTATGAGCAAATGATATTCTCATTCAGTTTTCATTTAAAAGTAGTCTTAGGTTTATGTTTTTGTGTTTGACAGAGATATAGTGTTCAGAGATTGTAGAAAGACCAATAAAGGAAGACTATTATAAACAGTAATTATGGGATGGAGAAAGGAGGATGAAGGAGATACAGAGGCTGTCTGACTTTCCTCTCATCTACTGCTGTGACTTGGCTCTTAAACACAGACCAGTTTCCCACTGCAGAGAAAGACCACTTTGAGGCCTTTAATTGCTTGAGCTGAAGTTAGTCTTATACTTGCATTAACATACTGTTGGAACCTCACAGCACGACAAAATGTGTGAGTCATGATAATAACGGACACAGTATAAGTTTGCATTGATTTATAATATTCCAATGTTTACTCTTTCTTCTACAAATATTCGCGCGTGAGATAGTGATATATTTTTGTCACATCAGCAAGCAAACCTTTTTGAGAAATGCTTTTTACATTTGTTTTTTTCTGGTTGAGAAAGTCATTGTTTCAACTAAGAGCTAAATATAGCTCAGTAATTCAGGACGGGTTGATGATTGAAGTGTTGGATACAGTGTGTGTAAAATAGTACCTGGTACCAGAGCCGAGCCGAGTCGAGTCGAGTCGAGTCGAGCCAGTACCATGTAGTGGAAACGCGGCTAATGTGTGGGTTCATGTTTTAAGGTGTCCTTGGGTTGTGGTGTGTCCTTATCAATGGCTCTGAGTTGCCCTTAAGTTAGTTATTACTCCAATTTGTCATTTCATCTGCTGTTATGTAACAGATCTCTACAGCAGACCTAATTTGTTTCTTGGATCGTGTGCAGGTCTATAAATACAGTGTTTTATATCTCCTCCTGTTGACCTTCTTCAAAGCATACGCACATGCAGTAGAGTATGGAAATGAAGTAAAATAGAGCATTGACCCTTGATTCTCGATCTCAAATTACAACTGCATTACTACATGCTCCAAAGTACATAAGTGCAACCTGCAAAATGCAACTAGAAGCAGTTGATAATTACATGTACACATGAGTGCCTATGTCTGTCTGGCATGTTGAGTTACTGGATGCTGTGTTCAATCTTTCACTTCAAAGGGGAGCTTCAGCACCCCGGAGAGCGCCACCTGCTCTACCTCAGCTTGTCTCTTTAGTGCAATCTATGGTCTTTACCATGGCTCAGAGTGACTAGTTTATATAGCATACACACCTCCCATTGTGTTTTCCTCAAACTGAATTGCAGGAGGAATGCTTGAGCATGCAGAAATCACAATCCCTGACAATCAATATTTGCACAGGATGCTCCAGGACCATTAGAGGTGTGTGCTTGTGTGTGTGTGTTTCAGGGGGATGGTAGCCTGATGGAGCTGCTGTGTCACAGAGCCAGCAGGCAAAAGTAATCAATAAAAAGCAAAACATTTGTTATTGCCCTAGTTATGCTGTTGCATCATAAATTTGAAGTGTCCCATTTCTTTGTCAGATTGATAAGAAAAAGTAAAGAAGTAAATGAAGCGGTCCTTTTTTTTCCGCACTTTAATACTGGACACAGTTTTTCAGTGGCTTTTACATACATTAAACATATGTAATGTCATGATCCTATTGTGGAATAATGTCACTTCTTTTACTTTTACTCAGACATTTGGTCATACTTTCTTAGCAGGTTTTACGGCAGAGAGTGGGAGTTATAGTGGTAACATCCACAAAAGGTCTCTAGGCAGCTGTGAACCCACCATGTCATAGTGACAAGGTGCTCTATGCAATTCTATCTTGCCTCGACTGATGGTGACATTGTTATATTGTCTGCAGTTTGTACTGTTCAGCGCTTGTGATAGGATATAACATTGGATCTTAAGTAGTTGTGTCCCTCGTATTGAAATCAGCTGTGATTCTGTCTGGTTTCCATGGCAACCTCTGTGCAGATCTCCTCTCTTTGGGATCTGGCACTGTTTTGGAGGAGGGGTTGGGGGCAGGGGCCGTCAGATTGGGGCGTATGCAGAGAAAAGAGCCACGTTAAGCCCTCCTCTGAGCTCATTGTTTATTCTAAGATGTCATGGCTGAGTGACCTTTGGCTGTCAGGAGCTGCTTTTGCAAGGTTTCTGACAAATAGATCCATTTTATTTTGATATTTTCAATAAGAATATTAAGGTATTCTTTATTCTCTGATTTTGTTGCAGTAAATTTCTTTGAATAAGACAGTAATTAGGTATAACATCCTACTGAAATCACAATGTCCAAAAATTTCCTGCAGCTAAGCCAAGTCAAGTCATTTTATTTGTCCCAGCTTGGGTAATTTGATTGCAGAAGGTGTGAAGATGACTCTAAATGACTCTTGTTGGCTGTATTCTAGGTCTTGGACTCTGAATTGTCTTCCAAAATTAAGGTGACCAAACTGGTCCAATTTTGCTTTGCTCAAAGCTAACCAAGATCAGGTCATTCCTTTCCTCTGCAAATATAGGAGAGGTCACCCATGCTTTTTACCTTCCTAGACCTGACTATTTAAAACACCCAAAATGAAATACCCAAAGACTGCAGTTAATCTAAAACCAAAGATCCTTCAGCAGGGACGCACTAGCTGTTCCAAAATGTTCACTTGTAATTAAAGGTTAACAGGCCTCACCACCAGGCACCCTAGGCTGCTGTGACAGGGCTGGCACCACTTTTGGTATTCTTTGTTGCATTTTTAGGGGGATTTATACTTGCATGATTGGATTTTGTTTTTAAAGCTCTTTATAACTTTAATAGACCATGTTTTCAAAAACAAAGTCTCAGTCTCATTACTTGACAGCCACATCTACTGTTGAGAGAGTAGTGTGGTTGATAGTCTGTGCAATTTTACACAATTAAACTCCTGCTGAGCTCTGCATGCTTCTTTGTCAGACAATTAATAATGTATAGACATGTTGAATGTTTCCTATTGGCAGTATCTTTTTTTTCAGATACCAGTTTTCTAAGCCATTTTGTGTTCAACAACATTTTAAAGATACAACCATAGGGTTATAGGTGATAATCTTGATTTAAAATATGACTTTTAGTCAGTGCCATCCAGTTTAACAACTAACTCAAGACAAAACAAATGTCCACTTACATCATAGTTTTGTTGACAGGTTTTGGTGTGGTCATCGTTCTGTAGAGGAAATGAAACAGGAACTCCATTCGCAGGCACACTGCTGTAGTAGAGGCACATCAATAAGCCTTTTGAGGAGAAGGTCAGGACTCCATCAGCTTCTTCATTTATTGATGACTGCATCCACTGAGATGGGCTTCTGTATTAATGAGAGAAGCAGATGCATCAACTGAGTCATCCTGTTTCTTTTTATTGAAAAGCAAAAATGAATATCATTTATGTTGTCTCTCTTATTGACATAAATGGAATGTGGTGACCATGTTATTTTAAAGTCCTTCACCATTAAAGCCATCCACTGGCTTAACAGTTTCAAATTTAGGTATTATTTTCTGAATTCAGGTTATGATAATACTTAATGTGCCATCACACATCAGATTTGTAAAAGTGCCTCCATTAATGCTTACTTTGTCCTGACATGAGTGGCTGCCTTTATGGATGATGGTGTTAAAAACATGTTTGAACATGATTTTTTTTTTTTATTGAATGGCCCTGGACAACAGAGGGCAATTAACTTAATCTCCCACTAGGGATGGAAAGACCAGTAGACTCTGTTGTTGTCACAGACTGCACAAAATCCAGGTTTAAAAGGAGCTTGTCTTTTCTTAGTTGTTACCCTAGAGACATTTTCATCTGCAGCTAAAACTTAATTCCATTATTCACATGCTTTACACACTGTAGAATTAATTTCCCCTTTGTACTTTGGCACTTTTGAATAGCAATTTCAGTATTTCTGTTTCAGATGCACTAAAAAATATACTTACTACATTTCCTTTATAGTTGTCTCTTTCTGCCTGAATGTAGTATCTGAGTAGCTGTAATTTAGATGTTAGATTTTCCCAAATATGAAGGAATAAGAATGACCTTAGGACTATCTTAAAGCCATTTGTTGATGGTACACTTTGGAATCATTATGTACAGCAGGGGTCACCAACTGTATTGAATTTTTTTCGACCTTGGGGGCTGGACATTCAAATAAATCGAAATGAAATTCACATTTTGGCCAATTGATTTAGTTTTTGATATTTATTGTTTTGATATTTTAACTTTCTTACAAAACTGAAGATCACCTATACCACAGTCAGCCACCAGGAGTGATATAGACTTGATTTTGGGTGTGTCTTCACCGTCTTCAACACAAGGTTATGGACAAAATGAAAAATAATCAACTTCATCCGAGGAAATTCAAGAACGCAGCACTGCCTGTTCCACAAATTTGTTGTGGAATCTCAAGCTACTCATGATAACCTATTTCTGATAGTCATTTCAATCTCTGTTGTTTTTTCTTCAGTTTTTTTAATAGTGGGGACCACTAGATATTTTCTTTTTGATCCTCACAATTTCAGAATTCAGTTGCGTGCCAGATTTTGCCCATGGCCCAGTTGATGATCACTGATATACAGAGTCACTATGCAGAGTACAGATTCCATGTCAAACTTGTTTTTGTACTATAACCGACAGAAAATATCTATCTTTACTAGGTCACCTGCCTTCAGGACTTTTTCGGGGAAGATGATATATTCTTTGCCTGTGGCCCAGAGAAGTTCCGTTATCAAGATGACTTCAACCTGGATGAGAGTGGTTTGTGTATTTTCTTTTATACAAGGCTTGGATCACAAACACTTTCTTGTTTGTTGTTTCACCCACTGCAGCTATGTTTGCTATTAACTGTAAATAAGTTTACACTTACAGCAAATATATCTTCTTTTAACCATCCTGCTTTGTGGCCCAGCAAAATACTTAACACACTAAACATATGGGACTTTTATTGCTGTGCTTCTTGCAAGTTAGTACCCCCTTATCTATTTGTTCCACTTTATACTATTCGAATTGAACAAAGATGCAGATAATGTAGCTGACTCAGCTTTACAGTGGTATTGAGTAGAAAGAGAAGAGAAGAAATTGTGAAATTGTGCCACTGTCATTTTTATGTTCTCTTTTTTCTCAACAGAATGCAGGGTGGCAAAGTCTGCATCATATGGCCGGCTCCCCACTATACATGGTCGCTCCTCTCCAAGAAGTGGTGGGATGTCACGCAGAAGCAAGTCGCCTTCATCCATTGGTTCTGGTAAGTGTGCATGTGAGTGTGTATGTGTACTTGTATCTATGGTATCCAGAGGTCTACTGATTAATCTGTGTGGTTTGAATAATTAATAATTGAATGATGACAAGGCCAGTCCACAGCCCCACTCCTTGCAGCAGAGGGTGCTGGAACGGGAGGAGGGGAGGAGGGGAGGAGGCAGCAGAGAGAGGAAGATACTGAAAGATGTTCTGTATTCTTTCTAATCTTCATTAAGGATGTTCATGTCAGCAATATAATTGAATTTATTGACTTTTCAGATTTGTGGGATGTTGTTGAGGTTATTCAGAGACATCAAGAAGCATTACCATCCTTAGCTTTAATAAAATAAATGTAGAAAGACTAGCCCTATGTACAGTATGATATACATGGTGCACAGCATACTGCACACAGCGAGTGAGACAACTAGATAACAAGTCATAAATATTGAATAGAAAAAACTTTTTTGTTATGTTAAAGAAGGTATTTTTAGAACTAGCCCATTGAGCAGAAAACTGTGTGCCTTAGTGTGTGATAAAGTTGTATGTATTATCAGCTGCCAAAACAAAAAAAATACTTCCATCTTGTGGACTTGTTATTTTACAATAATATAAATAGTTTTCATAGGCTGATGGGCCAGTTAATCAGCTATTGGCTTTTTCCTGTTCTTAACTAATCCACTATCTGTTGACCTCTAATGTTGAGTGAATGTGGGAGTGAGGCCATTTTTGAAAACTGGGGATATCTTCTCTGGTTCAGACCAGGCTGTTTGAAGATTAAGATTGGTTTTAAGATAATTATCAGAATCGGGTAGCTGGATGTGATGGTTAGGGTTAAACGTTCATTTACTTATTATGCATACAGTACATTCTGTCAACTCTATGCATTATTACAATTTTTAAGTACTCTATTAAAAATCGTTATGCTGATTATTTCAATTTCTGCTGTACTGACAGCTAATGGCACTGCAGGCAGTCAGCTGTCCACACCTCGATCTGGAAAATCTCCAAGCCCTTCTCCAACCAGTCCAGCTAGTCTCCGAAGACGACAGGTGATAAAATCTGATGTTCTTATAAGTTCTTAAATTTATGGTAGCAGAAAGACTTTGTAAATGAGTATAGCAATTCTTTTCATCAATGAATAATATTTAAAAGTACTGTAGTGATGTGGAATTAAACAGATATTTTGTAATTTACTCATGAATGAATGAATTTAGTGATAACCATCGCAATGTGTCCACTTGCCTTTCTGCTTGTTTTTGTTTATCAGTAATATGAGTAGAAATGCTGCTCATGGAGATAGATCTTAAAAATGATCACAGATCTGTGTACACAGGTGTGTAGATATAAATATTAGCTCATATACAACATGTTTCTGAGTTAAGGGAGAAAAGCCCTGCCAAACATCAACACAGGCTGTGTTTGTATATGCATTATGAAGTATCACAGCTAGCTTTTGAATGAAGCCTCACATAATGCAGCAGCACATTTTCACAGTGACTATCATAGATCTGGGGAAGACAAGTAAGTTCTGAGATTGAATAGCACAGTCAGCTATGGGGTGAAAACCAGCTATCAGTCATGCCATCATTAATTAATCATGTCACTGGCTGGGCCTGGTGTTGTGGAGGATATTACTTTCTCTCTGTCTTTTTTTGAACCATGTGTCAGTCTTGCTGGTGAAAAGGTTAGTATAATATCTCACCACGCTGGATTTATTTTTATCTAATCTCAAAGTGCATATTCAAGGCTGGCAGACTGGAACAAATAGGCTTTGTATAAGATGGCTGTAATCACAGTTTTACAAGTTTGTCTAAGTGCATCAGTGTGTCTTTCACTCTCACTCAGTGGCTGTCTGTCCTTCCAGGGTTCTCAGCACAGTGGCTCTTCACTCTCTTTAGCTTCTACCAAGGTTTGCAGCTCAATGGATGAAGGAGATGGGCTTGGCATTGAAGGTAAGACATATTATGAACAGAAATGTCTGAAACACTTTTTGCAAATTGCAATAAGATTTTTTTTCTACGGAAAATCTACCTGTAAACGTCAGGCCTGCCTTTGTTTTGATCCACAGTTGAATTTTTGGATGACTACTCTTCAGTCCCTGCTCCCATAGCAGAGAGATACAAAGTGGGAAGAACTTTAGGGGACGGAAACTTTGCTGTGGTTCGGGAGTGTGTGGAGAAATCCACCGGAAGAGAGTATGCTCTGAAGATTATAAGCAAAGATAAATGCAGGGGAAAGGTGGGCTTGTCTCCACATCTTTTGACTTCCTCTTTCACACATTTATCAAACATCTTTCATTGTTTATTCTCTCCATTTTTGGTTCTATATGATATTGATGGTGCTCTGCGTGGCTGCTCATGATTCGTTTTCTTTATTTTCATCATTGGTCAGTAGAATTCCTGGGTCTTTTGTCTTGTCTTTGTTTCTTTTGTTTTGAGAACATTTTCTTATTGAAATAGTGTTAACAAATGTCAGCAATTTCACTTATCATTGAAATATGTCTAAAATGTTTCTGGGAACTGTTTGTCTTTGATATTTGTAAGCAGGCTCCCCACTCACATTCCACTATGTAGGTGTACATTTCTTTTTGTTTATATTTTCTGTGATTACCTTTGCTTTGTTCTTCAGGAGCACATGATCCAGAGTGAAGTCTCAATCCTTCGGCGTGTGAAACATCCCAATATCGTGCTGTTAATTGAAGAAGTGGACACTCACAATGAGCTCTATCTTATAATGGAGTTGGTGAAGGTATTGCATGTTGAATGATTCTTGCAAAGAAAGTTCAAGTGTCAAAGTTGTATTTTGAGGCTTATTGTATCATGTTTTGTTCTGTTCTTATTCTTGTTTTTATACTCTGCTTGATCCCTGTCAACAGGGATCAAATACAGGGCTGCATCAAAATTTAAAATGACTGAAAACTACTGTAGTAACTCTGTTTTACATCCCAAATACTCTTTCTCAGGGGGGCGATCTCTTTGATGCAATCACATCTTCTAACAAATACACGGAACGAGACGCGAGCTGTATGCTGTTCAATCTGGCAAGTGCCATCAAGTACCTGCACAGCCTCAATATTGTCCACAGAGACATAAAACCAGAAAACCTGTTGGTAAGTTTGACACTGCAGTGATTCTGTACTGACAGTAAGTGGAGTTTCACCTCTTTTAGGTCCATGTACTCTCCTCTTGCCTACCCCTTGTCTGTCCTTGGATATAATACAATTTTATTGTACAGAGACACAGAGACGTTTGCTTTGTTTTTCTTTTGAGTCACAGATGAACTTGAGTGATTTGTTGTTCCATGTTGTTCTCGGTATCAAGCCAAGTCACAGGCAATAAATAATTTCTGTCAACCTTTTTCCCTCACCATTTTCTCATTGTTGTATTTCACAGGTCTATGAGCACCATGATGGCAGTAAATCTCTGAAACTAGGTGACTTTGGCTTGGCTACTGTCGTCAATGGGCCCCTCTATACTGTGTGTGGCACACCCACCTACGTAGCACCAGAAATAGTTGCTGAGGCTGGGTAAGTCAGAGGAGCTACATTAGGACATTTGTTGTGGAAGGACAAGGTTCAAAATGTGCTGCAGTAATTTTGTGTGGACGATTGCTGCATGCAGATTTGTTTAGTCTCTCTGACACCTGATACCTTCACCTTCAATTACAGATATGGCCTCAAGGTCGACATTTGGGCAGCAGGTGTCATCACTTACATATTGCTGTGTGGCTTTCCTCCTTTCCGTGGGTATGTGCTCTTGCATCAGGAGGCCTTCACATTGGCCAAATTGCCCATGATATCTCTTACTATACTTAGTTTTATGAAATCCTTGTTGTCATTTCCACAGCAGTGGGGAGGATCAGGAGGCTCTCTTTGAACAGATTTTAAAGGGCCAGCTGGACTTCCCTGCACCGTACTGGGACAATGTGTCTGACACTGCCAAGGTTTGCATCTGGAAGTGCTCTACTGATCTGCTGTCACTGTGCATGTGAAACACCTGAATCTGTTGCTGTATTGTCGTTATTGTACTAAGTCATCACGATTCATTAACATACTTTTCTTTAGGCTCTGATCACAGGGATGCTGCAGGTAGACGTGGAACACAGATACACAGCTATACAGGTGCTTGATCACCCCTGGGTCAATGTAAGTCCAGCCTTGTGTCTTCTCACCAGAGTCACTGGTATACATTCAGGTACAGCAGTATGCAGTGTGATAGAGAAAGTAGAGACAAGGAATCTTTTCTTATATCTTCCAGGATGATGGTGCATCAGAGAAGGAGCACCAGCTGCCTGTGGCTGGGAAGATCAAGAAGCACTTCAACACCGGGCCACGACTCAACAACACCTCAGCAGGAGTGTCAATCATTACAGTAAGCGGCGCTGCATGCAGTTCTGCATCAGTAGATGGAATTTAGTCTTTTTTATGAATCAGCTTCGAATGTCATTCAAAATTGAAAAACAAGTTGTTTTTAATTTTGATCTGGTGTTCCCCATATGCCCTGGCTCAACTCCTGAAGCGTGCACAAACATCCTGCCATTGTTCTTTGGATTTTATTTAAATTCATTTGTTTTCGGTTGAAGTTGTGTAAAAAAAAGAAAATAAATCCATTGCCCAATTTTATTCTTGTAATTTATACCTTGCCAACTTTCCTGGTTTCTTCTGTGTCCACATCAGTTCATCCATCTGCTTCTCGCTGCGAGGTCTTCCTGTGTGTGCTCTGGCCTCTCATCCTGTTTCAGATAGACTGTCAGCACTATTGTTTGGAGATCATATAAATAACATAGTTGGCTTACAATGGCTATGTTTCAATAGATGTGATTTCTTGAGTAGTTTGAAAGCTGAGCTGGATTTGTACAGACTGGCAGCAAGATAATAAGTTAATGAGGAAGTCCTACTACTAAGTCCACTACCTATCTTTCACTACTTGTCATCGATCAGCACTATGGCTACTTGTGTGTAGCCTTTTCAGTGACTTTACAGGTAAGCCCAGCACTCAGTAAAATAATTAAAAATATTTCTGAAAATTTAGAGACCATCAGTTGACAGTGACATTATATGTCTCTTCCAGATTTCTTTTCTTATTACACGAGCAGCCATAAGAGAAGTGTAGAGTCTTAATGCTAATCAGGTCAGTGATTGTTTGAGTTCAAGGTGATGCTCTGAGTTGCACTCGTCTCTCTCTGCTCAGCTGGACCCGGACTTTACCATCCAGAGATCAGGGTCTTTGGACCACTACCAGCATCCAGGATTGTATTGGATAAGGTATGACACAGCATAGTGCTAATATGCAGTGCTTCCATGGCAAAGTGCTGGCAGTCTCCATTTCCCACCTCCCAGAAAAGGATTTGAACCATTGCCCATTCGTGGGGCCCTTAAATGCCTCGCCCTAATTTACCATCAGATTCATCACTTAAACACGTTCCTTCATTTCACTAGTGCTGTGGCTGTTTCCTCACGCCTGGTTGTGCACTTAACTTGCTATTTACTTAATCTGCATAGAGAAGTTATGCATTTTACATGCGTTTGAGGATCAATATGTGACGCATCGAGCAACAGGATTTTGTTTCATGAGCTACACTCCTTTTTGTTTCTGTCCTGTCACAGATACACACATGAGCTGCCCTTGTTTGCAGTGTCACATGATGAAGTCAAACATCATAAGAAGTTTTAGGACAGGATGTTGTTAGGCAAATGCAGTTTTTCCAGATACAACTGCATGCTACCATTTGGCTGGTTTAAAGTTTAAGCGCCTCTGTGGTGGTTGGGTGGATGCCAATCCTCATCTCTGTGGTCTTGTGAAGAACCTAACAGTTGCTGCTGTGTCACCCTCTCTCAGACCACGGCACTTGATAAAGAGAAGCAAGTTTTCCGACGAAGACGCCACCAGGATGTGAAGTCTCCACCCCAGCCCCCGTGCAGTTTTGGTGCCAGTGCCTCCCTCAGTGCCCACTCTGGCCTCTCACCCACTGACTTCACCCCTGAGTCTGAAGACCATTCCCTGAGTTCGGTCGGCACCGTCCGCTCACCCATCTCTCCATTCTAACAGCTCGTCTGAGGCCTCAGCACCGTCCAGCCCTTTAGAGGAGGGGAGTGCAATACAGAAAAACCCAACGTTGGATTGAGTCTGACCTCGACCCTCACAAACTGCAAATTTATCTGTACCTATTTTTTATTTTCTCTGTCACAGTACTTTTTATTTTAATTTCAAAATACACTGAACAGATAAAGGGGCAGTTAGTCTCTGGAACAGCACACACACACAAACAAACAAAATAAGAGCATGCAACAATATTTAATACATTTTCCCTTTTCTTCCAGGAAAAAAAGTCCACGAACTATATAAGCCTTATTTCTACACAGCAAGCACTGGCTCATTGTAGTACTCTAGAGCCCTCTACTGGTTATTACTGCATACAGCAGGCAAGATGGCCTGCTTTATGAAGCACTTAGCTTTTAATGGAGGATCTACATGCAAAACATTGAAACCCTTGGCCTCTAAATAATAGATTACACAATCTTATGATATGGCATGTAGTGCATATCATTAAAAATGATTGTTTCACAATAAACTTCACAAAACAGCATTAATGGTAACAGTCATCCTTTTGTTATACAGTGTAAAATAGGTTACCTTGCTGTGGCTCTTGATGTTCTGGTGCATACACTTTAGGCACTGTTCAAGAGAACTTAAGAAACAGAAGACATGCTGCTATTATTGTACCATAAGCATTATCTGTGCTGAACAGATTCTCTTGTGTAGGATTGATATTGTCCTGCCACTCAGTAGCTTGCCTCATAGAGAGTTGAGGGCACTTATGTTTGACTGTTGATGGTCCAGCTTACCTGTGTGTTTGAGGGTGATTATTTAAGCAGTAGCTTTGTTACATGTCTGTGAGAGTGTGGTTGTAATTTGGTGCTGGTGCAGATGAATCTCTGTGCTGTGTAGCTGGTAGTAAGTGCATGTGTAAAACCTTGCCTTGGCACACGTGGATTGAAGTGCAATTAGGTGTACTGCCCAATGAGCACACTATAAAATTTGTCCTTCACAATGCTGGAGTGAGTGAGAATGGATCCGTCGCTGGTATTATTGGTATCCAACTGACACACTTCTCTATTACAGGGGTCAGCTAACTCTCATGCAACACTAATTTTTTTCACACATAAATAAGAAACAAGTTGAAGTTGGTAAAAAAAAAAAGCAGTGCTTCCAGTAAAATCCATTATTTTAATATTTGTTCATACAGACAGTACTTTTCTTGAACTTTTTAAAATAACCATATCACACAATGTAACCAAGTCTGGCTCACTAGACTGTATGTACTGTATGTCTTCTGACCACTTCATACATTGGTTCATTAGAGACAAAATATTCATGGATGTGAATGTCCTCCTCTATAACCTGCATGTCTGCTAATATGCATCCTAACTCAGTTGTTCTGGTCTTTTACTATTCAATATACGCCTGTCTGATATGAAACCATTTCTATTGTCATTGTCAATGCCGTGTTGGTGAATGCAGTTCAGTTAAGGCAGACTATAGTCATACTACAGTTGAGTTAAGACTTGTATATACATATTTTAACAGAAACGTAAGATTCCACCTCTGACTTTGTTGTTAAAGGGCTTCTAAGTTTTTGACCTGAAGGAAGTGAACCATAAAGCACAAGAAAAGAAAGTTGTGGCAGCAGCTTTTAGGGAATGTGTTTGCTTTCAAGACAGTGTATGTTTTCATCATCTGAAAAAAAAACATGTCATGTTTTATATACTGTTTAACAAAATGGTATTCAAAGACAACTGGGAATGTCACTGTAATGTGGAAGCATATGGAGAATGTGAATGCTGTATTATATTCATCCATATTTCATTAATGTAAGAACATTACGAAGCCTGAATAAGGAGAAAAAAATGGTTACACATTACTTTTCAGTTCATTAGGGGGAAAAACCCTCATAATTCAAAGCAAACTTCCAACAATGTACTCTGCAAAGAATCCTAACCTGGAAATAAAAAGGATTTAATTAATTAATCTGGGTCAGCAAGTTTATCTCCATGGGTTAGTAGTGGATAATTGTTCTTTACTGCAACACATCCAGACAGCAGATGGCAGTATAACCAAACAATGACTGTGCTGTAGGTCTCTAGTTGTAGTTCCACCCTCAGTTACTCATTTAGAGCTTCATTTGAGCTTTAGTCATACACGCTATTATGGGAGTGCATTAATACAAGCATGTGTCATTCAGATCAGTTTTTAAGGTGAAATCTCAATAAGAAATACTCCTGAGACTGATATTCATTCAGTTTTATTAAAAAAAAAAAACATAGTAGTTGAATTATTAATTTTGATATAATCACATAAACTTCAATTATATCAACCTCTTCCAAAACATATGCAAAAACAAATCATCACATATCTTAAAAAGTTACATGAAATTAAAATGCACAGCGTAATGCCAACATAATAACAAAATGCTTCTTTTTGCAAACAAATGTAAACTTTCGATAATAAAGGATTTCACAGGAAAGCAAAGGAAACCCAAAGCCTTCAGTAGCTCTTAGCATGCAAAACTTTAGCTCTGGGTGGGTGATGTCTCGTAGCATCACCAGAAAATAAGAATGCAAACGCAAAACCAATTGCATATATTTTTGATCATTTTGAATTGTCAGCTCACAGTGACCGACTTCTCATTCAGCAATTAAATGCAGACCCATTCGCTGTCATATTACTAAAAAAGAGACCATAGTCACATTGGGAACAGTTGTCACGCAGCTGAAAACCACCCTTAGACCTTTTCAGCAACCAAGTCGTCATAGTTCTTACCATTGCATGGTGTTACAGCATGGACCTCTGCCATGAAATTTAAAATGAATGAGCAAACATCTTGCACAAAAATAGAAGTGAGTATAACAGCATTATTGTTTGCAGTTCCAACAACTGTAGAACGTCTTAAAAATGACACTTCCTTTTTACAAAATGTCTCACAGCTTTACAACAAACACATTAACGGTTGTGAGAAACTATCCAACAAATCTACTACTCGATCGTCTGGACATGTTTTTTGGAAGAAATTGAATCGACAAAATAAAACATTGAAAACTGTAGTTACAAATGTCCCACTTGTACCGTTTTAAGATCTGATAGTAAATAATTGAATTCCTTTGCCATTAATAAACAAAATAGTCCTCATTTTAAAGTATGGCAATATCACAATTTATCCTCTCTGCTGACATAACCAAAAACAAACAGTACTTCACAAAGGACTTAGGCTCACACTGAATTTGACTTTTCTTCCATATAGACATTTAAACACAACAAATTAACAATGAACATTTTGTCTTTTCACGTCTTACACATACATTTGACCACTGTTTATAACAATGAGCAGACAAAGGACATATACGTATATTACTAACCAACTAATATCTGAAGTGCAATGATGACATTTTGGACATTTATATATGATTGACATGATTGAAATGTCATTAACATGGCGGCTAGTCTAACAGCATTTAGATCTTTATCTCAACCTTTACAGAGAAGAAACACTTTACACTGTCCATATTTACATCTGCATTTTTTTTTCCTAGAAAAGTGTTCCAGTTGAGATATGTATCTGTCATACAAATGTTGTATAAATGCTCTAAACAGAGGATTCATTTTGTTTTGCATTTCCACAGTTTGAACAGGAACTTGAAAGCTATGCTAACTCTGTTTTAGACCTAACTGTGTAATTGTGTTAACTTAGATTAATCTCAGTTTCTCCTCGTCCAGAACAGCACACTTACACTTACTTGACTCAGTTGTGGAAATGCTTCGGCTGGTGCTCAGGTCAGACATGAAAACAAACACAAAATGTTCAGATTGTTCGGCACCAGACAAATGGTTCAAAGGCCAGATGAACATTGTGTGAGCACCCCTTGTCCTTTATTAGCTACAGTACACCATGCTGATGGTCTCCAGTCCACTGGATCTGCTCGATGGCTCTTCTGCAGTTCTGTTCGGTCACTGCTTCGGTAAGTGCACCTCTTAACCCTCCACACTTGGTCTCAGCTGCATGGCTCTCTCTCCTCAGTACCTGTTTTGATGCTCGTAGTGCCACCGGTTGAAATCGATATTAAATGCCACAATACTGCCAGACGCCATGCCTGTGATCAAAGTCCTAAAGAGTAAAAGAAACACATGGGAAAATAATATCAAATGCAAACTTCAGCACAACATATTATAATATTATGTTATAATAATATAAGCTAAGTAAAATGTATAGGAAATAAAAGTAAGATAATTTCCTTGCATGTGAACATTTAGCTAAAATGCTCATTGTGGTGAATGAAACAAGTGCAGCAGGTCATCGGGGTTGGGACAGTAAATTACCAGGTTCTCTGACAACTCAAATAGCCCATTGAGTTTTTCTGAAACTCCTTTGCCCTTGTGTCCACGGCCGACTGGTATGTAGGAAAAGCAGCTGATTTCACAGGGTCGTCTTATACTACTACACCCCGAGGGCTTAAATGCTCAAGCACAATGAACAGTGCTGCAGCAGAATGTCCTTCTGTAAATGGTGTTACACAGCACGGTTCACTTGTGTTACCTAATGTCAACCTACTGAGGGCAGAGTCTGTAACTAAAATCGAGAGGCTCTTAAAATATTTCATTAAAGTGATTTGTTAAGCCATGGTGGAACAAATGTTAGATAGCATGTCGTACTTAATTTCCTATTTTTACTACCTGCTCAGTATAGAGTTTAACCAAATAGAAACCCTGTCAATAAATTTCACCCAATATCTGATCATCCTCCGTCTACCTCACCAGGTCGTGCTGTGGGTCACGGCGCAGAGTCCAGTTTAGTGTAACTGTTTAAGAACTGGGCCTCTGTTTTGGGCTGGAGGGGATTTGGCCGGCGGCTGTGAAGTGCAGCTCCACTGTTCAGACTTTCTAACCTCTCTTGACTCCCAGGGTCACATGATGACGTCAGGCTCATAGCCCCAGAGCAAACACTGTCGCCTCTCTGCCGCCATCCAAGCACCCACTACATGACTCCTGACCGATCTTTCAGAATACAAACATTGAGGAAAAACACGCTTCTGACCTGACCATGAGGCTCGTGCAGTGCGCATGTGTGTTTGCTGTTGTCTATTTATCCAAAATAAACGCATTTGCAGAAGATACACCTGTAATTTTTTTGGTCTCTATGGCAACTGGGGAGTCTATTTAAAGAAAATAGGGTGGCGGATACTATAACTAACTAAAATTTACACCGACAACCATGAAACACAAGCAACACAAGGCTTTTTTCCTCAGCCTACACATAAAGTACAGCGCTGAAAACATGTGGGAACAGTTAGATGTGCATGCTCAAAAGCATACAGGGATTTGCACTGAAGCCCACGCATACATACACTCAGCACAGTCAAGTATGTAAACACACAAACCCACACAATGATTATCAAGACCTAAATAGGGCAAAATTCATGCACTGTCTCATTCCTATCATAAAACCTTTGTGTTGATCTTCATGTTTGCTGCTCTTTATCTACACAGCCTTATCCAGTACGAGATAATATCAGCTTCACCACTCTGGGGACTCTATTAGAATAGTCCATTTAAATGTATATGGTGTGTGGGAAACTTCCATCAAGATGTGTCTCTGTGTATGAACTAATAGTCTCTACTGGACTGTACCACTGCCTGATCTGACCTTTGATCATGGGATAGATCCATGGCTCGGACACCGGCATCGCAGCCTGGGTAGATGTAGAGCTGTTTGAAGTCACACGCCTGCCACACCTCCACCACGCCGTTATCTCCGCCTGTCACCAGGTTGTGTCCATCACTGCTCAGGAGAAGGGCCTACAAGAGGGACAGAGATACAACATGTAACCCGCTTCCTGCTCTTTTGACCAGATTTTGTACCTTTTCTTGTTTTGTTTTTTTACTTGTAGCAACCATCATTAGATGCACTACAGAATCCGTGTATTATTCGTTCTTTCCATTTTCAATTGGAAATCAAAAATCAAAAAATGAAAAAGTGACCGATAATTTTGTTTTTTGTTTTTTAATCTAACACAAAAAAAACGAAAAAATGTCTGGTTTTTCATATTTCAATTTTAGGCTCAGATCAAAAACACGAAATGGAAAAACAGGCAGCAGGACAGAATTTGATTTTTTGATTTTGGCGGTATCAAAGAGTCACGCACGCAGTCACAAAGATCATTCATAGTTTTCATAGCAATCCGCGGAGCTAGAGGGTAAAACATAGGTTCAGCAACAAGACTGGACACTGCACAGAGCATCAACCACGAAGACTTAGATCATCTCACTGGTCATTAAATAAGACATGTTGTCAAGTTTGGAGCGATCACACCAGCTCTCGCCACAGTTTTTTTTTTTTGCCAGCATTTCAGACTGTTTTCAGTCACTGAAAACAGTCCCTGCCTGAAGAATCCCTCACCTAGCCCACTAAGCCAAGATAAAAGCTTTAAAAGTACAGCTGTCATTTAGGAGGTGCAGGCAGGGTATCCCCCGAGTCGAATGAATGGGCAATAATATAAAAAAAACTCTGCTCATATCCTCTGAATAATATCGCAGCCACAACAACAACAACAACAACAACAACATTCTGCAAACAAATAGCCTATTGTGGGGGGTCGATTAAACTATAAGACAGCAGGTGACAGATACGCTTAATGTTTGGGTGCAATAAAGTCACTATCAGTCCCTTTAAAATAAAGTTTGTTTGGAGCAATGCTGACTATGTGCAGCTGACTGACAGTTTCCTCATCACTAAACCTGAGCCACCATCCCATCCTCTCTCACTCACATCGTGACAATGGGACAAAGTCTTTTGGACATTATTGTAGATTCTGTCTTTTTCCTCTTTTTAACCGTCTCGTTTCAGTTTTTGCTGGTCAACCTGCATCTGGTTGTCCGCTGTTTCTCTTGCGCTTATTGCTCACTCGTTCACTCTCGATGCGCATCTAAAGGAGCCTGTAAGTAAAAAGGAAAAAACACTGACGCGCAAATTGAAATGACCTAGGCTACTGTAGTGTCTAACAATTCAATGACTACAGCTGATCACCAGCTTGTCTGGCCACACCTGTCACGTCTCTTACTTTTTTTTTATTTTTAGAATTAATAAAGAATTACAGTAATGCTCGTGAGTCCGGCCGCATCGGGTCCAGGCTCCAGGCTCCAACACTGGTCGGTCCTAGTCTGGTCTTTGCTCATTTATTTGCTCAAACTTGGAGCTAGACCAGGTTCACCAGGAGACCAGAGTCTGGTTGAGTCCCAGCTTTTATTTGAGAATGGTAGCCGGGGGTGGGGGGGGTGGGTGGGGACGACGTGTCTTATTTAATGACCAGTGAGATGAACTAGTCTTCGTGGTTGATGCTCTGTCTGTGCAGTGTCCGGTCTCGTCGTTGAGCCGATGTTTTACCCTCCAGCTCCGCGGATCACGTCTCTTAAAATGTATGATCTTTGTGACTGCGTGTAAACTTCCGGGTCACGTAAACCCGACAAATTAAATATTAAAATCAAATTCAGTCCTGTGGCCCATTTTTCCATTTCGTGTTTTTGATCTGAGCCGAAAATTGAAATATGAAAAACCAGACATTTTTTCATTTTTTGTGTTTGATTAAAAAACAAAATTATCTGTCACTTTTTCATTTTTTGATTTTTGATTTCCAGTTGAAAATAGAAAGAACAAATGATACACGGATTCTACAGCCTACAGCAGATTACCATGATCTTATCCAAACTGAAGAAAAACAACAAAAATAGCGCAAACAAACAGTGAACCTGTGACTATTTCACTGTTTGATTTAAGATACATCCAAATCTTTTATGGAGTAGACTGGTGTCAAAAGGCTGGCTTACCCTGGTGGAGTCATTGACCTCCATCTGTGCCAGCAGTTTTCCATTTATGCTGAAGTTGCAGAAGCGGCCCCTCTCGTAGTAGATGATGCAGTGGCCCTCACTGGACACTGAGATAAGCCGTGGGCACTGATAGCGGTCTGGCCCCTCCAGAGCCCGCAGCAGGTCCCCTGTGATAGTGTGTACCAGGCACGGGCCCTCTGTCAAACCAAAACACACACACACAGTGAACAAAACAAACTCTGTTATTCTAACTATAAAATTAGCCAGTCTACTGTAATTTCTGCAGTGCTACTGAACATGCTCAGAGTGGTCCCACCATTTTCTGTAAGCTGTTGAGTGACAGTGAAGTGAAAACGTCTTTGTCTATGTGGCCAATACACCTGCTCAAGGAGTGACTTCCTCCTCTCTCTCTGCCCTCCATGTCACTGTGCCAGTATCTCCATGTCAGTATCATCAAACAAAGAAGCATACTGACCTTTGGCTCCGCTGATGACCAGGCCCAGTTCTGCACAGACTGACACACAAACAACTTCTTGGTCATGACCCGTCAGAACAGCTCTTGGGGCTGGGTAGTCACCTATAAGATAACAGACACAAACAAATGACTCGGTTTAATTGATGGGATATATTGTCTGCCTCTGAAAACATCACCCAAATGCCACCAAACAGTCGTTAGGCAACAAAATCATATGAACACAAGCACAGTGACTGTGTCACACATCTGCTTGCCAGGAGGTCCCTTTGAATTGTCATGTAAATGTAGGGATGCCCAGTGACGGCAGCCCAGCCACTTGATTTCATCCTGTGTGTCACATGATTGATGATGGCCTGGGGAGAGGTTAGTGAGGGGAGTTGCACGACACCTGGAGCTGACCCTGTGTACTGCCAGAACGCTGCTTCAATAGGAAAGCAGCAGGCTCTCTAAAGTGCTCCAGTCACCAACAGTAAACCTTTGCAGCTTTCCTGAATCCTACAGGGAGGGTTACTTTCCTTTATTCAATTAATCATTTTGGCATGCTTATTTATGTAGAGTCAAGCCCATTGAACACATTGTTAAAATAAATGTAATCAGTGAAAATGATCTGTAATTAACAACAAAGAGGCACAGAGAGAGAAAAAAACATATTTTAGGATTTAACCATTTAACCATCATTTTCAAATATCTTTTACATCCCTATGTATATATATATTTATACACTACACAATTCTGTTAATTCAATTATATATGATAGTGATGGTAAATGTGTGTAATGATGACTGAAAGCTGACAGCTGAGTATGTGAAGTTGTGTATCATGTGGCTGTTTGTGTGTCCACGTGTGAAAGTTCAGCCAATTTCACAAAAGTTTCTCCATCCACCTCGGCAACTGGAACGTTCTGATAGATGATGTGGATGTGTCACACTTCTCTCCTCCTCTCTTATCCCCCTCCCCCCAATCATCTCCTCCAGCTCGGCGTATCGCCTCTGCAGCTGCATCGGTCCAGTCAGTTAGCTGGACTGTGATCGATGCAGCTTGGTCCCTCGGAGACTAGGACCTGACCAGTGCTGTCAGTCCCAGCACACGCTGCTGAGGGAGGCTGAATAGGACAAGTGTCAGAAAAAGCCCCCAGGGAGAAAAAGGGACCTAGTGCAGCTCACCTACTCGACAAAAGATTCAATCACCCTGTACCACATACCCCCCACCATCTCTCTGAACCCATGGGACGAGCTGGATTCAGCCACCACAATTACCCGGTGCAAATATCCTCTTGCACTGGTGTGATGGGCCAAGTCTGAGAGACAGGGCCATGATTGAGCTGGAAGTTATTTTAATTATTATACATTTAAGACACGTGCAGCCTTTTGGGGCACGGGTGAAATCAATTTCTTGGGCACAACCACATCTGTGGGATGAGGGAGCAGTGATCCAGCAGGCCGCTGCGGCATATTCACACAACCTCCAACCAGCATTATAGAAAATATAATAGGCATGAAATCACCAGAATGGGACTCCTGGAAAAGACTGTTCAATTAATACGCCAGTAAGTGAGAGAATGGTGTCCTGCGTCCTTTAAGAAATTAATTTGCGGGTTTCAGGAGTGAAGATGTGAAAAGGTGGTAGCGGGTTTATCCCTGCAGGTCCTTGCAAATGCCTTCCATCTATCCTGTATCTGAACATGACTGATACTGGCTGGCTGCAGAGATTTGAATAAAGCTGTGTCAAGCAAACAGGCAGTCAGGAGTTTTTAGCTGATTCTGAGTCATTTTCCACTGCACTGTCTCTGTTCCCACACAAACACACTCCAGGCTCCAACATCTCTGGTGCCGTGCATTCTTCAACCAAATTTGATGATTTTCTGCCATCGTGATAAATTAAAGAAATATTTATCAGACTGGAATGCGATTTGATTGAGTGAAAAAAATACATCCAGTCTTTTGTTTCTGGAGATGAGGTATGTGACTTCTTTGCCTATTGTCCGTTGAAGATGCATTGTGAGCTGTAGCAGCGTGACTATCAGGGGAATACTCTTTTCCTGCTGCAGTAACACAAGTGCTATTGCCCCTTGCTAATTGGAGGCAACCAAGCTGAAATTCTTAATTAACTGTCAGAGCCTCAGTGAAGTTAATTAGAGAACACTTGCAACTAATCTGGAGCTCCTTGAATCTGTGACAATTGGAAACACAAGATCTTGGAGCACACACGAAGTGTTGTCATCCAGAAATAAACTAAAAACACGACCTCTTCCTCATCTTCAGTTTTTCCATTCCATACCATATATGGCACTCCTCGCCTCGACAACAGTG
Organism: Decapterus maruadsi; assembly: GCA_030347415.2. Lineage (NCBI taxonomy): Eukaryota > Metazoa > Chordata > Actinopteri > Carangiformes > Carangidae > Decapterus > Decapterus maruadsi. Next base: position 19,206,716 of record CM064885.1, on the reverse strand, counting down.
TAATGGCTGCCTCCTTTACCCTGATGGATTGTTTTGAACACAGACAATCAGTGAGAATCAGCAACTAAATTAACTCAGCAGCAGAAATCACACACCGGCGTCTAGTATTTTAAATGCCAAGACATCTGGAGTTCTCTATTGAAGCACAGCTCAATACAATGAAGACACATCAAAATAATACATCCCAGTTACAGTGTTGATGAATGATCCTCTCCCTCTCTGTTCATTTTATGTGATCTCTAGGGCTGAAGGTCTTTTTTCCTGTAACTTTTGAAAAACAAATGGACTTATGTACTTTTTTTTTTAGGTTTAGGTTTATGTACTAGTGTGAAAGGATTTCTCTGTCCATAGAGTGTGATGCACCCTGTGTGTGTGCGTGGACCATTTATGTGCATTTACTCACTATTATTGGGGTTATCGCCGATAATGTGGTGCCGCCCGCTCCAGTACCACAGCAGCAGGGTTGCGTCTCTCGACCCAGAGACGATGTAACAGTCTCCTCCGATGTAAGATTCTGACCTGGCCAGACATGTCACAACATCCCAGTGTCCAAAAACTATCTGGGTCAGCTTTCCTAAACAGGGCAAGTAAATAAATCATTTCAGGGCCGTCATGAATTGCTACTAAAAACTACTGCAGGTGGTGTTTTAAAATCCCACTAAGAGTAGGAAATTATTATGAGTTACTCAAGACATAATATCAAGTTAGATCAATGGCTCCAAGCCTTTTCGGTTTTTAAAATGAAACAATACCGACTCACAACCCCCTGATCCGTTACGGTCTTCGTGTGGAGTGAGTTCACCACTTTCATCCAAAAAAAGCGAATTTCTTTTTTTATTTAAATGATTTTAAAACACTGAAATTGGACTAAGGGATGATCTCACAATATAAAAGCAAAAATAAATGAAAAATAAACACATCTTTTTCTGATCCATTCAGTCTTAATCCTGGGAAACAATGAGAGTTTAAGAAGAGTTTAAAACTAAATTTTAAATCAGTGAGCTAAATGGTGTTTGCAGGTATCTTGTACCCACTGAATTATTATCAATGGATAAGAAATGAGAAAAAACACTATTTTTACTTATCTGTGAGCTCTACTGTATGATAGTATAGTCATCCTTTTTCTACAGTGCTTGTCAGGAGAGAGCAGCGACAGTGCTGTATTATTCCCATCATAGCACTGAGTCCTCCACACATCAGTGCACACCTCTATAGGAAATAGAGTTTACACTGTAACCTACCTGTCTCAGAGGAGTACACACGAAAGCTCTTGTCCCAGAAGCCACACACCAGGATGTAGCGGTTGTCAGCTGTCACCACAAAACACTGTGTGGTGATTTGGATGCTCTGGTCCACTAGGTCTGTGATCTGACGCTTGTTGCTTCCAGTGTTGTTGGCTGGGGGAAAAAAATAACCCCCCCCCCAAAAAAAAAGTGTCAATGACTGAGCAAATTTTAGAGTTATTAGTTAAGATCCCTCCAGTTAAAACAGCTTTAAAAGTCAGTGATGACTGATGATTGTTTGTAAAGTAATGAAGATTACTCACCAACCAGAGAATCCATCTCTATTGGTAAGTGATGGGCCTGCTCCAGAGAGTAGCCTGGTGCCCCTCGAAGACCTGGATCCACACACAGATGCATAAGGAAATGAATCACTGAGACTATTTTTATTTCTGACAGACACACACTCACACACGCGCACGCACACACACACACACACCTGTTCCATTTTCAGAGCCAAGTTAATTCATAATCTCTTCCAGGGGATGGAAGTCTTGGAGGTCCATCAGAAAGATTTCCATCTGTCTGAGCTGTGTTTTTTTTTGCAGATTGTCAAACTGAATGGAGACATTTTATCCATGCGAGCGAGTATCTGGAGCCAGTTTTGAAACAGCAACATGCCTGAAAATATGGAGGCCTTATTATCTTCATTATTCTGAAAACCCAAACCACATTTCCCTCCTCTACCGACAGGATGGCAAGGGTGCTGCAGCTGTGTTCATTAGTGTGGGAGCAGCCACACAGTGCGGACTCTTTGGTCCTGAGCTCAGTGTGTTTCTACAGTGACAGATGGGGACGTGTGAGGAGAATGTGGTGCAGTTGTGGCCTAATTTCGTAGTAACCATTGCTTTGGCCCTCTGACCCTGAGGTGAGGCTGATTCTCAGGGAGGGGCTCTGTGGGTAATGTTGTTCACACATGTCCGAAAAGGAACATGTGGAAACACTCACGGTCAGCTTACCTGGGAGGTGCTAGCCTCTCACGTAGTTGGCTGGCTACAGCTCTATTAAGAGCAGCGAGCGGCGTTTGTGTGTGATGGTGATGAAGTGATTTTACAGGGCCGCTGCTGTGGTAGGTATCACATGTGGCATGGCGCATTTCTTTTCTTTTTTTTTTTTTTTAACGAGGGCATGTGTGTGTGTTTGTGTGTGCGTGTGTGTGTGAACATATCACCTGCCATGTAAGGTGAGCTCAACTCACCGACCGTGTTGTGCCAACGGTTGACAGCAAATACGCGGCTGCAGGTGACGGTGACCACGGCCGGTATGTTGAGATGTGGCAGGGTGTTGGCGGCCACATGGGTTACAGGCGAGTTGGATGGAAACTTCAAAACCATGATCACGTCCTGCTGCATCTGGTCCTTGAACATGAGAGGGCTCTGTGGAAGGAAACACTATTGAGTAGAAGAGAGAAAAAGCGGAGTGTGGAGGACGATGGAAGGGGGTTGTGGTGGTGGTGAGAGGAGCACAGGTACAGGAAGGGAGGCCAGGGAGAGGAAGGGGGAGGCAGGATAGGATGGATGGACCAGATAAATGATGGATCAGATGAAAAGAGGAGGTGTAAAAAATAAAAAAAAAGATGGGAGAAAAATAATGGAAAGAGGTAATTAGTGTGGAGGTTGAAGGAAAAGTAGGTTCAGACACAGAGGAGAGTTCATGCACCGCACCCTCCGGACAGTACGGTCAAGACAAGGGACTGGTCAAACAGGGGTAAGACATGGAAAACTGGAAATGGAGTAGGCTGTACATATGGGATGGTGCATACATGATACATATGTATCAGACAGATTCAGGTTTGTCCACAAGGAAGCATTAAAAAAAAAGACTGCATTTTTTTTTGCTTTTGAAAGTGTGCTTCTCTCCCCAATAAAATTCAACTCAACCCTTTCTGTCACAGCTTAAATTACATACATGTGTAGTGCGAGTACAAGCAACGGAGGAGACAGAAATACTGACAATACTGTGAGATTTCGGCTCTTATCTCATTCTATGTAGTGGAGGCTTTTGACAGGAGTGGACAGAAGTGGGTGAAAACATTCACATCTGTTGCAAAAGTTGAAAAAAAAATTGAACTAAAAGGTCTCAGAGGGATCTGCCTTGAAAAGTTTTGGTGTAGCGAGAAAGAAACAGAGAGAGCCATGTGGGGATAATGAGGGCTAGGCTGGCTATTACAAGGATTAGACAGTGGAAGAGCAGCTTCCAGCAGGAAGAGGGGAGCTACTAGGCCAGTAGGGAGCACTCTTCCCTTTACACTACCCTGCTAGGAGGCAGTAGCAGCCATAAAACAGTGCAGACAACTGGCTCTGCAAATTTGTTGTTACATTGCGGGTCTGACCTACATGAGGTTCAGACTTCTGAAATATTTATCTTTTGTTATAAAAGAGGGGATTGAAGGGAAATCAGGGACATCATTTCAGTCTTACCTACAAACACAAGGCACACTAACACGCGCCAGCCGGGCTTACAAAAGTCCACACACACTGCTTCAAACGCACTACTACCAGAGGTGCAAGAGAATTTTCCCAGTATGCTCATTGCTCTCACCAGGTGCATGGCGGAGCTGCGTGGAGGATGTGGCTCAATAAGCAACTGAGATGGCGTCTGTCCAAAGCTCTGGATCTGCGCCTCTGTGGCCTGCGGGAGAGAGAGCAGGGAGAAGGAGAGAGAGAGGGAGAGAGAGAGAGAGCGGCTGTCACAATCAATATGCATCAAAGTGATGGGTCAATGCGTTACTTGACAATGCAAGCAAATCCTAACTCAGCCGTGCCTCTGAGGAAGGGGGGTGGGGGGTGGGGTGTGTAAAGGGAAAGGGGTGCACTCCCAATCCGCCTTGGTGCTCCCCCTTCCCCCCTCAGCCTGCAGAGTCATCCAAGTGTTAGTATGGAAGAGACAAGCCTTTTCCTATTAACATGCTTCAGTTAACCATTCCCATTTCCAGGCGCAGGGGCCCCCGCTGCACAAACGTTAACCTGGAGTGACATCCAGCTAGGACTGCAGCAGGCCGGCCCGCTTTCAGATGTTATTGTGCTTGAAACAAAGGCAAGGAGCACGTGTGCACACACGCATGTGTATGGAACAGAGGCACACAAGCAGGCGATGGTGATTTTTGGGTATAGGCACCTTGATGAAGGGTGATTTATGGGTTGTAAACAATGAGTGTGGATGTTCAGGCTAAAAACAGATAAATAAATAAAACGGCACTAATCACTCTCTAGGGAAAAACAACACTGCGATAGAGGAATCAAGAAATGACTATAAATAGAAAACAACTTGCGTTTAAATAGACAAAAGATCTCAGTAAGAGAGAGAAAAAACAAGCAGCAAGAGCCGCTGAGCTTGACTGAAAGTGGGGCACTCCACGGTGGGAGTGATTGATGTGACTGGAGCCACTTCCACCATCAGAGGGGAGCTTGTAGACGTCCGTCAATGCCACTGTGCACAATGGAACATACATCGCTCAGCCTTTCGCCCGCCCTTCTGACTGCCTGGGTGACTGGCCCTCATTTTCCTCCGCCTGTACACACCGCTCACTATCAAAAGGACCCATTGGGTAGCACATGCCACAGCGGAGGATGTGGCACGGGAAGTTTGGAGGTGATACTGAATTAGGACAGGCCACCTGCAAGCCAAACAGTCACCCCCAATACCCCCCTGGTCACTTCCTATCTTCCACAGCACCAAAAAAGGCGCTGTCCACACGGTTGAGCGCTGTCGCACAGCAGTGAAAGTTTCATGCGAGTTGCTGAGCACATTTGGCAACCATTAAGTGTTAGTCAGTATTTCTTTACAACGCAGTCCGTCAAGTAATAAGCAACTGACATTATGGCTATTTAAGGTTAGGTTTGGGGTGAGGGTCACAATGTCTGTTCAAATAAAGAAATTTGATACAAAGATCATAAAGGCTGAGCGGGCCATGTGGAAAACATCACCATATTTCTTGTGATGATTCTATTACCAGGGTAACTGCACTGCTGCATGTCCTGTTTTGGTAGTCTTGGACAACTTTAACAGCCAACAATTATTTCCAGAGTGTGAGGAGGAGGAATTGTCTCTATGTGTTTGTGTTTGTTTGCGTGTGTGCGTTGGGAGTAGGGGGGGTGTGACTCGTTGAAGGTTAACTCAAGAACATGTTCCTCCACTAGATGATCAAAACATGTCAATACCTCTCAGGTGCTTCAACACTAATCCTCTCTGAGGTATGTCAGAAATTTATCTCGATCTCAGTCTGAGATGGAGAGCACTTAACAGGCAGTTCATTAGTCACTTCAGGCACTGCTTTTTGGCTGATAAGTGACACTTATTGCCAAAGCCATCTGGATGATCTCCCCTCCCAGCAACAATCGCCTTGCTTGGGTGAGCACCAAACATCCATCATAACACAGTGTCGGCCTGTCGGTCTGTCTGACTTTGTTCGCATCCGATTTTGGCAAAAGACTTCAGAGGTGAGTGGCTGCAGCTCTCTCTCTATCTGTTGCCTGGTTCCCAAAACTGGTGACAGGGACTCCGTGGAGGATGGTCCCCCCCACCCACCACCCCCAGCAGCATCCTCCTCCTCCAGTGCACTCATGCAATGCAGCAACAAAACAGCTCTGTCAGACAGAATGCAGACACGGCCTTGCGTTGACCCACTAAGCAGCGTGGGATCACGCTGAGTCACGACACCTGAGATCAGCGGTGGCAACGACAAATATGAAGCTGTTCCACCTTTCACCCTCTGACAGATACCGTAGATAACAGACAGCAAATTGTTTAAATTAAGGGTCTCTTGTTTTCGAAAGTTGTGTAAACAGTTTCTAGAAACAGACCAGAACAGCACAGACAAACACACGGGTACATTTATACCATATCTATATATTATGTTATTCTGAAATTGCAAGTACTTCACACTAGTTTTTTGAGATAAGCTCATCTTTATCTATTCTAATCCTTAAATACAAACAAAGAATTACCCTGAGGGAGCTTCTCGACTGACTGACAGCTCAGCGGTTGTGCACTACTGTACAGTATGTAGGTGCAGAAATGTCTCACACAATGTGTTCATCAGTAAGTGATTGTCTCTAGTGCTGTATGGTATGTGATCCATGTGAAGCCAGTTTGTTATCATTAAGGTCAAGCATTTAAGTGCTTGTGTCCCATCACTATGAGAATATCAAGGTGAAATCAATTTAAAGTGTGTCAGCTGCTTCAAAGCGCTTCATTGGCTAGCCACAGCACACTTTGTTGTCTTTGTTCATTCAGAAGGGGGAGGGAGGGGGGGGGGGTGTTTGCCGTGGCAGCTGAGGAGGAATAGAGTCCCACTGATGAATAATTTGTCTGTTTACTTCTGAGTGACACAGTGGGGTCTGAATCAAGGGGTTGCTGTCATGTTTTTCCATAAGAGAAGGCTGTCAGGAGAAGCACCACGGTGAAGGACTGCTGTTCCGGCAGTGTGCCCAGTAGAGCTGTCACCGTGCCCTCAACCAGAGGCCCGGCAGCGTGTCAGGGGGTGTCATCATTTCCATCTGACACAAAGACGGAAATTATCTCTCATGACCTCTAATTTCTTGACATTTCAAATGCCTTAATTGTTGTGACTAATGCCAGATATGCAGTTTCACCTGTCAGGTCCAGAATGAATCAATACCCCGGAGTCAACTGTCACATTTCAGGAGGTCTTAGCAGACGTTCACTGGGCACTTTTCCATGCTCCACCTCGCTGACTCAGCCAGGCAGCTCTCAGGCTAGCCTGTGTGGGATCTCAGCAGAGGTGAACAGTAATGAGACAACAATGTTGTAATATTGCAAAATGTCCTGCAGGAAATAACATACTGAATAATCATAATGTTGCCAAAGAGTGTGTGGGAAATTGTTCAACTTCAATCAAATGACTTCACAGTAGAGCATTAAAGTACAGTACAATCACTTTATCATTCAGATCAACCTGGAGAATTACTGAAACGTGGCAAAGTATGTTTTTTTTTTTGTAATTATAATACTGGACATGAATGCATTTTCCTCTACACTCTACAAGTGTTTACAGATTACAGGAATTGCTGTAGTAAATCTCTCCTGCAGCATGCATATGCAATAAAATAGAATCAATACATTTTCAATGCAGGATGCTAGATTTTAGTATAAGGGGTTTAAATATACAAGGTTGTACTTTTTATTGCATGGAGAAAAATAATCCATCTAGGATGAGAGACCTGACTGAGGGTATGAAGGCTTGTCTTAATTAGTGCTCATCATATCAACATTACATCAGTTGTAATTAGCTGAGCCAATTTCTTTCTCCTGCAAAAATACATTCAAGTGTCACAACAGTGAGTGCATCAACTGGGCACAATTAGGGAGCCTGAGTAGCAGGCTTCCTAATGTGCAACTACCTAACAGTACTGTCAGCGCTCAGAGTAACAGTGGGCAGGGTGGAAGACAGCTAAAAACCCTTCAACCTGATGCAAAATAAAAAAGGCATCATCTAAAACTGTTCTGAAAATGATGAAAACCAAACCTTTCACAATATGGTTTGGCAATTAGATCAGCCGAATTTTCTGCAGGTGATTTGCATAGTGGTCACTTGATAAATAAAGGCGCCCCTGAAAGTGACAGTATATAAATGACTTGTTTTGCAGACAGCAGATGGTGGATATCACAGGGAGAGACGAGCTCACACTGGAAAGTACCACAATGCATGCCAGCTGCTGCAGTCTCTGGTCCCCTTTCCCCCCTACGCAATTAAGCTATTCACGACTAGTACGGTCGGGCTAATAGATATTCAATTAATTAGTTAAGAACAAGAGAATTCACTCCCTCATCTATTGACTGACTGACCTCTGGTGATTGATCCAAGGGATCAGTCAGATTCATTGATCTGATCAAGCTACGGCACATACCATATTCAACTACAATAATAAAGAGCATAGAATCCTGATGTTAAGAAGATCTATGAATAATGTGGACAGATATTAAAAGATTACTGTTTATCTGAGAGGAAGAAAATTAATAACTCAGATCATCACAAAATGACATCTGCCTAAAAGGTAAACCTGATGAGTCAGCAGCTCTGCTCGATTCTCTCACGAGTTACATTCGCGTGACACAATAATTGATTGACAGATGCATGATATGAATGCTCCCGGAGCTCCAGCACATGCCAGGGCAAACAGAGAGAGGAAGTTGTGCCTATGGTGAATAAGAGAGAGGGGGGTTGGAGGGGGGAGGGGCTCAGTCGCCATGGTGATGTGTACGTGTGCATGTGTGTGCGTGTTTGCGTGTGCCTTACCTCTCTGAGCAAAGGGTCAGTGATACTGTCCAGGCTGACGGAGCCCTCGTAAGTCAGGTAGTGAAAGACGTTGAGGGCACGCACCGCCTCTGGGCCTCGCTGCTTGTAGCCGAAAATAAGGTCAATCCACTGATGCAGCTGACATGACACAAACTCGCTTTCCAGGGCCTGTCAGAGGAGTACAGGGCAATTAGAGGTGAGAGGCATACCAGCAGTGCACAGCACACAGGCCAAAAAGACACAACACAAATTGTACCTCCTCACAACAGTAAGCTCAACTAAACAAGGGCTACTTCACAGTACACAAATCATCCATCAGGATGTTACATCACCATCAAACATCGCACAGTTTATTACAAAGAGGGAAAACATAACATGTATTCTTTCAAGTAAAGGTATATGTCGAACTTGTTTTAACGTATATAAAGATTACAGAGGAAATACATAAACAGACCCTCCATTCCCTCAACCAGTCTGCGGCAATTCTTTGTCCACTAACAAAAAAACACAGACTATCTTTCCACGGAGACAAAGAAATCAGTTAAATACTAAGAGGGATCCAATTTACTGTAAAACCATGTGCAGGAGCAACATTGACAAATTACAGAGTGTGAAAAGGGGGAGTAGATTGTATGTGGGCGTATTAGTGTGAGATCCAGGATAAGATTTAAGGTTGATAATCTGTATAAATATACCTATGGAAACCGGGCAGTGCGTGTTTGATGTATTGTTCCACATTATGGTACAATATAATTCCCATGCACGCTGGTGGAAGGCTTTGCTGGAGGAATTTACACTCCTCCCCTCGCGTCAGGAATAACAGCCATTACCAACAAAGCCTGCTCGAGCACACAGAGGCAGAGTTTGCCACAGGGCATATCACTACAATTGAAAGTGGCACATGCAAAGATGGGAAGTGGGAGGAAGCGGGAGGGAGGGAAGGAGGGAGTAAGAGAAGGAGGGAAGGAAAAAAAGAGTGAGAGTGAGAGAGGGGGAGGCGGGCAGAGAGATTCTCTGACAGAAATGAAATAATAGAGGAAGCAAGAGTGTGGCCTAGCTTGGGAACAGAACAAAAGAAAGACAAAAAAAGAAAGGGGGCAGAAGACTATGATTTTCTGGGCATGTGAACATTATGGTCTGCGAATGTAACAATGGCAAGGCAACATCACACATGTATCCTTCAACAGTGAGAAAATATCCACTGTAATGTTTTTTTTTCTCCTCCACAGTCATCCTCCTTCCTTGTTTTGGAGATGCAGACATGCCTGTAACAACTCCCAGCTTCTCCTCTCTTTCTCCCCTCCTGACTCTCCCTGTACACCCCCTGCTCTGCCAGTATACAAGCCTGACGGAGCTCGACCAGGCAGCGTGGGTAGAGCACGGGGAAAGGTCACCTCCATAAGACCAGCCCAGCTCTGTCACTCTCACTGAAAAGGTCAAGTGTGTTCCCACAGTCTCCTTTATACCTGCCCCCCAAAAACACTGTGGTCTTTAACTTCAGGCTACATAACATGCATTTCACTCTGTGTGTGTTTTTTAAGTGGTATCGCTGAAGATCCTCTGGCTTAAAGAGATGATGGGCCATATCAACTGCACTGTAAATGAGGCTTGCCTCAGTGGACTAGCGAGTTTAAATAAAGGTAACTAACTAACTTACTAACTAACTAACTAACTAACTAACTAACTAACTAACTAACTAACAATTTTCACTTCAAGATGAAACTGGAAATTTATCAATTTTCTCAAATGACCCTCTGTATTATCTTCTGTTAAGGTCATAAACTCACACACTCAGAATAAAAACAGTATTATTCTATTCTCTACTTATGCATGTGTGCTCAAAGTACATCTGCACCACTGTAAGCACATGCAGTGGTCATTTATAATGCATTCTTGTGGTCTGTCATTAGGAAGGTCATGTGGAATTACTTTTAGTTTCTGCATTAAATTATTCCAGATTAAAAGGATGACTGAGAGATAGTATCTCCATCTTTGTCTCTGTCCTACTTCTGAAAACTGCAGGGAGGTGTAGGCCCAATGTCGTTAGGCTCTCAGTAATAAACATGACCACATAAGATGGAAAGGGTGCTGCACACTGCCAACGTGGTGAAGCCTGGCATTACAGAAGGTAACACTATAAAGCAAGGTTGCCCACAGTCCGGTCCTTAAGTGACATCATTGGGGTCAGGGGTATAGTGTTAGTACTGAGTGGTGCACTTTATGGTTCATAAATCAGACAAGATACAGATGTATAAGAAGGTTGGGACTGGATTATTCACATCTGTATACATACAGTACAGTAGGTATTTATAACTACACCACCATGAGATTTTAAACCATCTTACCATCCTGTTTATCCTAACAAGGTCTTCAGGCTTCTTGGCCCAGGCTGGTAAGTCCACATCACAAACCATGGTCCTGTCCTCTCTCATCCCCAGATGGTAACCGTTGCTGTTGACAAACATCTCAGGGAGGTAGTAGAACTCAGGAATCAGTTCCTGTGTGGCGGAGGAAGAAAGACGTTCATGTTTTACAGTTCAATGAAGAGACCACAGTGCAAAGTTTTCACCATATAATCGCCCAACAATTCGGCCAAGTTCAAGAAATAACATGTGAGGGCCGAGCCACAAAAAGAGAAAAAAGGTTTGGTGTCGCACTGGGATGAAGTGAGAATTCAAGGGGGAAGGTAACACAAACAAACTAAACAGCAGGCCATGAGAAGGCGGTGAGAGGTGCTAGTCCAGTTATTCCAGGCAGAGGTGTTAGGTGTGTTAAATGAATCTGGGAATGAGTAAGGTTTTTCTCTGGTCTCTGGGCTCTTGTGATGGGGTCAGGACCTCACAGTGGAGGGGAAGTCAGCATGGTAAAGGAGCCCCCTCCATAAAGTCTGGTGTGATTCCATGCACTGAAGAAGAGAGCAAATATTTACCCGAGTTTTGAGACGAGACTATTCCTAAAGGATTTTCCCCTGTGTCGACAGACCGTACCGGTGTTTTTACACTTTTAAGCCATGAATTACAAGGAGTGTATACTGTACTCCACATTAATTCTGACCATTTTACAAAGATTGTTATATGTTTTTGGAAGAACTTCTTCCAGGCAGTCATTTATAAATCATTAACATTAACTTGCAGGGACTTGGTTTTGATAGCTGAAGTTAGATTTTAAGACGGTTTTTAAAATGCTCACGACATCCATGTTTGCTTGTTTTTCATCTTTTGTCTTCTCAGAAATAGAGCTTATGCAATGCTCTTTGGCAGATAACTCTGAGATTTAGATGTCATACCATTCTTGAAAGCAAGAACATTTGGAAAGACTTAACCTGCTTGAAACTGCAAACTTTGACAAGAAAATATGAATAACGAAGGAGATGATATCTGACGACATGCCTTAAAAAGTTTTTAAATTCTAGTTCAAGTTTCATAGTGCTTTAAAATTAAATAGTAACTTCCTCGATGTTAACAATAAACCATGGCATGATATGGATATGTACTGTAGCTTTAAATGCAAAACTACTGGTATGGCACTTTCTTTCAGAAAATTTTCTCCCTGACCATATGAACAGAGGAAGGACGAGGGAGTGAAGAATCTGCACAATGAGGCATATGCACATGAGGAATTCAGGTCTTCCACTCATTAGAAAACATACACACAAGACAAGTTCAATAGTGTAGACTGTCTCTGAGCCTGAGATTATAAAGGGAGGTGCAAGACAGTGTTTTAACTCCTTGTACTGGCCTTGTTTTATGAATGCTTTGTTGTCAGATTCAGTGGTTGTATAGACCTTTATATTGCCTGTGGGATACATAACGTGCAGAGCTTTTAGGCCCCCATAAATCATGGGGTTTTGAGAGAGCGAGTTAGCATGACATGGTACAGGCCAATAACACCGCTGCTCTGCTGTTGGTCACATTTCACCCTTCGCACACGACAGTGAAGGGAGTACAGAAGCCATTCCTCTCCATCTCTCTCTCTCTCTCTGTCTCACACACATACACACACGCACACTTTTCCCTCCTCTTTTCGTTTGTAAACTTCCTGCCGTAACTCACCGCCAAGCCGTTAAAACTGCCAGCTCCGTTTTCAAGCCACCCTCCCATGGCAGCCATTAATTCTGCAACAGCATCGTAATGGGCTAACAAGTCAATCACACAAGCTTCCATTGCTTTACACTGTGTCACCTTAATGACATGTTCGTCAAAATCTGTCACCAGTGGAGTGCTGCTGGATTCCTTCAGACAGCATGGTGGCAGCTTGTGTGTGTATGAGAAAGTATGTGTGTATGTGTGCCCACCACTTCTAAAAAAAAACAACCCAAATCTGTTTCTCGTTGCCTTTGGGTGGCTGTGCCAGCTTAATATAACTGTGTGCGACTGTGTGCACCATGGAATAAATGAGAGGTATGGATGCACATTAATAATGGGGTGGCCGAGGAGGTGAGGCTTGGTCAGCGCAGGGTTGTTTCCATTTGACTTGCTCTTTTAGGAGGTCATCCCCATCAGGGGTTAAGCCTCCCTCAGTCTTGTCGTCATTACTGCCTGAGAAGTCCAGGGTTAATGAAGGAGAGACCCTGGTAAAAACAAGTTGCCTTTTAATCATAGCCCTGATGGCCCGCTTAGTGTACTGGGACGAAGCTGACCTTAACCCCACGACTCTCTGCTGAATAAGTTGCTACATGGTGGCTGTGCATGCTGTTGTGCGCCTGTCTATACGTTTGACTGCCATAATCTTTAAGACATTCAGACAGGATTATATTTAGGAGACCCTGTTTTTTATATGTATTTTCTTTTTTTTAAAGATTGTAAATACAAGAAACTTAGTAGGAGGGTGCATAAAGAAAAAAACATGAGAAATAACAGAAACTGGGAATAAAATAAAAAGAATCCTAGCAAATTTGTATAAATAACCAGGTATTGCCTCATCATTTACCCCTATTGCACCATGAGTAAACCAAACAAGCTCTTGCATAATATTTCCCTGGTTCTAATACATTATGAAATACTGTTAGTAATCCACCATTGTCCTCCACAGTACACTATGCTAATAGATCAGTAGCCATCCTATGTGTGTAAAAACAAATGCGTGCAGACATACAAGTAGTTGAAAGTAGGCTGTATTTGTTAACAGGGTGGCATTTGACTATCCAGCTCTTTGCTGGCTTGAAGCTTTCTGTCTCTGCCTCACATAGATTGCTGGCTGCTCTCCCCCAGATCCTGGCAAGTAAAAGCTCTGTCCGTACATAAAAGACTACATTTTAAATAGCTTTTGTCATTAATGCTTTATTAATTGCCTGAGGCAACACTACCCAGTGCAGGGTGTGTTAGAAATATATGACACTTTGAGGTCAGTGTGTATTCCTGCTGTGTGTTATGCAGTGGGCAAAATGGAGGCGAATCAGCAGGGTTCAGCGTTTTTGGTGACTGCTCTGTGGATTTGCAGAGGGAGGGCTTTGTCTTTCTCTCAGACGCAGCCTTTGTTCAAACTCATGAGTGCTTGCATGCACATATAAAATCAGCCTACCTCTGAGATAGTTTGTTTTTTGCACGAGATAAATCAAATGTGCATTTCTAAGTGCTTAGGGTATTCCTGTGCACCCCGGGTCTTTGTGATTCGCTGTTTGGATGAGGCATTTATAATTAATGGTACATATTTTTGGAGTGGTGTTGAGGCTCATTGGCTGAGGAGGGGGCACAGCAAGTCAAGGCTTGGTACACTATGGTTACTAGCAATTATACATGAAGCATTTTTTCAGTGTATTCTTTGTGTAAGTGTTCCTGTGTGTATATACATATACAGACACACACATTTACAAACACATATACAGTATATGATATAATCATATATAGGCTAATATAATCATTTTTTGTATCTATATAAAGGTAAACCACACATTCTGCTGCCTTCCTTTTGTTGTGATTCTCACCTTAACATCAGATGTGTCCCTCTGGCAGTTTCTCCAGGAGCGGTCGATGGCTGAGAAGGTGCGGTCAGGGTGATCAAATTTGTTGTTATTGCTACTGAGGAAAAACGTGGTGAAGGGCTCCTGCAGGGAGAGAAAATCAAACATCACAAAGATCAGAGATCTCCATCCAGACTTTAAATCACGATGATCTTCTCCATCCTTTTTATGTGCATTTTGATCATTGCATGCAACAAAACAAAAATCTTACTCCTGTTATGAACCTGCAGGATTAAATGTTCAATATACATGTGAATATTGTGAATTATCTGCTTTATTACACTGTTACCCTTTTGTGCAGCAGACTAAGGGATCTCTGTAGAGATCAGTCATTCACTGTATCCAAAGCCTGAGGGAGAATTAATTAGTGTTCTTCCTGAGTACAGCAAACCATAATGATAATTGGCTCAAATTTGTTTTTTTTTTCTCAGCCTGAGATGGCGGCCATTGCTGGATGGAGCGGATGGATCACTCAGCGGATAGAAGAAAGGAATTGTGGGAACAAACCCGCAGAGGGCAATCTAACGGCTGTCAAGGGAGGTCCCTCGCTTCATCAGCCGCTCTCGACTAATGATGGGAGAGGAGGAGAAATACAGTAACTCCCCATAAAGTTCTCTCAAATTAATAAGCTGACGTCAAAATCAAATGAAAACCAACTCAAAGATGCTGTGGAGGTTATAAGGGCTTGTTTTGTGGCGAAGGGATTGGAAGTGTGCGCGTCTCCTCTCCTCCTCTCCCAGAGTAAATGAGGACAGTGCTCAGTAACCTTGATGGACATGTCTCCAGCGCTCACTGGGTTGCCTGAAACACATAAACCTGTCACAGCAGCCTCTGTAAATCATTACCCAGCCACTCTTTATTTAGTTCACATATGCCGGTTTACTGGCCTGTGAAATGTGTTTTCTGAGCGCCATTGGTCTAACTCAGGTCCAATCAAATTGAGATGTCGAGCTGTTTCCTGTGCAGAAGCCGACAGACCTCAAAGTAACAACGTCATCAAGCCTGACATGTAACAATCAACTAATGCCGAGTCAGAAATGAAAAGCTGTCTGGGAATGTAGGTTTGACTACATTTTGATTCGGATGCTTGACTAATTCGAGGATTTTTGAGCACGGTACAATAACGGCTGTGAGGGTGGCTGGATGAGTGATTTTACTTACTATTCTGACAAGCCAGTGCAGGGTGGATGCAGCAGTAGAGTAGTGGGAGTTGTAATGACAAGGTGGTGTCTGGTCGTCTTCCCATGTCTCGTAGCGTTCGGCGTAGAATGCTGCACGCTTTGGATTCAGAGCACCAATAGGCTGGGAATTAAAAAAAGGAAATAAAAGATTCAGGTTCTGCAGTGAAATGATTTGTTGTTATTTGCCTGTGGAAGTCTTCACTCAAAGCAACCACATATATATATTTTTTGTTTTTGTTTTTACAAGTTTCCTGTTGTAGTTCTAAGAGGCATATTCTTTGTGAAGGCAAACAAACTCAACAAAACTGTGATGCACATACAGTTGCACCATTTTGATGATCAGTAACTTTAGAAGCTTGACAAAATAAACAAGTGGGAATATTTCCAATATACAGCGTTACAAAACTGTGTTTGATAATTTTTTACTACTGTAAACATGTGTATTATCACCATTTACTTCATTGAATAAATGGAGGACATTCTCAATGGAAAAACTCCAATAAGGAAGATACTAATGCATCAATAATGATTACGATAAGATAAATAACTGTAAAAGAAAACTGAAAGACACACCTAACAGCCTAGAGCTATACTGTATATCTGTCATATCCAACAACAAACCATGACTATGCATCATATAGTAAATATGACCACCCCCTTTATCTTGCACAGCTATATTTTCAAGCACATCTCTGTAGAAACCAGTATATTTTAGTCTTTCAGTACCTTTTTGTTGGGTAAAATAATCAATAAAAAGTCAAATATGAAAACAGAGACAGTGATAACACATTAATAATGACCAATTTAAAGTGTTCCCCACACTTATCGTACTGTCTGCACACTGAGTTCTGAGTTTGGATCCAAAACTGCAGAAGCTTCACTGAGTATTTGGTTCAGCGAGCAGCAGAAAGTCTGAAGACTGTATCAGACAACTGTCTTGGCGGCATATATAGAGACAGACAAGTCCATGAAAGGATTTATAGTCAAGTTCAAGGAATTTAAAATCTACTATATTATATGTTAACTGTAGGCTACTTTACAATGGACGTGACAGGAGTTCTTTTATTTGTGATTTCTTATTTGTTGTTTATTTGTGAAGTCTTAATGCTGTCTCATCACAAACACACATGACACACTGTTTTCTCAAGGTTATTACTGTTTCATCAGTCAGTAAAAGCACAACACACTTTATATGTGAGACTCCGATATTTGGCTTGTTTAAATGCTGAAAGCTAAAGTGAGCTGTTGGCATTTTCAATGACTGGCGCTCATAATACAAGCATAAAACTACAATACACATTAGGAGTGAGGCCTATGGTCCCCTCATTTTAATAATCTCTGTCAGTAATTATATCACTACACAAGCTTATGTTTCGGTTTTGTACAGTATGATGAATCTTTTTTTTTATTCCAAATTGAATCTAGTTTAGTCTTGCTTTAACACTGCACCATCATTGATCTTACATTGTCTAGAAACAAAAGAAAATAAATCCTTTAAAGAAACCTCACTGCTACCCCCTCCCCCCTCATAATGTGCTTAATTTCACTGACTTACTGGCCAACCAAAAAAGTTACATTAAAGCCTCACAAAACAGGGATTTGCTTTTGGAAGCATTATGTTTTTCTGCATGGGTCCTGTTTTGAGTCACAAAATGGAAAATCTTACAGATATCACACACAGCAGGTCTTATGACCAGCCTTTCACATAAATCAATTTTTAATGACTATGTGGATATTTAAAATACTCCTGCCATATACTTATACCTAGAGGCATCCACACAAAATGTATATATTTGGTGTCACCCACAGTAAGTAAAAAAGTTGTTTTTTTCCACACTACACATTTTGGTTGCATCATTGCAGTTTGCATAAATAGTTTAGAAATACGGTGTATTTACTTGACAGACATGACGCCGATACTCTCATCACACAGTAGGTGATGTAATGGTTCGTTGTTGCAGTGAAATTCATTTAAGACCATACCAGACAATGAAACCACAATACTTCAACTTTTGATTTTCTGAGTAAAGATTCCTCGATTCGTCTAAAGAAAACAAAAGGAACAGAGAAGCACAATTGGGCATCTTTAACAGAGATAATCTTGCAGAGTTTTAGTGGTAGTTCCCCATTAGGCTACATGTGATGGGGTCAGCAGAGAGGCGGGGGAGAGTTTAGGGCAGACAAGGAGCTTTACTCTGGGATTTGTCTGTCAGACCCCATTATTCTCCTGAACCCTAAAAAGTTCCTGTTGCGCTGTCTTCTGTCTGGAGCGTACAGGGACGGTGGCAGGGTCGAGCAGGATGGCTCACTGCGGATGGAAGGTGGAGTTCTGAACATCTCCAGCTAAATGTTGTGGGTAATCCAAGTGGATTAACCCTGGATGACCTGATTTACACCCAATGCACCCAACAAGACAAATACTTTACTTAGCACTGTTACTCCCATCTGTGTTCAGAGCCCCACTGTGCCACTGGGTACTGCTTATGGGAGTTACCAGGACCAGGAGGAGAATAAAGTGCAATCTAAAAATGAAACACCACAAGCCATAACACTTGAATTATGACCAAGTAGAAATGAATCAACATGACTTTTTCAGAGACCGAACAACAACTACATTTTACACAGAATAAAGTACAGAGCATGTTACTTCTGATGATATTAAAATAAGAAGTAGAGGAAAACTGTTTTCAAAACCCTGGCCTTTAACTGGCAAATTACAACAGCCTGAAAATCTCAATAATTCCAAATAAGCAATGAGTGTAGTGTCAAGACTGAAAATGTCAGAAATCTGAAAAAAAGAACAAAAAAACACTCATGTTGTTCAATTTTTGAAGAAATGCTGCCTAATTATTGTGTGGATATAAAAGAGAAAAAATAATATCACGATTGTATTTATTTGACATACATCCAATTATTTCTTAATTAGGCCAAACCTTGGATAGCATGCTTCATTATTTAACCGCAGACTCAGTAATAACTTCAATACTGCACTGACACCATCACTGGGTTTTTGCCCTTTGGCGGCTGTTTCATTTTCATGTGTTCTTAAGGCAACAAAATTACTCCCATTAAACATACGTTTAGTGGTGAATAAATTGCTTTCTCTGCCTTTTCAATCACCCCGTCCAATATAAGAGCCTTGCAGGCATATTGGCAGTCAATATCAATATACTCACTACCACTGAATCAGTTACTGAGGGGGAAGGGAGACTGGTAACGTAATCAGTGGCAGCTTTTCTACCTGAAAGCTGCAGCTCAGAGGTCAGGAGAAATAAAATAAAAGCCTTTCATTTAAAATGGTCTGAGACTGAGGCCACTCATTCGAAGATTATTAAAAATGCACAGTTATTTTTTTGGCTGGGTACAGTTTGTATGCAACCTCAGCAAGACAGAGAAACTCTTTGTCATTTTGAAGATTAAGGTCATATCCGTGTGTGGCACATTGCACAATGCCTGAAGCTCTAAGTCAAAATTTAATAGGTTCAGTTTTTGGTTCTTCCTTAAAATTTAATGGCAGTCCACATCAGTGTTAGCACAATTGAATAGACTGAAAGAGAAGTTTATTGAGATCTGCATAGATTTATGGAGTGATAATAGCCTTGTATGTGACGTCTTGGACCAGCTGGATCGGGGTGCAAGCCACAAGACGTCTCACACTCTGTTAAACTGCTGCTATGACTAACACAGCGCTCTGAACGATCCAGGTAATATATGTGACAGAGGGAGAAGAAAAAGGAAAAGACAGCTCCAGGTAATACTGAGTGTAAGAGAGGGAAAAGTAAACAATTCACATGACGTATTAGAGCCAAAGCATACGAAATGGCAAACTGAAAAGATTTACAATACATATACTAAGTGTTTTACTTCCCCCTTACAATTCCATGGCACCAGAAGAAACAAACTGAGCCGTGTTATTACAGGCTACACTATGTGTTATGAAACATATAATTGTGCTTAAAGGGATATTGGAAGCTGGCATTACATTTTTTAAGCTGTAATTAAGTATTATATTGAGACTCTGTAGCCATGCTACCAGCTTCTCTACCTTTTACTGAGACTAAACTATTCACAAACACATTTTGAATGAAACACTAGTTTACAAAGAAGGGATACAAACATATTATTCCCTGTTAATTATTTTTATTTGGTTCTTCATAAATAAAGCAAATAGCCTATGTTCTCAAGTCACTCAGCTGTGTGAGCATATGTAATTTATAACAAGACATCCTTATAGAAACTAGTAGTGTACTGTAGAAGCATGAATACTTCTACTTTGTCTTCTAGAAAGCTTGTGTGGTTGCTGAGCTCGGATAATTACACTGACTGCATGGGGAAACTTGTACACTGTAATGGTTCACCCCCATCGTTATTCTTCTCCTTGTCACAGGATGTTGTCATCTTAAAAGGGGATTTGCACCTGGCAGATTGTTGAATACTGATAAAGTTGGGATTGTTATGGAGCAAATACCATCACTGTTGAAAAAAAACAGCAACAACAAAATGAAGGCAAAGAAGCAATTGGCTAGTTGGCTATTTTGAAGGTGAAAAATGGATATGCAGTGGTGTAAATAATATGTAGTGTTTGTACAGATGTATGCAGGTGTGTGAAAAAATACAGGAAAGTTCAAACCGTTCTGGTTGCTTGTGGTCACAGCTATGTATATGAAGATGAGGCTGTAAAACCAAAGTGTTGAGTTAATAAGCTCATTGTATCCCCTCAAAGTCAACATTCATCTCTAGGGCTGAGTGTGATTCTCTGTCTTAACAAGTCAAGGAGCCCATAACTAATTGTTTTGTATCCTTTGTGCATTAAACAAGTTTGCGTGCCAGGTATTTTGTTTATATACATAACTTTGTCGCTCTATAACTGCACAATTGTGATTGCAATTGAAATTAAAATAGATGATGATTTTCGGCACATGATCTCAGCTCAATAATTCTTGGCATCAAGACAGACTAATCACAGCAATACTCTCGAGATCATCTTGTGGGATTACATCAGATCCGACGCCCATCAGTATGTTGACGTCTTGACCCATGCGTGCTTAGGAGTCAATACCACATTACCATGAGTGCTCAGTATTCACGGGCTGGACTTTGCCAGTCTTCAAAGTCAGCCTTCATTTTGATCTCGTCACACAAGTTTTGCAACTGTAACTTGGCACAATTATGATATTGCAGAGACATAATACGTCCACAGTCATATAAACACCCGCCAAAGTACTGAAAACTGTGGTAGTTCCTGCTGGAGCAGATGTCTCCTGGACCACATTTTGCCATGACGACACACACAGACTCATACAGTGAAAACAATACCAACCACACTGTTATGGCTAGTAAGGGAACCATGTAAAACTGGAATAAACTCATCGTCGGTAGCTTTGAATGAGACACTACTTTCACTGCATGTGTGCTGAGACACTTGAAGCTATAAGAGCATCATCCTGGTGAGAGCTGCAGCCTGGGAGAGTTTAAGTAGAGATAAATTACTTTAGGGTTAGTGGAATCCAAACTCCTTAGTGTGCTGCCTTGGCCGCAGAAAAACATACAAAACAGGCAAAAACATGAAGCAAGAAAATGACTGATGGTATGTTTAATTAGAAGTAAAAACCCATTTATGATAAGACAGTATAAGCACGTCAGTGGTCCTTTAGTGTCTTTAGTCCTGTCATAAGCACTATCTGCTGATAAGCCCAAATCAGGCTTTGTTTACCTCCATTCAACAAAGAATAATCACCTCTTCCCTTTCCCTGTGCTGCATATCATACTGATCACATATACAAGACAATGAACACAACTGGTTCAGACAGTTCCACACTTGCTCCTATCTGAGTTCATTTCTCATATAACACCTGACCCAGTAAAATACATCAACACAACTAAACAAAGATCGGACTTAGATTTGGCTTCAGATTCAATCAGGATCATTTCTGGTGTTTTACTCCAAAGATGAAGGAAATGATCGTGGCTGGGTGTGCACAGACTGCCTCCATTTTTTTTTTTTTTTTTTGTTATATCCAAGCTACCTCCCAATGAGACGCATATTGCATTTTATATTTCAACATAAATTACATTACAGTATGTTGCTATGGTGCTCTGTCAGGAGAAGTCGCAGTCGTTTTTGCTTGCCTCGTCAGAGCCAGAGCCGCATGCAGCTCCAGTCTAATGCAATCAAGTTGCTCCAACTCAAGATGAAGCAGATGTGCTCCCAAACAGCCTGACTGGAGTGGAAGTGAGGGTGAAGAAGGCTCCATTATGGAAAGAAAAGTGTAGTGGGGTCTTTATAGCGCCCAAGTTCTGCTGATGTTACTTTGCATGTCTCTTAAAGATGCTCAGGCTTCACCGAGTGCCACAGCAGAGAGAAGTAAACAGACTAAACAACTTTTCTTTATCTTTTCTTTCTCTATTTCAGTAATTCTAAGCAAGGTAATTGCATATTTAACGATTTAAACTCAATGTGTGCGTAATGCACATGCTCATTTTGTTCGTTGCCTCTTGTAATGACATTTTTACAAAGGGTACGTCAAACAAATATTAGTGCGTGAATGATGAACCATGGTTCTTTCACCTTCTTATGCAATTAAGTGAGCTTCCATCACATCATTTAACAACTATGAGGAAGATTAACTTCCCCCTATCTATCACCCACTTGTCACTCATCAAGAAATAATCGTTAGAATCTAATGAAACACTTCACTGGATGAACGTATCTGACATCCAAATATGCAGAACGCTGCCCCCCAGGCAAAGGAATGATGTGTTCAATAGCATTGTTCACAGCTGAATGGATGCCCAACCAGCAGGTAATTGTAGGTGTGTGCAGTAGGTTTGGGAGGATATTATTTGGCAGATCAGTACAGAGCTCCAGCAGTTTAAACAATGCTGTCTGTCAAACTGCAATCACCTGTAACTGACGAACAGTTCTCACGTATGACTGATCTGTGGGAAAGAAGGCCTCCCACATTGTGCAATGCCAGTGTGGGATAATGTAAAGACATTAAGAGCATTAGTTATGCTTGAGTTTAAATTATACAACCTAGCTGCAATTACAACTTAACTTTATCCAGTGTATTAAGCTAAGAGTATTGATATGATATTCATCCTCTAAAAGCTGCAGCTCATTGAGCTCTGGAGTGACAGATGATGTTACATGAGGTGATGCAATGTAATTCAACCACAGAACAAAATAAACATTCCATTTGTAACAGGTATTGAATAAAATGATGGTAACCACTAGGCCGTGGGTTTCAAACCACAATGATGTTAAGGCCAAGGAACAAGCCAAAATGTGTTTGTCAACTACCGGCATTAAATGCTTGTTAAGATCTGCACTCACATAGACTGTCTGACTCAATATTTGAGAAATTTGGTTTCTTTGTTTAAAAAAAGCAAAAAACAAAAGAAAACAAAAAAAACTTTTATACATCTCCACAATTTTATTATATCAGTATTGATACGGGCACGTGCAGATTTTAGTCATAAATGAAACCCAGCCATAGTTATCGTACACACACACAGCCAGTGTTGTACACAACAAACCCAATAAGCAAAATACCCACGCAGCCGTAAAAAAAACAAAACAGTGAGGGCATCTCTGGAGACTGTGCTGCTACCTCTGATCCATAATTGAACAAAAGGGCAGACCAAGCAAAGAGGAGAAGTGTGGGGGCCTCTGTCCCTCCCTGCTACACTAGCTGTGAACTTTTGGAGGTAAGAGCCCTGGGGTTCCAAGGACAACTGTCAGGAGACAGGGGCTGTGAACTCATACTAATGAAGGCAGCTCAGGCCTGTAAACAGCATGGGAGGATGTCACTGGAATACATTACAATACATAACTGTCTCCCCGGGGCAGGAGGGCTGCACATGGCTCAGCCCTGATCACTCCCCAACACCCAACACACACGCATGCATACACGCCCACATGTCCACACACAGACACACACATTCCGTGGCTCTCTCAGCCCACCTGGATACCCCACAGGCCAGAGCCTCCAAAAACAGCCGAGTGGCGAGGTGATGGTGGTGAGACACACAAACTGAGCCGTTTGTCCAAAATGTTCTGGGTTTACAGAAATGTGAAGAAGTGCTCCAGCACAGTGGGAGCTCATTTTTCCGAGTCCACGGCACTCTATATACCACATCCATGATTCCTTTGAGTGTTTCATAGTAATTTCCTTTCCTTCATTTCAGAGTTCCCCTCCTCTCCACACTACAAAAACAAAACACACACAAATTGATCCAAAGTGCTGAGAACTGAGATGGCAAAGTGAGGCTCAAAGTCAGAGCGTCAGTGCTTTGAGGGAAACAAAAAGGAATGAGGGAGCAATAGAGTGAGAGAGAGAAAGAGAGAGAGACAGAGAGCTCAGACAGGAATGCGACTGTTTTCAGGTCAGTGAGCTGCAGTGTGCAACAGAAAAGAGAGAGGTAGACAGAGAAAGAGAAGGGGGTTGGTAAACCAGTAAACCAGGTCACCGTTTGTGGTAGAGTGATCTGCTGCCTTTTCCCCTTCAGTCAAAGACAGAGCAAACATAACTCTGAACTTTATCTCCAAGGGTTGCAGGGCATTAGTGTCATTGTGTCCGAGCCTCTGTGATTTGGCAGCGTTAGCAGGACTCTGCAGCACAGCCTGATGTGTTCTTGCCCTGCTGCATTTACGACAACTTTCACTGCAACACTGTGCTCGTGACCCGTCCGCATCGGTTCATCAACACTGAAAACAGTCTAAACAAACGGTTAACAAATGTGCTCAGTCTGCTTTCAGCGGATTGTGATGCTGTCTAAATGGTTAATCCTCAGGAAGCCGCTATTAAACATTTGTCAATGAAAAGTTTGGTTTCAAACATGTTCCTTTGGACTTCATTCAATAATTTATATGATGAATTTGCATTAATTTGCTATTATATAATTTCATATCTTGATAATGGAAATATTCGTATTATTGCAATAGCCCATCAGATGACCCATACATCAGTCAGATCAAGATAATGTATTTTGGATGGCTTGACACACCTAAAGCTACCCTTCTGAAAAAGCTGAGTATTTTAGTGTCTACTAAGGGCAGAGGATGTTGTCATGATGCTGTATAAAGCCCTTTGCGACAAACTGGAAAAATGGGCTATACAAATAAAATGGCCTAGCCTTGCCTTAAAGAAGAAGTAAGTGGTCCTTAATATAGGCTTTTGAAATCGGAATCACAACTATTTGTAGCGTTCCAGGTAACCCACTCGTGTTTTTCCGACCTGTTTTACCGGTGAAAGTCATATAGGAACCACTTCACGGTCGGAAAAATACGAGTTTCCTATACATTCACCGTTCCTTGGCTGCAAGTTTGATAAAAACTGTAGGATTTGCCTGGAATTGTCCAAACACTCTATGTAAGTGATTGCTGTCGGAAGATATAACTATTTAAGACTTATATTAACACAAATATATCACTTACTTCTGCTTTAATATATGGACCACATATAGTAGTAAAAAAGATTAACAGTGCAAACTATTTGTTGTTTGCATTTGTACTTCTCTCTTTCTTCAATCCACCACATGAGTTTTACATCTGCACATCATTCCTTTGCTATTACATATATTGTTTTACAGTCTGACTCTTAATAAGGAAATCTCCTGCTGTCAGAGTCAGCTGACCCAACTTGCCCCCCCCCCCTCCTCTCTGTCATACTAAGGTGCATGGTCAAGAGGCCTCGGTACCTTTGAGAGATCTCTGAAGTTCCCTGGCAAGGTCAGGTCCAGCTCCTCAGAGTCATAGTTGGTGAGGACCCAGGGAAAGACGGGGTACTGGTTCAGGTCATTGTACGTCCTCCCTAGACGCACAGAGCAGACAGAAATCTGTGAGTGATGACGGCCTGGAAGGAAGCAGAGGGGTTGAAAAGCGGGGCAGGGTACACTTGAGGCTTCAGTTACTTTGTGGGATCAGCATGCAACATTCCAACAAGCCCCCCGATCGCAGAGCCCTCAATCAGACGCACTTCCTGTCTCGGATGGAGTCTGCCGGGGAAACACGTACACTAATGGCAAGCTCCCTTATGTGAGAATGTTTTTAGTGTTCCCCATGCCTTTCGTTGCTGAGTGTACTTTATCAATAGACTGTGGGCGTAGAGGGGACTTGAGGAGGGTGATTTTAGTTTAGAGAGAAAATAAGGATCTCAAGGTTTTGAGGAGTGGATGCAATTACAGTGAAAAAAAAAGAAAAAGATTCCTCTCTGAGCTGTGGCTCCAAGCGCCTGACATGTCAGTGGTGGTCCGCTGATTGGCCACATGTGAATTTCCTCAATGCTCCAACAATGAGAATATGATTTTCAGATGGCAAAAGGTGTCATGGGAAATCCATGGGAAAATCGAAGATCGTGTAGCATATTGTCATTAATGCCCCTCTTTCCTTTTGAAGATGACACTGATACAGCTGCGAGGTCAGGTAGTGGCCAGTTGTAATCCAGGATGGGGATAGAGCTCATGTAGATGGTTTTGTAGGAATTTTTACTGCTGGCAATAAATCAAACCTCAAACACGGGCTGAAACTATAAAAGTAACATTTTATTTTATTTACCTAGAAAAATGAAACTAAACACATTAAAATAACTGCCTTTTTTTTTTTTTTTAACCAATAAACATTCACAGTTTAATCGCTGTTTATCAAACTTTCCCAAGACATACCGTGAGACTGTAAGCATTGCATTTCAAATCACACATTACAGCATAATTACCCAAGTATCAAAGAAGAATGTGCAGCAATTGCACTATAGCTTCTAAAGATGATATTCTCACTCATGTAGTAACCAAGATGTAACCTAAACCATGCCAGGGACACACAATATGTCACAATATCAGATTTTACAGACACTGTCATTGTGACCAAAAGAATGTATTGTCATGGAATATAAAAAATCTAAAAATGTGTATAAAAAAGCATCATCTCTTTTTCATATGAATGTAGGGAGGTGGAGAAAGCATGTTACATTATCTGTACAAACCTGTACACAAAGAACAATATTACACACTATGGATTTTGAAATGGCATCCAGATGAAGTGACAAAAACAGACAGTTACAGTTATTGTCAACACTGATCATTCCGCTCCTGAATGAAATAAAATTGTTCAGTGGGGATGATCTTTATAAACCTACTAGCTACGCCCCTACAGGCTTTAATGACTGCCAACAAAATATTATCAACTTGAACCACTCCAGCAGGTGTGTCTGCTCACATCCGGAGTGCAGCAGGTTGGCATTAGAGAGTCTAAATCTAGCTGAGCAAAGCAAGTGATAACGTCTGACAGGCCAGTCAACGGGAAGGGCTTCTGCAGAGCAGCCAGGGTCTGAGGGAAGCTAGAGAGCGTAATTATCCAGGTTAATGCCATACAGTCAAAAGGAAGCAGTGGGCCAGGTGTGGAGAATGAATGGGGAATGCTGGTTAGACCCACTGGTGCTGAGGCCTGAGCTGGGGTGGCAGGATGTTAATAACAGTGGAATAGTGTTTAATTAGAAGCCCCCTTCCCGTTCACACCTCTTCCCAGCACTTCACCCCCCGCCTGTCTGCCGCCCCACACTATTCTGACATCCCTGTCAGCCTAGGTCATTACTAGAGATTTTTAATGAATTTGGGGCATGTTTTTCTGTCTGCCTTACATCTAATTAGCTGACAATAATGTATCGAACTCAAGCACAAGCTAAATATAAATATGCATGAATATGCAGCGAGAGAGAGGATGACACCTCTCAGAGCAGAGTAGCGCACAGTCGTTCTCGCCTTCCCTGTTAGTTGCAGTTCAGATCAGAGAGTCGACAAGAGAACCTCTCAACTCCACAGACACACATGCACGCTCTCACAAAGCCAGGCACTAATTATCTGGCAAAATCTGCTGCGCCTGCTCTTTGCTTCAAACGGCACAATCCCAGGAACCGTGAAGTGTACTTCTTCCAGGACCACATAAGTATCGCATGGATTCTTAAACAGATATGACATACCTGAGGCCACTTATGGTATGTTTCCAGTGCCACTGACACATAAGGTTTATTGATCTTGATAGCTAAACTTAAAGTCACAAGGCTCTAATGGTGAATACATTCACAAAAATAATAGATTAAAACTTTCACTTTCACTGGTGGGGAATCTTTCCCTGATATGGAAGAAAACAAATCAGAACCTATCTGTTTAACAGATGGCTGTGAAAAATAGAATATTATTCTACCTCATTTCAGTCACTTTCACTGGGGAATCAGTTTTGCAGCATTTCTTACCTGAAATAGTGTTGAGAAACGTGAGGTATTCGAAGTTGGAGATCTCTCTCCTCTGCCAGCGTTGGGTCATGTTGGAGGACTTGAAAAGCTGTCGAGGGGTGGCCAGGGAGATGCGTCTGGGGAAAATAATCAAAACAAAGTTATGAACATTTTCAGTTTATGGTATTAAAATTTAAAAAAAAGAGCCTGAAATGTATATTAAGCTACACTAAATCACAGTAAACTGGTAGATGAATGATGTAATTGTGTAGCTATAACTAGCTCAATGGCGGTTTTAAAATGAGACAAAGTGCACAAAGAGAGAAGAGAATAAATCTGGCATCCACTTTTGATTAGTATTCAATTAAATAAAAGTTATGTCTTTCACTTATGCGGGTAATTTAAAGGGTTCATTCTGGATGATTTGCTTTAAATCCACCCAATTAACCAGACTCAAAGAAATATTCTGGTTTGGTAACCGTGTGCAAAAGGGCCTGTTAGCACCATGAGAGTCTGAAGGGAATCTAGGGTTTTCTGTGTGGTCAGTGGCCTGGCTGCAGCCCTGCTGTATAGAGTCTCCTGTCAGAGAATTGGGTCAGTTCAGTCAGGGTCAATGCACTCCCACTTCAATGACTGGAGCAATGGGACTTCAAATGACTGGCTGCAGGGAAGGCTGCACAGATGCTCCAACGCACAACACAGAGGAGGCAACGAAGGAATTACAATATTAGAAATATTCACAAGGAATGTGCTGATTTTCTTGTGGCGGCTGTGAACTACCTGGCTTGCGGGAGTCCGTAGCTGGTGCCCACTCCAACTCTAGGAAGACTGTAGACCACTTTCTTTACTGTGGCCTGGTCAGGAAAGTTGAACATGACTGAAGCTGTGAACAGTGAGAGACAAGGCTTAATAACAGGGAGAAATGGAAAAAATCCTTTCAAAAGTTATAATTGGCACTTATCTTACTTCTGTTGGCCATGAAGACCTCCATCGCTGTGTTCTGAAGGAGGTAGCGTCTGGAGAAGACCGCCCGGATCTCACTGAACATCCACTTCCCATGTAAGCCCTCAGTGTACGCCAAGACCTAACGGGGCAGAGAGAGGAGAGAAAATGTCTTCAAGTTATTGTAGCTGTATAACACAGTAGACAGTGTCAGTGTTAGACATGATACAGACTTCCATTTCAACAGCTTCAGGTGTTAAAGTTGCACATAAAAAAGAACATTTCCAACACCGTGTGCCACAGATATGACAATAGGCGTTCAGATTATTCGATTTTTAGACTATTTGATATTCTTCTGTGTACAATGCCTCTGGTATTACACTACACTGTCACAATTACAATGAGGCAGACTGCTGTAAACCTGATACATTGTTTTGTTGTGATATGGACATAAAAAAAACAACATCCAACTCTGAGCCAACTCTATTTTTACCAAAGTATGTCACTACAAAAACAGTAAAATATGATCTCAGTAAAATTCTGTCATACAAATCAATCCATAGCATGTGTTTACTGCAGTACTAAGTTAAGCTGGCAGCTAGGGATGCACGATATATCGGCATTAATATCGGTATCGGCCGATGTTTGTCATTTTTTGACATATCGGTATCGGTCCGATGAGTAACCGATGTATATCCGTATACAACACCTGCTAAGTTGAGGTAATGCGAGGAGGATGGTAACCTGTAACCTTATTATTTGGAAGTAAAAAACATTCTGAAAATAAAGAAACACATTCAAAAATTCAGTTTGCATGACTTTCAGTCTGTACAAAAATGTATCACCTTAGAAACTTAAAAAAAAAACCTAACACATATCGATATTGGTAAATATCGATTATCGGCCATATCAGAAATATTCATATCGGTATCGGCCAAAATTTTCATACCGGTGCATCCCTACTGGCAGCTGTTTAAATTCTAAGCAGTTTTGTTAACTGCCTTGACAATGCAGCAGTTAGTTGGGCTGGACTTTGAACCTGATGCTGCCAAAAACCTCTAATTCCTCCAACCACCATCTAAATACAATTCTTGATGACTGTCCCCAAGTAAGTAATATTGTAGTAGCATCAGTTGAATCATTGTTGATTATCACTTAGGACGAAGTATCACTGAGACATTACATTGTTCTCCACACTGTGAAGCCTTCTGGAGATTCTTTTTGAGTTTCACACTTTTTGAGCTGGCATATAACAGGAGAGCAGTGGTGGTCGAAAAAATGATCTCTTGGGTCAGCAATGCAAACAATCAATAAAAACCATCATGCCAAGAAAAGGAGAAAGCAGACAAAGAATCAGTAGTGTATGCAGCACCGCTGAGACTGCAGGTCAACAGACAGAAAACTTAGACAGTTGTTCTGACAGGTGAGAATGGTCCCCTCACACACTCTCCCCAACCCCCTCCTTCCATCTCACTTCCCTCTGACTGAACAATTTTGTCCAACAGTACGAGCCAGCGAGCAACCTCATCAACTCCCCAGGTTATAATCACACATAGGAGAAGGCTGGGAGGGTGGGAGGGAGAGTGAGATGTTCAGCTGGGTTAGGTCTGATGCTAATGCTCATTTAAAATAGTGACAGGCTGGAAGAGTGCAGCGTGAGCCGGGCTGCCTTAATTTCTCCCTGGAATAGCTCATGCCCGACCTCCGTGCCACATCCAAAATCTCTGGAGCTCAATTAAAATTGGATTAGGTGGAGATGCTGGATGTGCAGCACAGCATCTCTGGTGCTCTCCTCCTAGTAATGCCCCTGCTTGACACCTCTGCAACCCCCAACTCAAACAGTTGTCATAGAGACAGCATGGCCCAGAGGAGGCAGTGTGCTGACTGGAGTTGGGGCAGGGAGTTGGGAGGGGGGGGCTACTGAGGAAGGGAGGTGAGATGGAGGGATGGCTATGGAGCTGCAGGCACACTACGGATGGCCAGCAGCAGCTCTCTAGGAGGCAGAGAAGCTTTTATCTCCCTCCTGCTCTGCAGCCAGATGTTCTGGGAGTAGTCTTCTGAGTGCAACGCCAAAAGGCAAGTTGGACAGATATGCAACATGGGAAGATTACAACAGCTTACTTCATCAAGGCGCTAGCAGGGCTGTTATTTGAATTCATATCGAGTTATGTGGATGTCTAGAGTATGGTTTGTAATTTTCAGCATAGTCTCTTTTCAATTATGATTTAAATGTACTATACAGTATCTCTCTCATATGATATAATTACATAATTTTTCAAAATTGAACAATGCCATGAATTTTACCCCTGCATTTTCCATTTCTTCTATTATGCAAAAAAGGAGTAAAATGCAGTTTACATCGGTTCATCAAGCAGAGAGTGCACCTGAAAATGTGATGAGAACACAGTAATAATTTGTATTGATTGTCAATATAAAAGTATTTTAGCACTGACTGTTTCTTTAGCTACCCAGCTAAAGTGAACATTTTTCTGCCATGACAAAGTACAGGCCAAAGGGCTAGCTGTCAACAAAAGAGGGGCTAAAGAGGAGAAAAAAGAGCTGATTTCAAACAGCCCAGATCAAAAAATTTGTCATAACAACAAAGCTTTGGTCTAAACCAACATACAGGGGCCCCTGTAGACTTGGAGATTTGACAAAGCCCAGCCCTCATTTTTGGAGGCCCAGCTGTAAAAAATGCCATTTAATGAACCTGTCTGCTGAAGCTGTCCCCTGCCTGTCAGAGGTGTCAGCCAGTGACAAGCGCTGGGGACGGCCGCCTCCAGTCACAGACAGGCCTGCCAGCTGGAGACTTCGGCCCCAATCTAATCACGCCACCAGGAAGGGACCGGCGCTCTGCTCTTGGTCTGTCACGCTCAGGGTTGGGGGAGCAGTGAGGGGGCGGGTGGAGGGGTCTGGTATGGCCAACAAGCGCAGCCTTTTGTTTCCACACAGGTCCCTCCACGCAGGCTCATTAGGAGCCACAGGCGCATGCGCTGCTCCGCCAGCTGCACGGAGATACACCTCCCCAGCATAATAGCCATAATGCAATTTAACGTCTCTGTCCTCGCTTTCCTTTATTCGCCTTCTCTTCCTCCCCTGATTTGGCAGAGGGCAGGCTGCATTCTGCCCGTAGAACATCACAAGCAGAGAACGGAGAAAAATATTGTGACAGATGAGATGAAGAGAGGCACAGGTGACACCAGTGTTTAGGCTGAAACTCATA
This sequence comes from Decapterus maruadsi, assembly GCA_030347415.2. Taxonomy (NCBI): domain Eukaryota; kingdom Metazoa; phylum Chordata; class Actinopteri; order Carangiformes; family Carangidae; genus Decapterus; species Decapterus maruadsi. The sequence goes on along the minus strand of CM064885.1, from coordinate 19,174,646 downwards.
GGCAATAATGTGCAGATGCTCAAATGGAGCACATTCTCCTTTAAAGTGACAGGGAGCCACTTCATGCATAGAAATAGATTTTTTATCATCTCTGATTCACCAACAGTTTTAACCCTTTACCTACTGAAATACTATGACAGAGGTGATTCATTCATGGAACAAAAATCTTTAAAATCACACACGGTTTTCTCCCATATGGAACAACACAATCCCCTTCTACTGCTTCTATGCCAAAATAGGTATAAAAATATTATAATTCAGTGAGACCTCCAAGCCAGCATGACTGATATATTTATACGAGGCTGTGGAGTGCTCTGAAAACCTGGTATCACAGCACCTCATTGCATTCTCCTCAGATTTGTCTAATAGGCTTCCACTATAAAGCTTCACAACTGCATGGTCCCAGGCGGCGAAAGAGAACAGTGAGGTGGAAGAATAAGGGACGGGTACAAGAGGCAGTTTCATTTTGAGTGATATGACTACTCCCCCAGGAGCGAGTGGGATGGATTTCACACATGGCAATTTGGAGGATCAGCACACACTGCATATACGGTATTCAATGGCTGACCCCAGGCAATATGGGCCAAATCTGTGAAGAGGTTGGAGCGGTTGGAGGAGGCAAAGAGAAAGCATAAAGCCTGGTAATGGCGAGAGCAGAGAGCAACTCTCAGCTAAGTGGGAGAGCATCATCAGCCACAGGCAGCATGGCGAGGTCACTCTCTCTCTCTCATACACACACACAATAAAGAAAGGAAGGAAAAAAAAAAACACAAAAGGCAAAACAATAAAAACACAACAAAATACATTTCACATTTAGCCCATGTGATATGTGGCCATGATATGTTGTATTGTTTGTAGATTTTGAGAGGTCAGCCTCTACCCTAGTACCAAATGAGGTGAATGGAAGTTTGTTTATCATCTGTGCTGAATGAAATTTACAAAACACATTGATCTCATTTCTTTTTTCAGAAAAATGAATGAATAATCCATAAAACTCACCATTAACAGTACCTATAAGGCAATTAGCAGATAAAAGATGACAGTGCTAGTCATAATGAAGTGTGTAGAAAGTCCAGCATAACAGGGATGTTGTGTTTCTAGAAAGAAAGTTCCCTTCCTTTTGAATTTTTGAAATATAAATTAATATAAACGTTCAGTGATTTGGTTGAACTGAGGCTTTAAAATAAAAAAAATGAGGACCACACAACACATTCCTCCTTCTTTCTACAAATGACTCAGGTGCTCCACACATTGTGAAAATAAACTTTTGCTGGCATATTTAACTTTATTAAGTCAGGTGGGCAGATCTTAGTTGTCTGACCATGACGTGCCAAAATCCACACTTTATTTTAGCTTTAATCCCTTTTACATCCTGCAAAGGTTTATAACATATTCCTGAGCTTCAAAGCACATTTCTCATCTGATCCTCTCTTAATGTGACAACTGTTATGAAGTGTAAAAATATAAAAAATGTGAAAGATTCCATCAGATTATAAAAAAAATCAGCATTCCACTTGGTGCCTCTGTGAAAGACCCATATCTCAACTTCAATAAAGTAGCAAGCTCCTAATGCAGGTATTGGGGGAAAACAAGATACAGATTTGCATAATCAGTGTCACTATACATTTGGGTGGTAGCTGGAGTGTGGCAAGATGACACAGCTTGGGTGCTCTGGCAAGACCAGTGGGATAAAGGAGATGAATATGCATTAAATATACTGGCAGTTCACTGCCCCAAATGTCCAGCCAGGTTTGTCAATAACATTTATGTCAGGGCTGGTATTTCATGCACATTAGCAGGACCTGCAGTGCTGTCTTCAACACTGTGGAGAGGTGGGAGGAGCTGCTTCCCTGGAATGCAATTTCTTCTTCCAAGAGTCACAGCTCTTTAAACATTGTTTATCTGCCTACGTGAAAATATAAACTTTCAAGAAATGCAATATGAAAAAAAAAAGAAAGAACACATACCGAAGAAAAGTTACTGAGACTTTTCGTTTCCTACGGTGATGATGCACAAAGTTTGGCACTAAACCACCAGACGGATAGAAGGTGCACTTTTATACCACATGACATTCAATAATATTATCCTAGGATTTATATGTAATTATTATATTATATATATATATATATTATATTATTAATTAATTATAACATCGCAATATACAATATTTCATATATTACTGTATGTCAGAATTTCTCATACATCCACACACAAGGTGTTTGCATCTTTAGCCACCACAACCTATGCAAAAATAGCAACAATGCAGTTGGCATAAGAGATAATGTTATAACCATGGACACATCTCATCATAGTGAAATGGTATGCATCCCTCCCGGATTACTTGACCTGTCAACACTTCTCATTTGACAGTGAAATGTATTTAAGTTTGGCATAAGTTGATGGCATATGTGTTGAGCTCAATGTGTTAGATAATTTAAATAATTCCACTTTTCATGATGGTTTTTACAGATGACACATTGAATTAACATTCAAGTACAGTAAATATGACCTTTGTAGCAGCGTTACCGTTGGCGATTAACTTACATCAGAATGTATGTCTCTGTCCCTTACATGTAAATTAATTTGTCCGATCCCTGTCAGTGGAAACTTTACTTTGTCTTTTTAAGGATTTTATTTCCAGTGACTAAACAAACTAACTAACAAACAATCATGAACCGGTCCGAATGCTGACCCCCTCACTGCCACATCCACACACATGAACACACTTAGTGAGCACATCATCCAGATAAACAGCTTGAGGATGCCTTCACTAAGCTTGAGAGAAGGAATGCAGTCATTTGGTATGGGGTCTTTTCAGCAAGCTTTTCCTAATGGGACTTTTTCAGGGACTTGTCAGCCTTAAGATGACTGAAATCTTCCTGGCCTGGGTACCAGCTTCCTCTGGCTGCCACTGAGAGTGCCAAGCTGATCGCTTTAAATCCCACTTTTTTTTTTTTTTTAGTGGTGTGTGGGAGGGATAGGGGCTCAGAGCAAGACAGAGAACAGGGGAAAGAACGAGACAAGGATGGAGAGGCGGAGAGACAGAGGAGTGGAGGGACAGAAAGAGCAAGTGGTTAGACGAGAAGGCCTGATGAGCAATGAGCGCTTCACTCGTCCTCAATTAATCTTGTCTCTCTACCTTTGCTTTGGCGCTTCCCTCAGCACCAAGGTAATAACGACACCCTCATCCATTATCCTTTTATCCCTGTTATTCACTGGGAATTGCTTAATAATATGTTACAGATTTGTCCTCCTTCATATAATTCTTTCTGTCATTCGCAGTATATCATCTGGAAAACACACAGCCCCCTTTCTGCTGGACGCTCTTTGAGGATTATCGTGGGTGACACCTTCGGGATGCAGCCAGAATCTGGAGCATCATTTTTTCAGGCATAAAGAGGAATTACTTTGACTTATCTGTCATTGCCAAAGCACAACAAGCCATTCAGGGCCAAAGCAAAGGTGGAACAGGTTCTTATCGGCTTCTCTGAACGAGAGGACTTGTAAATTTATGCTAATGAGGGCCTTTTGTGATCCAGGCTCACCCCGTGGGGCTGAAGGGGGCTTGCAGGGGATGATAATCTGGCTGTTGAGTGCACTAGATAATTTGTACTTTATCCTCATGTAATTATATAGTTTAAATCTTTTTACCAATGCTAATCCTACGACATGAGGAAGTGTCTTACCGTGTCTGTGGTTCTTAGCGCACTAGTTAGCGTGCATCTGACTCTCTCTCATAAAATCACGTAGGAGGGGTGCAGCGCTGATATAATTACTCTGACTTTCTGTAGCCCGTGCAACGAATCCTCATATCATTTTGATCCACCTTAGCAGGCAGGCAGAAAGCCAAGCCTGTGGCCGGGGGCTATGGGAGACAGCTCAGAAGAAGGTGAAAACATGGTAGCACAGCTAAAAGAGCCCTCCCAATTTTGGTCAAGAGAGAAAGATGGAGGAAACTGTGAAAATGAACCGAAAGGAGGAAAAGTAAGTGCAGTAGGGCGGCTTTGCACAGCTTTTGAGGTCTCTCTGTTGTGAAGTGGGACTCCAGGCCATCTTGTGTGCCTGCCAAAGCCGACAGCCCCTGACAAGCTGCTTGGCGTGCTGTAATTTGACTAATTACACTGGATTAGACCATATTAATGCAAGCTGTTTTCTCCAGGGTCACTGACCCACCCAGTGTGTCCCTCGCCTGTTTCCCCCTCTTCGCTGTAAACAAAAGACACAAGAAAGAAAATGGTTTTTTTTGTTTATTGAAATTTTGAGCACATTTGAACAATGTGCACATATCTATATCCCTGACATTATTTTTATAATGAGAGAAAAGCAGCACTTTCCTGAGGCACATCATCACAGGATTTTTGGATAACAAACTGAAATCTTTCACTGGCTTTATCTCTCTGCAGAAAAAGAAAAACAAAATAGGGACTTTTATGAATCTCACAGAGGTATAGAGTTCACAATTATTTTTTTTTACTGAGGCAGATTGGGGGAGGAGGAGGGTGTTGGAACAGAAGTTTTCTGCACGCTGACAGCAACAGTGCAACATTTCATTTTAATTTTATTTTCATCTAAGTGAACTATCAAGATGAAGGCTGCATAATAAGGTCCTGTTTTTGTGTGTGGTTTGGTCAAAGAAAGCAGTGTCTTGAAATCCATGATAACTATAAATAATAACAAACACATTATTTGATCTGCTTTAAAAAATTGGAGATCTGCACAGAAATCCAGAGAGAATAGTATTATTTGTCAAAAGAAGGAGGGAAACCACCCCTCATTTACATTTGCAAAACTCCAAAATGAAAGGGGGGAAATGAGCCATACAATGTGTGTGTTTTAATACAAGTGCTCTCCCAATTGTACCAAATCAATTTGAGTTTCACACAATGGAGAGGCAGCTTCACTGTTTGTATGTGCTCCTCTGCCTTGAACACGGTGTAATAATAGTCTTAAACCAGGCGTTATAAAGACAGAATACCAAAGAGGCTTACAGCCTTGGTTTCATGAAACATTTAGGCAAAAGTTCCAAGGGGCTGAGGATGATGAAAGAAGGTAAGCTTGAAAATGGGCCTCTGGGATCCACAGCCCTTATTGTACAGAAGTCACATCAAATTAATACTGAGGGCCATTTGCAGCCTTTCTTCTCCTGAGCTTTTCAGAACGGATTAAGCTATGAAAACTCAGAAATTACTAAAGCACCTATTAGGCATTATGCTCACCCTTTCTTCTCTTTCCCTTTGAAATTCATTGAATGTGCTTCACTTCACTAGTACTTCAATTCACACGTTGTTTGCCCTCTTAAAATAATGGCAATCTCATAAAATGTGTGATGTCAAATTTATATTTCCACATGCACTGTAACTACCTGCTCCCAACATTTCTATATAAAACACGTTTACACATATTTTCATTGTTTGTCATATTGTGGATCTGTGGATATGAAACTGTTGGTAAAAGTCTACAAACTGATGCAGGGCCATTATTGGTGGGATTCTCTCAAGCTCTCCACACCCCCCTTTGCTCTCTCAATGCGTCTTCAAAGAAGCGCATGGAGTGCATGAATTGTAATTATGGCTCCTAACAGGATTCAAGAGCGCCCAAACGATGGCACTTGAGAACCAGGTCGTGTGGAGTTAAACGCCTGTCAGACCCTCAAAGCTACCCAGCATGTGAACAAACCCACAAAGGCCTGATGTGTCCGCTTTTACTTCTAGGGCTTTCCTATACTCACTGTCCTTCTCATAGGGAGAGATTAAAATCAACTAAAGGCCCCTCTGGAGACCCACATAGCTGTTCTGCATTTTTACTCACGTTCCAGTTTTCAAGGTGCTACAGCTTTTCAGGTAGGATGCTGAAAGTTATGGATAAAAACCAGAGACAGCAAATTAAGGAATTTCATGATTTTGAGGAAAATAAAGTGTTCAGTTGAAAGTATAGCAATAAAGAAAAGAATTCCTGACCAAATTTAAGGCAAATGAGCAGATCAGGTAATTGTTAACACCTAAGAAACCAGCGTCAGATTATCTCCCGACCTCTCCTTCAGAATAACGTAGAAGATCATCTGCTCCTCAGACAGTTTCAATGACTCACCAGGGCACAAGACCCCTCACCACACATTAAAGAGACCAGCCTTCAGTCAAGCCCTATCCCAACTTTAGCCTCATCCTGCTCCTAAAAGCAGCCAAAAGAAACCAACCTGCAGCGTGAAGTCCCTATGTATGACCCTTATTAAACTCCTAATTGGATTGAGAGCCCGCTAAGAAAAAACATTCAACATCATTCATTCAGCTGAGATTTTCTTTAGCATTCCTTCCAGTAGTTTGCGTCTTTAACAATAACATTCAAAATCAAGTTGCCGAAAACTTTTTTTTTCCCCCCTTTTCAAAACACAAGCAGATTTTCCCAAAAATGGGAGTATAGGTAAAACCTTTTTCACCTTTTCTTTCAAGGCAAAGCACTATTTGATTTTCACAGGGTGCAAGTGACAGGCTGAAACAAAGCCTAGCACTGGCCATTGTGTAGCTTTTCACTGTTGTAATGGTCTTAAAATGGCTACAAGCAGGGCCCTATTCAGTGGTGACCAGGGCTGCTCAGCTCTCCTCTCCATATCCAACACAAACTCTGCTCTGAGCGGGAACTCCTGGGTCAGCTGATAAGTGAACGAGGGACTCACTTGATTCATAAGCACAGACTCAGACCATCAGCGCGCGTAGAGGTTCTCAACACATTTACACTAATTATAGAGAATAAATAGTGCCATAACAACAACATCAATCAAGTTCATTACAGAAAATAGCATAATGACAATAATTACAATAATATCTCATTAAGAGAGAGAATGAGAGACAGGGGAGAATTAATAGCAGACAGGTGTACAACACACCGCAATTATGGAACCTGAAATTAGTTCATTGCCTAAAGGCAAACAGAAGAGAAAGGGAAGGTTGTAAGTGAGGGAGCGCGCGCGTGTGTGTGTTGGGGATCTGGTTTGAGGGCTGGGAGTAGGACTGATAGAGAGAGGCTCACTGACAAAAAAAGGAATTGCAAATAAGCAAACAAAAATGTCTTAAATGTGTAAATTAGGGAGAAAAATAAGAGGGAAAAGCAGCTTTTCCCTGCAGACTGGTGCCTTAGATGAGAAGGGAGCAGTGAAACGTGATCAAGGAGAGCTGTGGAGCGGTGCGGCAGGCGTCAAGATGAGCACTCAGCCAGCGAGTGGCAGCTTCTCCTTTTCCAGTCAATCATTCATTACAGAGCCAAGTGCTGTGGAGGAGTGCCTCCTCTTTTTGACCTATCATATTACTGCCTCTGTAAACTCCTAATCCCCCCTTCGTTAGATGGTGTCAACAGCCGACATGCTCTCACCCCGCCACCACACTCCCCGCTCAGACACCTCCCGAGCCCTGCCAAGACCACAAAACTGACACTCTAATAAAACTGTTTGAAATTTAACAGGGTAGAACGGCAGAACTTCATCTACCTTTTTTTCCGGTCCTTTCATCTGCTTTTTTGGCTTGTTTGTTTTCCATTGTTGGGTGAGATGCTGAAATTTCACTCCCTAATTAGCAAAGTTTTTTTCTTTTTGTTTTACCATGAATTCCAGGTCGCTGTAGTTCCCGGTAAGCAACACTAAGAAAGTCTGACTTTAGCTCTTCAATCTTTCATTGGCTGGTCTGAGCGGCCTCGTTCTTTTTGCCTCGGGGCTGTTCCTGAGCAGGTGAAAGCCTGGAGGCAGGAACCTGCACATCAGCACTTCTTTGTCCATCATGACTCTTTCATGGGGAGCCTGTCTCCTGAGCTTCTCTAATGGAGCCCAGTGAGATGACGACCGTAATGAGTCCAACAGATGAAAGCCCAGCAGGACAAAACAACGTTCAGATACATCTCCACCAACACACACCGGGGGCACCAATCAGGGACTGGCTGTGTGTATGTTGTTATTTAGGTAAACAAAAGAATCAGATGCAAAATAAGAAACCAGACGAGGCATCTTTACTTTGGCAGAGCTCCAGAGAGGAGATCTGGTGTGGGTGAATACGTCATACTGATCACACACACACGCACACAACAGGGAACAATATAACAATCAAGTTCATCACAAGCGTGTGCAATCATATCACACACCCAACTGTCCTTCACTCACATGTATTAGCACACATACACACAGACCCATACAGTGTGTGGATGGGTTTAGGTAAGGTCCCAATTTAAGCTGACAGATACCAGATAGAAGATACTCAAGGAAATGACAGCAATGATTTAGATGCTTCTGAGTTTAGCTGAAAGTGACGCTGTCAAAACAAAACTATTACACATGAGTGAAGGCCAGCAAAGTTAATATACTTCATTTCTTCATGACATATAGTGCTTTAAGCCTTTGTAGTCTGCGAGGATCTTAAAATATTTTACCTTATTGGGAATATATATGTAAATTTGTGAGATAAACTTTGTCACGGCTGAGACACACCTACCATATAACACGGTTTGAGGGATGTTAATTACCGTATAAAATAAGCAATTGGCATCCTGCCCCATATGTCCCACTTTTTCAGTGAGGAAGATGGAAATGAGGTGGGGTAGATTTGATTGTGACATGCTCTCCGTCTGTGCTCCACGATGTGTGGCTTTGCCAGTAACAGGCTAATATTCAGCACGGCTCACCACCACCAGAACTAATCAAAGTAGACAAAATGTCTCTGCTGCCATCTTTGTCTAGCATCCGCTCAGGGTGAGCCTCCCTCTTTCCCTCCTTTCCTTTTCACCTCCCCTCTTTCCCCTCCGCTCTTGAAGGGAGGGTGACAGCGGCATAAAATGGTGGCGAGCAAATGTGCCTTCCATGTGGCAGCAGTGGTGGGGGTGACAGGCCAGGCTGAGGCCAGCACTATCAGCAGTGTGTGGCTGTTGCTTTGAACAAGCTGGATGGTCGCCATGGAGGGATCAGGGCCGAGCTGATGAGACACCAGCGGTTACAGACAAAAGCAGCTCAATATCAAATCAAGAAGCAGCCCACCCATCCCCAACAGTCCCCAACAGAGAAGAGCCAGTTCTTTGATAAAGGCAAACTTAGTTGTATCGGATGGCATGTTAATGACAGACTGTGCAACTGCTTATTCCTAGCAGGCCGCTTTAATGTGCAGAACTTCCTTTACAAATCATTTCTAGATAACAATAAGATGTTGTGTAGAAATGATTATAATATATCAGATGTAAATAAATACCACACATCCTCACAATGGGGTCATGCCATATGCACTGCAAAATGTTACACAATTGTGAAACCCCTAACTTATGTATATATAAATTCATTCAATTTGATTTAAATTATTAGCTATCCATGAATAAGAACTAGTGAACAAAGCAAACTCCCTTCATTCAGCAGTTTATGGTTGAGTCATTCAGGGGGGTTGTTAGTTAACCCTGAGCTCAGAGGATGATGAAGCCAGGGCATAAATCACAGAGTGAAACAAGGCAGACTCCTCCGATTCATTAATGGAAATGATCTGTCAATATGCTGGAGTCAATTCACACGTGTCAGCTGGGCTCAGCACACAATGGGCCAGCCAACTTATGAACTCCCAGCACCACTCCACCGAGTCCATAAAACAACTGGCAACGCCGCTGGGGAGCACCCCAAGACACCACCCTCTTGCACAGACCACCAGATGACACAGATGGGGCGAAACCAAACAAAGACGAGACTCCCTTTGTACAAAGAGGGACCCCTTTCAAAAGCCATTCATGCAACAAATTGGGGAAATCTGGCCATGCAACACTCTGGGTTTGCTCTTTTATTAGCATGAGCCTTACGTCACAGTAAGTGAAATCAGATTTATGGCCCCCTGATGTAAAGGTGGTTAAAATCAAGCACACTTTTAAGACACAAAACTTTTTTTTTAAAGCCTTATTAACTAACAGGAACAGACTGTTGTTTTCTACATGACCCACAGAGTAACAAGCCTTTTCACATTTTACTACGCTTGGACATCTTGCAAAATGATGAGCACAGCATCAACCAAAGAAAAAGCTAATGAGGAAAAGTCACACAAGGACGCTTATGCTTATCCTTACCTACATGTCCTTTCTTTCAAAGTTGATGGATTGTTTGGTTAAATATAGCGCAGGCTTTGCCAACATGTTAATTTTATTGTTAAATCGTCTCAGCAAGCCTGTAAGCACATTTGAGTTAATTGCAGTTCCTATTTTTATCCACTTTATCAGTTCAAGCTGCAGATAGTAATGAGTCTTCATAGTCTCAGAGACAAATGATTATCAATATCAGTCACAGGTACTGTAAGGGACCCCGTTTTATGCTAGCTCTGAACAGCATCAAGCTTGATCACTTTCAAAGTCAGTTAGGGTGGTTTGTTTCCATGTAGGTCATTTAATATGTGCACACAAGCTTTCTCTTATTAGGTCCTGTGCATTTTTCTTTTCTTGTTCTTTCTCAGCTGCACACCCATGCTGCTGCAGCAATCTGCATAGAGAGACATTTGTCATCATTAGCCCTGCTCTGACAGTTGGCACCCGGCACCTCAGATCTCTAGGACTGGCAATTATGAACCCTTCATCCCTTATTTAGGCAACATCGCCTAATTTCATCACAGGCCTCAGCAGCAGCATTTGATTACTAGCAGCCCTTAACCTAGAATATGCCACGAATTCTTCCATTTTCTTTGTTTTGTGCTCTGATGTACTGCTGCTCTTAGATCACATGACATGTTGGTGAGAACTCTGCTCAGTTAATCTGAGATTTGAAATTATGTGGAAGACACAAGGACTGCAAAGAGGATTGTAGAAGAGCATCACGGGGTCAGTGGGCAGATGATTACAGCGCCCACCTTTAGATGGTAGACACTTTGCAGACATTAAGATTAATCACACTAGGTAGCTGGTGCTGTTGAATGGTTGCCTTTCACAGGATGAAAGTCACAGGCATGGGTTTCTATGATAGATCCAAATAAATGAAAAAGGAAGTGCATGTTTACAAATAAACCAGTCACTTATTTGAGAGCTATAAATCCAACCAATTTGTAGAAACAGAGGATAAAGTATGCGGAAAAAAACATGCATAGGTACACATTTAGTACTGTCATGTACAACAAAATACAAGAATAAACCGCATGCTTGAAAATACCCAGTACCAGCACTTTCACTGCATCTAACAGCCAAATGCATAATGTGCAGGAAAAACAGTGCACTGAAGGCTATGTTAGTCTGGATTTTCCTTTTTTTTGTGTGGAAGACTAGACATTTTCTGGATCGTTATTTTGGCAAACAAAACTGAAGTATTCATGCTAAATTCATGCAAATACATGCATGTAATTTATCACAAAGGCTGACAAGCGTACCATATTGCAGAGGGGAGGGGTGAAGGGCCAAATGAGGCTGAGACAATCAATTAAGTTTCATAATTTGCACTCTCGCCCAGCTTTGTTTTTCTCAAAATCTCTAGCATTTTGATAAGTTTGGCGTTTCCTGCGTGTGCATATGATATACATGTAGTTCATAGTAATAGAGCCTGTTGAATTTATCACCAGAGGGTCTCTGAGAGCCTCTGGCTATGCTGTCCAGCTTCCTGACTTCTCCGAAGGAGGTTGCTAATACACAACGTAGATTTTTTTTTTAAATGAATGGACATAATCCAAAGGGGGTCCTCATTGAGGCTCTGGGCCCAAAAATTAACTGGCCTCCTACAGAGAGACCATATTGCTTGGAATAATAATGTTTCGTTATTAAAAATCCCAATGACAATTTCATTTTATGACAAATAAAATTATAGAAAAACGTGTCAAAGTGACAGGCTATATCCCACGAGATTAAAGTATATTATTTCACACAGTTTGAGAACCAGTATTGATGTCACATCTCTGAAGTGTCGCTGCTTTTAATCTGATTTATATACAAATATGTCATCCTATTAAGTCCACTTTGACTAATCTGCACATTAGCTTGGAAACTAGCTGGTAAACTCCCTTTGTATAGGAGATGGCTTGAGAATCTTTTTCTTACATACCAAATGACCCCAGAAATGTAATGGAAAAACCATATGGCAGGACTTATTTGTTCTTTCGTAATAGGATTATCAAAATAATAAAACGTCATCCATAATTACGTCGCCTGTTGGAAGATTGCTGGTCATAGAGGTCTTGATCCAGCTTACACTCAGCTAAATACGTGTATAATATCATTACTGTTTTGTTATGGGGTAACACATACGAAATTGAAACTTAAAGACAATTTGCATAAATGCAATAAAAAAAAAATGTTATAGGGTTTTGATTGAAACACCATTTGTGGAGTTTTTCACTTCTCCATCTTAAGTCTCAATTTTAGCTTTTATTCACTTCTGAAGGCTACATGCTGTTATGTATTATAAATTAACCATGTGTTTACACAGATTATGTTATCTGTATAAGAACACATATGTGTCAGTAAAATACATATACTGTGTAGCAAATGTATGCTTAGGAATAGCCCATAAAGCTTTGGTGGTGAAAGACACGACGATACATTTGAGATCTGCATCAATCACTGAAATATCATCTCAAGTCACTCAAAGAGCGGTGTCATCAAAGGGCGATTTCAGCCATTAGGAAAGTACCATTGACCCTCTGTCGGCCATGTTAACAGGACGATCAGTCTTGCAAGAAGAAAGGAAAAAGAAAAATGGAGGAGAAAAAAATGAATAAGTGTAGAGGCATGCTCTGGAAACAAAGAGGCCTTCAAAACAGGGTCACATGCTCGTGCAAAATTAGGGGAAGCAGAAGTCATTGTATTGATTTACACAATCATGCATGCACTTTGCTGGGTCAGAAATAGGCCTATGCTGGAATCAGAGCCCCATATATCACACTGGAGGGCCTCCAATAGCCTAGCGGGATGGCGAATGAAGCAACAAAGCTTGCAATGTTGTAATGGTAAAGATGTGGGTAAGAAGATTGGATTGTCTTAGGCCAGACCTGACAACTGCTGGAGTCTTGGGACTACAGAGCAGGTTGAGTTACTGTGAGATCTGTGCAGCCACATGCTTTAGATTAAGAGGTGATAATCTCAATGAAAATCCCTCCTCCTATCACGCATACGTATGGCAAAAGGCTGGAGCACAAACTCAAGAGGTGCAACTGGATTCGGAGGTATCTGACTTGGAGCGAGATCGCCTGGAAAGTGAGGCTAGTCTGGTTTCAATAAAAGGCAAGTACCTGCTGGGCTACAGACAGTGGGAGAGAGTGAGAGAAAAGACTATCAAAGCCTGAGAGGGGAAGAGGCTTTTAGCTACCTCTCACCACATGAAAACCTTCCATAATATACTCCATATCCTGCACAAATTTATCAGTAAGAATTTTTTTTTTTGGTTGTGAATTTAAATCAGGCTTAAATGTGACAACAAGTCGAATACATATCTTATCTCATTATATAATTTCAGAATAAGCCTTTATGTAGACCTCCATCATGCCCCAAAATTAGACTCCTGAAAAACAAAGGATATTTCTTCATATCTGTGTTTGTACCTTTAACGGTGTAAAAGTATCACTGGGGGCCTGCCAAGAAGCTAGTGGCAGTGTGTCCATGACAGGCTGTGATGATAATGGGAGTCACCTATCTATCATGGTCCTTCCTGCACACGCCACCTCCTGCTCAGCCGCATCCATGTAGCGAGAGTCAGAGCTAACGAGCGGCGGTTTGCCCTCATAATGTCTGGTCGTATGCAGTTCTGACTGGAGCAGAGATGAGTGTAAATGTCTTTGTGTTCCTTATCTGATCTGCGCAGCATTATCTTTTTGAAGTCCTCTTCAAAGCAGACACTGTACCTTGAGAGACGGAGTGCCAGTGCAGTGATGAGAGCCAGAGAGGCTTTAGTGTGGAGGCAAGATCTCTTTATTGTGAATCACTGTCTGTATCAGACCAGCTGTGCCTGAAAATAATTCACTGATACATCATGGGATTTTATGTATAATGATCAACCATGTCAATTTATTTATTTATTTATTTTTATTTACTTGCAATTAATATTTTATATCTAAATCATTTTAAACTCTCAAACATTATGTACATTTTGCTTTTATTGCTGCCATTATTATCTTGTCATTGGAGAGAAAATAAACATGTTTATCATTAAAAAGATTGCACAAGACCAACATATATTATTGTCTTTATCATTAACAATTAATTTGAATTATTCATTTGTGACAGTAAGAACATCAATATAAGTATATATAGTATTTATATATAAGTATTTTCAAATACAAAATCAGAATATTAAAAACCCAGCTTTCCTCATCCTTTGCTTTTACACATTCCTCTCTAGGTGAAGATCATTTTCATTTTGGAGAAATCTAAGGAAGAAATCTTAAAATCACCACTTTTTTCTTTTACGACAAATGTTAATTAAGTGGCTAAAAATACTGGCGCGTGGGATTATTGCACAGCACAGAGTGAAAACAAATGCGTTCTCTCCATCTAGTCAACACATATCTTAGATATAAACTACCTCGTGCATCACAGCCACGATAATTAATGTGTCAACTATAATCAAAATGCAACATATTAATAGCGCTAGGTTTTTCATATTTCCAAAATAAAGCATGATAACCACATTACCATGCTGTGCAGTAAATACAGATAACCCTGATGGATGTGACTTATAAACTACATCGTGATTATTTAAATAGTATACGGCTTCAAAAATAAAACGTGCAAATAAGACAAACCTCATTTACAAAATGCAAAGAAAAGCTATTGCAGAAGAACTCCCGACATGATTCCATTCTATTTAATCAATCTGACTCCTTGTGTGGAAGAAATTAGATCCGGTGCACTGCACAAAAACAAAAGGTTTAAACAACAGACTTGCTGCAAATTTAAATGTTTTATTTTTTCCGAAGACATAAATACTTATACAATTCTAAACCCACCTACTATTTCATATATGACTCAGTACAGCGGACTAAAAAAACAGCAGATAAAGTCCAAGGAAAAACAACGCAGTCAAAATGCAGGTTTTTTTTCTTCTCTCCAAATGCGTAGGTGTACTTCCGCTCCTCGATATACTACTACTACCTGTACTTTTTACTTGTATATAACACCCGAGGATGAATTTGTTTTCGATAAAATGGGAAGCGGTGACGCATCCGACAGCGATTGGACATCTTGGTTTCAACTCCTCCCTTATAATAAAGAGAGTGTGTGTCTCTCCCTGTTGTAAAACTCAGCAACACCGGGCGTCTGCGTCAGGAGGGCACACTCCACTCTGCGCAATTACGCGGACTCCAAACTGGCACAGTGATCAGAGAGAAAGCAAAAGACTTTTTTTTTCGGCTACTGAACCTGAGGTTGAAATGGACTTTTAATCGGGCCGCCCTGATAAATTTAGAGGATTTGCTTCGTGCACTTCAATGCAGTTTACCAAATAACAGCTGTGAATGTTATGATATGATTATAACGCATGTGCTCTGAGCACAGCTTTAAATAGTTGTCTTATAAATAGACATTTTTTTCTTTTTAAATAGCTTTCTTTCTTCTCTAAAATTGGCTCCCGTACAAACAGCCGCGTTGGATCCCTCGGCTTATTGCGAGACTCCGGTGTATAACCCGGATCTCTGCCCTAATATGATAGCCGCCCAGGCAAAGTTGGTGTATCACCTCAACAAATACTACAACGAGAAATGCCAGTCTCGAAAAGCAGCCATCTCCAAGACCATCCGGGAGGTGTGCAAGGTGGTTTCGGATGTCCTGAAGGAGGTCGAGGTGCAGGAGCCCCGCTTCATCAGCTCTCTCAGCGAGATGGATAATCGTTTCGAGGGACTGGAGGTCATTTCCCCCACCGAGTTCGAGGTTGTGCTCTATCTGAATCAGATGGGAGTATTCAACTTTGTGGATGACGGCTCTCTCCCGGGCTGCGCCGTGCTCAAGCTCAGCGACGGCCGAAAGAGAAGCATGTCTCTGTGGGTAGAATTCATCACAGCCTCCGGTTACCTCTCGGCGCGCAAGATCCGGTCGAGATTTCAGACACTGGTGGCGCAGGCAGTGGATAAATGCAGCTACAGAGATGTTGTCAAAATGGTCGCTGACACGAGTGAAGTCAAGTTGCGCATTAGAGACAGATACGTGGTGCAAATCACGCCGGCTTTCAAGTGCACTGGGATCTGGCCGCGAAGTGCTGCGCACTGGCCTCTCCCTCACATCCCCTGGCCGGGACCTAACCGGGTGGCAGAAGTCAAAGCGGAGGGTTTCAATCTTTTATCCAAAGAGTGCTACTCGCTGAACGGCAAGCAGAGCTCAGCGGAGAGCGACGCCTGGGTCTTGCAGTTCGCCGAGGCCGAGAACCGGCTGCTCCTGGGCGGATGCAGGAAGAAGTGCTTGTCAGTTCTCAAAGCGTTACGCGACCGTCACCTCGAACTGCCCGGACAACCCCTCAACAACTACCACATGAAAACTTTGGTTTCCTACGAGTGTGAGAAGCACCCAAGGGAGTCGGACTGGGATGAGAACTGCCTCGGCGACCGCCTGAACGGGATACTATTGCAGCTTATTTCGTGTTTGCAATGCAGAAGGTGCCCGCATTATTTCCTGCCCAATTTAGACCTGTTTCAAGGAAAACCTCACTCTGCTCTAGAGAACGCAGCCAAACAGACTTGGCGACTGGCAAGAGAAATACTGACCAACCCCAAAAGCTTGGAGAAACTCTGAGGTAAAAGAAAATACACAAAAAAAACTGTTAGTTAAGCTCGTTTTACAAATTGTGCTAAAGAGGCCTAATGAGCTTATAAAACGGACAGAACATTTATTTGCCAACAGTTTGCAAAGTCTTGTGAAATGTGGCTGTCCTCTGTTGTTGAATATGTTCCGGCCTAGCCTGTTTCGAGATGATTTTTTTTATATGTAACTGTTCAGTTTGCCCTTGTCCCTGTGCACCTTTTGGCGGTGCCAATATTTAGGAGTAAGTTTAAATTATTGGCCACCATTAAAGCAGGAGCCACCTCAGCGGTGGTTTCTTTTCTATCCGTGCCACACGGTTGCCTAAACCCTCAATTTCCTTAAATGCTTTAAAATAAAGCCCCGTGACAAACTTTGGGAGAAAAAAATAAAAACACACATCTGTACATTTTATACTGTAAATACATTCATACATTGTGATTCAAGTGGTCTGAAATTGTGAATGTTGTTCTGTGACACGTAAATAGGATCCACCTGTTTAAATCTACTTCTGAACCTTTTCTTTATCTGGTAGAAACCTTATTAATTTATACTTGCATCAGTGGTAGTCTGACTCATCTGTTTCAATGAACATTTTCTAATTTTTGAAAGTTTACATTTTGATGGTAGGCGTACGACATTTGTTACAATGAAAACATTCCATCGATTTACTTGAATTATTATTTAAAGTACTCGAACTTTTTTGTTGTTGTTGTTTTTCTCTACCATGCTTAGGCCTACATGATAAAAAATGAAAATGATAACATATATAGTATAAATATATATATTACAGTTTAATTGAAAAAAATGCACTTGAAATACACTGGATTATAACATCTGTGATCTGATTTTTAATTTCTGTCTTTGATCTAATTTAAAGAGCTAATAAAACGAGCTGTTTTATATTTGTGTCCCCTTATGCTTTTATTAAATGTGATTTTGACAGTAGTGAGCTAGGCCTAACGCTATGCAACAATAATGTAAAGGCACTTTTAATCTCGGGGTCTTTGGCTCGTGTCTGACACTTTAAAAAGAGGAAAAGAATGAATATTTTCCATTCACAACATTTCACCAGACCAGCAACCCTGCAAACCTGTTTGGGTCTTTTTTATTATTATTTATTATTTAATCTGAATCTCCTGTGTTAGAAATGTGCAATATTAATTATGTGGATAAGGTAACTTGACATAATTTGATAATCTGTGATGTTTGATGGTTGAGCCTGTAGGATGAGTAGGCCTCAGAGGTCAATGTATTATGTACGTTTTTAATGCATAAATAATACAGCAAATTGAAAAAAGAAAACACAAATGGAAATCAAGCGTAATTCATGATAAAATTCTGGCCACGAAACGTCATTTAGTAATACAGAAAAAGCTAAACAGCATGGAGAGAGGTGTAGCGACCCTCTGAAAACTTCATCTGCAATTCGCGCTTTTTCCTCATATATCAACAAACGTCTGGCTACTTCAAAATGTCGTGAATGTCTAATAGGCCAACCTGTCGGCCAGTTACAATTTAAAAAAAAGAAATCAACAGTCAAACATGTCGGAAACCAAAGTGCCCAGTGTAAACTTGAGCTGCACACTTTCTTGCGTGTTACTTACCTTTGGGTCGACCCTTTTGAAGGCAGGGTCATCCTCGTCCACCTCAAAGTAGATCTCAGTGGTGGTGATGGACAGGGTTCCCCGCGCCACCAGGACAGGGGCAACAAGCTGGGCCGGGCTGCTCAGAACCACTGGGCCTGCACGCAGAGTGTAGAGGGGGCAGCCACGTGCCCAATCAGTAACACAGTAACATGCAAAATATATATATGAAGCAAAGATGAGAGAGTTTCATTCTGTAATAGTGATAAATGAGATTACAGGGGATACTGTTGTGCCAGCGGCCTGTGCCTTATCACTCCACACCACGACGCGCGTAAACCATCTATGCTTATAGACATTTTAAAATTAATGTGTTGTTCATTCAAATATTCTGCACCATGACAGCTGTGGCAAACGTTTCATTTTTGTGTACTTGTGATCGTGACACAAAACAAAGGCCCTGAGACGCCTTTTTTTGGTCTTTGCACTGCTTAGCCTATATGCGCACAATGCAGTGAACTCATCAGGCCTATAAATAGATAGAGGTGTCACCAGACCTACTACCTCCGTGTACCTGTCTGTAATCCAGTGATGCGCTGATAACAAAAAAAAAGGTTTTTATGACCTGCTGCGATCAAAATACAAGCAACCACCGTCACCGAAAAATAACGCATTGTTTATTGGTTTATATAAAATAAGTGAATCTCTATTCCCCTGCAGGCATGGTCCGGGCTTATCGCCATTAGGCATCTGCAGTACAGGTGTCCAGCTGCCCCTGCTTTACATGGCGTGAGGGGAAACAATAAAACTACACGCTTATTGTTTTTAAATCGGGGTTATTGTCCAGAATTGGAAGGTGGGTTTGTGACCCTGGTCAGCTGATAGTCATCACATCTTTATTTCAGTCTCCTCCCTCCCTCCCTCTCCGCCTGTGCTTCATCCTCCATGTTCTCAGATCAGTGTCGCTGTGGAGCACCGTTACAGTGATTTGTCCGCTCTCGAAATCAGGATATTTTATCGATCCCTTAAACTCCAAAGAGCCACTTTAATGTCTCATCAATCTTAATCTGCGTTGCTCGGCCAATTATGGCCGATAGTGTTACAGGAATACAAGTGGATTTCGGTCTCAACTCCCAGAGCGCCCCTTCATCGCTCTTGCAGGCTGCACAGTCAAACCGCCCTCCCTGCTTTTTTTTTTTTTCCTCAGCGTTGCTCGGGTCCATTAACGGTGATCCTGTCTGCTGATGCTATCAGCCCGGCCGCTGTACGCTGCTTACAAGCTTCATATGAAGAGTAAATACTTGCAGTAACCTCATCCTGTTTTACTGCGATTTAGATAACGTTTAGTGCATTTGTTAAAGAGGATAGCCTACAATAAAAAAAGGACAGAAATACAAACAGTTGCACACCATTAAGAGGTGAAAGAATTTATGTAAAACTATTATTAGGCTTTTTGAAAATACATTTTATTAGTCTATTTTCTCTGCCCATTGACCTTTGCGTGGCATTAACTCTTTCTGCTACAATAAAAAGGAGATTGGCTTTATGTTCCAGCTAGTAAATTACAAGCCCATTCACCTCTAGCTAAAAATAACACAGAACTGATGCATTGTATTGTGGCCCCACAGGGCTACAGAGAGAGAGAGACACTAGCCTGAAGCATTAAGCCACAGCATCCATTGCTCATAGGGAGGAAGAGGATTAGGCAGTAATCCCCTCAGGGATCCTTCCATAATTAGGCTATATGGCATTAAAATGTTTACATGAGAATAATAAAATTAAGGGCAAGTTACACAGGATGAATAGTGTATATAGGCTAAAGCCTGGAACACCCAGCTGTATAGGGTCTTTTTTTTAAATAGAAAACACAAATATTTGTCAAATGACAGGCCAATCTAATGAAGTGATGAAAAGTCTCATTTTGGCGTGGTGGGAGTTTGGGACAACTGGAGAGAAGATGAGTGTATTACCCACAATCCAGCCGTTGGACTGCAGCATTTGATTAGGCCAAGTGCTTCTATAGTTTACATTATGTGAAATATAAGTGGAAGTGGGTGACTTGCACACCTGAACACTACCATTCACTTGCTAACATGTGCATACTAATAACTGATACACACACTTCTGCCATCTGAAAAACAGTGCCTTGTTCATGTGAGTCAATGAAACAATGCTCGATTTTTATTTACCCCGTTTTCACAGCATGCATTTATCCTTAGTGCATAAAAGCCTCGAGAAATCTATATTGCATGGCATGTTAATTAAGTCTGAAGCCAGCAATAATTAAATTAAAATAGACAGAAAAATATCTATATATAACTACATTTTCTTCATATTTGCTGCATATTTCTGTTTTGATCTAAGCCATATTGTTTATATAAAGGACTTGTAGATATTTTAATAAGGAAAACATAATATAATTGAAAAAAATGAATTGAAAGAAACAATAAAAGAAACTTGGGGTGCTTGGTTGTGGAAAATGCAGAATAACCCGTTTCACTTTTTTCCCTGAGATTGCTTCTAGAGATATGTTGTGTTGGTTTAACTTCCATAAACATGTTGCAAGTGGAGGGCTCAGTATTGTGAATGGGGACGGAAATAGATACAGAGAGGCTAAATTAAGACAAAACAAAATGGTTGTGGCTGCTAAACCACACTTTGGGGGGGTACTAACACAGCTCCAGTTTGCCTGCAGAGCAGTGAAATGTAGCGGCTCCTTCCTCGGGAGCCTTTTCACATGCTCATCTTATGGTTCTCTTTTAGTTGATTTTGGTTGTAATATGTGCATGCAAAAAGGTTGATTTAATGCTAGTGCAGGCACAGACAGCATCTCCAATGTTTGTGGGGGAGCAAAACGAAATCATAGGTTCAGTAACCGCTGCTGCCCGGGCCCTCGAGTGCATGCACCGCCCCTTTGGCAGCAGCAGCACACACTGACCCAACGGCTGGCAGGAGGAGCACTGTTGTTGACAGGATCTAGTCCCAGATCTCTCATTAAGGCTGTTCATGCCTGAGATTACATACTGGTCAAACACAGACAGTGCATCCTGGAAAAAACATTACCCAAATGTTACAGTGTGAGGGAGCTCCCCTATTGGTAAAAAAACAACAACTAAACTTTGACTCCACATACACACACAGAAAAAAATAATGATTTCTCAAAGTTAATGTTTGGCTTGTAATTTTAAACAAACATACAGATCTTAAATGCATCAAACACATTCAACATTTGTTTTTTACAAAATTGTCTCATGTGAATATATTTTTGCCTGTGTTTATCCCTCGCTTTGCTCTTTTGATCGGGCAGCCCAGAGTTCATCTGACAGACAGTGTAAGGCTGCCTGCTGGCCCGGGGACAAAGAGGAGGGGTTAGCCTCCTCCTCTGAGATTCATCTGTGGGATCTTAGAGGGGATTTCACTGCTCAGCATTGCCCTGGTTCAGCCTGAGCCTCAATTACCAAGCCACGATAACTGGCTAATATATGCAGGGCTACGTAGCAGATTATTATCTGAGTGTCTGGGAATCTGGAGTCTTAGGCTCTTTTCCTACAATTCACACCTGAATTGAATTCATTACATGAGTGAATTCGTATTTGTTACTGTTACTGGGAAATGAAATTCAGCTCTTATCCTATTGATACACAAAACATATAGCAGGTGTGTGTGTGTGTTTATAATAACAGAGATAAGTAATAATATATAACATACATAACACATTCATTCTTAGCAGCAAATGGCCTCAAATAAAACACCCAGTGACAATAACAGTCCATTACAATGGTCCAGATTGAGTGGTTTTCACCACCAGAGTAGAAATTAATTATTTTCTTTTCTGATTTATTATCTTTGCCACTTTGTCGGCAGCACACTGCTTATTTAAACCACCAACTATTTGCACAAGGTGTTAAATGAGGACGTGCCTTTACCAATAAAGACGCAGTGCAGTAATATTGATCTCCCCTCAAAACACAACTGAGCACTAAATAACTTACCTTCCAAAGTCATGGCCAAAGTCAAAAGTACTTGAAAAGCAGCTGAAGGTTGGTTTGATAGTGTGACATACTATGGCCACTACTGACTGAACTGTCAGACAATAGCATTAAAGCTGATAGAAACACAATAACAATTCAGTGAGTAAGATAAAATAATAATTATGAAATAAACCAATAAATAAATCAAGCATTAATTTTGATTTAACATTGTACGTCTTTCTTCGGCTGTTAGGGGACGATTAATCTCTGGAGGGATAGAGGGTTGGTGTAATTGCAGAATAATTAAGTTTTTGGCTGCTCTTCCTCAACATCCAAGTGCTCACATCCACAAGCAAAAGACACACTATATGTGATTTTCCTGACAAAGCCTTTCTACTTGGGTTCAGTAAATATTTAACTCATTTTAAATTAGGTAAGATAATTAGTGTGGGTTAAGATTTTCAGCAGAATTAATGCGCTGCAAAAATACAGGTTTAAATAGCACAATTAAGTAATTTATATCAAATAATTAAATCATTGGTTACGTCTACAATATCTATTAAGTCATTATGATGCAGGTTTTTTGATTAAGAGTAATGGAATAGTGCATATGATCTTATAAGATTTATAGCCAAGACATTTTCATTTTTAATAACATTTAATCTGTAATACAAAGTAAGAGTTGTTGCTATTACTTTGATTACAAAAAGTAAAACTTTACTATGGCCAGCACTGTTGTAGTATAAACTAAACTGAGCTGAACGACATGATCTAAACACAACTGTATTCATACAAACAGATTGTGAATGGTGTCGTTGCACTATTAGGTCCATGGATCAAATAAGGCCACAGTAAAGTTAAGAATTAACAAGCAGTTCAGATGAATGATCTGCTCGTTTTGGAAAATCCTAAATATAAATTGTGACATGCATGGATTGATCATCTTTCCGGTGTTAGTTTAACTTCAGAAGACTTGCCTCGGGAGATAAACACACGCGGAAGGAACCATGCTGAAGAGACCCAAAACAAAACACAGAGGGACACTTATCAGACCAAAATAAAAATGTAGCTGTCAAACGTACAAACTTCCAGACCTGACCTAGACTGGATGTGAACTACAGGACACATTTAACAAATTAGATTAATTAGATCTTTAAATAGTATTGATGCAAAATATTTATATCAGCTACTACACTGATCTGACCAGTTTATTTGTTGCATTGATATCGATCATGTATACAAAACAGACAAGTTCTGATGCTGCTGCAGCAGCAGCAACATTGCATTGGGATTAAAGAGGGAGGG
The DNA here is from genome assembly GCA_030347415.2 of Decapterus maruadsi. NCBI lineage: Eukaryota > Metazoa > Chordata > Actinopteri > Carangiformes > Carangidae > Decapterus > Decapterus maruadsi. The sequence continues at coordinate 19,151,095 of CM064885.1, read as the reverse complement.
TGCAGGTTTGCAGACTTACCACCCATGTTGTCCATCTCCTTCTCCTGCAGCAGGCTGACAGCATCATCGTCTCCATCAAGCAGCAGCTCTGTCTCGGGGTTCTGGCTGGCCACGGTTTGGCTGCGGATCGACTTCTTAGACTTGACCAACTCGTCCTCCGCTGAGCCTGTAAAAACAGTTAGGGTGTGGAGAGACCACTAAATATTGCACTTTGGCCTCTGAAGCTCAGAGAGATATCCGTCACTACAATTGGACAGAACACACACAGACACCTAGACACACACACACACACACACACACACACACACACACACACACACACACACACACACACACACACATACACAGTAAGTTCTTTCTGTAACTAAACACAGTAATCATGTTAAGTATGAAAAGTAAGAAAAATAAATGTCCTCTCATGTAAACACCAAGTAATAGTGCAACAACATTTATACATACAAACCTCAAAATAACTGTGGAAATTAGGCGTCACAACCACATTTCTCCATATGAGAAACAGGCTATTTTAACCAAATTTGGGCATATCTGCAGTTCAAACAGCAGAACGTGTTTTGCTCAGGTCTTAAAATGCATAACATATAAAAAAGGAAATGAAACATGGATTATCTCTGTGTGAAACATACAATAATATGCAGGGTGAACCTGGAATGAGTTGTTCCCTAATGTACTTGCCAAAGAATATGAAAGAATGTCACAATACACAATCGCTCATTGAAAACATTTCACATGGGTGAACATCAGAAGTTTTCAGCTTTTATTTTAAGACAAGGTCAACAATGAAACACTATCCGTATCTTGAAAGACCAACAGCTGAGTCGGGGGGGGATCGTAGTCCATTAGAAATATCATTTGCTGCTTTTGGAGACTTGACAAGAGTGAGACTGAACAGACAGTGCAATTAGGAGGCTGCTTACACCAGGACTTCATCATATAGCTAGAGTGGAGCCCGCTTATTGAAAAAGATGTGCTCATACAGCGGGAAAAACAAAGAGGTCTCACAACACATTTATCAGTTTAAATCAGCCCATCTCCAACATGTGCCTGCCACACGGCTGCTCAAAACGTTTATGCGAATTTGTCTTTCTGAAGTCCATTGTAGGAAATAACCAGAGGAGAAACTCGCATGTACAAAAAGGAAGAACACATATCAAGAAATCCATGGCCTGGCGTTGTTGTTCCTTGTAAGGTGTAAAAAAATTTTTTTAAAAAAACATAATGTTCATTATTTTCATATTCCATTTTAACTATTGTATCTGTCCTCTTAATACCTGCCCAGGGACTACAGGCGGAAATTAGCAATTGTGCTATAACCTGGCTCAGAGCATCTTCTCTTGTTTTACAGGATTAATGTGTTTTCTGTGCACTGTCCCTGTTTAAATAAATAAACAAACAAACAAAACAAACAAATGGGAGGTGGCTGACACCCGCCTGACATGTTTCCTTTCAGCACGGTTCTTAATTCGCCTTTCCCTCCCTTGAGGAACATGTACCTTGTCTTGAAGAGGTCACATTTGACTGTTGTCAACACTGCTACTGAGAAAAAAGTCTGCTTCCTGCTCTGTCTCATATCTGGGGTGCTTTCATCAGACAGAGGGAAGAAGTCTGTGAGTTTTCGGAAATGAATTCTGTGTAATGTTAAAGGCAAAAGCCAGCCAGCGGTCAGAGATCAAAGCAGAACGGGTGAAACTTAAAACTGTAATTCTGTAAACCATCATTATGCTCCGAGTAAATGAGGGAAAGCTCTGTGGACGGGCTGATGTTCTGATTGGCAAGTCTGTACAGGGTTGAGTAGACCAAATAAACTGTGCTGATTTCTACACGCAAATGGCCAACATCAAGCATTTGTAGGGGTAGAGGACCGGCTCTAACCCACAATGCAATTTCGCGCTCACAGACAAAGCAGCTTAAAATAACAAGAAATGAAGAGCTACGACATGAAGGAGAAAATGTGCTGACATGAGAAGTGATCTCCTCCTGAGTGATAGCCTGCACACTTGGAGACATTTTTGTAGGAAAAGCGCTGCAGTTGAAACGGGTCGCAATTTGTCACTATTACAACAGTTGCCGTGCAGTGATGTCAAAGCCGGAGCATTAAAAAGCTCTTCACCCGTGACCACTGTGCAGCAAAACAAAGAGAAGAGACTTTGTTCGGTTGGTTTTATGTTGTCGCATCCTTGAATTCTACTGTTGTTATAGACCCCAAATCACATGATCAGCAGGACAGTGAACAGATCTCAAGAAAGCTGTTAAGTTGGTCTAGAGCCATCATGCTGGAAATTACCGAACAATATCTCTCAGTAGATGTATCTCTTAAATCCTATGAAATTGGTTTGATCCAACCAATATTAATTCAATTATAATTTATATTACAGGAAGGAAAAACACATGTTGCCTACAGAGTGAATGAATAATGATGTTACAACATCTATTATCTATTTAATGACATTATGAGAGGTCCACGAGAAGTCACAGCCACCGACTTCTGAACATCTCTCGAAGAATCACAGCAGTTTTATTTCACGGCTGCTCTCTAGCTCTTCAGGAGCACTGCCAGGAGAAGCCACCGATCACCGGTCTCTCGGGTCCTATTGTTCAATCACTGAGTTGAAACTGCCTCAGAGTGTACTAATTACACTCAGTAAAGTGCATTGCAGAGCTTTCGTGACCCCATTGGAGGCTGATAAAGACATGCCAGCTGTGACCAACGGAGGCCGCCCCCGAGCACTGGAGTTCAAACCAGGATCCATGGTCCTGAGTTCCCTTTAGGACAATCTTCCGCTGTGGCCCACTTTTCTTGGAAACACACTGAAGATGTTTACAAAAATCATGCTGTAGGGTGAAATGTTGGATGCTTTTTACAGTGTTTTTTTTTTTTTCATGACAAAGCTTAGATTATGGGATGGACTGAGGGGTCACAACAATCTATCAATTTTTAATTTCAAATTGGAGTCCAAGAATCCTAATTACAGTTTATATATCGACTTAATGATGTGAGTAACTTTCAGCTGCTGCCAAAGTGCTGTTTTTAATGGGGTCAACCTCCTGACATGTGGTTTTCCTTTTTCTTTGGAAGATATATTTAAACTACAATGTAAGAATCATGAAACGAGGGGTGACATGGCCTGTTTACTTCTTGAACACATGTAATTCCTGTTAAAAAGACAACACAGGGGGTTTAAAGTGTAAACCAGTGGCTTATCAGTTCAGAGGACAGTACTTAAAATATTCAACTACTGGTAATGTTGAGTTTTCCAAGGAGTTAAATTATGAATTTCATCAACTTGAGATGCATAAAGAAACAATCATGTATGAGCATGAGCAGCAATATTTAGAAAGAGAAATTAAGCATGATTTCTCTGTGATGAAATCAAGAACATGTATTCCCCTGTGAACATGATAAACTCCAATTCAAACTTTAACAACTGTAGAATCGTACATACACGGCTCTCATGCCGAACACATGTGAGCGTTCGGTAGTTTTACTATTCAGTATGGAATAGATAAGAGTTGAAAGGCCTTTAAAAGATTGTTGAATCAAGTATAATACTGCTGCCAAGGGTCCGTGTTTCATATACTGCAACACTGGAGAGCTTTGTGGCACTGGCCTTTCATTTTTATAGCCTCAGTAGAGCCGGCAAGCATGTGTTTTTCTAAGTCTCCTATGTATTATACACCCTGCCTCAACCACTTCACCGCCTCTCCTCAAAAGAAATCCACAACATCATGTTTTACTTAAGGTTCTACTAACTTAGGAGAAGAAAAAAAAGCTGATTTCAGCTGATTTCACAAATACTTTAGGTAATTCAATACACGCCACTATAAATAACACACAAAATACCTCAGGTTTTCATGATGTGTGTTAATCAGCAAGGAAGGATCTGGATAGTGTGAAAAAAGGCAAATACCGGTCTCTTGTAAACATCACATTATGTTTAACAATTGCAACAACAAACGAGTCAAAACCGACTATGTTGCTGGACGAGGCTGGAAAGTGAAACTGCTCTGAACAACTTGATTTGATGGACAATAAGTCTCTAAATGTCACTAGATGATGTAATACACTGATCAGCATATTCATGACTGGTGATTCATGATTAGTGTCATCCAGCTTCAGCTCTGTTTGTTTCCCTCCTACTCACTGTGCTCATGTATACAGTATTTTATTACAGCCAAATTCCTAATAAAGCTGTTCTCATTTACATGTCCTCCTGTCTCTGCTGCCAGACAATGGAACGAGTTTGAAATAGCGACTGAAACGCTTTCCATTAAGACGACAGTATGTGTTAACTTTCGAGTCTTTTCCAAGCTGCTCCTCCGCGCCGTAAAAATACTGGTTTTCAAACCTAACATCTTCTGACAAATAAATGAGCAGATAAATTAAAAACTTAACTCCATCTGGGTGACAAACTGTTGTGGATCAACTGTAAATTCCTGTTTGGCGCATAAAAGACAAATGTTTGTGCCCAATCATTTTAAAACAGCAACATCCAATGGGGAAAGTCCAACACTCAGGCAACCAATGGCATCATTTCATCATTACAAATTCAACCATCGACTACCTAACAGATATTTTTTGAGGATTAGTGTTGAATCATGACTGGTGCAGCTAAGAAAAAAAAAAAAAATCTAAAACTCTTGGGCTTTTTCAGGAATTGTTCTGTTTTGTGTCTTCTTCTGTCAGATCTCTAACATGCATTACTTTAAGCCACACTTCCATAGCTTATTTACTACACTATCCTACAATACCTCAGTGTATTGTGCAGTCACACTAACATCCATATAATGTGAGCTCTATAGAATGTTTTAAATATATCTCTTCCGTTTCTCAGACTGTTTCAGATCCTGCCCTCCCACGCACCCTCTCCACAGGCTCCACATTCCACATGGAGAGAAAAAGTCCAGTCCATGGGATTGCATTACGGCTAGGGCGATGCAATTCTGCCCTCTGTCTCTTCACTTTTATTTACTCTGCACTGAAAGATTAAATGAGGGGGAAACAGTGACAGCTTCATACTTCCTGTGATGCAAGCCATCCGTATTGCAGAGTATGTGTTTTGAGACCGTAAAAGTAAACATTATAACTTTGATGTAGGGAAGTTTATATAGTGCAGACGCTTCCTCTTGGGGTGATCTTTATTCAATATCCTGAGATGTGCATTGCGTGTCTACTGTGCTGCCAGAGGTTACAAACAGTCTCATCTTCTCTCCATCAAAACATTAACAGCAGTGTCTAATAATCTCCATCTGGACCTGAGCGCTAGGTACCGACGATAACGTTTTCGGAGCATAACATCTATTTACGGAATGGTTGCATTCCATCGTGCAGATCTGCATGCTAGTAAATACCCTGATGTCATTTGTCACAGTTTAATATGTTTGATTATAAAGCTGGAGAAGGTTAATATCGCATCACGAGGCCGGCGCCTCTGCTGAAGAGAAGAGCTATAAAGATCTTCGCCCGAGGGCAATCAGCTCAGAGAGAAGCTGCTCACCTGAAATGAGACAGCAAGGACACCCGGAGGTAAAACACCCCGTTAAACACTTGGATCAATATTAACGTGACTTCCATTTCATGCTTGCCCAGTTCCAATCACCTAACAATATACCCTGATACTGGGCCGCGGCTGGCTGTAACAGGGCAGGTTATTACAGGCAGAGGGCAGAGACAGAATGTGCTGGCTAAGCTGTCAATGCTGCTAATAGACAACGAGGCAGAGTTTAAGGCAGAGTTTAACCTGCCATCACACACGCCCGTGAATTCACACACTCCCATACACACGGACACACATTACACAAAAGTGATTACAAAGGTTATACTGATGCATTGGATTTCCCAATGTATCAACCTGATAAAAAAAAGAAGTCTTTTCTTGACATTTGCACTCAGGAACACTGGTAATTTCAATCGCTCTAACATGATCTACATTCTGTTTCAGTCTGGACGGGAAAAAAGCAGGATTTCTAAATATCTTGGTGAAAACAGTGAGGATTGTGAGACTTGTAGGTGCTGTCAAAAATGATGTCGGCCACTCACTCACTGAAATGTTCTTTGCGAGGAAAAAAATACTACTCACTTTCATTTTCCCCATGTGAGCTCAAGAGATTGACGTTTACTGTGAACACAATAGTGCGTGTTTGCCCTCGTCAAAGTTAAGATGGTGGCTGAGTGGATATTGTCATATCCTGCTGTCAAACCTGAAACTGTGTATTCAATTTGGACAACCTAGCGGTTCTCCAATAGTCCCAGATTTTAAAGCTTGAATAATGACTCTCAAGGGCCAACTCAAACAAGCCTCTTTGTTTTTCTACTCTGGTGCCTATGCAGCCGGGAACCCACTAAAAAGTTCTATAGACTCCTTGTCATATCCAAAAAACAAAGTCTGGATGTTATGACTAATGGATATCCAACCTCTGAGCCTCTGCACTGGGGTTGTCTACTTAAGACAGGTCCTATCTTTAATACCATGCTAATTAAAAGTGAATATTCATAAAAAAAACACCCTGACTGTCAAAGTACATTTAAAACAAAAAACTGCCAACTGTCGCTGCCAACGAAATCTACTGCAGCTCTGAAAAAGAACAAAAGATCCCTCTCATTTTAACTCATAACAAAACCTGGCCTCCGCTGTGCAACCACATCAAAGCCTGCAGGAAAAAGCCTGAAAGTGCAGCTCACCTCTCAAGGAGAGCGAGAGGGCCATCCGACCGCAGGCGATCCCTTTCACTTGACAAGTTTATGCATTATTCCGCTCATTAAATCGCGAGCCAGCAGGACTTCAGCAAGTCTTCAGTCGACTACGCTGAGGCTCAAAATGTCAAACAACATGAGCAAATCTGAAAGCTCAAAAACATATTCTGGTGATTTGATGGCCTAAATAACGTGATATGCTTTCGTGGCATTGTCTGGAGGATATCTGTCACACAACTCACCAAGGGAGATAATACACAAAACAAAGTGAGCCCATGCATGGTAGATAAAGAGGCCAATGAATGGACGATGCCAACTGAGAAAGTTAGCCAACAGAGCAACAGAAATGGACAGCATTGCTTTTGAAATCTTTGCTCTGAAAACTTTGCAGGTAAGTAGGACAGTCAAAGATGTTAATAGTACTGTGTCCGTGGTGAATTACAGCCTCCACATCCCTTAGATGCTTCTATCTATTCTACAGTATGTGTATTATAGTATAGTATTGATAGGACTGTATTGAATTGAATTAAGAGTAAACACCCTAAAAATGACAAGTTAATATCAGAAAAACATTATAACAATGACTGGAAAGATATAGTTTGAGTTGATTAGGCCTTGTAAAATTTGTAACACTGGTTGTAAATGAGGTGAGGATTGTTTGGAATAAATATAAAATCTGATCAACAGTGAGACAGTTGATGCTGCAACAATCTGAGGGTTTTCTGATGAAGTTTTGACACGCTTTACAGGTTTACTGGTATATACAAGAAGGCAATGTTGATGCAATGCAATGCAAGTCTTTTGCTGGTGATACTACAGTTTTCACAGCCATAAATATCTCTTAACAGGTTAAAAGTTGTAACTTGTGTTTGCTCGAGTCCTTCCCACAACAGAATCAACACATCACCAAAAGCCCACACAATTAGCTTATAGAGCCACCATGAAATCTAAAGCAGGAGGTGCAATTATTGCTTGTGTGTCTCATATATAGACCACCTGCAGCTCAGGCAGCAGCTGGCATGTGTTTATCTGCAGCGCTGCCATGATCTTCGTACAGCAGCCACGGCTGGAGCTGGAGCTGAGAGCAGCCAGATGACGTAGCGAGCCCAGCCAACGGTCGGCTTCAGTAGCTCAACACTGAAACACATATGAGCTCAGTGAACACTGTAATCATTATGCATGTGTTGCTGTAGGTCTGCAGTCATTTTAAAAGGCTAGCCGGACCACAATGCATCGCCTGTTTTCTATTTTCTATAAAGTTAAAGAGGTGCTTGCTTCATTCATTTCAAAATCAATACATTCACCCCCTGTTCCATTAATGCATTTACTCTGTTATTCAATTACATGTGGGGGAGAAGGGCGAGAGTGTTTAATAGTACTGAGCTGATTTCCTTTAAAGGGTGGTGTTGCATGACATAAGGCAAAATTGACACAAGCTGGGAAACACTAAAAGACCGGCTGGGTCAATAGGGAAAGTTTCAGACGAAGAGAAGAAAATAACAAAAGGGAGAGATCCAATTTGTTCTTGAGTATGTGTTGTGATGAAAATAAAAAAGTGCAATAAAATGGATGTGTCATGTTCACTTCACAGGACTCATAAATATGTTACCAATAAAAACCACAATTAACTTCTCCTATGAGCAATATGTTAAATCATATGGACAAGTCTGGACTTAATCTCAGTGCCCTTTAAATGTTCTTTCTATAATGCTTTAATGGCAACACTTGAATTTCCAGCTCCCTAATTCTGACACATTGCAAAAACATACAGATGCTGAACTCACCGTATTCCTGCAGTGACTTGCATGTGACGTTTAAGTGGGTGGAGCCAAATGGGTTTCTGACAAATCTCCGCCTCCGTCGCAGGTCATCCTCCCAGTAGTCGAGGCGCCAGAAGTCGTGCTGCTGACTGTGACAGAGACAAGACGACAGGCAGGTTAGATGGAGCACACACTCCTCGGTGATGGTCTGCTACAGCAGCCACTTGTTTATCAGGGGAAAACATCTTGAAGAGAAAAATCAGGCCACAGATAGTAGATTTATTAGGCTGACTAGTGGCATGCTCTGCAGAGGCCCGGTGCTGTTAGCTCTGTTAAAGCCTCTATAGCATCAGAACAGCAGGGAGCAGCAGCAGCAGCCGCTGCACACATAAATCACAGGCACTCCCATTAACAAATACAGCATCAAATTACAAGTATAAATGGCACAGCTTGCCTCCTTTTTTACAGTGTTTTTTAACAAGTCTTGTAAATCAAAGGTAGAAACCTCAACGCAGACAGCGTGGGGTTTAATGATCAGGGTCTTGGGGCGGTTGAGGCATGAGCCTATAAAACAAGCCCCCTCCCTGCATATGTGGAGCCATGATTAAAATAATGTGCTGAAATATTCATTGAAATGATTCCCAGAGCCCTGGAGCAACCCGACAGAAAATTGCATTTTTATTCATTATTAATAACAGCGAATTAGGGTCATAAAAAAAGAGAAAAAGAAGAAAACAGTTCCAGCATGTGGTAACCATCTTTGTAAATGATTATTCCAACATTAGTGAGGACCTAGGATAATTTTATTGCTTGCAGCTAATGCAAACCATTAAGCACCAGGACTAGCATTAGGTTACTAAGTGCTGCTTGTTCCAACTGTGCACTAGCTGGAGCTATTTCAAAGCCTTTATGTTTCCTTCAGAGGGAAACGCAGCAAAAGGAGAATCTTGCTTTAATTTACTCTTAACTGGGTAGATAATACATAAAAATAGTGATCCTTCAAATGATTGGTGCATGGCTGACAGTAAGGTAAGAGGTGATTACATCAGTCTGGCATGAGGTTCATTTTTATTGCATTTCCAGCCAATATGAAGAAACATGGCATTGCTCATTCTGCATGATTTTCTTGAGCTTCAGCAGCTACATTATCAGTAGAGAGCAAGAAGTTTTGCTGCTGTTTATTACACAAACACAAGGTACATGGTGTAGTAAAATACAAACATTTAAGCTTAGCATCTAAATTGTTACCTTTATCAAGCACTTTTCATACATAGACATGTAACACAAAGTGCTTACACACAAAAAGAAAAGAGAAAGAAGAAAAAATGAAACAATTACAAATAAGGCCCCTCCCTCTCACCCTCCATACTACACACGTGCACACGCACACACAAGCTCACGCTCACATACACACACTCTCACTACTGACACTAGGGAGACATGGCACGACACTGAGGATTGATAATACAGGTAAAAATTCCAAACAGCCATTCATAGCTCCAAACAAAGCCCCAGATCTGCTTCTGTGTCCAAATCCAACTAGAGATTTTTCAGTGCGTGCAGGATACCGTGAGGCCTTGGCAGGCAGCCGTCATTGTATGGTTTCTGCCCCCTTCCCCTGCCACACTATTGAAGCAGTCTAAAAAGATTAAAGTGTTACAGGGGATCACATCACAAAATACAGCCTCCTTGCTCCGTGAATATAATATCTACAAATGTCAGAAATCAAGAGGCTCAAGAGACTTAGCTGGGCTCTGACAGCAACAAGAGCTCAGTTTCAGTTAAGTATCAATCAAAACAGAGAGTGTGTGTGTGTGTGTGTGCACACTGTATGCACACAGCATCATGAGCTGCTGTATGCAAACCAAGCCTTAACGCCTTGAGCTTGTCCCCTGTCAATCTCCCTCAAAGCTTAACTGAGGAAAAGAGAGATGTCAGTGGGTGGAAAGGAGAAACCCACGTAAATGATATTGTAAACGCAAGATTACACAGTGTGAAAAATGTAAATCCACTGTAGGCAACTGGGCGATTACAGCCGAAGATTATGTCCCCTAATTCTCAGTGCAAATAGACAGCAGATGCCAGTGGGGGATAAATCTGCCACTTTGAAGATTCTGTTGTAACAGTATTAACTGCATTTGATGCATTTTGTTTGGTCTGGTTAAGAATGCTCATTTGAGTCCAACTTTAGCTTAAGCTAAAAATATCTTAATTTGTCTTTAACAGCAAACAAATGTACAACAAACGCAGTCCTCCAGTTACAATGACTGATTAATGAGTTGGACGCCAACGTTTTGATGTCTCTTCCCTTCGTTTAGTCGGGTGCAGATGGTTTCAGTTTGAATGTGGTATTCTGCTGTTTGAGTAGGACCTGTGATATTTTAGACTATGTGGTAAATGCTAGACCGGATTTGTACTGCCCCAAAGTGCTGTGCTAAAGGAACCGTCGTACTGAGGGTGGTCCAAAAAAGTCCACACGAGTGTTACAGTCTTGACACAGACTCAAAGCTTAGAGCTAGTGAGCTCTCAAACAAGAGATTTTCTGAGGTGGCGCTGAGCCACCAAACAGCTCATCCATGTCTTCAAAGCATGGAATTGAGGAACAAGCAAGACATTTAATGGTATACATTTGTGCCATTTAATAGACTCCAGAAGCTAACAATCGACCTACATTTTCAAGGCTGCAGACAATAAATTTTCAGCATAGGTGATGAAACCCACATCCCTCCTCAGGATCATTAATAGAAAGCTGGCTGCCTGCATTGTCTGTCTAACAACAACAAATTGTCCATCCAATAGCATTCTTTATTAAGCAGAGTTTTCAGAGACCTCCTTATTTTCCGCATCAAATGTGTCTGGTTTCATGACAACCATAAAGAATGGCTGTGAGCCGGCCTCCTCGAAACTGGCAAAATTTATTAGTGCAGTCACCCATCAATCACCCAAATGGATTTCAAACCGCATTTTAAAAGCTAATTTTCCAGCACTGATAACCTACAGGAAACAGGAGCACCATTATTTATGGACACTTCCAGACTTGCTAAGTGCAGTAGGATAAATGTGTAAGAAGACGATCATCTATTCTCTTCTCCTTCAAATAGGTATTTAAAGCACATCTTTCCTCGAGGAGCCAGTGTTGAGGTTTTTGAGGTGCCAGATCACCCCAGTCTACAGGGAATGTGTTTTGTTTGTAAAAGCAAAGAGAAAGCTGACAGGAATAATTCAAAATAAGATGGGGAGGGAAAGAAAAAATAAAAGGCATGATAACGGAGAGGAAACTATAACATCATTCTAGAAAAGAGAGATACTTTTGACAGCTGACAAGGGCTCATATTGGATTAGAGAGTGATATATTCTTAGTGCTACTGGTATATCAGGGCGGCAGAGACGCTATTTTATCTGATTCTTTGGAGAATGGTTTTGGTGTTTGAATAAAAGGGTAAACTTTACCTGGTTTAAGGTGCTTGTTTGAGATGTGAAATTTTGGAGAGCTAAAAAAAACCAAACAGACAAATGAAAACCTAACAAACAACATGCGTAAAAGATTTAAAGATCAGCTCCTCCAGAGTGCTCCGAACACTTGAATTAGCACAATTCCCTTGAAATATCATCTCTCTTGCAAATTAAATACAATCCCTACAATCTAGATAAGATCAATGAAATAAAAATGATTTCATGAATCTAATGACAAAAGCAATAATTCACTTGATGTTTTTTAAGTCAGTGAAAGCGGAATGGCTCATTAAAAACGAGTAGGGATGGTCTGCAGGAAGATGTGGATCTCATGGTTAAAGGTTTCCCTTTTATTCTATCTATGCTCAGAGGAGATTTGTGGGAGGAGGATGGGAGGAAGGACAGGGACATACTGATTCAATAAAACACCATTATACTCCTTTTAAAAGCTTCCATTGGTGACATGAGTAGGGGGTAATTATAATAAATACCAGTAATCAGTGACAATTCTATTCAGAGGCGCAGCGACTGGTTTCTATCACACACACACACACACTGGGACGCTGAACACACGTCACTTGGAGTAACTCTGAAGACAAGCAGTCTTTTCTTTCGTCCTCTGTTGTCCTAATAGGCTCTGACTGTGAGTCACAAAGTCCATGAGGAATTTGTTTGAGATGCAAATGTTGCTCTACCTAAAAGCCGACATGAAATAATAAACACAAATGAAAAATTAAAATAAATAAATAAAATGGATACAAACCTGACTAAGAAGTGCAATAAACAAACAACGCTGTCCGTTTCAGCTACCTGGAGGAACATCTGCCCGCCCAAACAGAATCGTACTGGAAATTCAGGCACCACATTCAGCCCAGAAATATAAACAACAACCTGTTATTGACCAAATACAACTGGACCAGTTTTTTGATCACATTAAAATGACAACCAGATATGTGGATGTGTAATGACGGAGAGTCCACACGTCATGAAAACCATCAGGCAGCTGGCAGACACTACAAACCAAAGCAAGGACATGCAAAAACATTGTCTGTCAACCAGTGCGTTCTTTTTGGTAAGCGTTTTTACGCCACATTCTTCCATATACTGCTGCTAGATCAAACCCCCCCCCCAAAAAAAAAGAAAAAAAAAGAAGAAGACACTGTATCAAAAAGTGGTGACTGGCAACCATATGGTGATCAGCATTTTTTCAGCCCACTGCTTTCAAAGTAACCTATAAACTAAGAAAAAATACACAGTAATTTCCTCTATAAAAACACATCAAGTTTGATCATGCATCTGTCAAACGGCGAGTGTTAACTGACTGTATAGCCAACATCATGATCGGATTATCACAGAGGGCTGCAAATGGTACACAAGACTTTCATCTCCTTAATTCCCCCATTTCTTATCATCACTACACTCAACACTGTTGCAGACATGAGGACACCGAGCTAGGATCCAAATGCTTTCAGTTACTGGATATGACATTCCTTTTGTAGATTGAGAGATAGAGAAGAGCCACATTGAGGAATGGTTATTGGACAAAGACAAAAGGGAAACTACACAGCAGCAACAAGATTAACTCCAGGTCATCTGGTGTAATGAAGACAGACGTACGCGATCAGCCGGGGGATGCGGCACCGCACTGTACTGGAGCTGATCTCCCCTGGACGGCGAGAATTTGTGGATGCCCATCTTTCATCGGAAATGGGGCACAGTCAGGCAATGCCCAGCTCAATTTCAACACCCTGTGAAATTGATGATTGTGTGAATGGGCCTTTTTCCAGAGATAATTAGCGCAGTGTGCAAGGTTAAAAGCAGCTCAAGGGAATAAAGTCTGGTGTAGGTCAAGAACAAGTGCTAGCTAGCGGAGAGAAAATCAGCTCACAAGAACAAAGCAGCACCATGCTTTAAATAAAAACTAACTAACTAAATAATAATAGTAAAAAAAAAAAAAAATCATCAGGACTTGCAAGCTGTATCAGTGGACTGCATTTTATTGAAGCCTCTCTTGTGAAAAATTAAACTGAGAACTAGAAAACTCTCAAGTCTGCATGAAATCCACTGGATGTACATTTTCTAGTAGGTCATTAAAAGCATACGGCGATCACAGGAATATCAGCATTGACACAGAAACCAAAAAAGATACGCATCCTAGCCCTCTGGATGTCAGAAAGAACAATATGTTTGAAATACATCTGATATTCTACGAGGCTGGCTTTTGTTTATACTGTCTGGATCAACCAGAGACCTTGGCCTTTCTTTTCTGCCCCAGAGGGGTCATCAGACCTTGAACCCTCTGAGGCTGTGAGGCCATATAAAGATGCCCCCCCTTTGCACTAGTGGACTTCTATTAGAATTGATAACCCTTTCAGGCGAGACCAAATACTCGAGGCACATCGTGAGTAAAAAGCCTCATTCCATCACAAAGTTATTATCCACGGGCAGATTGTTACCATTCATCACGTGTGAGAGATGAAACTCACTGTTAGTCAAGGGAAACGGCTGTTTCACCACCTTGCCACGGATCAATATGTGCCGCCATTTTCCTTTCTCCTCCCTGCTACAAAAAAGTAATTATACAGAAGAAATGTTGACAATCAATAGACTAGTCAGGTAAGGTTAAGGTCTGCTGTGGGGGCCAGTGGAGGCTCCTCCGTCAGCTGTCACTGATGCTGCTGATGTGAACATGGACGTCCGCATGGGAACAAAGGGAGGTTTGTCTCCTTCAGCCCCTTTTACATTTCTCTTAGGTTGGTAGTGTCGAAACAATTAGTACCTGCGGATCGCTGGTGGATGAACGGTAGAAAATAACACAAGAGAGATTCACTGAAGTTCACAGAGTGAATACCTAAGTTAGAGCTTCCATAGCGTGTAAGAGTGGCTGTTTACTCGTGTACTGTATGGCTTTATTAGCTCCTCAGGGTATACAGTACATGTAACAAATATCAGTCTGTGTATGCTGTGGCCGATGTAAAATGATTTTTTTTTTCTTTTTTTTTTTTTAAGATAATCCTACATTTAGGAAACATTGTTAACAAAAAAAAAAGATAATTGGTAAAAACAATAATAGGTTGGTGAGCAAATTTAAATCATTCAATTATTTGAGGAGAAGCCAACATTTGCTGCTTAATTTAGTCTTTCAGCAGGTCCTTGCAGTGTCACAGTGCGGTAAAAGACGGGAACATTTATAGTATCGCCACAGTTAGGTGGTCCTTTGCCGCAAAAGTGCTGGACATTATTCTTGAACGAATTTATCAGCCTCGTCTTGACATCTACTTTCACTTCAGACGAGCCTGAACTTTATAATCCACTGGCATGGTTCAGAGGTCAACAGCAGAGGGGACCAGAGGGCACGGAAAATCACTCTCCCCCTAGAAAAAACTCTGACATCCAATTTTCAACTTGATTTATCAGTGTAAAGCGAAAATTGATAGTGTGTCATTACTGGGCAGGGAGCTGTCCTGGAGAGATGTATCAAAGCCTCCTCGTTTTGATTTAGCACAGCGGATCAATACAACCCTATACTGTTTCAATTTGAGGAGTATTGATTTTCCTATGCTGACTCTATACAGGGGGACATTCATCATCAAGCAAGCATATAGTATGATCCTACAGGCTACCATAGGGTCTGATCTGCTTATTCTTCACTCAGATCACATGACTGCAGAGCAGCTGTTTTCGAGCCTTGCACTTATTATTTCCTCATTGTTGGCTGTTGTTGTGTGCGCTGCAACACTGTTTGCCACAAAGAGAACAACAGCTCAAAACAGAGTGGCCCTCAGAGGCACAGATAACCTGCAGATGTCTGTAATTCAGACAGAAATGGACGCATCTAACGGCAGACCAGGTGGTTATAACCATTTAATGAGCACTGGTACAAGCGCACACACTGGAAGATGAAAAATAAAAAATAAACAAACATATAAGTTATATGGTTTCCGTCTCCCAGCTGCCTAAGAATAATTTTGTTTATAATATATTCTGCATTTATGATAAATATCCTTTGGCATGTCTCCAGGCAGAACTTGGGAGTAAAAGGCAAAAGCAATTTCTGTGCATGAGGGTGAAAACAAACATTAACAAGTCTCTTTCACACACACAGACACAATAATGCAAACACACTTTGCACACGCACATGCACACACGCAGACACACACACACATACAACAGACAGCCACCTCAAATTGCTTGAGGGCTTTATATTTTACAAGAGCAGCATAAATGGGAAAGTTAATGTAGCAGTGAATAAGACTAAGCTGTTGAACTGCAACACTGCCTTGAGCTTGTGAGCATATTGCATCATTTTTCTTCACCAGCAGGTTACCATTAAATTTGAATTTGTTGGAAGTTTTGTGGTATCATTTACAATGCACCCACGCTCAATAACCTTTTGTTTCAATGCAAATGCTTTGCCTCTGAGAGGGGCTCTATAAATATTTGAACAAGAGCCCAGAATTCAATCCAATAGATTTTGTCATGCTGCTAAGGTTCAGTCAGAAACTGAAAATCTCCACTTGAACACTGTAAACTTCTCAGTCTCGGACAAAATGTTGTTATTTACTAAACATTCACAAGTTCTGATTCTCTGTAGTTGTTCTGAAATTAATCAAAATAAAGTAATGGCCTCTTAAAAACATAAAAGGACAATAATTAATGGCGATACACACATCTGATATCATGTAAAAGTAAAAAGAGATGCAGCATACAGTAATCTTCCATGAATAAGAAAAACAAATGTGGTTGCTAGGGACATCTGCCGATTTGTGTGGAAACTCTCTCGATGTTACTACAAGTTAAAGACATGAAATACAGCCGTAAAAACTAATTACAGCGGCTCGAACATTTTGGACAACGGTAAACATGGGTTTAGATGAGAGAGACTCAGTTTCAGTGAACATGACTGAACATCTGCACCACGTTTTTAGAATTTAATAACAAAACCGAGGCTACTGTTCCAGCAAAAAGACAAAATTTATTTTGGCAAATCAGCAGTGGTGTGATGTATCAAGACACAGACTTTCTTCTAAAATCTCTTGCAGAATACAACTCACAGCGTGATTAACAAAAGTGCTTGGATGAATGTTTGGGCGAATGCTGCTGGGTTTGGTTTGGTTTGTTTTCATTTTATTTTCCTGTTCATTTCAGCATCTCATCTGCACACAGGCGTTTATTATTATTTTTTATTTTTTTTCGTATTCCCATTACAGCATCACCTGCAAGCACAAACTGGAGCTTCACAGTTTTCTCTTTCTACACTTTGCATATATGCCGTTATATCTGTAACACAAGATGAATGGCAAATACTAGCAGTGTGTTGTAACACTTCCAGTCATATCTGTGGGACCATGTGGACGAGGGTGAGAGGTGGGAGGCAGAGCAGGAGAGCCAGCGGTTATTTTAACAGGGCCCGTGGGGAAGTCTGCAACCAACACCAGGTGCTGGTCTGTGTTACTGAGGGGGTCAATGAATGCCTGGACAACACTGCAGAAACACCCCAACCCCCTTCTTCCACCCCAGCATGTCGGACCACTGGCCAATCAGCTGTCCCTGGGGGATTAAGCCACTCCACACTGTAATTGCGTTTGCTGACCTGATCGCTGACCCTATCGGATCCTGGGAAAATGACATTAACTGGTGGCCTAGTCCATCACTGCAGAGTTTTGTGAACAGGTAACTTTTGATCCCCTCGGTTGGACCCGAGGTTCATGTTAAAGACCTGGTGTGGTCCATGTTAGTTTGAACCTGCTCCTTCTACCGCATGTCCAAGTGTAAGAGCTTACCTTTGAGCCAGCTCCCCCCAGGCGCCGTGCTTGTTGGTGAGGATGTTGACGATTTTCTGCTTCAACTGATTGGCTGTCACATGGTCTCTGTGTTTAGCGGCGCTGATCAGGTGGTCGCACATCTTCTCTTCCTCTTTTCTATCGGCAGCATACTGGGCACAGTTGGACTAATTTCGGAGAGACGTTTGGACCGAGGAAAGAAGGAAAACATAGTGTGAACCTCATTGTATATTAATGGCTTTAGGCACAGAATCCGCTGCCAAGAGCGATATGTGATATTGTGCTAATAGCATTTGAGAATGTTTTACTTGAATAAAGCTACAATAGTATATACCCTCTAATGGAGCATTTGTCACACTGAAGAATGTTATGGCTTCATTCAACACACTTGAGTGCATAAAGATATTAGTGGACAGCTGAGAGATATATTTCTGCTCCCTTGGAGGAGTGTAGTAAATCATGGCTAGCGCATGAAGGCAGCCCATTCCCTCACTGCGGACAGATGAGGCTCCCTGCTAGGAAGATGTGGATGGTGCTATTAGAGGCGAAGGGAAAATAGTCTAATAGATCCACAAAGACTATCAAATGTCAAGGTTTACAAAGCTACACTGTAAAGAGCTTTGTTATTGTTGCCTGATAGGAATGGTATAAAATGTAAATATGCAGGAGTAATTTAAAGATACAGAGAGATGTTAAGAAATATCCGAGTGTTAGGATGATAAAACGGCGATATTGGTTTTAAATCATTTTCCACAAGTCAGTGAAACTCCCTAAGTGGCTAAAAGTAATCTAGAGGAGCTGATCTAACTCTAGATTGTCTTGCTATGCCACCTGGGGGGAACTCTTGCTAATATTCAAAATCTAATTTGCTAACAGAAGCGGGAAGTTAATTGAATTTCCTGCTTCAAATTTGAATTCTGTCAGATATTATACTTCAACATATTCTTCACGTGGCAGATAACTCAATCTCTGCTTGTCACCTCGCATTACCACGTGACACCGTGACAAATATCAAATGTTATTTATCACTTTAAAACATATGATGCTTCGCTCTGACACCAACTTAATTGTAAAAATGTCTTATCTGCGTTGTGAATCTTCAATCTTGGAGAGTGGGTAATAAAGTAACGTCAGAGCTTAGATGAAAAGTGTAGGCTGTCTGGAGCTGGCAGACAGAACGAATGGGGCCAGGTATACTTCCCCCTTCCCCTGACATTGCACATCTAGCCGTCTCTTCCAGTTTATCTAGCAGGTCAAGGATCCTCAAGAACTGTATATCAAGCAGCTGTTTGAGGATGGCTGCTTTCCTCAGATAAGAAACTCATCACTCCTCCCATGTACAAGCTGCTAACAGAGGTGGCGAAGTGTGTGTTTGTGTGTGTGTAAAGATTTGTGCGATTATATTTTATGTGTGCGTGTGTGTGTGTGCGTCTTCTGATGTTCTACAATAGCCAAACTATTTCTGTAAACATTTTTTTATTTCAAAATGTCTTTAGTTTCATACTTTTGTTTAATTTTCTCTCTAATTCTCTCCACCATGTTGTAAAGTGACGTGCACAGTTTTTCTTTTGTTCTTTTCTACGCAGACAATTAGAAGAAAATAAAGGCTTCACACTAATTTCAATCACATATTAACTTGATGAACCTTGATAGCTTCCCCTTTTGTTTCTGAAACAAGGGAGCTTTGATGTGGGTGGGCAAAATACAGACTGACGAGGTTATCCCCTGAGCTGGTGGGCAAAAGCTCATCAGAATCCTAAATTAAATTTGTTGACATATCCCTCTGCTACCAGTAATTACACTGCTTCATAAGAAGCGCAAGGGTGAGGATTTAGCTTTCATGAAGACACAGAGGGACGTGAATACTGAAAATGTACTGTTGAATAGCCATTTAGGTTTCATTGGAAAATAGACAAAATGATTTTACAGCAAATAGTGGAGTTAGAATTTGGAGAAACAATGATGTTTCTCTTTCACAATATTTTGTCAGTAGTTGGACTAATTTGCATTCATCATTTAATTTCAGGAGCTGGAAAGTAGGGCACAGCTTCTACCTCAAACTCTGCGTGCTTGTGGACGTCCTCCGCTCGCTGTCTGTTCAGGATAAATTCAGCTTCGTTGGCAACACGAACTATGTGGTCCTTCATGGCGTGGCAGAGCAACCTTTAACATCGCAGACAAAGTTAAATGCAGCGGACAGTTTCGTACACAGATTATTCATTAATAATGAAATAGATTGTTTTTTATTGGCTAAAATCTGCTGTGATGACACTCCTAAGGAAGGTGCGGCGTTGAGGCAAATATAGCTTGTCAGGGTGGTGCAACATTCAGCTTGTTGAAAGAGCAGACTAGTAAATAGTATCATTTGTCTGTGTTATGTTGCAAGGCAGCAGGTCAGTGACAGATCCCTCTGTAGCATTAAGGAGGGAATGGAGTGTCATTAGAGCATTGAAGCTTGTCTGGCACGCTCCACATTGACTGAGCATCCTTTCCCACTGACCAGAACATCAACCCAGTGCCCATACTGCTGACAAGTCAGGCTGTGGATAACTTCTCACATGGCCGACTCTGGAGGCTCTGTGGTTTCCACCCATATTCACATTTAAATTCCAGTATCTTTAATAATTGAAAACACCCTGGCTTTTGTGTGTAGATTACATGCCATTTTACACACCATTAGCCTAGCTTTGTTTTAATTAAAGAGGCCCCTGTTCCTCTCCAGTGCTTGATACAGATTGTAATTTTCCTCCCATCCCAAGGAGAGGCAGTAATCCCGAGGCTGCATTCATCAGCTGCTATTGCCTCTTTAACTGTTGACAAGCGCTCATTAATAGACAGACGTCGACTGTTCAAAGAAAGAGGCTGACAACACCGAGCTTTGTTTTCAAACCAAGAATAGATGAGAAACCAAGTTGACAAGTGATATTTGGAAACAGGGGAAAAAAAACAAGATTTTCCTCCACACTTCTGCATTAATATTCTGTACATGGGAAACAACAAGTATTCACACTTAGCCTTAGATGAGAGTGATATCACTGCAGGCTGCAATCTATATAAAATCAGTGATCATTCTGAATGATAATTTCTGAAAGTTCAGTGCCCAATTATTTAATCATATCAAACTGATTTATAAATCTGGTCTTTTTGTTTTATTTGTGTTTCAAAGCATTTTACGTTGAGTTCTCCAAAGCACCATGTATTTTGTTGTTATCATAAAACCAGTTAGGGGGCTGTAGCTTTTACTGTTCAGGGCTTCAAGACACTGAGCTAACAGAGCTGTATGCAGAAAATAACACTGTACTGCATCAACATGAAAATCACAGGGATGCTCGAGAAGATCTAATCAGGGCAATTTAGTGTATTTGATGGCAGCAACGAAGCAGCTGCATCATGAAAACAGAGACGCGGCGCACAACTACCCGCTGTACATGTTGTTGCACATTCAGCAGATACAATGTCTGTGTCAGCCACGCCTTGTAAGGCAAACAGATTTACCAGACTCAGGCTACCTCTAGATCTGTCTAGTTAAGCCGAGCAGGTGTACAGAGACTCGAGTAAGACTGGGAAATGATGTATCTGTCACCAGCACCCTGGACAGCGCCGTGTGGCCCTACTGACTGAAGCTCTTTGTTCCAGGGCCAGTGGGGGACTCGGAGAAGCCTGACTGGGCTGAGACAAGTGCCTGGGCATACAGAGGGTCTGGGCAGATGGGTCAGCAGATGGGCAAGGGGGCTGAGCTGCCCCTGATCTGTTCCACGGAAATCCCAGAGTCTGGCCACACCCAGAGATGAACGGAAGAGGAGAGCAGACAGAAAGTGAAGCACAGATACTGGGATGTCCAGTGAAACAGGCAGAGATAGAGCGCTAATAAGGGGAACAATAGGAACGGCCGACTGTGTTGTTGTGCCCACATTCTTACTTCATTCAGTCACCACAGTCTTATTTATCCTAACCCCATCAGAGCGGCCAACGAGAGCAAGAGGTTTACAGCTAATCTACACCCCTTCACTTAATCCAACTGGTTTTTTTTGTAGTTGCCAGGCAGACAACAAAAATTAAATAAACATGTTGATAACAGAGGGTATGACTAAACAACTGTTTGGCTGTGTGATTTATGAATAACAGCGAAAGGATACATTACCTTCCTTCGTTGATTAGCTCGATGAAGGCCAGGCCGGCGTTCTTTTGAATGGAGTTCTGCCATTCCTGAAATAAATCAGTTTGTGATCTATTACTTACAAAAGCAGACATGTGTTTTTTGTTGTTAGCAGTTGGTTAAAAGTTCTGAAGAAAACAGAATATAATTACACCCTTATAAGTGATATTAGATCTGGGTTTAATGAAAAAATCATGTCAGAATGACCAGTTTCCCACAAATCACACCGCAAAGCTAAAAGCTAGCACTTTCTCATACAGTTTTGCAAAGCACATTAAAAAGGTAAAATGGCAGAGTATCAGTATCAAAATACCCTTTTAATCCAATATGCAACAAGATCTTTCAGAAATGTATCGCATTTCACCATCCAAATTGCATATTTCAACTGTAATTTAGATTACATGTCATAGCTTGTAATTCAAGTAGGTAAAGAAAGTATGTAGTTGTGGAAAAAAAAAAAGTGATGGCTATAAAAAGTTGAAATCCTGCACCACATGTGTGACCATCCTTTCTTCCTCTGTGAAAAGATCTGTAAACACAGGAGAGATGTAATTGTGGGATGAAACTATATCCTCTCACTTAAATACAGCCATTTCCTCTGTCCCTTACAGTGACAGATTACTGAGCAGGCTCACTGAGCCCTGCAGTGCGCGCCTGGAAGGGATCCGAGCCTTGGGCCAGAGTGCCAGCACTTGCTGTCTCACAACATGCTCTGGAAATGATTAAAAAGCAGTCTGAGAGCGCGCCTTTCACTGTGGGAAATTCAGCTCTCCTGTACCCTCACTGAGGTGCAAATGGAAGAGAAAACAGAGACGGCCACAGTTCAAAAGAGGAGGGAAAGACAGAGGACATTTCAAAGAAAAGATTTCCAGACCTAGGGCTACTTATGCAACTCATGTCTAGTCATCAATAAGAGCCTTAGATTGTGCTTATTCAGGTCAAATTTCCAGTTAGTTAATATTATTGTAATTCCTAAAAGACAGGATTTACTGAAAGCTGTGCTCATACTGATACATAGCGCAATGATACACAGTGCTTGTCTCATCTAGGTGTCTGAGAGGGATAAGAGACACTTGTTGTGTATAGCAACACAATAACTGACATTGACATTATTATGTATGGGCATGTGTTTTTTGTACACAGTTGTCTTGCCTGACACATACCGGTTCATGCAAGACTACACAGTCTGACCCTACGATGCGTTAAGTCAGGGAGATGGTGCTGACAAACTGCTGAGCATCTGGTCTCCAAATGTTCCCCATGACCCCCTTCCACTGCTACAGTATCTGGCTGGAATAAGCTGTTCTTGATTTGGACAGGGATCATGTAGAGGCAGTCTTCTGAGGTTCCACTTGCACCATGCTCATGTGACAAAAATAAATACGGAAATCAAGGCAGATGTGACATCTGGGCTATGCCAGGGAAATGGCAGCAGGTCAGTGGAGGTATAGCATGAAGGAGTCATATTTGCTATCTTGTCTGAGGTATGCTAGCTGACAGCTGAGATAGCACTTCAGAGGCTCTCTTTTTTTCTTGCCTTTTTTTTTTTTTACTGGAGAACAGTACTCCCAGAGGAGGCAGCCTTTGATTGCAGAGAAAGTCCTCTGCTACCCATTTGAAGGGAATTAGGCTTGACGTGCACCTCCTTACAACAGAGATGTGATCCCTGATGTAAATGCAGACCATGACCAAAATGAAGCACCTCTGGCCATTGGAAGTTTGTTTAGTAGCTTGGATATGAAAAGACGGGATTTAGTGATGCATTCATTGAGTTCTGGGGGCTTTTGGGGGCAGAAGAACGCCACAACAAACTTGTAAGCTAATAGTTGACTATTTACAACACTGCCAAGTCTTTTTTTGTTTCAGCCAACTTGGCAAATGTAAGGCTGCTTTTCACTCACTTTTTTATCTTAGGTTTAGCTTCTACAAATACCTGATAAGAATCATCTCCTGAGCTGTTTGCAAACACTACGTTATGTATTGGATAGGTTACATACAGTTACTTTTTTGTTGAAAACAGCTGCTGGTGCTGGAAACAATGTTATTCATAGAAATGCAATTGAAGAATACCATACATTTGTGTATTAAAACTATCAATTTATTAAAAGGTTGCAAAAAAGTTCCAAGATGCTGAAGTGCTGATGAATTCTTTAACATAACACGGGGGAACGTTGGGTAGGTTCACTTGGGGCAATGGCACCACTCTTCCATCTATCTTTGAAGAGCCCACCACCTTTTTGTTGACCTCAAATCCCATAAGTCCAATCCCAGAGAAAAGCTTGCTGGCCCCGAAAAGATTTTCGCTCCTCCTACTTTCATCTTCCTGAAATTCAGCAGGGCACTAAGTATTTGTGGTGTTTCAATCCAGGCTGTCAGTACGCGGGAGCCTTTGCTTTTATCTGCTGTGCTTTGCTCTGTTCTACTCTCCACATCTGGAGGCCTTCCATCACTAAATCTCTGTGGCTCCACTCTAGATCCCCCCTGTATGTTTAAGCTGTTACAAGAAACAGAGCTGCTTGACCTTTTCATTCAGCTGCCCAGGCTGAGGAGAGACACACAGTGTCTGCAGCCGTGGCCAGCCACACGATGATTGCAGTGATTAGTATGCATAAATAAGAAAAGGCAGATCATTAGCACTAATTTATTCATAAAACTGACAGGTCACAAAACAGAGAGCGACTAAAGGTCAGCTAAGTGCCCTCCTTGCTGTCTTAAGACATTAATGTTGAAATATGTGAGGGATATGTTGAAGATGGCATTTTATAGTGATGTCAGCCAAAGCTCACACTGCATCTGAGTTGCATCTGAGAGGCTGTGCTTAGAAATAAAGTGTGACACTGCCAATATAAAACAGTTGTATAGTGCAACGTAATTATCTTTTACAATAAACAAAAATAAAATTATAGTTACTAGATTAACCCAACCATGTGTGTACATCACTTGTGAACTGGAAAAAGTGGCATGGAAGACACAGATGAACAAAAATCCATCAGTAACGACAATAATACATCATTATCTTAAAAGATGACAACACAACTAGTGTCATTAGTGACGGTGCAGTGTTAGGATACAAAACAATGGCTCGTCTTTACTTGTGGGGTTGTAGAAGGACACCAAGCTATATGGTCCAGTTTCAACGCCTTACTGTCTGATCGATATCTCAGCCTGGGTTTCATCCCTAGAGCCTCTAATGGCAGGAACCTCTGGAGCCGCAGTAATGCTATCTGTGTAAGGGAGGGTGGGGGTGGACTCAGACCCCTTAACAGCATGCTGACGCTCTCATCTGCAATAAATCCTAGCGCTCGAAAAAGCAACTTCCCACAGAGACTCAACAGACAGAAAAGCATCGCAAAAAGGAGTCTGTCAAAAACCTTCAAAAGAGCAACAATAATTCAGTACCGGCTGGCCCATTTATGTACATTTTTTGGAGGAAAGCCCCTGAATAATGGCCTCCATATAACACAGGTTGAGCTCCCTGCTGAAGAGGGCTTTGGACTGCGGATACCACGGAACACATATAGTGGCAATCCTCAAGGCTCTGGCCCTGCAGTCTGGATCCACAAAGAGGCACCAAGTAATGGCTTCCTTATGGGCTCCCAATGCAAGAATGATGGGCTGACAGAAGGTATGTTAAATATCTTCTCTTCTAACTGCTACATCGGGGCTTTGACCTTCTCTAAAACAAGGGCTTAACAAGAGATTCAGAGGGTCAGCTCGGAGGTGATCAGTCACTAGCAGCATCACATGAGGTGGGGCTCATTCTCTAAAGGAGGGCTGGGGATTAAAGCTCTGGGGTGTAGTGAGAAAGTCGCTGGATTCTCAGAGAGTTGTGTGAGGCTGCATGTTGTCATCCATTTTGAGACTTTGCTTATGGGATATTTGCATTTTTTAAAAAAGGACCGAGATAAGAGACGCTTAGCGATGACAGATCAAATAACTTGTTCTACGATATAAGACTGATTTTAACAATATATTAAAAGCTAATTTCTACATTCACATTGTATCTGCAATGTGTGTTTTATATATTTTTGAAAATAATAGAGCTGAGTGAAATGGGCCATTGTACAGACCATTTTCAATTAGTGTGCAATGCATTGTATTTATATTCAACTAGAGGAGAAACCAGCTCCTAAAAGAGACATGAAAAAGATAAGAGAAGAAAGGATGGAATCTAAAGAAAAAGGCAAAAACAACCTGGAAAAGAGAATTATGAAAAGGAAAAGAAAGAAAAAGCTTACCTGAGAACAAAGCAACATGACCAGCTCCACGACTGAGGTGCTTGACTTCATACAAACTAGACCTGCAGCAACAAAGGCAGATGAACAGAAAAGAACAGATATTACCCATAAAGGTTAGTACTACACAGTATGTGTGAGTATAATTTTGTATTTTTATGTATCAGGGCCAGATAACACTTGGAAAATAAATACAGTATACAGTAACACAAAGACACAGAATGGCACCTGGACAAAATTACTCTATTGTGTTTGGCATGAAAGAAATTTTAGGCAACTGAGTAGGCCCCCTAATTTGTGCTCTCAAATTGCGTGTCATGAAACTGCAAAAAAGTCATTTGCATCTGCACAGGATAGATGTGTGCAGAACAGATGCAGACGTGTGCATGTGAGCACCCCACCACACACACACACGCCTTAACACATGCACACAAACTCACAGAAGTGAACACAGACATTCACAGCTTCCTCCCTCATCTCCATTCTGTAGATGGTGAGCCGTAGAAGCGGACAACTCTCTAATGAAACAAGGGCAGGTGTGAAAAAGCTCATTTGCAGAAACAATAGCTACAACTGGTCTCGTATTCTGCACCTCCAGCTCCTTCTGTTGCACTTGGCAAGAAGCGTTAAGGTGAAGTCATTAGTAGAGGAAAGAAAGCAACTCTCCAGGACTCATTATAGGCTAGCGGGAGTATACGTCTGTGGCACACAGCTGCTATTGTTGAATGTATGACAGGGTGTCAATCAGAGCAAAGACCAAACTGCTCTCAATCTAAACCCCTACTGTAACTCTCACTGTGAAGATTCAATTTCAATTCACACCACAAAGCCATTTTTATATCAAAGTAGTAAGTAAATAATCCCCAAATAAGGGTTAGGGGCAACTACCTCCATTACTATAATTACAGTAAAGACGAAATATTATATCATGCAATGCAATATTTACAGTATGCCCCTATTTTCAACTGGGTTCACCTAAGAAACTCAAATGTGCACTTAAACTCAGTTATCAAAACATTTATGGATTGATCCAATCAGGCAGATGAGGTTCACTGGACATAGTTTGCTTTGTGAGAATATTGTAATGCCGCATGTGAAACATTCAGAGCAAAGGATGGATGGATCTGGTAGTCGCCTCTTCCCCATCCATCTCTATTCATGAACAGAGACTGTCCAAGGGAGCATATTGTAAATGCTCTGAGAGGATGTGACCTCCTCTTGTACAGAGTGCCACAGCTGACCTCTTGTTATAGCAGTGACATGCTGAGCTATAAGTCAGTCCAGCCTGACACAGGAGTCAGGTGGCCAACTGACCCTGGCCTTGTGCTTGTAGACAAACTAAATGCATTCTATTTAAACATGGCCTGCCAGTCCTTTCCTGTAAACAGGGCAGGGTTAAGGCACGGGTGAATGTGGCATTGTGGGGCGATGTGTCGGCAGGCCGGGCCACTGAGGGGACAGCGAGGAGCAGACGGCAGGCATCACAACAGCAGCAGTGTTCATACACAGGCCTAACCCACCAACTCCAAGTGTAAAGCTCAGGGTGCACTCAACATAATTGCTGCAGTGACCACATGTCTGTATGGGGGTGAAGGAATATGGTGAGGCGAAGGGGCACACGGGGCACAGGAGGGCTCGACCCCAGGCAATCTTAGGAGTGATGGATGGCTGGTAATTACTCGTAAATGGAGTGCCTTTGCACTATAGCACAGTATTTCAACTGTGAGCCTGGGAAGGGGCCAGGGGAAAAAAAAGAGTAGGAGAACCAGCATAATCAGTTCAAGTACTTGGACAAATGCACCAAGACTAGGACAAATTTGAAGATTTAAAGTCCATGTGGTAAATCTGTGCATTTGTTTGGTCTGATAAAAGTGCTCTAATCCATGTCAGGGTGCACACAGACCCAGACAGAGTTTAACATGTCTGGTGAAGAGTGCTGAGGCCCGAGCTGTCTATCTACAACCTTGTTTGTGGGGTTACACTCTCAGCTCGGCTCTGGTTTGTCAGCTTAGTCAGTCTGCTGACAGACTTTGAGTGAAAGGGTAACAGACATATTCACACTTGTCAAGGCTGTGCTACCTGATTTTTCATTCCTTTCCCCTGAGCTTGTGCGAGTGGCATGAGCCACATGTACATGGCAAACTCTCACCCAGATTCATATGTTTACATGTATGTATGATACATGCATGATAAACAGAGGCTAAACTGTCAGTCTGTGTAATTGTACTGGCTAAATGGAGATATTAAAAAAAGATGAGTAAACTTTAAATGT
Organism: Decapterus maruadsi; assembly: GCA_030347415.2. Classification (NCBI taxonomy): domain Eukaryota; kingdom Metazoa; phylum Chordata; class Actinopteri; order Carangiformes; family Carangidae; genus Decapterus; species Decapterus maruadsi. Next base: position 19,122,727 of record CM064885.1, on the reverse strand, counting down.
TGTTTTAATGACTGTACAGAATTAAATGAATCATCTGACCACTCATTTTGACAAAAAATGTTTATATCAGCCCCATTTATAATTAAACCTGCTAAAGGTAATTGCTTTTAAAATTAATGCCAGTAAAAAAAAGTCCTTCAAATCTCCAAATCAACAGCTCAATAAGAAAGGCTAAATATGTATTATTTATTTGTATATTGTTTAAAATGTATTAGAGGAACTCTGTCTTGGTAAATGGCACTACTAGATAATAATAAACCATGTTCAGGATGGAATGGCTCTGAATCCTCTTTTGGGTTAGGGTTAGTAAAGTCATACGTAGGCACAGGCTCTTTCAACCTGCAGTCATTAGGCTACCTACACAGATCAGGTGAAACTTAAAAGAACAGGCTCTTGCTTAGAAATGTAATTTAGCTTGTCAATTTCAAGTTGAGAGTAGAAATCCTAGATACTGTACAACATACAGTGTGTTATCTGCAAGCACATGAATGCCTGCAGACACACACTGCTGAAGACACTGCTGACTGCGGTGGCAGCGTGCTCTTGTGAGTACAAGCCAAAACAAGCTAGAGAAGTGGAGTGGCAGCACACAGACATGCAGGCATAGACCCTGAGGTTAGGCACAAGTAGCACTGTGAGAGGCTGCCAACCTGGAGGCCTGGAGAAGGCACTGGGAAACTTCACACAGCCACCAGGAAATAAGACTCGAGCCAGGGGTAGAGTGCAGCAGAGGGATCACACACACTTCTGCAACACTGTGCACAACTGAGCCAGGCCAGCACTTTAAATATATGCAATGTGACTGCTGTAATGAAGTTTTAAATAAAATTGTTAGGGCTATTACAGTGAAGAAATGAATCCTGAAGGCTGTGTGTTATCGTGACGGGGTATCAAGTCGGTGCTAAAATATTCATGAATACAGGTTTTACTTGCAGTGCTACATCACTATCACATCAACAAACTATAACATTATCTCTGAGACGATGATTAATTCTATACTTTCTAGAGAGAGGTTAGCTGTTTTCTCAGTGGGAACTGATCTGGAAGTATTCCTTCAATGGCAAAGAATTAGGTCCTATGAGTTCACTCTGAAATTAAAAAACTAAAACAAACAAAATATATAATTTAAAAAAAAAAAAAAAAGACCAAAGTACACTTCCATCACAAATGGAAAATTATAAGCTGGAAATAGGGTCTTAGTTTTGAGACACATTAGCACTATGAATATTACTAGCAGGGGGCAACAACCATCAAATGTGAAACACTGATGTTTAAAAATACCACATCTAGAAATATGAATCAAAGACGAATCAAAGCAGATTCAGCGAGTCAATGACAGACCTCCAGCTTGTGTGCAAAACAGTGACTTTCCTGTCAACACCAACGACTGTGTGGGCATCCATCAATGAAGTATGAGGGAGTTCATACAACGATATGGTGATGGCGACAGAGCTGCACACAGTGAGAATGAGTATCAAAAACAATATACAGCAACAGCACATCTGTACTGTACCTTCTATGAGCAATTCTTGGCCGTGGCTGCCCAGCAGGGTACGCGATAGAAAAGGTGCAAAGTCGACAAAGATCTCTCTCAGCAGGGGCGCAACCTTCTCCAAGGCCCTCTCCAGCTTCGTAGTAATGCTGTCAAAAGAACACATCAAGACAAAAGTCACAAAATGAAAAAATAAAAAGGCTTCTGAAGTGGAGCAAAATGGAAGGGAGGTAATGGTCTCTTCCATTGACACATGAAAAGAGCAGCATGATCCTCACAGCTGACCCAGTGCACACAGCTAACAGCAGTTAGTGTGTAGCCAGACTGTCAGGGGTCTTGGTGAGTGGAGAGGGTCACACATTTGAGTGGATGCAAACCAAACCTGATATGGGTGCTGGAGATGTCACTTTAAGAGAGGAGCGTATGCTGTTTAAAGCCATTTGAACACATGTTTTTATAGGATCTCTCTCTCCTCAGTTGTTTGCATTCTTTGTTGTGACATGTACAGTAACCAGACTTGCACACAGGGATCACAGGTGTTCAACACTGCAGAGGAAAGTTCCTTATCTTCCACACACTCAGTGCATGCTGCTGCTCGACATTATCTTAGCACCTCAGAGAAAAGTGTGAGCTGGAGTCATGTAGCCATAGAGATAGGACTCGAGCTGCAAAAAGACAGATTCTCTGTTGTGTTCCTATGTGCGCATACACGATAGTGGTCAACATGAGCTGAAGCTTGTTTTCCCGGGCTAAGATGGGTAGAAAGCAGCAGGACAGAGATAAACACAGAGACTGGAGGAAAGGTTTGGTTTAGGGCTTTGTAAGAGTGCGTTGTGTATCTTCCTTCCAGCGCTCTGGGAAAACACAGCAGAGGGATGACAGATACACATAAAAAACAGGATGCAGGGAGTTTATGTGGCCAACATAAATGTCCTTGCCTAAGACACTGGCCTGCACCTCTGGAGGCTGCCTGTAATCCTGTCAGGGAGCTAAAGGGTTTGAGCTCAGGAGGAGTCAGACACTGGTCCACTTCACAAAAGGCACTGGAATAGAGAGAAAAAAAAACATAACCACTTCATGTTTTGTGACATACGGGTTGTGCTCATGGACCAACTACGGCAGAATTATAATGATAAAATACATATGAGCTGAGGTATAAAATACACATTGATAACCACATTTATTTTTTTCCGCAGGCTGGAGCAGGTGATTCTGCTTGGACGTTTTTTTTTCCTCATCGAAAATATAAGTTAGACACAAGCAAGGTCTGCAGCAAGATAGTACTATCATTGACTTCACAGTTACGCTAAGTGATGTCGGTTACTGCTGCCATGGCAACTGAATCTCTGTTCCTCCAGCAGAACACAGTGAGAAAAGAGAGAGAGAGAGAGAGAGAGAGAGAGAGAGAGAGAGAGAGAGAGAGAGAGAGAGAGAGAGAGTCTGGAGAAAGGCCTGAGCTCTCAGCAGTCAGTGGGAGAACAGGACTAAAGACGTCTGTCACAAACTATTAGAGCAAGAGAGAAAGATGAGCCAAGGTCACAACAAGATATACACAGAGAAATCCACAAATGCACATCAAGAATTAGTTCTAACTTTTCTTCATGGCGTTCACAAATTTGTGCCATTTTGTTTTGAAAAAGAAAATGAAGAATTCAGAATTCACCAAATCCAATGAATCGTCGTTCCATAATCATTATAAATCAATCAATGAATTCAAAGGAAGAGTGAAATAGAAGAAAGCTTTTTTTCTCTAAAAAGAACATGTTTGAAACGTGAGCCTTGCACAGCTTTGTGTGTGAGTGGATTGTGTATATAAGTTACACAAACATAATAAAGCGAGTTTACTACCAAGGGAAGTGAGAGTGTGTGTGAGCAGAGCGGCCCGTCCCACCTCATGTTTTCTACAGTGTCTTCAGGCATTGGGGCCACTGTCTGCACGGCAGGCAGGTTTTTACTGGTTGCTCCATTGACAAAACTGGAGGATGAGGAGGTAGACGGGGCTGCATCAGTGGCTCCTGCAGGAAGACCAGCAGAGGCATGCAACGAATGAGTACATATATATTTAACAAGATTTAACAATAATATGAAGTGTGTGAGAATCCATTTTTAGATAATTAAAACACATTGAAATTAAATAGAATTGTAATATTTCAAAACTATGACACTTATTTGATCAAAGATTATATTTCATACTGAATCATAAAAAAACAAATATGTTCCATTTCAGTGTCACCTCAACAGGCTGAAAATGTATGTAATAGCACACGGACTAAAATAATTGTAGGGGAAGAAAGAAAAAAAATAGTACACTATAAAAATCAGCCACAATCTGTCTCCTGACGGTAAACTTGAACAGTCAGCGCAAATTTCAACCAAGTCAAACAAATGGAAACATGGTAACAGTGTCAAATCATGCACTAAGTCTTTAACGAAATCCAAGTTTCACTACGTTGGGTGTTAACACTCGTGCCAGCGGCAGCATATGGAATTATTTTGCTTAGAAAGACGACAAAGATTAAGAATAAACTGACATATCAAAACAACATCCACATCAAATTTTTACATGATACACTTTGGCATCAAAGCTTAAAATAAGGGTATCATACAAAAACAATTAAGGTAAAACTCTGAGTCACGTCCTATTGGCAGCACATGCCCGAGTATAAAATAATTATCACTGTCCTTATGAGAGGTGAAAACCAGAGCAAGTGAGATCATGGGGTCTGTGGCTTTAGCTGAAAATACACTCTGACTTGGATACATTTCTTTCATTCCTGCAGTAGGGCTCACAGAGGAGAGAGGGTTTTTTTCTCTTTCCCTTTAAATAGAGCGCATTAAAAGGTGTTGGACGTCCTTCTTGGTGTTAAGTGGGTCCTTTCAGAGGCCTTGACCAGGAGTCCTGAGGTGGAACCAGCTCAATGCAGCAAAACCCCAGGAGAAGCAATGTGATAGCAGGGGAGGGGAGAGTGGTATGCAGTACATCACACAGGGACACACTTTCCTGTGCATATAAGTTCATTTTGACCATTTCATTTTGACTATTTAATTGTATAATTCAAAAAAGAGTTGTTGTTTTTTTGTTTGTTTGTTTGTTTTTGGTTGCATTTGTAGCAATCCTCATGATTCCAAGATATAAGTTTGTATTTTCTTGAGCTTGCTCTGCTGCAGACACTGCAAGGAAGGTAAAGAGCGCCATCTAGTGGCGATAATAAAACCTTGCACTGACGTGTAAGTTCATGTTATCCAGTAGAGGGAAACCACATTTCATGCCTATTTTTGAACCGGTATTGGTGAAAGAAAAACTAGACTGAGTCATTAGGGTGAGCAGTAATTGTAGCAAATTAGTGGCCGAATGTTTGTAATTTAACCACATCACCAGCGCTGGCCACAGTATTTTCACCATGCAAGTGTATTCTGGTAACCTTGAGCATGTCCTACCTGTGGTGTTGATCATGCTTTTAGGTGTCACAGAGGCAGCAGCAAAGATGTTGGGGGTGCTGCCAGCTGTCAGCCCAGCAGAGGTGCTGCTGCTGCTTCCCACTGTGTGAACTGCGAGGCTGCCAGGGGAGGTTTTCTTCACAGGCACCACCACACTCCTGCAGGACACACAAACGCACACATATACACAAACAACTCAATGTGAAAGAACAATAAAAAATTAAGAACAGTTAAAATGTTAAAAACAATAAGAAGAATGTAAAAACTTTGAGGTTTTCAGTCTGTCCTCTGTCCCACCTTCCCTGCCAAAGTCTCCTTGAGTAAGACACCAGATCCCTAACAGCTCCGGGGGGCTATGAGCAACTACAGATGGTGACTATAGACGCAAACTGTGATAACGTCACGGAATTATTCATATAGTCTGACTTATGGCCTTGGTGTTACAATGTAAAAAGATAGCTAGAGCTGTGAGTGAAACAGTTTTGTCAGAATGTTATACGTCAACGCAGAGAAGAGGTCTGTTCTTCTGATAGAAAATGGAGGCTTGAAATCCCCCACAACATAGTGGATAATACAGAAGTATTCACTACTTTAGAGGAAGAAAATTAGAATAGTTAATCTCTAACTGTTCTTAGGCCGTGCAAGCATGAGACATCAGTCGCCACATTTAAAAAAGTAAACATCCTGACCTCTGACTTCACCTTTCAGTGTAGCATACATGAACACACCCACACGCATATACAAAGCTAAAATAAATAAACGTGAGGGCGAGAGGGCAGCCGGTCGGAAGCTATACCACACTTTCCCTTAAGTCTGTTCTTGGCTCTCTGCTGCCCTCTGCTCTGTTAAGAAAAGCTGAAAACTTCCTCCCACTAATGAGAAAACCTCTGGGAGCAACCTGGCAGTTGTTGCTTCCACATCTGCAGAGCTACAGTACCTCCTCAGTCTGAACTGACAAAAACTGCAGCTCATTCACAATGAGATTCATGAACTACATTTTGGCTATTTGCTATTTGCGGACACATGGAAAAGCATCCGATTAGGTTAGAAGGTGCACGTAGAGAGCAGGCATATTTTTTTATGGCCTACATTGAGCGGGTTCTTGGATACAGCACTTTTTTTTCTAGAAGCAGAAGCTTTGAAAAGTAGTTATAAAAGACCATGGAAACCTACAAACATTGGGACCGAATCATGACTGTGTTTCCCCTTTTATTTATAGATACAGTACAAAACATCACATGGAGCTAAGGAGGAAAGGGGCTGAGCTCATGAATGAAACATGTAAAGAAAATCTTGTGGTGGCTTGAGATGAAAGTTACACTTGTGACCTCGTGTAGCCGTGCAGGAAAGCACAGACACACCACTAACCCGCCAGACCTCTGTTCACATGCAATCTGATTGGCCAGGGGTTAAAGATGATGCAGTGAACTTGGCCCTGCAAGAGCTCTCTGACAGGAAAGAGAAGGAAAGCTTGTCCTTATCAGGTCTGCAGTTGGCCTTTGGGTTTGTGCGGCTGCCAGATAATGTCTCGTCCAATCCCCTGCAGTTACTCAGGGTGACACAGGCCAGGCCTTTGCTCTGTCACGAGCTAAGCCTGCTGTCATCTGAAGTAAATCCCCAGAAATCCTCCCTCAACAAAACAACACAGACTTTTACTGTTTTATGTTGCTATTTTATATCCACAATCCATCTGATAGATGACGCCAAACAGGCTTGAAAACAGGGAAAGAAAAAGTAACTAAGCTGAGGTGTATATCCGGTTTTTGGGTGATTTATCTCACATCCCTTCACACTGTACCGCCGATTTCTCAGAACTGATCAAAGCTATGAGGTCTTATGTAACAGATCCTTCTTTCTCTGTGATTTCTCTCTATGGATAAAATATGCAAAATTGACTTGATTATATGACACATTGAGACACACTGCCGTTCATAACGCCATAAAAAAACATATAGTTAAGTAAAAGTTTTGAAATTTAGCAGATCAAAATCAACTCAATCACACAGAGAAGTGTGAGAGAGAGTCAGAGAAACCCCGGAAAGCTTCTTGAAATATTAATATCTCCAGAGAAACATCTGCATTCTGATTAACACGGATGACAAGTATCATTTATTTAGTAGATCTCTGTAATGTGCTCTTCTGTGAACTCTCATGACAGCTTTCCGAACATGACGTGTGTGTACTGATCGTAGGACCATGGGTGTGGATTTCATCTCGCTTTCCATCTGCATCCCTGCCCCAATCTCTGGCAGGGCTGGGATGTTCTACAGGACCTACGGTACAGGATGTTGATAAAACATGAATCTCTTTAAATGAATAATTCATGAGCTGAGTGCTCATGAATCATGTATAGATTATCTAGTGCATATTTTATTAATAGGATTGTCTTAATTGAGTTAGAGAGAATAAAGCAAGGATTAATCTTGGAGTGAATATTAATGCGGCGTGTGCAGCTGTGGAAGATGAATGTGGTGTAAAGTATAACCAAAGAAATGCTTCCTTTGTGAATCCCACAGATGGAATCTAATCTAATAGTGCTTTAATTCAGGACTATAAGGATAGAAACAGAGGAAATACACTTACATTTCACTCACAAATTCAATTAAAAGCAATTACCATCTCTCTCCATCGTGGGAAACGTCAAATGTAGAGGGGAAAACAACATCTCACAGAGCTCATTTGGATGCTTTTTTGGAAGGCGAGGGGTAAAGAGAGGAAGTTGAGGATCACCAAAGTATTTCTGTACTGTACTCCGGCTCTAATGGAAATCTGGATGTTGAGCAATTTAAACCGCTCCTCTGTGAAGGTCTCTGGTTTAAAAAAATAAAAAAAAAAGGGGCCATGACTGCCCCTGTGCACTCCACTTTAAGCCATTTTTCCCTCCTTTTACTTTTTTGATGTTGTCACTCCCAATCTATTGCTGGCCTGACAGACAAATGAAAGGCCTGTCCATGGCTGGCAGCTCATTTCGCTGGCAGGTGGCAAACAATTAGACACAGCAAATAGAGGCTGGAGGGAGGAGTGACATGAAAAGCATGAGACAAAGTTGTATATGTGGTCAGGAGGGTTTGTGTGAAAGCATTTCAAAAATAATACACTTTGCCGTGGCGACTCATTTCAGGCTGCCAGTTCCCATTACCGGTGTGAGCGGTGAGGGTGACAGGGCTGGCCGTGGTGTGGCGTGAGGCTGCTTCTGTTTAATCTGTCATCAACACCCTGGAGACCCCCACCCCTCTCAGCTGTCCTCTCTCCACGTACTCCTCCATCTTCTCCCCTATTCATCAGGCTCACCTCAGCCCGGCTCAGCGGCATGCATGCATTAAACAGAAGGGAGGCCCCATTGTTCCTCCTGACTCGCTGTGTCCTCTGCCTTCTCTCTGGAGCCTGGCAGCAACTGCACAGACACACATGAAAACTCAGCCAAATCGGCGGTGTCCAGAGAACAGGAAGAGTTTTTGTCTGTGCTAAACCAACTCGAATTACTCTCAGAAAATCACGATTTTCAAAACTTTATCCATCATAAGGGAAAGGGATCGCAGGAGACCGGAAGCTTTGAAGTCTCTGCAGGAGCAGGTTTGTAAACTCCCAAATCCAGACAGATTACTGTGTGGTTTTATCTAATCCAGGAATGTAAATAAACTGCAGGGGTACCACAGCGCTTCAGAGACCTTTTCAAACACAGGAATTCTTTGCCGTGGGGGATGAGTACAATACAAGAGGCCTAAAATGAATAATGTGTCACAAGCTACTTAAAAACCATTAGCAGTGCACTGGATCTCTAAAATAAACCCAGAGGATTAGCATTACCATTCTGCGAGTGGTTCACTTTGTGCGTGCACACACACACACACACACCTCTACACCTTTTATGGTGCATATAATCTTGTTTTGTTTACTTTCCATTAAGAAAAATGCATAACTTGAGTTCAGTTAAAAGGCTGTATTGGTGTTTGGGTAACTGTGTAACTGTAACTACTTTCTCTAAAAAATAACTAGAAACCAATGGATTGGTTGGGATTGTAGGAAAAATAGAGGCAGCAAAAGCAGCAAGAGTTGCAAGTTTGCTGAAAAGTACTATATGATTTGTAGAAAAAAGGGGCGAACACATGCTAAACATTTGTTTGTTTGTTTTTTTACAACAATGACACAACCTCACCTGTCAAAGGAGTGAAACTGCATGGGCAGCATGGCGTGGGCCTGGCCTTTGGCAGCAGGGTCCGGGTAGCACACAGGCTCCAGCCCAGCCTCCATTCCCTCCACTGGAGCTGCCACCAGACTCTTCAAAATCTCCTTGACGCTGATGCCCTTGTTAGGATGGCTAATGCTGCTGATGGAGGATGTCTGTTTCAGCACCTCCACACTGGGTGGGTCAGACAGACTCTCCTGAGACTTCTTCACCTCTGAGGACAGCGTAGCTATCTGCTCACTCATGGCAAACAGCCCTCCAGCGCTGTGGTCGAGGTCAGACCCATTAAGGATGCTGGCTACGTGCTCCTCTCCGATTCCAGAGTCTGTGTGAGGAAGAGCGCTCTCCATGTGCGGGTCTTCTGATGGCACGAGATGATCCTTACTGCCGTCGAATGCTAGCGGTGTTTCTGTAGAACACACACAACAAGTAGCCAGTATAGTTAGCAGTTCAAATATTTGTGCCTGTCGAGATAATGTCTTTTAAATTCAAATATGTATCATAATTTTCCACTTTTTCTCATTATTATGTGTAATTGACCAAAACAAACAAAATAAAATGTCAAAAGCAAAGTTCTCAAACTCTCATATTTTATTTTATAAGACGTTCTTCAACCTAAAGTTATCAAATTAACAATAATGTGAAACAAAATCATATGATGTTTGGTCCTGGATACACAAGTCCAGTGGTTAATATAATAAATAACAGCTTTCTGCTACTCTCTCTTTCATATTGAACAGCATATCACAGACATTTTTTAGTATATGCTTTCTAAGTGAATATAATGATGTATATGCAAAGAAATAAGACATTGAGATTTAAACTGAGGCTCTTCCCATTGTCTTAAACTCCATTGCGTATAGCAAATGCTACATATTCGCAGCAGAGTAAATTTAGCGTGTGTAGAAAGAGCCGTGTGCCAGCACAGTCTCTTAGATCTCTCTCCAGAAGCTCTGATCCTCTGGTGAGATTATCTCTCCGTTATTCTTCTTCTATGCTAATAAAACATGAATCCCATTCTTTAGCTTCCTCCTGCCTAAAGCCCTGGAACACACATTTTACTGAAACAGAGACTGAGGAGTCAGATAGCTGCTCTATTATTGTTGTACATAATAAACTGTACTGTATTTTTTTTTTATGATGCTGAGTGTGAACAAAGGCACAACCCCTTCATTCAGGGGAAATCCATTCACATTACAGTGATAAACTTCATCCAGTAAAATGAATGTCGATTCTGCCATCAGACTGCACAGGTGTCTTTCTACTTTCAGATCATCCTGACCCACTGGTTACCTAGATGCAAGGCTGGTCTCATTAATATTCATCACATGCCCCCTAACGAGGTCAGCAGGGCCTGATTTAGCCAGCAAGAGTCGTCTGGCTTCCTGGTCCATCAGACAATCGTCTGCCACATGCCGTCTGGAAAATTCCCCTATTTTCTGGTGAAATTTATGAAGGCGGCAGTGTGCCTCTCTCCTCCCAGCAACCTCTATGATCCCATTCTCCTCTGGTGGATTGCTTGCCTAATGGGCACTGACAGATGGGGCTGAAAATAGCAAGCCTGGCTCCACTGCCCCAAAAACCCACTGTAGTTAGCCAGCATGCTGCTGCCTTCCCAGCTCCGCACTTCCTACTACTCATCTCCTCTTTCTTCGTTTTCTGTGTTTCCCTACCTTTTCAAATTAAATGTTTCATATTTCCTACCACCTCCCCTGCCTTTCTCTTGTTTCTTTTATCCATTTCACCTTTTGTGTGAATGGAAGTTGATGAAGTATGCTCGCTCGCGCATCTCATAAAAGCAAGTTGGCAGTGCGGCAGACATTGTGTTAAACCTTTGTAGGCAGCCACTGATTTCCCTTTCATGTGACTTAATGTATGATTTATGACTTGAGGCACATACTACCTTTCATTTCAGAGAGAACGGTGATGCCTATTCAAGTTGGTAACCACCATCTCCCGCCCCAGTCTCTGTTTTCTTCACGTTTAATTCTGTGCAGTGCAATTAACAGAGCTCATGAATAAATCATAGATGAGCCAGTGGTGTGCAGAATGGGCAGCCCTGCTATTTTACTGAATGAGCTCTCAGCTCGTGCCGGCAGCAGTGTTTCAGAAAGGACCAAGGACACCTAACACTCATTCGTAACAGTGAGAAGGAGGAATGGATGGAGGAAAGGTAGAGCACAGCTGTCAACACCTGTGCTGGTCGGTGAGTTGATCTCCTGACGAGCGCTGCGGCCCGATTGGCTGCTGATCCTGGCAGTCTCACGTTGGGGCTCCAGGATGTCGCGGTACTTTGAGACCATGAGGACAGAGATGAAGTACACCACAGCTAAAGCCAGGAACTGGGCTTGCTTACTGTCATCCTGTGGAGAAGAATCACAATATGGTTTAGCCACAACATTCAGGTGATCTTCGTATAATTACATAATCCACTGCTGCATTGAATCATTGCATTGAGCACAGAACACATTTCTTTTTTTTTTAAAGTTTGTTTTTTGGCCTTTTTGCCTTTATTTGATAGCACAGTGAGATAGGCAGGAAAGGGGGCGTTGAGGACCGTAGCCTCTACATGGGGCGGCCGCCTTAACCACTGCCCCAGAACACATTTCTCATACTTGCTTGTGGAATGCTATACATTCATTCAAATGTCACAGGCTTGCATTCATCACACAGCAGCTCCATCGACGGGAGCCCCTTTCGTGTTTCAACTGTTGATTCAAGGGTGTTACGTTGCAAACCTGTTTGTCTGCCAAAATTAAATTACTTCCAGTTTCTCTGCAGCCAAGTCTTTGTGGCAAGCATGTGAATGTCCCGCACATAAACACCTTGTAAATACACAGATCCACACTCACCACATCACGAAACACCACAGCGCGCAGACGATTGATGTCCACATCCTGCAGAAGGCGATCTGGGTCCTTGATGGGAGACAGGTTACTAGGGACAAGCTCTATGGCTGTCTAAAGCAGAGAGATAACACAATATGACATGCTGCTCTGTTCATTCAGGCCTCAGTTAATCAGGTTTTTGATATTACTTTCCTTTTTTGCATAATTTCAGAGATATGAAAATGGACAAATATGTAATTGACAAAAAATCTAATCGAGGCTAGAACACACAGACAGATTTAGTATTACTTAGTGTCATAGGAGAAAATTACACTTAGGATATGAAAATGATTTTGTATCACTAGTCAGATCACAGGCATACTGTAGGGCAAAAAAACAAAATTCCCATCATACCTTGCTGGAAGTCACAGCATTGAGCAGAATTTCCTGAGTCTTGTTGTTGTTGGGAATGGAAGACTTATTTCTGTGTCTTTGCCTGCACTCCAGACAGTTCCTAACAGCCACACAACACACTGTGCACGCACACGCACACACACAAAAGTTTACACCACTATCCTTTGTGAGAGTTGCACTGACTTCCATTCATTGAAGACGATTCATTGGAGACTACAAGAAGAAAACACACACATACACACATACACAAAGCGTACAAATAGCCTCTCTTTACAGAGTTTAATGGAAATTAACTGTTGATAACATGCATGACCACTTTAAAACTAATCAGTTGCCTATGATGACTATTTGTTCCAGGTCACTGGGACCGACACTGGGAATGAAATCAGCAGCCAGACTGATTTCACACTGAAGCCAGTGACGAGAAATTGTATATTTGCAACAAGGAAACTGTGAAGTCTAAAAGCTATTTCCCACCGACCCCCCCCGGTCCAACCCCTCCCCCGGAGCAGAACTAGGGAGTCAACAATCCAGCAAGTACAGGCTCACACACTCACAGAGACCCACAGGCACAAACAGATATAGACACAGAAACACTCAAGCACAGAGAGAGGAAGAGACACAAACAGTTTCTACCACTGTTGTGTATCAAATGAAACTACAGAATCTAAAATTTGAATTTCACACTTATTTTGATCAAATATAAGTTTGCTAAATTGAAACAGTGATCAGCAGCCCTCTACTCTAAATTCACATGCAGTCCTTATCTGTATTATGTACTGTATACAGACAGTGAAATACGCAAGGACATCATGGAGTCCTACGAGACACACCGATGACAGACACAAAAGGCTACTGTTTGCAAAAGTACCTGATTGCACTGCAAATTATTCCCTCTGCCTATTACGAATTCCAAAATGATGATTGTGTCATTTCTTGTTACTGATGGAAACTACTGCAAAATACTGAGCATTAGCAAAAGGCTCCTAAATTAATTAGCTTTACTGAATAAACAGAGGCTTTTCAAGGATTAGAGGAATTATTAGAGTGTGTGAAGAGAATACAGTCATGGCGTATTTTAGCTCATCAATTTCCCACTGTTCTGGGCAAAAGATGCATTTTCCCTCCCAAAACACCACACAAAGATACTGTAATTGGTGCACTGATTGACACAATGACAGCAGTGAATACACCTCATGCTCTTACCAAGTCTGAGGCACTGACGCATCAGGCCGCCAGAGGACATGTTCTTCTCAGCCTCAATCTCACTGAAGTTGAGGGAGCTGGAGAACACCAACACGTCGACCATAACCATGAGACGGGACAGGAATGTGATGGCTGTCTCCGAGGACATGCCCTGCGTTGCCTCGATGTTGTCCAACTCCGCCTGACACAAGTAAAAAAAAGAGGACACTATTTAAGTTTCATATTTACAATGTCTTTTTCTTCCACATTCTGTGGATTTGATCAAAAGTTTTGTTTTTTAACAGAGTCGTGAAGTAAAATAATATGTAATAGAAATATAAAAAGGGGGCCATGCCACATAAACACAGTGGTATGTGCTGCTGTATTTACTGTAGTTGAAAAAAACTCAGTGGCTGCCTGGCAGGTCAGGAAAAGGACAGGACTATTATAATGTGAGAGTGGGGTCTCTTCTCAGAGGAAACAGACATATTATTCAAAACTGTAGAAATTGGTTGAGAGTTACATCAGAATTCAACTGCTTGTCATGCTTGTGAGCCTTGTCCAAACCAGCCATTCTTTTGTTAGCTCTCTTATCCTTATCCATACAATATACAGTACACTGCTGCCAATAAAATTGGAATAAACAATTTTTTTTTACCTCTTCTCATGAAATGACTTTGACAATGTGATTTATTATCGAGAGATAAACAATATCTCTTCTCAAAACTTTATTGATCAATATCTTCCAAACGCATCACTGCGAAAATTAAACCACAATTAAGCTTTATAATAGGAATAAAAAGAGGAATGTGTCTGAAAACATTTTTTTATTACCAACTTTATGGGCAACAATGTATTATAGAACAATGCCATTTGTAGCAGATCAAAAATGATAACACATTTGAAAATTAATTTGACAAAAAACTAATTAAAAGAGAGAAAGAAATGAAAGAAGAGAAATTAAAATAGCAAGACCTACCTTGGCACTCTAGACATGCAGAGATATAATAAACAAAAGAAATCAATTTCAATTCAAGACAGCAAATTAAACGTAATTATTACAGTAGATCGATAAAAATAAATATGAACAACACGCAGGGCAGTTAGTTACACAAAAAATGAAAAACATAAACACTTGTACCAAATCAATAGCTTCAGCATTAACTTTAGCAGAGTGAAACTGAGTCAATATAGGTAGACGCAATCAAAAAATATGAATAAGCCATTTTCCACAGACACATACTGTAATGTTGTGAACTACAGACAACCATAGACCAAGCACTTATATTAAGTGACCACTAGATGGCATTATGCCCCTTCAAAGGAGATAGCGAGGTTCACTTACAGAGGGAGAAGTGGCTGCTGAGAGAAGGGGCAAAATCCCTCCACAAGCGATAATGATGTTGTCTACCATTTGTGAGATGAGATGAATGGTGTTGTGGACAAAGATGATGTTTTCATTGCTATTAACAAAGTCCATGACAGATTTGGTGGAGTGGCTGTAAGGGAAGGTGGAGAAAAAAAAAAAACATCATTATGGGTCCAAGCATTTTTCCCATTATATAAATCATTGGTCAATTTACTGCGGAGTAAACACAAAGGCATTTATAGGCTGTATATAAAAAGCCAGATTCAATATGTCAAAAACAGCACCACAATGTTGTGATAGCTTTGATTCAGAAGGGCAACCTGAATATCACTACAAGCACAGTGCTCACCACTCTCTCACACACAAACCACTTCACGCACCTCCTCCAGACATGGACGTCACTCTCCAGTGCAAACAGCAGGTCAGTGAGCAGTCTCTGGTGCATGGCTGACCATTTGAACTCTGGGATGCGGAACATGGTGGTGCGTGGGCCCGGGCTGAACTGGCGTCGCTGTTCTTCTGTCATGGGCGTCCCCCTGAAGCCCAGGTCCACATGTATGTCCCTCTCCATTTGAGCGGCGAGACGGCCGTGCTGACTCTGATGGGAGACCAACTAATCACTACGGTGAATTAATCAGCATCACATACACAATCACTGTAGGTCATGAGATACTGTGCACACACAGACGAGCAACTGATCCAGTTCCTGTCGAGATCAATGGAGCATATTTAATAAGATATAATTCTACTGTCATAATATTCACTGTGAAAGATAAATTGCCAGATTAAAGAGAATCCTGGAATAACCTCACCTGCCTGGGGGTAAAAGAAGAAAATACAACAAGCTCAACATAAGATGAATGAGTCAGCAAGGTGCTGCAAAAAAAAAGCCTGTTTAAAAAGCAGCGGCAATGAATTGAACATGAGCAATTACGCAACAGTACAGCGAGGTTTAAAAATAAATCCTACCTCCCACTGGCCCTCCACCAGTGACCCAGTCTAGGCAAAAGAGCCTGACCTCTGAGAAAGAGCACAGCTCACACCACAGAAGGGGAGCAATGAACAACTCCCAGGCGATAGTTGCAGAATAATGCTTTGTCTATTTCTGCCCTTCTGTTGGCTCAGCCAACTATTCCGGCAACCCAGTTTCCTGGGTCTCAGAGGGATGCTGCCTGATGTGCACCAGGCCATTGTGTCCCCATTACAATCAGAGTTGGGGAAGCAAATGATCCCAATGGGTCTGATGAGATGGAACTCTTCATGAACAGCCAGTGTATCCTGACATTGGCAAATGGTTTCCCTCCTCACTTTCCACCAGTTGACCCTGGCACTGCTACGTTAAACGATACATTTCTTCCAATGTTATATTTTCCTCTCACAAACAGATTTCACTTTGTTATGACTGTGGTAAAGTTAGTGACCCTCAACTATTTATTTCATGAACTGAATAATTTATATGAATGAACGACATGACAAACCTGTGTGGTGGCTGTTGTTTGAATCTTCTTCATTTCCTTGTCTTTGCCATCGTCCGATCTCTCCGTGTCAGAAATGCTGCTTGTTGCATCCGCCGCACTGCTGCTCTTACTGGCTGAGGCGTCTCCTTCAGATACAGCTGCAGCCGTGCCCTCGGCGACCTCAGGGCTTTTGAAGGAGGCCTCGGACTCAGCAGCGGCCACGGAGCTGATGCCATCCAAAGCTGCCTGTAGTTCAAATTCATCCTTCTCCAGGATACTGGGTAAGGAGCCGAGCTCAGAGCTGCCGGTCATGTGAGCTAGAAGGCCCAGGTCATCACTGGCACTGGTGTGCACTGGAGGCTCAGGGATGGGCAGGACCAGGGGCTCGGCCGGACCGAGATCAGGCAGGAGCTTGTCCTCCATGCTGCCTGTCACCTTGCCGAACAGGAAGTTGTTGCTGCTGGGGATGCTGTCCTTGTCGTCGTCTAGCGTGATTAGGGGGGCTGCGTTTTGATCGTCCATGCTGCCCTTTGGCAACAACACACTGTTGGCATTACTGTTGAGTTTTTCCACAGCAGCACAATACACATTATCCAACAGAGAATCCACTTCCACAAGGTTCCCATTCTCAGATACTCCCAGAGTTTCAGAGGTTAAGTCCAGATCATCCATTTTCACCTCAGTAGCCTCCACCTTTTCAGCCTTGATGTCCACTAGAAGGTCATGAACTTCGACCCTGACCCCGTCTACTGCTCCTTCTGTCACACCCAGAGCCTCTTCAGGCCCCTTTCCTTCAGCCAGCAAGTTGCGTGAGTCAGCACTCTCATAGTCCGTCTCACTCTCTGGTGTCTGGGAGTTATCATCCATTTCTCTAATGGCACCCTTAATGCCAGAGGCCTGAGCGGACAGACCAGAGATGGTACTGACCAATCCTTTCTTCCCTTTCTTGATATTCTCCTCCTCCTGTCGCTGGTACTCTTCATACATCTTAGCCAAGTACTCTTTATGCGCCTCATATGTCACCTGCAATAAAATGCCATATTATAGGAGATGTTAGCTTTATGTCCCAACAGCTGGAAAGATCAGCACAGAAAAAGCAAGACAGATAAGATAAGATAAGATAGAATAGATTTGTTTTTTAAAAGGTCTCCTTCAACAGCAGAGGTCAGTGTTTCTTCTTTGTTGTGCCTACTCACCTTGGAGTGGGCTATAGAGAGCGTATCCACCCACACACGCCATCCTCCCCACTCATATTTGATGGCATGGTAGAGCAGAATACGAAAGATGTTGTACACCATCTCAGTGATCTTCTGCTCATCAGAGTTTTTTGGATTGATGTAGCCAAGAGAAAACATCCAGTCCTGCCATACGGAGCACTGAAGCAGACAGCTGCAATGCACACGTCACAGTACAATTAGCAGATCAAACCTAAAGAATCTACGGTAAATAACAGCTGAATTGGATAGTTTAGGAAAACTGTGATCCTCTTGTCTTCTGCAAGTTTTACATTTATAATTGATGTTGGAGGCAGAAGGAATCATTTTCAATGACATTCTGCTTCGAGTTATTCATTCCAAAAATGAAAACGATCTAGGCCAGTCAATTATTCTTTCTACTCCTTAACCCTAACCCTCAACATCTTTCCTGGTGTTAAAAGAGCATACAGTGCTGTTTGGAATTTGCAAGTCCCAAGACAACAGATTGTTTTGAACATTTGGCTGCACATATATTTATTTCCTTGTTTATTTGGCAGCGGTAAGTTACAAAATAAGATAAACAGCCAAAACATTTAAGTTAAGTGTTTTGTTTTGTTTTTTCTTTCCATTTAACAGTTAAACTTCACAAAGAACTCCCTGACTATTGCTTTTATGCAAATTATGTTGTTGATTTAGGTCAGTGGTTTTCCTCAGACCTATAATTTGATTGCAATAGAACTTGTAATGGGGGTTTCTGTGTATCATGAGGGGAGTCAGAGAAAAATCTGCTGAAGAACATGTGCATGTTTAAGGATGATTTACCTTCAATATGAGCCTATTAAACATGGTACAAAGAGAGGACAACACAGTCCCTTGTTTTCTTCGTGCTTTGATACCTTAATCAGCAAGATAATTGAGAGAGTGGGCGAGGACAGGGAGGTTTGAGTTCTGCTCACCGTCTGTTCTCTCGGCTGTTGCTGAACAGTTTGATCATGTCTGAAAGGAAGAGCCGCCGAACCTCCATCAGCTCGGTGCTGGGGGCAGAGCTCTTCAGTAAGGTTGCAACCACCTTTAGAATCACTACACAAACACATAAATACATACATATTGTCAGTTTTACTGGAGAACAAAATACTTTAGAAGGAATAAAACTCGACAGTGCGACACATAACAGACTTACTCGGGTTCTGAATCTTGACAGTGGAGTCAGGCTCGGGGTGAGGTTTGTGAACTACCTGTGTGCACACCTGCTCTGTCAGGATCTGGTGACAGAAGCAGTGAGAAGACAGCAGTCACACAGTCTGTACACAGAGACCAGTGGTTCAGTAACGTTGGGACATTTGAGTGGAGAGAGCCTTGGTACCTCATACAGAGTGTTGTAGGTCGTCACCGTCACAGTGTTGGTGTGCAGTATGAGCCTCTCTCCCAGGAGAGTAAAGAGGCTGTGTGTGTGCATGATCTCCACCTTCCTCCTGTGGATATAACACACACAAACACACACTGAGACATAATGGTAAAGTGGCTTGTTTAGAACTCCCTAAGCCACTGAAAGGATCAGCGAGTGCCGTCAGCTTGTTTCCCTATTCTCACCCACAGGGAGCCGAGCTCTGGAGACGAGTGTCAGGAACTGCATGCTGTCATAAATTGGGGGAATTTTGTCGGAGGGTTTGCAGGATAACGAAGTTAGCCTGTCACTGGGAAGGGCTCCAAATACAACAGAGGCATACCACAGGTGAAGAGGTTCAACAGTGACAAAATATTTCTGCAAACAGCACAAGGACTGCTGTCATCATGCTAAGCCAAAGCTGCTCTAGTCCGCTGCCACTGCCTCAAGAGTTGGGACTTTCCTAATAAGTAGGCTTTTTTTTTGTATTTTGCAGAGGGTGGCAAATTGGACGCTTAGGATAAGAGGAACATTTCTCTCAACTGCATAAAATGTGGATATTGGGGAGAAAAGGGCAAACTGATGATGCATACAGTAGCAAGATGAGGTGGAACTTGTACAACTCCTATTCCACCAACAGACAGTACAGTGAGATTTTGAGCCTTGTTGTAAATACTTTCAGTCCAAGTCCAGATAAAATCACTCTTAATATTGTTTTGATCAGTTAAGTTAAAATAAAGACAGACTGTTTAAAATATGAAAACTGGAGGTATGCTATGAAGCACATTCATTATGTTTATTTATCTTTAACAAATGCCGTTAAAAGGAAACTATGACATTTTGTGGAAAAATATGTTTCGCCTGAAGCTGTTTTTAGTTTTCCTGTGCCACATGGTCTCAATAGTAGTACAGCACATCTGGATATTGCATCACACAACATATCTACACAAAATCATATTATGACACTACAGCTCATAGTAAATTAACACTGATTTAAAATGAATGAAAGTGAAAAGTGAAAGCAGGCTGTCATAAAGTGCTCATGTCCCTTGAGCATACAGGCTTTTCACTTGTGCCTGGGGCAGTCTAGCATGGGCTTACACCTGCCCTTTCTCCCCATTCAGCAGACACAAGTATCACCACAACACCTGGTGCTCCACCACTGTAAGCCAGGCACAGAATCCCTGATATCTTCTTCATCCGACCCTGCATCCCACATCTTGAATCACAGGCTCTTGTTCCCTCCCTCTGCCTCTCCCCTCCGATGTGCAGCATACCCAGGATTTGCCGGCATCCTAGCAGATAGGCTGTAATTTATTTCACTCTCCGGGACAGTAACTTGGAACTCTTCCACCCCTCTCTTTGGCGAAATAATGGTTTAGGGAACAACGCCAGGAGTTCAGGTGATCTACCAAGAAGTGCACCCTAATTTGCAAAAATGGCACCCAGTCAAAGGTTTTTGACTCTTTTAACTGTGCACTTTTTTTCAAACGAGCTACAGGAACAGATGAATCATCTCCTTGAATGTTACAGTGAGTCTGTTTAATGATTTATCAGTTTATAACCAGCCTCCCATATATTGTAGATGCTACAACAGACACTGTATGGACATGGATACAGTATGTACAATAGATAACAATATTAGGCATGCATTAGACATCTGTTCCTTAAATAACTTGTCAGGGTGTTATCATTATAGTAACTACATGAAGTGTGTAATTACACAGAATGGCTTACTTACTTGTGGCCCAAATGCTTGAGGAAGTACCCAAGGACTTTGAGGGATTGTACTCGAATGCTTTCACACTTAGAGGCCATGAGCTTGTAGATTACTCTGGAATAGACACAAGCAGTGGAAGCTGTGCTCAGTCGTGACAGAATAAAATATAGTCCTGTTGATGAAAAGGCCCTGCGCTGGTTAGCTGACAACCACTTTCCTTCAGAGTGAATTTACATTAGCATCAAATGAATGTCCCAATGAAAGCAGCCGGCTTTTCCCTGGAACCCACAAGTAGTATGACACTGCGTGCATTTATATTTTATGGGATCACATGATGAAGTTTGATCATCCATGTCATACTGTGAAATCAATATGTTAATATTGTTACTTTTCCATGCATAGTTTATTTCTCACTGAACATATGAATTATTCACACGTGCAGAGTGAAGCAGCACAAGTGTTAGGTGCTTCGGTCTATTTTGTGAAATCACCTCTTCGTTTTTTGTGTGCCAACAGCGAAGGAATTGTGCATTCCCCGAGGGTCTTACCGTATTCCATTTCTCTGGTCAAAAGCAGGGATCATAGAGGCTGGATGCTCAGACATTAGGGCTACCACCAACTGCAACACATCATGCAGATTCTCATCCTGCAGACAAGCCAGAAGAGAAAGATAATGACAAGGAGACAGACAGAAGCAGGATGATGAGAGAGAATACAAATTTTCCTTTTTTGCCCAGACTCTGTAAATGCAAATGCAGCGTAGATATAAAGTATGTGTTTTGCAAGTGTATCACCTGCAATAGACCTGGGCTCCCTGGTATACTTAACAACAGGGGGCAGTGGCTGGCCATTGTACAGTGAAAAGTGCACTAGCAACTGAGAAGATTAATTCATCTTGGTGATTAGTTTAAATGCTGGAGAAAAAAAAAACACTCCTCCTAGAATAGCAGCTAAGAAAATGAAATGTGACCTTGAAGCTTATTGCAGCAGTATGGCACAGACACAAACAGTGAGAGAATTTACTCAGAGCAGGGATAGACTCTCATGTACCTCATGCATTGTTAACAAATAATTTAGGATGCTCTGCAACTCATCCTCCTTCACACCTCGGTCCTAAAAGAAAACAGAGACAGAAAAACAGATTCAAAAGCGTAATTGGAAAAGCACTCTTCTGCATTATAAATGTACAGCATGTCATCTGTTCTGAGAAAAAACCCTTGACAATATCTCAGCTATATTGCATGACGCAAATATTAAATATTATGAGAGGGCCAACACCAGGTGCTTTGGCATCCAGTGCGCCAGTTGTTATAGTTATATTTAAACTGGCTGTGTATAATTCATGTACCTGTGATGAGGCTGAACAGCCAGATAACTCTTGTTTGTCTAAGAACCTGGTGCAGCTGGGTGAGAAGAACATGTAGATTCAAAGCCTGTTGTGTCTAGTGTTAAAATGCCTGCTGTTATTTCTGCACTGGAAAGATAATTATCTACAGAGAAATGGCACATAGAGATGTGAGCAGAAATACACCAACCTCAACTGTGCAGTGTGAAACACTGAAAAAACACCTAGTCAAATGTGTAAAATGTGCTTCAGCATTGCAATGTATCGTTCCACTGTATTGATCAGTAACTGGTTTCTTTTTTCAATACATTTTAAAATTATTTGGCCAATCAAACAATTGCGACACGACAAGCGAGCTAAAAGTGACGTTTTCAAAGGGCTAACTCTGACTGAACCAGTCAGTAAACCAGAAATCATCAAAAGTGTAAGTAATTCATTTTCTCTAATTAATGATTTCATTAAAAAAAATATGACATTAAAGTTTTCTCCCAAGCACTCACATTTTTTTTTTAAAGAAGCAAATCAATAAATGTATAGAACTGAATTTATTAAGGAGCAGACTGGAAGAATGTTTTAGAGGATAACACAGGAAGAGTTGACAATCGCCATGCTTTCCCAGTGTAGCTAAAAAAATCTGTGAGGCATGAAGACAGGTGGAATATACCTTCAGGATGAGTTGCTTGAGGAAGAGGAGCATGAATGCCCGCAGAGAAATTATTTCTTTCTGGGTCGGCCTTGGACCATCTGTAGTTGGAGAGGGAGTGAGAGAGGCAATAAAAATGAGAAAGACGGAAGAGGAACCAAATAAGATATCTGTCTCTATTCTGTTGTCTGTTTTCCAGTCTCAAGTACTGTTTTTCTGTGTTTTACCAGTAATTTTATTCATGATTTGTTTTCATAATCTAAAAGTTCCTTTTTGATGTTTTTTGACTGATAATGAAATATTTCTCTTGTGGATGTCTTGTCTTCTTCTCCTTTGAGCTTTGAGAAAAATAAATAAATAAAAAAAACACAGGGACACCTTCAAAGTCATCCTCAGTTTACTTTGCTGTGTCATTGGCTTTCTACTTATTTCCTTGATTCACCTTGGATGTGTGTATCAAAAGTTTGCCAACAGTCTAGACGGAGAGTGTGAGCCAATCTCCCACTTTGGAAACTGAGAAAAACGTTTACATTTACCACTAATAGAATGTAGTTAACATGCATTGCATATTTCCAGTACATAAGCTATCATTCAGCACAAGTTAATTTGTCATTTATACTGCATCGAAGGTCTATGAGTATCCCAGGTAGCCTTGGCCATAATGTAGTGCCCGGGCAGCCGGCCCAAGGTCAGCACAGTCACACCTGCCCATCACGTTGGCCAAGATCTCATTAAAAACTACCCAGAATGCATCTGCCAACTTAAGGTCAATTTGGCACGCCGAAGTTAGCTTCACATTGTAATCCATCCCTGTCATGAATCTCATTCCACATTTGATGGGCTGAAAGCTGTCAGCAGGTGTACATATGTCCTACAAATAAAGAAAAATGGCACGATATGACAGAAAGAATTGACTAACTGTCACATCACACAGCTGTTGCTGCTTTACCGGTTTGGTTGGCACAAGAATTAATTTTGACATCACATGATCCTATTCAAAAATTCATGCCAAGATCTTTTACTTCTAACCAAACTGTGTTTCCGCGTATGTACAATGAGTTTGCACACTAATAGGATACCGCAGCAGGCGGATCGATGCAACACAGAGCTTTTCTCTCGGGCACATCAGAAAATACAAGATGTGGTGTACGTTTCCACTTACAACAAACAAACATGAATCCTCTTAAGATTAGCAGCACTCCCACTTTACCACAAAAGCTCAGTTTTGGCAGTAAAACAGGCATGTAAATCACAAAGTCTTTTGAATTGCAGAGGTATAATGACACTAACTGGGCCAACTACAACAGAAACAGACTTTCCGGGACAATTCATCTCTCGCTGATTTCTTCCCCTCTTTTGTTTTTTTTTTTAAACCCCAACCTCCACTTTGGCTGGACACATGTTCATTCGAACTGGGGACAGCATCATGATGACAGATACAACAGCAGCAGACACCTGACCATCCTGCTGCCCTAACAGCCAGTCAATGTAATCAATGACGAGGCTCTCTGAGGTTGCAGGGGGATGGCGAGCGCTACTGCATCCTGACACTGATTAATAGAGTGAGAGAGGAAAACCTAGTGCAGGGACAGACCCCGACATGGAAGGGATGATAAGAACATTATTACCGCAGCCACTGCATCCAAGTTATTCACAACCAATTATGCTCAGCAGCTCTGCACAGCTCCTTTTTCACAATCACAGATTGCTTCACTTCCTGAATCCCAAGGGCACAAGGAGAAAGTGTTTATTGAAAAACAATTTATGTCCATGTGATTAATGCAGGAATCTCTTTTCCGCTTATGATTTAGGATAATAAAGCCACACAAAAAAACACATTAGCATGCACTCTGTATACTTGTGCAAACGTTTAAACACAATATCAGAATAATCATGTTTTCACTACTTAAATGCTTTTAGAATCACAGACTGATAAAAGACTAAAATATACCAGATAACCAGTCATGCAAATAACTACTATCCAAAATTCTTCTTTCATAGTGTCTGCTGTACTCTTTGCATGCTTAACCTGCTCTGTTTAAAGTATCTTAAATATGTTGGCCTTCAACAACAGTAATTGGACACAAATGAGAGAATAAACATTAAAAAGCGAAATTGTGACGCCCATCTCTATCTCAACAACTTTTCTAATGCGTCCGCTGATTTCCTTTTGTCCCAGTGGATTTTCCAGGCATAAATATAGAAATCCTAAACCATTCCCTGACCTCCCTGTAACCAGAAATTTGTGTCTCTTATGATATTAATTCATCAGAAGGAAGGGACATTCAAAAATCAATTCCCCCACAGGGCTTGATCAGATTATTCCTTTGAAGTGCTTCTACCTGACTGTCACTGGTGATTTCTCCTATAAAAGGAACAAGATGGAGCCAGCTCAAACTGAATGTGGTGACTGGCCAAGCAGCTTTACTTCCCATCTCATCACTCATTATTTAGTAAAACAGAGGCAGGGGCAGAGACAGAGACAAAGGGAGAGTGATAGAGATTGAGATAGATTATGTGTTGGCTTGCGGGTACATGTCACAGGCTGAGAGAAATTGAGCAATGGGCATCTGCCTGTGAGTGCCTGCAGTGATTCTGCGTATAACCGAATGATACATAGCTTTAATTTGATGGCACTCTCTATTAAGACCTGAGGAATAAAAAGAAAAGGCACTTCCAGAAAAGGAGCGAGTAGCTGGAGGAGCTCTGTTTTAAATGTCCTCTCTGTGTCCTATAATTGAACACTTCATTATCTGCGTGGTTCTCTCCCTCTTCATACGTGTCTTTGTTTGGTCATTTCTCAGTTTGGAAGGACAGAGAGAAAAACTGCCCTGCCAAATCAAGTGCAGATCAATGGAACCAGTCCCACACTGAAAATTACCTACAGCAAGAGGGTGATCCATTCCGAGATATGTCTCCCCCACAAACTCTGCCATTTTCTCAGACCATTACAATCTACCAGATTCAACAACAATCAGCACAATATTTATAGTTCTACTTGAAAACTTGACGTATAGGGAAGGCTAACATAAAAAGCTCATTGCAAGAGGGAGCAGGAGTCCAACATGCACAGGTATTTGCAATTAAAATGAGAGTCAGTATCTCAGGTTACTTCATCAAACACATTAAATGTATGTTTGTGGACTTCCAAACAATGCTTTTAAAGATGTGTACTTCTTTGACAACATTCTAGATAACTACTACTACTACTACTACAGTACTACTACTGTACTACTACTACTACTACTACTACTGTGTTTCTATCAGTTTCTTTGCAGTCGTTGGGGTCATCAGTGAGAATAAAATATCCACTCTTCTTTCTGCTAGTGCTTCTCTGAGATGTCAGAGCTCATCACCATGTTCCTCTTGAGTTTCCCTTAAGCGCCAACACCTTGTGAGGGAACCTCATTTAGGCAATCAGCACTATGGAGAACTCATCGTAATGACATCCATCCCATCCACTTCACACTCAGCTTAAACTACATCGGCATTCTGATTTGGTCCTGAATCTCTTGCTCTATCTCAAGCACTAGTTCCTGTTCGCCTGCTGACCCCAGACATGACTATTGTACACATTTTATAGACAGGCTGCATCATTCACCTACAGTAATAATCCTGCCTTTGACTGGAACTCAACTTGCAATAATCAAGACATCCTACTCTACACAGCACACTAACAGATGACTGTGTTTAATGAGAGTATGGAAAAAGAAGCTCCAGTGAATATAGTGTGTATGACTTTTTTGGGGTTTGACATCTGTGTTGATACAGTATTTGGCTTGAAACTAATCAGATAATGATTTTTGTCTTGAGATAGTCCAAACACTGCAGAGTTTTGCTATCTGTAGCTTTGCTACACAGAAACACAATTTCCCCAAAAGTGATGCAGAATCAGAATTTATTACTCAACAGAAATGGAAGCAACAAAAAATAAACTAACTACCTAGAGAGTCCAAAGCAGTGGACACATTAGATATTAAGTCATGAGTAAAGTCCCTCTGATGTCCAAGCTAAATATAGTGCATCGCCCTAGAACATGAGCTCTAGATAGGTTCGGCTTTCATCACTTATTAAGTCTTGTAAGGTTCCATTGCACAGCATAAGAAGGGATAAGGGACACTGCCACAGTGTGAGTAGATGGGATAAGGAACAAATTAAATTCAGGAAAAGTGAGATTGAGGCTGATGGTGTGGCCTAACTTAGAGAAGAGTGTCCCTATCGTCCCAGCGAGCCTCAGTCAAGAGGTCACTCCCACTATTAGTGGGAAATCAATTAGGATAAGTAAGTCCTGATAGGTCAGAATGTAGGCCGAGCGCCTGATGAGGCACATAAAGAGGCTAAAATGCTGCAATATTCAGTCAAATGTGGCACTGCTAATGAGAACTTTATTTTCATGTTGCGTGTGAAGGTCACATGTGACAGAAATATAAGAGTTCCTAACAACACTGTCAAAGGTGATTTCTTTCTTTCTAAAATTATTTTTTGTTTGCCTTGTCAGTGTCACAAACACTCCATCAATGCTGTGTGGCCCTTGTTAATGTATTCACTTATTCTGATGGCAGGATATAAAGAGTTTACTCCAAAAAGTATTCATGCATCCATGTGTAGGTTCATAGGGATGAGTACCGAATTCGGTACTTTTATTGGTACTCACTGAATTCCTGCAGTAATCCCGAGTATTGGTTCACGTGAAATCATAATAAAAAACGTATTTACTTGTAGAGCTGTGTGCAACGCATTGCCCCTTCTTGCTCAGCTCTCTTTCACTGACAAACTCCTTGACAACAGACCTGTCTGTCCTGAGTTCTTAATGGACTGGCCCGGCCAACCCACTTCGGGTCAGGACTTCAAAACCCGCTAGTCGGGCCGGGTCAGGTTTCAGCAAAAGGGAGTATCATTAATAAATATAACAAGAGAACCCAGGCCCCGTCCATATAGGTACATGAGACAGGAGTTACAACTGTCACAACACAAGCTTTCACAACCTCAAGGAAGTAGATTTCATGAGGCCTTGGTGCAGCATAAACTGACACTCAGAACTGTTATAAAACCAGCCATTTACTATGACACAGATAGATCCAGAAGAGAATAATGGGGAGCAAAACAGTTCAAGGACACTTTCACTTCCAACACAGCCTGCTTTGTAACATACTGTCATCCCATAGTGTAGATCCCATCCCAGTCATCCCCCTGGCCCAGGTTTTAAAGGCCTTAGCACCCACACCAAGCGCCCTAGCGAGATGACACTATTGATGTGGCTCGTCTGCCTCGCTGTCATCTCCAGTGGCCACATCACTAACAGCTGAGAGCCAAGCACTTCCATGTGGAGATGAGTCATTTCAAATGTGGGGGAGCTGCTGCCATTTCAGGAAGACACTTTGATAACAGGCTTGTGACTGCACACAATGATTGTGATTGGTTCACTCCCAGTGATTTCCTTTCCCAAAACACCGAGCTTCATTTGGATGAGCCTTCAGATGGATGGGAAACAGTTTATATAAACAACAACCCAAATCAAATCAAATCAAATCAAATCAAATCAAATCAAATCATATCTCATAGAAAAAAAAAGCAAAAACCACTTGGCTTGACTTGCGCTGTGGAAAAAATGAAACATGCTAAATATGCTCACCGAGACCCTTTGGCATGATGCCACTGCTGTCTGCAGGGTGGACGGCCCAGTAGTAGTACTTCAGTGTATGCATGAGCTGAAGCACAGTGCCCACTCGACGAATTGTGTTATAGATGGTTGCCGTGCCAATGAACTCAGCAGAAAGGTATGTGTACAGAGAGAGCTGTACCTGGAGAGAGAACATACACACACATATACATATCATAAACTGCACTGTTCATTATAGCTTTAAGTGCATACAATGACAACTTAATCCCCTGACCCTATACATTTTTTAGATTAACTAGGACAATGTAATGTGGTGGACAGCACCAGCTGAGCCTATTATCTGTGCGGGTGTAAGGTAAGGATGGCCATTGACTCTATATTACTCAAATTCATAATTGTCGCAGCTCCACTCTGTTCATGATGATTAGCATGTCCTCTGTAATTAGAAACAGACCTGACAAGAATACTTAATCCTACCACAGCCATTCCCGCTCTAAATACTGAGAGCGTGTTCTCGTATGTCATAAATTATAGGATATTAATGAGTCAAACATGAGCCATGATGAAAGGCAGCGGTGTGGTTACGATGTGAGCATGGTGCGATATGGTTTGAGGCTACTGAAATTAAACACTGGAGATAACTGAACACTGTGTTGCAGGTAATGTCATTTTCACAAGAACAGAAAAGTATAATGCATTTATAAAAAATCATATTTGTCTACTAGGACAAGGTCAGTGAGCCCATGTAATTAATGCATATTGCATGATCCCATCATTCACCTACTGTAAGTGCCTCTCTGTACCCTGTGCAGCCTGAGTATGGGGACAGAGAAAACGTGGACTTCTTGGTGTGTCCTAAGGGAGGGAGCCGACGTAGCTTTCTGTCCCAATGTAGCTAAAAGTGCTCTAACCTACTTCATTACCTCAGTTTTTCTCTCATTTTTTTCCTACCTCTTTCTCTACGCTCTATTTTGGAGGAGTGTCACAGGCAAGCCTCCAGACATTTTTGTATTTATTTCCTCCTTTTATTTATTCATGGCTTGGCCCCACCAGCAGCATTCCTAAGGCAAATGTATTTGCCACACAGACTCAGCTTCTTTGATATACCTCATCCTGTTTTTTCATGGGTCATTATTTAAAAAGGAGGGAGGAAAAAAACACATAACTCATCCAAAATATCTTAGTTGGGTTGAGGACTGGAAGTGAAAACGAGTGATGATCTCTGTAACCACTTGATATGTTAGAAAGGGAAGAATATGCTGAATTTGGAATTTGGAGCATTTAATCCCTCTCACTTGACTTTAGACTCTTCAGACTCTGGCAACGGTTTGGTGAATGTCTGTGAATGGGTAAAATTATATTTTACAACTAACAGGGTCAACATGCTTTTTGCATCAGAAAAAAATGAGTATTGAAATTTTTCCATCAGTAATAGCATTACACCACTACTTTACATTACTTACACTTAAAGGGATAGTTCAACATTTTGGCAAATTGGCCCATTGCCATAATCGCTATAGTCATAGCAGTAGGTTCGTTACCTTTAATTGTCGGTGTAAGCTATTTTCAGTACGGCGGAGCGGAGCAACAGGCTGCTCAGGGCTACGCTATGGAGGCTAAGGGAATTTCTTGGTTTCCCTCATCAAACTCATCAAATACAAAATCCCAAAACTCCAAATCGCTTTTGTGGGCAAGTTGTGAGCTGCAGAACCACGACGCTATGAGATAATAACGGAACGATACGAAACTGAGCCATTTTCAAGGTAAATACAGGGTAAATACGGAGACTGCTTGCTGAAAAACCGTCCCTGAACGCAACGCGGATCAGCGGTTTTGCATGAATTTACCTCGAAAACAGCTCCGTTTCGTATTGTTCCGTTATTATCTCATAGCGTGGTGGTTCTGCAGCTCACAACGTGTCCACGACAGCGCTTTTGAGTTGCTGGGTTGTGTATTTGATGAGTTTAATGAGGGAAACCAAGAAATTCCCTTAGCCTCCATAGCATAGCCCTGAGCAGCCTGTTGCTGCACTCCGTCGTACTAAAAATAGCTTACACCGACAATTTGCATTACTATAGCTTACAACTTTACCACAACCCCAAGCAAACTTTCTACTGGAACACGAGGATTTACAATTCAGGTCTCGTCTTTAGCAAAACAGAGATGATGCATGGGATAGCTGAAGCTACCCGTGGTTGAAAGCTTCTCACATGCATCTACTTCATTGTCACATATCATGACATCTGCCTCTTCACGTTACCTGTAGGATCTTACCTTGGCAGGAGTGTGGATCCAGATGGCTGCATTGAAGAGGATGTGGTCACACAGCTGCTTCAGCAGTGGTGCCCCATGTGTCAAACCGTCCAGATACTTTGCAAAGGAGAGGAACTGCTCTAATACAGCCCTGGTGATGTGTGCGCGTGAAGACTGTGGAAAAAAAGCACAAAGTCATATGAATGAATAATCACATCATCAAGCCTCCTCTGCAGTGAGCATGTTTCCTCCTCCCTGAGAGTGACTGCATTTTGGAGAGCAAAATCCTACGCTAACTGTTCACAAAATTTCTAATTGCAAGACCCAGAGGTAGAAAAGCTAAATGTCACAAAGAGGAGGACCTCATTTGTAACTCTGTCAGAAAGGTGGATCCTTTTAGGTTGAATGACCTTTTAGGTAGAGACATTTCAGAGGTCAGCCACAGAAATTAAAAAACTACAATTCCACCTTGCAGTTGTCTGCCTCCACTACAGACTGGTTTCAGGTTACACCCCTGTCCATCCATGTTCATATAAAACAAGAACCATTTGTGTGAATCCCTTAAAATAATTGCTGAAGTCACAACAGCACTGATAATTTGGCCACCAAATTGACCAAAATCAAAATCTACAGGACCTCATGGAGATATTGCAAGACAAGTCTGATGTGCCTGTATGCATTTGTTTTTTATTTTAGCATATTCAAAAAATATATTTTATAAGGCCTTTCTAATGCAATTACTCTCACCAGTTCCCTTGCCTTTCTAATGCAATTACTCTCACCACTTTATCATTTCTTTTGTGGCCCCGCCACCAATAAATGCATGTGTGGGAAACTAATTAATTAAGCCGCTTAATTAAAGGATGTCCGTATTTTCTGTGATTAGCAATGTTAATATTGGTTAATATTATATTAATATTAACATACTGTAGGTGAAGTTGATGTTACAATATAGGTGATGTTAGCATGTTAATATAGACGACAGATTGATCTTCTTAGTCATTATGTCAAGTCATAAATCTGAACGGCAAGTTGTGGATGCTTGACTTTGAGAAAATTTCACTTGGACAAGGAGCGTTACTGCTCCTGGCACCTGTTATCTGCCCATGTGGCAACTTGGTGAGGGCAGGAGAGAGAGAGAGAGAAATGAAGGCACGGGGAGAAGGGAAGGTGTGGCATAAACAGATCAGGAACAGATGGTGCGATATGTGCAAGTGTGAAACCTGGCAGCGGGAAGGAGGCAAGAAAAAACGGCAGCGCTCAGGTGCAGACTCTGTCTGGCTGTTAGTTAACAGCAGCTGAAGCCAGTAGGCAGGCAAGTCACTGAGTGACAAAGTGGTGTCATTTCTCAGTGCTCCAAAAAGCCAGCACTCTGGGGAGGCCAGCAAGCTGCTAGATCTGCATCACAAAATGGGTAAATAAAGACTGATGCAGAGAGAGAGAAACCAAGTGGGAGAAGGGGGAGAGATGTAGTCTTGTGGTGTTGTTCTTTTAGTGCTGTTCAGTTCAAAGACACATCCAGGACTCTGCCACAGGCAATGGAAGATCATACTGTAGACAAGGCTTTGAGAATACAGACAAGATACAGTGCAGCTTGATAGAGAGGTGAAACAAGAATCAAAAGCAGATGGGATTTCCAGTGAAAAACTTGTGAAGGCTGCACAGCAACCAATCAGTTCCATTTATCATTCACTCATGAAGGAAACAATTATGTGGACATACTCATTTGCCTGCAAGCATGTAAATTACACAAGATTCATATTTGGGAAGTAAAATGGGTTGATGTAGAAATGGCAAATTCTTGATAACTGATGAGTCACTGACTTTAGCAAACAATTTCAATATGTTAAAAAGGCTCCACTGTACCTTTTCCAACAGGTATCCAATCACCAAAAAGCCCTTTCCTCCCAGCATCTGCTCCTGCATGGCCACAGAGCTTTTGAGCAGCTCAACCAGAAAGGCCAGGAGAGTGGCACTGCAAAGCAAGAATACACAATGCCTCACACAGGGATAAAATACACATCTAGTCACACAACCATCAGGTGGCGAGGGAGTTATTCTATCAAGTATAGCAGCATGAGGAGGAGAAAAAAACAAGGTCATTTTCAGAGGATGTCAGCAATCAGCTGGGAACTCTAGCTCACCACTTTCATCCCTCTTCAATTCAGAAGAAAAGGTTGGCTCGCTGAGCTCTCGGGAGACAGAGAGCGGTGTGGAAGGGTGCGTTGTAACAGGGTGTGTATGTATGTGTGGGGTGCGGGGAGGGAGTTCAATGGGCCAAGGCGGTGCACAGAAGGCAATTTTTTTCTTTGTTGCACTGCTTCTAAAGTTGAAGCCTCTGGCTGAGTGACAGTGGTGCTCGGTGACACTTCTTAATCGGCTTTCCCTCTCTTTCTCCAGTGGCCTGCCCTCCACTGTAGCACAACAATTACACAGACACAATCACTCCTGCAGAGGCTTGTCCATATACTGCGCATACACTCCATGCATACACACTCATACTCTACAGTGTTCACCTCGCTCTTCTGTGCACCAGTCGACCTCATCAGTTTGTTGTTGCTCATCTCTCAGCACTGCTCCAACGTAGTCATAACTGGGCCAGAGGGAACACACAGAGAACTGGGTGACAGTCAGCTCTGTGTGCTCTGGGTTTAGCCTCTGATCCTTTACTTGCAAGCAAAGCTGCCTTTCAATTTGCCAGAGCAGTTACTGACTGATGTTAAATCACTACTGTTTGGAATTCAAGGTGGCAAAGAGTAACATCACAAATTTAGTTTATTAGAAGGGATTCTTTTTAAATCACACAGGGTGCTGCTGAGCCAGAGCAGATCCACGGGCATTGAAGAGAGATAAATGTGGCAGAGATTTGAACTCCTCAGACCATCAGGCTTTAGAAGGACTCAGTCCACAAGCCAAGGCAAGGACAAAACAAGTGTTGGGGAGAGTTGGACACCGTGACGGGAAGACCCTCGACACTGCTGAGAGGGAAAGAAGGACAAAGAGCAAAGATGAGAGGAAACTACAGAGACACAGAGCTTTGGGCATCAGGGGTTTGGGCTGTGATATGGCCAGTCCTGTGACTATCTAGTTGATTAACACAGGATTAGAGCAGAGCTCAGACTCCATTCAAGGTGCAGTGGGGAAGCTTTGGACTGACCAGCTAAGTATGAGGGGATGAGAGAAGTCTATCTGGACTACAGCTTGACTGGGGCTGGGTAGAAGCAGGCAGCGGCTTATCAGAGATATACTGGCATCAGTGTACCACAGTAAAATCACAGTACATTGTAATACAAAAACTAGGTGCCTACAATAAAGCAAAACCATATCAACACACTCAGATCCCAGATGTTGTGAATTTATCACCAAGATGCTATTTAACATGCTGATCAAACTCAGCACTCATCATTGCTGAAAGCAAAGCATTTGTTCCCTGCTGTTTTCCAGCCTTTTTGTGTGTGTGTGGGGAGTGTGGGGGGGGGCTGTAAAGAAGGCCACCACCAAAATAGTGATAATTACAAGTCTATGACATTCCAATTAGGAGAAATTAGATGCTTTTCCATGGCAGCACCACTTTCATTTGAGCACAGGTGAGGGTATTAGTTAAAAAAAACAAAAAAAACCGCCATTCTTTTGTGCATCTTTAAAAATAAAAAAGTCATCGATATTACTTAGGTCACAAGCTCAGCCTCACTAACAAGTCTAAAAGGCTCAGGATTAAAGAGTAATCAAAATCCCAATAACACCAGAAGTGAACTTCCGTTGTTGCACAGGACATCGATTGAGATTTTCCGTAGGTTAAAATCTTGTCTTGTACACTAACAATAATTCCGCATCTTACCAGACAGTGGTTTCCACTTGGCTGTCGTTCAGCTGGTGATAGTCCAGCTGAGCAAAGAGCGGGAAGAGCACCTGGATTCCACCAATGGAGTGGATGGCACTGTGGATGGAGTGAGTCACTGTGGCTTTCACATCCTGTGAGGAAAATATAAAACCCATAAACCATAACAGCATAAGGACATCCCGTATAAGACCCTGAGCATTGTGCACTGTTAGAGACGGCTTAATGGGTTGAGTAACTGACCTGTAGCATAAGGGCGTGCGGTGAGTGCACAAAGATGGAGGCATTTTCTTTAGGCGAGGACTCCAGGCAGAGCTGGGCATCAGTGGCCTTGGCATTATAGGTGAAGGCAATGGAACTAGCCAATTTGCCATCATACAACACCAGTTTGTGATGCTCTGCTAAGTGGATATCGCTCTCTGACTTGAACTTAAATGTGCTCTGGAATAAAAGGAGAAAATGAGGGAGAAGAAGAGAGCGATAAAGACGGAGATCGAGAGAGTGAGAGTGAGTAGCTCTTTCCTGCACATGTACCCTATCAGTGTCTCTTGGGTATTATCTTTTAATTATAACTTGATTAAAAAATATCCATTCAAGAATGAAAAATGACAAGATAAATGCTTTTTGTATCAGTAATCACACATTCCTAGAGGTCAGGATTTCTCTCTTGACGCTTAGTACATTATGGTCCATCAACATTTTGAACCCTTTGTAACTTTGTCACTCTGAAACACTGCAATTAGCAGCACAAATCAATAGTGTGTTTGCTTTTGAGTGATACATGAAATTGTTTCCAACATTGAAAAACAAATATCTTTTTTTTTTCTTTTCAAAAAATAATTTCTTTGCATCAGTGCAACACAATTCATGAGTTTGTGTCAGTACAAGAAGTAAAATTAAGTTTAAGTATGGTGCTGCATTAGTTAGGAAAAACAACATGCAAGAAAATAACAAACCATGGCAAACTATTAAAAAGAATCCATTTGTCTTTGACAGTACACACATTTTGATGATTAATTCCATTTTTGTTTTACTTTGAACATTTAAGCTTTCCTTTATGTTGACATGGCCCTTTGATGAAAATTTTGACAGCGTACAATTATTAAGAACAACACCGGCTTCCGAGAATGAGAGCTATGGTTCTTTGATACTACATGTATTTGTTTACTTGCATTAATTTAATCCAGCCAGTCACCGACCCTGCTCTGGAGCAATTCAAAGCCAAGTACACTCACTGCTGAATTACTGAGGATACAGAGAAATGGAAAAAAGCTACAGACACGATGTGCCATCGTTATAGTCACACAGTAAGAATTTTACCTACACTGTATCATCATCATCATCATCATCAACAATTCACGCATACAATAATTAATAGGTAAAAAAGAGAAAAACATCATCAACAGCAGAGAGAGAGAGTTCGAATAAATTAATTGCACAACCCAGCCACCCCCGCCCACCCCCTGCCCTCTATGCGCTGGTCTTCAGGGACCTTACTGCTTGTTCAGCTCTGTGATAGCCCGAGGGATGAAGCTATTTTTCATCCTGGAGGTTCGGGCCTTAAAGGCCCGGAAGCGCCTGCCGGATGGAAGCAGGGTAAAACGGTGATGCAACGGGTGGGTGATGTCCTGCAGGATGCTATTTGCATGGCGGAGGCAGTGTGTCCGAAAGATGTCATCCGGGGAGGGAAGAGGGAGACCGATGACTTTTTCGGCTGTTTTGATGACTTGTTTTAATGATTTTTTGTTGTTATCTGTAGTTGTGTTAATGTCCCATTTTAAATCCTCTGTGATCCATGTCCCCAGAAACTTAAAACTGGAGACCTTCTCCACTTCCTCACCATTGATAAACAGATAAACAGAGGGGGGGGGGGGGGGTCTTCTCTGTGCCTCCTGAAGTCAACAAAAGCTTCCATTTGTAGTAGCTCAGCAGCACGTTCAGTAGGGCAAACATAACAAATAGCTGATCGATAACAGACAAGTCTTAAATTACTAGATCCATTAACTGTTGACAGATAAGCTGAATTAATCGGTCAATGCAGTGTGAATGGAATATGCTTAATAAGGAAATCAATTCCTTTAATCAGGAGGGCTGAATTATTAATTGACCAGAGAAATGTTCTAGTTCTGGAGTCGCTAGAAAAATACAGCAGCAAAACAAGGAAACAGAGCTCATTACTAAAAAGGTATACGGTATTATAATGGCTGCTTGTTTTTCACTTAAGGAGAAAATGGATAAAAAGGTGAGCAGACTTGAATTGTCACTTAAAGGGATAGTTCACCCAAAATTGAAATTTCACTCATTACCTACTCACCCTCAGGTCGACTAAGGGCTAGGAGAAGTTTCAGAGTCCTCCATGGCTTCTCTGAGTTACAGGGGCCTCGGCGTAGCAGTGCATGTCCATGTAACGATTGCAAATGGATACCAACTGTCTTCGTAACAAAAAGACACACCAAAAACCATCCAAATACCTCCATGCTGCTTGTATGTAATGTCCGTCTTGTATTGAAGCCCCAAAAGGCGAAATTGTCTCAATTGTCTCGAAAACATAAAATAAGTCCATATTTCAAGCATGTTTTGTAGCGGAAGCTTCTTGAAGCTCCTCTTCCCAGTTCGTTAAATTTGGACGAACTGGGAAGAGGAGCTTCCGCATTGATCTTTCTGGACCTACTATGAGCCCTAGTACTTGCCTGCATTATTCTAACCAAAGTTTTACACTGAGGGTTGAGTTATATTTAATGACATATATCCCTCCAGTCAGAAGTCTAAGAGGTATTCTGTACATCTACTGTGATCAAGTCCTCGCAGCACAGCATGCATCTCATCATGCAGTCTCTAACATCCTTCAAAAGGTCCTACTCATAGAACCCAAGTGACAAGAAATAACAAGCACCATTGCCCTGTGAAAATAACAATCTCATGGGTTTTAGCTTACAAACTCTGTAGCATGTCAGCGTTGTTCCACAGAGCACAGAGAATCTGAGTACAGTTCCTCCTTTCTCTCGTAGTGTCAAACGCTGTGAGTGACTGGGGGCATCCCCACGTGTCCCCTCAAGAGCTGTGAGGACACCCCTGTGTTACCTGTGGTCTGTCGAATCAAATTGTACAGTCAATAACACACTCTCCAGGTAAACAGATAAAATTTCTTCTATTGAATAATATTGTATTACTTGTGCAAATTCTTTAAGTACATTTGAGAACTGGTAGTTGGAAAAATTAAAACAGAGATAAGGCTGTTTTCTGATTACTGTAGGACCTCAAGAACATCGGCTTCTAAGCTGCTGGGAGGGAAGGAAATCCCTGCAATGCTGACATAGGTTTAAGTGTGGACAAAAATGTTCACCCCAGCTGTCATCCTCACCTGTGACCTCCTTCTAAGGAAAAATATCCTACATAACCCCTAGGCATTTGCTTTAGCTTGTAATAAGACAGATCATTTTTTGACAGTTATTGTACGTTTCAAACATCCTCCTCATGTCCCTATTGACAGCTTGGAGGCATTTACTACAAATATGTATTACATCTCAGATGTGACACCTGTGTGCTTGTCTTGTAATGTTCTACATCAGTTACTGCATTATTGCATGGTCCCTACACAGAGATAGCATTTGTCTTCCCTGACAAGAAGGAGCGGGGCTGGGCAGCTCCTCAGTCAGCAGTCTGTGGTGCATACTGCAGAGCAGCATTGGCACTAATTCAATGGGCTAATCTGCCTCACATAGAACACATATGGTCGTGATGATAGAGGGCACACACAGAAATAAGTCTAAGAGCATAGCACCATAGGAGAAGACATAAAGTCATGGCTTAATTGTTTTGACTAGCCAGCTCAGTGACTAAATATCGGTGAAGTCGTCACTGGATATTGGTGTGACAGATCTGACTTCATGAGCGCAGACTGGGCTATTTCACTGAGCTCGAGAGAGATGGGCACAGCAGTTACCCAGAATAAACACATTTGTCTTTTGGGTTGTGTTTGCCAGTGTCTGTGGCAGATTTACATTTCTTCATCCAGTGTAGAGCTCACAAAAGCATGAAGTAATTCTCTTATTGACACATAATATTGGGGGAAAAAAAACTGCCTGCAACATTTGATTCATCTGTGATATATATCAATAATTATGAAAAAAAACATTTGGACCACATGGTTTGAATGCCCTTTTTTGGTCAACATCATTTGTTGTGTAAGCAGAGACTGCATGTCACCCACCAGCAATAAACACTGCATCACAGACTTTGCTTGTAGATTAGTCGTGGGAAATGAGAACCGTGTGAGTTTTCCTTTTGTATAAAAAAAAGGAAAAAAAAGCTATAGCATGACATGCTTGACTGACTTTGTCCTACTTGACATTGCGTGTCCTGCTGTGTGACTATTGCCCACGCTCTCGCAATGACAATGCTGAAGTGATATATTGTGCAGCCCTGGTAACAATCCTTCAGCCATCAATTTCCTAGACTTTCCCAAAGCTTATGAACTCCGCTAAAACCGCGACAATGAATGACAGCCTGATATGACACTGACTGCTGTCAGCGTTAGTGTCTGTAGACCCACCACCGCCCCTTGATGCTATCTCAGGCAGAGGATATCTCAAGTCGTCAGTCATAGAAACAGCAATATACAGCAGTTGTTTGCTACATTAAATGCAATAACCTGATGTTTGTGTCAGTTCAGTGTCGCAATTTCAAACAGAGCAGTGCGAAAGGAGCCAGAGGAACAGATTCTACCAACAGGTCTGTCACATTTACAGGATTAAAAGCAGATGATGTATGAGAAACAGTAACCCTAAGCAGCAATAATCTCTGCTGCTCAACTAACTGCAGAAGTTACAGTTACATTCAATACACTCTGAGCAAGGGAAAGTGTGTCAAGCATCAAACATGGATGAGAAGACCATGGATCAGAAAATAAATCATACATCAGCTCAGATGTTCGTTCTTCATCTGTAGAAATGAGCTGTGTTGAAGCAGATATCAAGAAAGTCTGATGTACAGAGTGCATCAGATCTATGTTGTGATCTGCACTCAGACTCTTCTCAATTAAAACTGACAGGCCTCTCGTCGCCGGGACGACACTCCCGTTACAACAATCAATCAGTGGGCCTGACAACTCCCTGACCTTCCCTCTCAACTCACCTGGCTGGCTCTATCATACGCAACATTATCAACACAGTTCACAGCTTCATCAATTGTGGGTAATTGTCTCCCCAGGACGCGAGCTTCATTATTCTGTGAAATCTGAAGGATTGATCCCTCTGTGCGTTTGCTCTCTAATAGAGGGTCCAGAACCACAATTAAGGAAGGAAACGGCAAGTCACCAGCCATTAGCACAACGACCAAACAATGAGTTCTCCTGGGAATCCTCAGGCTTTCATGGACCTAGATTGAAATCACAAACATCCTTCTCATAATAATCAACAGTTTATGTGTTACTTAGTATTCTGTGGCGTCAAGCTGTTATGTACGATTTCCTCCCGCCATAAAACAAATCTTATTTTGTCTAAAAAAAGCTGGAGAGAAGAGAGAGCTGGTGTAAAATGGCCAGATGTGTAAAATGTCTAGAGGACATATCTTGTGTTCAAGGCTGATTTGACAGTGTGTATGTGTGTCATTCCTCCTTTTATGACAGAGTGGAGAGCTTAACACTTACTGTAGGGAAAAGTAGCACTTTGTGAGCATCAGAGGCAAAGAGAAATAGTTTTGGAGCAAAGGAGCAATGACTAAATATAAGAATATGTATCACATTGAAGATCAGTGGAGATAAAGATGAGAGAATAAATCATATCAATTATTACAATTAATATTGTAAAAAGAAAGTGCAAACTTAACATTGTGTCTGTATGCTAAACAGTCAAAGCTGAATCTCCCCCCTGGGTAGGTCAGCATCTTTCTACATTTACAACCACTCCACTGGTTTTTGTCAGGAGGCTTCGGAGCGCTACACCTGCAGCAGCCGATGGAAGTCGGCTCAGGACTCTATCCCCTTGGAGCGCCTGCTGCTTCCATCTGTGAATTGTGCCATTATTCCCCAGAAGTAGGTAATTTATGTAGCTGTTTATCTGGGAGGAAAACCTCCGCTCCCAGGACGGAGACACAAGGCAGAGGAACCACGGCTGGGCATTGATTTCACAGATTGATAGGTAATGCAGACTGCTTACATGTAATCTAATTCAGCCACCCTCAAGTACGTACCTTGTAGCCTGGCCCAAGCTGATGAATTGCAAATATCTGTGCGGGATTGAGGGCTTCGCTGAATACGTAGACGGCTCCTAGCTGCCCACAGAATACTCTGTTAGCGTCTGCCGTCTCCGAGGACCCCAGGAAGCACTTATCATAACTCTACAGAGGGAGAGATAAATAAAGAGAGGCTACTTCACTTTGTTCTTTGGGAATACAGAAATAAATAACCAAATTCACACTGAATTAGGCAGAGGGGGAGAAAAAGTGAGAGATTTTGTTCTTTTGTTTTTAGTTTTGTAATTGACATATTGAGATATTGTATTGTTCCAGTGTTTACCTTGACAATTCCCTGCTGGAAAGATGAAAACAAATGTCTCTGATTTACGAGGATGTTAAACCGCAATATAACCTCAGGGGTAGTAAGAATGTGTGCTGGGATTACATTATAAAACTGAAGGATACTTTAAAGCATCAGCAGCATATTATATAACAGCTACTGTAAGGAAATGGTCAGTATGAGGACAAGTGGAAAAATGATGGAATTCAAAATTCAAAGTTCAGCTCACATTTAACACATTTTTATGCAGATTTATCGATAATCAATGTCTGCACTCGTCCATGTGTCTGTGTTATGGTTTCAGGTGTCTTGTGTGATTCAGGTGTCACAGGGAGGGGAAAAAGTATAAAGCCGCCACATGGTGAACTTTGTTCACTTCAGTTGTGGGAAAATTCCTCCACAAGAAACTATCCATCACAGATAAAGGCAGCTTCACTTAATGCGTTGGAATATTTCATGAACCACACTTATATCGACACCTGTGATTTGTGCAAACTCCCCTTGAACACACAGCTACAGCATGAAGTACACCTTTGAAAATGTGTCTCATCTGTGCAAGTGTGAATGGCTTTTTAAATCTGCTCCACAGAGCCGGTTTAATTTGACTCAGCCAAGCAAACATGGAAATAACATACTGTTGAACCTTCGCTTGCAATCTTGTCTTACATTTTAAATAAGAACACTTCAGTGTGATGATGTTCGGCACATCTGTGCACGTACATACAGTATAGCTACTCTGATTTAACCATTTTTCTCTCCATACATAAATCTGCCCTCAAACGTCCTACATTCCATCTTCCAGCCTCTGCTGCAGCACAATTCTGTGACAAATGGATATTCCATTTAAGACTGAAACGCTGGTCATATTTCTGAGAGAAATCCATGTCGATATGGTGAAACTCATTTTGCTCAATCAACACTGAAGATGTACTGTATTCTTTTTCCTCTCAACATTTGCAGCCACTCCAAACATCAATGGTGCAGCTTCAGTCTCTGCTGTGCCAATAAACATCAAAACAGGGGAACAAAAAAAAAGGGGGGCAACATTAGCGAGGGGGAGTGACTCTGCTCTTACATCATTGGTGTTGACGTGCCATGCCATGTCTCCATAAGAAACGAGCTGTCCATTTACGTAGCATCTGATTTCACTGTTTCTCCAGCGGCTGTAGATGTGAACGATACTGATCATGTACCACTGCAGGTGAGGAGAGAACCAGGTTGAAAAGATTTAGTAAATGAGCGACAGAACAGGTGACTTATTGAGTGGATACATGAAGAACTGTATAATTATTATCAAAACAACAGAGGGGCTTCCTTTAGAGAGCAACATTTCAAATATTTGCTTCTTTTAAAACCAGGAAATGCAGATGAACCTCACACTTAATACAGAGTCACAACCATGACGTTTACTACCTAATGTTGTGAAGTCTCGAGTGGAAGAAAGGGAATAATAGATTAAGGCTGGGGAAAGGCTGAGAGGAGGAAAATTGAGTCATTTTTCAGTCTGCACAAAGCCACATCACTGGCACTTTAAGGATGACAATGACACTGGTTAATTCAGAGATGAAACACTGACTTAAGAACAAGTCAAGTGGGAGCAAATATCTCACACATAGTGATTACTATACAAATTACTAAAAAACTGTACTATATATGTTTTTGTTTTGTTTTTTTCACATTTCCTAAAAAAATGAATCCATTGTTAAGGGTATACACATGCATTAATATATGAACATGTGAACTTTAGGGAGAAAAGGTGTTTGCGCTCTTATTCACAGTCCAAAAAAAAGAAACTCTCTTTCCAGGTGTGTAGGCCAACAAACATTATGACAACAGGAAAAGGCTTGCACAGTGATCAAAAATGGGAATGTCCATTAGAGAGATTGACGGATGTGGAAAAAAAAAAAGGTCCATCAAAAATAATAGAAAAGTGCAACCATGGTGATGAAATAAAAATAAGGAAACATTTTGGCCTTCACAGCCATCTTCAGTCTGTCAGTTTGCCAATCTCTCTAGTGGACATTCCCATTTTTTATCAGTGTGCAAACTTTTTCCAGTTGTCCAACATGTGAGTTTATTTT
Organism: Decapterus maruadsi; assembly: GCA_030347415.2. Lineage (NCBI taxonomy): Eukaryota > Metazoa > Chordata > Actinopteri > Carangiformes > Carangidae > Decapterus > Decapterus maruadsi. The sequence goes on along the minus strand of CM064885.1, from coordinate 19,079,764 downwards.
AATATTTTTTTAAGTAAAGGCAATTGGCAAAGGGAATGAAAGGGTTGATTGTACTGGTTTCCACAAATATCCTTTTCTTCTCTTTTGCAAGTCAATAAAATGAAACATACTGAGTTACTGTGTATGAAGTAATAAATGTGCTCACTGCTTTGCTCATATCTTCTGATTATTTCATACAGTACCCTTTGGAGCAGCAGTTTATTTCTCTAAAGTTCTCTATTTTTTTATCCTAGGATTTATCCCACATTCTGGGCTGCTGATGCAGCAGTAAGTGTACTGATGTCAGTTCTTTTGATTTAACACTGAAGCTCTGTCCAAATATTTCTCCTTACTCAGATCATTTCTTGCCTTTTTTGAATTGCAAAGTTGATAAAGAAGTGCTCAGTTTGGCCTCAAGTCCAAACGTCAGGTGGACAAATACACACTACAGAGTGAAAAGGAACGCTGAGCTCCGTATATGATATTATCATAGAACAGAATAGGTCAATCAGATGGTCTTTGTCAAGGAATTAAACTGTGGTACAGTATATGAAAAACTGTGCACAAGGTGCACAACAACCTTCCAATAGTGAGTACATAGAAATCTTTACATTTATATTACCAAACAACAAATTAATATACATTACTACAGTACCTTAGGGTCCATTGATTTCACATTAACAAATGAATCCATTAATAAGCCATGAAGCGTATAATAAGTTGCTAAGAAAATAGCAGACAAATCATTCCTTTAAACAATGTGACTTTTCTCTGTCAATTTTGAAACAATGCTCTGTAAATCTGTAAAGCTTTCTTGCTGTCATGAAAACAATGTTAAGTGCAAAACACTGGCACAACTAACAGTAGGCTACAATCTGTCTATCTCCTGTGTGACTATGAAGTACAGTATGTACCCATTATTTATTGGACTGACCAAGGAAGGGCACTGCCAGCGTCAAAGGTAAGGACACTTAAAAAGGGATTCATGGCTGAGGTGAAGAGTGCAAGCTGCCGGGAGATAATTTAAAAAGGCACTTATCCACCGATGTCTGAACCCCACATCAATTAGAAATTTCAACATTTGTGCTTTTTTCTTTTAGGAACTTCTACGACGCGACTGGTGCGCAGTAGGAATGGGATAAATAATTGTTCCCAGGTGTTACGTGAAGGCTCTAATTGTTTGATACGTACTTTAAGACAGTTTTACTTCGCTGCAGGGACAGACATGCTTCTCTGACATTCCACGCTTAATTAAGTTTCATTTTCTCATCTACATTTACATCCAATTACACCTGTAAGACTCCTCTGAGGGTCTTAAACATTTCACGTCCATGTGCAGACGCATGCAACTTTGTAATGTCAATAAAATAACAGGTGGCAGGAAGGGAGTCAGCAGGGGGAGGTTTAGCTGAAAGTGCAGGGTGTTTAAAACAGCAGTATCGTTTATGAGGAGTAAAACCTTTATCTCTTTTCTTTCATCTCAGGCCACATGTCTGCAACTCAGTGTTGGCATCATGGAATTCGTGTACAGAGTTGGTTTACTTAACTCACTTAATATACTGTATTTAAAACAACAAGTACATCTTACCTTTCTAGGCTGGAAATCATACTTCACACAATGCTGGAAACCTTTTCCTTTAGATTTCAGTGATGTCACAATCAAGCAGTTGCCAACAAAATGTGCAGAGTAGCCAATGCCCTTGCTAGTGCGAAAGCTGTAAACAAAGAAGTGCACAGTAATTAAACATGGCTACACGCTTAATTCAGTAAACATAATCAATCATAATCACAAGTAGGATAAAATATATTTCATTAGAATGCATCCCATTTTGTGTTTTTAAATGTTCCTACAGATATTTCCTACACATATCTGACAAACCATTAACTGATTAGCTACTTCCTTCCTCATAATAGCACCGGGGGTCAACCTAATTTTTGAATGCATTGAGCAATGTAGGCACAAAGCAATTTGCAGGAATAATTGAGAGGTAGCTCTAATTGTTATGAGTATGTATCATATTGTGCGCATCCATTCAGAGTAGGAAAATACCTGAGGTGAGACGAAAACACCGGCAAATTGTGCAGACATGGAAATAAATGTAAGAGGCAAAGAACACGTACTTGATGGGCACACTTTAGTGATGTTGCTACGGTCTAATCCCTCTACTAAGATTGTCCTCCTTACTCCGCAGATAATACATAAATGAAATTTTAGTGGAGAAACGCCACCTGTATACAATATGAGGAGACCCTGTGCAGCACGCACACACACACACACACACACACACACCAACACCACACTTAGTTCCCTTTTCCTTCCCTGCTTGCTTTGGACATCTTTTTCGCTGCTGAGCTGACATGTATTCACTACACTCCTACATTTCTTAAGGTCTATAACAGTCTGTCACCTTCAAAGCCCCCCGCACCCCACCACCCACTGGGATCATCTAAAACAAGCAGACCTCTTTGTCATGGCAGATAAAGAGCATAGGCTTTTATATTGTGGGGTGCTTGCTACTGTGGACATGCCTGCCTGTGATCACACACATCAGGTGGAAAGCTGTAACCTTGGTCCGCTTTCTAAAGATACAATTCTGTGTTGTCTACATGCCCTGCCACTGAGCTGCGAGGTCCTTGGAGAAATGCATAAACAGGATTAGCCTGCCATATCTCACCTTTTTTGTGACACTGTCAGTAAGGAATGGCTGCCACAGGAAAACCAACAACTTAGCTGAGCCAGTGCTTCCTTTGCTTTCTTTCTAATATTACACAACACAGGAATGCAAGAACAAGTCCAACCAAGTGTTGCGTCTGACCAATTAATGGGAACTGTCTTCCTCGTTAGCCGGCTGTACTTTATCATCTTTATTATCCACTCGCTCTTTCCTTTCCCTTTCACAATTCTTTTATATGCCCCATTGTTTTCCGTGATTATCTCCCAAGGCTCCTCTTACAAACACTGAGGAACAGCAGCTGAACATCACGGCACTTGTGGGTTATTGATTTTAGTCCTAATTACCCACAAGCCCATGCAAGAGGCTGGTATGTGAACCTTATGTGGCAGATATTCAAATCTAAATTAATACCTCCACAGCCCCTCCCACTGCAGCCGTCCACCTCTGTAACAGCCAGTACCAGTCATTGTAGATCATGCTGCCATGGCTTTTAATCTCAATAATCTGACCTAATTCCCTTCTCTTTCTGAATTAATTCATGAACATTGTCTGAAAAAAATAGCCTTTTCACAAACCACATTACGTAAGTGTTGAAACATAGTGTCTGTAAAACTACTTTAACCTTGGAAAAACAAGTTTGAGTCATAATCTGCTTAGATAGGAAAATCACTGTAGGTCACAGAGTATCAGACAGCGTATTGCTTTGTCAAACCGAATTACCATCATGCGGTTGTGTGTCTCCTCCAACCAGTCAACTTGCAGTTTGCACCCATGGCTGTGCAGACTCATGTGCCTATATTTGCCGTGGGGACTTTGAAGGAATTCAATAAAAGTTATTGAGTGTATTTTTTTGGTAAAATGGAAGGTATCCTAACATGTATGATTCAACCGAATAATTTCCAAAGAGAAACATGTCTTCACTATTTTTGCCACACGTTGTCAACAGTGGAACCAATCCACAAATTCGCCATAGTTTCAATGTGGGCACTCGAGATTAGTGTCATGACATGAACATAAAATGTCATTAAAACATAATTTAATCCTATTATAAAATTTCTGTCAAAATCAGCATTTACTGTAGTTATTGCTAAAAAAAAATTGTGTTAATGAGGTGACTTTGACCTTTGTTCACAAAAATACAAACAGATCATCCTTGAATCCAAGTGAATATGTGTACGAAATTTGGCAAAAAGGAAAAATTGGGGCAGACCAGTTGATTGATGCAGGTACAGACACATGACAACCCAAAAACATAACGCCTCCAGTCACAGCTGTCATTGGTGCACTGGCATAATAAAGCTGCTGGTGCCTTTATAGGTCTCTGCTGAGGGGTAATGATTTCTCCAACAAAGCTAAAGCAATTAGATTGATGAAAAACAAGTGTAATCTTCTTCTCTTTGACATCATAACATAGACTTACAGCGCCTGTGAGAGAGCTGGGGGTGTGCTGAGGACACTGGAAACTGGAAACTGGAAACACAAACGTATGTCACAGATTACCCACCAGTAGAGATATGGTTTGTCCTTGTCCACGTTGATGTTATTCAAGGGATCCATTCTGAACCAGGTGTTGAATGTAAATCCATTCTGATAAGGCCACTTGGCAATAGGAGGTAAAGCGATGGCCTGGGACAAAATAAAAAGATGAGACAAAATCATGCAGTGTGGGAGATAATAGTTAGTTTAGATAATTAAATTTTGTCTGCTGTGTCCGTACTAGAGTGAACTACAAGGGTACCCATAACAAGGGCTTACAGCGAATGTAAATTCAAAGAAATATTACCTAAAGTCCCACTGATGTGAATCTTCTTCTTCAACTGATTAATCAATTTATAAAATCAGATTAGCACAGTGTCCTGTATGTGATTGCAAGTTGTTATAGGCCAGCTGCCCAGTATAAATCCTCTGCATGTTGAATATTTTTGATGTCCAGCCTCTTTGAAAGTTGAATGTATATCTGCATTTGGGTAATTGCTATAATTCTGCAGGGAGTAATTTAGTAAAACCCCTGAACCATAAATGAACACAGACTTAATAACTTACTTTAATCATTCATCATTTACTCATCATGCTTTGGCATGAAGCAAAAGATACAAAGGTGATGAACAGCATGCATGCAAGAAAACTGTCAAAGGCATCCCATTGCCTACAATGTCTCTGGTCACTTGTGATGTGTCCAATCCAAAGATAAACAGATATAGGTTATCAGCTCTGGACTCAATCTATTTCCTCACACCATCTAGCTTACAGTACACAGGTAGGTTGCTCAGGTTTTCTCATGTTTAAAGCCTTTAATTTATATGTACTCTTGGCACTCTCATTACACTCTCATTATGTATACTTGTTGCCTCAATAAACACAGAATGTTACAATTCAATGACAGATCTTTGTAAAGTTCAGCAAAAATAAGAGATGTATTTCTTTATATGATAATTTGGTGAACACAGTATGCATGTTTGATTTCTGTGCAGCAAAAGAAATTGTTTTTTTCTTACAGATTAAATTCTCAGTTGTTTTAGCCCTATAACCTGCAGGGCTCCATAAAAATGCACAAGCAGATGATGTTTTAAAATTGAATTCAGAATGGAAGACGGTGAAAGCTTACTGCTGCACTGCGACCAGGAAAGTTGAAGAAGGCATCTGGACCATGTCTCTGGGGCATCTGATTCAGCACTGACAACATTTTGACGGCATGCTTCGGCTGCACAGGTGGCAAAGAATAAAAGAGAGTAACAACAAAATGCTAAAGACTTTCTCTATGACCATTTGGACCACAGTCTATACGCTGTCAGTTACCACACTCACTCTTTCTGCAGCTAGTCAATTACAGAACAAGCCCCAAACAGATCAGTGCAATGGGTCTCTGGGGGGAACTCAAGAGACAGTGTCAAACCAATACACACTTCTGTCCAACTGGCTGCATCTGGTCCCTGGTATCACTTACCCAGAGGCCTCCCTCTCCTCGCAGCATGCTGAACAGCAACTTCAGCTCTTTCACCGTGATGCTGTAGCTGGCTAGCACTCCCAGCGTGTCCACTAGGAGGTCTTTAAAGATAGGACAGGATGTATACATTACCACAAATACATACACAGACACATTAACATGAGGAGAGAAGGTTTCATTATCGAAATCAGCTACATTTTACATTATAATTTGCTCACACTGTAGAGAAGGTCTTCATGGTATTAATCAAATCAAAATCACCCCTCGAGAGATGAAGCCTGCTAACCGCTAGCTTCTCTCGTTGTAGCAACTTTAGCAAGTCTATTTTTCTGCACGCGCAAATCGCGATCAGATTAGCCACTCAGCCACATGCTCAGAACAGCGAGTAGCATGTGTCTGCAGACCCGGAGACCGCAGATTCAGACCCGCACGTTTGGACCCGCACGTTCAGACCCCTTGGTTTTCTGCTACAGTGCCCCCTGGTTTGTGTTATGCTAATGTTAGCTACTCGGAACATGGACGTGCAGACCCCGTAAAAAAAGGTATTAAACATCGTTTGTTTCAATGTTATAAAAGTTTTTGTTGAAAATGCACCCACAGTGTAATGAACGTTAGACTGGAGTAGCTACTACAATTAGCCTTATGCTCGTCAAATGCTAACCAAGCTTAGCATTTTTCTGCTAGAAGCTCTTGTGGCACTTTGTTTTTAATGAAACTGAAACTGTTACGCAGTATTAAATTAAACAAAAATAAAACTAAACCGCCTATCGTTGGCACTGCCACTGTTAGATTCACGTACTGTAAGTGCAACTTTATGCTACAACATGTTGTACTGTACTGTAAGTATTAATAGGCTACATGATTTGTGTGTGTGTGTGTGTGGGAGAGAGAGGGGGGGGGGGGGGGGGTCGAGTCGACTATTGCCTGTAATGTCCACTTTTATTTTATTTTTTTTTCTCATGGTAAGGTTTCTTGTGAAAGTACATCAGTCAACAATGTAAATTGATGGTTCTTCTTTTACAGTATTTATGATTTTGTCTGTTTTCAGTGAAGTGGATGAGTTCTGCAGGAGGCTGGAAAGGCAGATGAGGAAAGAAGGAGCACTGCTGTAATATAAAGTGGATACTGTATATAAAGTATTTGTGAAAGCCTGTGCAATAAAACATTTGAAACCACTTTATTCCATTCAATTCATTGTACGCTATTCTAAGACTGTTTTTGTCATTAACCCCGTGCAATATAACATGTATAAAAGCATGTAATTTCATTGGAGGTTAATTATATATTTAGTCCAAAAGATTTTCTTTTTAAAGTTTAAAAGTTAGTCCTTGCTTCACAAACAATTAAATCTTGGTGATTTATTTATTTATTTAGTCCAACATATTTTTTTTAAAAAAGTTTAAAAGTTATCCAAACCTCACAAACAATTAAATCTTGGTGATTTATTTATTTATTTAGTCCAACATATTTTTTTTAAAAAAAGTTTAAAAGTAATCCAAACCTCACAAACAATTAGATCTTGGTGTTTTATTTAGACTTTGCCCTGACTTTGCCCTGTTGAAAAGGAGTCTGAATGGTCCAGACTGTGGAGTTGCAGTTTTACAGTTAACCAGTAGGTGTCTCCACAAGGGGTCTGAACGTGCGGGTCCAAACGTGCGGGTCTGAATCTGCGGTCTCCGGGTCTGCAGACACATACTATTGGGAACAGCACCAAACGTCATGAACAGGTTCCCAGCACATAACACGAGGCACCAAACATCTGATAGCCTGGTTTTCTATTGAAAAGAGACAAAAACAACTCCCCACTCTCCCCCAGTTATACGTTACAGTATGCAGCAACTTTTCGTGTCCAGCATAGCCTACAGGAACTGACAACACACGACTGAGGCCGACTGGCAGCGCAAACGTTCAGTTTCAGCGGCCATTGGCAGGCAGCTGACCACACATGACCACGACCCCCAGCAGACTCCACCGGCATCACTCCCTTTTTCACTTTTCTCCTCCATTTCCTTCAGTTTGTCTTCAGTACACTCAGTCTCACACTGATAGGGGCGCCCATCGAAATGAAAACTGTCATTGTTGTTCTCAAACTTAATAAATTCAGCCGTGTTGTCTGATGTCTGCTTTACTGGCAGTCTCTTCCGGCAACTAACGTCGTCATGATCGCGCGTGTGACGTCGCGTCTAATCTCGCGCTTGTTTATGTGATTTTCTCCCGCAAATGTCTCAAGTAGAACACTCCTAATAACTTTTATAACCTCATAGACAAGATACATGAGCCTTCAATTCAATGCATTGTTCAGCAGATACGCCCAATTTTTCCATAGAAGACTTGGGAATGTTTGGTGCCAAAAACGTTTTTGCCATATTTTTTTTTATTTTAAAATGTTTTAGAACATGTTCATTGTGTTAAATATGCCACAAGTTTATTACATAAATACTCATTCATATAAGCATGTGGTTGCAATGTTGTGGTTTAAGGTTAATGAATACAGTTGATTGAAGTGTGGTCAAAATTTTGTTTTGTCTCTCCTGTAAAGTTTGTCAAAAGCCACTTACACCCCCTTGGCTCCAAGCCCTGTCATTATAGCAGAACATGCACCATAGGCTGAATGCTCTGAGGGAGAGAGTTGCCCATCCCACGATGGGCGCCGTACTGGCTACGCTGTGTCATTGGGCAGCAGCGGCGGGTGTGTCATCTAGTCTCCTTATACAGTAGGCTATATCTATGTGTATACAGGAAGCTGACTCATCATGGGGGGTCTTGGTTTATAAACCGTCTTTGGTACCTGTAAACATGGATGTAACAAGCAGACATCACAGAAGGGACAACACGGCTGAGTTTATGCAGTTTGACAACAAAGACAACTGGTTTCATTTTCATGGGTGGGCGCCCCTGTCTTTGCTAAAGTTGCTACAACTGGAGTGGTCAGCAGACTTCATCTCTTGAGGTGGGGTCTAACTTGGTGTAACGGTGCATTGGACCATGGGTTAAATTTATGCAGGAATATCCCTTTAACTATATGAATCAGCTCCCAAGATAAAATAAAATACTGTGTCTTTAGATTAACTTCATTCTGACTGAGTTCAATGTCTGTGAAATTCCATTATCACAGAAAAACAATTAAATTGAAACTGACTTAAAAGCCATGTCCATGTGGTAAACTGTTTAATAGTGTCACAGCAAGGAAACACATCGATTTCATCGGCTGAAATACATTTTACAAGTTTCACAAGGTATTGATGTCATTTCAAAGTTACCCCGACCTCCACAGACAATAGCACTATGAGCTGAAAAGAGATTTGAGGGGCTCATTTCAGAATGGCCTGTATCTTACAGCAATACTAAAAAAAAAGTATTGGAACGCAGTGTTCATAATGACTCATCGTAATTTCAGACCACAGTGGTAGCAGCTGTAACCCTGTTTAAAAATGTAACCATTCATTTGAGATGCTCTACTGATGCTTATTCATGAATAAAGTGTAGGTCGAGGGGAAAGTCTGACCTGATGCAAAACAGCATCAATCAAAAGAAGTTAGGTAAATACAAATTACAAGCACTAAATACCAAGTACAGAAGGAATTAAATTCACCTCTGCTATTCAGCACTGTTTTACTTGTGCATGAGTTACAACACATAGAGTAACACCAGGAAAATGAAATAATTTGGAACATTGTATATTTCATTACTTAATGTTGTTGTAGACCTTTACTGCAGGACTGTTGTTCTCCAGATGGATCTTGCTGTAGAAATGAGCTTTTCCCATCAAAAATCTATACTGAAAATTTCCCCGTCTAATGTAGCTCAAAATTCAGATCTATTAAAAGATATGGAGAAGTAGTTTTGTTGCCTGATAGAAAGCCAAAACCAAGAAGGACGGACCAATGACTACTTGCTGGACATCAACATGATGAGGATGAATCTGAAAAGGAACACGCATGTGTCACCATTGCTACTGGGGAAAACACTGTTATCATTACCTGCAATCATGTCTTCCACCGAGCTCATTTTGAGCAGCACCTGCTGGATGAGGCCCACCTCGGTGCTTGTTTGCAGGTTTCGAACGCTCTTTCGGAGGATGGCGGTGAACATGCTCCAGATTTCAGCCTGACAGGTGACATCACAGTGCTCCAGCAGCTCCACCATGCAGCCGATGCTTTCCGCATCCTGGATAATGAAGTTTGTCTCCATATCAAACTCACCGCCAACCAACTACAGAAAAAAAAGATGGAACAGATACAGTATAAGGAACATTTAAAAAGACAGGATTTTTTTTTAACTTTCCCATGTTGTTAAATCATATTTGGTGTTCAGCTGATGTAACACTCCCGCTTGGAGCGACGTGGATTAAATTTAACTTACAGGCTGAGCGCTGCTGTTTGACCCGGCTTTCAACCCTGTTCTTGATAGTTTTTTTCTCTGAGGGGAAATTAACCAAGAGGACCCTTTCACATATTTTCCAGGTCAGTACTCTGATGTTAAAGGGCTGGCCGGCACTGGAAGAAGAAAGTGGAGATCTCTTTCCTTTTTAAAAGGTTTTGATCCGAATTTAAGCACCCATGAAAATAAAACTGCCTGGCGTTTAATGAAAAGAAGAGGAGAGGGCCGTCCACACAGCCACACTGCCACACTGCTCCCTTTGAGTCACAAAAGATAATCACTATTAAGAAAGTAGAAAACAACAATCAATAACATAGTTCTTCAAGACCAACAAGCATGAAATTAGCCCCTCTAAAGAACTGCATGGTATATATGGAGAGCACTGACAACAACTTGCTGTTGGGCATCAAAGCAAGCAGGTGGAAAATGAGCCTAGATACCCGCTACACATTACTGTGATTGACAGGTAATAGCTCAGTGAGATCAAAAGCAGCCTCAAGTAGTAAAAAGAGACTGGCCCTTGGAGGTATAAATCCAGCCTCAGCTCAATCATCATCAGATCTCTGTGCAATTACATTACAATGATGTGTGTCACCGGACTGTTTGGACTTCAAGATTTGAGAGACAGTCTTTCTGGTTGTTGTGTAGATAAACATAAAGTTAAACTCCACAAACGCTCTAGGTTATAATCTCTCTCAAGCACAACACATCTCACATTACATTTTAAAAAGAAGAGGTGCTGCACCAATGTTAAAAAAAAAAACACAGTGAAGTTTTTGCATTCAACTATTATTGCAGGTATGTAGATCCAAGTGATGTAAGCAGAGAAATCAATCGTAAAGCTATTTGCTACATATTTTGAGAACCACTTTAATGCTGAAATTCGGCCTGAATAGCAGACATCTTGATCAATGAGCACAGAGAGCAGAGTCATTGTTCAGTGAGGCACTAACAGCAACAGGGATCCACAGCTTGAGAACTCATGGGGTGGAGGTAATATGCAGTCTGAGACCGAGACGTGCAAAAGAGTCTCATAAAGCTAAGCAGGTTGTAACAAGTTTGTCATCTAAATATAGTCGCTATGCTAAGTGATATGGAAAATTAACAGACTGGTGGAAAGCTTGTTATCAGTATGGAGACGATCCTCAATGCCAAACTGCAGGGTCCCTCTACCACCTGCCTGACGCCATCATGCATTCACTCAATCACAGTAAACAAATTCGAGGTAACCTGGCAGTGTGCTCGCCATAAGAAATATTGCTGAGGACAAAAACCTAATAATGGAGTCGATACAGCACCTGTCAAGCTCCCCTCCGCTTTGAGATCATTTATAAATCGCAGTGAAGGTGCAAATGTCGGTTCGTCGGAGATGAATAACAAAAAGTTTGTATTCAGTTTAGTGTCATGAGAAAGTCAAACCGTTCAAAGTGTTCAGGACTGATAAACTATGCTGTTTTCAGGGATTAACAATGGCAATATTGTTAGTCTCAACTTTCCCCACTACCATGGTGCGTGTATGGTTATTTCTTTGTGCCATCGAGGACGCCAATCTATGAGGAGATAATGAAGAGGAGACTTTTTTATGGATCCAGAGGCTGTCAGGGTTATTTGTTTAAAACTAAGTTACTATCAGCAGACAAAAGGCTCTCCTGTTGGCAGCCGTCGTGATGAACACAACCCAATATTACATGCAAGGAGAGGAGAGAGCCATGAGGTCTAGACTAAACCTCATCATTGTGCTGTGCTATTGCCATTAATCACACTATTCACAGGCACGCCACAATCCTGAGAAGTGGTGTAATTGCAGATTCAGATCCCCAGGACAATTTTCACCCATTATGCTACAAGGGGTAAATAAAGACATGAAATCACTGATTACACACTTTACACATCGAGAGCAGAGCCTCTGTAAGCCACATAAAAACTCTCAATAAATCAATGCAGAGTTTGAATACCACTTAATTTCAGCGATGTAAACCATGTAATCAATGTTAAGTTCAATAACAAATTCTTTGTATAAAGGAGCAAACTGCTCAGCCGATTCTGACGAAATGACAAAGTGAGAACAGATTTCACATCAAAGTGGCATAAAATGTTCGGACGCCTCGCTGCGGCACTTGAAATATAGCTGGGGTGGCTATTGATTACCTCTGAGATGTTTCTACATCTTGATTAGACTCAACCTGTGGTAAACTCAGCTGATTGGATAGGATTTGGAAAAGGCTCACACCAGTCTTTGTAGGGTGTCACAGCTGACGATGCATAACGGAGCAAAAAAAAAAAAAAGCCATGAGGTCAGAGGAACTGCATTCAAAGCTCAAAACACAGGATTGTGCCAAGGAAGGCAAAGATCTGAGAAGCATACAAAAAATGTCTGCTGCTGCACTGGAGCTTCCCAAGAGCAAAAGCCTCCATAGTTGTTATGGCCCCAGCTGCTGCCAGAGAGGAGGCATTAAAATGTACAGTATGGGGTGGTAAGTGGTTGATACACATAGCCCAGACTGTATACCATGATCACAATGACCCTGTTCACTCTCACTCTCTCCCTCTCACTCTCAACTTCAGGCTATATAGAATAAAACTTGAGAAAAACAAAATAAAAAAAAGAATTGTTTGTGTTTGTGTAAAATGTACACATTTGAATAAAAAATGGTTGGGTTGGCCGTTGTTTCATTAGGAACAAATGGCCACTCTAAATAAGTTTCACTGCAGAGATGGAGAACCTGCCAGAGAGACAACAATCTCTGTAACACTCCATTAATTAGCCCTTGTTGGTGGAGTAGCCAGACAGATTCCACCCCTAAATCAAAGGCATGTGGCAGCCTGCCTGAGGTTTACTTAATGATAGTAAACCTGACAGCACAAGATCAACATAGTCTGTTGTCTGTTGGGGAAAAGGAAAACATACAAGTGGCCTGGATGCCATGTGGCTAACCAAGCAGCAGAAAACAGCCATGGCTCATCAGCTGGCTAATAGTGTTCCAACAAACAAGACGGTGATGGCAGCTGCAGTGTAACCAACAGGACATTGCTGCAGCGGCTTCATGACTGTGAATACCAGTGACCCAGACACCGGACAAGGTCTGGAGCTTTTCGAAAATCCATGGAGGGACTGTCTGCATCTCTGTACCACCCAATCTAATGGGAGCTGAGAGCATCTCTCTATAGGAACGCCACGCAGTGCACAAAAACATGGTGAGCTAGATAGTAAAAGCATGGAGGAATTAAAGGTGTGATGGCTGCAAATGGAGCTTTCAGGGAGTAATAAAGAGACTAAAAGTCTAAATAAAGGAGACATTTCTCTGTTTCATCTACTAGCTAAATGTGCAACATTTTCAAAATTTCTAAATATCTTTTTTACTTGGTAATTTGGGTCTGTATCACTTCTGAATGTATCTGCCACGGTCGTGCATTTGAAATTTCCCTTGGCATAAAATTTTCAGTAGTTTCTTAGTCAGGCAGTGCTGGAGGCACTTCAAATTTGTTACACTAAACTTCCTTATACAGCTGTCTAATGATTGCCATGGTAAAGTCAGTGGGTGTCTTTTACAGTATCATTTAACACAGAGACAAAACATGCAATATGAATTTCCCCTCCCTCCAAAACTCCACTGTAAGAATTAAATGTTTCATTTTCTTTCTGACTCCCTGCTGGCTCTCCAGGACTTATCTAAAATACCATTACAGCATGAAACACTGACAGTGAGAGAATGTGACTGTACCCTCATTTATTTTGCGCCTATCTCTGACTTCTTCTCCTGATGGTTTCTGATGATAGAGCGCTGCTAGCCCTGGTCTGTTTACCACAGTTAAACCCGACGGCAGCTCAGTGTACTGCCCTACAACGGAAGAAAGGGGTAACTCCTCAGAGTGCAGTTCTGAGAAAAATGAGTTTAAAGTATTTTTGTTGTCCAGTCAACTGTATTGAACGTAGGATTCTGAAAACTGGTCAAATCCTTCCTTTTGCGAGTAGTAGTCTAGCCATGTAAAAATATTTAACTCAAACTTAACATTTCACCCTTATTTCAGAGTTACCTCTGTCTTGTTGTGCATTGAGGCAAAATATGAGCTGGTCATACAACGTAAGAAAGGGGTAACTCCCATTGATTCTAAACTGATAGTAGCCTGTTGTTTAGTAGGACGTGCTGAACATTCTATACACAGGAAGAAAGGGGTAACTCATGTTACTGTGTTCTCTCATTGTTTCCCCACAGTTTTGGGTAGTTCTATACACAGAGAGAAAGGGGTAACTCTAGTTACTGTGTTCTCTTGTTGTTTCACCTCAGTTTTTGGGAGTTACTGTGAAAACCACCCACAAATATATCCCAAATAAGATAATGTTGAGTCAAGATATTTATCCACATGATGTAGCAGACCTTTAATGACCCAAAAATGACAAAATCTAATTTTTGACAAAAATTGAGTTACCCCCTTCTTGTGTTGTAGGGCAGTGTACTGGGGAGAGGCTGCGCTCTCCTCCTAAATCCTTCCTCACTGAGACTCTGAATTGATACCACTATCAGCGATCGGCACAATAAAACTCCTGCTCTGGGAAAGACACACATGTCATAAATTGACATGCAAATGAGTCGGGACTTTCAAAGACGCAAACATTAATTTAACAATATCACAATAAGACACATTTACTGCTGGGCTACTGTACTGGCAAGTGTTGCTTCTTATTTGTTTAATGTCCTGCATTGAAATGTAAATATGTTTCTCAGTGGGAATTTGAATCTATGAATTAATTAGAGTCTTTATTATAGCCTATAAGCCTGTCCCTGTACATTTACACTACGACTACAATCTCATTAAAATGGCATCAAATGGAATTGGTATAAGGACAAGTGAGAATCATATTTTGCATTCTGCAGGAGTTACTGCTAGATTTATCCTGCCATGTGGTCCCCATGTTGCCATGAATCTGCCACTCAATCTGTCTAATGCCTGAGTTGCTCACAGCTGCCATTATAACCAATGATTTTAAAGCCGACTTGATTCATGAAAAGGATGCTACGATGATCATCACGTCAACAATTCAATCATCAAACAAGGTTACATGTGTACAAGTCTCAGGCATTTTTTTTTTGAGAGTTAATTGATGATGGCACCCTCAGAGTTCATTCATCCATATGGCAAAGCTGACTTTATGTGTGCGTTGTCTTTGTAGCTAGGAGATGTCATACCCTGCTTTCTGTCTTTGTGTCTCACTTACAGGTATAATTTAAAGGGCTCTGACTGAAGTCTTTCAGGTGTTGCAAGTGTTTGAAGTCTGTGTTGCACTACTGGTAGGTAAAAGACAACTTGTCAGTCAGAATGTCAAGTGTCAGCTTATGCATTTATCAAAGCCTCTGCCCATCCCTCCAGACCGATCAGTATTCACGTTGTTTCCACTCAAATGGAATTAAATCTTCTCCCATTTCCTTGAATGCACCATAATTCAACATCAAAGAGATGAGGAAATTTAAAATTGCACACAAACACACAGAACATCTTAGTCATGTGCAAACCCAGAGTAATTGAGAGAAGAAAATTCAGTAATATTATATGATGCAAGTACCAAAGCACTAGTCCAAATCAGGGTTTTGCCGGCAGGGGTAAAGCTAAGCTATTCCCCTGTTCCCAGGAGAGGGACCTTTGGAAGGAGGAAACCTGCCTCTTGCAGCTACTGTATGGTTAATCATATAATTTCAATTAAGAATATCTGCTCTAGATTATTAAGACACTCAGAAGCTCAGTGGAGCTGTGGGTCGATTATTTGCAAAGCAGAGATGAAGGTTATAGAAACAACATTACAATGTGAGACAGGAGAGTAATACCACTTTAATTAGACTGGAATCTATGCAGCTCAAGCTAGAAGACCTGTCACGGTGCTTACACTGGTGTGGTAAGTGACAGCTGGCTCCTTTTCCTTCCACAGACTTAGTTAGAGGGCCTTAACATTCACAAACCGGAGGTAAAACTGGATTAGCGACAACGTCTTTCAGTCACCCTTATAAATTGGAAGGTCAAAGAATTCCTCACAAGCTTATATGAGGTTATAGTCACTTTGACGTAGTTGACCTGGAAAGAATGAGACACAGCGATGTTAGCGATAACCCTGCAGAGCTCGTTGCGTTGGGAGGAAATGAAAGAAGCGACACCGTTACAGAGATTCTTTAATGTGCGGGGAATAGCATTTCACCACACAGGTATTACTTTTATGGCACAAAAACAAAAATTATTTTTGCGGAAGCAATTAAGGTGTGCGCTTAGGTTAATTTTTCCCCCTGTGGTTCCTCTCTGTTAGTGCAAAGGGGTTATGAGTCTCAATCAAGTCTGTTTTTTTTTTTCTTCCTTGGAAGGATTTCATTTATGCACCATTGTTACTGTATGAGACAGGGAATTAAGACAGTTACATCTGAGCCCTCATGAATCCCTCCACTTTCAACCGTTTCTGATTAGTCCGGGGTGGAAGGCTCGCTGTCGCCATGGTGACAGGCAGCAAAGATTGGACTTGAGACAGTTTCCAAGGGAAGGCTAGAGTGGCTACTAAATTGGGTGAAAATAAATAGAACTGATGTCCTATTTACAAAGACTGCTGGTGGAGTGCAAGCATTGCAGTGAAGGAGTCACTTGGGAGCAGATGTGGAGACGAGGGATGTCCTCCCTGATATTTCTAAATCAATAAATTGAGAGGAGTTCCTGGTTCAAAGACACATTCATTTGGTCTGCCAGATGTGGACACCAGTGGGGACTGGCAGAAGTGTTTTCCATCCCTTTACTTCCAAACAGAGACTGTGCGTTGCAGGCCCTTCCTCCCTTTTTGAAAAAAAAAAAAAGACGTTCCTTACTGACCCTAAAAATATACGGTTATCAACTGCTTACAATCAGAGTAACTTGGTATAGGCCCAGAATCTAAGGTTTGTCCATTATCATGGTTTTGCACTCGCACTAAACAGGCCAGAGGCAATTGTTTATGAAGTGACTGCAGCACAAACATCACTGTGTCTGTTTGGTGCATTCATCTTCTCCTGCAAAGCCCCACCATATGATGCTCAGAGTTACAACAAAGGACGCTGTGTGAAAGCAGCCAGAGACCAAATCAGAGAAACAAACAAAGGACAGTATACGGCTTCTGGGGCTCATTCCAGTAAAATGCACTGTCTGTCAATGCTTGCAAGCAAAACTGTCTGATAAACATGAGTGCACTAAGAACAATAACAAGGTTCAGCTACAGAAGCAAACCACTCGAGTCTGATCAGCCTGCAGCCGACTCTTGAAGCCTAACACAGTCAAAAGGCACAAGTACAATACAAAAATAAAAATAAAAATAATAATAATAAAAACAGTTTATGCAGAAGTTACGAGGAGGAAATAAACAATTGTCCATTGTGCAGCCAAGTACTTAGCAGCACCAGAGGGGTTTAAACACACAAACCACAATAGCCAGTGCATAATACTTGGATTTTCCCACAACCACACTCAATTCACAGTCATCAAAAACAAAAAAAACAACGTTATTTCTCAGTGACAAGGAGGCAAAGGCAGCTGAATGTTTGAACTGTTCAAAAGTAAAAGACATAAAAGAGACGTGGAACGATAACACTATCTCTTCACAAAGGCTCCAGCACAATCAATTCATCTTGTTCAATGGCTCCACTCTTATTTGATGTCATTGAAAATAATAGGAATTGCTTTTAAAAATGTCTGTATTACCTGTTTTTCATAACATACACCAACAAAAGGAAGGTGAAAAAATGACCATCTTATACTGTAGCAAAGGACATGCAACTGCAATGAAACTCAGCCAGAAGAATCTTAATAGTGTAAGTCAACAAATCATTAGTGTTTATAATTATAGTCACTTTGGTCATAAGAAGTGATTTGACAACTATCAAATCGATAGGGCAACTACATAAATGTCAAACTAATGTGGAAAATTATTAGCTCAGAGGAATTTTACTATGAAGACAAGGGGAAGAAATCCAACAGACTGGTAAACTGTACACTGAAGTGTCCAGACGAAAGCCCAAGTGCTAAACTGACAGCCATTCACATTTAGCCTCGGTTTTTCTTCAGTGTGTAAATGCTAAAATGAATGACTTGAAAAGAAAGATGTATGAAGATATTATGCAAACAATGGCATGCATTGGGACAAAATGGCACTGCCACTCCAGGGAACTATTCTAAATAGTTGGGCTGGAAGCTGAGCCAGAGCCAATCTTTCTTTACTTTAAAAATGTCACCAAAATAAAGGTCAAGCCATTTAAGGGAGAGGGGTGTGGAACATTGGGGGGTGTCAAATATGTAACAAATGAGCTTATTGCCTCTGTGGTTCCATTTAGTTTGATGAATGGGCTTCACATCAATGCTGAACCATGCTAATGACCACACTTCAAAAGCCCTATGTATCCACTCTGCTTCGCTGATGAGTTAAGCACAGAGCTGGAGCTACGGACACCGAATGAGAAAATAATTGTTCTTTTTTTTCTTTAAAAAAAAAAGGCAATACGTGTCTATTGAACACACACAAAGAGAAACAGAGACCGAGCGGCAGACAGAGAAAGGAATCTTAACTTCTGTCTCATTTATCCATTTCACTCCTTGTTTTTTTCCTCAATGTGTAATTACTGGCAAAACATTATTTACTTACTGATTACCACAAAGTCTTAAAAATGCTGCACGGCTCACACCACAAGGCCACTGTTGACATGGGGGTGAACAATTTGCACAGTTGATCTCAGACAATCTGTCCTGATTACAACATAATTCCAGCAGGGCAGATCTGTGACTAAATGTGAGCCTGAGTGGCTGTTTGCCTCTCGGTGTCAGCCCTGCAATAGACTTGTGACCTGTGAAGAGTGAGATGTGCTGGTACAGTAATAGGCATGAATTATCATACTGTATGTTAGAATGCCAAAAAGGAAATACAGTGTGAGAGACAGAGAACCCTCATGGCATTACTGTACTTAATTATGCTTATGCAAATATATATATATGAGTGGAGAAAGAGTAGAAGAGAGAGCTGGGCTTCTGATATATGACAGTCTCTGAAGTGCAGAAACACAGGGCCATATCTTGCTCATGCCATGCTTGAGAGAGTGGAACGCATCCTCATTTTCTACTTAATCTGGATTCATATTTGCATTGCCACCATCACACAACCATGTAAAAACTGCATCTATTTAACTATGGCCCGACATTTAATACGAGCCAACACACACACTTCAACATAGGGCTCTTGCACAGAACTGTGCTCATCTCTGATTTCACACTACAACAATACAAAACACAGAATCTGTTGGAAATCACCCGTCCACAGAACACATAAACCTCCCATCAGCCACAAGTTACACCACAAACTTTTCTCATCTGGCTACACGGTGAAGCAGATGTGCAATAATGATGGGAGGTATAGCACATGATTGAGCAGCTCTCTTTAGACAGGTGAGAGGACACAAACTACGTATTGTAGTGCAGACTGAGACAGCTGAAGAGTCTACTCTCCTTCATTAAAAATTAGGCTCAGTCTAACAGCTCCGAGACAGCAGCCACCTGGTTTGTCTGAATTTCTGAGTACATCTCCTGCCATGTACAGATTGTAAGGTCCACAGTGAGTCTGGATGTGACAACCATGTGTCTGACAGTGGTTCGGCAGCATTACCAATTTGCCAACACATTTCTTCGACGCTTAGACACCGTATTTATTATTTCAGTGATAAAAAATGGGAAACATATGGGTCGAAAAGATGCAATTACAGTTTATACAAGGAACCATCAATAGCAAACAAACAGCAGAATTCAGGACAGTGATGCCTAAATTACTGTCACTGTGCCTACATCATGAGAGGAGAGTCACAATGTAGCGACTTTTTGGGCTCTATTTTCCTGGCGCAACTCAAGGGGGCGCAGAGAGGCGAACCCTGGCGCAGCTGGCGCAGTGCTGTTTTCCTCCAGTGCAACAACGTGTGAAGCGGATTTGCTAAATTGGCAGACTGCTGTGCGCCGAGATGGGAGTGGTCGCGCAGCAGGGGGAGGTGTCGACAGATTCAGCTTGGCGTAGTGACAATTTGATGCTAAAAGGCCTCGCCGAGAGTGCGCCGAAAGCTTGCTAGCTCCAACCAGGGGTCCGTTTCAAGAAGCGAGATTAGTGGAAATTCTGAGTATGTTGAGCCTGAGATGAGGGAAACTCAGAATTTTCCGTTTCAGAAAGCAGGATCAGCGTAATGCTGAGTCAGTCGCTACGGCAACATGTGCTGTGAAGCAAACCTGCTCCGTGGCAGGTTTGATCCATCTTAACCTGAAGTTGATGCCGCTGAGCGTGGAGCAGGAAGCAGAGACATCATGTCACTTAGTGAATTAAGTCGTGGACGTGGAAGTGAAACTTATTTAAAGGCAAAGAGCGGATCATTAGGCTACAGTAGAGCTTGTTGGAGGATTTAGCTATTACATCTAGAGCTGTTTCATCACACATCGTGGAGGCTGTGGCTACCCACACAGCAAGGGACTCCTACGCGGATCCGCTTTCAAGCCACCAAACCCGCGTAACTGTCACATTCGTTTGGGCGCCGCCTAGAGGATCAGCTCCGCCTCCTGGCAGAGCCGTTATTCTACCGTCAAACAGCTGATGTCGAGCGGACCCGTTTTGGATCCGTGGACACGGACGCGCCTTAACTACCGTTGAACTGGAGACCGAGCCTCATTTTTCTTTGCTGGGAGACGGTTAGCTGCACCCTCGAGTAAGTATATTGATTTACTGATGTATTGCGACGTTTAGCCTACACTAAACATTGGCGTTTGTGATTTTAATCGTCATGTATATTGACATTTGTAATGACGTTGTTTGATATTAGCACTTTACTTTTGTCATTTTGTGCAACAGGCTACTGTTAGCTTCAAGCTGAGAGGTGAACGTCTGTACGTTAGCTATTTTGTTTTTAAATGGGATAACAATTTCGGGAGGATATATTATCGAAGTGTGGCACTGTTATAAACACTGTTATTTGGTATGGCCTGTTTTAACGTGTCGCTGTTATCTATACGTAACCTTTGTTAGCGGCATAAAGCTGCTAACTTAGGCTATAATAGCCTACCCGACCACACATTTCTATATTTTTGTGACCGTTAATCCGACCCCTCATTACCTCGATTTAAAAGTGATATTGCGGCGTAAGTTTAACCCATGGTCCAACGCATCGTAACACCGAGTTAGACCCCACAGAGATGCAGTCTGCTAACCGCTAGCTTATCTAATTCTAGCAACTTTAGCAAAGACTGCACCATATAGCCACCGATCAAAAAGCCTTTTATAGCCACAAATAATGCTCAGAATAGCACCAAATGTCATCAACAGTACAAACAGGGTTCAGGGTTTCATGTCGATGGCGCCACTATCAGTTTGAGACCGAGTTTACTGAAGACAAGCTGAAGGAAATGGAGGAGAAAAGTGAAGGAGGGAGAGCTGCGGTGGAGGCTACGTCCTGGAAACGGAGGCTGAAGTGACAGACGGAGAGAGCTGGTAGAGTTTAAATGCTGGACACGGGGGTTAGTGGTCAGTGTTTGTAGGTGGCCGCTGAAACCAGATGTGTGCTGCTGCCAGTCGGCCACAGACGTGTGTTATCAGTGCCTGGACTAGGTTAACTGGAGCAGAGTGGGTGAGTTGTTTTCGTCTCGTTTGCTAAGTTGCCCCCCCCACCCCCACCCAATTACAACTTAAACTTAATCATAAAACAATGTGACTCATTGTACTTTACATACAGGTAGATGGAGGACGGGAGGACAGAGGAGGAGGAGGAGGAGGAAGACAGATAGGAGGACTTAAGGTAGGACTATTTGGCAAGGAAACTTGATTCATATAAAAACAATGTGACTCATTGTACTTTACATACAGGTAGATGGAGGACGGGAGGACAGAGGGGGAGGAGGAGGAAGACAGAGAGGACTTTTTTTAAGGTAGGACTGTTTAGCAAGGAAACTTAAATCATATAAAAACAATGTGACTCATTGTACTTTACATACAGGTAGATGGAGGACGGGAGGACAGTGAGCAGAAAGGAGGAGGACAGAGAAGAGACAGGAGGAGGAAGAGGAGGACTTTTGAAAGTAGGACTATTTGGCAAGGAAACTTAAATCATATTATAAAAACAATGTGACTCATTGTACTTTACATACAGGCAGATGGAGGACGGGAGGACAGTGAGCAGAAAGGAGGAGGACAGAGAAGAGACAGGAGGAGGAAGAGGAGGACTTTTGAAAGTAGGACTATTTGGCAAGGAAATTTAAATCATATTATAAAAACAATGTGACTCATTGTACTTTACATACAGGCAGATGGAGGACAGGAGGACAACAGAGAGGAGACAGGAGGAGGACAGAGAGGAGAAAGGAAGTGGAAGAGGAGGACAGTGAGCAAAGAGGAGGCATGTGTCATGGTGCAGGACCACAACACTTGCCATCACCTCAACTCCCTGCACCCACTTTTACTATGCAAAGACTTTCTCAAGGTACAGACTGATCTCTGAAATATTAGTGAATAAAAAGGCCTCATGTGTATTATCACTCATGATTAACAGATGACTTCCATTTAATACAATGTTTTCCCCCACTCCCCCACACCGCGGATCAGGAACAGCAGTCTCTCCTCAACTCCCTCCACCCCGCACACCAGCCCTGCAGCAACAGAGGAGCCCAGTACAAGCCTGGTCTACAGATCAACATGGCGAGGGGGAAGAACGGCCGATACCATTCCCTTTTCTGGTGAGCAATAACTGACAAATACTTAGGGGTCATTCTGTGCCACAGATTTTGGAAAGTATTCCCACAACTAGCCCTCTGTCACTTTTGTACAGAACAAGAGAGAGCTATGATTAAATGTAGCTGGATAGTAATGAACGCATGTCTCTTATAGCAACAATAGTCATTTTAGCCATGACATATTTTAGCTGGCCGTGAAGACCCAGTGGTTGCCATGTCTGGCCCACATGGTAATTGTTTGTTCATTGTATTCTTTGGATCTCCATTAGTCTACATAAAGATGGAGACTATTCTTCCTGGGGTCCACATTAAATCAAACACTTATTCCAACAATACAGTGTTTATACAAAGAATTACATGAAATCATTTATCCTAAATATCTTAACAAGATTATAGAACTGCATATTAAATAGTACAATGTAAATGAATTAACATGATCTAGAGGAATAATATAGCTTTTTACATGATTATAAAATAGTTACATGATTCCAGACATTACATGATCAAGAGGAGTTTTTTTTCATGATTATAAAATAGTTACATGATTCTAGACATGACATGATAAAGAGGAGTAATATAGTTTTTTTTACATGATTGTAAAATAGTTACATTATTATAAAACAGTATACGAGATAATCTAAAACATAAATGTTGAACGCAGGTGTATTAACATGTTGAATATAATGTTCTTATAAACTATATTTCAGCTATTGGTATATTTCATGTTTGTCAACAGCGGCTGAGATCCACATGCGCACCCTGCTGGAAAGCAACAAGACCAGCTTGTGGCAAAGGTGAACTACCTCAGCAGCAGGCTGAACAGCAGAAAATTAGACGCGTCCCACAGCCTCCATCCACAAGAAGAACCCAAGTGTCAGTAGCATGTATGTGGACATTTCTTTCCAAATGTTTTTTAAAGGGATAGATCAACATTTTGGCAAATTGGCCCATTGCCATAATTGCTATAGTCATAGCAGTAGGTTCGTTACCTTTAATTGTCATTGTAAACTATTTTTAGTACGGCGGGGCAGAGCAGCAGGCTGCTCAGGGCTATGCTATGGAGGCTAAGAGAATTTCTTGGTTTCCCTCATTAAACTCATCAAATCCAAAATCCCAAACCTTCAAAACACTTTTGTGGACAAGTTGTGACCTGCACAACCACCATGCTAAGAGATAATAATGGAACATTACGAAACAGAGCTGTTTGAGGTAAATACACGGTAAATGAGGAGACTGCTTGCTGAAAAATTGTCCCTGAACGCAACGCGCATCAGCGGTTTTGCATGAATTTACTACTAAAACAGCTCTGTCTCG
Organism: Decapterus maruadsi; assembly: GCA_030347415.2. Taxonomy (NCBI): domain Eukaryota; kingdom Metazoa; phylum Chordata; class Actinopteri; order Carangiformes; family Carangidae; genus Decapterus; species Decapterus maruadsi. The sequence continues at coordinate 19,055,737 of CM064885.1, read as the reverse complement.
TAATGTTCCGTCATTATCTCATAGCGTAGTGGTTTCGCAGCTTACAATGTGTCCACGACAGAGTTTTTGAGTTGTTGGGTTGTGTATTTGATGAGTTTGATGAGGGAAACCAATACATTCCCTTAGCCTCCACAGCATAGCTCTGAGCAGTCTGCTGCTCTGCTCCACCGTTCTAAAAATAGCTTACACCGACAATTAAAGGTAACAAACCTACTGCTATGACTATAGGGATTATGGCAATGGGTCAATTTGCCAAAATGTTGAACTATCCCTTTAATGTTTTTATACTTTATTCCAGTCTTTTTCATATTCTGAAGGTTTTTTTCTAAGTGGATTGTTGATATATCATCCATGCAACATTTTATTCATACACATATGTAACGCCACCTGTATATCTTTGTTTTTTATAGTTTAAATTATACAAAAGTAGTAGCTACAGGTGTAGGTTTTCAGTGTTGGATGAAGAATTGACCTTATGAGCTGAGAAAATATAAAGGAAACGAAAATCTGCCTGATTGTCTGTGTGACTCAACAGTTTTTGTAATGAGGTATGAGGGTTAAAGGATTAAATAAAATAAAATGTAATATTTGTATTGAACTTCTTGTCGTTCATCATTCATTTTCTGTTATTTTAATATTTATTTTATTGGGACTTTGAAAATGTGATAACGGGTCCAAAACGGACCCGGGCCAGAGGTTTTTTATGAGTCCATTGCGGATCCGCAGCGGATTTGCGGGTCCTAAACGGACCCGCCGCGGAGTTAAGGTTTTAATCGCGGATGCGGACCGGATGCTGTGCGGACCCAGGGCGGGTCCGCGATCCGCCTTCGTAACGGATCCGTCACTGAGTGCAAGTGGAGCCCGATACGGGTCCGTCTCGCGGGTCCGTTACGGAAGCCGCGCAGCCTCCGCCGCGGATCCGCCCCGGAGTATTTTTGCTATGTGGGTAATTCATTATAATCGCAGCAGATTTTTTTTTTGACATTAGATTTTTCACAGACGGCAGCTTTTTTAAAAGTTTTTTTTTTTTTTTTTTTAAACATCCGTGTAGCTACTGTACGCAGCAGCGAGACAGCGGCTCGTCGCTACAGCAGAGACAAGACCGTGCAGGTTTTCATGTGGGACAGTGCGAGTAGAAATTGTTGAATATACAGCAAACCTCTGTCGGCCCCTCGGTGGAGCAACTATTTAGCAATTACAGTACAGTACATGAACCGATCGCCAAATACAAGAACGGAGCAAATGTATTGGGCTACAGTTTGATTTGAAGTAGATACAGCTGAACAAATCAATAGAGATATCAAATTAAAAATGGGAATTTTTAAGAGGCCACAGATTACACACAACCACAAAGACTACTCATTTATAGCTATATAATCATGAGAAAATGCATTTCCCATTTGAACCCATAAACTCGGCTCGGAATTGAACCCACGCTGCCTACGCGACAGACACACGCTCTACCGAGTACGCTATCCAACAACACCAAAGCCCCGACGTCAACATGTATTTGTCACACTGTCAGAGTTCTTCAGTGAACACACTGCTGTCCCTTTTTCCACGTCAGCTCACGCGGTTTCGGCTGAATTTAATGTTTTTTAATGTGTTCATCCTCCACATACGCCGACATTAAACTCTCCCCAGCAAACACGGACGGACCCGGACGTGTTCGAGAGAGCCCGATTTGGTCGTGATCACGTCAAATCACAACTAGTCCGATCAGACCGAGAATATGACCATATCACAACCGCACGAGCAAACCCGGACGTGTTCGAGAGAGCCCGATTTGGTCGTGATCACGTCAAATTACAACTAGTCCGATCAGGCCCAGAATATGACCATATCACAACCGCATGAGCAAACCCGGACGTGTTCGAGAGAGCCCGATTGGGTTGTTATCACGTCAAATTACAGCTAGTCCGATCAGGCCCAGCATATGACCCTATCAATCACAACTGCGCACGGATGGACTGTCTGAGAGGGGGGTCGTGATCTGGTCGTGATCGAGTCATATCATGACCAGTCAGAGAAATGGGATGTGGCAAAAAAAATTATACGACATATAGTCAAAGATAAACCGTCTTTGATACAGTCTGATGCTGCGACCTCTTTTTTATACAGTCATGATTGCGACCGGGTTTTATTCAATCAAACTTTATTAACATAAACATGACATTATAAACAACAGAAACAGGAAGCTAGAGTACGTAATAAAAAATCACACCGAAAGAGCACAAGAGACGTTCTAAGTCTTCTTTATGAAAATCATAGGTGAAAATACAAAAAAAAAAAAAAAAAAGTGGGCGTCATCTGATGGATCTGACCTACGACCCAGCACGTGATGTCATTCTCCAAGACGCACACACGGTGCTGCAGCTGCACGTTCAACATCAACAGGACACAGTTACTCAGCGCGAGTAAACCAGCCCTGTAAGTAACATTTTCATGATTTCGGAGTTTGATTGAAGTAAAATAATACTGTCGAAAGTGGTAGCCGAATTATCTGTATCTCGTAAACTGGGTCACACACACTCACAAAAAACTAGGCCTGCTAGCAGCCCGCTAGTAGCATTGACCGCACTCAGTCCCAACACAGCGATGCTGAGAAAATGGTCATGTAAGTTCCTTGACTGTACTATAATTTATATTATGCCAAATAGCAGCAAAGAAAATACCACCAGAACAATGAAGTACTTAGTTATTTTCTCGCCGAATCACTAAAACTAGCTCGTTGACCTAGCTGCTGCTAATGCTAATAGCATTAGCGCTTGTTGCAGTTCAAATTGAGCCGCTGCTCCTTTCGGGCTCAACTGTGTGGCGTCCTGTCCGCAGCAGTTCATGAATCATTTTAATGAAAGAACTGCTGTTCCCATCACTACTTTATATGCTTTTACCATAAACTGCAAAAAGAAGGCTTTTACACACAGCTGTGTAAACATGAAATCTTTCAAACTCTGACATTGTTATTGATTTTGTATTACAGATGCCATCAAACACTGGGACAAGTCTGATGACAACGGCATAGGCTAAATGCTGATTATTTAATCCTCAGAAAGGTCTGGTGGAGGGAAGAACAACAAAAGGAACCCTGCAACACAACAATACAACATGGCATCTGATGGCGTCATCTTTCTGTTTCTGTTCATTTGTCAAACAATAAATGGCTCTGTTTGAATTAAATGAAAGTTTTGTGTCTGTTCTTCAAAAATATTGTAGGTATTGAAATTAATGAAATGCTACATTTTGTAAAAGACGATTTGTCATCACGTAGCCTTTTGCATATTGCTTTAACAATGATATTGCAAAAAAAAAAAAAGTGTAGTAATGGGCCAGATCACAGCTGAATTGGGGGACATCAGGACGTAATTTCCAGGACATGGTCACCAGGACGTCCTCTCGACGACATAAAATTGACCGGTATGTGGTCGGTCAGGGTCATTAAAAATTCGTCGAGGTGATGTCCTGGTAAAGACGTCCTGAAAAAGACGTCTAAAACATCGCCAATTACACCCGAATTTGGCCTAGTCCGGAACGTCACCGAATGACGTCAGGTCGACGTTAACCGGACGTCATTTGGCTTGCTGGGTCCTGTTGGGTTGGAGTGAGATTCGCGGCTCTGTTTCTTTTTTTCTGTCGTTGTGAATCGTATCATCTGTGCTCCATTGATGATGGCTTCTTGTGCTCACGGTGAACGCGCCTCCCTCAGGCTGAACATATTCTGCATTGATTGAACTAATTCTGATCAGCTGTTCTGAAACCGAAAATTCAGAGTTTTCCAGCTCAGGCTCAGACCATCCTGAGCTCAGGATTTGGCTCAGAGTTTGTTGAGCCTGCTTCCTGAAACGGACCCCAGGTCTACTCTCAGCCAGTGCACTGCGCACATGTAACAGTTGTCTGCGTTGTGTTGTGTATTTTTAAGAAGGACCGACACTTCTGTAGCTTCAGGACCGGACTTTTATTGCCTGGACAATGATACGGAAATGACTGGTCAGCTCACGGTCAAGCACAGCACTCGTTCGGCACAGCATGGGCTCAATCCTCGTATACTGGCCTTATTTGTGTACATCATTAATTAAAAATAAATATATAAACAGAAACACATGTACCTGGACAATGATACGGAAATGACTGGTCAGCTCACGGTCAAGCACAGCACTCGTTCGGCACAGCTTCATGGAGGAAAATTAGCAAGTTAGCTTAGCCTTCAAGCTACGGTCACTAGTTATAAACAGAAAACGAAATAAACCCTTGGCAACACATTAAGTCACATGTAAAACTGTCGCCAGCCTCCTGAACATAATATCATGATAACTGCATTATTACATTACATTGTTTACACAGTTTCAGTAGGCTATAACGCTGTGCTTCGTGTAACAAACCTACCATGGGCTCAATCCTCGTATACTGGCACTGTGTTTACGTCACAGCCCATATTTATGTGCTGCGGAGAGCCCTGCTAACCAGTGAGCGTCCACGATACATGAATAAAATTGTATATGATTGGCTGTCACTGTGGAAGTGGAATCAACACTATAACTCTGTTACATTCCCCCCTGCTGAATTCCACTGACACACAATAATGCCCATAACAAAAAAAAGAAAAAACCAAAAGAGAATGAAAAGAAAACAAACAACTGACCAGTCGAGCAACACGTCAGGCACCCAACATGGGTACAACCCAGAACAACAAAACAACAGAGATAACACAGCAAAAACAAAATGTGAAAACAACCACAGCGAAGAGAGGTGAGAAAAGAAAAAAAATGTATGTCAGAGTAAGCACCACCATGAAGTCACACGTAACCCAGTCAGGAGACTATTCCTTCAAAGAATTAGAGGAAAAAGAGGCTGGCCAAACCCCTTAAACCACCACAGGTAAACATGCCTGTTACATGTCTAAGACACAATGTGACCCCACAGACCCACAATGAAAGAAAAAAAACGCCCAGGAACATAATCACAGAGAGAAAACTGTCCCTTTGTAACTCCACACTTGGGATCCGATCCCAGCCACACAGGAGTGAGTAAATAAGAAAAAAAATAAAACACCTCACATTTCCAGTGTAAAATTCGTTATACAATCAATAACATATCCAACAATATGAAAGGCACATTTCACATCATCAGTAGAACAACATCCATTAACACATAACAGAAAATGTACATAAACCTCAGCACACCCCTGTAAATCCAATGAACCCATCTATCAGTTCGCCTTTATTGTCTGGTCCATCATCTCAATAAGCCTAACCACAGGCCTAAGTAACCTGCCTGTTCTTGTCCTAAGACCACCCAATGGTTCCACTGGCGGAACTGGAACAGCAGCATTGCACAGTGTGGGAACATGGTCACTTGGCTCAACAACATCAGCCGATGTTGCGCCACCCAGGTCAGATCTCACATCACATAACTCAGAGAGTGACGTCTGGGGGTTCTGAGATTGAAGCTCCACTGACACAGGTGAAGGGGGTGGATCATCCTGACAATGAAGTTGGTCAGAGCCACCATCGTGTGGCCAGGCCTGAGATGGTTCAACATGTGTAGTGGGCAGGGCGTCCCGACCCTGGCTATCAATCTCCACACTTTGGTCACTAGATCCCTCAGATGGCAACTGAGAAACCCAAACTTTGGTCCTGTACTCCACTGCATCAGACGACACGTCATCATCCGTAACAACATCACCCCTCATTGCACTTGGGTGGTCAGAAGCAGAGGAGACAGACAACTCCTGATCGTCTTCAGAAACTGTGTCAGGTAAGGGCAGAAAGTTGACCGGTGTTATCAGATTGCGATGAACCGTTTTCACATTACCAGTCACGCTATGTTGAACCTTAAAGGTGTGACTGTCAACATTCACCCCAATGACAAGGTAAATGGCGTCCTCCCAACGGTCAGCAAGCTTGCGCTTACCGCGTTCGCCCTTGTTGGCCAACAACACACGGTCTCCGACCTCAACTGGAGCTCCTCTGACTTTTCGGTTGTACAGGTCAGCATGTCTCTTTAATTGTTTGGAGGCCGAAGCCTGTGCCACACCCATAGCTTCCTTCAGCTCCCGCTTCAGAGACTGAACATACTCATCATAGCTCACGACCTCAGGGACGTTCAGGACAGAGCTGAAAGCCAAATCAACGGGCAGCCTAGGTGTTCTTCCAAACATCAGGAGAAACGGAGCGTACCCTGTGGTCTCGTGAATGGTGCAGTTATAGGAAAATGTGAGAGATTTCAGCGCCTGAGGCCACCTGTGCTTCGACCTTGGGGGTAAGGCCCGAATCATGTTACCCAGCGTCCTGTTCATTCTCTCACATGAGCCATTGCCCATCGGATGATACGGCGTCGTGTGTGATTTCTCAACACCAGAAATCCTCAAAAGATCAGCGATAAGGGCACTCTCGAAGTTAGCCCCTCTATCTGAATGAATGCGCTTCGGAAACCCATAGACACAAAAAAAGTTGTGCCACAACTGGTGGGCTACAGCTTTGGCAGATTGGTTAGGGCACAGAAAAGCATTAGCCATTTTTGTGAAATGGTCTGTGACTACGAGCACATCCAATGACCTGTTCTTAGAATCCTCCGCACACCAAAAATCAATGCAAACAAGTTCGAGAGGTTCTGACGTCACAATGTTCTCCAACGGTGCTCTCGCTTCTGGTTCAGGAGTTTTGCTTAGCACACAGCGCTTACAGAGTTTCACATGCTCCCTTACGTCCTTCTCCAGGCCCGCCCAGAAGAAGCGTTGTCTTGTAAGGTACAGGGTCCGTTGTTGGCCCTGGTGACCAGCTTCATCGTGGACCCCCTCCAACACGACCGCTTTCAGAGAAGAAGGTACCACATACAGGTAAGACTTGGTCTTTGTAACAGGGCTCTTCGACACACGATACAACACACCCTTCCGCATGCAAAGCTTATCCCAACTCTTCAACAGATGTAAAACGCCAGCTGGTTCCAAAGCACGTTCCCTCCTAGACGGTCTTCGCCCCCTTTCCACAAAGAAGATCACTCTGTTCAATACTGTGTCGGCTCTCTGCTTATCCATCAGCTGGTCATGAGACAGCACATCAGTCCCAACTGGTTCCTCCGGTAACACTGCCTGTGGAAGTTGTGGCAGCAACAATGCATGGGACGTCACTGAACCTTCCTGCATTTTGTGTGACTGCAGTACAGCTGCCACTTCCTGACCAGACAGAGTCCCAGGCCGGACGACAACAGCACACTGGCAGGCGACAGAAGGCCCTTTAACTGAGGTCTTCTCCAGTGGGTGAGTCGACCACCGAAAGACATCTTGCACCTGGTCATTACAAACAGCATCAGCCTCGGCCAACAATGCCTGATAGGGCACTCTTGTCAAGCGGTGCAGCGCACTTGAGTGTACAAAGGGCTCCCTGCTCAGGGCGTCTGCGACAATGTTCTTGGGGCCCGGGATGTATTTAATGCCAAACTGGTACGGTGCCAACTTGGCGACCCACCTCTGTTCGCACGCATCAAGTTTAGCTTTGGACAGAATATATGTTAACGGATTATTATCTGTCCACACAGTGAACGGGTGTCCCCTCAGCCAATGATGGAATTTATCGCAGACCGCCCATTTCATCGCAAAGAACTCAAGTCTGTGTGCCGGGTACCTTGATTGTGCATACGAGAGTGACTTACTCGCAAAGGCAATCGGCCGAGCAACTGTGCCCCCTTCTGGCACCTGCGACAGGACGGCTCCGAGGCCATTGCTAGATGCATCCACTGAGAGGAGGAAAGGTTCCCCGAAATTTGGGTGAGCCAAGACAACTTGATCCAGCAGAGCCTGCTTCAACAGAAGGAAGGCCTGTCTGCACTCCTCTGTCCAATCAGAAGCCACCAGCGTCCGCTGGAGAGGGCGACACTTCCTTCTCTTTTGATGAGGGGCCTTAGGTCCAGATGTTAGACCGAACAGCGGTTTAGCTATTGAGGAGAAACCCTCAATGAACTGCTGGTAGAAAACCACCATTCCCAGAAAAGATCGTATCTTTCGTTGCGAAGGAACCCCTGTCCCATCCTCCATAAGGTCCTCTTCAGACAGGGCCGTAATGGATCGCACCTTTTCGGGGTCCGTAGCGATGCCCTCCTCACTCACAATATGGCCAAGGAACCTTACAGACTTTTGCAAAAAATGACATTTCTTTGGAGCGAGTTTCAAGTTGTGCTCCTGAAGACGGGCAAAAACCATTTCCAGACGCTCCAAGGCCAGATCCTCAGTCGGAGCGAACACTAAGACATCATCCAAGTAGCAAAGGAGACTCAGAAAATTCTGGTCCCCAAAGATGGACAGCATCATCCGCATGAAAGTCGCTGGGCTATTACACAGACCCTGTGGTAGGCGGTTATATTCATATAACCCGAATGGTGATGTAAAAGCCGTATATCTCTTGTCATCTTCATGAACCTCAACATTGTAATATCCAGATGTGAGGTCCATGGTAGAGAAAAGGCATTGCCACCCAGGGCTGCCAGAGCATCAGCCTGATGGGGTAGCGGATGAGCGTCTTTGATGGTGCGGGCATTGATCCAACGAAAATCGGTACAGAGTCTCAAGTCTCCTGACTTTTTCCAAACGAGGACCAAAGGCGAAGCAAAGTCGCTACCAGACTTTCTTATAATCTCTCGTTCCTCCATTTCGTTCAACACTTGCCTGAGTTTCTCGTACTGGTTGGGTGCAATGCGTCGGTATGGCAACCGAAAGGGTCTGTCATCACTGAGTCTAATCCGGTGAACACAGCCCTTAGCCTTTCCACAGTCCAATCTGTGTCTGGAAAAGATGGACTGGTACTGAGCTAACAGCTGGACAAGTTTCTCTTTGCAAGCAGGAGACACATCACAAGAATCTACATCAATATCAGCCAACCCCAGGTCACGCAAAAGTGAGGTTGGTCCATCATGAGGCCCGCTGGGACCTCCGTTCCCGCCATGACAGTCTGGGAGGCTTGAATCATCAGACGTGAGGTGAGAGTCTTTCCCATCGTCAGTCACAGCATCACATGGCTCCTGCACCTGTTGCTGGACAACACACTGTGCACTGTAAAACATATCCGAACGGTCAAAGTCTTCCAACTCAACACAAGGATAAACGTCGGCAAGTTTAGCGTTTCGTTTCAGTGTCACAGGCTCATCAGAAGGATTTATCACTTTTAGGGGGAGCCAACCATCACCACGAAGCAATGCCACAGTCCTCCCGACCAACACAGACTGTGGACGTGACCTGGCAGTAGTAGGCTCCATGATGACTGCACTGCCGACTGAGATGTTGCCAACAGTCTGAAGCCGAGCCCAAACCAAATGCTCACTTAAAGGATCAAGAGTCACAGATTTCTTTATCTTTACTGTTCCCACCTTCTTGGGGATGTCACTGCCTGACCACACCTCCACATTAGCCAACAAGCTCAGCAAATTGCGTTGCTCATCCTCACTGTGGTCAGATGCAAGTGTGCGGCTCAAAACATCCTTTGATGACTTTAAACGTTGAATCAGGTATTTCAGCAGGTTACTCCCCACAATGAGATCATCATTTTGAGTGGCAACCACCAACGTCGGGACAATCACTGAGAAGCCGAACAGTTCAATTTCCAGGTCACAAACTCCCAAAGGATTGGTCCGTGATCCACCACAGCCAACCAAGACCACATCCGTGGGCGCCAGAGAGGGGCTCTTCATCACTCCCTCCTGTGACAGTCGTGGCAAAACTCTGGAACTCAAGCTGCATGCCATTGAACCACTGTCGAGCATAGCATCCACCTCCACTTTGTTACCAATCAGAACTTTAGCATGAAAAAGTCCATCATGAGGAGCGACCCTCTGTGTGTTCTGTAATATGACTTTACTCTTTAGGTTTAGCTCCTCGCACACACTTTCATAGACAGACTCCAAATCATCATTTTTCATGTTCAGGGGTTTGATCACTGGCTCAACATCTGCCCCCCCAAAATGTTGGCCCGCTAGTTTCCCTCTTGATGGGTGGTGGGTCGAGTGGCAGCACCACCTGCTGGCCGAGGAACACCTGACTTTGGACAATCAGCACGTGTGTGGCCAGAAGCATAACAGAGGAAACAGAGATGGTTGGACCGACAATGAAAGCGAGTAGTGTGTTCCCTGTCTCCACACACTTCACATGGCAGAGAGGGTCGTGCCCTGCTCCTGGGGCCCCCCTGTGGCTGGCGTCCTGGTCTGTCATAGTACTGAGCCTGCTGGGGTCCCTGCCTTAGAAGGCTTTCCAACATGCTAAGGATGCGGTCTAGAGGCTCTGCAGGCCCCTGAGCTGACTGGCATAATGCTGAGCCTGGGTTCACATCACTGGCAGGCTTACCAGCAGGCAATGACGCAGGGAGACCAGGACTAACGTCCTGCCGCAGCACAGTCACAGCAGTGGTGCTCCTAGGCTGAGAAGTGTGCCTCTTATCTCGTCTATGCTCAACCAGTTTCTCATGGACCTCAGCAGCAGTCCACTGCTGCAGAGGCTTGCACCTGAAAATCAGGGACAGTTCAGAGTCAGGGCAGTGTCTAATAAACATGGTAGTTAGTTCACGTGAAGAATCTTCCATTGATTTATTCTGTCTTTTCAGACAGTCCTCAGTTACTTCCATAGCTTTGTTCAACCTGAGCCAGTACTCAAAAGGGTCCTCACTAGAGAATGGCAAGGTGGAGTAAAAGTCAGCCAAAGGCATGATGGAGGAAACTGTGTCACTGAAATGTTGTTTTAATATGTCAAAAATGGGACCTGGACCCTCAGACAGAACAAGGAAGGGGTTACTGCGGATTCCTACTCTAACCACCTCCCTCGCCTTCCCCATTAGCCTGTTCATGACCTCTTCTGCCTGCTCTGCTACAGGTATTGCTTGCTTTCTGAGATATGTCATGACTACTGTCTCCCATTCATGCACTGTATAGGCATCTGAGCCATCCCCCTTAAAACATACTGGCTCTTTGACTTCTGACTTCACTACCCAGTTCACAAGAGACGGGTCTGCCCCCCTTGACCCAGATGTGTTACAAGGAACATTTGCACCTGCACCACTACTGAGCTGTGATGCAAGGCAGGAAGCAATACTCTCCCCAATTGACATCCCAATTTCTTTAGCTATACTTGCAATGACATTAACTGAAGAATTGCTTTCATTTGCACCAGGTAAATCATGCCCATGGGGTGAAGCAGCAAAAGTATCATCAGTATTGGGACTGACTTCAAGATCTGGCATAGGGGTGGATGTGATTGGTGTAGACTGGAACCTGGCCCTACCCCTACCCACAGGTGTTATAGGAGTGTACACGAATGTACCTCTCCCCCTGCCAACACCAGCTCCAAAGTCCATGTTCAGTATGGCAGGTACAGGACACAGAGAATGAAAATGAAAACAAAAAAAAAACAAACAATAGAAATAAAATATATGATTATATAGCAGTCATATAAGGAAAATCACTGATAATTCGGGCAAAAAAGAAAAAAAAAGAAAAAAAAGATTAGACTGAAGGCACACAGCCAATAAAACAATAGAAATACACACAAAAAAAAAAAAATCCCCCAAAATGAAACCAAGTTAATAAAAGAGGAACACCCCCACAAAACAGGGTACAGTTTTCAATACGAAAAAAAAAAAAAAGCCTAAGACTATTCAGTCTAAAATACTTGGTAAATGATTCAATGAGTTATAAAATAAACAAAACAAAAAGAAAATGACGGCCAAATAACCCACATGTGACAAAAATGTACCAAAACCTCACCACCGCATGGGAAAACAGTGAAGGAATGAAGCCTTGCTGTCACAAGTGTGGAGCTGATGCTCCACCTACTGGCGAAAGAGCGCTACTGCTCCAGGCGGGCAGTCCGATGCGTCTGTGACTCAGCTGCAACCACAGTAGTTTTCTCCGGGAACCGACGGCTGTCCTCCCGACGCGACGAGTCCTGGAGTACGGTCACGGCACCATTGTAACAGTTGTCTGCGTTGTGTTGTGTATTTTTAAGAAGGACCGACACTTCTGTAGCTTCAGGACCGGACTTTTATTGCCTGGACAATGATACGGAAATGACTGGTCAGCTCACGGTCAAGCACAGCACTCGTTCGGCACAGCATGGGCTCAATCCTCGTATACTGGCCTTATTTGTGTACATCATTAATTAAAAATAAATATATAAACAGAAACACATGTACCTGGACAATGATACGGAAATGACTGGTCAGCTCACGGTCAAGCACAGCACTCGTTCGGCACAGCTTCATGGAGGAAAATTAGCAAGTTAGCTTAGCCTTCAAGCTACGGTCACTAGTTATAAACAGAAAACGAAATAAACCCTTGGCAACACATTAAGTCACATGTAAAACTGTCGCCAGCCTCCTGAACATAATATCATGATAACTGCATTATTACATTACATTGTTTATGTAATGTTTGGTGTGATGAATAACTTGACAGGACGACCCGGTTTTCGTGTCACAGCTAGTCCAACTTTACTTAGCTCACAGATCATAATACAACATGGCTCTAACCCCGGAAGTCTGTTGTGCCCCCATGTGGTTACCTTTGACCTTAAAGTCACAGTACCAAAACAACAATACATTACATCCCCCTTCTTAAGATTTTTTTTTTTTTTTCAATAGCTTAACTTCACTCAATACATGAAGACAGTGTATAACATAATATTAGGCACATTTTGAGCAATGAACAATTTATCACTGAAAATTATATTATGCCCTCTCAAGAGAATAACTTCAGCCCACAGGACTCTAAATAAACAACAAACAACTCTTAGCCCTTAAGACCTTTAAGGTATCATGAACATCATTAACTCATACAGTAAACTCAATAGTGTCCATAAGGAACAACATTCTCATTCCCTGAATCTCAGTGGAGTCTTGACCACTCTACCTGACCTAGTTTGATAAGGCTGTGTGAGTGTAGATGAGTCACAAGTGTCCTTGCTTTGAGTTGGTCCTGAAGATTGAGCATGTGAATTTTCCCTGTCAGCCGACAGAGTGTTGTCACAGTCCATATCCACAGTCACATTGCTCTCAGCAGCAGGTGGAAACACTGTCTCGGCCGTTGGTCTGAGGTGTCTTCTGTTACGCCTGAACCTCCTGCCTTCAGGCGTGCAAACCACATATGAACGTGGCTGATCATGTTCTTTCAGAACCACTGCTGGCTTCCATTTGTCCCCAGACTGCATCCTAACATTTTCTCCAGTGTGCAGCGCAGGCAGCGGTTTAGCATGACGATCAAAGTATCTCTTTTGCTTTGCTTGCCTCTCTTTCAGCCCTTTGTGCACACTGAGCGCCCCTTCAGGAGTGAGAAGAGAGGTGGAGGCTGGCAGTTTTGTCTTTAAACGACGCCCCATCAACATCTGGGCAGGAGATAGTCCCACACTCTCCAGTGGTGTATTTCTGTATTCCAGAAGTGCTATGTAGGGGTCACCAGCATCCTTCTGAGACTTCTTGAGTAGCCGTTTAACTGTTTGCACAGTTCTTTCGGCCTGACCGTTGCACTGTGCATGACCTGGGCTTGATGTAAGATGACTGAACTCCCAACTCTCTGCAAAGCTTCTAAATTCCTCGCTTGCATATTGAGGTCCGTTGTCTGAGATTACAATGTCAGGGATCCCATGTCTCGAGAAAATGGACTTCATAGCAGTTATTACACCTTTACTGGTCGTGTTGCTCAGCTTCATGATCTCAGGGTATTTGGAGAAGTAGTCCACACATAGAAGAAACTCTGAACCGTTGCTGTGGAACAGATCAGTGCCGACCTTCTCCCACGGTCTCGTTGGTAAGGGATGTGAGATCAAAGGCTCTTTTTGATTACTGTTCATATTCTCATTGCAGACATCACACTGCGCTACCACCTGTTCAATTTGTGTGGACATGCCTGGCCAGTATAAGACATCTCTGGCCCGTTCTTTGCATTTGACCACACCCAAGTGTGACTCGTGTATCTTATCCAGCATCTGTGGTCTCAGCTGCAGTGGCACGATGAGCTTCTCTGCTTTGAACAGCAGGCCAGAGGCAAAACTGATCTCCTCTCTAAATGTCCAAAATGACTGTATGCTGCCTGGCACAGCAGACCTGTCTCTTGGCCATCCATTCATAGTCATTTTTTTCAGCTCCTGCAGAACTGGATCTTGTGATGTTGCGTCTCTGAACAATTTAAGCTTCTCTTCTGAAATAGGCAACTGTGGTGTGATCCAGTTTACCTGCAGGTCTTCTTCCAGGAGATCCTCTTTGTGTTCATGAAGGTAAGCACGGCTCAATGCGTCTGCTATGTGAAGCTCTTTTCCTGGCTTGTAGGTGACAGACACATTGTATTTCTGAAGACGCAACAGCATTCTTTGCAGCCTCATGGGAGCCTGATGCAGTGGCTTCTTAAAGATGCTTTCCAATGGTTTGTGATCACTTTCAACCTGTATTTCTCTGCCATAGACGTACTGGTGGAATTTTTCGCATCCGTATACAATGGCTAATAACTCTTTTTCTATCTGTGCATACCTCCGTTGACAGTCTGTGAGTGCTCTCGAACCGTATGCCACAGGTCGCTCATCTTGCAGTATCACAGCTCCGATGCCCTCCGAGCTGGCATCCACAGACAGAGTCACAGCTTTGTTGACATCATAATATTTCAGTGTGGGAGCTCCTGTGATCAGCTTTTTTAGCAGGTCAAAGCTTTGCTGCTGCGCATCTTCCCAGTGCCATTCTGTTTCTCCCTGCAGCAGTCTCCGTAGTGGTGCAGAGATCTCAGACAGATTAGGAATGAATTTAGACAGATATTGCACCATTCCCATAAAGCGCATTAAAGCTTGTTTGTCTTCTGGTGGAGGCATTTGCACAATTGCTCGAATCTTCTCCTCATCAGGCCGTAGTCCATCTGCACTAAGTGTATGTCCAATGTATTTGACCTCTGTCATTCTGAACTTACACTTGTTTTTGTTGAATCTCAGTCCGTTTTCATCTGCCCTTTGCAGCAGACTCAGCAGCCTCTTATCATGTTGTTCAATGGAGTCGCCCCAAACCAGCAGATCATCAATGATGTTGACCACACCGTCCAACCCCTCTACCATCTGTGCCACAGCTCTCTGGAACACCTCGCTGGCAGATGAGATGCCAAAAGGAAGGCGCTTGAATCTGTACCGGCCAATGGGTGTGTTGAAAGTGCACAGTTTGGAGCTCTCTTCATCCAGCTTTATTTGATAAAACCCTTGGTTTGCATCCAGCACAGAGAAATATTTTGCGTTAGGCATGCGTGATACCACTTCCTCCACAGTGAGAAGTGGGTAATGTTCTCTTCTTATTGCTGTATTAAGATCTTTAGGATCCATGCAAATCCTGATCTTCTGTGGAGTGACAACAGTCACCATGCTGTTCACCCACTGAGTCGGCTCAGACTGCTTTGTGATGACATCTGATTGCTCCATCTTGTGAAGCTGCTCGATCACTCTGTCCCTGAGAGCAACTGGGATCCTCCTCGGTGCATGTATCACTGGTTTTATATCTGGGTCCAGTTTGATGGTGTGTTCGCCTGGCAGGCATCCAAGTCCTGTGAAGAGATGCTCATATTCTGTCAGTATGTCATCTGTCTTTTCCATGCTGTACAGTCTCTTTACCATTTTTAATTTTGTACTTGTCTCTCTTCCAAGTATTGCTGGAGCATCTTTCTCTATTATTTCAAAGTCAATCTGATGTTTTTGTCCTTTGTATTTGCATGTGAGTGATGCTCTGCCCAGTGGCTTCATTTTGTGACCTGAGTATGTCACTAGCTTGCAGTGAGATGTACGAAGCTTATTGTCATTTTTTATAGCCTGCAATGTTTTATCTGAAATAACATT
Organism: Decapterus maruadsi; assembly: GCA_030347415.2. Classification (NCBI taxonomy): domain Eukaryota; kingdom Metazoa; phylum Chordata; class Actinopteri; order Carangiformes; family Carangidae; genus Decapterus; species Decapterus maruadsi. The sequence continues at coordinate 19,039,914 of CM064885.1, read as the reverse complement.
ACAGTCAGCTCCAGTGTCAATCCGGAATGTCACTTTCTTTTCATTTATTATCAGTTCTTCTGTCCATCTGTCATTGTCACATTGTGCTTTATCAACAGCTCCAACACTTTTTATTTCAATAGTCCCAATGAACATGTCCTCATCATTGTCATCACACTCCTGGCTGCATTCAACAGCATGCATTTTTTGTGATTTCTTTTGGCTGCTTGCACGACACATTTTTGCAAAATGATTTTTCTTTTCACATTTCTTGCACGTTTGTCCATAGGCTGGGCATTTTCGAAGTTCATGCTTATAACCACATCTGTCACAGTTGATTTTCCTTTCACTGTTGGTCACAGGGGTTTCCTTCATGCTGCCGTATTTTTTGTTTACTCTCATTGTGCTTATTTTTTGCACATCAACTTCTTCATGCAACACTTTAATTTGGGTGGACGTCAGTTCACTGGCACGGCACACATCGAGTGCTTTAACAAGCGTCAGGTCGGCTTCTCTGAGCAATCTCGCTCTTACTTGATCATCACGTATTCCACAGACAATTCTGTCACGTATTAGTGAGTCACACAGGTCGCCAAATTCACAGTCTTTCGCTTTATTTTTTAGGTCTGTCACATAGGCGTCTATCGTTTCTGACGGGCCTTGGACACGGGTGAAAAACATGTGTCTGATATATGGCAGGTTTTTCCTGGGCTCACAGTAATCTCGGAACTTCTGCTTCATTGGAGCTATTTTGTTCCTCTCGGCGTCGGCGAAGACGAACGTATTACTCACTTTTATGGCTTCTTCCCCTGCAACATGCAGGAAAGTCGCGCATTGCACCTCTTCTGACTTTTCTGCTACACCGCTGGCAATCGCGAACAGCTCGTAGCGCTGTAGCCACGTCTTCCAATTCTCCGCGAGATTCCCTTGTAGGCTCAAGCTCGGCGGTGGCTTGAAGTGTGCCATTGTGCCTTTTCACGTGTTTTCTCTGACACCATGTAATGTTTGGTGTGATGAATAACTTGACAGGACGACCCGGTTTTCGTGTCACAGCTAGTCCAACTTTACTTAGCTCACAGATCATAATACAACATGGCTCTAACCCCGGAAGTCTGTTGTGCCCCCATGTGGTTACCTTTGACCTTAAAGTCACAGTACCAAAACAACAATACATTACAGTTTACACAGTTTCAGTAGGCTATAACGCTGTGCTTCGTGTAACAAACCTACCATGGGCTCAATCCTCGTATACTGGCACTGTGTTTACGTCACAGCCCATATTTATGTGCTGCGGAGAGCCCTGCTAACCAGTGAGCGTCCACGATACATGAATAAAATTGTATATGATTGGCTGTCACTGTGGAAGTGGAATCAACACTATAACTCTGTTACACACACGTCACCAAGACCTCACAGTTCCAGGCACATTTAGATGCAATAAATAACCACAATAACCGCTATTTAATGCAACTAATGGAATCAACACGTGAATTTATATCTATATAGATTGTCCCGTCGAGGCGAGCAATGTCAGGCAGCTGTAATGAAAAACAAAAAAACAAACATCTCTCTTATGGTACAGACACACGACCTCCGGCGGCGACGGATCCGGATGCAACGGACCGCCGAGCGCACCGGCGAGGGGCGGGACTATGTGACGTATATGTGACGTAGTGCGGAGCTTGAGTTTCGCGCTGCCGTTTCCAACATGGCGGCCGGATCATAAACGATCTCATTTTACAAGACACTAAAGTATGTTTCTGAAAACATTTGAGGCGGGAAATGTGTAGTAACAGAATCTAGATTCATATTTGAGCTCGGACCTCTGGACCAAAACACCTGTTTCCTCCTGGGAGAGGTTCGGCCTCTGGTGTCGCTGTCTCCTCCGTCCATGTCAAAGTATAAAATGACAAACTTGAAATGCGCCTCGCGCGCAGCGGATTTAAAGGCAAAGACAGGAGCTCATTTGATTGGTGAAGAACAGACTCGGCTGTGTTAAATCCACTCCACACACCCTCTATGCCACTTGCGCTGGTGGGAGGGAAGTAGCCTACAGTAGGTGGAATTGCGCCCCGCTGTGCAGTGAACGAAAATTGCAAACTACACCTGGACACACCCCGTTGGCGTGGCGAAGGCGAAGCGCAGGGCAGATCCGCCATGCCTGCGCCTCGTCTACGAAATTAGAGCCCCATAGAGTTTAGTATAAACCTACTGGTAGGCACTCGTAGGCCTGGAGTGAACGTGACCGGCATTAAAGACAAACTCCTTGTGCGTGACTAGACTGTGATTGAGACATTAGGAAGGCTGGTGTATTGTTTGTGGAGTTACTGCAGAAGATTTTAAGATTACAGTGTTTATGCGTCACTGAGTTTGATGCCTGCAGCATACAGATGTGGCTAACAAGCCCCCAGGAAACTGAAGATGAAAGGTGTTTCATAATGACTCAGTCTGGGGAGTCCATAGTGGAAAATCTTTAGAGGTAATGGAGCCATGCTGTGTTTCTTCCCTTCTCTTAATTTCAATAAGAAATGCAATAATTCATCATCTGTCTGTAAACATCTGTTTGTCAGTCTTATAATTTGTTTTTCCACATTATCATTAGCCGAGTTTAACGCAGTCACTGTTACTGTAAGTTGAAAATTGAAACACTGAAACTTCAGTTCATTGCTTCACTTTGTGGCGAACGGTGGAGAATTTACTGTAAGATAAAAGACTAAAAATCTCAGAAAAATGTTATTTTGTTGAACTTCATTTCGAACACAATTATTCCTGGCAATTAATTTGACCTGTGATAACAGTACAAATTGCTAGAATTATATTCATATTCAGGTTGGCAATTAAAATCAATAAAAAATTACAATTTTTATCCTAATTACTTCATTTCATTTTAATTCTAAGTGTGGCAAAAAAAAACACCTTTGTAATTAAAACAATAAATGAAGCTGACTAATCATTATAAGAACACATAACCACAATCTGCAAAATATGTCTCTTTCACTGTATATGTACAAAATAATTACTGTATAAAATCAATTTTCAGCTCATAAGATAATTATTGGTGGGCTGTGCCAGGACATAAAAATGTCACAGCTACAGTCGCAGTTGCACTGGAACGATGATGAAAACCATGAAAATGATCCTGGTCTCTTATATAGCCTACTCATAGTGGATCATAGCCATTAGAGCAAAACAGAAGACCAAAAATAAAATCTCTGAATGCTGAGCTCCAGCTCTGTCGAAAGCCTCATGAGCTCTTGACTTCAGCTTCAAGTAGAAAGTCAAGGTCGTAGCAAGTAGACTATATTTTCCACCGACTCTATTTCACTCCAAACAACAGGGTGAGTCTGGGTTAATTGGAGCACAACAGGGACACTTGATGACAGCATTTGGTGGAGATTCCCCCAGCTAGTGTGAAAGCACTGATTCTCTAAATGGCCAATTTTTTTTCCTAATGTGCCTGATTTCACTGGGCAACAGTTCAACTTGTTTTGTCACATTTTTGTTGTTTATCCAAAAGCAGCTACAACACAAGCAACAGTTTTAATCAGCTGCTGGCAGAAGCTTTACAAGTAACTACCACTCTGGCTTTCTGTCTTCATACTGTATCGCCGGTCGTTCACATGATTGATCCTTTTCTGAAGGTGGCGTCCAGTCTTTGCTCCATCAGATGATAAGTGCAGCTGATATCCAACAGATATCCATGCCCCTACCAAAGATGAAATCAATAAAGTCTTATTTATTTTCCCTGCATTTTTTCACTCCATATTTGTCTTGGTCATTCATGGACTCCCTACAGTGGCACTATGCCCCCCACTGGCGGAGCCCACCCCCAGTTTGAGAACTAGTGGGCGAGGGGTTAGCAATTTCTGTGCGTGTGTGTGTGTGAAGAGGCAGAGTGCAGCGTGAGCCAATATGTTTACTGAGAGGATTGAGGTTATCATTAAAAGTGCAGCTGAGGGCAGACACGGCAGATCAACACCAGTCTTATAGAACTCACTGTTGCTGAGACTTGAAACTCCTCAGCCCAGCAGGCTAAGCCTCCAACAGCATTCAGACTAAAAGGGCATGGCACGCAGACAGACTGTGAAGGTAGGAGCAAAATGAAAGCGATGACAATGCTACAGTAGGAAGATGCATCAAAGAGTGGGAGAGTGGTGGAAAAAGAGACACAAGCAGAGAGAGGAGCGCCTTATGGGGTGTACTGACAGAGTGAGTCATGACAAAATAATAGCATTTGTATTCCACACATTGATTCACTTTCACTTAGCTGTTTTTATTCAAGGTCAGCAGCATGCAGAGGTCCAGAGGCTAAAATCCAGGTCAGGTAAAAAAAAATTTAAAAAACACAGTGAGACTGCAAAGACCCAGGGTGGAGGTCTGAATGCCAGAGCTTTCTGTGAAAAGACTGGACTACAAAGCCACCAAAACAACTTTTTTAAAACATAAGTAAGACTTTGCGCTGGATCTGATTTTATAGTGTGAGAAGGCAGAGAAAGGGCAGTCAATCTCCTCTTCTGATCTCCCAGACATCCTCAGCGGCGCAGCAGATGACCGTGTTCCACGGAGCATCACAGCCTCCACGTATATCTAATCTAATCTTGATCCCTGGCAATGTACAGCTGTATTAAATGTCCTGGTCTATGCTCCCTGCCATGACATCAGCAAATAGGAGTTGTTTCATCTCGAAGATGGAATAACACTGTTATCCTGTAACAGCCAATTCACCCAGGGGAGAAATAAATATCAAACTGAAAGAACAATATCAACTAAAGTACTACTAAATCAAATGACACTTGACCTCCGACGCTGTACAAACTCACTCAGACAGGAGACCACACATTAATTCATTAACGTCTTTGAATGAAATAATTTGTCCCCTTTTTGTCGAGACCTCCACCCTCTGAACTGACACAGCTGCTACAATTATTTCAATCACAGGGAATATTACATCAAATCTGCAGTCCCCCGTCAAACGCTAAAAAGCTTTTTTGTGCAATTTGTGATTTATTTAAGAGGAGGGGAATAGGTGATCACACCAAAAGAGCACACAAGCACAAAAACATGATGTGAAATTTAAAAGCCCTTCCCACTGTTGAGCTTTACCTAGGGAAAGGTGTGAATTCTGTCTGTTTTCATCTCCTCTGCCAATAAATTAAGGGGGAAATGAAATGTAGCAAATCTCAAAAGCACAAAAAGTGCAATTTGTCTAGCCGCCTGGACTTTGAGTAAAATGGTCAGGATGTTTGCTCATGCTTATACCTAAATTAGAAGTAATAGCATGACTCCAATTTCCATCTGCGGGAAAATGGAATAAATGGAAATACATGTCAGGTGTTGTAAAAATCATTTAGTCCAGTGTGCCACTTCAGCGTACGAGAGGTTATTTAATTTGAATCTGAAAAGTGGAGCACAAAGGAACACAGGGGTCCTTGTTATTTAAATGTATTATGTCACATTATTCATAATGTCTCCTGTTTAATGAAAATATTCCACAACTTTTAACCTCTGTGTTAATCAGGAAATGTTTAAACTGATAAAACTAATAAATAAAGCTACAGAGAGCATGTGAAGGAAAATGGGTCATAAGATGGGAGTTTTAAGAGTTTTATGGGAAGCTACGTTTATAAAAAAAAAAAAAAAAAAAGTTGGCTCTCCCGGCAAGTTATGGGATCTGGTTATTATTCAGATCCCAGAAGCCAGAGGGGTGAATAAATTGAAAAGTTTGAAGGTGAAACTAGGGAATAACTGAACTTAGGGGTCCTGCTTTTAAATATGACGCTATAACATTCATCATCGTATGATATTGACCTGTCTTGCAAAATAAATAAAAAAATCATCCCTGAGGACATACTTGAAGCTCCTCAACTCATCCAGACATTTTAACGTAATAGCAGAAAATGGGCTTTGAGGGTGAAGTAGGGGCTGAAAGACTCCTTCCATGTAGAGGGGCTATGAAGTGACTGATTAATGCAATGATAAAGAGGCAGCTGAGCAGCGAGGTTCCCTCAGCTGCTGCCCCAGACACAAGCTGCCTGTCTTGATTTCAGCACTAAGGACAGCTCTTGTAGGAGCCGAGCACTAGACTTTTCCGACGATTCAGATGTGATGGTCCGCTTTAAGAGAAACTGACAAGTTTAGTTTTCTAACATGGACTTCTCACTTTCATGCATGTGTGAAATGGTTTTAAACTGTGTCCTCACCATGTACTCTCAGCCTCTTGAGGTTCCCTTGCCAAACCCTGTCATGTGGAGCAGCCCATGTAAATACAAGTGAGGCCTTTCATCTGCGGTCAGTCTGGCGCATTAAAGGGGCCTGACTGATACAAACCAATGCTGGTCTGGTTGCTGTTGAATGGCACTTAAGTTAAGAGTAAGAGAACACTTTGCCTTTGTTCCACCCTAGTAATTAATCACACCTTTTAGCCGGCCGCACTCAGAAGGGCAGTTAGTGGGAAAACGCCGCTCTGGGTCCAAGGGGAAAAGAAAAAAAAAATCACTCCCGAAGCCGCACTGCTTTTCCTATCTCATATTCACAGCTTACTGTGTGGCAACACAGGCCTGTTTACTATTCTGGTGGGTTGTATCATGTGGTCGTTTCTCTAATCCCTTGAAATGCTTGGAATTGTCAAACAGGAGATGTGCTCACCTCTCCAGAGGGGGAGAGGAAGAAAATTAAAAAGCAATCTTGCAGGAAATACATCTCGCAAAAGGAAAGAGGGGTTTGCTGTATGAACACATCTACAGGATCCCTGACTGAATGATAGTGCTATTAACAGAGCACACATCTCCCAATCTGAGTGGTAACCTAACTCAATAACAAACCCCTGGGACTCAGAAAAGACAACATGCACAATCTAATATCTATAAAATATTCCTGTCAACAGATAAGAATCCGGGCTCAATTTGATGGACAGTACAGAACAACACCCTGTTAATCCAAAGAAGGTTGCAGAGACATGACACGGCTCGCTGTCATTGGCAGCTATTATAAATAAGTAGATAGATAGTCACCTTGACTGTGCTCTGTGTTGCAGCATTCTCCTATGTTCTCCTTTGTTGACATAGACCAGCCATGGGATGATGAATATCCAATAATAAAGACAACTGAAACAAACATCCTTCTTCTCCATCTCTGAACACACAAGTGTCAACCGAGCCTCTCTAATTACCAGGCAATTAAGCACATTAGATATGGAGCAACAGTTGGGAGCTGGTATTAACCCCACTGACCTTGAGATATAATTTGGTGAAAATCAAGCTCACATTTCAAAGACATCATCTACACACAGGGTGAATCAGACAGCAGGGACAGACCCAGTCAAGGGGGGGTTTGTGATTAGTGTGCACACTTTTCTCCTGCCTGATACAGTTGTCAAAAAACTGTGTCTCCATACTCTATAAGAGAGAAAAGCAAGGTGTATCCATCCAAACATATGTGCTGCGAGTTCTCATGTGGTGTGGAGTGCCGTGGTATGGTGTGGTCCGGTGCAGAGCTGAGGAGTTTAAAGGTCGACCGCTGATATAAACATCTCCTGCTTGATAGGGGAAAGTACACTGCAATGCAGACGCCAGAGGGAGAGATGGAAAGGGAGGACAGCAAACACAGAGGCTTGAGATGGACTTTCAGAAGGAAAGAAAAGCACAAAAAAAAAAAATGAAAAGGAGATGACAGCGGAGAGCTCTTGACTCTGTCCTCTCCAGATCATCAAAGTGTCACTTGTCTCTTACGAGGCTAAGACTGGGACGAGATGTCCTCCAGGTTAAAAACAGAGATCAGTATGCAGGTCACAGAACTGAGGAGGGGAGAGGAAGAAAGTGGTGGAGACAGTCCACTGTGTTTACTGCAGCAAGTCCCAACTTCCACTGTCTGACCACAACACTAATGACACCGTTTTCTCACTGACAATTTATCAGCGCTCTGTCAGCGAGCCATACTGGTTTCTTTCACACCACGGTTATAATATTGGTAAATCTATGATTACCCAGAAAAACACAGATGTCATCCAGATAATAACAACGCCGGATATACGGCAATTACTTCCATGAAAAGAAAAAACATGTAAAAAAAACCATAAAAGCGTGTTTCCTCCGAGTGTGTTTAAGCCAATCCAGCTACTGTATAGAGTCAAACATCAAGGTGAAACTCTTGATGTGTGTCCTTCTTGCAAACACAATAACCTGTATTAAACCTGATGACCTATAAAACCAAAGTTCTTAAACACAATGAAGATCATAAAAACATGTGTAAAGCTGCGTAATGATGTCAAATCTCTGTGCATTTACAGCGAGTCTAGCAGGGGTATTTTGGTAAAGTACCCTTTTCCCCACTAGGTTTATGTGCAATTAGCTGAGTAAACAAAGAAAGCATATATTTTCTTCATTAAAATTCATAGGGGAAAAAAATGTAAATTGCTGATCTGGAGAACAAGAATAGAACACATACCTCGTCGCACTCCCCCTTTCAACACCTAATACGAGCAGAAGCATAATACAGCATCTCTATTTCTGTGATTCCCACACTCATAGATCCTTGCCTGGGGCATGTACATTTAAATCCCCCTAATCTTTCTCTCCTTTAATGTAATTTGTATTTACATGTACCACCAACCAACCATCCACTGGCTGTACTTCAAATACTGGAGGTGCTTGATATGCACAACCGACCAAGACTTACGCATCGACCAGATCTGAGCTGCCTGACGAACAGTGGAGATAACACACACACAGTAACAGAAAAGGCTCTTTTCTCCTATTACATTAAAATTCTCCAAGTTTCGGGATGGAAATGTGAATACACTAAAAGGGAGAGTTTATAGTTTAACAAGATTAAGAGGGGTAAGAGCATGTCTGAAAGCGGATCCTTTTTTTGCACAAGTTATCTCTTCACAAGTCAGGTTTTTAATATTTTGTGAATTAAAATTATAAAGCACTTGGAAATGGTTGCAGTTGTAATTACAGAGAAAACTGCAATTTGCTCAATAGTGCGTGGGCTCTCTGGTGAGTGTACACCAGGTCTTATAGCAGCAGGCAAGGGCAAGATAAAAAGCAATGTGGGTGGGCAGGTGAGGATTAAATGAATCGGGACACTAGTTGTCCACGCATCATTATGCACTAGATACCAGTTAGAGCATGCTCTAATAGCTGGTGGATGAGCACAATTAATCAGATGTTCAAGCTCATTATGAGTGCCTTTGTAGCAACACTGAGCGGAGAGCTTTGCATATTCAACATCAGGGTGAGGCAGAGGTCAAGTAGGTCACCTTATCATCTGCTGGTAAAGGAACATTAACAGCTACATAGGTCCAGCTTCAAAGGCATCCCATGTCGTGGAGAGTAGGACGGCTCTTTGATGCCAGTGAAGCTCATAATCAGATGTTTATCACCGTCTAATTGCCATGATAATCTGGCCCATTCTAACTAGAGTATTTGCTCTGTTGCATTTGTTGGCTGAACTCTTTGACTCTGCTGGTCAAATTTGCAGAAAGCAGTTACAGGTCCGTTACAAGAGCAACAGGATGTCACAGTGGTGTGTGTCCAAATCTGGTAACACTTGAAGAGATATGGCAAATCGTCCAGCTGCATACTAAGGCTAAATCTATTTTATCAATTAACGCAAATTTGTAGTTTAGGTTTATTTTAATGAAATATTGAGTTTCTCTTTAACATCTGCCACCAACGCTCCCGGCTGGGCTAAGAGTGGGTTCATCCATCGGCAATTGGCGATGGAGAGGACAATCCACTATGGGGGTTTTTCTTGCCGATGTTATAAAACACATACATTAAGTGTTTGTCTCGAGTCAGTTTGAAACTAGAGAAAGCTTTCTGAAAAGTTACAATGTTGTTTACAATGGGCAGGGCCTGCTATATCACTGGGTTTTTTGTTTCTGATTGCACTCCCAGAAAGGAATAAAGGAAACAAAATATAGTAAAAAATAAAAAAATGTTTTGAACAAGTTCTTCGTCATCTGCAGATTGATTTGAAGTAGAGGGGAAAAAAATACATTTAAATTGTGGATTGAATTTTTTGTGAAAAAAATCTGCCTTTTTTTCTCGGCCATATCGCCCAGCCCCACTGGTTACAGTCAAATACAGTCTCTGCCATCTGCTCTATCTGCTCCTTCCAGCACCAGCTGCCCTCTTCTCAACACTCCATCACCTCAACAAAGGCAGGTCTGACCACTTTAGCCAATCTCCACACCTCTGGGTCCTTGATGTCCTGCCTTTCTCCCCCCTGGTAGTGCAATGTAATTACTTGACTGCTTTACAGCCTGCTCCGCCTGCCTGGCCTGTCAGCCCTGGAAAAATCATGATCATTACACAGAGACAAAAGGACATGGAATCCCACGCTGGATCCCATACAGTATGCTCCACTTGATGGTTTTGAAAGAGCAGTAGCATGTTTATTTTCACAGCACAAAACATTATGTGTTTCACTGCAGTGTTCATGGATTAGACTTCCATCAAGCAATTCAACTCCACTACAGAACTGTTCTTGTATTCAAGTCTTGTATTTAGAGGGATATGAAGAAATCTGTGTTCCTTTGTGAGGATTTACCTATGACTGCTGGTATTATCCATGCTTCTCCTCTTTCGCCGTGGAATATGAAATCAGTGTAGCTGAATTTATCTGAGGGTGAGTCCGAGTGTCGAGACAATTGCTCAGATTTGTAATCTTCCTAATTCAAAAGGATACTACTGGTGTGCCAACATAAACCCTTACACCTACCATAGAAGTTCTTCTAGAAAGTAAATTCAAAAGGTGCACAACAAAGCTGTGATTAAAGGATGAGGGTTTAGAATGGGTCAGTGGACATAGAGGCAGCAAAAACACAACAGCTTTGGTTTGGGTCATTCCACACATTGGCTGTGTGCCGTTGACCACGTGGAAAAGTTCAGTACTGCACTCACTCAGTGTGTAATTTGTTTGCCATTTCTACCATCAACAAATCATGGGAACAAAGTCCAATTTCCACACTCCACAAATATTAACTTATTTGTAATCACCAGTCCAAAGATAGGGAGTTAGTTGCTTCAAGGTTGACGATCAGTGGATTATGTTGCCCGACTGGTATTAATTACAAACAGATTAAACATTAAAAAAAAACTCTTCTGGGAGTAATGAAGTCTGCATAATGTTTGTATAATATGTCACTTTAACTATAAAACAGAAAGGTGAAATCCCGCAATCTGATGGTTGTTAACTGTGATATACGGACACCACACAATACCACAGCCACTATTCTAAAGCTGTATCATGGCGTATCACTCCATGTCAGGAAAGTATGAATGTTTGTTGTCATGTATCCATGACAACAAATTGTTACAGTCAGTATAAGGTAGCCAGTGTTTTGACAACGTTAACAAATAGACTAAATTCGGTGAATTCATATGTTCAAGGTTAACTTTCATCTCCGCGGATGGATGAGTGGATTGAGCAGTGACTTCCACCTGAAAAAACGCAGAGGAAAAGAGTCCGCTTTGCGTCGGGCCGAAGAACGCCCCTTAGCTGTGGTATAATGAGCGTATACCACGGCGTGTCATGATTGCTTATACGATTAGGCTATGTCTTACATGTTGATCAAACAGTCCTGTATACTCTTTAAACATTCATGCCAGACTTCATCATTTAGTTCTACATTCAGTCCATCCGCCCATTCCTTCTCAAGTCCTGATGCGTTCAATTAAGTTCTCTATAGGATCTGATTTTAAAAAGGGTACCTACCCCGCCTAGGTAACATGATCAAATGCATTTATTGCCTCCTGGGACTCATGTTTGATCAAAATTTCAAAATTACAGTAGCCACATGCTTCCTGACATAGTTTCACGTTTATAAATATCTGAAAAAAACTTGATGCATGGATATTATAAACAGCCTGCATCTGTGCAAATAAGGGAAAGCTCCCATTAATGCAGTATATAGGTCACCTATATTATGATACCCCCTCTGTTTCCAAGTATGAAAAACATTATCAGTCAGGTACAAACGAGCAAGCGTAGTTTAGTTTCCACATTGATTTTGTTTTTTCTAAAGTATAGCAGACTACAAAGTTTCAAGTTTATCATTAGATGTGACAGGCAGCTATTATAAGAACGTTTATTGTTCAAATGTCCACAGCTTAGGTTAACATTAGACCGTCACAGTGACTTCTGATACATTGCTTCACTGAAGAAATTGTTATTTAAAAAGAAAAATACGCTGAATATATGCATTATTAGCTAATGTTTAGTACCAAATGTAGATTTGATTTCTGTCAAATCTGACAAAGAAGTCAATTTGACTAATCACATTCTTGGTGCCTAAATGCTTTTTGTGGCTGCAATAAAGGAGAGGGGCGTTCAGTACACAGACAGTAAATAGAAAATTCACGTGTTGCTGTGATAGAAAAACATTCTCTTGTCAAAGTTGAAAATCAACATTTTAACCACAGTCATTGTGTCATGACTTAACACCCGGTAATAACAGTGTGGACAGGACACAAATGATTGTTATCCAAATATTTATGGAGTTCAGTAATAGACATTGAGTTCAAATCGCTTCATTCATTCAGTGAGGCAGCGTGAAAATAAACAGGGTGGCCAGTCTGGACAAAAGGTGAATCTTTCCTTGGCGTGCTTGTTCTTCTACCTCTCCCTCAACCCTGACTGTCGCATTCATGCTGGGAGAAAATGAAAAGAGAATGAATAATTCAACCTCTGCCAGGGTGGTCTATGGAGAAAAAGGGTAGGATGCACACACACACCATACATGTGACGTACAGCTCAAACAACTAGAATTACCTCCTCTCAATCGTTTGTCTCATGCAAACCAGCCAGGTCCAGGAAATACGGTCACAATCTCCCTTCCTGATTTATAGTGAATGATGGCCAGATGTGCTTTAGCTGTACATTGTGACGTCTGAGTGAAGTGCATCATAATTAGTAAATGAATTTGTGCGTTATGCTCTAAAATGTATTTTGTGAGATCACAGTGACCTTGTCAAATTCCAATGATCTTTGAGTCCAGATGAATGTTGGTGTCAAATCTGAAGAAAACTCCCTTCAAGGCAGTCTAGAGGTATAGGATGTTTTGTAAAGATAAAGTGACCTTGAACTTTGACCACTAAAATCTAATAAATGTATCCATCTGTCCAAATTATACTTAACAATATTTGAGGCATCATGGAGATTGCATTTATTGCAGAGAAAGGGATGGACAGACAGAGACACAACCCAAAAACATAATGCCTCCAGCCCTGTCTGTCGCCGGCAGAGGCATAACAATTCTGTCTCATCTCACAGCTCCGAGGTAGTAGTGGTAGACTACAAGGTAGTTGTAGAAAAAGGCAATTCCCTGCCCGTGTGCTGCAGAGATTTTTACAAGCTCTGAAAGCTTCTCTGAACCAAGCCACAGCAACATAAAACAACACAGCCAAGTGCCATGCTCACTTTATATCAGGGGGAAGACAAGGAGCTTTCACTTTTCTCCAGCTGCATGTCAAACAGGTTATCCAACACCAAAAACAAATGAAAGATAATAACAAGAACACGCTGGAATCATTTGCATGGAAATCTGTTATTGACAGTGTCTTGGCACTGAAATGTTGAGGGAAACGTGTGGAAATCAATCAAAAAATCAAATGTGTTTCAGACTGAACAGATGTTTGGAGTATGTGATAGAAAATGTAGTAACCCTAACCCATAATACAAAACTGACAGATAAATTTGCTATATCTTAAAAAGGTTGTCTAACAAACAATTCATTAACATCTCCCTTGTGTATGTTAATGTGGGTATGCGCACATGTACTGCATGTGTGTGCACAAGTGTGGTATGGTCTCAGCACAGTGATTGATAGCTCTATTATGGTCTTATTTGATCTACTGTGTAATTACTTGCATCAACACAAGCTGTCAGCCTCAATCTGCCCAACATCATGAGGCGGCGGTATAAAATGTTGCTCAGTGAAAGTGGGAGTAATGTCAACAATGCATCCTTCTTAGTCATAATACACTGATCAATTCCAGGCAGTGTTGCAGATGCGTAAGGGTGATGCATATTCAAGCAGACTGAACTAATCAGCTGGACAAAATATGAGGTTTGTTTGTTCCATGCTTTCGTGCATAAAAAAATGTGTAGAAGTGTGTAAATTAGTCACTCAGTAAAACATAATGTTGTTAATGTTCTTAAGGTGTTGTGCAGTATTTTGGTTTGCTGTCTTTAAATGTGCTTTGAAAAAAAATAGATTGAGCCCTTTATTGTATTGAGCTGCAATTATTCCAGCTTCAATTATGAACCCAAATGTCAGAGAAATTGAATGTGATACATGATTCCCCAATTTCACTCATCTTGAAAATGTTCAACACAATAGACTGCATGCGCACATGCTTATGAAATTAGAAATGAAGATAAAAAATATTTTCTGTTAGTGGTTTGTAATCATTGAATTGAAAGTTCAATGATAGTACAGTTGCTTGAACAAATGTATAGCATGATTCTTCCCTGGTTCATCAACAGCCATCATATCCCTTGTTAATGAGAGTGCTGTGAGTGACACCCAAAAAGCCTGTTGTTTACAGATGCATTGCATGATGTGATGCGTTACACCAACAGCAGAAGTGTGGGGTTTTGAAAATGTGTGCACCCTGTCAAGACACTGAGGAAATGGTTAATTAAAAAGGACATGTCAGGCAGTTTTTCGTGATTTCTCTAAGTAACCAGCATCAGGGCAGCATTACCGGTATGTGTAATCTATAGTACCTATAGAAAATACAACAGTTGCATTAGTTATTAAGCTGCATCCACTCTTTGGGGAATGTAACACATCTGGTATCTTATGCTGCACCTCAAAAAACAACTCACAGACAGTCTGGTGGAAAGGCAGTCAGCAACAACACTGTATGGCAAAACATCCAAACAGAAAATAGGCCGGGCAGCAGAATGTTATTTTGATAAGGACATGAACCATGGTTGAAGTCTGGCTTCAGAAAATGGTTGAATTCAACATTTCTGTCTAAGTCTTCAAATGAACAATAAATGTCTTTATCAACTGAAGATGTTTTATTTTGGCCATATTGCCAAGTCCTACCATTTGATTGCTCCAAATGGGAATCGTGTGTAATTATGAGCATGCGGGCACATGTGGACGTTTATTAATCATGGACGGAGTGTGCTGTGGTGGAGCAACCTGCGTCTAGACAGACAGACAGAGCAGCCAGATGGCTGTGAAACAGCAGAGTCACCCTACAGTGCCAACAGTGGAGTTTGCCCACAGCAGGAAGCTTTTGACATCATCTGTCCTCAAAAAGCACAGCAATTACCTCCAGAAACGGAGGGGGGAAACAAACTGATGCTTCTATCATTACACCATGGGCAAAAGGCCACTAATTAAACAAGCAAAACTAACTTTAGTCTAGTTAAATGTTTGCTAGCTGAGAACATTTCTGCAAAAAAGTGTAGGTGTTTTTTTTTGGTAAAAGTACAAACATCTGTTGAGATAGTGAAGGGTTAGAGGTTGAAATATTTTCCAACTCATTTATTTAGGTGCATTGTTTTCTTGAAACACACAGGCTACTTACATATTTACGGTCCCTCCATAAAAATGTGATTGATTTAGCATTTTTTAGGAAAACCCTGCCGCATGATCAAGGATTTTCAGCCCGTAACAATTACAAAAAACTCTGTGTTTTTTGGAAGGACTGACCTACACAAGTAGAGGACTCAACATGCACGATTCAAACTCAGCAATCACAGACAGGGTCTTTAATACAAGCTTGGCTGGTTCACATGAAATGAGTCAGGCGAACAAATCCAAGGAGGGTTAATGAGAAAACTGGTCGTACACACTTTGGCTAAACACAGACAGACAACTGTGTCACTTGCTACAAAACAAAGACACCTGACACAGAAGACTGGGTGATACTGTACACTAAGGGTTCCTTGTGAAATTCTGCGTGTTTGGTTAGCGCACAAAAAATGGGTGATCTACAAAGAGTTAACCCGTTAAATGACAACATGCTCAAACCACAGTATTTAAATGAGGGTTTTTGCGCATGGTAATCGTTTCCACCATGGAGAGTGTGGACAGAGAGCTGGATGGCTGCAAAGACAGAACAAAATTTGATCCGATGGATTAAAAGAGAGCTCAGGGACACATGGGACACACTCAGATCTAACCCTCTGACCAGAGGGATTAAAGATGGGGTGAAGGCAGGGGTGAGGTCCCATAGTCCTGGTACCAGAGCTGAGCAGCCAGCTACTGGAGAGGGAGAAGAGAAGAGAAGAGAAGAGAAGAGAAGAGAAGAGAAGAGAAGAGAAGAGAAGAGAAGAGAAGAGAAGAGAAGAGAAGAGAAGAGAAGAGAAGAGAAGAGAAGAGAAGAGAAGAGAAGAGAAGAGAAGAGGAGAGGAGAGGAGAGGAGAGGAGAGGAGAGGAGCGAGACGTGTGGCGTGCATAAGCCTCTAAAAGGATATTTCAACATTTTGGCAAATTAGCCTATTGCCATAATCCCTATAGTTTTACAAGTAGGTTCATTACCTTTAATTGTTGGTGCAAGCTGTTGTTAGATCGGCGGGGCAGAGATGCGAGCTCTGTAAGGCATGCAATACTTTCACCTTTCCCTTATCAAACTCATCAAATACACAATCCAAAACGCTCTCATGGACAAGTTCAAGATTCTTTATTGCCATTGTACTTGTGCATACAACGAGATTCAAAGTTCACAATCAGATACAGACTCATTAAAAAAGAAAAGACAAGAGAGTAAAATAAATAAATACTAAAAATCACTCACATCATCAGGAAGTAGTGCTGCTATATTTTCTAACAGTGATATTTCTCATGTCGCTGTGTCCTACCTGCTAAGCTTATCAAAGCAACAAAGGGCTGGTCAGGAAAAAATGTGCAATGTACGCTGTCTCTCTCATTAGTGAAGGTAGGGGGTTCGTGTTGTTTTAAATGTAACATTATTTGTGATGGACACCAGCGCGTCCGAAGCTAAGAGCCTAATAATTGGAATGATAGGCTCCAAAGAGAGCTGATTCGATGCCTATGTGAAGAGAGCAGCATTACATTTGGAAGGGTGTTCAGAATAGCAGCCAGCATCTTAAGACTCAGAGGAAAGGAGAGCGCTGGAGAGCGCTGGCCAGCCAAGAAACATGGTCACTCAGGCAACACACACACACACACTAATCTGCAGATGCCCCGAGTGAGACTTGGCCATGCTCTCTGACACATGGCAATCACACGGCTCAGTGCAGAAACACAGGCACATCGTCCACAACACCACTGACTCAGTGACGGACCTGGAAGCACCAGCTGTCCTCTGACTGAGAATGAACGTCCTTATAGCGACTGCCCCCCCCTCCCCCCTCCCAAAAGTGTCATTCTGGAGCCCTCACAGACACAGAGACAAGAGGTAATTTGGAGCTGAACTGAGACTGATAAGAGCGAGGGTTTGATTCAATCAGTGGCCACACTTACAGGCATGCAAAATTTCCCCCATAATCTGGTTACTCAGGTAATCCAGTTTTTGTGCTGCGCATGTAAATGTCATAACTTGTTTAGATTAACCTGGTTAAGCTCTGACTGCTGTCAAGAGGATTAAGCTTAATTTCCGTAAATCAGTTTTTAAACTGTTTACTGTAACGTGACCCGTGAACATGCTGTTATTTTAGGTAAATATCCATGCCAGTGGTTGTTTTTTTTATTTTTCAGGGATTCCGATGTTCACAAGAAACACGTCATCACAAATCTGGACTGATCTCCAAGAGCAAAGCACCCCAGACAGAAACTTATATTAACTGAATTTTATTTAACCAACAGATACAGTCAGATGCTACTCTAATATATCATAATAACACAGTAAATGGGCTATGCCCTCCATAAAAATTCTAGCACCTCTATCAGTGAATAAATGCATGCGCAATGTTTAGATCCATAATTTAAAACTGGAACACTGCAAATTGACAAATTTAAACGATGGGACACCAGAGAATGATTATTCCACAGCACTCTGCTTTTTGAAATCAAAAGGAGTCTGGCAGAGGTTTTAGAAACACAGTTCAATCGTATACATATGAATAATTCAAATTGAAAACTACAGAATAGTGATCATATAATTGATGTAAATGATGTCATAAAGTCAAAACATTCATCTTTAATGGATATATACAGTAGTTTTTATGTGTGTCAGTGTGCTTGCAGCACTATTATTGCATGTGTATAACATACTGATAAAGCTGAATAACTGTGAATTGCACACTTTCTACTTGAAGGTCATGGCGACGGGTTGATTAACTGTAGAACATGTTTGCTTTTTTTGCTCTTCTGCTTACTCCATTTCCCATTGTCAACTACCTCCTCCTTTTTTCCTGCCATACTCCAGATGACCCCGACTACAACAGGTCACACTCTCAATCTCAAACTGGCA
Source organism: Decapterus maruadsi (assembly GCA_030347415.2). Classification (NCBI taxonomy): domain Eukaryota; kingdom Metazoa; phylum Chordata; class Actinopteri; order Carangiformes; family Carangidae; genus Decapterus; species Decapterus maruadsi. The sequence goes on along the minus strand of CM064885.1, from coordinate 19,021,531 downwards.
GCAGAACACTGATTCAAACTTGAAACATGCTCAACTGCCGGAAGCAAAGTAAAATCATTCCCACTCACTGACAGAAATGACAGCTGTCAGAGGGAATGAATGAACAAGACTTCATATCACGCAGCAGCTGAAAACTCGCAAAGTCACAATGGTTGGGCTGTACAGTATAAGCAGCAGAGATGCTGAAATGAATTTCTGTCTGTGCAATGTGAATAATATACAGTATGTTTTTTTCTCACCCAATTCAAAACAGGAAGCAGCTTCTCAGTTTTGGCTGGCACTGACCATCGCTTCCCCCTGTTACAATGAAAAACTGTGGCAGCAGGTCACATCAGCCGTCACTAATTAACACCAGCAACCTGGCTAATTTCAAGTTTGTGTGCTCTCGGCGGCTGATGCGCTCCACTAGAGTTTGTTTGTGATGAAGAAACCCCATGTCGTAACGCCACTGTAATTAGACTGAGAGTGTTTGTAGCTCTGATAACTCCAACAGAGCGATACATCCTCCTCATAAGTCGGGTCAGTTTTAGGAGTTCCCCACTTAAACTTTCATTCAGATTTATTATATGCTATGTATTATTACAAATGAGAGCAGTTAAAAAATAAGTTGTAGCTTTAGTGGCGTCTGCGGGACAGCACAATTACTAATTTATTAAAATTTTTCTTTGTGCGTCTCTGTCAGCACTGCCGCACCGCAGCAGAGACAACACACCTTTGTGGCTTGTGTCGCTATCTTGTGTGCTGAGGTAGACAGAGACCTTGACCTGAATTAACTAACTCAACAGTTTTCTCTCTTTTTGAGGGTATGTCTTTCTCCATTTATTTAACAATTGAGCATAACAGATCAGTCATTACCATCATTAAAAAGAGCAGCAAAAACAATTTGACAAAGCTGCTTATACAGCACCGTCGGAAATTTCTTCAGGGGAATTAGGCTATCAAACAGATCTAACCATATAACAGCAGCATCATCCCTACATTATTGATTTATATATGCAAGCACTGTCTCAAAAATTGGACAAATACAGTAGCGTTTGCTCTGATCCTGATAAAGAAAACATGCAGCATGCAAACAAGCAACCAGCTTAACAGCAGATAGATGAATAACCTTTGGCCCTTACAGCAGAAGAGCCCTTACGGCGAGAATTTCACTGTATTCTGGCAAATCTTTCAATTCCCTTTCAAAGGAAAACAGGGACAAAGGGTTCGGTCCTGGTGCACGTTTCTTATCCAATTCACAGCTGAAAAGAGTCTCTCCAGTGCATGTGATCATGCGTGAGAAGGGTGCGTAGCAGACAGCTCATTGTGGGGAATATATCACTGGGGCATGCAGCAAGAACTTCAGTGAGTGGTCTTGGTCTTTGCTCCATTTACCTTGTTTTTACTGTGCTGAACAAACATGACGTGCTGTGTGTCCTCCATTTGGATGGAGAAGTGAATGAGAGCCTTGTCGCCAAAGGTGTCTGAGTGTGGCAGGTGGGCATGAAGTCGTGTTGGACTTATAAAACGAATGTTCAGCTCCATTACTAGCCTGTTCAGCTCTTCATTCCACAATTTTTGCAGGTGATTTGCCCAGAGTAGAATCAATAAGCGTATATCCTAACCTAGTCGGTGACATACTGATACTAAATTCACAGTCTCATGTTTCTTCATCATTTCATCTGTCAGTTCCATTGCTTTATCAAATGTGTCATTTTCATTCCTGAATTTTATGCAGTTGTCTTTGAGACCTTCGATCAGATCAATGCAATCTGTAACTGACAGTGAAGAAGATTGCAAGCCCTTAGTGGCGTAGTTGCTCATTTCAAACAGCTGGTTGAATGTGACGAGGAGACAGAAACTTTTTAGTTTGAAACTGGTTCAAGGAGTCGGCATCCAGTCTTGTTTGGCCCTTTGCACTTACAGAGAATAAGGCAAGGGTCCCCAAAATCGGCCCTGGAAATTTCAACACTACTCAACTCACTGAAAGGAGAGGTTGTATCTTAGCCTTTTTACATGCACAAGTCTGTTTTTAAACGCTACATTATGAAATAGCCATTTTAATAGAGATTTTTCTCCCTTTCTCTGTAACTTTTTGTCCCCAACCAAAGAGCACTCTCATCACATCTTAAAAAACTTCTTGAGCACTCTGGACCCTGAACACTTTATTCATTGAATTTGAACATGGCCTCCACCAAACAACACTGGACCTCTCCAGCTCTAATGGATTTTGCCCTGGTCATCTGCTTTTGAATTTCCAGAAATGTGGTATGTCTGTGCACCTTGGTGATAAAGTCATTTAAAATACTGAAAAAAGAGGGCATTGTTTAGCTTAGTAGAACCAGTAGGGCCAGAAGGCGACCCACGTGTTGAGGCTACAGTCCTCGCTGCAGGCAGCCCCTGTTTGAATCCCTTTGCTGCATGTCATTTCCCCTCTCTCTGCCTCCCCATTTCCTGTCACTCTCTCTACTGTGCTGCCCATTAACAGCAAAAAAAAAGCGCCAAAAAATATATTTAGCTGTTTACGACCAGAAGATACAAACATATTTTTTAGAACTTATTAAAATGAATAAAACTTCCTAATGTATAAAACATTAACAAAATGTAAACATACACTGAATCCTCCCAAAACCCCCTTCCGCACTATTTCCATTTGTGTGACAGAAGAGGTGTGTGTCCATGCTCTTTTTTTTCTCTCTCACTCTGAACGAAAGTAGACGCAATTCATGCTTATCTACAATGGATGACAGCAAACACATTTTATATTTATGGTCACTAACAGAGGCAAACTCAATGTAGAGGGTTAGGGCTGGCTTTCAGTCTTTCAGCGAATATTTGACTATTATTCGACTTTTGGGAAGTATTCGACTAAAATGCAGTTTTCGTCTTTGCCCTACCGTGCACTCATCTGTATAATAGTATAACAGTCTTGTTTATCACGCAAATCTTTCTGTTCTGTCTTTGCTAAATGTTGTTCGCCTGAACGTGTATTTTGCTGCACAGAGAGCTAAACACTTTCCTGACCAAACTTCAAAGAACAGGCTGATGTTGACTTGGGTTGTTTAATCAGGAAAAGTGTAAAACTGTTGTCTTCCTGAGGTTAACAAAATAAAATACCCCAAAACAATCAATAGGGTGCAATTATAGGCTAAACAAATCTAACACCATCACACTTTCTTTACTTTTTTTTCAAGAATTTTGTTTTGGATGCTGTGATGCAGTCACTGTTTTACTTGTTGGTCATATTTGGAAACCAGGTCAAGCACCTCCAGGAAATGTCCTTAATTTAGCACCTTAGAGTTTTTGCGATGGCCCCACATGGGATTTTTTAGCACAGAAAAGGAGCAGATCTGTTATCATCAATAGATGCTCTCTGTTTCTTTCAATGAGGAACTTTTTCTGCACATCTTTATTAAGCTGGTTTACATATGACCTTACTCTGGCAGGTGACTTTGTTGCTAACCCTCCATTCCTCCCAACACTCTACCATGAGTTTTGCTGGCTTCATGTTAGCAACAAGCTTTGAAAAAAAGCTTTCTAGTTTTTAAAGCCACTGACAATGAATGTGTCCTAATGACAGTTTGGGGAAATGACGGCACAGCTCACAAAAACAGCATCTCTTGAGATACCATATTCAAGCCATTGGAAGTTACCATTTAGCTGAAAATATCCTCTCTTTCCCTGCCATACATGACCGTGGGAAAGATCGGAGGCTGGGTTGGGTGGTAGGTTCATCTTTAGATGACAGGTCTTGGGGTTGAGGAACATCTGGATCAGGTTGCTGTTCAACCCTGTCTCCTATAAGACCAAACGTTATTGGACAGCACTGCTGCTTTTTTTACACTCTAAAATGTGCAGACACAAACATTTACTAGCTTTTGTATTGCTTCTGCTGTAAATTATCAGGTGAGCTTGCCTGTATGACAGCAGATACATCAGTTTCCACCTGCTTATCTGCTTCTGCACCTGCTTCTGCATGCCGTACTTTTTTAAAGCTAAAATTGAAGAGGCTGCTTTGTTTCTCCCCATGTTGAATCTCCAGGCTGCTTTGTTTACTTGGTTTTGACAGCATAATATTGCATAAAATCTCTAGCTAGTGTAACCTAGCTCAGCCCTAACTGTTAGTGATAAAGACTGGGAGATACAGACATTTTCATCAGTGCATCATTTACCTTGTGTGGACCAGAAACAGAAGTCTAGATCGCTCTTGGAGAAAGGGGTATTAGCAATGAGCATTAAGTGACAGAGTAAAGAAACACACGACCAACAGGTAAGTTCTCAAGTGCGTTGTATTGTTTTGATTTAAAGAAATAAAATTAAAAAAATAAAACAAAATTTAAAGAGTATGGTTTTTTTCCTTTTCTTTCCAAAAACACAGAATGAGATATCAAACACAGTTCTCAACAATACCAGTCTCTGGATAAATCACAGTCTCTGTTTGGATGGCTCGCCACGACCACTGAGGTTCCTTCTACCGTTACAGAACAGGAGGAATCCACAGCAGAAGAAGAAGTCTCTATGTAGATCTCAATCCCAGGAATCCATACAGTAAACAAAAAGACCCGGCCTAAAAAGGCCAAAAAAGGGTTATTACTATTACATTCATGTAAACAAAATATACCTTTAAATGTAAATAAATGAATGTAAAGATTATATTATAACATTTCCTCGTAATAATTGCTTTAACCACTTTTTACTGTGCTTTTCAGATTAACAGAACACAATGTAAACATAAACATGCGCCAAAATGGCGGAATACTCCTTTACGTTCATCTCCTTTCTTTTCCTCTTTTTTTTCGCCACCGCTCACAGAGAATTTACACCGAGCGGGGTGGGCAACGCACGTAAACACAGCAATATAAAACATTTTCAAACACTATACACATACTTTAATACTTCATAAATCCATATTAACCTTAGCAGAGGCACATTCAACTTCATTCATCGGACTTTTATCATGAGGGGTCGGCTACTCACCAGAGGCTCAAACATCACATATACACAGACACTCCAGGCAGGAAAACTGTTTGGTCTGCTTTCCGTCAAATGGACAACAGGGGGCTTCTCTGCGCCGACGATAAAAATGTCTCAGACTTATGGAATCTGGCTTTCTTTCATAAAAACAGAAAATATCTGCAGCGTCATTTCCGGCAGAGAGAGAGAAAAAACGACAACACTTCTGCACGTACACCACTGACGGTGATTGGCTAACATCACTGAACTCCTCATGTCACCTGAATCCTTTACACTTTCAGAACGGCACATTCGCCACACTTGAAAAACCCAAAATATTCTTTCCAAACAGATGAAAATAAACATTTTATGAATCTTTTTAATTTACTTATTGACCTATTTAAGATTTAAATCATGAATCCTATTTATTCATTTTAAGTAAGATTATTTTAAATCAAACTATTTATTTGTTTATCTATCTGTTACAAAAATATATACATTTCATTAATTTATTTATCTAATTAATTAATGGATCTGAACCTCTGATCAAGTGCCTAGTAACCTGGGTTACACTAGCCTCTTGGTTACTTGCGGGCAACTAACTCATTGATGTCATTGAATAACATGCCAGTGACAATGCAGCCAATAAGAGTCAAGGCACATGGGGTAAAAGCCACTGTTTGAATGAGAAGATTGCAGCTCAGGATGCTACAAGAGAGGTTGGGGTTGGATGAATAGCTTTAATATTGGACACCACAAAAGACTTAGGAGCTGTTTGGTCTGCTTTAAATGGACCAGGGTTCGTTTCCTGGTCCTGCTTCATTTATGCAGGTGTGAAAGCTCATACGAACTCTGGAGCTGACCAAACAAGTAGGGATGCACAATATTGGGTCAATTAAATATTGGCCGATTTGGGGGAAAATTGTGTCATTTTTTATCGATCCGGTAAATTTCAGCCAATAAATAATCAGATTAATTAATGAAATTGAGGAATTTTTTTGCAGGCCGAGTATTCTCCCCATTAGTCACATCAAAGAAGAAGAAAATCACAGGTCATGCATGTTCTGATGATACAAGTCAGTGGTCTCGAATGTGTGTTTCTCAAAAAGGGGACAAAAAAAAAGGAGAAGCAGGTCGTGGGGCTGTGCACTGCAGACGTGCACAAAAAACAAGTTGGTGGCACTGAATTTCCTTCTCTTTAAACTAAATGAAATGTAGACTGCTCGGTTCATTGTAAAACATTTATTTACTGATCTATAGGTGGTGATTTCTATAAAGAGCCCGAGGCAGCACTGCTCTTCTGTCCAGTTCACATGAAGCTTCACTTTTCATTCAAACAAACTAATGTGGCCTCCACAGTTGTTCCACGCAGGCTGACCGGCTGTGACGAACCACTGCTCCGGTCATCTTATCCCACAACGTCAGAGCAAACAGGCATCATCTGGATAAACTAACCACAAAATGGGGATCTACACAGTTAGATTCTCTCCTGAAAAACAGCTCTACAGCAGGAATTAACTATTAAACAAAAATACATTCAAGCAAGCAACCATTATGCATCAGACCCACTCTTTATGCAATCTTAAATACGATAGCCTACTTTCTTCAAAAAGCTAAAGAAACACTCACCAAATCACTCCATGCATTTACTCTGTTGTGCTGTTGAGGTAGCTGATGTTTTCTTCAATGTATTTCACTCACAACACTGAAAATGTGTTTGATTTTATCCAAGAAACTACTGGATGAAGTATCTCATTTTTACAGACATTTATGCTCTGACAGTTCTGGAATGAACTGGTCTAACATGAAAAGACTGATGCTCAAGGAGCTGCAGACTGTAAAGACAGACTGACAACAGACATTTATCTCTTCAGATGTATTCAGGGTGTCACCGTACCTCACAGCCTCTTCAAGCTAGCCACTTCCACCTTTAAAATTAGATTCAAAGTGCTTCCATAATAATCACAGACCTACAGGTGGGGAAAGAATAAAATTGGCTAGCACCGGCACAGTGTCACTGAAGGTTTTAGGAGTTCTGGATTTAGAGACATTTGATACCATGCTGTTAGACTTGGGAGTGCAGATTCACTTTTAAGCCTCAAGGACATTTCTAGGCCACCAGTGGCTCACTAATTTGTTTAACACTCTTAATAAAGTCAGGCAGGTAAAACTGTTGGGGAGAAGCGGCTCCGACTCATGTGCAGCAGGAAAGCATGTACTGTAATGAGAAAGGAAAACTTTAACTCCAATGTTTTATTGTTGATATGCATACATCTGTGCACGCACACTCACACAGAGAGAGATCCAAGCACTTTATTAACTTATAGCCTTTATTTACTTTTTATCTACTTATTTTATTTAGTGATAGGTCACCTAGTCTTATCTGTTGCTGCTGCTGTGAGGAAGTGAATTTCCCCCTTGGGGGATCAATAAAGTTTTATTCTATTCTATTCTATTCTATTTACTAGGGGTGGAACAGTTCAGTTCAGTTCCCGGTTTTGTGGTCACGGTTTTCAGTTCAGTTTGGTATACATTGATGGTAAGTAGGGCAGGGCTGACCCGATAAAATCGATTAAAATCGAAGCTTCGACTGCCGTGGTGGGGGTGTGCAATCTCGTTACGTCCCACTGGGGGGGGGGGGGGGGGGGGGGGGGGGGGGGGGGGTAAAATCTCCAAAATCAGGCAGGTGCCAAGTCGCCTACTCATTTTAATGTAACAATTGCCGATGAGAACCGTGTCAAAAGGGGAAAAAGGAAGAACAAAAAAAACAATTGATCACGGACGGATCGATTACCATGGCAACGAACAAAGCTTCGAAGCTTCGATTTCTTTGGGTTAAAAGTGAAAGAATGAGGCAGTCTGACATTTGACACATCATTGTGACAGACTTATAGGTGAGATTCTGGCACCGCAGAGGAGACATTGATAATTCCAACATGTTTTTAATTTATGAGGCAAAGAAAGTTATCTTTAACAAATTCAATTTGTTATTCACTGAAATATATAACCTACTATACTAAAAATTATATCTTATTAAATATAAAATTAAAAATGTCTCCCAAAGCTCTGACCTGTGAATTAGTACATACAAAATAATTGTACTTAACTGATTTTACAACCACATTATTTACCAACAACATAAAGTGAAGTTTAAGTTCCATCAACAATAAGGCAAGGCAAGGCAATTTTATTTGCATAGCCTGTTTTTACAGTTGGTCTCAAACGGCTTTACACAGCATCATTAGTAGCTTCTCCTCTTAGCTTTTCTCCTCCTGCTGCTGCACAGGTCAAGGGCTAAATCACTAATTGATCGCGATCTGCATCTGTATAATGTCTCAAGAACGCATGCCATATTGGCAGAGGTTTCTAAAAAAAAGTCCAAGAATAGATTTATAAATAAAAGTCAGCCAGTGAGAGAGTCTCCAGACATACAAAGATGGACAATGTGCAACGGCATAAGGAACAGTGATGTACACAATAGCTGCAACTGGTAATAAAGCACAAAGCACAGTGGTATCAAATTTCTTTAAAAACTGGCCAGGAGCATTTGTAAAAAAGCAGGTCTCCATAGCCCGGTAAAAAAGTTGTGGTGATCAAGTGTTTTCTGACTTGCAATGAAAAATATGATTTATTTCTAAAGAAGAAACCCAATTTCAGATTTCAGCTTAGAAACAAAAAGAAGTAGCGTATGAACCGAATCATACGAAAAATATTAAGACAGCTTCACACAGGAACCTCTAACTATGAGTAATGCACACAGAGGTGTACATCTGATTGGAAACATTAACAATGATCACTGCAGGATGGTAGCCACAGGGATACTTCCTATTGTTGGCCATGAAAATCAACTTGGAGCAATCTAATCACTCTTAATGCCTACACTGTGAACACACTGTTATTAGAAAGTGCAAGCACAGCTGCCACATGGATTTAGCTTTGCTGTCCTTCTGTGTCCCACAGTAGCATTGAGGCTCTCCTGAACTTCTCCTCACCCCATTCCCCATCCCCATGTGGTGAAACAGCGGTTTCTCCAAGGTCAACAGAGCCTTCCATCAGTCGTGGCTGGCACCGTGCCACTGGAGAAGAAAAGCCTCCAACGAGTGGAGCAGAAATGTCTCTATATCTCTGGCCAAACCCAAAACTGTAAAAACAACTGCCAAGAACAAGCCAGGCTGTATAATACCCCTGAAACAAGACAGTTAAATTCATATTGCCTTGAAATTATACATGCAATGTACAAAATGTGTTGATACTTGCATCTTCAGCTCCAAGAATTCCTGAATGTAAGACCTCTGTCTTATGTATTCATTGCCAGCTACAATGCTCCATTTATCTGTCACACTGTGCAAGTGATTGCCAAACAGAATTATTGGTTTTCATTCCAGTCGTTCAGTGTGAAAATATCGATTTAACTCTGGGACACCTGCCATTATAACCTTAGCAGGACTGGAAAGGAAAACCAGCAGCTCTTTTTTAGATATGTAAAGACAGTCTGTACCCATGGTCTAACAATACCTGTGTAATTCAAGTAAAATAAACAGTAGACCTGATTTCTCTACAGGCAGACATCAGTGTGTCTTCTAGGAAGAAATATGCCACCTCCAAAATCTTACACCTGGGATACAGAGTGGGTTCAGTAAGCACTTTTATCTTGTTTTGTAGAGGCATAGCTCCACTATTCGTCTGGGTGCAGTCTGGTCCTCTTGAAATACTGTGCATTCATGGAAGTAAACTTTTGTGTTGAACTGAATGCAAATATACTGTGGCCTTAAAGAACACCTGTGCACTTGTTTTATTTGTACATTTATCAAATGAGCAGACAATTATGTGGTAGCAGTAAAATGCATGAAGCCAAGCAGGTTAAGTGCTTTGGTTCAGGTCAACCTCAAATGTCAGTATACGGAAAATGTGATATCAGTGACTTTGATCATTGTTGGTGACATGACTTTTGGAGCCAGACAGGCTGGTTTTGGTACTTAGAAAAGACAGTAAATAATACATATGAGAGTAGCATCCTTGACAACATGTTGAACCTTGGTGGTGGATGGCTTACAACAGCAGAAGACCACCTCAGGTTCTACTGTTCTCAGCCAAGAAGGGAAATTTGAGGCTGCAGAGGACACAGCTTCAACACAGCTGAACGAAAAATGTAGCCTGGGGTGATGCCACTTGATTTTTCTAGACATATAGAGTCAGAATTATGCATTAACACCATAAATCTATGGGCCCAACCAGTCCAAGTTGGTAGCAGTGTATTGATGTGGGGTATTAGCAAATTTTGAACTCCCTAATACCAGTCAATTATTTGAATTAGGGATGCACATGGTTAACCGTTTAACCGTTAACCGATAACAAGAACTTTGACCGATTAATACTATCGGTTATTTTTTAATTATTATTAGCTACTTTTGTGTCAACTCATGGGGGCGTGTCGACACGTGCCGACTTCAACGTGCCTTCAGTTATATCTCGCAGCAAAAAGTTACACAGGAGGACTGACAGTATGTGCAGTAGCCCCCATGAAGGAAGGTCAGACAATAAATGTACTGTAGCTACACAGACATCGATGTGCATCACCTGTAACTACGGCGCTGAAGAAAAAAAAAAAAAAAAAAGATGTCGCTGCTCTCTCCAGCCTGTTCACCTGCAGCTCTCCTGCAGCTCCACAGAGGAGCTGTCAGAGGAGCTCTACTGTACCTTCAGCCTGGTGTTTAGCTGCACTTTGTATAAAAACAGTTCTATATTGGATGATCTGAGCACGATCAGCTGAGACAGAGCACAGTGGATGTGACATGTGCCGGTGATCAGCTGGCGCAGCGCACGTGTGTATTTCGGCAAAAAAAAAAAAAAAAAGAGGTGGCTGCTCTCTCCAGCCTGTTCACCTGCAGCTCTCCTGCAGCTCCACAGAGGAACTGCTGTTCCTTCAGCCTGGCCTGGTGTTTGGCTGCACTTTGTAAACAGTTCTTTAATGGACGATCTGAGTAGACAGAGCACAGTGGATAGGATGTGACATGTGGCGCTGATCAGCCGGCGCAGCGCACGTGTGCATTTAACGGCAAAAAAAAAAAAAAAAAAAAATGGAGAGATTTCTTTTTTTTTTTTTTGGCCGTGCGCTGCCTGCGTCTTAATCTTATCGGTTAACGGTTAATAATCGGTTAACGAGCGTCGGTTATCGGTTAGGAAAAAAATTCAAAATGTGCATCCCTAATTTGAATACCACATTCTGTCTGTGTATTGTTACTGACCTTGTGCACCCCTGCATGGCCACGATGGGACACCCTCTAATGGCAACATTCAGCACCATAACAGACCATGTCACCGAGTGAAAGTACCTTCATTAACATGACAATGAGGTCAGTGAGCTCCAGTGGTCTTCCCTTTCACCAGATCAGACTCAAGCTGGGAACCTTTGAGGAAAAACTCAAATTGAAAGCTGCAGTATGAATGTGCATCCGACAAATCTGCAGAAATTATGCAATGAAATCATGTCAACATGGAGCAGAATCTTTCTGATGTGTTTCTGACATCTTGTGGGATCCACGCTACAAATAGCTGAGGCTGTTTTGACATGACAGAGGCCATGTCCACTGAAGTGCTTGGTGTACATAAGTGCAGTAATACACATGAAAAGATAAAAAAAAATCTAGTTCCTTTGTATAGCAGCAGCCCACATGGATATCATGTTGTGAATTTTTTTTTCATTTTCGGAGAGAGCTGACCTAGATTTTCTATCATAAAAAACAAGATATGTATTAACTGCTACTGTATATGTGTATAGATACGTATATATTCCACTGCCTAGGCTGCTGAGAGACCCAAAACATCTCGCCAGCTAGGAAATGCACTTGGGGACATTTCAAGTGCAGGTCTATATGTATCTCTTGATATTTTTGACAGCTATTTTTATTTCTATAAAAAGGTAGCTGGTTCAGTTTTTAACAAAAGTCAACGGTTTGGTCACACTTTCCCACAGTCTGTCCAGACTTTTGAATTGTGCTGTATACTGGCTGCTTCTACCATGGTAATTATTAGAAATGCACCGATCCGCTACTCCGATATTAGCTGGATCGGATTTCGGATGAATGAGGCTGATCCAGCATTCCGATCCAGTCCTTTCTTTTTTATTAATATCATACACAGCAATACAGTTACAGTGTTGTTTCTTTCTTTTTGCTGCTAATGTACACTTTACTTTGTTATTTGTTAATAAACAATATTAAGTACATATCTGTGTTAACTTGTTACCTTTTTTTTAACAAGACTAAATGTTTATGTCAAGCCTGATGCCTTCACTGACATGGCAAGGTACATGGTTCATTCATTCAACAGTAGTATCGGATCGGTATCGGGTATCGGCCGATATGCTCAGCCCAGGTATCGGTATCGGATTGGATCGGAAAAAATTGGATCGGTGCATCTCTAGTAATAATTGGTCTATGAATCAATACAATACAAGAAAATATTCTGACATATTCTTCTCCTCACAATTCCATGTAAAAGATGATTTTTCTGTCATACAGCCTGCAGACTTGAAAATGGTACATGTGACCATCCTGCTGGTAAAAACAAAACATGCTCCATGCAATTTATAGAAACAAGCAAATGTAAGCTGTGTCCAGAGAGGAGATTTTCTGCCCAAAGCCAGGGAATGTGAGCTAAGCACTCAAACATTAATCAAAGCATGTATTATCAGTCAGAAGCATGATGCCGGGATTCAACAGCCTCAGCAGCCTTTTACCACTGCTGACACCCTGTATTTATATTAACCAGAAGAGTAAGACTGTCACACTGTCCCAAGCTGTTTCATATAGGCCATCTAATTCCATGCTGAATCATCTTCAACCAAATGCCATAGCAGTAATCCTTCTCTGCTCGAGACTCTGGAGCAACAGTGAGGCTCTCCAGGCAGATGTTCCTTTCAAAGCAGTCCAACTCTCACAACTAATAGCATTAGCCCGAGACACACATTCAGCATCTAGCCTTTGCTTGAAATTGGGCTTCAATATGCCCATGCGTATAACATACAGACTGAACTGCTTCCTCAAAGCTACAAAAGAGATCTGCAGTTCGCAGGGAGCAGTGAAATTTATCCACTGCTGTTCTGTCACGTTGAGGAGTATTTGTAGAGTAGGTATTCCAATTTCAGAGATAAATCTACAATGAAGTCCCAACTGCTCAAACAATTCTTTTTTCCTTTGTTTTTGCCTCTCTTTTTGCGTTATCTGTTGATGAAACAAGCATAAACAGTAGGTGAAATTAGTGACAACAGTCATATTACACTGGTCCCCAATTCAAATCAAATTAATTAAATTAAATTAAATCTTTGTATAAAAAATCCATCTATGGGGCAACATCAATCATTATTGGGTCTCCTATCCCAGACAGTGATGAGGCTGCAAATTGAAAATAAAAATCTGAAGTGGTGGAAATATAGCTTCAAATTCATTTAATTAAGCAAGGGAAGTAGAAGTAGTTAATTAGGCACACCCTACTATGACTAATGCAGTCATATAAAACAGTCCTGCAAAAAAAAATCCAACTGTAAGCATGCTTTTTATGATGTCAAATGGAAGTTGACCTTGAGACATGTAAAAAAAAACTCATCATTATCATCCTTAACATGCTTCGCAAGGTCACTACTTCAGCGATTATTCATTCAAGTTTACATTTGTGACGAATCTGAGTAAATTCTGTTGTGGGGATACTGGGATTTTGCATTCAAAGAGATTTGGAATGATCAGACTTAATGCCTTAATTCAGCCACAGCTGTGGACAACAAAGACAAAATATACCAACTATAGGGGTAGCCCCTATAGTTGGTATATTTTCTCTTTTACAGTAATTGAGTGGTTGAATTATTATTAGAATCAGTATTTCAAAATGAAAAACATATGTATGCCCACTGCAATACATTCAATTTTTTTTATGTGGAAACATTTCAAATCACACAACATACTGTAACCATCAAAGCTTGAGAGCCAATTGACAGGATTCCACTTATTCCTCCATATACCACATAATCTATATTTCAGTTTCAATAACCAGGACCTCACCAGAGACACAATTCCTATGTTAGATTATTTCTATTACAAAAAAATGTAACCCTATAATGAATGTATTCCTGTTAAAAGACCCTAGCCCAAATCTATGTCAATATTTATACAAAGGAAAAACTGAGGGAGATTGTGAGCATTTGTGAGCCATACAACAAGTAACTTCCATGCACATCTTTATGTTTCTTACTACCCACATACCATTTTGGCCCTATGCAAATGACCAAAATATGCTGGCTAGTGGCTACCATATTACATAAATTAAATAAAGACTTGCATGAAACATGACCAATACACTGCAAAATTGTGGGTTTATAGTGCCTCAATGTTTCTTATTCACTCAGGACCGCACTATTCTTCAGAATTATATTAAAATAATATTGGCAGTATTTGATTTTAATGTCTTACTACTACCATTCTGTAGCCTAAAAATGAGACCTGAAAACACTGGATCTGAACAGAAATATTTTTACATGCCTTAGTTTTGGGACCAATTCATCACACAGACAAAGCCTGAAAAAATCTGAGACATTTCTGCCACAATCTTATTTGACACTGAACGACCCTGCTGAATCAAAAGTTATGCACCACTGATGCTTCATGAGAAGCGTGCCTAAATATTCAAGAGGCAGTCCACCAAAAGTGTTTTTTAAAAGTTAGTGCATTGAAACAGATGGAAAATCAAGCAGATAGCAGACAAAGTACATCCAAGTGACTAATTATAAAAAGATATAATGTGTTATAATGTGGCAGGGAGGATAATGAGCCATAAAAATGGATGGTGTCTTCGTTCATTACACTGATCCCTTAGTATTAATTGTAATCCAAACCCCTAACTCTCAGTAAGCCCTCAATTATTCCCCCCTTACTTCAGCTACATTAAATCAGTGTGTGATCTAGCTCTTACGGAGTCCTTCATGCTTCAATATCAGCAGGAAATGGAAACATCCCAGCTGTACTGGAGCAATAAATACAAACATCTAGGAGATTGATTTCACTAACCTTTATCAAAAGCAAAACCTTCACAGGAAAAAAAAAAAGCAGGATGAACACAGCATCATGGCCTCAGTCATCTAATGACAACATACTGCAGGCTAGAGCTGCACCATTTCTAGACCAAAGAAATGTAGAAATCTGTATTCACAGCACACATCATTAACTGCCTAGTGGCTCATGTGCAACAGAGAATTATAAATCTGTCACTTCCTGTAATACGGACCTCAGATGTCTTATGTTACACCAATAAAGTGGGTTACACTCTGTTGTGTGTGTTCTGTCACTAGCAGAGGTGGAAAGAGAAATTGCTTACACAAAGACCACCTTTCCACAAGAAACTACTGGTTTAGGACAGTGAGCATGGATTGAAATGGCTGTGTTTGAGGGTGCACTACATTCAGCACAATATGCAGACAAAGCACAGAAAACATACTCACAGCCACAGGATAATAACATAATACCAACAGGTGTATGTGGACCTAATCATCCTATTGAAGATGAAATACAACCACATACAAGATCGAGCTTCCATATATTAAATCAATCAAGATTATATCGATTAGATAAGATTAAATAGCGGCTTGACTTTTAGCCAACGAGCCAACGACAGAGAACCCTAGAAAGGAAAAGATATCAATGATAACTAAGAAGCTGAACAGAATTAAAAGCCAAGGTATCATGTTACATAGTTAACTGTAAATATATATAAATTGCATAAATATGTATGGGAAAGCTTTCCTTTCAAAGGGAATTATTAAAAAGATGCTCTACAATACCCCATAAATTGTCATATTCATAATCACCATGTTGGCTAAGGTGATTAATAAAACATCTTATACTAATCTGAGATGATGAATCGTAGTGAAATGTGCTTGTTCATTTTTTAAAGATGCCTCTGAAGGGAGAATAGATTGTTAAAGTTATTCTCTAATGCACCAGTTTCACATGCATCTGTTCAGTGTGTATAATAATGCTGCAATATCACTATTGATCTCCGCACAATAGAAGCTGAGTGAACACTTGTCTGAAGTTAGCTGCTATAGGTACGTGCTCATTAAAAGATTCCACAACAATTCATGCATAAGCATCTAAAGATTAATTCCTCCCACAACTAACCACAGCCTTTGACTGAAAATGACAGAAAAAATAGATTCAACAGCTGGTAGTCAAGCCAGCTTCCAAAGACAAAAGCCGTACTGCAGCAACAAGTAAGCAGTAAATTACAAAGTGAATGCAAAACAAGTTATACACACACACTTTGTCAGACCACCTGTTCGACAAGCAACAAAGAGAAAGGAGATATTGTCTTTAGCCTCCCAGTAATACAACATCACGCTGGAAGAAAAGGCTAAAATAAAAGCTGTGTGTCTGTAAGTCTAAAGATAAAATGACTCGTCAATAAAATAATGTAATAATTAGAAGAAAAAAAGGTTGTTAGTGTCAAGCCTATTAGATCCCTTAGAACAGTGGTTCCCTTAGAACATTGTTCAAACATCATTTATTACCAAGATTTGAGTCATTCATAAGCCCATTACTGAAATGGTGACAACTTGAAAGACAACAACCTGCTTTGTCAAAACCTATTGCATCTGGATACATTGCTGGTTTCTAAATGTCGTTATTAACAGCGCGCACCCATAGAAACACACTCGACAGGCAGAGCAGAGGAGAGCGGCCAGCGTCCACAGCGTTTGGACCTGAGTAGTTACACAGAACTAGACGCACGTCGGGTGAATTTAAAACGTGGATATTAACGGCAACACTCTCGTCTCCTCTCTTTTTCTCCGCTGTCTGCGTGCACGTGCGTGTGTTGTGCGAGAGGAGGGAGCCCCGCCCGTCAGATGAGAGGAGATGCATTGTAACAAATGTAATGAAACAACACGCTGGAATTGCACAACTCTTAGTTAGCTTTTCATTTAATTAAAAAACAAACAAACATCTGTAATAAGTCGATTTGATTATAATAGAAATAAAATAATGGAACAATAATAAACTGGGAGGCACTGCTGCTGTATTGAATATGATGTCATTTTTCAGGGTATTGGCATTGAGTTTGAAATTTGAGTTTTTAGTTATTTTTTGTGACAATCCTACAACTCTGTGAAGACACATTTGACCACAACAAACACCACAACAGCCAGACACAACTAAAATGCAGGAGAATAGTGTAAAATGTCTTTGTACAAATTGAAGAGAGAAATTGGAATCATTTTCGTTTCTTAATCAGTTGTGTTATGTTATGACCACTTTTGGAGAATCATCAACACGGGAGGGGGTACTTGTGGTATGGCAAAACGGCTCAGGGGGTACGCAGGACAAAAAAGTTTGGGAACCACTGCCTTAGAACATTGTTCATCACCATTTGAATCAATTGATTGAACTGCTTTGCTTGTTTTGTCCTGAAAACATGACACTATTTGGCTCTGCTTAACTCTTTCCACTATTTATCTAAATTATAAACTATGTACTTCTTTTTGTTTTTTTGATTGATCGCCTTTTTAATCACACCCTGAGAGAGACAAATGTCATGATTTACCTTTCCAACATGATTTGAATGCATTTGAATAAATCACTATTTATTTCCACTGCTCACAGATAAAAGGTGCAAAAGATGAGGTCATTATTGCTGGTATTAAAAACAGTGTTGGTCTTTCGCTTGGTATGCACCCCAATCCATTTTTTATGTTTCATGACATAACAAAGAATTTCTTGACAGACAATTCAAACACCAAATCAATCATAGGCCAACATCAAATTACACTGCTGACTGCTTCTGGATTCATTTGCGGAGTGTCAAACACAAGCTGAACCACAGCTAATATAAGCTTCACATATTTCTAAAATTATAGTACATAAAAAGGTGGCCCGCTTTCCTCTCTAATGAATCAGATGTATTTATGCATTCATTTAGTATTCAGGTGGGATACAAATTAGACAAAGCTATATCACACATAATGGCCATCAGGAAGAGCACTATAGATATTCTTTGCACATTCACTATCTAGTTATCAAGCAGTCTTTGCTTTTGCTGCATCTGCACTGCAATGTTAACACTTACACTAACTGGCTATCACCGTGCTGCAGCAAGCATTATGACTTTGCATGTTTGCTTGATGAGAGAGATGCAGCTCATCTCCATAGAAATGAGCATGTGTGCACACGGCCTTGTCCCAGTGGGGGGAGACAACACATTAACACCCAAGCTGGGACTTGGTTTACTGCCAGTACCAGCTCCACCTGGGAGTATTAACTCAGTATCAAGCCTGAGTATTCACATTGTTATTGCTGCTGATGATGATCCAACACACTTGTCCCTGGCTGTAAACAGGTCTTAGTAACAAGGAGTCCGTGACTGACCACTGCTTAGCAATGCTTTAAAAAAATCCTGCTACTGACATCCAGTGAGTGAAGGGAAATGTAATTCATTCTTCTTTTACATTCGCGTTAAACACTGCTAGTCCAAATTCAAGTATGTAAAACACTGTAGATTAATCACACACTTATCTCGGAGGATAGAATATAACACATACAGTGTACATGGTTTAAGCAGACTTATTTGTAATATGCCCCTCAGAGATTAGTGGAGGATGAGTGAAGCCAAATTAGATCAAGCATCAACGGAATGTCATCTCAATCTAAAAGAGGAATATCATCACAGTAAAACCACAATCAGACATCCTTTGACAGACACATAGTGATAAGCTTTATTTGAAATACTTGTAAGTAGGAGAAACAAAATAAGACTTAAAATGTGAACAGGACTTGACTGGTCTTGTGACTCAATAGTTAAATAAACAAATAAATTAATCCTTCCTTTCAGAAGAGAATTTTGAACATTGTTCCACAATATTATGTAGAAAAGCATCACATTTACATCAAAAAGACAGGGTCCCCACACAAGGAGTCAACTGTGCCACTGGTAAAACATACATTACACATCTATAGCTTTAGTAGCTTTGTGTACAATACACATACACACACACACACACAAACACACACACACACACACACACACACACATCACACACTACACAAAGCTTATCCCAGTGTGCACACTGACACAAATGTAGGCAGCGGCCAAATAAAACACCATCAGCATCTCTCCAGGGTGAAACCTTACGAGGAAGTTCGAGGGATGAGCAAAGCAAGAGAAAACTAGAGCCAAAGGGAGAACACAGAGAAAACAGATCCATGGCTTTTGCACAGTCATCTGACCTACCTCTTTAGCATTTCCTTCAGGCACTGGCTGTTGGTTATCAATGAAACCACAAGGGTCTACACCCAGCAGCATTTCCAGTTGGTTGCTCTTGTTATCTTCAGGAAGCTGAGAGCTCACCTGACCTCCTATTTTGTTAACATTATATTTTATGTAGAGCTGTTTAAATTACCATGTAAAAGAGTTGCAGCTTGAAGACCTTCACGAGTAGTGATTATGAGGGTTAAGATCTCCCCCAAGAATATTGCCGTTATGTCTGCAATTTGGGGACTGGTGGATCAAGGAAATATTAAAGAACTCGGTGCAACTATGAAAATCAGACTGGACACCACAGATACCTGAGAAACTAAAAGAAAAAAATGTGCAGATATGACAGTATACAGTACAGAAAATGCAGTCCTTAACTTTGTCCTTGATTGAGGACAAGATGCATATCAGCATGCTCCCTGAATCAATCAACAGTTCAGGTACATTACTTTTAAACAAACAAATTTGCACAGAATCACAATTTCAATTTTCTTCTGAATCCTAAGAAGATTATCATGGAGTAGATCAGAGGAAACTGCTGTTGGCAGAAATTGAATGGCTTAGCAGAGAATAAACTTTACTGAGGAAGCACAATTTTTGCATACCATAGTCCCCCACAATGCATACAGTTCAAACTGGAAACGATGAAAGGCTTAGTAAAGAATTCATGAAGGTGAGCACTGCCAATTCTGATGAATGCTGATGTGTGGATTCTCTTATATAAAGCAGAAAGCATTGGTACCTGCATTAGCTACATTATCAGCATTGTAATGCTCAATTATTACAATTAGGGCTGACCTGAATATCATATTTTGATAATCAAAGCTTCGCGGCCATAAAATCAATTAAAATCGAAGCTTCAACGGCACGTTCTTAACGCCTGACTGGTGGGGGGGTGGGGGGCATATCTCCAAAATCAGGCAGGTGCAAAGTCGCATACTCATTTTAATGTAACAATTGCCGATGAGAACCGTGTCAAAAAGGGGAAAAGGAAGAAAAAAGAAACAATCGATCGATTACCATGGCAACGAACGAAGCTTCAATTTTTTTGGGTCAGCCCTAATTACAATTTTTTGATAGTATTTCATTAACCACCTCTATATAAAGGCCTGGAAGCACACACACAAAGCTACAGAGGAGCATCTCCAGACCTTCGTAATGAGCCTTCTATAATCTGCTGCTATCCAGTCCGCTAAGAATACTGCGCAGATCTATCTATCTATCTATCTATCTATCTATCTATCTATCTATCTATCTATCTATCTATCTATCTATCTATCTATCTATCTATCTATCTATCTATCTATCAAGGAAGCTGTATTCTGAGTCAAGACAGAATCGAGGCTGATCTGTCCCTCTCTTTTTTTGCTTTGTTGAATTCAGAAGAACCTGAAGATGAACTACGTCACATGTGAGGACGGCCGTTCCTCTCTTTGGCCTGGTGTATGGCTTCACTTTGTACAAAAAGAGTTCAATATGTGGAGATCTATCCTTCATCTGAGGCCAATCAGCGTGTGTTTTATGATGCACAAAAAAGATACATCATCAGTCCTCCCCTCAGGATTGAGGATTGGGTTGCCGATTGGCACGAGCCAAGAAAATAATGATTGGTCACGAGTCCCAGAACAGGAGTCTGAGTCGAGTCTGAAGTCCCTGTGTGTGCGACTAAAATGTGAGTCGAGTGCTAGTCGCAAACTCAAGTCCCCATCTCTGTCATACACACAATAGAATAATTCTGCAGTAAAAAGAAAAGAGAGAAGGACCAATTAGGTAAGGTCTCTAGAGTGACAGAAAATGTCACAATGAAAAATGGTGTGTTATATTTACAAAAATGTATCACTGCCCAAAGGAGATATTGATCACCAGTGTGCCGATGACTCAGAAGCAGCACAGGGTTACTAAAGGCCAGTTATGACTGAGAACAGCTGTGTGTGCACATATACGTAAGTCTCAATCCTACCTTTTTTCTATTAGGGGTTTCAGATACACTGATTGTCCTTTGTTTATATTCAAGTCCATGAGCAAAAAAAACAGTTAGGCCTAATTAATTTGGAGCATCTTTGATTCTACTCACAATGAATTCCCAATGCTGCTACAGGGTTTTGTTTTGTTTTTTCCAATATCCAATGAACACTGCTCAAGTGTTTCAATTAAAGAATAACTCCCTTTAATATGTCTGTTTGGCATCTTTCAGAGTGGGGTGAAAGCATATATTTTAGATGACTTAAAAAAAATAAATACAACCTTCATATGGGGATCTGTCCTTAAGCCATCATTAACCACAACAATAAAAAAGAAAAAAGACTGGTATTAAAGAGAGTTCCTAAACTTTTCTTCTCCTTATACATTTAAGTCCGCACAATTATAACAAATTAAGGCTGGGCGATGTAACAATCTCGATTCTGTGGTAACACGTCTCATATGTTTTCGCATCTACGAACGAAGAACATGTGCTGTATGCAGGGTCTGTGTCTGTGTGTTAAAGGCTCCCACAGAGTAGGGCGTACTGTAAGCGGCAGCACACACACCGTCCGCGGACGTTTGAGGGTTCACAGTTGAGCAAGTCGAGGTCGGTGTCACATTTACAATAAGGTTGTGCCGATTGGCGATCCAATCGTCTATCGGCGATTGGAAGGACGATCGGCGATCTTTTGTTTTCTTGGTGATTTTACACACACATACTCGCTACTTTTTTATTGATCCAATGCGCTGTCAAATCTGTTAGGAGGAGGTAGCGGTCCTGCTGCTGCCTTGTTGCCCTCCTATGGCCCCCTCCACGTCCCCTGGTGTACTGGCCTGTCTCATGGTGTAGTGGCCTGTCCCCTGGTATCTCCTCCATGCTCTGGACACTGTGCTGACAGACACAGCAAACCTTCTTGCCACAGCTCGCATTGATGTGCCATCTTGGATGAGCTGCACAACCTGAGCAACTTCTGTTGGTTGTAGACACCGCCTCATGCTACTGTACTTCTAGGGAACACAAGAGAACACTAACAAAATTCAAAAGTGACCAAAATATCAGCCGGAAACGACGGGAACAGAGTAATGGTTTGTGGTCACACCTGCAGAACCACTCCTTTATAGGGCTAGTCTTGCTAATTGCTTCTCATTTCCACCTGTTTTCTGTTTCATCTGCACAACAACAGGTGAAATTGATTCACAATTAGTGCTCATTCCTAACTGGACAGGTTGATTTCACACAAGTGTGATATATTGGAGGTACACTGTGTTGTATAAGTGTTCCCTTTATTTTTTTGAGCAGTACAGTATATTGAAACACGAGGCCTTATTCATTTCTTTTCTACTTGACAGGTACGGTAGCAGATCCATAATTTTAATCAAGGCTTATTGTAATCACAAGACAGAATGAATTGAATGCCTCAGAGAAAAATGATGTAAATTAGTGAGCAACTTTGAGCAACATTGTGAGTAGCTGTTAGCAGCTTCATTTAGAGGAAGGCAAGCCGCATGACAGTCAGTGCGTCTTGGCAGAGAGCAAAACTAATAGTTATGGCAATATCAACATGAAGACAGCAGTTTACCCAGATGGGCTAAATCCCCTTTGTCTCAACACGCTTTGTGCCTGTAGTACTGTATTCTGCTCTGCTGAAGCAGCTGTCAGTAGAGGAAGACTTATCTATTCCTCTGCAAAAACAGACTGTTGTCAGATCTGTTTTCCAGATTCTCTCAACAATCCAAGCAGAAAATGCCTATTACTGTTTATCATAATCGTATTTCCCCAATGCCACTCTCAGAGAGGCAGCAGCATTGTATCAAATTCAACAGTTACAAATCTGAGTGTCACCTTTGACTGATTTAAGAGGCACATCAACAGAAACACTGCTAGAGCAGCTCCGTCACATTTCCCAACTAGTTTACTTATTTCCAACACAGTCACCTGTGGATATTGACTCATTCATTCATGCACTCATCCAGTCTTGATTTGACTAGTCAGGCGCTGTAGCATTAAATATCCCAAATACTCCAACAGCTTTCTTACTGGCACTAAAAGATTTGTGCACATAACATCAATTCTGTCCTCACTCCACTAGCATCCCATTTCATCCAGGTCAGACTACAGACTCCTACTCATTACCTACAAAACTCTCCATGGATTAGCACCTTACTAATTTGCAGAACTCCTCAGACCTTATATCACTCACATCACAGGATGTCGGCTCTCATTATTCCAAAGATTATTAAGCAATCTATTTTCTCTCCGAACATTTCTGTGTGTGCTCCGAATTTAGTGGAACACTTACTAAATCCAGTCAGAGAGGCAAATTTAATGCTGAAAACCTACATTTCCTCTCTCCTGAACTGTTTATTTGCTACCTTTGTCTATATTTGGTGGTGTATTTAAGATTTCCTCTTTGTTGTTTGGACATATTTTATGAATTGTTTAAACTGTCTTTTTTCTTTTTGTAAACCGTATTAAACAGTGATTTTCCACACAAAATGTCTCAAATATGCTTTTCATACCACTCCACAAATCTGTCTTTATGAACTATCTTAATCACTTGGCTTGCCATTATCACTATCATTGTGCAAGCAAGAGACATACACTGATGCATATCAAAATACACAATAACATGCAAAAGACAAACTTCAAAGATACAAGTTGGATAATGTCTCCAGATAAAATGGCAGAGCTCAGGCTCCCTTTTGTTTCTCCATTTAATTCCCGAGGAATTACATCAACCTCACTGCCAGGACTCCACATCCTGTCTAATAACACATTATCTTAATTACAGCTTTCATTTAATGACATTCCCCTTTAATTAGTTTTGATAAGGTATGGTGGAACAAAGTTGTAGCATCTCTATGTTTAGCACAATTAATTACTTATTCCCACAAACAAGATTTTTTGAGGTCATGTGAAACAATGATGTTAAAACTAATTTAATTAACCTGTTAATATTTACAGTGGCACTTTGATAGAGTAGCTGGGGTGTGCATAAGTCTGACACATTACAAAACAATCGCTCAAATAGAATATACAGACTATTCTTTAATTATCCACAGGCTTATTGTTATTGAAAGAGAACCGGGGCCTCTCCTAGAATTTAGCACTCTGGATGGGTTGTCAGTCCATCATTAGAGCTAATTCAGACAGACCGAAAGTCACTCACTCTCACTACTATTAGGGATTCAGAGCATTGAATATGCCTGAATCCATGTCTGTAAATATGGGCAAACAACTGTAACTCTTCAAGAGATTGATCACTTTGACACTGTCACTTCTTGTTTTGAGCTATAGACACGTTTGTGAATAGAATACAAAGAACATCAACATCAAAATTTGAGCACACCTACAGGTGTGAAATAAACAACTTCTTATACATTCTGTGTGGCCAGAGGAATCCAGTGTCTAGCTTCTCGAAGCTGGATGTCACGGTTCGTCTGCGATACACAGAGCCATCCTAATTCTTTATCCTTAAAGACCCTGTGGCTGCCTCTGTGGCCATCTGATTTATATGTTGTCCACACTGATGACCAGCTTGCTCCCATATTTCTTGGTCAGGTTGCCTTTCTAAGCAGAAGAAGCTGAGCTATCTTATGAAAACAAAATCAACATTAACAGAGAAATTCACCATTAATGAATATTCTTATCTACAAGAAATTATATAACTTATTTACAACACTAAAACATTGATAATGTCAATAATCAGTAAAATACTCACTGATGATGTTCACTTCACTCTAGTATTATTGCAGCTTCTTCATAGATACATTTAGACAATAGAACCACTTGGCTCAGGAAGGATCATAGTCTTGGTTCAGTACAGATAAAGTCCATAATGACAAACTCAATCTTTCCCAAACCATTTGTTGGCAATTTTTTTTTATCACAGATAGAACTCAATCTCTGATGTCATACACTGTGTACACCCATCATCTACAACAACTACCACCTTGTTACTGTGGTGTATCTCTTTTTTCACCCAGAAAAACAAAAGTTGTCTCTGTACAAACTCCAGAAGCTATTCTTTTTTAGCAACAACAGCAATAACTCAGGAAAACAATTCTATAACACGCTGTCACATACTGTCTCGGAGGAGGTGTGTCATGTTTACAGCAGGTAACATGTTAAGCTCCAGTGTGTTCAGCTATCACTAAGTCTGGAGAGCTCAGGTATGCCAGCTATCGATTCAGCTCACCCTTTCACAAATGGCTACACATCTTGACTCATTTGGCTTTCAATACAACAACAGCTGAGACTCACATTAGATTTTTTTTCCTTTCTTTTGTTTTTGATTCAGTACACATGCTCTCAAAAGCAACTTAATCACAAACAGCAAGGATCAGTGATTAAAAATTATATTCCAGTCTGCATCATTGCACCTGTCATGATGATAATTGTAGAAGCATGTGTAATACTATTAAGCTAATGAAAAGAACTGATATAACAACTGTTGGCGGTATAGAATTCAATTAAGCAGTAAGGGCTAATAAAATACAGATAAATGTCAAGAGAATCTGTCAATTTTTCATTCAAAGTATCGCAGTATCCTGGAGTGCCGTCTGTCCATCTCAGCCAGCAATACAAATTCAGGTCAGATTATTGATGAGTGGCTTCCCTACAGTGACGACTGAGCAAGTAACAGCAGATTAACGGTAAAATCATTGACACAGAGGAAAGGGGAATAGTAGTAGCAAGAGTAATCTGCTACTGTTAGCGGGATGTTTTCCCAAATGTTTTTATTAAAACCCGGCCAGCAAGGTGAAGCATGTCATTAAAGTAATAATCCACTAAAATATTTTTAGTGTCCAAGGCTCACCCCCTGTGGGCTTAAAAGACCATGTTGGCAATTTACTTCTTTATAGAAAATAGCTCATATCATATCTATATGTCTATATATCATCCATCCATTTCCCAGAAATGTATCAATCCCCTCCTACACCATAATCTTCTTCTGCTCAGTGGCACCTACACTCACGTTTCCATTAGGGATGCACCGATTGTGAAATTCTGGGCCGATGTCGATGCCGATGTTTAAAATAACAACTTGGCCGATGGCCGATGCCGATGCCGATGTTTTTTCTTTTTGCTATTCCGTCTTTGGTGCCACAGAAACATTACTGAACTACTGTATTTTAAAAGTCTTTCAGCTCTTCATCATATTATTCAATGAGCACAAATTCAGTTTTGGTAATTAGTTACCAAGAAAGGTAACTATGCCATTATTTTTATTAAATAAAATGCTCAAATATGTTAAATTACTTGAACTTCAACCCCATTTATCTGCAATTAACCAACTTGCTCATTAACACAGAGACAGAATGATAAGAGTTGTTGTTGTAATATGTAGCCTATACTGAAAGAGGAGTTGAGCAGGATTTCTCCAGTGGCTACGCTACATTTTCACCTCAATTAAAAAGCCCCAGAGTCCTAACTGTGATAATCTACATGACTTGTGACTGGTTCCAGTGAGAACGGAGGCTCTCTGCCTTTCACCTGGCGTCTCTCTAGCATGTAACATGTTACATGTAGCATGTAACCAGGCCACCGCTGCGGTGTGTGTGTCCCAGCTCTTGTCTCTGTGGCACCGACACAGACGCGCTGCGTAACGTAATGACAGTTACGTAATCCATCGCTCCATTTATTGATTTCTGTTGGTGTAAACACATACACGTGGCCAGGCGGAGGTTAGAAAAAAAGCGGCCAGACGAGTTTCTCTAACAGTGTTTTAAGCCCGTGTTTAAATGACTTCAGGCTCCTCCGTTCCTCCGCTCGCCATGACCGCTCTGCACTTAACAACCGTGTTTACATGCGCGCAACTTTTTTTCTTCTTTTTTTTTTTTTCATAAATCAATCCGCGGATCACATGTGTGCTGAACTGGAGATATTAATCCAAACAGATCACGGATCAATCCGGTGCACCACTAGTATCTTCCCCCCAGAAAAAGGAAAGAAGAAAGGTTCCTCCCAGCAGCTGTTCATGTGGCATTTAAACCAACATAAACATCGGCCACTGCCATCGGTGAATGTCACGTTTTTTTTACCGATGGCCGATGGCAGTCAACGAGCCGAACATCGGCCGATGCCGATGGTCGGCCGATGCATCGGTGCATCCCTAGTTTCCATCCAAATCTGTCAAATTCTAAGGACATGACCTGTCTGTAGCTCTGCTGCTGCAGTCTATGGAAACGAGAATAACCCAATGTAGATGTTAATCACAGAAATTTTCAATATATTCGGTAGCATAGGAGGAATGACAAACACTAGTATGTAAAGAGATGATTGATGTGTGGTTGAATCCATTTAAGTTGTTGTTTTTTTTAGTAATTGTATTTCTTGCTTTTCAAGGGAAAGATGTGGTGTGAAAGCTTTTTCCTGATTTCACAGGTTACTGTAGCCTCCTTTTACACAATTATCCATGAGATCATACTTAACTTTGATCATGAAGAGACAGGCTGTATAATGTGAATTTGTCTTTTGTTAGATAAGAGTTCCTCTAATGAGTGATAATTAAACTAAAAGTATCAACTTTCTATTCTCTCATCCTGGAGAGAATGAAGAGAGGGGGTGGCAGCTAACACATAACAAAAGGGGGTGAAAACTGTACTGCACATCTCACTATGGGAGAAATTATCTTGTGTTTCCTGCTGTCAACAAGCAATACTGTCTTGTCAATTCCAAATTTGATTAAATGTATTGCCTTGGCATATTGTGATCAGTTCTTAAGAGCAGTCCGTGTTTTATGGTTGGTTCTGACTGAAAATACTATTATTGAAGACTAGTTTAAGAAAGTTAGCACACTAGAGCTCAAAATTATTCTGCTGTCATAATGTTTAGGTCTAATGAGACTTAACATTGGCAAAGTGTGAGGTATACGCACGGACAGAGCTCGTGGCTGCGACACTGTAATTTGTTGATTTACCTTCAGAAGGTATTTTGTATACTTAAGAAAAAAAAACTTTTTGCTGGGAAATACCTTTTTCATAATGTACCTGATAGACAGACAGAGAAGGCTGTCAAGGCAACCACTGGCGTATAAGAGAATCATCAAGCTCAAAGAGACCTGCAGCTACTGTAAATAACAAAATGACAACAAGAGAAAGAAGACACTGAAAAAGGCCAGTGTTGAGCACTCGCGTGCCTTCACATGACTCAGAATAGCTTCAAATGAAATGACCTTAGACTAATTACAGATGGGATTATTCATTATTCATTATTATTATTTATATCTTTGCCTTTTGTGACTTAATTATTTTTCTGTAGGAATTAATGTCATACAAATGACGTACTCCTTTGCCTCTTGTAGTACTGTTTTTTTTTTAAACTGCAACACACTTAGACACTTTAACACTTGGATAGGCAATAATGTTACCAGCATTTCTATGTTCCCCAGTCTGCCTTTGTAGATTTCAATGCAAGAGAAACTCTTTAAATACTTAAAGTTACCATCCCAGCCAGGCGGCTGGACTTTTTTTTCAAATTGCACAATTGATAAGCACCCACCCCCTCTGTCCAATCAGGAATCACCAAAATCGTTACACAGACCGTTACTAAGTCAAACAGACCATTGCTAGGGATGCCGCTGTGATTGGAGTAGAAGAACTATGCAGGATATTTAGCCCACTTTATGGTTCATTTTTACCGTCATTAAATGGTTTGGGACTAATTGTGATGTTAGATAAATGACTTGTAACTTGTTACAGAGGAAGTGGAGGCTCTCGTTCCACACCGCTGCAGAAAACAAACCTGCGATCAGAGTCAGTGTGACAGCTCTAGTCTCCGTGGCACCGCGAGTACCCGACACAAACGCGTCCCATAAACCGGACGCCCCATACCAAAACGGTTCAATACAAACATGAAATGTATTGTTACACCCCTCCTTAAAAGATTAAGTATGTTTCTTGAATTCATAATCCCAATTCCTCCATGGTGACCCTCCTCCTTCCACTTCCTAAAAAAATGTTTCAATAGCCTGAACTGAAAATTTTCATAAAATTTAAATATTAAGTGTGCAGGACAAATTTGAATTAGCTGAAGTACCTTATCCTGTGGAGCACACTGGATGTTGCAACTAACAGGTAGTAATGAGAAGCAGCAACTAATTAATTAGACTTCCTGTAGCCAACTCTACAGAGCAGCCAAAAAACTGTTTCTTGAGCAGATGTTTGCTAAGGGTTAACCCCACTCACATTTCCAGCAATTTGAGAAACAACAAATGTGTTTTCTTGGTCTTGAGAAACTGCAGCATTTACTAACTGACCCACTGGAGCCCAGACTGTACATTTACTGGCACACTGACAACTTACTGCTAACCTTTCCTTCTGCTCCATTCACATTCACCACTTCACCATAACTTCTCTGGCACTCATTTGTTACACACTGCCCTGTCCCACCTCTCTAAAGTCACTTTTTGCCCAGATGTCATTTGAAGAATGAGGAGATAGTCTGGGAGGATTTGATGTGTTTAGCTGATGACTCAAAACAATTTCAAGGGTGTTGCCATGCTCACACAGTGTGTGATCAAAAATCATTAGTCGCCTGTTGATATTAATGATCATGTGAAAGTTAAGCAGCAGTGCTCATGATCTGGCAGCGGCAGTGCACCACTGCTGAGTGAAGATAAGGGAAGCACTCAAGACAGTTTTCATTAAGGATGCTCCGACCAGGATCTTCCAACCACAAATTTTCCGAGACGATTCATGGAAATGGAGGAAAACATTATTATTTCATTACACCACAAATTGGACCCCATGAGATACAGTTAAGGATCCTTCAGCATCTTCACTCCGTTCCACACTTCAAAAATAAACTCAACTTATACGCATAAAAATTCCTGCAGTAATAAAATCTTACAGACAGGGGGGTTCACATGTCAGCCTTCTCCACTATGTTTCCTGGCTAGTATTATTCAAGTGTATTTTGTTATTCAGATGAAGAGCCAGATATAATCAAAAGTTACGATTTCTCATCTCCTTAAAATTGCTGTATTATATAAAATGTGGAGCAGTATTTCTGTTTGTGTTATGCCTGAAATAACCATGACAAAATACTTAAATGTCCCTTAATTAAATGTGTCACTCAAAAGTTTGAGACTTATAAGACTTAGAAATGTTTGGGAAAATGCATTCTACTGTATGTAGCACATTACTCCACAACAGAAGAGGAGCAAAACACAACTGCATTCAATTAAATAAGACATAATGAAGCAAGATGGAAAAAAGGACTAAAAGAAGATCAGGGTGTTGTATAGAAAACATGTCATCTCTTGTCTGGACAATCAGCGATGAAACAATAATCACAGTACAGCATGTTAAACCTTGTGCACATTTCCTGTGAAAATTGTACGGTGCACAATAGCAAGTGTGAGGGGGCTAGGTGTCAGACACTTCAACTACTGCAGTATACTCTCATGTCTGAACATGCCAAGGGCTACAATTTGTCCTGCTCCACAAAGTGGATTTCTGTTGTGCCAGAACAGGTCGTAATTAATCTCCAGTGTGCTAACAAGGAGAGGCCAACTACTGCAAACAGGCTCTGCTATTGTACTCCTGCAACTGGTCAAAGAGGAGCTGAGCTCCACAGTCTCCTCCATATCATACTCACTTAAAACAATGGGGGAAAAAACTACCTTCATTTGCTAACCCTGGCCAGACTCCCCAACCACCTTGTGTGGACAATCATTTCTCATCATTACTCTCTCGCTCTTCTGCAGCTACAGTATAATATCGACTTATGAGGATGGACTTTTTAGGTCTCCTTGAAAAGAGGGTGGGAGTGGGAGCATAAACAAAAATATTCTCTTGATCAATTTAAACTTGGGGATATTGGGAAGAGAGTGATGAAAACATTATAGAACTTCAGCAAGGACCAGATGAACAGACACTGTCTGGCCAAATGCTCATCAAACACTGAACAGTTTGAGAAGCCTCTATTTAGGGATGTCAGCCATCCTGGGCTCCAAGAAAACATCTTAGCAACAGCTGTAGTCCCTGGCACATCCACACACACAGAGAGAGAGAAACAGAGGAGCAGAGAGAGAGAGGGAGAGCTATGCTTACTGTTCTCTGCTCACCCCCATCACTCTGCATCAGTAGAGATGGAGATGCCATTTGAATTCAAGTTCTGAAGTTCTCACATTACACTTTAATCTCAGCAGGTGTGCACTTTGCATTCACTAGGCATCACCCACAGCATCATGTTCAATTTGCACACAGAGTTGAAGTTGAGACTTTGTTGTAGTTCAAAACTTAAGAGAAGTGACTTTGTGTTAGTAGCCTACACTCTTTCCTCAACTCGGCATGTGTGACTTTTGAGTGTTTACTTACTGATATTAGTTCTGCACATGAATTAATTAATCATCATCACAGTACGTTGCGTTATCATTAGCCTATGTCAGCATTATGGTATTTTCCTGTCACCAGTAAATAAGGCAATCATGTCCAGCCAGTAAGGAGAAAATGTTTACTTACCAAATTCAGCACCGTCTCAACAATGTCCCGGTTGCTAACCTCTCCAACCTGGATCAGCCCGATGAGGACAGCAAATTTCATCTTGATATTCCGGATTGGCACCGATGGATTGATAATCCCAGCCGGGAGCACCACTGAACCTGAAGCGGACATCATCATTGTCTCACCGGAGACTGCAGCCCTGTGTTGCCCGTGACCCGGAGGAGGTTGTCGGTCCGAGAGCGACATCGAGCCCGGCATTGCCACCGGTCTCTCGCTTGTCATTTCCACCGGGAGGCTCCAGAGGATAGTTGTACCGCTCTCTCCTTGCAATATGTTTAATCACTGCTCAGGAGCATCAAGAAGAAACGAAAGAGAAGAACACTCACGAAGCCCGGGAAAACAAAAACAAAACACACAGAAGAAATCCCTCTCTCTGTCAGAAATCCACTCTGGAGAGTTCCGGTGAGTGGGCTCGGTGGGTTGTCGGTGCCAGCCGGTTAACTGAGCTGACTGACCTGCGCTGGGTGCTCAAAGCTGTGTCTATGTGCCGCTCTCCTCCTGGCTGCGCGTCTCCGTGTCGGTGCTGCTGTCACCGCCATGTTGCCGCCCCCTGCCTGCGGCTCCACTCACCACGCCTGCGCTGGTTGCGATGATAGAGCTGGATGTGGAGGCTGACCGCGGGCGGGCGGGCGGCCTCCCCGTCCTGTCCACCTGAAGGCGCGGAACTGCCGTAGACTGTGGGAGCAGCAAAGTGCTGCGTGGGTCCTCTAGCTTCCAGCATGGGACTAAAATACTGTCACCCTCGTCCTTTTTATGCCTTTCTATTTACTTTAGTTAGCTAACGTGGTTAACTCACTATTTCAAGAAGTATCCTGTAACAAACTTTGCTGCAGCTGGAGAACTCACTCTGAAACAAAGATGGCAGCAGCCGGAAGTTACCTGACTAGCTAACTGTCCGTAAAGTCCAAAAAATATTAGCAATATTACATAGAAAATACTAAAACAAACAAATAAATAATATTACAAGCAAAGATGAAAAGAGAAGAAAAATATTCATAGTCAACTATCTTGTTTTGTAAGCACAGGTGTAGCTAATAAATTAATGATGGCTCTTCTAATCTGCACTGAGTTTTCCCAATAGGCTTGTGAGCTGCTATAAACAATGACTTGTTCAGTCAGCCACTCACAAGTGACTATAGATTTATGACAAATAATTCTGTCATATTTGTTTGTAGGCCTACTGAGTTGTAGCCTATATTTATGTGTTTTATTTTCAGTGGTTATTAGATTGTAGCCTAATGGTATTGACTATATCAAGTGGCGTTTGTCATAAGGCTTCTATATAATCAAGAGTCAAGACTGTGGTGAGGAACCTAGGAGCAATATGCATGAGCATTTTAGGTAGGTTTTGCAGTTTTATCACTCTCCAAGCCAAGAAACTGATTTTTATTAAATTAATTATTGCTTTGATTTCTTTTATTTGTAACAAAATGCAGAAGCTATGTATGGACAGTGGACAGTGTTTTAGAAACACAAACCAAAAAAAAAAACTGTTCCAGTGACTATGTGTCCATCGTCCTGACTGACAACCAGAAGCTGAGCTTGCATTTCATGACCTCATTAAGCTGATTTGTGTCAGCATGGCTTCAAATAAGGTAAAAAAAAAAATGGTATGCTTAAAAACATACTCTTAGGACAATATAGGGAACTGAATCAAAGAAACAGATGCGACTCAATGACCTGCAGCAGAATGATTGCTGGTTGTAGCCTATTTGTTGTTTTGGTAAGGCCTACGAAATTTATGGCCTGATGTCACCTCTAACTTTATGTCAGACAGGTTTTGAGTAGATCACAGATAGTGAGTTTTTCAGGCCATCTGCCAAAATGTATTTTAATATTTTCCTTGTTAGATTTATTGGCTGTGGATATCTATTTTACCATCTCATTACTTACTGTTGAAAATAATTAAAAATAGCCTACCCATGAAAAAAAGGATTTGATTTCAATATCACTATTGTGAAAAATTAACGTGGTCATGGTTAAAAATGAATATTCTGCTGATAAGAAAGAGCCATCTAGTGGACAAGAAGGACAACCAGATTCAGGTTGTTCAGCCCAAATTCTTCCCTTTGGATACAATTTCTCCAAAAAAAAAATGAAAATGAACTGTAGTATTAATTTCATTTTCATTTTGAATCACTGATGTGTTTGCATTATAAATGAGATTAGGTCAAATGAGGTGTCTAATAAGTTTATTCACCAATGTGGGCTGCCTGAAGTCATGTGCTTTCATCAAATGGCCAGTAGAGGTCCTCCTCATTCCAGAAAGATTAGTGCTCTAAATCATATTCTTTAGCTGTAGATTATGAACATTATGCAAGGTGGAGGAATGTAAACATTCCGACAACTTCTGACATGGTTTGCTATACATTTTCTATAACAGTTTTTGTTTTTGAAATCATTTACAGGTCAGGTCAATTTCTGAATCAATGTTGATGTAGAGGGCAAGGTGAAAAACCAGTTCATACTAATATTGAATCATTTTTATATTTTTATTTAAAAAAAATTATGTCTATTGTACTTGACACTACACAATCCAGTACCATAAAGCAGGTAAGACTGAGTCAAACCTTAAGTCATTCTTTTTCACAACCATAGGAGGTCAAAGTTTAATAAAATTACACCCATTAAAAATGGCAATACTGAAGCAAAGTAAAACCAGCTTACAATTTTGTACCATGTGTATTACAGAGGGGTTGACACAGTGAAAGAATCAATATATAGGAAATTAACATGTACGATTTATCGCCTCACATTTACACAATATATACATCTTGTTTGCATGTACAATATATTCATACACATATATACAGACACTTGAGTGTGCATCATAATAATTATAGCTTTAAATCTAAAATGAAAAACATGCTTCTCAGAAGCGTTTAAGAGCTTGAATGTCCTAGACATTGTAGATTATAGCATCAGTAAAACAATAACATTATCAAAGATAATAATTATTATGATATACAGGTTTAGCAACATCAAGGTAAATAAAATCCTAATACTAACAATATGGCAGGATAATTAATTTCCCAATGAGTAATTATGCTCAGCACCTATAAGATGTCGTTTTCTGTCATTGTGCAAGTACAGATGAGCTCAAAATTATTTTCAGAACTTTTATACTCTGAATAAACTGTGCTTTTGTTCTGAGGTCCCGTCGATGCCTTGTGTCTGCCTGTTAGCTTTGACTCAAAGGCTCACTCTTCATCTTAAAAGCTGCACAGACACAACGGGCAAAGACTTTCAGATTTTGGTTTCTGGGCCATCAGTGATTAGTGGCTGGAAGGAGTTGCGAATACGGGCAGCTTCTGCAGCACAAAGGTGACCGAAGGCTTTGTTATACCAATCGGGAGTCCTTCCTCTGAAATCAAAAAAATATATCAAAAATTAGGACATGCCTGTACAACAAGCTTCAGATAAATACAGAAATCAAATCATGTCCAAAAGAATAAGATTTACACATTTGCTAAAAGATTTTAAGGGAATATCTTATGAGAACATTAAAGCAGGACTTACTTTAGGTCTACTCTGCAGATATGAGTTAGTCTGGATTTTCCAGAGCCACAGGGCTCTAGCAGGTAGTTAGACTCCAGGACAATAGCTCGTACCCCCCCAAACGGAGGACATTCCTCATGCTCTATAGATACAGATACAAGGGAGCAGGCACCTTTGGGCAAATCCGTCCGCCATGACCTTGAATAAACAGAAAGGGGTTGAGTACATAGCCTAAAAGAAAATACATACTAGCAACTTGCAGGCAAAGAAGGATATGTTGTTTGGGGGTTTCATTTCAAACCACTTACCTGAGAACTACAAAGTCCCTGCTGGGATGAGGCGGCATTCGATTGAGAACATACTGAAACACCTCTGTCTGCTTGTCTAGTGTCTCAGATACTTTCCACTGTAGCAGGTCCACATCCCACAGGTGGCGCTCACGCAGCACCCTGTTCAACACAACAGATGGTGGAGCTTCCACCTCCACAGACACTCTCCAGCGTCTCAAAGGGTTCCCGTCTCCCACCTGCATAAGACACAAAGTATCATGTTAACATATGGATTTTGAAGCAAGATCCATGCTTGAAGTAGAAAAGAGCATTGCTGATTTGAAGTGTTACATTTTATTTTCTGCCTTTCTGATATTTTGTTATAACCCTTTATATCACATTTGGACAAAATATCAATGTACCTTCTTATAGTAGAGCTCTGTGTTGTCAGAGCTGCTGCATGACACCCAGTACTTGGACTTTTCCCGGGCCTCTTTGAGCAGATTCTGAAGCCTCCCCTCCATATGTGTTTGGTATGTTCCGTCATCATCGTCCAGCTGCTTGCACAGCTCGTCAATTGTCGGCGCATGCAAGTCAGCCTCCACATATGAGTTACGCGACTGAGTAACCATCTCATGAGGGATCTAATGGATGTATAAAAGCATGAGGTAAGACTCACAGCAATATAAATAGAATGAGTCCTGTGGATATTGCATTCAGCCTTGAAATTCTTACGTCAACCACAGGTTTTTGTACCTCAAAGAGACGGTTGCACTCAATGATCATATGAGCGAGGCCCTGTGTTGCTGCTAAATTTTCATTCAGATCCTTCTGGTCCGGTCTGCCAGTGGCATACTTCTTCTGCATGGCCCTGGGGATTATGGAAAGCGAAAAATTATTAGCCCTCAGGTCAACGTAGCCACAAAACACAGCATATAAACCCTTCCTCCGCTCTGCAGGAAACCTCCTTTGATCCCTTTAGCAACAATTTCAACATGATTCATTAGATGGCGTGGCTTTGTTTGTATACAGCATGGTTTCATAAAACTCTGAGCTTTAAAAAGAGAGACACGTCCTTTTAAAACTGGCCCAGTCAGACAGTAATCTACTGCACCACCGGGGGGGCTGACCAAACTCTGTAACCAATTTTATGTTCGTCTTAATGGAGTCATAGGTGAAGATAATCATACAGGAGTTAATAGAGTGCATGCATGCCTTGTTCATTAGTCTTTTTTGTGGCACAGAATGGCAGGAAATTAGACTGGGCCAAAATTACAGACACCAAGTTAATAACACTGAAAGACATGAGGTAAGAAAAAAAAAGAAGGAAAAAAAGCACACCTCGGTGAAAGATTGTCTTTCTTGAGTATGTTGAGATGGAAGAGGGAGGGGGCCAGGCACACAGCAATGTTCATGGGTGTCATTTGGTTCTCCTCTACAGAAGAAGTGACATCGCTGAGGAAACAGAGCAGTGTCTGCAGCACCTCTCGGTTTTCATCTGACATCAGCATGATGGCTGCTTGGACAGCTTGCAACCTTTGGTCCTTTGGCACATCTGCACATATGAGAGAATTGATTTATATTTTTCTTTAAAGTATGGAAGTAAAATGAAAAACTTGTCATGGTAGAAATAAAGATAAGTTCAGAGAGATTTATTTTCTTACATTGGTAGATATGGAGGAAGGTCTCCCCCAGTTTGCTGGTGAGCAGAGGCTCAGGTAAATCCCTGAAGAACTGCTTCACCATGTCAGCCACATCATAGGCAGACTGATCCTCATAGTTCACATTGTCAGGGGAGCTTTCATTCATCTGCCTCAGAGCTTGAATCCGAGACTTCACCCCCGATTTACGAAACAGACCCACCTGGGAGCAAAGTGGGAGTGTTAATGTCAGCATGATAGCTGGCGGTAACATGTAATCACATTGTATGACGGTTCCGCTGAACATATTGTCATTATTACAACTATTGTATCGGTTTGACACTTGTGTCAGTCAGTGAAACCTTGCACCATGTTGTACACATAAGATAAACCCAATCGCTTGTTACATCACATGTGAAAATGCAAGTCACTTGTAACACGAGAGTACTGTGACCTACCTGGTCAAGACACTGGCTCCTCAGGTAGCGCAGGGCCTGCTGCATGCCAAGTGGCAGGGGTTGTCCAGAGCGCTGCACATGCACTATGAGAGGCACTCCAAACACATTCTTATCCTTATAGTCTGGTACCTTCATTCTCTTCATAAACTTTGGCACAGACCTAGGAAAGACATCATCACAATATCCCTTAGAACTTGAAAAAGTTATGACAGTATGCTGTAGTAATACATAGCAAAATAATAACTATAAGCCACAAGGGAATATAGTCACAGTAAGCCATTGAGGCCTTAATCAACTTACCAAGTCCAGCCATGCTTGTTGGACATGGAGTATTTCTCCATGATTGCAGTAAGACGTAGCAACGAAAACTTCTGCAGTAAACTCAGCTGGCCTGCCGATTGGTTGGTAATCTGCAGAGAAGCCACTGAGTGACTCAGGCGATTAGAGATCTGAAAGCTGGGCCATCGTAATCTAAAACCATGAAAGAAGAAACAGAATATTTAAAAACTGTGCTTTTCTTTGAGTTCAAATAACTAAATATGTATCAATTCAAATGTTTCAGTACTTAATCGAGTTTCATGAGTCTTACCGATTAGGTCGAGTGAGCGAAGCACCTACTCCTGAGTCCCTCCTTTCCCTGAGCCTTGTAGACTCTGTCTCAGCAAGTGAGACCCGGTCTCTGTCGCCATCACTAGGTGTGGTCTGGCTTTCTGTGACTGAATTCCCCTCAAAGTCCAATGTGATCTGACTAGAAGACTGGAGTCCGACTGTATCTTTCCTCCTGTTATCCACCTGCGCCACCCCCTCTCCTCCAGGCAACACATTCTTAGACCAGTGGTCCACTATCTGCTGTAGACCATTGACATGCAATAAGATATCATCCAGGTGAGGAAACAGGTCCTCTTTCTCTAGATCTATGAGGTCTCCAGTGCTGGCGTACAGGTGTGAGCCAGGAACATTATCGTACACACTGATGCGGCTACCTCTGGTGCAGCACTGGGTAATAGGCCTGGATTCCCTCCTGCTTGAAATAAGTGGAGAGTCCAGGTGCATGCTGCCAGTGTGCCAGTTAATAGAGGCCCCATTGGTTGGGGACAGACTTTCTATGGACAGTGCTTTGGGGAAGGTTCCTGGCTTGTGATCTTTAGGAATGTGGACCACAAGGTCTTCATAGGAGCAGAATTCATTCCTGCGGTTTTGCTCCGCAACTTTATTCACTTGGGTACCTGAAAAGATGTCTATGTCCTCTAAATACATTCCACTGCGCTTGTGGTCAGCCCGATGAGGCTTACGCTCTTTCAAGCTGGGTGTGCTGACAGCGCTGCCACTAGAATGGCTACTGCCCTCACTGCTACTCTGGGACGGATGAACTTTGTTGGACAGTGGTTCTGGAGCTCCACCATCTCCATTTAAGATCTCAACACACTGCAGCTTCTTCAGTGCCTGGGCCTCCTGCTGTAGCACTGGAGCGCTGATGACTAACGTCTTGCGACCACTTCCCAGAGTTCCTCGGGAGCGGAGTGTCTCCATGCGCTTCAGGAAGTCTTTGGCGCGGGTGCGGCTCATCTTGCCATGCTTATCAGGTAGTGAGCCGTAGTGAGCAATTTCTTTGGGGATGTGAGGCATCGTGAGAGAAGTAGAGTCCGGCATCGCGGCAGAATCCGAGCAGGTGCGGTTGGAGCAGTCAGAATCCTCTGTGCTGAGGCCCCTGTGCCCGCTGCCCCCGCTGCTCTCACTGTGCAAAGAGGAGACTTCTGGCTCACTGAGGTCTGTCAGGACACTCTCACTGCTGGTAGTGGTTCTCAGAGGCACGCCGTCCCTGGAGGGCTGGCCCTCTCTGTGGTTTCCCAGTAGACAGTCGATGTCCTGTAACCTGGACCAGCGCCGGCTGCTCCACTCAAAGGTCCATTTGTCACTGATGGCAAACAGGTCGTCTTCATCAGAGTCTTCACTCTGGGGAAAGATAGATTATGTTACATCAATTACTTTAGCCTCTATGATTGAATTTAGTTTCTTTAATCTTCCTTGTAGTAATGAATGTTTCTATTTTGGTCACTCAAAAGCCCTTCTTAAATATCCAATTAAACTCTAATAAAGACAATCCAATTCAAAACATTATGCATGCACATACAGTGCTTATTACTATAAAAACTGGGATTGACACAAAAATAACTATTATAATATTTTTCTGTTTGTATACTTGGAATAAATATTCACAACATCATCTGGCTTGCAAGGTAAGACATGTACAGTATAGCATCATACATAATTTAAATTTAGCACTTAAATGGGAAATGCAGGAAATGGTCGGAGGATATGTCTGCTCGGAATTAATAACATTAAACAATCAGCCAACAGTGATATAACACCAGACAAACGATTCCTTTGACTTGAATACTTTTCTATAAATAGACCAAGACAGGAAAAAAGCCATTAATGTCACCCAGAGGGCTACATTCCAAGCTGGAGACAAATAAAAAGTAATAATACTAAATAGGAACGCACACTACAATGGTGCCATCTCAAATATCGGGTAATCTGGGTTAAACTAGAATACATTGAGGCCACATTGTATTTGTGTTGGCACAGGAAGCACATACATAACTCAAGGCAGTCTTTTAAAAATTTTCAGTGGAAAAAAAACACTGCTCCATAAACCCAAGAAAGTTCATACAGCATTATTATTATATTTATATTTCTGTTATATTGTTATATTCTGTTATAATGTTATATATAATATATATATATATATATATATATATATATATATATATATATATATATATATATATATATATATATATATATATATATATATAATTCTGTATTGCAATAAATAAAGTGTAGTGTCAGACTTGTCACAGTCACTGTTGAAATTTCCATGCAATACAAGAAAAAACTGCAAAAGCACCACTTTGATGATAAAGACCATAGATGGCAACACTTACTTTCTTCTTCGGAAGGTTCACGTCAAGTTTCATAGAGGCGCACTTGTTCAGGGTGTGGAGGCGCCTGAAACAAAAGAAAAACGATAGATGAAAAATCTTCTGAAGAAATAAGGAGAAAAAAACTGCAGAATAGTCCCCTAATGACCACTCCAGAAATAAAACCCATTCTGTTTGCTATGTAAGTGTTAACCTGATCAGCCTTTGTACTGGACCCACAACCAGACCCTGAGGGAAACTTAGTTTCCACACACACACACACATTACCCTAAACCTAATGAACACCGGTAATTGTCAGTTGCTCTGTTCTCTCTCTCTGAGGGTTGGATCTAAGTGATTTTGGCTTGAAGGGTGGTGTGTGGCTCATTGAGGAAAGGTGAATGTGAGGTCAGCAGATGGAGTGGCTGCGTATATGTTCTTACCACAGCCTGGTTCATTCAGAACAATCATCTGAGGATCCTCATTTACAGATACGTAAACCCTTCGTGCCTTTTCCCATTTAGCAGACTAATTTTGCACACACATGATGTTGAGAGACGGCTCACTTCAAATAACTCTGCTTTCCAAAAAGTAATGCACAATTTCTAAAAACTCTCTTGGAGAGGAAGATTTCCAATATTTGTAATAAACATTAAAGTCTAAACCTTGGAACATGTGCTTAGTGATTAGAGGTTCTGTGGGTGTGCAAACTGGGATATATAAAGTAACAGTACTAAAAACTACATGAAAGTGCACGAGCCAATTATAGCACAGGGGAAAAGATGATGGCATAATAAAACATGCTGCAGCAGGATGAGCTTGGCCATAGACAAAAATAAACTCATTTGTGTTGAGATAATCACAAGCTGTAACAGCTCCAGATATTGCTAACAGTCTTTTTTGACGGATTGACACTGTATTGTTCTGTGACAGTAAAATGGCGTCAGATGGAGACAGCAGCTTTCCACTTGTGCTGCAGATGACAGGGGTTAGGCAAACAAGAGGTTCCCATGATTGTTACTGTAGATAGGCTAGAAGGGCCAAAGTGAATGAAGAGAGGATTTTTAAACTGGGGGCCCTTTATTCCACAGGCCTAAAGAGCTCTGAATGTGCTTTCTAAAAGAAGAGGCTGCTTAGCCAGAGATTAGGAAGAACACTCCCATACATGAAATATCTATCAGTTACACTTCTACACCCACAGTACGCTGGGTGGTATTTATTTTTGCACTCAAGGCTGTGGTGGCATAACTGACAACAAGGCCATCCTTATGTTACCATAGAGATTGTGGAAAGTCATGGACAAAATCACGTTGGAGGTGGAACTGTTCCCAATTGTCCTCCATTTATCCCGTGGCTAGTTTGGAATTTAGATGAGTTGCTTTAGGGTTGTTTAGAGTCACAGTATATTGAGCCGCTCAAGTCACCCCTCACGCTACTCTCTGCTTGCCTCTCGGGATGGTTCCTATAGTTACCGTGCTAACTGAAGTGCTGTTTTCATCTCGGCTTTAACAATGTACATGGGTCTTGCCCTATAGGGGAATGATGTAGAAGCACCAGTTATTGGCTCAGTGTATTTTTATATTCTTTACAACCTTTTGGCAAATTAGGAAGAATCCCACTCATCCAGTATTTTTCAATCTGTTATGTCTGTGTGTAGTTCAACGTTTTAAGGAGACTCCTGCCAATGTTATAGCATGGCATGTTATTAATGCATTTATTAAATCATCATGT
This sequence comes from Decapterus maruadsi, assembly GCA_030347415.2. NCBI lineage: Eukaryota > Metazoa > Chordata > Actinopteri > Carangiformes > Carangidae > Decapterus > Decapterus maruadsi. Next base: position 18,979,313 of record CM064885.1, on the reverse strand, counting down.
CAATATGTTACGGTGAGTTTATTATATGGGCTATCTTGTTTGCGAGGGGGGTCCTAAAATACAGTACCAACAAGAAAAAAAACAGAACAACAATCAATAATAATCTTACAGACATATTACAATTTAATAAAATGTTAATAAATGTATTACTAAATGTAACCACAGTATGTGGAAATATTTTCTGTAAAAACCTCTTAATAGCCCAGATAAGATAATAAAATTACATAATGTTATGCGTTTAATATCAAACATGTGTTTTTACTTTAAAGTTCATGTAGAGATTCTCACAAAATCCTATTGGTTTGAGCCAAGAAAGTTATCTGTAGCACTGACTCTGGCTCTATAGTTACCTGCAAAGAGGTTCCACAAGATCTTTGTCCAGGAAGTCGTGATCTCTTTTTACAGGAGTAATGTCAATGGGGAACTGGGAATCTGTAGAGAGAAGCAAGTCAGCAGGTAAGTGAGGCAAAAGCATAAAAGAACAGATGGAAACATAAAACACAGTAAAGGGATCAAACGTATGGTAGGACATAAAATTTTCAATGACAGCTTCTACCACAGTAAAACTAAGTAAAACACAAGGGCAACATCATACGAAGGCAAGTTCAAAAAAGATGGGTCTTGAGCTGCTTTTGGAATAACAAGAGCGTTAGAAAGATCTAGAAGGCACATTCTTTCCAGCGGAACACTGACGTTCTGGGAGACCATCAAACTTGTTTTGTATGTGATGCTAATGAGAAGAGACAGAATCTGCCCAAATAACAGCACTCAGGCTTGTGCAGGCATTACATCTTGCTTTGGGTATGGGCCTCCTCTTACATAACTTAAGAGAGTGAATCCAGACCCTCTGAATCTAACATTCCACCGCATTCGTGTTAGGTCATTAACTTTTTATGAAAAGCAGAAGCAGCAATGAGCGCTCCCACTGTTCTTTAAGGGGGGGGGGGACAGTCTGATATACAGTCTGCTCTCAAACATGATTGAGCCCTAATAACAGATTTCATTATTAAAGCTCATGCTAATGTCTTTGCACTACAACAGCCGCCAACCGTGTGCATTGCTGGAGTTCTGTTACAACTATCTACCAGCTGTCAGCAAACAAATATATTGCACCAAAAGCACATCAAAAAGTCTGGCCCCCGACACAGAGATCTGAGGGAGTACAGCTACTTAAGCTCTGATAAAACCCATTTCTTCCCATGACTTCAGTCTTAAAGCAGAGAAGACATGTTTATGTAGTAACCATAGCTCGGAAAAGATTAGACTTTAAAAGACGCTGATGTTCCGCTTGTTTCGTGGTGTATGGGTGACTGGAGCCTGTGCTGCGAGGCTTCCTGAGGACAGTTGTATAAATGAGGCTCACTATGTAACCCATGAATGTGTGGTTTTGTGTAGTGCTGGCGACAAGGGTGACAGACCAAGTGACACAGTGTACCATTATTCAGTCATCAGCCCCCCCCCCCAAATAAGCCACATTCCAGCTATAGCTGTGTTTCATTTCACAACAAGTATAAACAAATCTAAAATAAAAATGCCATTTTGGCTTATTACATTGTCATTTTATTAGTGTGTTACTTCATTAATCTCTGACTTTTAATAAAACAACATTTTCCTCCTTTGTGATGAATGTGTGTGGGAGTGAAGTAAGTGATTTTATTACCTTCAAAGAGCTGAGCATACTGGGGAAATCCTGCGGCCCTCAGCCAGTCACACGCCTCTTTCGCCTCGATTTCTGAAACAAAAGAAAGTGAAATAAAATAATAAATATTACATAAAGTCAGTGTTGTTTTGACAAAACCACTGGAGCATTGACAAATAGCCAGTGCACCTGGTATCTTACAGACACAACAGACTTGGCAGGAGATAGAGCGGAGTGATTCTGAAACTGAAAGCTGTCTGTCTGACTATTCTAAGAGGATGTTATGATGCTGGAGAGGTATCCCCGTTCACTGACATGAGGCTACACAGATGGTTACATCTGTTGTGTTTCTACTTTAAACACAACATACATTAAAACCAACTGAGAATTTAAAAAGAAAAAAATCAAAAACTGTAGATGAAAAGAGAGCATCAGTACACTGCACAGAGCCCAAAATAACCCACTATGACAATATTACAAGAATAAGAACAAGACACAAAACCCATAGTTCTCCATGACTCATTCAGATAACAAAAGTGAGCAAACACACCAGCCCAGCAGCCAGGATCACAGACTGGTCATGCAGTCGTCTGCAGACTTGAGACACACTAGCCACAACTGATGACAAGGAGAGGAAACAGACCGTTGGCACCTTCCCATTAATGCTAAAAGAGCTGGGTGTCATTTGCCGCTTCAGTGATAAGTGACAGTGCTATGGTAAGTCTGCTTATAGATGCTTATATACAATATATAGTATGTACTTATATATTTATACAGTACATATTAACTCGTGCTTCAAAATGAATTAGAAAATGAATGGATGCAAACAAACAAAACGAATAAGAAGCCAAATATATTACAAACAATTCCCCCACCAGAGACTTCTAAATTTACTTTTTGATTTTAAGCATAGAAAGTGTTTTGTCTCTTTCTTTCCTTTACTTTATTTTAACAAAAGCAGAGATGAAACAAATAGTTCATTATTAAGATTACATAATACATTACATTTTCAATTCTAAAGGGTTGATTTTTAAGACTCAGTCAATCGCTCGATCAATAAATAAATCAATTTAACCTCTTCAAGCGTAATAAACTGAAAATCTTTGGATTTTGGACTGACAATAAAATTAAACATTTTGAAAATGTCATCCTTGGATTCTAGGAAACTGTCAGGCCATTAGAAATAAAGTGATTAATTGACAGAATCTGATGAATGTGGTGAAAGAAACAATCTCCAGTCAGTCAAGTTACAGCTGCATTATTAAGAATTAGAAATCATAGTAATACCATAGAATACTTTAAATCAATGGTTTTAAATAAACACAAAGCACAGACTTTAAATTTAACATGAGAGATGCTCTTACCAGTTCCAGTGCTTCCTCAAAAGCCACAAAGCAGATAAATGTCCATCTAGCAAATATAATCATACACACAGACAATACACACACTGGCTCTCCACAGAGTAAAGAATCTCACGTCCGAGAAAAAAGTTTCACGTAAGCTGCACCCACGGGTAACACACAGCTCTCCCATCACACATCTGAGGTCTCAGTTCCACTCCCTGTCTGTGCCTGTCACACTGTGGCCGAAACATGAACCACGGTCATTCATCACACAATACTGCGTAATTACAGCGGCTGTAGCCTTCCAGTGCAGATACTGCTATCACCTGTTTTTCAAAACTGTTGATCCGGGACTCACCTACATGTCTGAGTCACTGAGAAATCAATGAAAAGTGACTTTGGTCTTCAGACTGATCAACAACTGAGTAAATATTAACAGTTCCCCCGTGTCCTTGGATGACAAAAAAAACGTCTACTGTTTACCCCCTTAACCAGCAGTTAAGTCAACATGTGTACGCTGCCGGGAGCCTCTCTGGTCTGTTCCCACCTGTATCGCCAGGCTCCCCTCCCCTGTGGATAATATCAGGCCTGTATTATTCAACTGCAGCCCATAGTGAGAGCACTGCCAGGACCTCTTGTGTCCCACAGCCGCAGGTTGGACCACTTGGAGCAAGTAACATGAGCTGGGAATTCCTCTCTGTTTGGCATTCTGTAACTCGATACCGAGACATTCTGTCCTCGCATCCTCTCTCTAAGGAAATCTCTTGTGGATAAAAGGCTGGGCGGGCATCGTGCCAAAGAATGAGAGCTTGTGCGTGCTCTCCGCTACCTACGGCTTTAAAACTGTGTACAGTATAAAATGACAGTTTCACAAAGACGTGAAACCCAGTTTGTCTGTGACACAATGGCCCAGAATGTCAAGAGCTGTGTGCGACGTAAAGTATCTGTGGCAGGGGGGCGACTCCTTCCTTTTTAAGATTCACTTCACTGTTAAGTTCTCAGCCCCTGAATTGATTATGCAAGATATGACATGTAATAATGTGCAGCAGCAGCAGCAGCAGGAAGAGCTGTGGCACACTCGGATAATCCTTGGGCTGTGCAGACACAAGCAGACAAATTATGACAGTTTAAAAGGCTAGTTCACATTCCGCTCTTTCAGAAAAATATGTACACGGCTAAGAACTTTCGAGGATTTTATGATGTGCTTTGTTTTCTCCCGAGCTTCATCTGAGTGACAGAAAAGCTTCGGGAGTAGCGCTAATCTGTTTTCGTTCATATTCTTTGAGAAAACAAAACAAAAATCCCCGCATTCATTCATTCAGGCTTATTGTGAATGAAAACAAGCCATCCTCATCATCGCTGAAGAACAGGCCTTAATACGTCTGCTCTCCCAAAATCCTTCAATCAACCAACGCCAGAGCTTATTTCCGCTAATAAATTATTGTGTACTTACGGGTTATTTTCATCATACAGCCTGAGTGTTTCATATATCCATCAAGACTTAAGAGTGTCTCTCAGCATGTCAGAGCATCTTCATTCCCACGCCGAGCCACATTCCTGCTCTCTCTCTGAACACAGCTTGCAGTTTGAACTCAAGACACACAGCTCCCTCTTTTCCTTTCTCTTTCCATCTACCCCCAACCACCATGTGTCTGTCCTAACACTAAATCTCTCCTTCAACCCACCCCTTTCTGTGGCAGGCTCCCTGACGTTTACCCCCTCTCCCTCCCCCCGTCGGCTCCTTGTGCCCGACCCACCAACTCAGCTCTGCCCACGACAAGTATTTTACACCCCACTCAGCACATTTTTGGCAAAGACCTGAGCTGCAAATACTGAGTATTTCCTCTGAATTCAGGGACTTTCTTTTATTTCGAGAACCTCAATTTTCCCCTGACGTGTTTCTTTTGTTTTCAGATACTTTGGCCAGCTGACCTTGTTGTGTCATATCTTGAAAAACTCTCCCCAAGAAAGCATTAAGGCTGGTGTGGGAAATGTTTCTTTAAAAAAAAAAAAGAAAGAAAGGGGGAAGCGTGGTTTTGCAGTGTTGTTCCAGAAGGTCAACGAAATGGAAAAACATAGGCAGCTGAAGTCGGGGGAAAACCGTGACATAAACTTTCAGCAATCAGCAGTGGTGAATCATGCTGAGGCACTCGGCTCACAAGACACAGAGCTAACATCATCAGAGTCATCTACCGTGCTTCGCCTCCGACTCAAGCTCTTTGTCTGGGGTAAAAAATCAATGAATGAGAGCAATTGTGAGATGTGTGTCATCTGAGACAGTGCTGCTGTGTCACTTGACACATAACAAAGAAGTTATTTCCAGATAATCTGAAAATATATTCTTAAATGTAGTGATGAAAGGAAATGTGACTGCAAAGTAAAAGCCAAATAAAATCATATTTTCCAAATGATTTATTTATGATATAAGAATCCAAATCACATGTAACAGACTCTCAAATCTTTCTAAGCAACACATTTCAGCATTTATCCACTTTTACAGAGCACATTTTCAAGAGGAAAAAAGAAGGTAAAGATGTAAGGACTACAAGCTTCATAAATCAAATCCAAAATGATACAGCGAGTGAGTTCACCAAGTAAATACATTATGGCGAGACAGTAATCTACAGTCTGCTTTTCTTGTTTGCCAAGTCATACAGAGGAGATCCATTTTCATCTGAAAGCCTGCTGTCATACTTTCCTACTTCTCTCGACTTAATAGGACACTTATAGATTATATAATAAAAGGTGAGGTCACAAAAACTACACTGAACAAGGAAAATCTATTAGTATAGATGTGTGGATAAAATGAGCAGGACTTTACATTTCTGGGGTTTGCCATTGCTCTGCGATTACGTAAGGACATCATATCCGTCCATGATTTCCTATAAGGTAAGTAGAAATCCAGATGCATCGTGCTTCTGCTGAGCCCGCCTCGCTATGTGGCCATTTCCTCTTGTAAAACACTACTCCTCTGACCTACTGGGGCCAGGACTCGGTATAAAGCTGCATGCACAGACAGGGTGACGTAGACAATCCACTTTAGTCACCATCACAAACCATTTAACCGTAAATACCCGCGGCACATATCAGAGCTTTAAAAGCACTCTAAAACAAACTGCTTAAATTTATAAGCACTAACTGTGCAGAGCCCTAACAAATATGTCTGCTCCATCCTCCCCCCGCTTACGCTGCACTGCTGCTGAGATGACTGAATGAATCAGCCAGACAAGCCAACCAAATATATCAGTCAAAAAACACACAGACTGTAACTGAGACTGTCTTTATCAAAAACACCTGGAGACACACAGAGCCAGGAGGGTGGGAAAAAAAAGAAGAAGAAAGATTCCAGTAGTGGGCTGGCTGGCGGAGAGGTGTCGTCACGCTGCGAGGATGGAGGAGAGGCCTCTCTTCCCCCTTTATGATGCTAATTGCATACAGACACCCACTCACAGTGAGCAGTCAGCCTTACTGTAAAAGTAAGACCAGACAGACAGCCAGGGGAAACACAGTGACGCCCCCCCTCCCTCCAGTCTGCCCAAAAACCACAACATCTGATGTCTCATGCCCAAATTAGCCTAACATTTCCTTCAGTCTCACAGATTCCAATTATGCACAGGGGAGCAAACAGGAAGCGCAAATAATGTTGACTGATAGCCAAAAGACAGATGTGACGATGGATGAAACCACATGACGGGGGAGACGCAGGAGAGCTAGTCCATTTTCATAGGAGTTTAGGGGGCAACACTGTTCTTCTTGTAATTCTCCTATAGTGTGGGAATACACTCGTCTTATTTTCAAGAGTCGATGCTCACTACATGTCACTCAGTATGTGCAGTATGTCACTCACTATTATCACCACAGGCCCCCACGCTACAGCGTTCCCATCATCTACAAAACCAGAAAGGTGTTGAGACAAAGGACAATAGTCAACACTCAGACTGTCTGTCCTCGCAGGTGAGTAACAACACAGTGCCTTTGTGGATGTGACTTTGTTCTTGATGCAGTGATTGGCGTATGAGCTGGCTGGCTCAGCAGGCCAAGTAATTACAGAAAGCCTGTGTTGAATCACCCACAGACTCCCAGCCCCCCCTCATCAAATGTTGAGGGGTAACGGGGGGGGGGACCTGTCACTTCAACTCCACCCCCCCTGTCGGCATGGGACGCAGGTTCAAAAATGATCAGCTCAGGGCTATGTTGCTAAGGCACCAAAGCAAAATCTCCGAAGATACTAATGAGGTAGTGAGTCCTTGGCCCTGTGGTCCACGGCGACCTGTGGAGAGATCCCTTCAGTGGGCCACAGGTCTCCTGTAATAAGTGCCTTCGACATCCTGGAGGTCAAACAGTGAGGAAAAGCCATTGTAGGCGGGATTTACCTTCTGGTGTTTTTCCAACATTCACAACTAATTTTTAGAGTCACTTTATTCATTGCGCTCCGTCTTTATAGATGTAACACACAATGCTTTTCATTTCTTTTTTTCCCCCTTTCTGTTAAAAGACAGACTATAAACCCAGTGTGGTTTATAAACCTTGGTGTATGAATGACTCCACTGGTGAAAGAGCTCTACCTTTCATGCCACAGCGAATGCACACACTCACAGCAAGAGCTTATTGATTCTGAGGGTAAATAACACAACTATGTGAGCTAGGGGAGCTGCTGTTGTTGACCATTGCCAAAGCCTGCTGGGTCAAAAGTCATCTGGGCTGTGTTTTTTCTCTTGAGGTCCTGTATTGAATTTAAACAAGAGCATCACAGCTGTGGTAACACTCTCCTTCACCTCTGAGGGACACCCAGAGAGAGGCTTCTTTCATCTTCAGGGGCAACAGCCCATCAACTCTCTCTATCTCTGCTTCTCTCTCTTGCTCTCTCTACATTGGAAATACCAGTCACAGCTATTGCATCATTTACAGGTTCAGATGGTACAATGCGGAGGAAGGGATGGAATTAAAATACCCAGATGATCACTCACACTACCATACCCAAGAGTTGATTCGTTTCTTTCACACAGTCCAGCCTGAGAACACTGTCAAAATCAAGAGAGATAAATGCTTTAAGTGGGGTTAAAGTGACTGTTAAAACCATGTGGGGTCAGGATGATGCCATAAACATTTTTTTAGACTATGGAAAATCACTTCAAGTTGTTTCCAAAAGCCATGATACGTGTTCCAAGTCCCCAGACAACAACCTGGGGGGAGAAATGAGAAAGATTATCTGCGGGTCGTTGTCTCATCCCTCCACAAATAGCCATTCAGTGAAGGATTTACAAATTATCCCAAACTGCAAACAGATAGCCTGCTGGCTGTGGTTGGAGCGTCACAGCCAGAAGACAAATAATGGGCGTTGGGGTTTTGGGCTGAGTATAGTGGCCCCCTCAACAAGCCAAAGCTTCAAAGTTCCAACTGTTAAAGCTATGCAGCGTTTTCATCCAGCTCGTTACAGCGTCTCACATTCACTCAGTTTTGAGAAAATGTTCTGACAACCACACGTTGATTCCCCAGGGCTGCTTCGCAAACAGCAGAAAACCAAAAGGGGGTGTGGAGTCTACTCCAGCTTCACAGACAGGTGCTCTCCTTCTCTTCCCCTTCCGTCACACTATACTTCACATAACTTTGGCACGTGACTCCCGGCAGACACTTGAAAAGAAGTGTCCTCTACTAGAAAAAGGACCTCTGACCCCAAAAACCTCTTGGAAGGAGGAGACATCTCAGCAATCTCCAGTTCCCCAAGTACCTCCGCTTGACTGCCATCAGCTCTGACCAGAGCAGAAATCAATCAGCAGAGCTTTCTGTAAAATACATACGGCAACGACTTCCAAGACACCACGCACATGCTAAACACTTCCAGACCCTGGACTGCAGCCATGTTCCCACGCATGTTAAAGTGTTTTGACATCCATCATGGTGGCCTTTATGAAGGCTTTGCTTTCTTTGGTGATAAAAACATCAGCTTTGGCTTTTACAGATTTCCTCCTTCATTTCGTCCGGGCATACGTCACCAAAACCACAGGCTGTTTCTTCAACCCGGTGTTGATCTTTGCACAATAATCAATGCGCTAGTTGTTCGGTTGATGTTATTCACTTGTATCCACAGATAAATAAATAACACAGTTCAGAATGAATGGCTCAGACTGGACGGTGATAACGGACATCAAGGGGCTTGCTGTCCTCCTAGGAAATTGTGTTTTTTTCAGCCAAATCTTATCTCTTGTTGTTTTTGGTCATTATATGAAAATATGTCTATTAAAGTGAGGCCTGCAAAGTAAATAAGAGCAGAAGTATTGTACCTGTGGGCCTCAGTCTGTACATAAAGTTCAGAAAGAGAGATTTTAACTCCAGGCTTGTCTCATTTTCTTCCAGCTCAGGTTTCTGTCCACTATCATCCCTCTGGAGCTGTCTACTCCCCTCTGCTGATTCTTCCTCCCTCTCGCTCTGTCTTCCTCCCTCTTTCTCAGCAGGACTTTGAACTGGACTTTTTCCAGTGTCTCGTTACCCGCACCCCCCTTTTCCCTTATAGCATCTCCCTTACAGCCTGTTTCTACAGCGTCCCATGTGGCCATGTAGTTAACTGTCTCCTTATTCAGTCCTTGTGCCACACGCTCCCTAAAGGTGTGTTTTTATGTGTGTGTCAGGTTTGAATCCATTCATATTCTGTTCTTTGTAGGCTGCATACCTTGCCGTGTCACGCTGTTTCCCCACTCGTAATAAACGGTTGTGTGGCTGTAATTCTTGCCTCCCTTTGATAGCCCGTATAAACACTGTAATTTGGTTTTCCGACAGCGCCGTATAACACAAATAAAGGGGCACAACAATGAATTACTGACAAACACTCAGCCAGCTGACCTAAAATGTCATTTTAAACGTGGAAAATGTTCGAGTGGAAAGTTAACAACACATGTTCTGTAAGTCCTGACACCCACACATATCAAACGTCTCACGATGAAAAGCCCTTCAAAGTTCAGAGGAAGCTAAGAAGTAAAAAAAAACTAAGCTAACAAGTGATGTTTAATGTGCGAACACAGCTACGTAAAGTACAGGATTCAGCTGAAGGAGGAGAAGAAAAACATCCAGAAGAAACTCCTCTGAAGTCGAATCCTGCAGAGCTCCATTAGATCCACCTCCCTCTCATCTGGACCGGATCCCAGAGGGGACTAAGTGGGGTTCCCTCCTTCTCTGGGAATGGCCTCAGAGAGTCAGAGAGTAGAGAGGGGGCCAATGTCAGAACAAGGGCCCCTACCGTGAGAAAGCCCTCTCAGGACCTCCACAATAAAAGCATGGAGCCATCCCTCGGGATGCTGGTCCTAATTAACGACATCAAAGTGAACGGCGACAAGAGGAGCCTCAGAGGACTCATGCAACAGACGTGTGAGTCGCAGCACAGATAATGATACTGTCAGCACGTATGCTTGTGTATGACGAGATGCGGTGTAGCTTATCAGGAATGCTGCGCATCGACAGAGTTAAGTGTTTTTCTGCTTTATCAAAGCATTCATAGTCTGTCCTTTACACACACACACAGAGACAAACACAGAGTACTAATAGAAAATACAGGGCCATTTGTCTTGCCATGTGACAAGCTGTGTTCAGACAGTCACCCTCTGGCTGAAAGGCCCATAAAGTGAAACGACAGTAGCTGAGTGTCTGTGGTCTGCATGCATGCTGCCTTTGTGCCTCTGTCAGTTTTTCCAGCTAATGACATGCACTGTACACTAACACCACAGGAGGGCAGCCACGTGCTTAACTGCTGGTTTACATGCAGATGGTGAATAATGCCATTATTGATGTATTAGAACATAAATGATAAGAGTGCAATATTAAAGCAGAGCCTGAGCAGTTATTTAAACTACACAGAACAATTGCAGCATGTTACACTGTTTTTTGATAATTATACAAAACTGATTTATTTTGTACAGAGCAGATGTGGATGTTTGGATAGAAATTTAAATTGAAAATGTTAATGATTCTACGTGCTTCATTTATCTAAGAGTAATTTGCAGCAGTGTCAAAACTGCAGCCAATAAGCCATTAGGGAATTGGAATTGACTATTAGCAAACTAAATATGTTTTGACCCTTTTGCTGTATGTAGGTTAATACAGCTTTTTTTTTTCAGTGAAACAGCATTTTCTAATCTGTAGAATGTAAAACACCTGAAACCAGGACAAGTTTTCCATAATGGCTTTGTTAATGTGTGACTATCCGTTCCTGTTACAGTACAACCAAGGCATTTCTGAAATCTGCACTTAGTAAATGATTAGCCCTGCACATGTGGCAGCTGTCAGCTACTCTGACTAACATGTAGGAGAAAGCCCTTTCAGGGGGGATTATGAGCTCAGTCTGCCACCTACAGGCAAAACGTGGGAGTCGACATAAGAGCTTTATAAATGTGACCTTTACCGGAGGTTGGTTGGACTGAGTCAGTTTGTCTCCGGCTGTTACGAGATTTTCAAAATCATTTACTTGTTCTTTGTTAACAGGTCAGCAAATTACCAACGGTGACTGGACAACTGTTTAGAGACAGTGGCTGTGAACTGAGGGAAAACACACTCAGAGGTGCAGAGCGGTCAGATCTTTTCACCTCTGATCTGTGTGGACATGGATCCAAAATAAAAGGTTAAACTCCATGGAACGTTGTTTGCTTTGTTTTTGTTTTTTTAACTTTGGCCGCTAAACAAGAGATATGAAAAAATATCACAACCAACCCAAATTATTTCAAAACCTCCAAGATGGCACCAGACGTGTTGACTGCAGCTCCGAGAGTTTCTCTGTGTTTATGTTTTATTCCTTACTTTTTTGGTCATCTTGCACCTCTGCTACAGCTATTTACTGCTGCAAGTAAATTTCTCATCAATAAAAAGTTCTGTTATGTTATGTGAAAATCAAAATGTCATGGATACACTATCTGTGTACTTGTAAAATGTGTCTTTGTTTAGTCAAATAATTTAAGAGAAAGGATTTATGATCAGCCTATCTCACCCATAGATATTGACACAGTGACTCACACATAGATATGCATTCAGTTACAATGAGGACATGCATGCACACCTGCTTTACATCCTGCATCTGCCCACTATGGTGTAAAGATTAGTAGCCAACAGGAAATAAAATATAACGGTTGTGACTTTGGACTGTCACACCCTATTAAAGGGACAACGAGGAGTTTTGGAAAAGCAAAGTGTTTTCACAGTACATTTTTGAGCCTCCGCGCGCACCGTAGAATTATTCGACCGGCGCAAGACGGACTCATGTTTTCATTCATCAATAATTAAAGTCAGAGGTTCAAAGAGGATCAGTTACTGTCGTAGTCCTGACCATAAACGGCGATTCGGCGGCGTTATTCTCATGAGCGTCTGCGAAACCGAAAGTAAGGAAACACTGGTCGGCTCGCCGAGCATTTCTGCCACCACTAATAATAACAAAATAACGATAGAGACAAAACGATATATTTATCGAAAATGGGCCCATTACCAAGTGTGGGTAACGTAGATTCATCCACATTAATATGAGACTTTTTTATAACCAAATAGAAACTCCTCATTGGCCCTTTAAACAAGACCATTGAGTGTATTCATTTACACAGTCAAATTTGAGTTTATTTAATTTTCTAACTTATGTATAGTGTGGATTTATGACACAGAAATGTTATGATTGAGCAATAATCTGCTAAACAGTATCCTCATGTAATTTAAGCAAGAAACAAAAAACAAACCATAGATTTAATAATGAAATGACTGCATGTCGACTACCAGCTAATCACATTGTCAAAATTGCTTTAGTCTCCCTGTCAGTGTTATTTACTGCGCTCGGAAGGCTGTAAACAAAATCTGCATAACAATCACGTTGACAGTGGAGAAGTTCATGAATAAAAGATCATCTGGGTTCATGTGAGCTAAGTAATCAGTCTGTAAGGCTACATCAACACTTATCATCAAACCTCCATCTGAATGAAGGCGCTTATATTTGTTTCACACTAAGATGATCTAACATCCCACATGCTGAAACAGAGTGCTGATGAATAATTCAGGGTGTTGGAGAGGGGAGTCTTGAGAGGGAAAGGGCAGAGTCAAACTAGATTCCTTACATTGAAGAGGCATTTTACCGTTACAGCTTAAAAAGACAGAACAATGCAAACCTCTTTTCAGAGCTGGTTTCTAACAATTATCCATCCAGGAGGAGGGAGGGTAGAGCTGGTCCTCTTAACAAACTCAAGTGTTCCTGTCCTCTCTGTGCTGAGCATTTAAAATCAAAATGTGTTAGTATTACTCACATCCTCCTCCTCAGAAGCTCTCTCTCTGTTGTTAATGTGAGTTTAAACTTCACAAAAAGTCACGCAATCTTGACATAAATCAGCTTGTGTTTATGAGAGAAATTTCCAGCTAAGTGCAGCTCAATAAAGCAAAAAAATATATCTAGTGGTGGGCTATAAACTACGCATGTACCATACAAACACTGATGTGCGCGGGCAGAAGGAAAAATGTGACAGACAGCATGTTAACCTGAGAGACGCAGGCCTTTCAGCCATGACAGCCAAATAAAAGGCACGCTTTGTTACTTCAGGACACAAGAGAGATTCACTGACGAGCACACAGCTGCCACGCAATAACTTGTGTCATTCGACAAGAAATGCACAATGTCCTCAACCGGGGCAGAGGGCACTAATGACCTTTCCAGGGCAGAGATCAGAGCCCACTGGCTGCACCAAGGTCAATAAGGCATACAGGGCCATGGAGGGGTCACAGTGGACAGAGCTTCTTGTCTGACACACAACAGGCCCTCACTGAGGAAATGGACCAAACATTCACAGTCAGCGAGCAAGCTTTTAGTCATGGTGTAGCTTTCAGCTGCTCAAGGTTTCCACTCAAGCCCATATCCCCACAGTTCCCAGGACTCTTCCATGGCTAAACGGCAACACTCGTCCGTGTGAATGATCTGTCACTGCATTCCAGCTGGGTGTACAAGAACAACAGCTGAAAACCATCAACCAAATGTGAGAGAGTGAGTGACACTATACAGTATATAGGCACATTATGAATGAAATGATTAATTCATGTTTTGACATTTACTGGGATCCCAACTGAATCTACCACATTCCCTGCATGAAACACTACATCTCTTGATTATTCCCATACCCGCCACCAGCAAAATCAGTCGTGATTTTCAGCTACGAACAATGACACAGTATACATTCAGATTCAGATATTAAAAGTCTTATACATAGGCATGAACTGCAGAAAATTCCAGTATGTGACTGTTTTTCTATGAAATATAAACTGTTTGGTTAAAATGTCTAGGTAAATATATATACTGTATTTTCTATGATGTCATGAAGCACTCGTGGATTCACAAGTAGCGGCCTGTGTGTGACAGGTGTTGATCAAAGTTTCACTAATGTGTTAATATGAAATTGCAATATGTCTTTTTTCTGATTGAAGAGTGTGAACAACATGTGCAGAAATCCACATGAGATCAGAGCCGAGAGGAAGAGGGGTGCACATAGCAGAGAGCTGCAGAAACACACTCTGCCAGGGAAAAGTCTGGAAAGCTCCTCCAAAATCTGAGGAACATTTTTGGGGAAAAGAACTCACATTCCTCCGCAATAAAAACAAGGCCTTTCTCTTGCACCACAGTCACACTCTGCAGAACTAAAACGTCTGTTTCTTTTCATTCGCATCTCACACACAGATGTGCATTTACAGAATCTCCACCGGATCGGCCCATGAGATGTTCTAGACAGTGAATCAATAGCTTATCATAGAAGACTGAACAAGCACCCACACACAAATCTCTGGTGGCTTTGAAAGGCCATCAAATCGGAAACATGACTAAGACCCCACAGGCTTCCCTGGAATTTGGGGTGAAACAATACATGAGTAACTTTGTCCATCACCATGGCCCCCATTCACTTTCAACCTGCTATGTCAACAGAGCCAGGCCAGCTGGAATGCAGGAGCCACTGAAACGCATGGAGATCAGTCCTGCAGCTCTACGTGCTCTGCGGTCAGTCCTTTAGGGCCCTGCCTCAGTGTTATCATTCTCGTCTTGCAAACATCAGCATCACACAAGGGGAGACATGAGGAATGAAAAGAAATAAGTCCTAACGACTGCTTTCCTGTGGAAAATAAAGCAAAACTGCCACACTGCAAGAAAATTGCTCATTTAAGGCAAATCCGAAAAAGAAAAAAAACTGTTATTACCAAAATTAGATGAAAAGATTGCATAATGGCAGCACTTAGGACAGCGGATAACAGTAGATGTGGAACACATTGCCTCATAGTTTCTGTTTTTTCTTTTTTTTAAACCTTTTATATTCTTTGAAACAGTTATTACCTTGGAGATAATTATCCCCCATGTGTCCAATGTATTCACACTCTTAAACAAACCTAATGCCTGATAATTATGCCTGATTATGTGGGATTGATTCTCTGGAAAGTTAACATTTAGTGAGTTTTACCAGCTTTGGTTTCTGTGAGTTATTTCAAGTAACACATCCACACCTCGGCACATGTAACTGTTTTTATACACTTAAAACCACTCAAAGTGTTGGTGTTGTATTTAGGTGGAACTGCTAAGATTTCTGCAGAGGATGAGTAACATGATCACATCATATACTACAGTATGTTCCATGGCTGATTTATAATATGGAGGAGAAAATCAAAGCCTAATGTTATCTGGGTCACTTTGAAATCCAAGCTGTGCAACGACATCTGTCAAATGACTCAATATCAATATTCCCCTGACATTATGTTATATTTAGTCACACGACCAATACAAGTAAGAGGTGTTTCAAGTAAACTTTAAACTTGGCTAAAAGAGAATCTGAAAACCCCGCTTCAAACAGTGTGAATAGTTGTGCCCTTGTCACAGAGGACTTAAATTGTTGGTTTGCTGTCAAGGCCGACATCTGTAATCTGAAAACACATGGCGGGTGGCATGACTGCACACGCCTGCAAAAGATGAAATCACAGAGATTTCCCCTAAAAACAAGCGTAGGTAGACACAGCTCTAGGATATGTGACACATCGGTCTAACTGTAAACTCTGAATCCTTCACACTGTCACAATTCACAAAGCGTGGCTCGTGAGCTGCCTCCATCTGATGTGATGTGCGATACAGGAAATCTTCAAACACAACGCATTGCATTATCTGACTCATACTCTGGTGATGACTTTCCATTACCTGTTAGCTTGTAGTTTGGTGCTGATGACTTTTCTACTATGAACGGCATCCACCCTTTGATCCAGCACCGGGGTTCTCACACTTGCAGGGCGGGAGCAGCCGTAGTTTGAGCTTTGTCCTGGCCCTATTGTTATGCGTTGCCCCCCTGCCCCCTCCAGGGCTGACATCAAATTTCCAGGTAGTTTTTAAAGACAAGAGGTTACAGACCTTGGAGAAAGCTGAATGAAAGGTCAGGTCATTCTGAAGTGAAAGGGAAAGAAAGGAACCACTATTGCTCTCCTGGCCGCATGCAGCCATCCACAAATGAGCTGAAGGCTTGTAAAACTGTCAGGCGACACTTCCATTGATATATTTTGTGTACATTGTGGACT
This sequence comes from Decapterus maruadsi, assembly GCA_030347415.2. Classification (NCBI taxonomy): domain Eukaryota; kingdom Metazoa; phylum Chordata; class Actinopteri; order Carangiformes; family Carangidae; genus Decapterus; species Decapterus maruadsi. Next base: position 18,962,792 of record CM064885.1, on the reverse strand, counting down.
TATCTATCCTTACATAACTGATTATGCAGCTTTTCACCTCTGTGTTCATTGCAGGCGGCGATAACCAATTATTTACCACCACTGCACCCTTGACTACTTATTGGCTGAAGGTCAAGTTTGGCTTTGTTTGCGGTGACACACACACACACACACACATACACATATACCAAATACAAGCCCCTGAGGTTACCTTCATATTTGTCTTCCTAAGATTACTTCTATTGGCAGCTTTTATCAGGAAACTGGAAGCAAGGTGAAAAGCCAGAGATATATGAGCTGACATTTGACTAAAGTCATTAGCCGATCCCAAACAAACACAACAATGCCCTTGCTCACTCGCCACCACCCGTCACCCTGCGTTTATCCTCTCATATTAACACACTGCACGTCATATCTTACTCACTACGTGTTTTGACTACCAGCTTGCTTAGCTGATACTTTTGGCATTCCTGGGTGTATGAGGAAGAGGGATTCATTTAAACACAATACACAATGTTGAGTCTTCAACCAAAGGAAGAAAAAAGAAGTTTGACTTCCAACCAGAGAGACCACACGCTAAACTGTCACTATCCCAGCACCTCTCCTACCTCCAGCAATCCTCTTGAGTAGCTGCTGCCTGGCGATGATCCTGCCCAGCCTGTACCCTGAGCGTCTGCGGTGATGATCCATTCTCAGGTAGATATCCTGAGTCTCTGGGGTCATACTCCCCAGACACTCACTGCCTGTGGACTCCGGGAGCTCCCTAAACATAACTGCAACACTGTATCCCCAAACAAGTCCCTTGACCACTGACTGATACACACTAACCCACACACTCTTCCCCCCCAATAGAAAACTTCACATACAGGCGCAAAAAGCCTAAAGTGAGCTGAGAGGGACGGCACAGCAGAGCCTTGGGGGAGGAGTGCCAATACAGAATCGGTCTCCTGGTGTCATGTGACCGCCAGGAGGCCAATGGTGAAGAGGGAGTGGGAGTACTGCCCACCTTGCTGAGCTGAATCCAATGTCTGTGTGAACGCTTGTCAACTTCCCCCTGGCTCTGGAGGGAAATATAAATACCATTGGAATGCCTGTGAGCTGAGTAAGGAGAGCAGGAGTGGAAGAAAGTAGGGGTGAGGGAGGGCTTACAAAAATAGTGGTTTCTGGACCCGCCCTGCACTAGAACAACTCTTCTGCTGTTCCCGGGCACACAAGTGCCAAGTTTTACTGGGTGCGAGTGAGTCTGTGCCATTTTAGAGAAGACTACAGAGTAGAGAGGGACAAGTTGTTTTCTTGGTTTGAGAATGCTAATTTCTGGTCCCCCACCCCCCACCACACAACCCCTATACTTCCAGCCACCGGAAGGCCTCTCAGCAGGTCTCCTCCAAGTGTTAGCTCCTCAGGGGAACAAGACATTTAAGCTTGAATACACCTCCTGACCTCAACGGGAATCATAGCCTTGGTGCACACTGTGTTCCTACATACATGCAAAATATATTTGGTATTTCTATAGTTTTTGCAGTCAGTACACACAAAAAGCATGGGACTTTTCCATAATCATCAGAAATGAAACTGACACATTGCATTAAGTTGTAGCCGGGCGGAAAAAAAAAAAGATTTAAGAACTGAGACAAGGCCAAACTGCCAACTACTAACTGCAAACAATAAAAAGCAATAATAATTTCTGGTGAAAAATGAAGCTCTACTCCCCCTTGAATCAGCTGCTTTACAACCTGGAACAACAATCTGCTCACACCTGAAGTAAAGTCCACAGACCTGCCCAGAGCCAAGCAGGGCGCCTGCCACTCTCCCTGTGACCGTCTGTGGCCTTGGCATACAGGATCGTCTGTGTAGAGTAAGCATGGCGCCATACATGTGAATAGAACACAAACGGGCAGGCGACCAAGTCAAACACAGCCTCTGTCTGTTCCTCTACCTGGCTGGCAAAATCCAACCTTAGCTTAAGCTCACAAAGAGCACAATTCAGCAGCAGCAGCAGCAGCAGCAGCAGCAGCACACTTTAGGGCCCGCTGCACATTTTCATAAAGCTTTCCTGGGTTTAATTGCCCTCCCCACACCCTCAGGTGGAGCTATTTTAATACAGGATCGCTGCTTTTTTTTAAAGTTCGAGGTGATGGTGCGACACTATTCAGATGATCTCATTGGGCGGTGACTCGTCGTGTATTTTACACACACACACATACACACAAACACCTGTGTTCATTCATAGAGTAAAAGCATTGCTTAAGGTGTCAGATTCAAAACTGAGTGGCATTTGTCGTCTGCAACAGTGTGGTCACCCAGGACCCGTTTCTGCCCCCCCCCTAACCATGTCTAGACGAATGCATCACATATTGCGTTACGGCATCATCGCTGTGTGAAACATGATAAAGAATGAGATTAATGGTGTTTTCGTCTCTGTCAGCGCTCAAATACCTCAGCGAGGATTGTGAAAGATCCGCGAGATCTCTCCGGCTCGTCTTTGTGTTGAACTTACTGCAATGCCGTGAAGAAATGGCTGTGGTGTGTCCTTAGTGGGAGTGTTGTGTGTCAGGCACAGTGACTCCAGCCCTTATCAGACGTGTTCCAACACGCCTCTGTCTGGGTTTCACAGTTAAACTACTATATAGCAAGGCACCAGGAATTCAGATGCACATTAAACACACACACAAACAAGTACTGTGTGAGAAGTCGACCGCCTTTGACAGACGGATTTTATAGTTTCTCACAAATTATGGCTGTAAACGTGAATGCGCGACGACAAATCAAGCCAAACGTGAACTGCAGGCATGTTTCATCCTCTCAGTCCATGCCGCAGGTGTGATCGCTAAAGGAAAACCTACGTTCTTAACCACGCAGCCAAAGCTCACGACCCACAGATGATGAGCTCAGAGTGGGGTTCAGACACTGCACTGATGTGGTTTGATTCACCAGCAGACACATGTAATCTGCACTGGGCAGTCCTGGCTCTGGTGTGGCTATGTTTCCTGTGGTTGGAGCTTAAGAATAGCCCCAGTGTGAGTGAAGATTTCCACCTCAGGAGCCACCAAATGTCTGAATCCTGAGCTCAGGTCTGGGAGTAAATTGCACTTTAATACTGCAAACCCAGTTGAGCCACTGTACGGGTAACTTGAAGCAGTTCAGAAGACCCTTTAACACCTTGTTATTTAGTGTAGCAGTGGGCGCTTCGCCGCAAAGATTTCAAGCCACTACAACTGTGAACCAGACGACTCTCTCTAAGCAAGACAGAGTGTATAATTAATCACCTTAATCTCTTTCTTTAGAAATAAGGACTTCTGAACAGCTGCATGAAGCTGGTGGGTTTTCCCCAAACAGAAGTCCGTTCCAAGATATTCAAGCTTCTCACTCACATGTTACACTGTTACACCTCAGTACATCTGCTCTTCAGACAAAGTAGAGGAAACCAGGGGCTGTTAACTGACTTAATCACAATAAGCTGTCTGAGACTAAGTAGCTTGGTTAGGTGTCACATATGAATGGATTAACAACAAGAACTGAACCACAGTGTAGAGGGACAGGAAAGCAGGGAGAGGGACTTCGGGAAGGACAAAGGATTGTCTTGGTTGGTAGTCGAACAGGCGATCAAGACGTCGGGCAAATGTCAACATGGGACGTGTTCTCTAACCACCGAGCACCCCAATGCTAACTATATTTTTTAAATTATTTTAATTAGTTTGATTACTTTCTATTTATTATTGGTGTGTATTGCTGCGTTCCTGAGAGTCACACATATTTTCATTGTAGCTACTGGTATAGTGACAAATAAAGTTCATTCATTCATTCATTCATTCTCAAACACAACATGTCAGATGAGCATGAATTCACAACAGCAGAACAACAATGTGTCACAGGCCACTAAGACCGCACTGCAGCTTGCTCATGTTTTCATCTATCTCCTATCTCTTCCATCCTAGTTCCCACATTATGACTTTAATTAGCCTTTTTTAACAGGTGTAATTCAGCCTCGTGTCATCATTTTACAAAACAATGGTGGTGTCACAGATCTAAGAAGTTACCCACCAGAAGCTAAACTAAAAAGCTTTCACAGACTCCCTCAAACTTCACTGCAGCCACGGCACAGCAGTCTGGTCACAGCAAAATCACAATCACAGCTGTTTCAGTAGCTGATGATATTCACTCTGGACAAAAAATAAGTTCTGCTGCTCTCTGCTCTGACTCAAAAGCATTCGATGATGTTAATAATGAAATCTTACCCAAGTCTTAAATACAATTAATTAGACTGCTGTTACTGATGGTGTTCAGTCACACCCACTTGCTATCAGGCCATGGTGACAGTGAGAGTTTCATTTTAAAGATGGATGTTCAATCAAATCAGGTTGTGAATATTCCTAACTTGCTGTTTGAATATTACCGACATAAAGCTCAATGTTCGGTTGAGGGATGAAGATTAAATAATGTTCCTGAAATGCCAACATCCTGCAAAGTCAAGCCCTGACAATGTAAAGAGATTTTATGCATGCCTCCTTTTTACATGTTAAAAGCTAGATATATATTTATCTGCACAGAGTATGACAGTCTACATTTATCAGTATTTGGCTCCTGCTTTAAAGTTAAACTGTAATTAACAACTATTAATCTCACAGGGGCAGATGAATAATGCTTTTTTTTTTACTATTTGCTTAGAGCAGCACAGCACGGACACAGACACAGTATAAATTCACGAATGTGAATATGAACAATACATCATAGGTTCTATACTTGGAGCCAGTGGCTTTAATGTGCAGAAAGATTTTATGCAGCTTCCACCGAAATCTGACTTCCTGAGACAGCTGTCCTCCATCAGTGCTTGGCTGCACATGGGTCACCTCCTGTGATGCGACGGACATGGATTTCCTTACTGTCTGGCCAAATGTATCTCAGATGAGCTATGAATTAGCTGTCATGGGTCGACTACACTTGACCTAAATTTCACATAAATCCTGCGCTCTTCTCTCTCTCTGATTCCCCTTAAAATCTGTTTTGGAGACGATACAAAAGTTTTCCACTGCCAGGCCCAACAGAACACATCAGCCAGACACACAGAGCCACACAAAGCTCTCCATAAATATAAATCTATAGCAACCAAGGACACACTTCCCCGCATGAGGAAATGAAACTTTCGCTCCACCTTTCATCTGTAGCTATGACCTGGTCTATGATTATCTCCCATTGTTCAGTGTGTGTACAAGAAGCCCAGTGTCCCAGTGCTGCCAGATGCATGACACACATAACTGAGATGCAGCCTGTATATGGAAGTGAATGCAAGATTAATATGTCAAATATCCAGACAATGCAGGACTCAGCTGCTGCATTGTTGACAGGCCTCAGCAGGCCGCACAGCTCAGGCCAGAATGTATCGGACTACATGCACAGGATACACAACCTTGTGTGAAAGCTGAAGAGAGGCTTTGATTCCTGTCAGACCCAGGCAAACAAGACGCTGGTGAGATGAGATATGTTCAGATACATCACTCACAACATTTGCTCGCTATCTCTTTGGAGTTTTGTAATGCATCTGGTTTTTCCACATGAGGAGCCGCTGTGATCAATTAACTGCACCTACTGGTCGACTTGGGTCACTGCAGAATGATTGTCCTCCAGACCTTTGACAGAATCACTGCACCAGACAAGAACATCACCATCCACAGGTTTCTCTCAAAGGAAACATTTTCCCTACATTGAATAACGTGTCACTTATATTCTTTGTGTTTTCGTTGAAGCAATATTTTACCTAGATTCATTTAAACATCTTAATCCAATTCACTTCTTTAACAGTTTGAAAAGAGATTAATTATTTACATCTTGTGAGCATAAAGTAAAATGTTCTGTCTCCGAACGTCGCATGTCAACACAAAATTATGTCCTTTCCCCCACAGAGACACAGGTGGATTCAAATACCCTAAAGTAAATAGATAAATCATTTCAATGAGTCACGCTGCTAGGAAACTGTCCAAGTTTATTCACAGTCTGATCATCAGACAAGACAATGGAGGATAAACATGGACCCATCCTGTCATGTTTATATTTGACACTATGACATGGTTTGTACCATGCCATAGATAGATATATAGTTGGAGAGTCCACTCTCACTCCTCTCTCATGTGGTGTAAAAACTGTCCATCAGCGCCACTCTGCGGTGCTCCCGGACACATGTTCATCTCTCGTGGATAAAGTTTGTGTTCTAACTGAACACAGCGCTTACATTATTGCTAAGTATTTCCTACACGTGTACAGAAGTGAGAGTTGACTGCGTTGTTCAGACGCCGGTAAAATGAGTGGGATGTCAGTTCACTGGTCCAAGTAGCCTACAGCAGTGCGCTGTAGCCCAATACAACAACTGTTTTAAATAGCGTTGAACGCATGTTTATTTAATAGAATAGGCCTATACATGATCGACTATACATTTCAAATGAGAGGCGTGTTTTTACCATGTACCAGTCTGAACCGAGCGTTGCCAAGAGAAGGAAATAACCACTGAGTTATTAACAAGACAAATAGCCTACCTACATTTTGAAAATAAATGTCCTTTTCCCCGTAAAAGCCCCTAAACGCATCAATGTGATGACAACAGACAGTTAAAATACCATTTCTGACTGAAGTGTTGAGCTGAGGTGGTGAACTGTCCGCCGGGCTCGGACCTGCCTGCAGCGGGCTACTGACCTGCCACTCTCCGCTCTCTGACATTCCTCCAGAGCAGGTCCCAGGCTTTGGACGTGGAGCTCCGCAGCTGCTCGCTCAGAGACCGCCGGAGCTTCAACTTCGCAGAGTTTCTTTTAGATGTCATCGCAAATCCTCCTCTCGGACATAATAACCAAATCCTCCACGTCCCACACAAACCTCCTTCTGTTTAGGTCTGCGACAAACAAACAAAAAATCACTTTTCCTGTTGCCGGTGCGGAGTTTTTCCTACTGGAGCAGCAACAGCAGAAGGAGACGTGATTGTAGAGCCAGGGCTCCACACGCAGCTGACAGCATGTTGATGGGAAGATGAAATTATGTCTCGAGGTCACAAATCAATGAAGAAAAAGTTACTGAGTGATAGTAAAGCACCAGGACAACTCTACCACCTCACACCAGCTGTGTATGTGTGTGTGTGTTTGTGTGTATGATGTGTGTGAGTGAAGGGGTCCACGCTCTGCGCGCTTAACATCGTGATGCTTTCAAGTACTGTAGGAAATATTAGTATTCGCATCCGAGCGCTTATCATCCACACAAAAAAACAAGAGAGGAGAAGAAAAAGAATTATAGAAACAAGGAGAGAAGGAGAGAGAAAAACTTTACAGACCTGACATTACAGACAATGTCATAACTCATAATAGTGCTAGCCTACTTGTAGGAGTTTATGCAAAGCCTAATCCTCATTCCAAAAGCCTGACACTTTACAAGTGAAACTTTAAAACCACATGTCAGTCAAGTATCCCATAAAAACCATTTCCACAATGTTGTTCCAGAAGAACAGAGAAATAAAGTTCCCCCGTAAACTTTGTTGTGCACAACCTGTGCCATACAGCTCCAAACAGCTTAGTGAAAGACTGCAGTTCAAACATACATTTAGACACAAAATACTGCCGGCGTCATGACAATGCTGCCATGTACAATAATGTGTGAATGATGCTGCTGCTGCTAGAGCATGCATTACTGTAACCTGATGTTGAGTTTTACATAGAACACCTGAAGGCATCATAAGCGGCAAACCATTCAACATCCCACCGTCACCACTACACATACACACCATAGTTCTCAAATGACACAATTCAAAACTGAGGATCACTCACCCGCTTCATCATCAGCTCCAAAACAATAACACATGAAAACAAACTGATGTTTTGTTATAAGCTGAGGTCACCCTCTCCGAGGATCAATAATGCAACTACAATGATATCATTAGATGAGCTATAATACATTAAATTATGAGAGTATAGTAAAAGTTTTTATTGGGTTTATGTTTTAACTGCAGCAGGAGGCCAAACACATTAACATTTGGGATGAACCAATTTAACAGCTATTATTAGGATTTTGACCTAAATTTCCCGGCAGGACAACGTTGTCTATTATTTTAAAGCTTAACTGGAGTTCACTGAGTTCTCCCCTGGTAGGTGAGAGTATAGGTACAATCTTCAACAGAAAACACGGGTTCAGTTTCAGCACCATTTACTTTTGTTGTCACAATATCTCGTGCCGCAGATAGTGAGGAGAAAAACAACCATTCTTCTATAAGGTTGCTGCTGCCTGCAAGACAGCGACGTCAGTAATCATTACACCACAGTTATTCTAGGAATTTCCTCCTATTATTGAAAACCCATTCAGCCAGTGCACGACCTACGAGTGGTGATATCATATCGTGCTGTATTAATTTCTTGGTCACCAGCTGGGGTTACTGTTATAACAGCTTTAATGCCATTATAAACATAGAGTGACTGGCTGGAGATTGACAGTTTCTTAAATGAACAAACCTCTGCTGACCTCAGTTTGGCCTCCCCCTATGAAGCTGAGCTAACATGACTTCATTTCAATAAAGACAGAGACCCCATTTGCCACCGAGTGGACGGGTGATTTACACATTATTACAAGGTCACACAGTGAGATCTCTGAGTGCCGAAGGAGTGTGCAGCTGAGGGGAGAATATTAACGAAGGGCTCGGATTTCCATTTGCTCCGTCTGAACCTGGAATGATGTGTCAGTCTGGAAGACCAAAAACCTGTGTTAATGACACAGAGATCACCACTGCATCTGACACAAGAACATTTACATCTATGTTTTTTCAGGTTTAACACTCAAATGGCAAAAACATCAAAGTCTGAAGCAAAACAACAAAACCGTCTGCTTGTACACAGTGAATCAACTGAATGATTTGACAGCTCCTCATCTGCATTTAAACACAGAGTCACAGGAATGAAAGATATGTGAAGAAATGCAGGTGCTTTTTTCAGCTTGGGTCACAACTGATGATCAGCATGACACTATTTTCAGCCTGGCTTGTTCAGACACACACACACACACACACACTTGTGAAGAGAACCTGTTTCATTTGATCCTCTGACTTTTCAGGAAGGGTGAGGGTCAGCACCTTGCCTTCTGCTGGTCACGTGAACCTGGAAGCTCATAAAGAACAAGGCTGACAGTTAACATGATCATGGTTTTGTGATCCTCCTGAACTATAGATAATACCACTGGTCTAGTTCCTATGAAGGTGACATTGACTTGCAAACATTACACCTTAAAAGAAGCTTCAAAATATCACCTGTCTATCATTTTCCTAATCCCTTGAGTGATTTGGGGTGACGTGAGCTGAAAACAGGATAATGAATGAGTACTAGATGTCAGAGTTGTAAACACGGTATCACTCTCCGGGCTCAGCGACTGACCAAGCTGGACTATAGACAGACAATGCCATACCCTGTCAGCGCTCCAGAGTAAAAGTGATGGAGGAAGCGCGGCAACAAGGTTCTGACCTCCCTCGACATGAATCACCAGGGAGGTGAAAACATCCCCAACTGCTGCGCTTCTCCTTTCTGCCCCAAAGAGAAACCACTCGCACAATAAAGATGGGCATTATCGCGGCGAGGATCATTGTGGCTAGACGATGACTTAGCCTCTGGAGGTCCTTTTGCAGTGTGGAAGTAATAGCAGATGCAAGGAGAGGAAACATCAATCAGTTTGAGAATGTTTTCCCTGGCTGACTCACCCACTTGTTTGTTTTGGCCGGGCAGGTTTTAGAGAGCACACGTTTCCCTCTTAAAAAAAAAAAACTTTTGGCACATTATCTGCGCTAGTTTTAGTCCATTCTCTCACCCAACCCCTCTCCCCCCTCCTCTTTCATAAACACATGCAGACAAACACACATATTTATTTGTGCACTAGATTCCAGGGCTTGTGTCTGTGCGCGCCGCCTGTGTCCGTGTCTGGTGACTGATGTGGAATGCTGCCCCTTAGCTTCAGTGGGAAAATCCCAGATGTGAGGAAACTGATTTCTCCTCTGCGATTGGGTCATGTTGTTGGCCAAGAGGTCTTACACCAGGCCCCCTTGAATAGTCTGGGAGATTGCTCTTCCTAGCCTAATGGAAACAAGGCTCAGGGAGTGGGGAGAGGGGAGAGCTCCCCTCCACCTACACCCCAGGTCCCCGAGGGCTCGTCCCAGGCATGTGCTATAAATTTCCTGACCATATATTCCCAAGTTGAGTTCATTTTTCCAGAGGAGCCACACATGTGGTGTATATCTGGGTTTAGATTATGGGGTTTGGGAGGAGCTGACTTTGGTCCCAATCCATTAAAGTGGCCACTAATTCTATTTTCTTAGAGGACCGTCCGTTGCAGCGTCATGGTTTATTCCGAGCATGGAGGTAGTTTTTTATAGAATCATTCATATCCAAACAGATAATCAATTACATCAAAGACAAGAACCATAAAAACCTGCAGATTTTCACATGACTCAACCATTGTGTTTATTCCAAGTCTTCCCACTGCAACACTTTGTTACATAACTTGAATGTTTGAATTAAACTGCAACACAAAGTGGGGTTAAAAAAAAAGAAATTGATTTATTTCTATATGAATATGAACCTTCTCCTATAGCGGGCCCATGTGGGGGTCATAGTTTGTATAGAGAGGCCTGAGGAATGTAAAACTGGCATGACAAGCGTACGTGGCTATTGTTTCATTGAATGACAAAGCATGTAATGCTGTCAGGTCTGAATCTGTTAAGGCTGCATTGCCCACAAAAATGCATGGGAAAACATTTACACCACTGTCCAGCACCTGGTTTCTATTAGAGCAATGAGGATTTAATCACAGAGGTACATTTCTCTCTCAATCACTCTCACTCCCACTGTTTCTCTATTTTTCTCACAGAGGTGGCAGATGGAGAAAACAAGCTCATGTTTTATTGATTTTGAGTCATTTTCAAGCTGGTTTTAAATCTCTGTTATTTTTTTCCGCTGGAGACTAATTCCCATCACCTTCCCAGTGATGTGAAATGCACATTGGGGATGTTTTGCTCCGAGGCACATTCATAGCAATCAGCATAAGATACAGCGGACAAGATACAGCATAGTGTAGCATGACATCAGTCTCCATGAAACTAATTTAAACAGGAAGTTGATGTTTATACTTTAAGATGTCCCAAGATAGAAAGTGCAGTAAAGAGCCTGATGAAGACCAAATGAGAAAGTGACAGCTGCAGTAAGTTAAACCTATACAGCTGGGCTTGTTTCCCCTCATGATATATGACAAATGTCTTACATATAGAGAGTCCTGTTTGAAATCATCACTGTCTGCCTCCAAGGATCTCAGGCTGCTACACATGATCTGCAGAAAACAAAGAGTTACGTAAAACTTTTCCATCTAATAGAAAACCAAACTGCTGCTGTCAACATCTGTGTGGGCGCTTCAAGTGCTCTCAGACTGTAGGTTTACAGAGCTTTCTTATGACAGCAACACAAAACTACAAGAAATAAAAGGAAGTTCATAATAAAGACAATCTTGATTGTGCATCAAAATATCAGCAATGCAATGGCCACTTTTTTAAAGGCTGCATGCGCAGGCTCACTGTAATCACCTTGCCCTTTGCCAACAATTCTGTTCAACTCATCAGCCGTGATAAGCTGGAAGTACAGTGCAGGTATTGTTTTCAAACTGAGACACAAACAAGTCCTGCTGGGCCCTTAACTTTTAAAGCCAGTGAGCCAGAGAGCGGAGAGGATGCAGGAAGTCTGCTCTACCTCTGCCTGCTATTGCTCTTTGATTACTGAGCCAAATTGTTTAATCAGGTCTGAAACCACAAGAAAGCTGCAGTGCTCACTGCCCCAGGACAGAGGCTCTTTTAATGCTGTGCTGTGATTTTTTTTTTTTTTTTGTTATCTGGGCACAGGTGGAAGTGCACAGCTATGTAAATCTCCAGTAGCATGGTTACCCATGGGTTTGCTTGATTGCAGAAAGACACGATGTGAGTTGTGCCACGCTCTCAGCCAACCTGAGGATGTGGATGTGCGGGCTGCAGGCCCAGCAGAGGAGCAGACTTTTTGCCCCCTCTGCACCATCTGGAATCTCTGTGGTTTATGTGGGAAATTTGGGTGGCCGGTGACGGAGCCAGTGTGGTTACTGTATCTAAACCCACTCTACGGAAATGTTCTTGGCTTGGAAACTGTGTGAGTATGTGTGTAGGTGTGTGTGCAAGAGCAATGAGGAACTGTGAAGTAGAGCACCAGATTTGATAAGGCTTCGGATAAGGATGGAGTTATTGTTTGGATTCATTTCTGGCAGAGTGTCGAGCATTCACAGCGGAGGTACGCAGAGAGTCAGACACACGGGCCTGTTGACTGTTTAGTCACTAACATCCTGGTGTGGGACCCTGCTGCAGTGTGGCCCTTCCTGTCTCATTACTTCCTAAATCTTGTTACTGCCTTCTTCTTCAGTTGGCAGCTGAGTGCTGGACCAACCTGTTAGCTTTTGTGTTGCTTCACACACACGCACACAAACACACAGAGTGCTTGTCCCCTTGTGACTGGCCTGCATCCTGACACGGCTGCCCACGTCTCCTTCCACTTCGTTTATAAAGCCCAGGCCTGAATTCCTCAGGACACACACACACAGAACACACTCTCACCTTTTTGAGGAAGTCGTTCCCAAAAGGATTTATCGACTCTCCCTTGTCTAATTGGCAGCTTGGGTATAATTGGACATCAGAACAATAAATCTGTTTCCTCTGACTGAAGATCATAAAACTGGCAGCTAATACATTTTCTTTAGGAACACGTTGGGCACCTCGCACAATGACAGGTTCAAACCAGATGATTTATCATTGGTAATAAATTACGTTCAAGCATGATGGGAATTGCTCAACACGATGAGCTCATTTGATGAAAGGGCCTTGAAGGCATTATTAAATGATATATTATTATTATTAAAAAATAATATGCGCTATTTTGTGTGTGATCACTACAATAATTGTTATGAATATATTGAAACTGCAATAAAAACGTTAAAAGATTTCAGAGTGGGTTAACCAAATAGTTTCTCTAATGTTTTCACAACCTTGACAAATTACTGTATATACAAAGAAAAGTCTAGAAATACTACCAGCCCCTCCCCCCGCTTTCCCTGTCAAACAGTCGGGTTGGCCTCTGCACTCAGGAAACCACAAGTCATTTTCCATCTTTCCATGTGTGGAATTTTTCATGCACTCGTCATGCCAGCAGCACCCTTTATAGTCTGAGCTGGATCTACAAATGACGACTTGCTTATAAATTTAGCGCATGATGTCACTGATCTGGCACCTGTTAGGCAACGAGTAGATGGGGAGCAAAAATAACGACACAATCTTATGAAAATGGATTTTCCTGCAACTATAGGCAGACTTTAAGTAAAAACTTTCCACAGTGTCCAGGTCTGTCTTAAAATAGTCAAAGAGCTGCGAAAATGCATGACCATATTTAAACACGGGGGCGGGGGGAAAAAAATGTGCTACGTGGCTTTTTCTTTTCAAAACTGAACGCACCACACATGGGTTAATAAAGGACAGATTCACTGACGTGTCCCCTTTTCAAATCAGTTTAAAAAGTCATGTGAAACTGAAATCATCCTCAGTGTCTCTGCCCTGTCAGGCTCTTGTTTCCTTGCGGGAAACATCAGTCCTGGTCACATTTAGGATTCATTCCCTGTTAACTGAGAGTTTTACAGCCATGTTAATGTCTCATTTTTCTCTGCCTGAGCACCTGAACACATCCTCAGTTGCAGAATATCTGTTGAATCTAGTGGAAGCGGTGTAGGAGTAGTAGTTTCAACTGATGATTAAACTGTGCTATGCCCAAAGGTTTGTGGACAACTAATAAAGAGAAGATAAACTATGCAAGATTTATACCTTGATTAAACAGCTTCGGAAAATGTGATGGTTAAAGGACTTGTTACGGGGAGAATGGAGGCTCTATGTCTTCACCCTAGCGTCTCCTAGCCGAAAACCAACCTTGCAACATCAGCACCTCCAACCCGGTGTCCCAGATCTCTTATTGCAAGAAACATGGACTGCTTTATAGCACTACAACACACACATACGGTAATCCATAATCTCCTATTAACGTTACCCATCTCAGTAGACATCGCTCCACAGATTGCCTTCTCACAGGCGTCATTGAAAACATATTCACATGACCAGGGGCTAGAGAAGAGGCTAAAATATGCCAATATGCCAAAACTGTAGGGGGAGCTCCAAAGGGGAAACTAAAAGACCAAAACAGCAAAAAAGCAACTAGATTGCATACTGTAGTTCCCCTTTAAAGCTACAACAGTCAAGAGTGTGTTTCCACCTCTGTGGTAACATTGTACAAATGCCTTTTAGTGTTTTAACACAACAATGCCCTATCAACAAAACCCATGGTCCATACGGAAATGCTGTTTCCAGTCTGGTATGGAGGAACTTGACCGACCTCCATGGAGCCCTGACTTCAGCATCATTCAAAGTCTTTGTGATGAAATAGACTGCTGGCCTGGCCTTATCATCTAATATAAACATGTGACCTCAGAAATGTTCTTGTCACTGTTAATCCTTGCAGCCAGGTTGCAGTCTTTTTCAGATGAGTAGAGGAAGAGGCATAAGGCAGCATCTCAACTCTCGTGGTTTTGGAGATGTTCAACAAACCCGTGGATGTCTGCATGGATTTATACTTGTTTGTATCTTGGATATTCTGCTGCACATTCACTGTTTTATGATCTCCAAGTGGCAGTGAGACATACTGGCATCCACAAGTCTGAGTCACTCTGGACAAACAGGAAAAACAGTAAAATTCTTCTAAAATCCGTTCCTTTAAAAACCCCATAGCCTCCCCCTGGGAACTATGTGACACTTAGCTAAGTTTGGACCTTCTCTGTCACAACAAAAAGATTTCCTAATAAAAACAGCAGTAACAACAGTGAGGTCAGAACCAAAGAGAAACCAGTGAATAACAACAGAGCTAATAATCCAGCTTGGAGCTCAAAACATCCAAGGGTACATCTGATTTCAATATTCACCCTGCCAGCCCTCTTCTCACGTTCAGCATGCGCTGATATCAAGAACCCAGGTGACTATTGCAGACTATTTCATATGTTCTCACTCGTTGCTAAGAAGCTCTTGTGATGTGTATATTATGGTTTCTAACAGGCCTCCAGAGAGACACAGTGCGGGGAAAGAAAGACAGACTGCAGCTGTCCGAGGTCACAGTCAGCCCCTCACCACTAGGCAGTGACCCAGGGTGAGACTGCATGGAGGCCTGGACTCTGAGAACAGCTGAGGAACATGCAGGAGTCAAAAACAGAAAAGATAACCCTGCTGTGATGCATTAGCAGTCATCCACATTATATAATACCTTCTGGTGCTCAATCTGTAGCTGCACTGATTTATGTAGCAGTGTATACTTATAGGGGCCCCACAGAGGAGTCATTTCACAGCGAGATGGATGATAATATTGGCCAGTCTCGTACTGTGGGAGTAAAAGCCTGGTGAATGGCTGTAACTTTACAGTGCGATTAATCCATCTCATCAAGGCCTGTATTAAGGTTTTCTCTGTGAAGTGAAATAGTCCAGGGAGCTGATGTCAAGCAGGTGTTTCCAAGAATAATCCTCAAATCTCCAGTCAGTGGAAGAAACACCCACCATGGATAACGGTATGAAGAAATACAGTATATGCACACAGAACTTAATCAACAGTTAATTCAAGGAAAAGCACGTCACAGCAGTGTTGACACCATTCAAGTGACCCCTGGTGCACACATCCACTGCCAAAAACACCTCAGCTATTACAGCTCATCACTAGAGGTGTTGCTACATTAAAAATATAAATCTAACAATAACCATATTCTTTTTGATTTTCCGCCAAGTGGTCTTAGATCGACACATTCTTCTTGTTTTACCCCACACATTCACTATTTAGTTCATCTCAGCCTACTGCACATGCCAGAGACACTTATCTCACTGCCAAAGGAGTCTGAAGCTTCACATTTAAATGACTCTGAAATCGGAATCAATAAACGTATCAAGGCTGCATTTAGGAATCAATCACCAGGTGGCATTTTACATTTGACTCTAAAGGAGAAAAAAAAATCGATAAAACACTGAAACCCCCCCGCCTTCGTCCCTTTTCTTCCTTTTCTTCAGCATTTTACTGGGAGTCATTCATGCCAAAGTGTGAGTGAAAGAAAGCTTCACATTACTTCCCTTACAAATAAAAAGAAGCCTCCTGGGGATTCACAAAGTTTCGTCTTTGTTTTTCTTCTAATCAGTGGCAGGAGATTTCCACATTGAAAGTAGATTAGCATACTTATTCAGAGAGAGGATCTGTGTAAACGCACAAAGTCTGTTTGAAACCACAGGGGCTGAGTGGGAAACCTTGGCCTGACAGTTCGGGGCCACAGAGTGCTGTTAAAGCCTCACTCGTGTCATTTTCCTCCAGACTGGCATTTGGGAAGGTGATGTTTATCATAACAAAGGCACATGACTATTTATATATGCAAGTTTAAAGTCAGTAACTGCCTCTTAGCCTCAATCAGACTTTGTACTGACTATCTACCATCTTTCTGTTTAACGCAAATACATTAACAAACTAGATACAAACTCCACACAAAATCATAAATGTTACTAAATCTTGATTTAGGCGTGGCCAATGGATGCAGCTTCATCCTTTACCCTTGTCTGCTCTGTATCTGTGAGAGGAACCTGGCTGGATATGCAGTGTTCGGCATCGCACTGTCATTGATTGCATGATTAGCGTCAGTTGAGACAGCAGGGTTTTGAGGATGAACATAGCTGCTTCTTCTCACCAGAGGAAGCCATTCATTTCCACAGAGCAATTAAAGAGGCTGTAGGGAACAGATTTCCATACAAATTACACTGAGTGAGAGGGAATAAGACACTCTTGGCCCGGCCTCCACTCAAGACTTGAAAAATGCTCCGTAAATGTTGAGTAATGCCTTCAGAAAATAAATATTTGAGAGGGAGGATTAAGTTTTTTTCCCCTCTCCATAGAGCAAATCTTCTCTGAGCGTATCCATATGTGAAATTTTTGGATGAACCCAAAGGAAAAACAAAACAAGTCAAGAGGGCTAAAAGGTCTCGTGATTTTTCCGCAGCTTAAATAAATAAAAACAAGTGATAGGAATTTTGAAATCCCCTAAACTATTTTTGAAATCTCCACTCACTATCTTATTTCTAAAACGGTGCAGTGCTTATTATCAGTGTTGACTATAAGGCAAACGAATGGTTCCTTTGTTCAATGCAATTCAAGGCTGTTAAAAGCACCGGAGGGATGGGTATGTAAAGGAATGAGAGATAGAAAAAAATAAAAAACACCAGCGGCTCCTGCAGGCTGCGCTGCTACTGAAGTGTTTGGAACAACAGAGGAAACTTTGTTACTCAAACACCAACATTTCAGAGAACTTAAGAGTAGGATCCAGGGGAAATATGATGTTGCAGATGTTTCATAAACTACACAACCAATCGATGATGCATTAACAATTGTGCATGCTACTGTACAATATTTCCAGGAAATTACACAGCAATCACATGGACAGTGTAAACTGTCACTTCTTTTGAAAGGTAAATTGGAAGACAGTGAAAGACACCTCCATGGTTTTATGAATATACAAGTTTTTGAGTGAATGTGCTCCCAGTTGTTGTGTGTGAGGGCAAAAAAAAAAGACAATACCATAATACCAGTGGGTTTCTCACTGCTGCTTTGCTATGTTGGATCTGGACCGAAAGAATGTGCTTTCCTCTCCTGGACAATGTCATTTTAATGAGGTGGACAGTGTTGTTATGGTCGATACTGAGAACCATCTGGCCGTCTCGTATCCGTGTCATAAAAGAGGTCTCCTCGGCCCAGCTGTACCTAATGTGCCTGACTCTTTGCCAGCTTTGTCCTTTTCACAGCATCACTCTACAAGTTGTTTTATCGCTGGATTCCAATTGAAACCATATGTTGATTTCATTTTCCTGATGGCTAAATGAAGCTGACAGTGACACTGCCTCTGGTCTGGTTCATTTAAGTCGAGATAACCACCTAAAAGAGAACAGCATGTGGCTAAATCCACCGCTTGTCTTGAAAAATCATACAGTGGAGGAACGCAGTGACAAATGTGTCTGAGGAGACTCTCAGAGCTGTGTTGACAAATATGTTTATGTTATTCACGGTGGTCTTACACTCGGGTTTCCAAGAATTACAGTTAGGAATGACCAGTGATCAGTCACAGCGTGTATCCCATACACAACAGCAGACCACACATTAGTTAACTGCTGCATAAAAGTGACATGGAATTTTTCCAGACCATAATGTCCACTTGTGCAGCACCATCATACACAACAGAGGTCATGTGAGAGTGCAACCTGAGCCCAAAATGGCATCTAACCAAATCCCACAGCTGCCCCCAAGGGCCACATAACACCAGGCCAAATATTTCCCCTCAGCAAAACAGAAACAATGATCTGGCATGCTGCCTAATTTTAACTGCATACCGCCAAGTGACCAATATGTAGAAAGGCCTTTAAAATAAGAGTGTGCTTGGACATTCTCGAGACACCGGTTGGGAAGGAGGGAGTTTGTGGACACCTGTGGCCGTCAGTCTTATTAACATTGTCTGAGGCCTGAGGAACCCCCCCTCGCCCCTCCATCCCAGCATAACAGGACGCAGCACAGGATCAACTTGCGCGGAGGTTTTCATAATGTGCCCCAGAGCAGAGCAGTACTTCTTCAATTACAGTACAGCACTGACTAAAGACTGTCGCTGAGAAGACTCCCTGAAACGGAGCCATATGCAAAGATTTGTCAAAAACACAAAGACGACTCAGACTTAGCATGTGCAAGAAAAAAATTCACAAGGCAACAGTGTTTCATTTTGTTGGTTTCTTTTTCTGCATTTGTAAACATAATTTAATTGGCCAGTGAACAGAAATTATGTTATATACTGGGTGGGGTGCTCATTCAGATCAATCTGTATAGTACTGCAGTTAAAATGAAGAGCACATCTGTGTCCTGAAATCAGTGCAAAGTCAAGATTGACTTCACGTTTCTTTTTAACCCCAGTGAAAGTAAATGGAACAACCATTTAGGACAGTATGAATATGTACGTTCACTATGTTAACATTCAACAGTCTCTGCCAAAGAGCTGTGTATTTGTTGAGGTCCATCCGTCACAGACGTTACCACATTCACTTATTAATTTTCTATAGCTGCTTCACCCCTATATTGGCCATGGATGCTGTCCTAGCATGCACTGAGAGAATTACCACCCTGGATAGGTAGCCAGTCCATTACAGACTCAAGACAGATGGAAAGACACATTTTAAAGTCTCTCCTATAAAATACTTGTTTGTGGAGGCTCACATCCTCACAAAGATGAAGGGGTTTAGGGCCAGAGATCAAAAACAGCTTGTTCAAATGATGGGGATGGAACTTCTGAGAGAACAATACAACCACACTACATCAAAGAACTGCAGAGAAAACACAGAAAGGAGCACAGTAAGATAGAATAATATTTTCTTACCTGCACCTGCATTGGTCATCTTGTTGAACATCTACAAGACAAAAGAAAGAAAAATATATCAACGAATATGTCACCACGCGTTGCTGTGTACCTCGATGTCGTCTTGAGCTGAAGATAACTGAAACCATGCAGAAGAGGAATGTGAGCAGCGACAATAAAATACAGATTTTGGCTTTACTAGTCTGAAAACTCCTAAAAGTATTTCACATTATTTGGCTGTGGAAACCATTAAGAGACTCACACACCCAGCTCCCTGCACTGGGGACTAGAGGACGTCTCTGTGCATTCTTCAATAGTGAAATCACTGCTGTAATGACAAAGTCAATAAAGAGTCTCCACTGCAGTAACGGTGGCATGATTTGCTTCCTGTTAACCCTGCTTGTCAGCCTGCTATTTATATGTACTGTATCTGTTGTCAATGCAATTACAGTATCTCAGAAAATGAACCAAATAAGAAACTCAAGTTTTTTGCAAAAGTGTTTTCTATTAACTAAGAATTACAGTGCTAGAAAATCAATGTATCTTGAAGGAAAGAGAAAGAGGTGGTTCACACTATACCTGTTACATCAAAATGAAACAGAGCATTCACTTTAAACTGTGCAAAACACATCTCCTTGATTTTAATCCTTGCATGAAATGACTGCAGAGGGTGGAGATGGAGTCAGGGCGTATTCTTGATGTGGACCAGTCAGGATCTCTTCACTTCTCCTGCCCAGCTCTCTCCTCCATTTCCCCTGTGTGCCCCTCTGGTCTGATTTACGCTCTTGTTTGCTCGCCCTGATTCCACATTTTTCCCCCGACAGAGACAAAACGCTGCATAAAGTCCCAGCCTGCCTTGCTTGTGATACTGTTGACCCTTCCGTCATGACAGTCAGTTGGCAATCAGCCCGCACGATGCTGATTCAAACTTCTATCAACATATTTGCAAAGGTTTTCTTGTTAAGTTGGACTCGACACAATAAGTTAGTTGTGTCCTGCATGGTTCATGAGCGCCACAGACCCACAGTGTTGTCATGGCAGCAGTAATGCTTGCAGTGTAAAGAAGAACTTGGCTAGATGAGCGACCTATATGGCTGCCACTTTGCTGTGTGACAACAAAAAAGACCTGATTGGCTGTGTAAAATAGGACAGGTGGTTTTGTTTGGGTGCTATCTGTCTTCGTTACTCGCTTCTTGACACTTTTCGGCCACATGGCAATTGAGGATAGAGGACTTGGGCACCTGGCAGTCCTTGTTTGATTTATTCAAATTAGGATAAAGATTTAAAGCGGGGAGAAGGAAGCAGCCAAGAAATGTCTGGCAGATCTCAACTCTGAACCACCAGGGGTGTCCTGTCCGTTTGGCTATGGGGTTAGCAGGCTCAACCCCTCGGTTAGCTCTGGGCACAAGATCTTAACTCTCTGACTCTTACTCAACGGGGGAATGAGAAAAAATACAAAGGCAGGTCATAAAAGTATGACTCATACCCTTCTATATGTATTTTTACCTCTGTTTAAACATGGACGAGGTCAGTGGGGCCTCTGAAAACTACTGATGTAGCCCTCATTATTGACTGTGAGATTTGGCACAGTCTGGCAGAATTTCATCATAGATCTAAATACCTCTGTAGCTGAGTTCAAAGGCTGGGTTTAATGTACAGAAACACTGTTGGACATATCTGTGTCCTTTCAAAAACATGGACTACCACGGGTCTTTGAAGAGAGGGAGATAGGGTTGTCGTCTATATGATGGATCTGATAAGTTAGTCTCCAAAGACTAGCTTTAGACCCAGTTTCAGAAATAAACTTGGGAAAATTAGCACTCCAAAAACCAGATGCTGGGCCCCATAGGAGATGTGCCGATTTGACAAGACTTCAAAGACTCAAACACATCACTCTCTCTCTCTCTTTCTTGCCAGCCAGGAGAAAGTATTTCATACTGGTAAGCTCTGACCCACTTTAAAACACACATTGTCCTAGTTCAGTCCAATCGCAGTCAGATGGCGGACACATTTCCAAGGTTGCAGGTCAGGAAAAGTGACATCCTTCACAGAAGAAGGGCGCAGGGTTCCATTCAGAACTGTTGTCAGAGGCACAACGCGCCCTTTGCTTACACCAACAAGGATGTTTATATGTAGTGACAGCTCTGTGTGTGTGAATGATAGCGACTGTCCCAGCACAAATGACACCCTGCCTAAGAGTCAACAGGGCAGTTACACGACCGGTCAGTCCGAATGACAGAGCGGGGCGTCCTCTGTTCTTCCCGTCTCTGTCAACACCAATTAAAAGTAGAAGTCCTCAACCCAAATGCGTCTCTATCATCTTCCAGTAATAGGACATTGTGAACAGCTGGCCTCAACAAGGCTGCTGAACAGCGAGGTCAGCACAACTAATACATCCACATGACACAGAGCCCATGATTATGTTTTTTCAGCCTGAGCAACTGTTTAAAACTCTATGAAAGTTTATTTACGGCGACAGGAAAGAAAATGACAGAAACACATCCTCACATTTGAGCCGTAAGATTTATATACAGTACTTGAACTGTTTGAACTGCTGACAAGCTGATGTATTTTGTTAATCGGTATGAGGGTGATATCAGGCTCAGGACAATCAGGAAAAAAAGAGAAAAAAGCGCTTTTATTGTAGATGATAACAGAAATTTAGAAAATTGGTATCACAATAAATTCCTAACTTTCATTTTTGCTTTTGGAACTACAGTACGACCTCCTCTCAAATCAAGTGATGTTATAAAGAATAAACAAAAACAAGAGAAAATCACATTTCAGTGAAGATTATAGCTTTGCCTGCATGATGTGAAACAGATTGAGGGAGATATGAGGCACATTCCAGTTGTTAGAGCTTGTACAAAGGCAGGAGGGAGTCCAAGGTTTTTCAGGCAGGTGCCAAAAACCTTCTCCCAGATACTTCCATAAAACATCTCCCAGTCAAGCAGTAACTGCCTATTCAAACAGGGTGCACTGGCTTACACGTTGGGCCGGTTTATTCTTAGACTCTGAGACTGTGATTCAATCTGTATCGCATTCTCACTCCCTGCTGTCAGAAGTTTCATAGGGACTCCAGAGCTCTTATGTAAGAGTTACAGGGCACAGAGGAGCAAAAAAAAAAAACCTCTACATGTGAGATGCTGCTGACATGCCGTTTCATCTGTTTTCGGAAACTCAGTAAGGTCACAACTCAAAACCAGTGGACAAACATTATTTCAATGCACTTATTTGCAAGCTGGAGGAGAGACGAAGTTCATGGTGCAGGGAATTTTATAAATAGCAGACAGACCCAGGTTAACAGTTCCCTCCTGTTTCCAGTTGGTACGCTAAGCTAAGGTGACAAGCTGCTATCTATAGCTTTATATGTAAACAAACATAACAATGGTGTTGACCTTTTCATATAACCGTCTCCCAGAAAGCGGATCAGTTTGTCAATTTATCCCTTTAAACTTAAAAGTCTGAGCTCCATACAGATGATGATCAGTTTTCAGACATCACCTTTGCCCCACAAACCTTCAGCTGCACAAAATACAGATTACATTTTAACACTAGTAAGACATGAAACACTAGCACTGTGATATTTATGAAATTCAATATGCAAGAAATCATTGGAAAATCACTATCATTCATATAGGCATGAAACAACCACTGATTAATGAGTGATATAAATAAACTGAAGGTTACGCTGCAGCCAAAATACTCTTGTCTTTAACATCTGTCAGCATTCCCAGCTGTCCTCAAGCCAAGTTTTAACCTGTGCTGCTGCCATTTTCAAGAGGTAGTTATGGCTTCTACAAAAGAGACAGGTGGCATCTACTCTGGGAACCAAACTGCATCTCATCTGAAGGACCCGATGCCTACAGACAAAACAATCTGTCTTTGAATCTCTGATCTAATTATGCTGAACTCTGCCTCACCCCAATCTTTACTGCTAAACAAAACAAAACAAAACCTTAATAATACTCCATAGAACTGATATGACAAAGTAACAAGCTGGGAAGCTGTCATCGAATAATATAGGGAATTATATTGTGCGCATTGAAATGGCTGTTCCCGTATATATAGGTTGTTTGCCATTGCACTGCAGCGCAGCCATGAAGAGCGCACAAAGCACAAGCTGAAAGGCTTTGAATTTAAAGCCGCCCTGCATTCTGCAAATCTCTCAGTTGTCTGTTTCTCTTAGGGCTGTTGAATAGTGACATTTATATACTTGGTCCAGCAGTGAGTGCTGCTTGTTTAAGAATGCCTAAGCTGACCTTATTCCCAGTGCAAACCTCAAATATTTACAGATGTAGCAGGAGGAGCAGCTGTAGCAGAGAAGATGTCAGAGTTTCAGCAAACTGGTGATGAATTCATCTTTAGAAAAAAACTCTCCTTCTGGAGTGTTATTTGTGATTTTTTTGTTTTTAATCTCTTCTGTCAACACAGTGATTGTGACATAAGGGTCAAATATGTTATTGTGAAATGTAGATTTCACAGAGTATGATTCTATTAATGAAGGAGACTGATAAGAAAGCTTATGAAAATATTTTGTAAGACCATGAATCATTCTAATTCTGTTTTTTTTCTTCTTGCCCCTCTCTCATCGACACCACTGTGGTGCCCACAACCACAGCTGCTCTGGTGGAGCTGCTTAGTGGCCAGTGGGTCTACCAGGTGTGAACACGTCTAACTGTGTGAGTATTGTCAGAGTAATCCTATAAACGAGAGCCTGTCTCTCAGTGAAACTACCCTGAATACGTCAATGTTAAATAAACAAATGGACAAATCTCAAATAAAATTTCCTCTCATATAAACTTATCCAGAGATAAACAGTTGATGTACATGAAATGCTAATTTGAAATGAAAATTTCCCAGCAACAGATGGACATATGTCTTGAATTAGCAGAGAGAAATACTTTGTGCAAAGCAGGAAGTAAACAGATCATGGCAGTCACCCAACAATACTAAAGCCAGATTTAAGCTGAACAAAAGAAAACATGTGCAACCAGTTGTGGACTCGTTGGAATTTAGCAGCTCACAGGCTTAAAGATGACAAGTGGACCACAGTACTGTGTGTGAAGAGTTTAAATGTACTGTACTACACTCTACAAGTTTGATTTCTTATTGACCCAGAGAATGTGCTGGATGCCTGCAGGAAGCTGTGATGGTTAGAAAAACCTACCGTCTTCTTGGTTCTTGCTCTTGTTCCTGCTGAGGCGCAGCGAGGGGCAGATGATCTGTCTTGGCACGGACATTCCCCTCCGTCTGGTCTTTCCAGATCCTGGTTGTTCGGGGTTTCGTTTGAAGTAGACTTTGAAACAGCACCCCACTGCAACAACATCACAACAACAATCAGGACTGGGTTGGTCTCTGTCTGGCAGAACAGGATGGACTCAACGGTGGCCAGGGGAAAAGAAAACAAGAGGCTGAGGTCAACGGCTGTGGAAGTGAAATCTCCGACTCTCAGTTCAGCTTGACAGAAGCACACAAAGGAGCTTATACATGTGAGGATCTTCTTTTGAGAGGACAGAGATTATGACCTTGTCAGATATCCCAGTAAAGATGTCTTGTCTTGCCCAGTCGCCTGCCATTAGTTAAAGTAAGTGATAGTGAATGCCTGGGATGGTTATGCAGATGCCTGGGAGGCATGTAAGCCTCTGTCAACCATTCCTAATGGACCAAATCATACTAACTCCCTTCCAACACAACAGCTCCTCTGTTTGATACATACATACAGAGTCCAAAAGAGCACTTTTGTTCCTGAATGCTAACTCCAGTGGGATAATTCATGAAACATGCCACCATGAGAAGAGCCCTGTTTAGGAACAGAGTCGCATGGTCCCAGGCACAGCTTCAGAGGCACAACAGCTGTCTGTTCCTGCCGCACCATTCAGACCCAACTAGACTCCAGTATCACATCTGAGAGCTGCAAGTCTACATCATAAAACACACTCAACTCAGTTGGAGACTATAAGATGGTCCGACAAAGCCCATAGTGTCACAGACACACTTTATCCCCATATTTCAAAAGTCACAGAAGTGTGAGAGACTCACACGAAATCAACACACTGTATCTCCCACACTGGGTTTATGGGATACCACTGCTCTGTTTGAGAGAGCTTGTTTGACTCTAAATCTGATGTGTGCAAGGCTTTTTGAAACTGTCAAGGACATAAAATTCTGCTGAACACCTGTCGCTTACAGGTCCAAATAATCCAATGGGATTTTCTCTCAACAGAGCAAAGTAAATTGATTAAGTGAAGTTTAAAAGCCATGACCAAGTATGCAGCATACGCTTCGCAGGAATGCGTACAGTACCGACCGTGACAGCGCACATACCATTAGGTAATGAAGGTGGAACTTCGGCTGCTTCATAAACACAGAGTACACACAGTCCATTCTTGATCAACACACTCTCACCTGTTTCTTGCGTGCAGTGCAGGGTGTGGCGGAGGGCGAGGAGCTCGCACTCAGAGCCTCCTCTATGTCCAGATTAAGTCGGTCCAGTTTCCTCATCAGATGGCTCATTGATTCTGACCACGGAGACGTCACCTGTGGAGACTCCTGTGGGTAATCAAGCAAGAACCAAGATGAGACTAGACAAGCCAAGCTGTTGACAGAGCACTGTGTCAGAGACTGAGCCGATAGTGGCACGTTAATACACTTTGTGGTTCTTGTTTTATCCATGTTATCAGTGTTTATTTGGAAATTGTGTTAACAATTATACAGATAATTTGGAGGTTTGTATTGTGGTGTTTCATAATTTTCACCATATTTGGCTGTTTTACATATTTGTGTGATTATTTATCCATGTCTTTATTTTCTAAGGCTTTTATTTTATTTTTTGTTACTATTATCTATTTTCTAAATAACATCAAATATATACATAGCTTATGCCCACACATTTGACATTTTAATTTTATGCTTGAGCTAGACTTCATCAAAAATAAAAAAATGTGTTTTGAAACGTTAAAACCTACTGACAAAGTAGAAGGGGTAGAAACAGAGGGGTTTATTAGTTTGTGCAGTAACTGGCTACCAACCGTGTCAGACTTATCTGACACATGATAGTTTTAAGGTAAGGTGAGAGCATCTGTCAATTTACTACACTGCCCTAAACTCAAATAAGAGTTACAGGCAAACTCAAAAAAGTATCTTGTAAATTGCAGATGCTACAGCAGTGGCCTGAGCTGTTGCCACACATGGAAATGTGATCTCCTCAGCCGCTTCTCGGGGTGAAAGAGCAAAGGAGGAGGGCTCCAGACATGTGTGCCGTACACACCATGATGGAATTCCCTGCACCGGCTTTCACTACTCCCCAGACACACAGTGTATATAAATAGACCATCCTCACACAGACAGGAGCTGTGTCTGAGGATCTGGAGGTCCAGCCTCATAAATCAGCAGGATACACCTCAGTCACCAAAACATAAATTAACATTGTTGTGTAGTAGTGTGTGTGTAGAAGGGGGTAGGTCCTTGCCTATGGTGCTGTTGAGGGTCACATGATGCTACATACTCTTCAACAGCATCATTGTGGACCACGGCGTATTGTATCCAAGAAAATGAGAAGAACTCTTTGAATTTCAACCGGGCTTCGTTGCTCTGGTCATATTTAGATTTATTTAGTTGAAAACAACTACAGGAGAAAACAACATGTGATGACCAAAGTCCAGGCTTTAACATGTTGTGGTGGACAAAGCAGACAGCTCCATCTCACAGTGGTCCTTCCATGTTGATAAGTTTCCAGTTCAAGTTGAAGCTGATAGACACGGACAGTTCAAGTCCCAGAAGTGACCATTATCATCTCCATCAAAACAAACCCAAAACAACAACAAAACAATTAATAATAATTTCCTGGAATTAAAACTAAAGAGCGTGACTGAGTCCTAATTACTGCCAGCCACTTCTGAATTGAGTCAGTTTTTTTCCTCCCCATTTATAACATTAAGCCTCTACATGCACAATCATTTCATTGAAGGGACTCCTCAATAACTGCTGTGATGGGGGAAACTCCCACAATGCCTTGGGATAGGGTGTGGGTCTGAGCGAAGGGTTTTGACTTTTTATTTTGGATACAAACTTTTAGTATTTTTCACTGATTTACTGGGGCCTGAATGAGTATGGGTCATCACTGTGACCTTTAGTGAGCATTTTTGTAATCAATGTACAATTCATGGACTGTTCACTACCCATCCAAATAAAAAACAGCTACTTTTAGAGATCACAAACAGTGGTTAGGGTTTGGTCTCACATGTCTCTATGATTATGTCACACTGGCACATGTCAGTCTCCTTCCTACGAGCTGCAGATCATTCTCCACGAGGCAGTACATCTTGATTATATGATTAAGGCACTGACAGACTTATATTATGTTGCATTCCTCCATATTATGATGAATTAAGGTTCTAGACACCAGACTGACTGCTGACCACCCACGGTCAGCTGACTGGCACTTGGAGAAAGTGCCTTTTTCCCCTCAATCCCTGAGGAATGACCTAAATCTGACCAATCCCCTGCTGACCTCTGAGGCCTGAGGAGGTCATCCAGGGTCACTGAGAGGAAAAAATAAAGCTTCCTTTAACTGCTCTGTCTGCCTTCCAAGCGTAGCAATGAGCAGGGAAAGTAAAAAGTTTGACACTGGATCAGGACGTTTAGACAGCTCAATCCTCTGTGCCTGCTAAACATATCACGTCTCGTATAATTTGTTGATGTCAACACATGATATGGATCAATAATGAGAGCAAGATGACTCTTTGCCAGAACCTTCCTTTAAATCTAAGATTTGTAAAACCTCAACAGATCGACAAAATGTAGTTTTGTAATTTTCTGAATCCATCCTTCCACAGTGTGATCACAGGCTGATGACAAGGTAGTCTGTCATGGGTGTGTACATCATTGGAGCCTGTTTCACTGTGCACTGTAAATTCACAAACTGACCCATGATCAGCAGGGGCAGACCAGGAAGTGACTGTATTCCTCTCTAGTGAAAAGATAAGACAATTGTTTGTAAATTCAACTTTGTTTTCATAGGTTTGGAACAAATCTTCATGAGTGCACACCAGTGGGTGAACATTCCTCCATCTAAAGTTCAGCTACATACTCACTGGACCATTATAAAGTGAGTATAGGATGAATTAGTATTCAGTTGGAGATGTGGAGTTAGTCACTGTGATTACAAGCACAAATGCTGCTGAGAAATCAATGAGCAAGAGGGTGACATCTAGACTTCTTGGTCCAGTAAAGGACAATTCTGAATTTTCAGATAAGGAGCAAAACGCTCTGTAAGATATTTGTGGTGAAAAAAGCCCATATTGTTATTCTTAGCATAAGGACTGAAAATGTATAAGGGAAGGAAATGGAAGAAGCTAAGCATATTGTGAGTTGGACTAATTAACCCCAGGTGTCAGACAAACCCAAATGGAAGAAACAGATGCCCCTATGTAGCGCACACTGAAGCCAAATCTGGAACACATTCACACTGTCTCTTTTCAGTGACATCCCCACAAGGTGCTGTTTAGGAATGTGGGCACTTCTTCTCAGAATGAGACAAATTCCAGAGGAGGCTTGACGCTCAAGTGAGACACTACCCTTGATTCATCTCTTCGTGCCTTTCCCCTCGATCCGGCCCTGGCAATTGTGTGGAGCCCTCATGCCATGGCAACTGAGCTGGTATGAGTCAATCCTTTAGATAAATGCATTAATGTTATCTTCAAGGGACAACAATATGTGAGCTGACTATAACTTTATCAGCGCAAATTGGCCACATTGTGAACCCCAACACAGTGGCTTTGACATGGAAATGAGGAGTTAAGTGTGTGAGCTCTGGGCTCGGTGCCTAGTCTGCGCCACCCACAGAGTGCCAGAGATCACCATGGAGGTATCCAAATGTAGCAGCCGGTCATGCGAAAGGGCAACGGCTACCTGGCTACTCAGAGGAATAAATTTCACTCTTAATTTCTAGAAGATGCAGCACACTAAGTAAACACAGCCATAGAGATATCTGCAGAGTGGGAGAGATAGGTGAAGATATGTTTATTTTTGGGGGCATTTAGTCAGAGCTGAGCTAAATGAAGCAGGCAGGGGGAGTCATGAGATGACACAGAGTGGGAACACTAGGTATACAGTGCCCTCATATGGTTAATGCTAACAACTACATCCACAGGCTATTCAAGAATCCTCTGTGTGGATTTCTATAGTTGAGGCTAAACTGGATCTTCAGCTGTGGTCTTTATTCTTTAATCAGACCAGCAGACTTTTATACAGGATGCCTGTCATATTTTGGCTATATCTAATATTTATTTACTATTCATTTATTTATCTACTGTCAGTGTTTTGATAGTCTGAAGTTGTTTAATTAATAATACATGCTTACATTCATTCTTAATCTACACCGTGCTTTCCTAAATCTTATATAAGGTAACATTTCTCTCCCTTATCCTCTCTTTCCAAGTTTCCACATATCCTCATGTAATCAATGGACTTCTGTTCCTTCTCAGCACGTTGCCTGAAATTAAAGTCTTTCTTACAGTGATGCCCACGCTACAGTCCACCGCATGATACCAGGGCTTGTGGTCGGACACTGTGGAGAAGCACTGACCTGCCGTCCGTTGATAATATTTACAACAGGCTCCCCTGGATTCCCTGCATTCTTGCACTCTTCTCCAAAACAACCTATTCAGAGCCCGGTGTCATTCTGCACATAAAGTTGGCATTACTTCAACATCCAACCCGACCAACAGACAGAGGGTCTAATCTCCAGCAGCCATTTGCTCTACCTTGTTTACACTGCAGTATTATCTGCAGGGTGTTTACAAAAGCATGACAGTTAGGTGCAATTGGATCTGCTCCCTGCAGCTGTAATGTCCAACCATGTCCATGTCCAACACCATTGAACATATTTATAAATTTACATGAGACTTTAAATTGGCAATAAAATATACGGATTGGGGTTTACAGCATGGTTAAAACCAAGGTCAGGGTAGAGGTTATGTGAAAAGGGGACTGAAATGCGCCTTGACTTGTTGAAGAGAAGAGAGACATTCTGTAATTGAAGGCTAATACAGCCGGCGATGGGCTCTGTCAAAACATCGCTGCCAGCTGAGGGAGTGGAGAGAAAGCAGAAGCTGTTTGCATTCCTTCAGGATCTGTGTTCCACCAGCTCCGAATGTAAAGCCAGTGTACTCCCGCACACTTATACCAGCTAGGCATTATCTCAGAGTATAGTGATGTCAGATGCAGGAAGCTTGCAGATATCAGCTCTTACAATTCCTTCTTTGAACCAAAGGCAGAACTGAATATCAATAAAACCACTACATCTACAGTATTTTCTGTGTGCAAAGCTTTCTGCATTTTGATACATTTTGATATTTTTTAAGCCCAGGTTAATTCATCACATGTGATGAAGGGACAAAGACAGGAAGACATTTTAAAATGGGCTCTGTTGTGTAGTAAAATCATATCTGCATATATTGTAAGTATGTTATATATTGAATTTATAAATTATATATGATATATCACAATGTCTTACAGTGTGGAAACATCTTTAACTTTAACTGTGGATGACATTAAGCCAGTTGCAACGACGTACCTCTTTACTGCAGGTCTCCTCCTCTGTATCGTAACCATTGTTGCTGCCTGTGTGATCACTTCTCCTCTTCTGTTTGTCTTTGCCATTGCTCCTATGTCTGTGATTGATAAAAAGCTCTCTACTCTGAGACAGCTCTGGAAACACGTTGTCATCTTCATCATCATCATCATCGTCCTCCACCTCCACCTCCTCTTCTGGCGTTGACCCCCCATCATCTGAGCTCTCGTTGGCAAAAGTATGGCCGTTGGCTCCAGTGGCACGAGCATTATCAGAGAAGGTGATGGACGTCAGTTTGTGCTTCACAATACGTGGGAGATCCAAGACTCTCTGGTCTAAATCAGGCCCAGATGTGGGGATGATGAGTGGAGGAGTAGAGTTTAGATTTAGGATGGAGCACAAGTCCCCTGGATGTCTGTCGATATCGCCATTTGACTTTCTCTGCAGCTCTGTTTTTAAACATCCACAGTTCTGATCCACCGTCTGATGAGTGAGATCATGAACCTCCTGATCTGACTGACCCTCTGTGACAAGAACAGGAAGTGGAAAGTTACTACTCCAGTCTTCATTTGAGCGATGTGATGTGAGGTCAACACCTGCTTCTTGAAGCTGAGTTGAGGTCAGTGGATTCGGGTCAGGAGATGCTCCCTCAGGAGCGACTGACGCTTGTCCTGGCTCCTCAGAGCACACAGCCTCGGGAAATTCACAGCAGACAAAACTCGTCTTCAGCTCTGTTTTGCCCTGATCTGGCTCAGTGAGTGAGCAGCTTTGGGCTTCAGTGAGACGATCATCCCCTCTAAGGTCTGGTGAGTTGCTCTCTGATGACGACTCCTGCATTGAAAATGTGTTTGATCCTAAAACTTTCCGAAAGGGATGTCCCTGCAAATTCATCACAGATGGACTCTCCATTTTTGTTTTACAGTTTCTCATAATTCAAAACATAAATCCACAGGTATTTGTGCCTAATGTATCGGCTGGCCATTTTTTCATCCAAGTTGCTCCGTCAAACCACACAGCAGATAACCTGAAACAAACAGAAGTGAAACTATGTGAATGGAATGCAATCTGAGAGATGAAGATCATTTCACAGCAGCAGAGGAACAACAGCAAAGAAGACCATACACCATACATACTCTTTAGAGCGCTTCTGTGTGTCTCGGTGTCCCGTGGGTGGTTACATTTCAGCATGCTACTGGAGTTTAATGTAAAGCTTCTAAATCTAGCTCAGAGCAGCTCTGGGTACGTGCCATCTAGCCAAGAGCTTGCTGTGAAATTCAACATCTGGCTCAGGCTGGGCTGTTCAAGTCTGGATCTGTTTCACACACGATCACAGTGACATCACTGCACAGAGGAATCCGACCGCTCTTCCCCACTTGGTGATTTACTACACACTGCACCGTTCATCAAGACAGAAGGTGTCCCCGGTCAACTGTGGTTAACATCCCTCTCACCCCTTCATTAAGCCCTTCTTTAAAACACAACTTGGACGGGTCTAAGACATCCGTGACATTGTATTTTTGTGCCAACGGATTGCGTTGTTGTTCATCCTTAAAGTCTATCATTAGCAGATGAGATCACAAAACACAGGAGGAGCAAGAAACTTCCAGAGCAAGGATATCCTACTGTACATGAGATCTGCTGAGAGGAATCGACATCATGTTGTGACAGCAAAACACTTGATTGTAAAGAGATTCTTATAGAAAACAAACTTATTTTAGATCATCTAATATAAAACACGGCTACTGAAAGTAAAAGTCTGTTAATTTTGCACACGTGGATCTTTGCTGTTACTGTGAGAAAGCTGCACTTGGCAGCGCCTTTACCATGGCCTTGAGACACTTGACACACACTGCCACCCACACAAACACGCGTATACGCAAACACACTCTTTGGCGAAACAAGCAGATAAAGCAACCTCGTAGACAAGGACAAAACTATTATATTAAAGTTCTTATAAATCTGTCACAGCGATCTGACCATAGTTTCACCCACTGACGTTACATAATAAGTAAATGAACACTGTATAGAGCCTGCTGTAAAACCTGTCCTTACATGGCAAATGTGAAATGCGTGTACAGGAGATTAGGGCTCGTTCCAAGAAACCCCTCTTTAAAAAAAACACTATGCAAAGAAGGTCTCATTATTCTCAGATGAATGCAGAGCAGGTTTAAATGGAGGGAAGAAGTCACAGAGTGAAAATGAACTGGGAAGGCTTAAGCACAACGAATTTAAAAGAGTGAAAAAAGCATCCGTGTTAGATTATTTTCAAATGAAAGATTGTGAACAAGTTGTTTCATGTAGGAGCAAAAATATGGTAAAACGTTCACAACTAAAAACAAGTGTTGTATGCTCCTGCACTTAATTGCTTCTCCAGATTTCAGATTCAAAGGAACAAAGAGGAGAGAGCGAAAGACTCACCTGCTGGTTGGAAGAGAGTTGTCTGTGTTGCCCAAACTGTCACTGAGATCATGGTAAAAAAAAAAGTGTCAGTGAGACCGTTTCCTGTAGGAGCAGAGAGGGTTGGACAGCGCATCGCAGAGCCACACTTATGTCCCCATAGGCCTATTCTGCTAAAAGGCAAGCTTGTCATCACAACTATCACCCCCCCCTCGTCCTCTTGTGTTTCCCTGGGGGCCTGGAGGAGTGTTCAGCTAGCAGTGACTAAACCATTCAGAATATGCGTAAGAGCGGGCAGAATGTGTACTTGTTGAGAGATGGAAAGGGGAGGAGAAAGGAGACAGAGGTGGGGGGAGCGAGAGGAGAGGGGAGAGGGATGGGTGGTGGTGGTGGTGGAGGGAGCAGTGGTGTTTGGCACTGTAAAAAGAACAAGGTGAAATGGGTTTTCAGCCCTTACAAACAGGCTGTGAGGAATGGCTGACTTCATCGGGGGCCGAGCTGTGGAGGAGCAAGATGAACCGCATCCATGACCTATCGCTTCAAAACACCAGGCTGAGGAATGCTTTCAAGTCTGAAAGGTTGTGGAGCACCAAGATTTACTGAGGCATATTACACATAGGTTAAGATTATTTGTGAGAGGATTTGATGCTGAACTGAAACCAAAAGCTAGTTTTTCTTTGACAGTGTAAACAGGAGAGCTGCCAATTAGAAGCAGGCTAATGATGTAGCTGTGATGTAGAGACTTTATAAATCATCTTTATAACTAATGGGATGCTAAAAAAAAGTGCTTGGTATTGATTCAAATTTGGCTTGTGTCGGAAGTAACAATCTAACACAGGCAATCAGGGAATCACCAAAACGTCAAAGATGTGTTTGTAGTAGATTAAATAATAACTTCAAATTCACATAAGAAACCCCCCCCCAAAAAAACAACAACATTAACAACCATCTTGGAAATTAGAGCTAAGTCATTCCTCAGTACACCGTCATCCTCTTGTAATTCAGGGTGAGTAAAAGCTGCATGTTTGATTATGGGTGAACGTGAGTGAAAGTGAGAGATAAGCATGGACAAACAAGAAAGAGGCATGTCTGAGCATTTGCGTAGCTCTTGGGCCTAGGACTTCCTGTTTATGTTGCTCAGGGGCTCCCAGGTAGGACAGGAGTAATCTAGATGGAATCTTAACTCACACTTCTGACATTGCCCTTGTTTTTATATCAGGGTGTGGGTGTGTTCTATAATTCATTCATCTCTTTATTCACTTTTATAATTCAGTCTCTTCACCAGCAGTGACCTGGTGAAGCCACAGCCCTTGGACTCAGTTTGACCTCCCGCTGTAGGGAGTGGGGGGTGGGAGGGTATTGACTCACTTTCCTCATTCATAAAATATTTTGCTTTTCATTCTCCCTCTAAGAGTGTCACAGCTTATTTCGTCTGTTTTCACAAGCTATCTCTATGCTGTGAAAACATACACACTTTGTTGAATGAAGATAGCCATCAGTGACGCCTTACCCTATTTTAAGTATACTGACTCTTCTACTTCAAATACTATGCAGAAATTAGTTAGCTGGCTAAATAGTGACAAGACATAAAGGACAAAAGTTTAAAAAAAATATTCAGGTGTATATTGGGAATAGCTGTGAATCCAGCTGCACAACAGCAGTAAACCCACTGTTTGAGCAGCGAGATAAGTCATGTACGCAAACTTTTGATGTTTCCCAATCTTTGGTCAGGGTTGAATGACATTCCCGATGTCCTTGTTGGATATCTGTGTTTACACAGAAATGTTGCTAATCATGAACGTCAAGTCGCACAACTCGAACTGAACTGCCCCTCACAATCAAACCGCAAGTTGTGTACACGTTTGATACAAATCAAGTGTGACTATGGAGCAGTTGGCAGAAAACATGTTGTGATCTTCTTTTCCCTGTCAGCAGAAGGAGACAAAGGTGTGCAGTCAGAAAGAGAAAAGAGAGAGACAGAGTTGATGAGATGAATGGAGGTAGAGACAAACAATGTGTCTGTCCTCTGTGTCGGCTCCTACGGTGAAAAACATTTGGGAAACACCAACTTGAATAATTGGCTGCGCTTAATGAATAGCAGCCTTTTCTCTGCCTGGTCTATCTGAGCTGTGGAGGTGACCTGTCCAAGGCCAGTGGGAGTGAGAACAGCTCAGCTCAAACGCAGCTGGACGTTCTCACCAGCCAACCTGGCCGGCCCTGTCTGCCCCTGGCCATGATGAAAGGAAACAAGAAAAAAAAATCAGACTTGTTTGTGTCATTGCAACAATAACAGGCTTTGGCAGCGGATAGAAGGGAGAATCAGCACCTGCAGCAGGAGGGGGGACATAAAAGCGGGCAAGGTTACCACTTTACAGCGGCCAAGTGCCAGGCTCTGCCTGAAAGCTTCAGTTCAGTTTGATAGACTGTCAACACCATCATTTTCTCTTTTCGCTTTTGCAATTTGTAATTTTTTCTGAGTCATTTACCGGGTTTATTATCTCACTTTACGACCATCCACAAAATTAATTATCAAACATTCGATTAAATTTTACATCTACTCAGTGTCAACGCTAAATGAAACTTACAGTATATCAAGCTGCGTTGAGCTAAATGGAAATAAGACGTGGCTCCCTGCTGCAGATCACAGCTATGACAACTATGTCAAGACAAGACCCAGGGAACACAGACAGGCTGCCAAAGCAAACTGCTAGACATGGCAGGCATACCAAGGCCCAGATGCAGATCATTGGCAGGCAGAGAAGCTCAGTGCCAACCCCTCGTGGAAGAAGCAAATGTGACTGTAAGGGGATATTATTATTTGTCTTGGTCTGATTTACAGTGCGATCAGAATGATAATTTCCCAGACTGTTCACCACTCATTCCAGCTGGAAACATGTTAGAGACTGACAATGACAGAGTTCATGACCCGCTCACTAAAGAATTGCAGCACCTGGGGATACAAAATACTTTTTGAATTATTAATCTCAAACCATACTGGAAATGTAGACTTTTTAGTAAACATTTGAATCCATTAGATACATTTGTGCCTATTTTGGTTTCTTTTCTAGACTGTTATCATTTTAGACTTTGTAAAACATGTGACATTCTCGCACAAGACTGTGCAACAAATCATCCCTCGACAGGGGCCACACACAGAAAACAGCCAATGCAAAAATACTTTTCAAACACCTCAGTTCTGGACTGAACTTTTCCTTTCTCACTATGTGGATGTTAAAAGGCTTACATCCATTAATTCAATTTCAATCCATAGAAGACAATAAGCTTGACTAATACTTAACTTATGGAGGTAATACAGAGTAAACAAATAGAACGTCAAGAGAAAGTGTCAGTATGAGATCGGTTAGGGTTAGGGTTAGGTTAAAATATGGTATATCGGTGCTCATTATGGGAAATGATGGATCAGAACAAGAACAAAAGTAAAAAAATGTAGTTAATGACAAACAAAATCATCAGTCATGTTTACAATCCAATCCAATCCAATACAAATACATCATCATTCATATAACAAAATGAAATACAGGCAGAAATTTAAGGTAAAGGTAAAAATATAAATCACAGTGACTGGACTGCAGACAGCTGCTTTATATCCAGTCTCTGTTTGGGACAATGTTTTACAGTGTGTGCGGAGAAACACATTCTGTGCTGTCATTTCATTTTCTGTCTCTCCTGCTTATCAGCGGTATCAACATGGCTGTCAAAACGGGGCAGACGCTGTGAAGTGCCTGTGGTCTTCACATGGCATAGTGAGATTAAAGTGAGGGGAAAAGAATGGAGTCAGCCAGCTGTGTTGCTGAAACATGTGGCTGCAATGCAACATGTTACTGCTGTACGGAGTCTGTGGAGATGCGGCAAAGACTCACAGTGTGAGACAGTGTGTTATCTGCCCCTGTAACACTGATAGGATTCACCTTCTGCTGCA
Source organism: Decapterus maruadsi (assembly GCA_030347415.2). Taxonomy (NCBI): domain Eukaryota; kingdom Metazoa; phylum Chordata; class Actinopteri; order Carangiformes; family Carangidae; genus Decapterus; species Decapterus maruadsi. The sequence continues at coordinate 18,925,398 of CM064885.1, read as the reverse complement.
TTATGTCTGAGAGCAGTGTGTGTCAGAGCATGAATGTCTATTTTGATGGTTGTTATGCGATTGCATGCAGCAGTGTTATGTAACATGAACAGTACCCATCTGTGGAAAACAGACAAGTACAATACAAAACGTAAACATCATTAGAAAACATTCCGGCAATACCACAGTCTGACTCAATATCTCTACTGCTTTCCGACTCCCCTAAAGATTCCCAGCATACCACAGACCAACAGCAGATGTTGTGTATTATCACTTCTCGCTGCAGTCTCACTGTGTCTCTATAAGTGCTGATCACATCATCCGAGTGGTTTCGCATGCAAAGATGATCAAATCTTTCACCTCAGAGGTTATGGTGTAAATACAAATTATCAGTTTTTTGTTCCACACAAACCACGACTTTCAGCGTTTCAGTCGTGATGTGACAACATAGCAATTCATTCAGTAAGAAAGAGTCTAACTGAGGTCACATGCAAAGTCTATGAAACTAAACAGGACAAAAATCCAACAGCCCAAGATGGCCCTAATCCATATTCTTATCTGTACTGAGTGTTTTATGTAAATCAATGAGACAACTGTGCTATCATCAACTAAATAGTGTTTTCATATTCAGGATCTTAAGAACACCCCCCTATGGACTTCATCACACGCTTTGTTGAATTAATTAGGATCCTAACTGTTCCTGTAACAACCCATGAGAGCTATTACTTTTGGCAGCCGACAGATATTAATCTGGTTTGATAATTGGCTGATTTTGCTGATGAAACAACCCCAGACACGACCATCCAAAGATAATTCTCTGCACTTGATCTTTAAGTGATGGAAGTTGTTTATGTAAAATCAGTGCGTAGATAAGTCGTGTGATTGCCAGGTGCATTTTAATCTTAAATCTTAAATTAAGGGGTTTTCTTAGGTTGTGCAATTGTTCAGATCTGGTACCAGAATAGTGTGTCTGGATTCTTTTGAAGGATTCAACTTCAGAGGATCAAATAACGTATCAATTTGTTAAATTGTGTGGAAATGACTGATCTCAAAAATGCTTTGGGTCTTGATAGATATTTGGGTAAGTCTATATTTTTGGCCTTGCTCCTTGTCTTGGCGTTTTGTTGGCTCGCACATGCAAGCAGCATCCGCTGTTTACCATGCAACAGCCACACGACAGCTGTCAGGGCATTCCCAAACAATGGGGAATATTAGAGAGTAAGTAGAAGATATCATTCCCAGTGATAAGGAGAGGAGATGTTAACATTTACTGAAATTATAGTAAATTACACTGGTGAACAGTGATTTCACCGCCAGTCTCCCCCAGCACATCTGTGATTATAGGAAGACAGGGACGGATGAGAGGCAAATCACTTTGCTCTTTCATGTGACCGGAAGATTGCCTCATAGGGACGAGGCACCGGCCCATCACCAATCACACTCACACACATTAATTCATCCCAACAACAACCCCTGTCCTCGCCTGCTGCAACACGCTCCACCAGCACTCGCAATCAACCAGCGAATTCCTTCCGCTCTGAGCTGTGAGGTGGAGGGTGAGGACAGAGGGGGATGGGTGGTGGTGGTGGTGGTAGAGGGGGTGAAGGGCGTATGACGGCTCCTTGTTGTGATTGTGATGTTGTGTAAATGACAGGTATGTTTGGATCCGGTGGCTGATGCAAACGCCCACGTTCCTGCTGGGGTCAGACAACAAACACATTTGCTTCCAAGAACGTGTGCTGGAGGAGGTGTGGAGTATGATCATGTATAATTTTTATTTACTATTTTTAAGCACATTCTTTGCAGCTTTAGATTTCTGGATGTATTTATGTAGGTAGATAGATAGATAGATAGATAGATAGATAGATAGATAGATAGATAGATAGATAGATAGATAGATAGATAGATAGATAGATAGATAGATAGATAGATAGATAGATAGATAGATAGATGGACAGGCAGACTTACAATATAAATGGAAGAAATTCTAAAGCTGACTTGCTGTTTACTGTGGTACAGTAGATGATGTTTCTATTCATGTTTGAGTCAAGTGCAAACGGATTTCCACATCGTAAGGAAATTAATGGAAACCAATGAATACCCAGAACAGTAGAAAATACACATTTTCTAGTTCTGTGGTTTGCAAAATCATTAACTGTTACTAAAAGTGATGTGCAAAAGCAGCAACACACTTCATTACACAAAATGAGATTTAGTGCACCGCCAAAGCAGAACAGAAAATCTATATGTTAATGAATCAATACAACCTTTTCAACATAACCAGTTATCCAGTCATGTTGCCAGGGGTCTTTCATTTGAAAAGAGAGTTCCCTCCTTCCTTTCTCTCACCCTGTTTGAAATGCCTGTTAACAGGGCTCATGTTAGTAATTGATTTCCACTCCCTAATCTCCTCTCTCTATTATGAGGAGATTTCTCCTCTGCACCTGGGGCCAACGCTCTTGTCTTTTTTCTTATCTGCCTGCGAGTACAGAAGCCCCTCCCAGTGGGGGCTGTATTAATCCCCATCCACCACGCTCTTTTAGCACACACATACACACAACCATGGGAGAACCCCACAGCCGGCAGTAGGCCAGACAGCGCCTTGAGCTGCCTCCCAGCCATGTAAAACAGACACAGATGGAGAAGCAAAACCAGACATAATACTAATCTCAGTTCAGTCTCCAGCCACATGCAGCAACTAGAGCACCCAAAGGAAAGCTTTATAGAAGAGAGTACAAAAGATATGGTGAAAAGACTTGTATCACTTCACTTACCCTTCCACAGAGTTCTTTAAATGGAAGACGTTGGGCTGAAGACAGTTGAATCTGACATGATTTCACTTTAACACCATAATGATCCTCTCCAGCGGCTCGGACACTTCAGCTGAGCAGGAGGGAGCTGACAGTGACAGCTGCGGAGGAGGGTGGATAAAGGTGGTCAGGGTGCAGACAAATATTGAGAGACAAAAATATCTCCTTGATTGAAGAAGATAATTATATATAAATACACTGGAAAGGATGAGCAATTTGTCATGGCAAGTTGAAATTCTTGCTGCTGTGACAGTTGAGGGTCTTGTCACTATGCCTCCAAGTGATCATGCGCCCTGGCTACTTGGCCAAGGGGATTACAAAATCAAAAGAGTCACATAATTGATGATGTCTCATTTGCAGAGGTTTCCACTCAACTTGACCTTCCTCAAGAGATCAGCAGGCCTGAAGCCACATGTGCTTTGTGTTTTATCTGTACATGTTCTTTGACTTTTTGTAATGTGATGTTTGCGGTTAATCTTGTTGGAGAACAGCCTGTTATGTTATAAGTAATGAAACAGTGAACAGTTGGACGTGTGCAAAAGTTTAGAGAGGGTCAAATTAAGTTCCCCTGTTAAAAGTTATAGTGCAATTTAGGTGCATGCCTCTGGTTTCTCTTCATCATCACACTGTGTTCAGTCAGCAGCTAAACACACACTGCGTAACATGCAGGGCCATATTGTTGATTCAATTCAACCTCCTAGTTGGTATTCTCTTAGTTTTGTTTTTTTTTAGTTTTTGTTTGTTTGTTTATTTCAGCGACAGTGCACATTGATTGACATTAGGCTACTGTAAATGCGCCAGTGTTAGCCCAGTGGCTAATTTCCAACTGTAGTCCCTGGGCGTGTAGGCTAAAAACAGTAGCCTAGTGTATGTAGAAGGCCTCTACAAAACAGATAGCAAGTGGGCAGAGAGGAAGAGAAAGAGAGGAAAGAAAAACAAACAAGCAGCAGCAGCAGCAGCAGCAGCAACAACAACAAAAAGTTCCAGAGGCTAGCTGAGCCTAATAATTAGCCTACCACAGAATGGATATTTACCTAAATACCTGACCTGCATCATAGTGCAAGGAGAAATCTGAAGCACCCGTCCCTTACTAGGCTACTAATTACACAAAATAGATGTTGAATTGACTACCTGCAGCTTTCACTGTGAGTCAGTAGATGGTGGTAGACAACCATGACACACACATGGCGTTTCCACTCCGTGTCAGCAGGTGGCGGCGTTACAGACGACAAACCGTCAGTCAAACATCCGTCAACACACAGGACACCTCCAGCTGGTTACTAGACTACTACGTTTCATAACATTGGACTGAACAAAAGTCACCACCTCTCTACCTCATGTCAGTGACTCAGTCGTAGAAATGACTTGCATGAAGCAAATACTTGGGAAAACACGTGGAGTGAAAGTGGGACGGGTTTTCGGTGCAGCGTTCACCGCCTGCAGATGTCTCCATGCAGAAACAGTAAGAAACGACCGCTTCAATGTGTTTTGTTTTTTGGCTGCATTCGCATGAAAGCTGACAGTGGCGGTTTACCTTCATCTCCAGGTGAGACACGAGTCCAGCGGGCTTCCGGTGGTTCATCACAAGGACTATGTGTGTGACCTCCCACCGAACCACAGGTTTCCTATGGGCAAGTTTCCCCGGGTTTTCAACCTTCTACTCAAAGACCAGGTCATCACAGAGAGACAGGTGAGGGACCGTGAAATATTTCACAGTTTGACATTTTCCATTGTGACATTATTGCCCTGAAATGTCATATATCGATTAATGTATTTTAATTTTACAATTAATTTATCAATTTAATTTTCATGTTTTTTTGTCTCTGTAAATTGGTCATTTTTGTGCTTTGGAACTGCTGAATTAGGCTACTATCCTGTACTTTTATTCATCATGATAAAACAACAAAAAACATCAGGATCATTGATAGTGAAAATCACTGACTGATTTTACTTGTAGGCCTAGTAGTATGTGCTGAAGATCATTTCTCACATTAATAGGCTATATTACTATTATTATAATAGTATTTTGTATTTCCCATCTTCAGTAGGTGTGGGTCCCTGAAATAGCCTCTAAAGATTTACTGAGCTGTGTGCACACTGAGGAATACTTGAGCAGCTTCATTCATGGGACCATAAATGAGAAGGAACAAAGGAGGACAGGTTTCTCCTGGAGCGAGGGTCTAGTGAAACGCTGCCGATATGAAACAGGTGAGGAGAGTTGACTTTGCAGCTGTGTGGCCTAGAAAGATCACACTGCATGAGTCACTTACCTGCTCTCTTGTTGACAGGTGGGACTCTTCTGGCAGCTGAAGTCGCTCTGCAGAGGGGTCTGGCCTGCAGTACAGCAGGAGGGACACATCACGCTTTTCCAACCTTTGGCTCGGGGTTTTGTCTCCTCAATGACTTAGCAGTTGCAGCCAAATATCTGATGGGCAGCTCCCCATCCAAGAGGAAGGTTCTGATAGTGGATCTAGATGTGCATCAGGTAGGGTTAACTTGTCTCTACCATTTACTCTCTGTAGCATTAGAACAACACGTCTCAAAAATAACAATTTTTCGTAATTTTTTGTCACAACAAAATTTCCTCTTTTTTTGTGTGTGCATCCAACAGGGTGACGGCACAGCTTTCATATTTAAAGAGGAGCCGTGTGTATTTACATTCTCAGTGCATTGTGGGAAAAACTTCCCCCTCCGTAAACAACAGAGTGACCTAGATATCAGCCTGGAGGATGGGCTGGAAGACAAGGAATACCTCTCCACAGGCATGTTAACTCTGGCAGTAATGAAAACAGACAGTTCAAGATCTGTGCTTAATTTAATATAAACTAGCATGTCTGTTGATGTTCTGTACAGTGGAGGCCCACCTCCCCTGGCTACTGGACACTTTTCGTCCAGACCTGGTGCTGTATGATGCTGGCGTCGACCCTCACTGGGAAGATGAACTCGGGAGGCTTCGTCTGACTGACCAAGGTAAGCAAGAACACTGGTGCACAGCTACATCTTCCCACATTCCTAGGATTTTTATTTAAACGACTTTGCCTCTCCTAGGGCTGTATAAGAGAGATCTGTATGTGATGAAGACTGTGGTGAGCAGGGGCGTTCCAGTTGCTGCCGTTATTGGAGGAGGATATTCAAGAGACATCGACAAACTGGCCCTCAGACACTCCATCGTCCACAGAGCAGCAGCTCAGGTACAAGAGACACAGCTGCTAGACAGATGTTTCCAAATGACCACTTTCAATAAAGAAACACACAGACCAACTGTAATCAAAGTGTAACAACCGGTTTTACTGGAACATAAGTGATTTTTGTATTTCATGTTCTTCATCTTGCAGGTTTGGAGGGAGTGTGGAATGTAAAACTTCACCCCCTCGATCAGGAGTATCCTCAAAGTCAAATGGAAACCTCATCTATCCAATATTAATATGTGACAATAAAGGAAGCTGATGTTTTGAAAAATATATTGGAGACAATGGACTTTGCACAGTATTGTAATCTGCTGGACAATTTATGTAATTATACATTTTGAAATTACTGAATGAAATTATAATAAATGAAATGTCTAAGTAAAAAAGGAACATTATCCCATCTATCCTTGTCACGTCATAAGCTACAATTACTCAGGGGCATCTTGGCTAAATTGTAATTTAAAAAAAGATGTCTGACTTATGTACCTCAATATGGTTACTCCTTCTGCAGTAAATATCTGTGAACTATTTGCTGTTGTTGTACAATACACTGAATGCCAGTCTACCAATGTATTACAAAACGTCTTATGTCAGTAAATGCAGCACAACAGTCATGAACAAAAACATTTAATGAAGAAAAACAAGTTAAAACTCAGACTAATTTACATCAAGTCACATGAGACATTAAGATTCAGTGTCACTTGAGAACAAACACAGTTGGTCCACACATACCGCACTGATAAAAGTTGTGCACCGTCCTTGGCACAATGGATACAGAGAATCAGTATGTTTCAAGTTTCACCTACATTTGTCATTCACTGACATCAAGCAGCGACATCTTTGTGGTACAGTGCAATGTTTATTCACAGTACATGAGGCAGTTGATTTGCTGAAACATACCAGTGGTATAATCAGCTTGTTATGAGACAACACAGCTACGACAAATATCAACATTAAGCGCACACACTGGTAACACCTTCGAAACACAAGCAAATGGCACAAATGTTTTGGAAAATATTCTGCACAACTATGAGCTCTTTTTATAGTCTAGTGTTTATGATACAATACACATGAGCAGTTTTACAGAAAGTCCTACATAAAAGTATGAAACAGTTACTTGCCGCTAGTTTAAATTCAGAGTTCAGGAACATTGTAAAACAGGCAGGTAGACACAAAGAGTGAACTAAAACTTTTCCACTGAAATCAAAGCATTAAAACAGATAAGAGCAGATGGAAGAGCATACTGTAGTCTCGGAAACCTCCCTTTGGCTAATATTATAATAGTCCAAAACAGAAAAACTGTGCATTTCTCAACTTCTCCCTTTGAGAAAAGATAAAATCCTGGAGGCCAGGCTTTCTTTACACCAAATGAAACACACACTGGGTACTGCTTGTTGCTTTCATGAACTGAAATAAAATAAATACTTTTTAAAAAAACATGGTAAATTACAGTGATCACCACTGTTGAACACTGCCTTCCTGTGCAAAACATTATAGTAATTGAAAATAATGCTAGATATGGACAGACCCCACAACAGCTTCAATTTCACTTTAAACTGAAAGGAAAACTTTTCCAAACAGTTCAGGTGAGATTTGCAGCAGTGGAGTGGTTTATTATGTTTAGTGTTCCATCAACAGTGGCTACATCTGTACCTTCGCAGACTTTGCACCTACAAGAATGTAAAACTCATCGAATGTGTGTTGAGGTGCTGAACCTTGAGGCAGAGTTGATGCAAAGTAAAATCAAAGTTAAAGTTAAAATCATATTTTCCACACCTGAATTTTTTCGGCAACCACGCACCAGTTGGCATGGTCAAAGTAGGTGTGTTTGACATGAAGCTCCTCAACATGATTCTCAATGAGCTCTGCCAGTTCTCCCTCCCTGAAGACGTGGTAGTACCTCAGGCAGGAGCCTTCCACCTGTCCCTCACTGCCCTGAGGACTTTGTGTGCTTTCCTGTGGCTCCTTCATCGGGGGCCCTCCCTCGCTTTCATCTCCAGACTGCTTCATGTGCTCCGTCTGGAAAGGCACCAGATCTGGCAGGGCCAGAGAGCCACACTCCTGGGCTAAAGATACTGGGACATTTCCTGTGCCGTTGTTGGGGTTGTTGTCATCAGGAGGAGGATCATTTTGTCCCTTGTGCAGTTCAGTGACCGGGTCAAAGACGTCCTCCTCTGATCCGATCACAGACGGAGGAGAAAAGAAGCTGGAAACCTGCTTGATGAGGCCTCGTCCTCTCCCGCGCTGGCCGGCCCTGTTCCCCTCGTTTTCACTTGTGGGTGAAGATAAAGTGCTCAGGTCTCTGGAGGACGACCGGGAGATGGCTAAGCTTCCAAAGTCGAAAACAGAATCCAGAGACCTGGAGAAGAACCACAGTCTCTGAGTCCTCTGCTGCGGCATGGAGCAGGTCAAGTCTTCTTCATCTGCCACGGACGATGTGCTTCTAACCTTCCTGTGCTTGTCAGTGCTGTCTATGGCTTCGCTCATGCTCTGTGCTGCCGCCCTCCTTCTAGGTTTGGTGTGCTCCCTGTTGTAGCCGGAGGGTGAATGAGGGTTGGGGTTCCAAGGGACGAAAATGTCCTGTTTCTCAAATTTACGGCGTTTCTGCTCCATGGCCCACACGTAAATCATGATGCGTCCACCTACTCGCAGGGTGCGAGCCATCTCCTTTATTGCTCGGATACGCCGCTCTTTGGTGGACAAATGATGGATGACTGTGACAAAAATATTAATTTGTAAGAAGGATTCTGAGTAAGCAATTATGTAAAGGATGATGATGTGTCACATTCAGCACATGCAGTCCACAAACACATTGTGTACACTGTGTAAGGCACACAAGATAAATTAATAGTGTGGGTGTCTGCTGTTGGTCCTCATTACACTCTTTTGTTGGTGGACGCACATTCATTTTTTCATGCGCATCCCATTTTTTCACTCTGCTGGCCTGGCAACACAAGCTCAAGGTAAACTCATTATTATTATTAGTTCATTTAATCTGTCAAGGAAAATGACAGCTCCATCAGTTGAGTTGAGAGTGATTTGTAACTGTGAGTGAGAGGGGTCAACAATATCCTAACCTCCCTTTAACTCTGTATGTGTGTGTGTATTACCTGCAATAGACAGCACAGCGTCGAAGCAGCTGTCTCTGTAAGGCAAATGCAGCCCATCACACATCTGGACCTCGTGTCCTTGGCTCCAGGCAAAGTCCACCAGGGGGCGACAGACGTCACACCCCAGCTTGAACACCTCCTTGTTGATGTGGAGATACTTGCCATTGCCACAACCTGCCAAGGACAAGACAGTTAGAGTAGGAGAGACTGAATGATTTGTGGTCTGAATAAACTCCCTCTCTATCTTTTAATGGAAAGCAATTTGAATAATCATGTGTCATTGCGTTACAGGTAAGGTGACACCCACCAATGTCAGCTACAATGCTTCCCGGCTCCAGGTCCAGCAGGAACTGTCGCACCTTTGGCCAGGCTTTATAGCGGCTGTCATTGAAATATGGAGCAATCTTGTCGTAGACACTGTGCACATGGTCCCTCTCAAGCTGGCTGGCAGCCTCCTCCATCACGCTTGTCCAGGCTGCCTCATGCAGCGGCCTCACACCATCATGCCTGAGGGGACATACATCTCCATGCTTATTTCCAAATGACAAATCTATCAAACAGTCACTTCACTTCATTAAGGAAGATGGGGAAAAAAAACAATGAGGACCCCTGAGGGCAACGGCAGCAAGGTGTCCCTCTCTACATGCTTATTAAAGTCCAACAAGGTCAGCAGGACACCTTAATCAGCAGTGACACTGAAACATCTGTCAGGCAACAGGGGTAATTTAACACCAGACCCTCGACTTTGTACAGGAAGGATCTGCTGCAGTCACGATCAGTAACGCTTCTCACATTCACCCCGCAGTGCTCCGGGAAGACAGAGCAATGTTAAGCAACATGAATACAAGAAGTCATCAGGTTTCATTTGTCATCAAGTGTCTGCAACAGAAAAAGGGGGGTTGTAAATGAAATGAGGGGGTAGCCAGGAGGAGGCAGTCCTCATCTCGCGCAGCACTCAGCAGCTGGTCCATTTCCACAGCAGCCACCTCACATTGTTTTCACAGAGATGCGGAGGCAAAAGGTCAACACATAAATCATGTTGGCAACAAGATGCAAAACAAAACATCAGGCATGTCTGACTTCCATCAACTGTGTGAAGCACTGACATCAGGCAACTGCTGCTGCTGCTGCCGCTGAGTACTGTATTTCACATACTGATATTTAATTCAGCGTCACTGAAAATGAAAATGAAAGATTTCAGCACCAGCTCACGTTCTAGGAATCCCTTTAGCCTCCTCTTTGCTTCTGAGGAGGACTTTAAAATTCCCTGGAAATCCAAGGCTAATATACAGTATATGCATGGACTGATAAGTGTTCTGATTATGTTTTTTTTCTTGTTTCTGTAAATTTCCCATGAAAACCATTTTTTATGGCTGCATCACATAAATAGCCACCTTCATACTCCCTCCATTCTTTCCTAACTGAGGATTACTGGGAAATCAATTTACTAATCAATATTTGACTGTTGGATTTTCAGAGATGCGCTAAAAAGTTTCAGACTGAGTTTGTGGATTACGTAATTGTGATGTTTGTGTTATGTCTGGTTTTCACAGCCCCCACTGCAATCATCTTGGTGTATTAGGATGCAGCCCACAGCTCCTGCAGTGCTGCTGCGGCTCCCTCAAGCACTATATGCATGAAGAGTTCTTCTACAGTATTATCTATAGGATACACTGTAATTTTAGGAGGAAAATGTCCTGATAACAAAAGAGTTCTCCTTAGGTTGTAATGATTGTGCTTTCATTTGTGAATCATTTGTAATTTAATACTTTTTTTTCAAACACTTAGAATAGTTTAATTCATCACATGCTTTCACAGTAACTCTGCTCATCTTCATAAATTTGGAATGACTAATTTCAATTTTTAAGCCTGATAGAAATAGCTTTTTGTAGTGTTTTTATTGACCTCCTGAGGAAGTGTGCAGTCTGTAATAAATGATTACAGACTGATGATGATTAATGATGGAGAAAACATGTTGCTTTCTAACAAGCAATAAAGGCCAGCTAACAGGTAAGCTGTCATTTTCCTCCTCAGCATTCGTGATATTCAGCAACAAATCATGATGACATCACACTGTAAAGATCTGTGTTGTGCCTGTCTGTTTCTGTGACATCGCTGACAGAGAGGCAGTCAAGACTGTGACACACTTCAATTCCTCAACTCGAACTGAGGGACGTGACAAAGATTTTCTGCTCTGTGATGCTGAGATGATTTGTTCCTTGTGATCACATGTGATGGATGAAAGTTGTCACTGCCCCCCATCCCAGCAGACTTCATACATCACTACCATCATGTGGCTGTCATATATTGCCAAATCAATAAGCGCAGTTATAAAGCCATCCGTGTTATGTAAATGTCTTGAACCTATAGGTCTACTTTGTCCTTGTATCTTACTGCTACATATTTTACCAAGTATACCTGTCAATTTTTGTCTCTGTCAGTCTGCCTGTGAAGAAATTCTCAATAATGTATCCAAACCAAAGCAACACAACCTAATGAACCACGTAATGCCCACAGTGCACTTTGCTGATGAGGTTAACCAGAGGGAAAGCTATCAGACATTTCCATCTGCCTCTCTGAGAAGACATTAAACTGATATGTCCTTGAATGTGATATTCGTTGTTGCCAGCTGTGTACCTGTGTACACATTGTGCTGGGAACATTTACCACAGGATATTAGCAACAAAAGCCAGGATGTTCTACATGAAATGCAAATATTTTCTGTCCAAACTGACAGATCAGCACTCTTTCCATGCATTGACAGCCACTGGTAAATATAGTATGTGCAGCAGCAGCAGCAGCACCAGCATCCCATCCTCCTTCCCTCAGACCTATTTCTGGACCACCATCATCTGCATCATCCCAGCCAAGTGGAAGCAAAACATCCCTTATGTAATGTTGTAATCTGGCCTCATTCAGTATTGTCTTCACTCCATTCCGCCTGAGTTTCCCCCCTCTGCTCACTAAACTGTGGCAGTCCTTGGCTGACGTTATGTAACCAGCAGCTGGGGAGGCTCACAGCACTGCCTCTGACTGACAATGGGGACTAAAATTAAATCAGAGGACAGAGGCAATGCCTGGCACACAGATTTGTCCAATGTGTAGGACGTTCACTGGATAAAGATAAAAATCCATTGCTTTTTTATTTTTGTTTTATTGTTGCATACAGATTTCCTGACAAACATCTACATAACAGTCAGTTCCATTACATCCCTCAGGTCAGAGCTCAGCAGTGCTTTGATGAGAGCGGCGGGCGGTGTTGATGAACAGAAAGCTGTTACTGACCCCTAGGCTACATGAAATAGCCTATAGGGATCCATAGAACAGGTTTACCAGGTGCAGGCATGCCAGCAATTAATGACTCAACATCAACATGTGGAGAGAGGATGTATGCCAAACTTGGACTCCCATCACTGCTATAGCATCTTTTGTTGTCAAATGTTTTCATACACACTATGGAGAAAATAATGATCTAATAGAACGCAATCGCCTACTATTGGGATAGACATAACTCAGCTCTGTTAAATTATCTATTAAGACTAAACCTATGAGGTATTTACATTTATGGATATGAGACTTGTCCTTCATATGAGCTGCGACTTTGTGCCCCATCAAAGTTTCTTTAATGGACGAATTCAAAACGATAGGCTCTTTTCTTAGAGGCATTCAACCGGTTAACTAAAATATTGTAGGCTAATAACTGCTACAATGTCAACATCTACCACAACAACCCCCGCCGCATCCCTCCGATCCGCCCAGAACCACAGCCACTCACCGTCCGTGTCAACCACCGCGGGATTATCCGCCTGTGTCCTCAGGTCGCCGGAGGTAAACTTCCCTGTCTGCACGGGCGATTCATCTACACCACCGACCTGCCGCGAGGATCAGAGGCACGCGCTCGACACGGCGACACCGGGCACATTATCAACGTCCAAGCGAGGACGGATAACGTGAGCTAAGGTGGTGGTGGGGAGGGGAGGGGAAGGGGGGTATACCTGGCGTGTGTGACCTCCAGCAGCGCACCGGCCGCCGGACTCTATCAAATCCACAGCATGTTGAGCCCCTCACCTGTCAAGATAGAGTTAATTACACACGCGTTTCCGGTGAGCTGCTTCAAAATTATAGCATCATTGGTGAGGATGGGGAGCCGCATGTGGCTACAATATTGTTGCAAATTGTCTGTCTTGACACGAGAAATGAGAGTCAGGTCGTCTTTAAATTGTCGGCTAGCCTAAGACAGTGATGAAGTAGAAATTGTGAAACATCTGTGAATCAAAAAAAACAACAACTGTCAGAACTGTCATTAGTCAGGTGTCTTCTCAAAAACAAACAAACAAACGGTGACCTCACAATGCTTCACATCATTTGCATACTATTTTCAGCCTAGGTGTGCTGTGTTTCTGTTCCAACAATCCGCTTCTGTTCAATAGGCCGTCCTGATATTTTTCCTACTAAAAAAACAAACAAAAAAACCTCCACACATTTACGCTCTTATTTTGAAGAACATGTGATCCGGTGTCCGGTGTTATTATGGTTGATCTGACGCAGCAGCTTGGTCGTCAGTGTGTAAAAAAGATGACACGCTGTGCGATCGGAGAACACGGTTGTTATTGGCTGTCAGCTTCACGTGACAACCACAATAAACAACGTGAAGTGGAGTCGACAGGCAACACCTCGTGCTCCAGTTAAAAGGAGTTTTTGGAGAGAATAGCCTTTATTAACTGACCATCAGACATGGATTAATTTAAATAGATTAATAGGCCTATAATTGTGCACAAACCTCTATTATTCTGAAGAGAATTGTCCAGTTTCTGCTTAATCCTTTTCCTATCAGGACACATTGATTTTAACCTCTGTCAAACAGTATGACACCAAGAGAAACATTTGTTCAGTGAGGCTGTAATTGACAGATAGGCTATAAGATAATATAGATAGTAGCCTATACCCGGTATACAGCCAACTACATGCTGACATTATATGACCCAGGTTTTCTGAAAAAGACGGATGTGTGCACGGACAACTTCCTGTCTTTAGCCCCAAGAATCAGGATATATTGAGCTGCGGAGTTCATCAGCGTTTCCTGACAATCCTTATCTTCCACGTGCAAAGAAACAGCAGATGTTTTGGTTATGCCACAGCTGCTGATAAATGCCTGCCCCATTAGGCCTTGCTTTCAGAGGTGGTAATTGCCCACAATTAGCCTGTCGTGTCCACTTTTTTATTGTCCTCTGGATGTCAGCTCTGATTCCGTCTGCCCTTTCTGTCTCTAAGATGGTTAATAGCAGTGACTTAATTGCGACTCAACAGAGCCATTCAGGGAGCACACATGTCCCAGTGTGTGTGCAGCATGCTGCCACACTATACAGCTGCACCTTCACACCTGGGAAGTGCACAGCACAAACACACTCACGCTGTGAGCCAAGGTGAGATGTTGAAAACATGTCTGTCCCCTCAGGTGAGGTTTAGCAGCTGGTAAACAACAGTAACCTTATAAACATCCACCCCCACATCGCTGCTCTAAACGCCAGCCTCTGTTCAATTGCCCGGTCTAATCTGCCCAGTCATGAATTCAGGTAGTAGTCAGGCACTCAGGCTCTTATCAGCTGCCAGCCAGGGAGAACATCTGGCTGATGAAACTGAGGTACTGACAAGACACAATATAAACGAAGGGGTGGGGGGAGCCGACTCATATTATCATTTCTTTATTTTAAATATTGTGAATCCAACATATTTGATCAAAGTGTACTCTCATTGTATCAACAAAACTCCAACATGGGCAAAATGTTGAAGACAACATAATATTCAGCCAACTTTGATTATTACTTTTTACATTCACATTTGAACCAGGGGTCAGGGACAGATGTTTTTTACAGGAGAAAGCATGGGCATGTTAGAACCTTCAGGGAGTAACATTTATGAGTCGTCCCGTATCTCACATCCTGTTTTTGGAAAAATAGCAGGACATTGTGTCACTGTTACACAAATTGCAGTTAACAGCTGCCAAAACCTTGATGATAGTTCTATTGTAGTTTTACAATAAAAAAGACTATATTGTTTTCTGCTCTGTCTGTGACCATACAGCTCTGATATATGGGATCATATTCATGGGTTTTCTGTAGCATTAATGATAAATGTAAAAGGTTGCCAAGACTTTACTGTATTAACAATGCAAACAATTACTACTTAGTTTCACTGAAGACCAACTATTTTTTATCAACTTGGAATCCACGGTGTGCTCATGAGATAAAAGGTTGTCTGAGCTTTTAAAGATCTGCAAAGTGTAATTAAAGGAAGAAGGTCTAATAATAGAAGGACCATTGCTTGGGGAAGGTCATTGAATGAAAGCTTGTCCAAGTAAATGGATAGTGCAGAGATTGGAGTTTGTTATAATCTCAGTAGAAATCAAAGGCAAAGCCACGTGGTTACCCAGATGAGGTCACATCAGATCATGTATATGAAGGAGGCAAAATGACCAACTGGAATGGTGTGTTTACCAGTTCGGTGAAACTACTGTGAAATGGAACGATGTGTATTTCTCTGTGGAAATGAAATGTTAGGGATTCAGGGTTTTATTCCACAGGAGCAGAGTCACACTGTTCAATGTTCCCGCTCATGTACAAACTCTGGCTTTATCAAGGACCGGGGTGTTGAACAGCTGCAGGATTTCAAAGGTCAGAGCTTTTACCTTGAAGATACAAAGGGCAGCTTCCACCATGCCCAGTGCTGACAATATAATAGTGTTCTTGACGTGGTTCCCAAAGAGATTATTCTTTCAACAAGAATGAAATCATCCACGGCCCTAAGATGTGCATGAAGGGTACGGCTCTGTTTTTATACAAAATCTGTTACTGCAGTAAACATGGGGTTAAATTGTCCATAAGGACTATCTTACATAAATTCTTTGTTGTTGTTGTTGTTTTTAATGAAGTTGAATGTCACTGTTTGTTTTGTCTCGTTTATTGGGTTTTTGTCAGTGACTCACTGATTGATCTCATACTGCTCCTGCCTCTGAGCCCTCAAGTCTTAGACCCAAATAAATATCACGGGTCACATGTTCAACAATCACACACTGACTCAAACTGCAGCCTATTCACCGGAGAGAAGGAGCCATTGTCCATTTGAAAGCTCCTTTAAAGCCACTAAACAAGGTCATTCTTATCTCTGGGACATTCAGCTAAAAAGCTCAGCCTTAAAAGTCAGAGATTCTGAGTCACTTTATCAAGATCTGATCAGATTTTCCAAATTGCTGCATTACAACCCAAACATTTTGTATGTAGTGGTTATTGTTGCTGTGTTATCTTTACATCTTTCTGAGTAACTTGTAAAGATTGCATTTCCTTTCTTTTTTGTAGCAGATTGATTGCATCTTGCAGTTGCACATGATACATGTTATGTTCACTGCAGGAAAGATGAGACTCACATCAATTCATGAACTGTTAGGTGTTGCCTTGCACACTGGCCAAGAATCTGTAGATGAAGGTCGATACGCTGTTAACACACCTCCAGACATGAAGCTGCAGATAGAAGTACCATATATACTGTAATATGAACTTTACTGTATGTCGGTACAACCTTGAGACATCACGAGGAAACCAACAATTTAATGTCATGGAGAGGTCATGCTCCTCAGCAACATGAAGAAACAAGAAAATCACAGCTTCTGGGTTAGTACGACACTTTCAAAAGCAGCTGTACAAAGCCAAACAGAAAATGGCCATTGTTCAAGATGAAAGTGCAGCTGAAATCTGTGCAATGTCCATATCCATATAAAAATGTGGGCCCTTACGATCATGGACTGAAAGCCCAAAGGCGAGGATGATTCGTTTAAATACATTGGAATGCATCTAAAATGCCCACTGACAATAGTCACCATACCTTGCTTCAACTACAGTTACCAGGTTTCTATTGCAAGACATCTCCCCCTCTGTTGGTATTTTAAGCCTCCACTGATCGTCCTCTCTCAGCCAAAACCAGCACATACTTGTAAAAAGACTTCTCACTTTATGTGCATCCAATTCACAACATTATTTTCCTTTGTGCTATTTTTAAACATGAAACAGCGAGGTCTGCATAACGTGAGGAGGAGAACTAAAAAACTAACTCAGATCTGTCACGTGAAGCTCCACAGGAAAATATGACCCTGGCCCAAAATCCACAGGCGGAGGTAAAACACTTGTTTAACATGCTGTGGTTTCAAAAGACTTCAGGTAGCAACCTCTAATCATGAACAAGCTCTCAAACTGGATCAAAATGTCTGCTAAAGCGTAGATGAACGTTTGAGGGAGAACAATCTTGAGGTCCAGTAAAAATAAAACCTGGCTGGAGTCAATAAAGCAGTATGTGCTGCTTTAATGAAGACCAGAGGGAATACAAAGGCAAAATGTGATTTCCTGTGAGACGCAGTAATGAATGAAATCAGACCAACACGTCTGTACACAGACTTCTGTAGAATATCTGAGCTGATATTGTGATTACGACTCTATACATTGTTTTCCCACTGCACTCAAAGACTCAATTAACTAATATTAAGTGCTTCTGGTATATTCACTGTTCTGTTAATTCAAAGTCATACTTCAACCCACAATTTAAAAAAAGAAATAAAATCAAGAATTTGCCCAAATGATAAAGAAAAATACTATACTGTACCTGTACAGCAACCGCATGGATGGTGGAGCAAGACATTAATGAACACATTGAGCAACTGCAGTGGCCTTGCAGGCATCAACAGACGGAACAAACAACTCCTTGGCTCCAAACTAAAATGTTTGTCTAACCATAGATGTAAACTCAGTTTGAAATTTGTGGTTTACCAGAACAGAAAATTCTCACAGCTGCACTGCAGATTTCAGGGACTCAGAAAATGCTGAAAACTTATTTAACAAGCAACTAGTAATTAATTTAAAAAACCTGCAAAATTTATGAAAGTAGAAAGTAGTATTCTTTTTCTTTTTCAAAGATATTAAAACTGACACTTTAGAGAAAATATATTTGTTTTCCCTTTACACAAATTTACATTGTACAAAATTATAAATTAAAGTCATGTAGAAACAGCAGTTGTAATATTTACACCACTACAAAAATGTTCTTCAAGGCAAATTATTTGGTTGTTTTACCCCTTCGATTACCTAATGGAAAGCTCTGGTTCATCGTCTGTGACGCTCTGGCTGACGTCTCTGGTTTACGTGAGGAGGCTCTTGTGAGCTCATGACAATATCTATTGATACCGGAAAAGAAAAGCGGTCCAGCATCTGTGCGATCTTGTCCTGGGGAACACCATGCTTGTTCCTCCTAGAAGGCAAACAAGCGTAGACAGGTCATGCTAGGAAGTGTTTTAAAGTCTGCACCAGCATGGGATAATTAATAAAGAACCATACTTTTCAAGCTCATAGGGATCCACCTTCCAGCTGGTGTCAGGTTCACAGAAGTCAACTTTATATCCTCTCTCCAAGGCCTGTTTAAAAAAAGATATTTTTATTATGATGTATAAAATACAAAACATTGTATTTGAATACTATCATTCAGTTGATTAGTTCTGCTAATATGTGACATCATCACCTACCATTTTGACATATGGTTTCATTTCCCAAGCTTGAATGTTTGTATTGTCAATAATAATTGGAGAACGGCAATCGTACATAGCATCTTTAGCTGAAAGTAGATTTAAAGAACAAAAGAGGAAGAAGATTGAACAAAGTTCAGGCAAGAAAATAAAATCTCTCCAAAACACATTTCTAAAACTAGCATTTTCGATTTGAATCATTCACCAGACCACTGTGACTCCTCTTCAGACACAATTTAGTAAATATTTTAGACATTTAGATGTTTAGATGTTGTCCTCCCGAAACTTGTTTTACTTTTAGTGCCCAAAACCTCTGCACAATATTGCATATAACAGCCTTACCCAGAAGATCCCAGTGAAGAGACGCATTTGTGATGCAATTAACTTTTGGAATGGAAAAAAAAAAATACCTCTGCTCTGGTTCCACTCATGTGCCACTCCAAGAAGGCCTCGTTCATAGTGGTATCCATCCTTGTAAGCAAAGTAGTCATCTGTGCTTAGTATCAGCCCATTGGGACCAGTGGAGAGAAGCTCCCTGTGAGAGAGATGGGTTAGAAGCTTTAGGCTTGGAAATTAAAGTTGTGGCTCATTAAACTGAGCGACACATTTGTTTATTCAGGTGAATTAAGATGACACAGATGTACCTGGCCAGTGTAGATTTCCCAGATCCCGGCAATCCCCTCATCAAGATAAGCACCAAAGATGAACCGGATGCACGAGAATGATCGGGGGTTTGGCAGTGACGCTGTTGTTCCCAGAGTTGGTTTTCAGAATCATATCTCTGACACCTGTCATAACCTTCATCACAGTGATACCGTTCTTCTTCTCTGTCTCTAGACCACCCTATATTCATGTCATCTGAGTATGTATTGTAGCTACAACCTCGTTCTTCCCTGTTTAAGTGATGTGGGTAATCTGCATCATAGTCCTGAGGGAATGTTTGAAAATGAGATTCCTCTGGATACTGGTTCGCCACTCCTGAACTGCTCCAGTTAGGATTTACATGTGGTGGGGGATTTCGTGGATTTAGGAATGCAGGTGGGGGTGGTGGGTGATGGAATGGTGGTGTGGGTAATCTTGGCTCTGGTGGTCTGTTCAGAGGTTGAGGATAATGCCAGTGGTTTTGAGTGGGAGCAGCTCTATAAGAGCTAGGGTCCATGTCTGACCTTGGCCTTCTGGGGTAGTAGGGCTTATTTTGATACCAGTGTGGCCAGGATGGCTGTTTCTGTCCACTGCTTCTCTGGCACCCATCTGTTTCTTCAGATTTGCTCGTGCCAAGACTTTTCTCCTTGTGTACATCCTGAGTTTGTTTACTGGTAGCTGTTTTTGGAGGAGAGGGTGGTGCTCGTTGCCCTGGGTTACCATTAGCACCATCAGGTGTATCGATCTTCTCAAGCTCCTTGTAAAACTCGCTCAATGTGTCTTCAATGTCAGGCTTGGCGGTGTGTTTTTGTGGAGGAAATGCTGGACCAATGAAAGTGGTGCTGGTGAGTCCCACCTCCTTTAACACACGCTCCCTCACACTGTTGTCCGGACTGATGTGGTCACTGCTCACACACTGAGTGTTTTGGTCAGCTGAGTCATCTCCACCATCAGCACCTTCACCCATACAAGGGCTTTTTGAATCCGGACAGGGCTCAATGTGAGACATCTAGAACAGATTAATGCAAGGTTAAGATATTGATTTTATCTTAATTTCTTTCAAATGACAATCAATAACAAAACAACAATCAAATCAACAACAAAAACAATGTGGTCCTACCCCTTTATCTCTTGTCCTCTATTGAAAGTAATAATTCACTTTATCATAATACAACCCAATAAACGCCCAGAGCAAGATTAATTGAATCAACTTAATCATTTGATTTTTTTCTTTTACATTTATGGACATATCTCTGATTTCCTTCTCTTGTACTGAACTAAGACAAATTGAATTTGGATTTCCATACTGTTCTCATCTTCCTATCCTGTGTAATGTTTTTTCCCCTGCGAGATTTGGCCCAATATTCACAGAAGTAATTTGGAAAGTGTGGTAAAAGGTTTTAACAGTTACGTTAACGTTTTCAGCTGTCCTTTTGATATTGGTAATATTTTTTGTATCTCCTTTCTGGGTCAGTAGTTTTAAAAATTGTCCATGCAATGAGCTTTTCTTTTTACATGCGTTACCCTAATATCCTCTTTATCAACATGATGTAAACCCATAGTCATCGATACATTTGATTAGTTTCATTATATAGGGTAATCAATGTGTCTGCACACTTACAAACTCAATGAAGTCGTTTTACATGAACTGAAACCAAAATCAAGCGCCAACAGTTAACGTTGACCGTTAACTACGGTGACCACATTAGGTAAGCTTTGCTTTTTATCATTTTACTACCTCAACATATCAACATAGAGTAAAAGTCGATGTTTGTCAATACTTACCGTTTACATGCACGTGAAATAAATCATGGGGGGAAAACAAAATGAAAAAACACCCGGCACTCAACTTCAACATTGTCAGTGTGCCTTGTGTTTACGGAAGTGAGGTCACTCTTCTTTTCCTCATTAAAGGTCTGAGCACCGGCGACAGAGCACATCAGCGCCACCAGCGGGTCTGGAGCAGCACAGACTGAACTCTGCGAACACCATCACATTGAAAGGACAGAAAGTAAGATATAAAAAAATATTTTTTTTTTAAATCTTAAAAACAAAACAAAACCCAAAAACAAATCAAAAATTTTTTTTGGGGGGGAGGGGGTTGATTTTTTTTTTAGCTTTGATTGACAGGATAGTGGTGAGAGACTTGGGGGAACGACACGCAGTACAGATCAGCACAATAGGGAGTCAATCCAGCAAACACCGCATTGGGCATTGCCAACATGGGATGTGCTTGTAACACTTGACCACCAGGCACCCCTTATATCCTGAACCACACCACCGTTCAGATACCTATATGATAGTGACATTATATTGGGTTGTATTAGACTGCACAGGTGTGCCAAATTAAGTAATCACAGAGTGTAAACTTGTAAAAGCAGCTTAATCTTCAATTTCTCTTTCAGCAGGATTAGTTTTACAATGCACAGTACACTGTTGGTGCTTGGCACATTTTAAAGGGACTATTAGTAACTGCATATATGATTGTTTCTTAATGATTCTAATGTAAAACAATGATCACGAGGCACAATTTAAATTGTGCACTGTCTTATACAATTACATCTTACAACAAACGAAGTGACAGCCCAGTGTGATTATCTGTGAGTTATATGTCCCAAAACAAAGCATAATAATTGGTTTAAAGAGCAATATGTGTGTTACTACTACAGAAAAACAAACGGAAGAAGGCCGATTGATTGATTGACATGACCTTACTGTGGCGAGGTGACCTCTCCACTTTTATTAGTCAAGCAAGACAAAAACCATACAATATGCACCACACAGCATTTAGCCTTTCAAATCACTCACACAAAAGTCTATGTATACTAATTATCATACAGTCTTATGTATTTACAGTGAATTACCAGCGTGCAGTGTCTGAGTATCAATCATCGCCAGTTCCTCATCATTCACCCACCCCTCGTCCACCTGTGACACTACAGGTTTGGGAGCTGGGGTGTGTACAGTTTTTAAAGTGCTTGGTGTCCCAGACCTCCGAGGGGGATTGAATGTCTTTTTTACACTTGGAGAAACCAGTGAGCCCAGATGGGTGAGGCACGGTGGGGACGGGATACGAGACAGGTAGTCCAGAGCTCTTCTCCTCTTCACACTTCTGGGGTCTTTCTCTATAGAAGCTGTTGCTGCAGCAGGGTGGCTGCTGACAGGTGTGAAGGATCCAGCGGCTTTGACTGGCTGCTGACATACCAGCTGCATATAAAAAAAAAAAAGGCACAATTGTAGCTTTTAAGTCAATACTGAATGATTATGAAATAAATGTATTAAACAGCTTCAGATGACACAGCAAGCACATAAACTCACACTGGTGTCTTGTCTTCTGTCTGATGTACAAACTGGGGTTTGTGGTTGTGGTGCTGGAGAACACATCGACCTCCGACTGTCAGATTTGATTAAATCTGAAAGCTTTTCTTCACAAGTTTGAAAAAAGTTCTCTTGACTCTGAAAAGAGAAATATTATAGTGAAGACATTTTATTCTAGCCAAACCACAGGGGGAGAGGAGCTGAAAATGGCTCTGGCTGGTGATGACTAAATAACAGATCTACTGGATATTTCTATTCCAGCACGTAACTGTATTAGTAAGTCTCATTCTGATTTCTTCAAAACATCAAGCATTTTGAGAGCATTCAGCCTTTGCTATACATTGGATTAACATTGTTTTTAGGAGGTGTAGGATTTTTTAGCACTGTACCTGGATCACGTTTCTTAGGAGGCTGAAGGATTCCTGTAGATGAACCTCCTTGGGGTTTGTAGAGAAGACAGTCAGATCTCCTGCATACACAACAGGAGTGGGACATGTGGACTGACCTCTCAGCTGTAGGTTGCTCAGAGCCAACAGCACACGGGGTTTTACAACATCCTCCAGGCCAGACTGTGTAAAGTTGCTGAAACAGCGCACTTTAACAAAGTTCAGTCTGCCATCAGCCAAATAAAAGGCAGGAGAGGAACCTGAGTTCAAAAGCACAAACAATTAGTTAACCATGAATTACATGAAAAAATAGTTAGGAGCGGAAAAAAAGTCACCTACCCTGTCCATCTATGACACTGATGATATATCCTGTGAGATCGACTTCTCCACAGAGAGGCTGAAATTCAGGGTTTTGAAGATTCACAAAATTGGTAGAAACCCTTGGTTGGAAATGTACTGATAGCCATTGCTGGGAAACCTGATGATAAAAGAAACCATGCCTGTTAGAACATTGAATCTAGTAATTTACATGCTGGATACATAATCCCATAGTTACACCACATATGTTGAAGGCAGTAATTTCACACATTACCGGTATGTCCTGAAACTGTGTTTTCTTTGTCCCAGTGAGTTGAACAGATTCAATTCCACTGCGTTTCTTTCCATCTGAGGCAGTGAGGTTATAGACTTTGTATCGACAGCCTTCCCTCAGTAAAGACTGCAGATCTGAGTTAGGCCGCCAAAGATTCAACTGGTAAACTAAAACCAAGAAAAACTAATTACAACCAGTATTTGAAAAAAAAAGAGTACATAAGTTGAAACAATTAATAAGTCAAAGAAGAAGGAAAATCAACACACACCACTGCCAGTTTGATCCATGGAGTCACCAAAGTAGAGTCTCCACACGGGTGTAACATCTCGTTTGGGACAACCCCCGTCACTGTTCTCTGCTTCCACAGCTCGACGGTATCGATCCTGCAGTTCTGCCTGCTTCTTCTCCATCAGAGAGCGACGGTAGTTTTGTAGAGTCTTTGACTGCTGTTCACTCAAATGGGCCTAGAGCATGGAAGTAGGACAGACATGCAGCTAAATCCCTATTCACAAGAGCAATGAAGTCAACAATTAAGTCTGCAAAGTAAACTTCCAATCACCTCTAGGTAAGATGGGTCATCACCCACTGCATCATACAGCTCCTCTCCATCTTGCAAATTGCCAATATCCTGACGACCTGCTGTCCGTCTTCTGTGCCGGGGTTTATTACCTGAAGATGAAAAAATCCTCCGGTAAAGATTGTTAAAATATTTTCAGTGTGTACTTAAAAGGGAGAGCATCCCTACCTCTCTCCTCCTTTTCAAATTCAGTCTGAATCTTGGAAAAAAGGATTTCCATGGCCTTTTGTTTTTGGCTGCTGTACCGTCCAGCCTCCTTCTCTTCTGAGCGAACAGAACGAAACACAATGCCCCCATCTGGTTTCCTCTCCATCCACTGGAAAAATGCACGAGGAAGATACAGTCAAAGGGATAATAATATTCCCCTCCTGGAGTAACAGTAAATAAATCAAAGACTTAGCTCACCTGTAGCGGGTAACTTCTCAGTATGGTCATATCCACACAGCCTACTGGCCCTCCATTGCTGTAGAAAGAAGAGACAGGAAGCAGGAATGGCCTTGGATCTCTGTGAAACCCAAGTTTAGTATCCCAGCGTGCAGGTCTGCTGCTATTGGTGCAAATCTGTAAAAAACAAAAAGTCAATATATTATCTTGTATATATCATATGCTCAATAGAGTTTCAATCACCTTCTTTAGGTACCTTTAACATGAGTGCCTCAGGTGCTTCCAGAGGGGAGCAAGCATCCTGTGAACCCACCAGCTGAGCCCCATAGATGATCAACTTGCCACCGACAGCCAGTCGACCTTTGTGAAGCATGGCAGTGAAAGGTTCGTCCAGCTGAGCTTTAATGGCGTACCATCCGTCTGTCAACCATACAACTGCAGATGGGGATTCAACCTTGGCATCAGCTCCTTGTGGAGTCCTAGTGTCATTTCGACTCTGTCTCTTTGGGGAGTGACCCCTGGAGACGATCCCGCAAACACAGAGCACCAGGGTTTTGGCTGCTGTGTCATCCCTTTCCATGATCTTCCTGAGAGCTGGTCTCCGACTGTGATCGACTTCTACATCATATCTGAGACGTGGAAAATAATGAAATGCTTTAGAGGATAGGTCATTAAAAATGTTAACAATCAACAGAAGATCATAAAATTGACTTCAATAACACATGCTATGCTTTTCAGGTATTTTATCATTAGCAAGAGTATGTAAATGCGTAAAAAACAATCACATGTGAGACATGTGTAAACAGTATCTTAAAGGGGAAATATTTAAGTACTGGTGCTTTTCTGCTGTTTTGTTGCTGTTCTAACCCTCCTTCTGGCCATGTGCATCTGTTTTTAACGAACCCGGCGGGAAAGCAATCCATGGAGCATTTGGATATGTTATATCATATACAATGTGTACAACGTGTATATTTGTGTAGTCTGATCTGTCATAAACAAGAGATTACAGGTTAGCGGCTGCGACGAGAGCTGAGACACTGGGTCAGAGGTGCTGATCCAGTAAGGTTGTTATAAGGTATAAGGTTGTCGGCCTTAGGTGGAAGGCAGAGAGCCTCCATTCTCCCTTGTAACAAGTTACAAGTCATTTTTTTAACTATCACAATTACTCCACAGCTGTTTAATTAAGATAAAAATGAAGCACTGTTAAGCTAAAAATGTAGCATAGTTCCTTTTTGATGAATGTAGTGAGTATTATTCAAAATTTGGGAAACAAACAATCAAGAAGAGAAAATACACATAAACAGATCAGTCAATTATGATTATAATCATAATCATCATCATAATCACACAAAAGTCATAATAATAAAATAATAGTGTTTAGAAGAATATCTGATTTCCACACACTCACAGGACTGATACAAGATATAACCCTACACACCTGTACTTAAGCTGTAGTAGAACCTGCTCTGGCGTCAGACAAAAGCTTCCCATTGTTTCTGGAAAAGATCTTTCCATGGACGCCTGCTTCCACACAATCCATCTGTAGTGATTGTACACCCACTCCTCGCTTATCAGCTTAGGATCCACACCTGGGGTGTCACATAATGCTCTGTGGACAGTGAAGAAAAAGATCATATTCAGTACAATCAGCCTGTGTGCTGCATTTGCAGACATCGAGACATCTTCCAGTTTAATAAAACCTTATCAGTGTAATAGATTGAAGGTCAGAGTCAACTTCAAATTAATACCTGTAAAACTCTCCTTTCCCTGCAGTCCCATCATTGCTGGGGATCAACCACCCTCCATCAGCAAGCTGAATTCCACCTCCATCTGCAAGTGCTTCCAGTTTGAGGAATTGTCGCAAATTAAAACGAAAGGTTTCTGCAGTCTCACTTGTGATTTCAGACACGTGCTGATGTACTCCATATCCATACAGCTGAAAGACAGCAGCACCAAGACAGATATAATAATGAAATACAATAAAATCCACTGACAGTAGATGTTCTTAAATTGTAGTGACAGTTCTGGCCTTGCCTGTTTTTGAGTGTATCTTTGAGGAGGTTTTCCATTTACTGCAGCTTTTAATGGGATGCGTGAAACCCCCGAAGTTTTGGTTAGAAACAAACTGCCTGGAAACGGTCGAATAGTTTGGCGTTTCTTTTTCCTGATTCTCATGTCTTGCATATCACGTGCCAGTTCCACGTTTTCAAGATTCAGAGATATATCTGTAACCATAAACACATCACGTTAGTTCCTATGTTATGTACAGTACAGTGTACACAGTGTTTCAAACTGACTTCATCTGAAATGTTTAATGCACCTTGGCTTTTGGAAAATGTGTTCTCCACACATGATGCCTCTGCAGCAGAATCCATTGATCCACAGCCAACAGGAACATTTTGATTATCCTTCAAATAATCATTTGTTGTATCGACCAAAGCCACTTCTTTGCTTTTATTACCAGCTACATCTATATTGCTTTGTGTTTTTTGGGGGGGCGGTATAAAAGTGTTGCTGTTAGACTGTGTTACAAAGAGATGGTGGTGTTTACCCTCCTCCTCTTGTGGTTTAGATAAGCTCTCTTGAATACTAGTTCTTTGTTTTTTGAATGGGGGAACAAATGCAGAAGGTGTTTTTATGTTGTCCTTGGGGAGTATATTCTTGTGAGGCCCTGTCTTTGTATTTTTGATGAATGGAGGAACAAACAGTGGCATTTTGGAATGTGCTGATTTGCTGTCTCCTGAGGCTGAATGTTGTGTTGGTGTTGCCTTTTGCAGGCTGTTCTGCACATAGGTTTTTCCATTCCTGTAAGAAAAATACATACATCACAGAGCTAAAAACCTGAGTTTTTGTCTTGAAAAGATGTCCGACAACAAGGCAACTTACATGTGGGGCCTTGTGATGTTTGGATGAAGAGAGACACTGTACTTGAAAGCTCGCCTGTCTTTCATTACACCTTCATTAGGACAAAAACAAAACAACATTAAGTTTTATTTAATTAAGAGATGCACATCTTTTAGATAATTTATTTCAGTGCTATTTACTTACTATTAGAACAACTTTTTTGTGGTGTGAGGGTTGAACATCTTGGACCATCAACAGTCCTATCAAATTCTTCTAGCAATCGTCTTTTCAAGGGAGGTTGACCTAAAATATGTTGAAGCAATCAGTAGGTTTAATAGCAACGGCTTTACACATAGAGTCACAACTTCAGGGTAAGTTAGTTAATCTCAAAATAACAATTCAATAAGCAATATGGGAAGTCTACCTAACTTAAAATATCTAACTGGGGCACAAACTGTCACAACTTTGACTCCAGCTAAAAGAAGTGCAATTAAATACATTTGTTCTTCTAATAGTCCATATTCGGTAAGATCTGAAAACACAAAGAAAAGCTGCTACTTACCTGTCATATCTACAGCATCCATCGATCTTTTCCCTTTTCCTTTTTGTTCATCTAGAGGTCTATTTTTGCATTTTGGGTAGTCTTGCTGTGGCACATTTTCTAAAGTCACTGAGAGCCTTTGGCCAGCTTTATTTTCATCTTCTAACAAAGCTTTTGTGCAATCAAGAGCTTCCTGGGCCAAAAGCTTCTGTTGGGTCGTAGTACAGCCACTGAGGTTAAGTGACTGTAATATTAGCACTGAAGACTCCGACCTTGTGAAATTCAGTCCTTGACTGCTAGTTGTATTAATTTTTTCACTGTCCATCACATTCTGTATTTCTACTCCAGGAGTGTCACAGAGGTTATTCACCCGTGATTGGGTAATTTTGCCCCCTTCAAACTCAGAGGCATCTATAAGAGTCTTTTCTTTGGCAGAAATGCAATCATGTGCAACTGAATTTTCATGGTCAGTGTCTTTCAAGGACTGAAGAGCTTTCAACTCCTCAGGGGGATTTTTGTTCTCAGGCATGTCCCCATCTCTGGCTGTGTAGAAATTAGAATTTGAACTTCTTTTCACATCTTTCACTTCTGATTGATTTGTCATATGTGTGTCATGTGGTGTCATGCTTGTTGAGTTTGAATTGAGAGTCTCCCCATCTCCAAAAAGGTTCTTTGCTTTCAAAAGATTTTTCTGTGACACATGGACTTTGGCTCCCCCCGCAGTTTTGAAACCACAATGTATTTTTTCTGTACATAGTTGAGTACCTTTGTGTTTGTCACTCCTCCCTGTGTCTGAAACAGCTGGGATATCAACATTGAAACTGAGGTCACTGAAGAGTGCTTTTGCTTTCCGGAGAGCCTCAGATGAAAATGCCACAGATTTACCACTGGCTGCAAGAAATCCACCATTGCTGGGTGGTAAATGTGAAACTGGCATCTTAGCCTCCACTCCATCATATTCACTGTTCTGTGGTGGCAAGAAGTCTTCCCTTTGTTTTGGTTCTTCACCTGTGTCCTTAGTGGTAGCACAGTCATTCAATAGCGACTTTGCATTTTTCATTGCGTCATCCGACACAGATACCTTTTTTCCACTGGCTGTACTGAATCCACCAGCATGGCTTAAGCCTTTAGAGACAGAGAAATCCACATCTTTGATGGCAAAGCCTTTTTCTTCCCCATTGTGCAAAACATCAAAGTATGTATTTTCATTGGTGGAATCTGGTGTCTTCTTACAAGCACCTTTATGAATCACCACATCGTGAGGCAGCGAGTTTTCTTGTTCACATTTTGAAAGGTGTTTCTTCTCAATGTTACCTCCTCTCAGAGGCATTACACTTTTAACAGAATTCACTGAGATTCCATTACTACTGTCTTTTTCACAGTCTTGAAAGAAAGTATTTGCTTCTTCTGTTACTTTTGCAGAAATAGAATCGTCATCAAATTCTTTCAAAATGTTTGATGCTTTAAACAGGTTTTTATGAGACACATGGACTTTGTCTGAATTTCCAGCATTGTTGTGTTTCTTGTCGTTGTTCCTTGTGTTTGAAAGACCTGGGTTCTCTGCACTGAAAGTGATGTCACTGAAAATAGCTTTTGCCTTCTTGAGGGCCTCAGCTGAAAGTGCCATAGGCTTATGACTAGCTGTATGAAATCCACCATTCATGGATGACAGGCGAGGAACAGCCATTGTGGAATGTGTTGGTTTTACACCAATTTTGTCTTCAAGTGCTTCACATTCACTTAACAACGATTTTGCTTTTTTGAGAGCTGCAGATGAAATGACAACTCCTTTGCCACTAGCTGTCTGAAATCCACCATTTGTAGGGGGGGCATCTTGATTTTGACTGGTAAGATGGCCAGTTCTTAAAGGATTTCCTTTCTGTTCCAGTTGTTTGTTTGTGTCCTCGAGTGTATGAACTTCATTCAAAAGACACTGTGCTTTCTTCATTGCTTCAGCTGAGATGGATACTTTCTTTCCACTGGTTGTAGAGAATCCACCCCCATTTTTCAACTGATTATTGGGAGTCAGGCTAGCACTCTCTGTAGTGCCGGAGAAAGAAGAAAGTGACTTCCTGTTGGAAGGCAGGTTTCCAGAGAAAGAACCTGCATCCATTACAGGTGGCATATTCTTAAAACCTAAACTCTGATTATCCATATTATGCTGTACAACCTTTGTATGACATGAAGCTGGTCCAGCATTTGCTTTTTCAAATTCATTGATTTGAGCTTCAGAGTGATTTTCGTTAATCCCTTTGATAATTTCTACTTTTGAATGTTTCTTCATATGACTGACACTTGAAGGCAAGGGCTCAATGTACTTTTTATGTTTTATTGACAAGCCAGTGTTGCTGTCACTAATGTCACACTCTTTGAAGAAAGCATCTGCCTGTTGCATTGCTTTCTCTGGTATATCAATCACTTTCCCACTGGCCATCTGGAACGCACTTTGACATAAGACTTTGTCCATTCGGTTTTCAGAATTTCTGGCAGCATCTTTATCTCTAATGCTTGTGACCCGTCTCTGTTTGGTTTTAGCATCAACTTCACTGGTTTGCTTATCTGGCGATTGCTGGTCTGTCAGAGTCTCCTCCAAATCCGCAAACAAAGCTCTAGCTTTGCTGAGACATTTCTTTGAAACCCTCAAAACATTTCCTCCTGCAGTTTTAAATCCTACAGCAGGCATCAAAGGATTTTTGTTCTCCTGCTTGCTTATTTGAGTGAACCCAGCTCTGTCAAGTTTTTTGAGTTCAGCTGATACAATACTGCTACTGGCATCAGAAGTGTGCTTTGAAGAGGAAGGCACATCTACAGTAGAGGAATTTTCCTTTTTCATTGCACTTGACAATGAGGCAACAGTGGATTTACTTGTTACCTTTGATGTCTCACAGTTTGCTTTACTTCCTGAAACTGGGGCCATTTCATTATGCATTGCATTCATTGCTAGGTGTTTTTCAGCATCTGAACTAAAGCTGTCATCAAAATCTATTCCCATGAGAAAATCGGGGTCAAGCTCTTTGTCAGCTTTTTGAGGAAACGTAGCATTATCTTGACAATGCTGCTGCACCTTTGCAGTTTTGAACTGTGTAAATTCAAACTGGCTTTCTGCTTCTTCCAGGAGAGTGCACAGTTCTGTCACATCAGCCTTTTGTGAAGCTGTTAACTGGCAACCGATGTCCCCCAACTTTTCACATGAATAGTGTGACTGGTTTGAATCAGAGACTGTATTTTTCACTAA